>CM060196.1:27118750-28452500 GCA_030549335.1 Pontederia crassipes
CAACAGTTCCGACCCAATCAAATTTGATCGGGCCGAATTTCTTTTTTCTTTCTATGACCCGACCCAACCCGTTCTGGGCCGAATCGGATGGTCGAATTTATCCGACCACCATTTTTAAAAATTTTCTTTTATTTTTTAATATAAAAAAATTATTTTATTTTTAATACAAAATGAAATATTTTTAAATACCAAAAATATTATTTTAAATATCTTTATATTCTACATTAAAATAGTTTATTTTATATTTTAAATTTTAAAAATCATTTAAAATTAAAAACAAATTGGGTCGGTCGAGGCGACCATCGACCCAACGAATTTCTGCAGAGGAGGAAAAAAAAAGTTCAAATGGTTACCGAGGCCTGCTCACTATAAGAAGCCCAAAATCTATTTATTTAACTAGGTTTAAATTAGTTAAACCTCTTTAAAGCTTGTAAGTTGTAACGAGCTGGATTAAATTCAAAGGCTCAGGTACGTGCAAATAACTAATAGAGTTCAAAATTTAATAATTTGTATTTTTCTTGCATTGCCACCAATTTCATTTCAACCGTATTAATCTTTATAAATATTTTTTTTCTACATAGAGTCACTTAAATTAATATACAAGAAAAGAGTTAAGAATCAAACTCAAAATATTACTCGTTAACATTTTCATCTCGTTTTTTTCTATTACAAATCATTCGAACACACCGCACAAACAAAAAATAAACAAAATTGAGAAATAATGGAGAATCTGACATAATGTCAGAGCCAAATCAAACCAAACGGTCCGTGAAGTCAAACCCACAGCATTACGAATTTGCAAAACAAGAAAAGACCCACAGTTTTATAGTCGTTAATTAATATCCAAATCCTTCGAGTTTATCCAAAAATGAAACCAAGTGCACGCAATCATCAAGAAACATTGACCATGACGTCTATGTGGACCAATATCAAATACCTCCGCGTCATATATAAACCCCTTATCCACTCCCCTTCCCGCCGAAACAGGCAGATAAGAATTAAGAATGTCTTTGATCCACCGGAATAACAATTTCCATTGCTTCCCCGTTCTCCACTCCAAATGCCCACGCTCCTCGTCTCCCCTCCCCTTCGAAGAGATCCTCGCCGTCCAGCTCCAATCGCTCCTCCCGGTTCCCACATCTCGACCGTCCGTGCCTCTCCCCTGGTTTTCCCGCTTCGCCCATCTCCTCGCCTCCACACTCGTCGCCGCCGGCGCCCACTTCGGTGATGACTCCTCGTCTGAAGGTGCCGCCGCCGACGAGGATTATGACTTCGCTGCTCACCTCGACGCCGGCGTCAACCTCCTCGACGCCTGCAACGCCGTCTCGGCCGAGATCGCGCGCCTGCGCTCCGCACTCCTCCCCCTCCATCTCGCCCTCCGCCTTCTCTCCGACGACGAGGTAAGAGACGACGGAGTATCCGAACGCTGTCAGCCATGGCTTCATAGCAGGATCCGCCGGGCGAGGGTGGCAATCGAGGAATGGGAGGCCTCCACGCGTCACGATTTCCGGCAGTTCGACGGCGATTTCGTCCGTCGTTTGACTCCAATGGCGCCGCCGTGGGCTAGGACGTCATCTGTCCGGAAGGTGTCGTACGCCGTGGAAGCCTTGTCGAAGTTGGTCATGGAGGCCGTCGTAGCCGCTCTCGCTGGTGGCGGCGGCAACGGGATCGAAAGGATCGAGCTCTTCGGCGAGTGGCCATGGGCGGAGGCGTTCAACGAGGTTCAGGCAGCGATTTCCGATCGGTTGGGGAAAGGGTTTGCCGACGAGGCAGCGTTGGGGAAACTGAGGACGGCGGTGGGGAAACTGAGGGCGGCGATGGACGTGGGATCCGAGGAAGACGAGGCGGCGAAGGAGCTGAGCAGCGCGTTGATGGAGGCGAAGAGGATGGCGGCGGAGTTGGGCGAGGGATTGGATCGTTTGGGGGACGGCGTCGCTGCA
This sequence comes from Pontederia crassipes, assembly GCA_030549335.1. Lineage (NCBI taxonomy): Eukaryota > Viridiplantae > Streptophyta > Magnoliopsida > Commelinales > Pontederiaceae > Pontederia > Pontederia crassipes. The sequence goes on from CM060196.1 coordinate 27,120,691, forward strand.
GTGTTTAGCGCGGCGATCAAAACGAGGGACGTGGCGTTGAATCGCCTCCGTCGCAGTCTCTTGTGTGGTCATTAGCGAAATGTAATTAGTGGCACTTTAGTTTTGATTTTTTTTGTCCCTTTAGCTTCATTTTGACGTTTGTTTGTATATATATATTTTATATTCTTTCTTCTTTTTTATTCATATATCGAATGTTTTTTTAATCAGGAACTGAGATAGGAAAGGTGCTGCTCAGGAGTGAAAAAATGTTGGGGTACCCTTATGCTACTTCTCAAATACACTCCAAACTAATCATTTATCCTTCATTTTATTTTAGTTTATTTATTATTCTCTTTCTTTGAATCTCCCAAATTTTCATTCAATCATGCTTATTAAATAATTTCATACTCATTAACTCTCTTCTATTCATGCAATTAATTAGTTTTTGGTTAATAATATAATTTAGATTATTGAATAAATATATTAATTTAATTAATGTATAAATTACAACAAGATTAAACATATAAAATTATTTTATGAATATATAAAATAAAGTGGAAATAGGAAGAGTGAAAATATTAGAAAATTTATTTTTTAAAGTAATTGTTTCTCACAATAATTAATGTCCGTTGTTTTTTTTCATTTTTTGTTGATTAAAAAATGTTTTTAATTAATGTGTTAGATCCAATCCAATTCGTTGTCATGTTTTAAAAATATTTGTTTAACTACAAGTAATTTATTTGAAAAATGAATTAGTAGTTTATTAACAAAAAATAAAAAAATTGACACTATTAAAAAACTTAATAATTTTAACAAATAAATATATTTCTATTTTTGTCCAATTTTATTGTGATTTTCATACTAATTAAATTCATATGTTTGTCCAATAATTTAATTTATATCATTACCAAATAACCAAGCATAGAGAGTATAGAGTAAAGATGTTTATTGGATCGGGCAGCCCGGTCCATCCGCTGCCCGACCCGATAATATATCAATTAGTTCGTCCAAGTTCAGGCCCGGGCCCATCCGATTTCTTAATGGGCTTGGGCTTATATTAGGCTAGACAAGGTTATCCATCCGTTTGCCTGGTATCGATAGTCCGATATTCGTCCAATACTCGTCCGATAATTTATAAGCCGTTCGCTAGCCCGTCCGTTAACCGTTAATAGATTAAACTTATTAAAATAATATAAATATTATTGTACAAATTTATTTTAATTAATTCATGTGATGCCATTATGTTAATTAGCTAATGTTAATTGGTTATGCAAAATGCATGGTTCTAATTTTTATTCTTTTCTAACAATACGATCATATATTTTATATAATGATATAATTTTTATTCTTCTATAATGTTATTTATGCTTGATGCAAAAGTAAGAATGCAAGATCAATTTATATATGATGAAAATAATGAAGATAGAGAAGATGAATTTTTTACCGGTATTGCATAATGCATAGTTAACTCTTGGTAGTAATATTTAACTGTTGTAAATTTTATTTTACTTAATATGATACTAAATATGTAATATTTTATTTTTAGCACAATTGATTTTCAAGCTCCTTCAATCATAGGCGTAGGCTATAAGTTGAACTACGTAAATATTTTGTCTCTCTTATTTATATTTGATAACATGATGAGTAAATATATGATAATAAATTGAGGAATAATATATTATGATGTCCTTTTACTATATATTATAGGACAGATGATTTTTGAGATATTGTAAAAAAATATTAATGGACTAGCCCGACCCGTCTAATTGTCGGCCTAACCGTTAAGGTTCGATAGACCTTAATGGGGTGGACAAGATTAGACACTTAGTGGGCAAACTGATGTCCGTCCGATAAGATAACGGGTCAGTCGGATCCGTCCGATATCCGGTCAACGTCCGGTTGACATAATCTATTAGTAACCTGTCCGATCCGTTAAGTACCTCTAGTATAGAGAGAGTGTGTTGATGGTTAAACAAGAGAAGTTGAGAGGACTAAGAGAGAGAATAATAAATGAAGTAAAATAAAGGATTTAATGGGTCCTCCCCCCTTACAGGTGGAAGACCACACTTCTTCCATTCGCGCCGTTGGATGGGCGCATCTTTCAGCGTTGGTTTATGAACTCAAAATGACAGGTTTAGCGAAAAATCACTGGTTCAACAAAAAATGACCGGTTCACCTATGTGTTAGGTCGTTCAATGGGGGTTGCATTCCTATGTCTTTTCTTCCCGGCCGCACACCATCTTCGTGCTCTCCGTCTTCACCGTTGCGACCACTCCTTCCCCGTCAATCTCCTGCTTCCCCCACCGTGACGCCTGTTTCCCCGTGATGCCTATTTCCCCATGACGCCTGCTTCCCCACAGCGATGGTAGTTTCCCCACCGCCGGATCTGCTTCCCCCGCAATGACAACTGCTTCTCCTGTTTCCCCGCTGCAATGCCTGCTTCCCCGCAGCGATGACGATTTCCCTGTCGCCAGATCTGCTTTGCCTATCGTGACGACTGCTTCTCCGTCGATGCTTGTTTCCTCGCCACGACGCCTCCTTCCCCACAGTGATGATGGTTTCCCCACCTACTTCCCCATCGCGACAACTGCATCCCCGTTGGCGATCATTCGCTTCCCTACAAATCGTTGGTTTCCCCACCTTCTTCCCCGTTGCGACAACGGTGTCCCATCGGTGATCATCCGTGTCCCCGCCTATCGTCTGCTTCCCCATGTCCGCGAGTGACCTCGGATAGTGGTGGTTGGCAGATCGTTCTATGCTCTGCGTCCTCTTCGTTCGGTGGTCCGCGTCCTCTTCGTTCGGTGGTCCTCTTGTTCCAGTGGTCTACATCCTCTTCATCCGATGGCCTGCATCCTCTTTGTCCGATGGTCCTCTTGTTTCAGTGGTCTGCATCCTCTTCGTCTGGATGTCTGTGGTTTGTGGACTTTCACCGTATACATGTAGAGAATGTTCACAATGTGCTATCTTGAAAATTTGCTAAGACACAGAATGTTGAGAATCTGTTGCAAGTTGAGAATTTATTAAACTTGTATTTGCATATGCCATGTTGAGAATGTTAAGAATTTGCTAACACGTAGTCTCATTGTGCACTTCAAGATAATTGACATGCAATATCTAAGTAATCATCAGTCTTAGTTGTCCCGATTAGATGCTTTTTTGTGTTAGTGCTATCCTTTTTTTCTTGCTATAAGCTGATTTTGCTTATATTAACTATTACTTTGGAAAGTAGTTTGTATTCTATTATGAGCATTGATTTAATATTACATTCAAATTAAGTCCTCTTATGTGAATAACATTGTATTTTTGTTAGCTAAAGGGCATGGCGATGGAGGCAGATGTTATTGTTGATACTACTGTTGAGGAATCAAATAACAATGAAGTGCATGTAGATTATGTGGAATCCTACGAGATACTGAAACCCTACATCAGCATAACATTTGACACCGATGAGAAAGCCTACAAATATTATAATATGTATGTCAAATTAGTTGATTTTTCTGTTAGGAAACAAACTTTCATAAATTCAAGAGTACAAAAAAAATTATTAGCAGATCTTTTGTTTGTTCCAAAGAAGGGCATAAGAAGGAAGGTACTGAAAAAATGCTTACACAAAGAAGAGATGTTGCTCTTGGAAAGGATGGAAAGTGGGTGATTAAAAGATATACAAAAGAACACAGCCATTCCTTAACGACTCTTTCCAAAATGAGATATTTGCGCTCACAAAAAGAATTCAGGGCAACTTCCAAGGAAGCTATAGTGGACCTACGTGAGTTTGGTATGGGGCTATCAAGAATAGCTAGAGCACTTAATATGTCCGGTGAACTGCTCATAACAGTTCAAGATTGTATTAACCATTTGAGGATGAGAAGAAAATGTAATTTTAATAATGAATGCCTAAGTATTTCTATTTTCCAAAGTAAGGCAAGTGTTGATCCAAGCTTCTTTCATAGGTGATAATTGGATGGAGATGGCACTATTTTGAATTTCTTTTGGGCTGACGAAAGGTCAAGGGATAGTTATTTGACATTTGGCGATGTTGTATTTGATACAACATACTGAACAAATAACTTAAGAATGTCATTTGCTTGTAAATCATCATAGCAGATCATATTTATTTGGTTGTGCCTTACTTGCATATGAGACTGAAAAGACATTTGTATGATTATTTGAAAAGTGGTCTGAATGCATATATGAAAAGCATGCGAAATGTATTATTACGGATCAAGATAGTACTATGGTTAATGTTATACGTGGAATATTTCCGCACACTAAATATATTTTTGTACATGGCATATTGTTAGGAATGGAATGAAACACCTACAAGATTTGAATGCAAAATCCTAATTTAAAGAAGATTACAATAGGTGGCTCTTCGAATGTAAATGAATTTGAAGATGGTTGGAGTACTTTGAAACAAAAGTTTAACATCTATGATGGACTATGGTTGGAGTTCATGTACAATAAATGTGATCAATGAGTGTCAGTATATTTCAAAGATATTTTTACTGCAGAATCCCTGATGAATGTTGGGAATGACATTTAGGCTATGCCATTACCCTAATTGCACAAAATGTTGATGACGTCATAACACTAATGTTTCATAACAATAATGTTTATCATACAAGGCACAACTAACTAGGACTATTAGCATAACAAATACATGTTTATCATACAAGGCACAACTAAATGTAACGATTTGATTTTTGCTTCAAGGCACAATTAAATATCATGCTTATCATACCATACAAGGCACAACATTTCATTATCAACTATCATTTACAATTGAATATCAACTATCATTTACAATTGAGCTAACTATCATACAAGACATGCTTAGCATAATCGTAGATCACCTAAGGAAATCGGCTTCCTCACCGCTCTCCGCTCGCCGATGAGGATGAGATAAAGAACATGGGGTCGCATTGTCGATGCGAGCGTGTTGTTGGGAAGGGTGTGGTGTCGGGGCGGGCACGGTGTGGAAGCATACGATTGGTGAGGAAGCACATAGGGAAGCAAACATCACAGCGGGGAAGCAAGCGTCGATGGAGAAGTAGACATCGGTGGGGGAGCAATTGTCATGGCGGGGAGCAGGCATCACGGTGAGGAAGCGGATCCGTCTAGGCGAAGCAGATCCGGCAAGGAAGCAGGTGGGAAGCATATCCGATGAGGAAGGAGGTGGGAAAGCAAATCTGGCGAGGAAGGATTGGTCGCATCAATGAAGACGGAGAGTGCGAAGATAGTGTGCGCCAGGGAAGAAAAGACATGGCAAATAGATTGAACGCGACCCTATTGAATGACCTAACACAGAGGCAAACCGGTCATTTTGTCACTGAATCGGCCATTTCTAGTTCATAAACTTGAGCAAAAAGATGAGCTCGTCGGATATCCATCCGACGGACGCGGATGGGGAGGGTGGTCCTCCCCCCTTAAGGAGGAGGACCCCCATTAAATCCTAAAATAAAATGATGAGTTTGGAATGGCAATAAATATTGGAGGGGTGGCATTAAGGGCAATCAAATATTAGGTACCAAATTTTGGACGTGAGCAATCTAATCTCCACCGCACGGGTTATACAATATACCGAACATTGACTATAAAAGGATGTCTATTATTTTCTTGAAGTAGAGTACACAAGATGGATATATAATTTAACAAAGGATGTCATAATTTTGCCCCTATGATCGAACCTATAATCTCGTAGCCCTTTGAATGAAATTGATGGATGGCATTAAGGAAACTTAAAGGGCGTGATTTAATATCGGGTTATGTAGTGGAAGACCAGATTAAAAAAAGTTTATCCTTTGACTGGTTGGGACAACATTTCGCTCTCTGTATTGCCTTCCCCCTCTCCCAATCACCTTTTTCACTTGGCTGCAAGCACCATCACCCTCTACTGCCGAGAGATCTTTCCACCAATATCTTTGTTCAACAGCAAGCGTTAGTGTCACACTCAATACTGTGACTAAGTTCTAATCCCAATTATCATAACCCATAACTTTGATTAGCAATTTTAAGCATAAAATCGACAAAACCTCCTCAATTATTTATCTCATATTAATTGTAAATACATACAATAGTTGCATATGAACTCATCAAAGTTTAATCACAAGATATAAGATATAATATTCACATATTGTCACTATAAATTTTTTTCCACAAACCATCACACATATAACACCCCAAATGACAAGATTCCATACAACCTTATAAAAAGTTTCTCACAAACGTAATTCAACATCTACGATTATCTACTACATGCATACTTCCAAAAACAAAAATGAAAGGGGAAATAAAAGTGCTCCAACGGCTCAACCTCTTCTATACGTAGCAAAACAAGTTACGAGTCGACTCAACTCAATAACTTACAAGTATCTAAAAATTTTAAAAGGGTGTTGTGAGCAACAATAGTTTACTCAGTGAGTAGAATAAAAGTGCAATATAGGAAAATAATATGAGTGCATATAACATTTAAATAATCATATTTTTCATACGAGAAAACATTTAAAGCATAACATATTAACATAAATTGTCAAATCATATGAACTTTAACATAAATAAAATAAAGATATCATCATTTTCATAATTAAATTTCACATATGTGTCATTGCACATACTCAACATAGGTCATATCCCTCCATGATCATATGTCATGCAGTTAAGCAGAGCTTCATGATCATGAGTATCGAATATACAAAGGATAACCTGGGTCAATATGTATCCCTCCATTATTACGTACCATACAATTTAAGAAGTGCTTCACAATCATGACTCTTGGATGCACAGAGCATATCATGGGTCAATATGTGCACGTAAAGCAGCCTCCAAAGGGCAAAGACACCCGATATACACCCAAATACTTCATGTATATCGAATGTGACAACAAAGACCTTTTTCAACCAACATGACCAATGAACACATGGAGTTTTATAATACTAAAATAACATGTCACAATCACGTATCAATATCAAATAAACTTATTTTATGTTCACAAGCACAAATCCTCTCATATTTTATTGTAAGAGTTTTCTCCATCTCATACGAAATTCTTGAAACATTCCACAAATATTTTTCATAGATCAAGCTATATTTCAATAATAATAATTATAATAATATTATGAATAAAAGAAGTAACATATATCATTTTCTTTCTATGTTGTAAATTTACTCACTCACCTTGTACTTTATCCCTTCAAAAAGGTTTACTAGATTTCCTCTCTTTCACTTGTAAATTGATATTTTTCTACAAGCCATAATGCATTTTTACTTCCCAGTTACAATAAAATATTATGCAATGCATACTCATGATGCATGAATGGTTATGCACCCTAAAATGCATATAAGCTCCTGTAATACTAATTTTTAATTTTAGGTATTTATATTCGCTATTTCACACTTGGAATTGCTCCATCCTTTAAAGCTTAATTAGGTGTTGTCTCAAGATTTCAGATTGTGTCTGTCATGAAATAATTCATAACTTCTTAACTAAATGGAAAATTCTTATAATTTTGGATGGATTAGAAACTATGCATACTAGGTTTTCCAACCCTCAAATATCATTAACTAATTTCAATTGAGTAAATCATAAAATCCAAGGCAATCTGACATAGAATTTGTGTTCTAGCAGACTGTGTGCCACTAAAAGATTAATTTATATATTTCTTCATACTTATCTATTAATGAGATCATAATTTTTCTCAAAACTAGACTTACTTATTATTAGTCATAAAAATTAGACAATTTAACTCCTTTCATAACCTTTAGCAAAAAATAGTCAATTCGAGTCGTGATATTTCAATGTTCGGAAACTTGACAAAAGAATCACTATGAAATTAAAGATTCGTCTCTCCCAACATAAATGTCCAAATAGGATGATTCCACCAATTACCAAACCTTTGGAATGTCTAATTAATCATATCCAAATTTTAAACCCTAATTCACTTTATTCTAACCCCGTTCTAATTTACAAATTGAACATGTATCTAACTTGGGACAAGACGAGTGACCAACGAAACTAAGTTCATAACTTATTTTATAACTCCTTTTTAGCTGATTCTAGGAGCCATGGAAAGATAATGTCAAATGGTTTGACATACAAAAGTTTAGGATTTATGGGTTTGAAACCAAGAAGAAATGAACATCTCAATCACAAGTTCAATTTTTTAATTAAGAACTCACCAGAAATAGTCAACTTTCCCAATTTTCTCCGGACCGTTTCGCTCGAGCTTTACCTTTGGTAATTTTGCTACTGTGAAAGGATAAAGATAGGTCACTTATATATTTTTTTCAAAATTTTGTGACGTCATAAGGTGATTTAGAAAAATATCTCATCAAGCAGTTGTTCATTTGTCTCCTTCAGTTACTTGAAACCTAAGTGATGGCCAATCACAATTTTTTATCATAACTAAGTGTTTTAACCCTAATTATGTTTACTTAATCATATTTAAACATATATTAGAATATTTATAAAATTTATAATTTATTCCTAATAACCTTATATAATTACTTTATAAAGTTTATTAATAATTAATTAATTATGCTCTAATCAAAATATTAATTACCATATACAAATATCACTAAATGAGCATCCAAGCTAACTTAATATGTTAATTAAATGCATGATTATATAAATATGATATTTATAGAGCACGTCCGTGACAATTCTTCCCTCCCTAAAAAAATTTCATTCATGAAATTTGGTTACCTATTTTAGGGAATAAGAACAGATACTTCTATCTTATTTGTTCCTCTCGCTCCCAAGTTGTCTCTTCTCTTGAGTGTTTTCTCCAAAGCATCAAAACTAATAGAATCTTTCGATTCCCTAGTTCTTTTTCCTTTCTTCTAATAATTTTCACTGGATTCTCTTCGTACAACAAATCCTCTCATATTTGAAGGATTCTGATCGATATCATTGAAGTATAGAGACATGAAAGACATCGTGAATACGTGATAACTCTGATGGTAGAGCTAACCGATATGCAAAGGGTCCAATACGCTCCAAAATTTCATACGACCCTAAATATCTCAAACTTAACTTTCCCTTCTTCCCAAATCATATGATGCCTTTCCAAGGTGAAACTTTTAAGAAGACCTTACTTCCCATTTCAGAATCCATTTGTCGATGATTTTGATCTACATAACTCTTTTGTCTATCTTCTATTGCCTTTAATTTTTGTTTAATGATTTTTAGGTTGTCGACATTCTCGTACATTTTTTGTGGTCCCAAAAGGACTTTTGCAGTTTCTTCAGCCCAAAATATCGATGTCATGTATTTTATACCATACAATGCTTCAAAAGAAGCCATATCAATACTTGAATGAAAGCTATTATTATAAGCACACTTTGCTAATGGAAAGTGTTCATCCCAAGATTCTTTAATTCTAGAATATAAGTTCTGAGCATCTTTTAAAGTGTTTGAATTGTTCTCTCCGATTGATCATTTGTTTGAGAATGAAATGAAGTGTTAAAATTTAATTTTATACCATGAACATTATGTAAACTATGCCAGAATCGAGAGGTAAAATGTGGATCTCTATCCGAAATGATAGATGTTGGAAGAACCATGTAATCTTACAATTTCGTCAATATAGAACTTGGCCATTGTATAATTAAGAGAATCATCCTTTCGAACTAGTATAAAATATGCTGACTTGGTAAGACGATCAACAATTACCAAATAGTGTCATGATTTCCTTTTGTTCTTGGCAAACCCATTACGAAATCCATAGTGATTTCATCCCACTTCCATTTGGTGTCAGAATTGATTGAAGAGTTCCAACTAGAGATTTGTGTTCCATTTTTACCTGTTGATATATTAAACATCAAGAGATATATTTTGCTGCCTTTTTTCATATCGTGCCACCAAAAATTTCTCCTCAAATCTCTATACATCTTAGTATTTCCAGGATGTATAGTATAAAGTGAACAATGAGCTTTCTCCATTATTTCATCCCTGAGACTTCTAACATTAGGAACACATAATCTGCTACCAAACATTAAAGTCGCATCATCCATTAATATGAATTGAGTTTACTCTTCGTTCTTCACTTGATCGATGATTTTCACTAATTCTTTACATTGGTCTTGTACTTCACATATCCTCTCAGCTATAATGGGTTCTAATTTTAAAGTGATCTAGGAGTGCTCCTTTCTCACTTATCTTCAACTCAACTCCTAAGGATTTCAGTTCGAGTACTAATGATAACTTATATACCTTTATATAAGTAATATCTGCAGAATAATTCTTAAATGTTCCTCATTCTTTTCTTTGTTTTGAGAATAGACTAATATATCATCGATAAAAACATTCACAAACTTATCCAAGTAAGGTTTAAAAACTCGATTCATGAGATCCATAAATGTTGCAGGCACATTTATTAAGCCAAATGACATCTAGAAATTCATAGTGCCCGTATCGAGTTCTAAAGACTACTTGCCAATATTGACAATTCTTAACTGATGATACCCTAATCTCAAATCTATTTTTGAAAATAACTTTGCTCCCTACAATTGATAAAAAAAGATTATCGATCCGTGGCAAAGGATATTTGTTTTTCACGGTAACTTTATTTAATTGCATGTAGTCAATGCACAATCACAATGTTCCATCCTTCTTTTCAATGAATAATACCTGTGCAACCCATGGAAAAACACTTGGTAGGATGAAACCCTTATCCAATAATTTTTGTAATTGTAACTTTAACTCTTTTAATTCTACTGGTGCCATTCGATAAAGAGCAATAAATATAAGAGTTGTTCTTGGAAAAATGTCAATATTGAACTCAATATCTCATTTCGGCGATAGTCCGGGAAGATCCTTTGGAGAAACATTTACAAATTCAAATACGATTGGAATATCTTCCAATCGTGACGCTTTTACCTTGGTATCAATCATAGAAGCAAGGGATGCCTCACAACCCTTTTTTATTAACTTTTGTGCCACCATTGCAGAAATAATACAAGAGGGAATTATTCGACGTTTACCACAAAAGATGACCCTCTATAGGCTCAAAGTAAACTTCTTCTTTAAAATAATTTATAGTGGCATGATGACCAGCTAACCAATTCATTCCAAGAATGGAATCAAAGTTTTAAATGTTTAGAGAAATGAGATCCGCATCATGTTGCTCAGCAACTTTGACTCTACAATCCTTATATGATTGTGCAACAATGATAGAATATCCCACGGATGTATGTACTAACATGGAACAATCTAAAGGACTACGTTTCCTATCGGCATGCATGGAAATGTCTTTTGATATGAAAAAATGAGTAGATCTAGGATCAATAAGAACATGTGCATTTTTATCATAGATAGACAATGTACCCATCACTACGTTAGGAGTGGCCAAAGCATCGGGTTCTATCATCGTAAAGACACGTGCTTGAGTTTATGGTCTCCCCGATGGATTCGTCGATTTCGATGTACTTAGAATATTTTGATTACTTTCTTTTCATGCTTGTACCAGGAGTAGCTTTCATTTGAGACTTCACAGGAGGATAGGTTATTGTTTCATAGATGTTTTTACCTTTTCCCACAAACCGATAGTCTTATATCTTGTGACCCACTTTACCACATTTGAAGCAAGTCCGAATGAATATTGAACATTTTCCAAAGTAACAACTTCCACAAATCGTACAATATGCATTCGTATGATATGGCTCTTGTCTTGGTCCAACTCTACTTTGATTTTCTGAACATGTTCTTATAACTGCACTTGCTTGTGTACTCACATTTTTTTTGGTTGGTATGATATTTTTGTGCACCTTAGGATCCATTCACATGCCTTCTATTATTGTAGAAGTTGTCATGAGACTGAAATGTACCATCACCATAACTTGTCATTTTATTACTTGGTCTGATCTGAATAAAGTTGGAGTTTGGTCTTTTCAAATGTTGACTAATTTGATTTCTTTTCATTATAAGCTTTTTAGCTCTTAATGTTGCTGCCACCAATTTGGAGTAGATGAAATGTAACACTTCAACTTTTTATTTGATGTTCAAGGAAGTCCTCCTTCAAATCGCCTGCACTTGTCATTTTCATCTGACATTAAACTCGATGCATATTTTGAAATTCCTTCTTCTTCTTCTTATCAGTATACACTTTGGCAAATACTTCTTTCAGAATTCTCGAAGAAAATCCTTCCATTAAAATTTTTGACTTTCAAGAACTGTCTCTCACCAATCCAAAGCATCTTTTTGCAATAAGGAAACGATATAATCATTGACATGTTGTGTCACATCTTGTACAGATGCATAAGATAAAACTGATGGAATCCTATTAGGTCGATCGCTTGGTGGAGCAGAATGACTTGGGCCAATAATAGCAAATTGGCCATCGCCACGACACCTATGCAGTGGCATTTTTACCCCTTCAAAAGAAAAATAAAAATAAAAATAGAGTCAAAAGCATGCACTATCAATCTAATGCAAAGTAATCTCACATAATCTTAAACTTAAGTTATACTGTCTATAGAATCTTATAACATAGGCTCTGATACCAAAACTCATGGCACCAAACTCTGTGACTAAATTCTAATCCCAATTATCATACCCCTTAGCTTTATTTAAAAATTCTAAAAATAAAATCAACAAAACCTCCCCCTTATTTATCTCATGTTATTTTGCCAACATATACAATAGTTGCATATGAACTTATCAAAGTTTAATCGCATAATATAAGACATAATATTCACATATTTTTACTATATTTTTTTCCACAAACTATCTCACATATAACACCCCCATATGATAAGGTTCCATACCACCTTACAAAAAAATTTTTACAAACTTAATTACAACATATAGGATTATCTATTATACGCATGCTTCCAAAATAAAAAATGAAGGAGGAAAATAAAAGTGCTCCATCAGCTCGACTTTTTCTATACGCAACAAAACAAACTCCGAGTCACTCAAGTTAAGAACTTACAAGTATCTAAAAAATTTAAAATGAATACTATGAGCAACAATCATTTGCTGAGTGAGTGAAATAAAAATACAATATAGGGGACAATATGAGTGCATAAAAGATTTAAATAACTATATTTTCCATATGAGAAAACCTTTAAAGAATAACATATTAAAATAAATTATCAAATCATATAAACTTTCACATAAATAAAATTAAGATATCATCATTTTCATAATTAAATTCTACACATGTGTCATTGCACATACTTAAAATGGGTCAACATGTATCTCTCTATAATTATGTGTCATACAATTAAGCAAAGCTTCATGATAACGAGTCTCGAATACGTAGAGCATAACATTGGTCAATATGTATCCCTCCATGATTATGTGTCATACAATTAAGCAGAGCTTCACAATCCTAATTCTCATATACGCAAAGCATAATATGGGTCAATACGTACACGTAGAGCAGCCCCAAAGGGCAAAGACATCCGATATACGCCTCAAGTGCTTCATGTATATCGAAGCAGTCCCAAAATCTTTTTCAACCAATGTGTCCAATGAACACATGGAGTTTTATAATATCAAAATAACATGTTACAATCACATATCAATATCAAGTAAACTTAATTTAAATTCACAATCCCCGAAAACATTTTGAATGTAAGAGTTTTCTTCATCTCATATGAAATTCTTGAAACATTGCACAAATATTTTTCATAGCTTTTTAATAATAATAATTATAATAATAATATAAATAAAAGAAGTAACATATATTATTTTTTTCTATGTTGTAAATTTACCCACTCACCTTGTATTTTATCCCTTCAAGGAGGCTTACTAGATTTCCTCCCTTTTACTTGTAAATTGATGTTTTCCTATAAGTAATAATACATTTTTACTTCCCAATTACAACAAAATAATATGCAATGCATGCTCATGATGCATAAATGGTTATGCACACAAAAATGTATATAATCTTCTCTACTATCAATTTCTAATTTTAGATATTTATATTTGTAGGCTATTTATTGACGGAGTGTCTGTCAATAAATAATTCATAACTACTTAACTATAAGGAACTTATGATTATGGATGGATTAGAAACTACACTTTTTAGGATTTCCAACTCCCAAATATCATTAAACTAATTCCAAATGACTAAGCCATAAGATCCAAGGCAATTGTGTTCTGACAGACTGTGTCACTAAAAAAATTAATTTATATATTTCTTCGTACTTGCCTATTTTACAAGATCCATACTTTTTCTAAAAATTAGTCTTCCTTAGTATTTAGTCATAAAAATTAGAGTATTACTCCTCCTATAACGTTATAACAAAAATAGTCAATTTGTGTCGTAATTTGTCAATATCCTCGAACAGAATCACTATGAAATGCCAAATTTATTTCTCACAATATACATATCCAAATAGGATAATTCTACATCTCCGAACACTTGGATTGTCTAATTATTCATATACAAATTTCATATCCTAATTCACTCTATTCTAATCATGTCCTAGTATTCTATATTTATTTTAATAACTCCGTCGTGGCCTTTTATCTTGGTAACCATTTTCCACTTCGTAACCATTTTCGACGCTTAATCCAGCTTCAAAACAGAACACAATTCTGCCTCTATTTCATAGGTGCTTTGTTCAAGATCTCCGGCATCGACATGTTCACCATCTTCTCAATCATTTGTGAGCTTGGTGGCTTCGTCGGCCTCATCAACGTCACCCAACTCTAATTTATGGCAGCGACTCCAAGTCCCTCTCCCCATCGCCATCTCATCCTGTTCATCCGCTCTGCATCATCGTGATCACAAGGCAGGTCGATGAGTTCAAGGTCTTTGCTCTTTTCGTTGCAACTCCCTCGTGCTCATGTGAAGACAATAAAGTTATCACATTCGGCATAGAGCACCAACGCCAGCAATTGTCCTCCTCTTCCTCCACTGCCGTTATCGCGTGCGAAGAACTCGACATCTTTAAACAAAAGAAACTATGGTTCAACTTCAACAAAATCCACCTGAAGCATCACCACCTCCACTCTCCATTTTCGTCAAAAAGAAAGCAAAGGGAGAACCACGTGAGCCGACACCTGCTTTGGCTTCAAGATAGAGCACATTCTGCCTCTCTTCTTTGGCAGCTCTGTTCGGACCTCCCAAGCGAGGCGAGGGCTACTCCATGATCTAGGCCATCTTCAAATCGACATGTTCATAATCTTCTTCTCCACCGTTTATGAGCTTGCAAGGTCATTGTGTACCTTTATGACAGGGAGGCGGCGAGGCAAAGCATCGAAAAAATCTTGCACTTGCCGACGTGTTCCTCATCATCACATCACAGGGATGACGAATGACGATGGTCGGAGCTCTTGTGATGTTGGTGATGGTGTGGAGAACGAAGGATTTTTGCAGGGAGATATTGTGACACGTTCTGGGAGGGGAGATGATACTAATGGAAGGAGTGAAGTTACTTTCATGTGTTATAACATTTTTCTATCATACATATCAGGCGCGGAGCAGATGTCGAGGGTGGCGATGCTGCAGCTGCTCAGGAGCAGCATCGCCTGGTCGCTGGTGGCATTGAAGACCTTCAAGAGGTCTGGCTATCGATGAGAGGGAGCAGACGCAGAGCAGCTCAATGTTTATCGCCTGCATTAGTGGCATGTAGCACGACATCATCGAGTTAAGGGGCCTTGCAGCTGGTAGCCTGCACACGACAACAATGTCGAGGCGCCATCTCAAGCACAAACGATCAATTAATTATATGTGTAGTAAAATTGATCCTCTGATCTTTAGCAGTACTTGTGTATTTATACATATGAAATCAACTAAAACTGTGTACGGTAATCAGCTGAACGGTGATGGGTATTTGTTGCAATATGGTGAAGTGATCATGAGGTATGTACACGTGGTGTATTATAATTAATATCAGGTTAATTAGAAATTAAGAACTCGTGCATTGTTATACTATAAAACTACACCATGTTCTCTAATAGAAAACAAATTGTGGTATTTTTTTCTAATTACTATTAAGAGCATTTCATCGAAGGTATATTTTTCCTTATTATTATTTAGGAAACCATTGTGTTTATTTCATTTTATTTGCACCCTTTATTAATCAGAATTCATGGGCGGATTTGCTGCAATAGCAAAATAATAATAATAATAATAATAATAATAATAATAATAATAATAATAATAATAATAATAATAATAATAATGAATATATTGTTGTTATTGTTGTAATGTAAGTCGCTTATTTTTTTAAAAATGAACAAATTTATTAATGTTTAGCTTGCATTTTTAATTAAAATGACACGAGCATCTCAAAATATTAAAGAATGTTTATATGAAACGAAAATAAATGTTTAATCTTTCGAACCTCCAGCCGTCGCACCTCTCTCCTTTTGGTTGTAGCCTATAGAGCTCACGACTCAACTGTGGAAGAAATCTGAA
The DNA here is from genome assembly GCA_030549335.1 of Pontederia crassipes. Lineage (NCBI taxonomy): Eukaryota > Viridiplantae > Streptophyta > Magnoliopsida > Commelinales > Pontederiaceae > Pontederia > Pontederia crassipes. Next base: position 27,137,043 of record CM060196.1, read on the forward strand.
CTTCAAAGCATCCCTTAGGTAAAACTTCACGTATTTATAGGTGCGAAAGATCATCACGGTCGATAAAATCATACGGCCAACTTGAAATTTGGCTAGAGATAAAACTTAGTTAATGATAAAAGGTTATCCATTTTGCACCTGATAAACTTTTATTGATGATTCTCGGCCACCAAACATTGTTCATATTCTCTTTTGCGCCCAATGATTGAAGTTCTTGGCCGATAAACTTGCTCAATGATAAATTTTGTGCCCAACGATCTTGATTGATAAGGATAAAACTTTGGATTTTGCGGCTGATAAACTTAATTGATATGGAGTTGGATTTCTCGGCCGATACACCTTGGTTAAGGATAGATCTTTGGTGTTGGATTTATCGGCCGATAATCTCCATCTCTATGTTGTTTTGTGCCCTTCTTATTTTATCTCGGCCGATAACAACTTATCATGATAATGATAGTATCAGCTAATGATAACCATGCTTGATTAATGATATCATATTGCGCCCCATAATCTCGGCCGCAAAAGATGAATGCTTGTCATCTCGACTTGTCCGACTCGTCTGCAAAATAATTATAGAAATTAAATTAATTTATTCAAAAATTAAAATATTCAAACAATCAATAGTCAGACTGCATAAATTCGGAATTATTATTAAAAATGACCTAAAACGATGCATGTCATGATTAAATTACAAAAAAATTAACTAAAATGATAATATAAAATATGTTATATTTTGCATGCATCAAACTCCCCCAAGCTTAAAGTCTTGCTTGTCCTCAAGCAAAAATTCAAAGTAAGACTCTAGAAAGTTCTATCATAGCCTCCACATTGTCAACTGACTAATTTTTTCACACAGTTCTTCTGCACACCTACTATTCAGTATCTTACCACTTTTCATGTACTTAGCTTCATAGAGATTCTGAATGCTACATAAAATTAAACAATCTCAAATTTAGACTTGTAGAAAAATAACTTGTCTGTCAAATACTAGCATTAATATTGAACACATAAGTACTTATTGAGCTTAAAACTTTTTCTTTCTTTTTTTTTCTCTTTTTTTCACTTTTATTTTCAATCATATTAAAAGTTCTAATCTTCACGCAAGATTGCCCAAGGAAGTCCATGTAGCGGCCTTTGGACTGGTGACTCCCAGACCAAATGCCTTACGGCAACAAGTGATAAGTCACCTCTCGAGTTTACTTGTCCGAACAATCAAGGTTCTGAATGAAGAGTTCGAACTTAGCCATAATTCAATATTCTCTGTGCTTCTCCATATTCCACAAGATGGTCCATGTAGCGGATTTTCTATCGACGGATCCCAGAACAGTTGCCCTTAGGTCACTAGGCATGAACCCCTACGGATCTAATTATCCAAACACACCTTGATTCCGGATAACACTTTTGTACCTACACATAACTTTATTCATTTTTTTCAGTGTTTTTTTCACACATTTTTTAAGCTCAATGAGTACTTAATATGGTCAATAAAAAGGCTACCACTATCAAGACTTAACAGAAAAAATAAAAAGACATGAACATGATTTTGTCGTCTAGACATTCATAATTCTATTTAGCATAGGCACATAGTCCGTAAGTTTAATACTAAATAGAAAGAAAAGCATTCAAATTTCATCAGTTAACGATGTGTCTTTGAACTTTTACTAAAAGATAATTAAAATAATAAGACGAAAGTTAGTAAGATAGTAGCAAAAATAAATGTCATGCAATGATATTTTTGGAAAAAATTTCAATTTTTCAATTTCTTTTAGATAAATGCATACATAGGTCAATAAGCAGAAAAATAAAGAAGAATGCAAATGCATGAAATGCAAACTCTCCCAAGCTTGAACCAGACACTGTCCCAGTGTTAGACCAACAAGGGAGAGAGATACAGACTCAATAAAAAGAAAAAAATAAAGAAATAAAAAATAAAGAAAAGGGAAAAGACACACCAAATTTATTATCGGTGGGGTGACGAAGGTGAGTGGTAGCCGAGATGTCCTTGACGCATATGATACTCATTGTCATGCGAACATGCTGATTCTGGAGGGATTCGAAGCGACCCTGATGATCATCCATATTTCTAAAGTCAGCTCGAATGTTGGTCAACTCTTGAGCTAGTCTAAGTTGCTCTTCTTGAATAGCCTGCAACTCTCCTCCCTGACGAAGTTGTTCTTCCTGAAAATCGTGCAACTTCCCTGCCTGACGAAGTTGCTCATCGTACATTGATTCCCATAAGTTTTGCATGGAAGTATAGTCAGGGTGGATAGTAAGTCTGCTCTGGGGCTAAAGTAAAAGTGGGCTCCGGTGCCATATAGTGATTCCGCACAGGTTCCTGTAAAGGGGCAGATACTTCCATTGGATCGTGTTCTTAATAAGGAGTGGTCGATATGAATGAAGAATCAGAAGAGCTTTCATGGACAGGAGATGGAATCGGCGAAGGCACCAGCATATAAGGTGACTGGGCTGACGTGGCATATTGGGAAGCTGCCAGTGATGCAGCCTGGAAGCCTTGTGGCTGCTGAAAGTAGTCTTAGGCTGCTGCATAATCAGTAGAATCAAATCAGGAGAAAATTTCATCCTGATGTGGCTGTCCGATAGAGGTAGATGATCTGGGATTACTGGAGCTATGACCTGCCTAAAAGGTAATCAATTATCAAGATTAATTGGTGTAAATTCATTTCGGTCACTACAAGGCACCTCCAAATCACTCTCTTAAAAAATAAAAACTTTAACCCCTGCATTGTTAGTCTTGGCGAGGCCCATGGCCAAAATTGTTCGTCGGTTGAGATGGGCAATTCCTGGAACAGCTTCAAGATCATCTAGGTACAGTTTGAAATGTTGAGCTATTGGCGTGGTAAGGGCACCTATACTGATGCTACCGCTCCGAAGAGTAGTACGCGTTGAAGACGACGAATGAGGAAGGCACCAACGTTGACCTGTGTCTTGTGGAGCATGCTATGGATAAAAAATAATTCCCCCTTTGAGATGGCTCCATCACTGTCACTTCGTTCACTAAGGGTGTTGCTGAGCATGCGATGGACGAAGCGCAGAACAAGATTTTGAATTGTGCTTTCCTTAGCTGTGCTCTAGACCAATCGATCTTTCCAAAAATCTTCAGCATGAAAGTCAGTAGGAACAGAACGAGCCCCATAGTTGGGAAATCTATAAATATTGTTAAAATCTTTTAAAGTCAGTGTGAAAGGTCGCCCGTATAGCTAAAAAAAACGAGGCTGATCATACTGTCTGCCATCTATATTGAAGACCTCAAGAGATGATAAAAATTCTATAGTAAGGACTTCATAAGTCGGTCACCACTGTTGAACAAAATCTGAAAGGCCAATTTGAGAAAATAATAAATGGATATTGGCAAATAAATTGTACTCCCTCAGTCGGTGTTTGGAAATCTAGTGGCGTTGACTCGGACATCAGACAATCTTTCAAAATGATTTTGGTAGGCAGGTTTGGTCCAATAATAATCTCCCAGATATGAAATTAACTGCGAAGATTGTGGCGCGGTTTGGGCCTCCGGATGTCATCAATCGCGATGCCCCCTCCAAATATTAGCAAACCGTCTCATTATGAAATAATTTTCCAATGAAGAAAGGTGGCGATTCATGCTCGGTCGCAACAACTTTAAGTCGATGAAGAGGGAGACTCGGCCGGTGCGAAGAAGCAACCTCAGTGATGAGTCTCGACGGTATATGTCAGTGGAGAGAGATCCGACCAGTACATAGAAATGTCGATGGACTCCGGCCATAATTCGGTGACTTCTCAGCCGCAATAGTTGTCAGTGAAGCGAGATTTGGCCGGTGTGGAGTGGGGAGCTTGCGGCCGGTATGAAGGCTTCGGTGGATTCTCGGTCGCAATCAGGAAAGGAGCTCGGCCGCAATCGATGAAGGGTCTCGTCCAAAATTGATGAAGAGGAAAGGTTGGCGACCGAAATCCGAGCACGTCGGAAGCAAAGAAGATGGATGTTGCGGCCGCAATAGTTGACGGCGAAGAAGGTCTGGGCCGCAATTGAGAATAGGGGGAAAATTGGCGGTCGACGTCCGGCGCAAAAGAAGGAAAGACAAGGGCGCAAACGGAGGTAGATCGGCTTTGTTTCGACCTGCAAATGAAGGAAAGGTAAGTATTTATAGATAAAGGATGACCATGAACTCACCTGTGCTAAACAATCGCAAATCGTGCACGTGTTCGATAAGATGCATGTATGGCAAGTTCTTCAATTTGCTCGGAGCTCATGCATGGAACTTTTGCAGCCGATATGTCATTTCAGTGTCAGGGATGTCAGGCTCCGATTTTTTTTTGGTGCCTGTGATGTGTCTCGTCTTGTCGGGTAGGTAGCTGGTGTCGAGTGTACATCCGTGATACATCTCAGTCAAAGTCATGCATGAGGTCTTCACTTGGTAGCCAGTGGATTCAGGTGGTAGTTCACGTGCCCCGACTTATCATGCATGTGAAGTGCCCGTTCGACGTATCCGAAGAAATGATTAATCAAATTTTTCTCCCTCCATAAAATAGAATATTAATCAGATGACTCCATAAAAAAAACTAAATAAAATAAAATTTTACCCAAACTAATTCTACGTAATTAAAGCAATTAATTAAAGACTAATCTAAAGAAAAGAGGTAAAAATAGTTCTGATTTTATAGTGGCCAGCTTGACTTAGTCCTGATGAAGATCAAGGCCTATTTTGCTCTTGTTCCTTTGGATTTTTCTCTGGCTTGGGAGGGAGCCCAGTGTACGTCCAGCTAGTTGTGTCGCCATCTGGTCCAATTGTCTTTCCAAATTTTGAATTGATGCATCCTGACTCGTGGCTCTAGACTCCATATTCTTTTGTAATGATTGCATGGTGTCTATAATCTGTGCCATCATCTCCTGCATGTGATTTGATGATTGATATTGGGGAGCATCAGGTTGCCGTTTCAGTGTATAATCTTTTGATGGACCAGAAGGTTGGCCTTGATTCTGATTATAGGCAAACTTCAGATTGTGTCTCCAACCATAATCGTTGCTCCTGAAAAATGAGTTGGAAATAAAGTTAGCATTTTCAATTTGATTTGAATATGAAGTGTTACCTGTGGGCAATAATTGCTTGAATTTCTCATTAGTGACATCATCTGCTCGAATTTTTAATTAAGTGACTCCAACTGAGCCACTATTTCAGAAGATTTGACTCCTTGTGCAGCATGTACATCATGAGTTCGGCGAGGTGATCTCCTTTCTTGACTTGACTTGAGGGCTACGGCTTCAATAATATCTTGTATCTCACTAGGGCGTTTAGATCCCAGCACTATCCCTCCTACTGATTGGTCGAGCTTATCTTGATCTGCAGCTCGTAATCCATGGTAGAAATCTTCCATCACTTGCCACTTTGGAATCCTATTATCAGGAACTCTGGCTAACAGTTCCTTATATCGTTCTCAAGCCTCATATAATGTCTCATCATCGTCTTGAACAAATGCCCTTAGCTCTCTTCTATATTTGCCTGCTTTTTGTGACGGGCAATATTTTCCAACAAATTTTTCTACCAGCTCCAACCATGAATGAATCGATCCTGCAGGCAAAGTTTTAAACCATGTAAAAGCTTTGTCACGTAAAGATTGTGAAAATAATAATAGACGAATAACTTCAGAAGAAATATTATTATTTTTAAAGGTGCTCATAGTAGCAAAAAAATTGTCAAGGTGATTGTGAGGGTCTTCATGAAATCCTCGTCAAAATTGGGATGTATCATCCTCAGGATTGTCGGATTAATCTCAAAATTATTTGCATTAATATCCGGCAGTACGATGCATGATTCTCGGTCACTGTATCTAGCCGACACATACTTTATCATAGAAAGCTCTGCTTCATCTTCTTCGCGACGATTATTTTGTGGCGGAATTAGTTCATTTTGTTGCTCCTGACTCTGATTGTTGGGTGTTTGTTCATCCATTTTTCTGATATTCTTTCTTAATCGACGAGCAATTCTTTCAATTTCAGGATCAAATTCTAAAATTGAATTTGAACTCCTAGTGCGCTTATCAGAATATTTCAGAATTGGTTGTGATTAAATATTCAGTAGTACCTGCAACAACCAATTTTTAGTAGGAAAAAAATTCTATACAAAATAAATACAGATAATAGAAAAATATATACAAAATAAATATAGATAATAGGAAAAAAATATACAAAATAAAATGTAGATAATAGGTCACGAGTTGGAAATTTAAATCGATAAAAATAAATCTTTCGAGCGATAACGAGTTGAAAATTCATTAGGGTTTTAAAATCAATGTCTGAAGTCATTATCAAAACTTATCGGCCCCAAACTTCAAAGAAGGTAAAAGTCTTTCAGCATTATTGAATTCGGCGTAAAATAAAACTCATTAGATTACGACCAAGATAAAGTCAGATTAACATTTGGATCATCAACAAAAATATTTTCAAAGAATTACATAAACTTGAATTGCTCAGCCGCAATGTAGAAAGCAATTAGATTTTCGGTCGAAGCAAATTCACCAAAGTCGATCGCAAACAAGATTAAGAAAACAATTGTCGGTCGCAAAATCCTGCACTAATCGATTGCTTAAATAATCGAAGGCGCAAAAGAAATCAATTCGATCAGCTTGTCTTGAATCATGGATAAATTAAAACTTTTCGACCGTAACACACAGGTAAAAATGTCAGCCGCAAAACCAAAGGATAAAAGTTTGTCTGAATCCTAAGATATACAACATGTGTCATCTAATCAAATTAATTTTTATAATCTATTCTATTTCAAATCCTTATATGTGTGTGTGTGACACATATTAGGGTGCATACAAACTTTTTTGTATGCACCCTGTGATCTCACCATTGTAGCCATCGATCGAAATGGGGATTGTGGAAAGTTAAAGAGTGTGGTTTAACATCAGGTTCTGTTGTCGAAGACCCGATTCAAAAAAAAAAAATGTTAATCCTTCGACTGGCATTCCGCTTTGTGTATCACCTTCCCCCTCTCCCCAATCTCCCTTCTCACTCAGCTACAAGCACCAACCCTCTCTGCTGCCGATAAACAAGAGACCGTGCAAAGAGATCTTTCCTCCACTATTTTTTTTTTAGGGTTAAAATCATGCTCTCTTTCCTCTCTCTCCTTCTGCTCACACTCCTTTTTTTTCTCTACCTCGTCGTCTCTCCACTGGAAGCGCTATGTCATCCTCCCTTTGTGCAGCCCGCCGAGCTCCAACATATGTTGCAGTCCTTTCTCTTATTGGTATATGACCCTTTAAGGTCATTGTCAGAAAGAGGGGAGGAGCGCCATTTAAGGTGATCCTCCGAATTGTGGATTACAATTAACAAATGATCGTCGCAAGCGAGGATCAAAGGTAATGATTCTGCGGTAGTTCGACATTGATTGCAGTCGTGATCACCGTCGAAGCAAATGATGGATTAAGAGCGCGTATAAGAAGGACGAGAATCCTTTAGTTGGGATTCCTCAATATCCATTCTAATTTTTTTTCTAACATTGGTAACAGAGGCGAACAATTTTTTGGGTAGGTACACCTGCGATTTGTTTTATCTCTCTACATCTCTCCACTATACCTTCTTTCTTTCTTTATCGTCTTCACCAAGCACTTAACAACCTGCAGACCGAGATATCCTGAGAATCGTCGACAAATTCCGACGATCACGCCAAAATAAGAATATACTAATAAAATAAGTGAACAATTACATTAACATAAATTATATATTAATAAAATAAATTATATACTAATAAGAATTCAGTATACATAAACATAACCTAGTATTAATATTAATATTATAATATTTGATCACAATGTAACTTATAAACAACGTTCCTAATCTAACTTAAATTATATATGGATAAAATATAATCCAAAATCAAAACAATATTTTTTTTGTTTTTTGCTAAATGCAGGGGAGAATGACAATGGCATAATACCATGATAAATATGCTTAAGAATCATACTCACAATTACACTTAAATTAGAAGAAGTAATAAAACTTTCTTAAATAAATTAAAAAAATTAAAAATCCTAATCAAACAATATTATTTGGACCAATAATCCTAACCATTTCGAATTTAATCCTAATCCTAAAACATGCACGTGTCTTCTAATCAAATTAATGTTTATATTCTAACCTATTTCGAATCCTTATATATATATATATATGTGTGTGAGATATATTAAAGTGCATACTCAAAAATGTGTATCCACCCTGTGATCTCAGAATTATAGCTGTCCTATCGAAATGGACAAATGTGATTAATGAGAGTTAAAGGACGTGCTTTAACATCGAGTTCCATTGTGGAAGACCTGATTCAGGAAAAAATAAAGTTAATCTTTTGACTAGCTCAGCTGGGGCAGCATTCTGCTCTGCGTATTGGCTTTCCCTCTCTCCCAATCTCCTTTCTCACTCGGCTACAAGGATTGACCTTATTGTTTGAGATCCATAAAAGCACTCACCATATTGGAGTGCTCTTAAAGAAAAATATGCATTCAAAAGAACATGATTTATAACTTTTATTGCAAGATGAGAGATGACGAAAACATATCGGATCAAGTTAACAAAATAATAGTGATGAAACCTAAAAATTGCAAGGTGTCCTTTACATGAAGCACTACAAATAATCTCATTCCTGAACAGCCTACCACCTGGATTTGATGTAGTTGTGATGCCAGTGTAAATGAATCTATTAAATAAGTACTAAGTAGTTGAATTACCTTCTATTGAGGATTCCTGTGAATCCCGCGACCTTGAGGCCCCATGTAACGTCCTCAAATCGATCCACGTCACGTGACGGAAAATAACTTGGAAACGCTACGAACGCTATGACTTTGACCATCTTATTGATAATATCTTAGTCAAGAATAAAAATGAAGAAGAATGATATTAACTACGAAAGTCTAGAGAAATGGCTATATAGTCTTTAAGGAATACAATATAGTCCTACGCCACGAATTCAGAAATGCAGAAGGAAAATAAATAACTAAATAGGCCATGTAGTTTATGTGATTTCTTGTTGTAAGAGCTTTGTCGCAGTACACCAGCTTTACATTATTACTAACATGGTCCTGTGAAAATTAGACACAGAGAGTTCCTCCCGTAAGCTTTATAGCACAGTGGGGAACCACATAAGTATGCAATGCATAACTTGAATAGAGAAATAAAAAATAAATCAAAGTACTTATCTTGACAGAAGATGGAGCATGAGATCATCATAAATCATAATGTGGATGATAAATAAACATGTACAATCATGTAATACTTGATAAACTTGGACTCGAGGACATGCTTGAGAATCATGACATAAGTACTAATAATAACTTGACTTGAAATTCACACTTGCTTTACTTATCCATACTAGAAACATGCTTACTTTACTTATTCCTACTTCTTAATCTTAAATCTTGCTTAGAACAATCAGGGTGACTCTAAGTGCCTTTAGATTCTTGGGGTATGTCAAGCAAATGATACAGTCTTGTATGGGTCAATGGGTGATCAAATCATGACCAAGGGAATGACCCATATCTTGAGGCATTTGGCTTGGACGGACAACCCATTATTCATTTTCCATCTTATATCATTAATCACTTTAGAAATTTGTTGTTCTTGTTCTTCATGCAATGGAGGCTAAAAGATCAGCAAGAGGGTAAATTAAAAGAATCATATCTTCATCAGGTATGGATCTCAGGAAGGACATGGCATTAGAATCAGTCATAATCATGTTTAATCATAAAAACATTAAAATTAGTGTCAAGGAAAATGTATGAATAAAATCAGAGGCCGTTCTATGTCATGTCATAGTCGTGCCGATGTGAACGGCACGGTCGGAGAGTAGGCAGGTGGTGGCACGGGCGTTCCATAAGAGGGCACGACCGTGACGAAGTGTGAGGAGGGTCGACCGGTTTAAAGGGGTTGATCGACCGGTTCTGTGGGCTGAGAATCAGGTCATGGCACGGGCGTGCCAGGAGGATGGCACGACCATGACGGATTGGACGCTCGATCGACCAGTGTCAATCGATCTTTTACTTAGCATTGTCGAACGATAGCATGGGCGCGCGCCCTACTGTGGCACAACCGTGACCTTAGTGGCACGGGCGTGCCATAATGAAGGCACGATCATGATGGTAGGGTTTCCCAGTCGATTTTAGTCCTGAAATAAATCAATCTTTAACAGAGTATCCTTACAATCTAAATTTTCCATCCTAACAATCAATAAGACAAAACAATAATTATAAGAATCAAATCCTACAAACAATCAGTCAAGCAATTATGCAAACAAAGAGAAAACAAGGCAAACAAATTCTTTTCATAAAACTTTCATAGCTTTTCCTTCGTTTAACATGATCGATTTCCAATGGCAAGAAAGATTTGATCTATCCAAACTTATGCAAGGTGATTTCCGATTACACCCACCTCTTTACGTGTTTGTCCTTGCTTTGATTCGTTGACATTTCCATCGTCCGCTGCCTCTGTGCCCTCTACGCGCCCCTTCCTCCTCTGGCCGGTCATCGCCTGCAGGACAATCTGAATCGGAGAAGAATATGAGGAGGAGACATAGAAATCTGGAAATATGTGAGGGGGAGAGAAAGGATGCTCGGCCGTCCTTACTGCATATCAAGAACAGATGTGTTTTCTTGGATGGACAACAAGTCTTGACGAGAAAATTGACCTTTGTTGGTATGAACATGATGGAATTTTGATATATTATCCCATTGATTTCCTGCAAATCCGTTTTTATCTCCCCCACCCCGGCTATAATCCTCCCATTACTTAACTAAATGAAATCCCAAATAATTAGGGGTATGGACATTAATTCACCTAGTTGGCCGTTTCATTTTATCTTATTTTGTTTTCTTTTTTTTGTTGTTATATTATAACCTCCTTAAAAGAAAATTCGTCCTCGAATTTTGCATGAGGTGGAGGATTTACTGAAAGGATGCGGGAACTCTTGGCGGATGATGCATGCATCATTTTAGGTCCTTTTTAGTCGTAATTCTGGATTTATCGATTTTAATTATTAATTCTTTGAATATTTTAATTCTGGACGGATTAATTAAATTTTGATAACTATTTTGTAGGAAAAGTCGAGTAAATGATGTACCGGACTTATCGGCCATAATTTAGATACAAAGTGATTATCGGCCTTGTATCATTGGGCGCAAAACTCATATTCTATCCAACATTAGGTAATAATAATCCTTAAGGATTTTGCGGTCGTGATGCTTTCAAGAAGAGTTTTACGGGCACAAAATGATAAAAGTTTTATCCTTAACCGTGGTGATTATCGGCCGTGAACTCCAACTAATCCTTGGGGGCAAAATGCCATCATCAATCAAGTTTGTCAGCCGCAAAGTTTTATCCTTTACATATTACCGATCAAGATTGTTGGGCGCAAAAGACAATCATTAACTAAGTGATGATACATTTGGTGGCCGAGAATAAATATAAGTTTTATCACCGGGTGCAAACGGAGAATCTTTTATCATTAACCAATGATCAAATTTTCAGCCGTGAATCAAAGAAGAGTTTATCACCAAGTGCAAAATGGATAACTTTTTATCATTAACCAAGTTTTATCTCTGGCTGAATTTAAAGTTGGCCGTACGATATTCACGATCGTGATCAACTTGAAGTCCGTCCGCACCTATAAATAAAGGAGGAAGCCATTGTCCCAATTCGTACTTTGAAGTTCAGGTTTATTTCACAGTTGAATTGTGAGCTCTGCAAGCTACGACCGAAAGGAGAGAGGTGCGACGTTTGAAAGTTGATCTGATCAAGTCCGAGAGGCTACCGATTGTCTGCCCATATTCGAGATCTCTGCTTTTGCTTTGGGTGTAATTCTTTCGATTTTTCTCATTTATATTTTATTATCAATCCAACTTTTCTAGGATGAACTCCATATTTTTGGGATTATTATTTTAGGAGATTATTAATTGAAGGAAAACTGTTTGGACCATATTTTATTTGTTTTAATCTTTCTTGATCAATTATTATTTGCTCTTAATACTTTTATGTTAGTTAATTGAATTTCTGAATTAGGCTATACCAGTTTGTGGAGTGCTTAATTTCAAAATTCATAATACTAATTTTAATTGATTTTGTATGAAATTAATAGTTGACATAAATTTGATAAGTAGTGTATGGAGAATCAAGTTTGTGTTGTCTTTTAATCTATACCAGTTTGTATAGTGATTAATAGTGTAGGGAATCTAATTTAATGCATCTTAATCTTAATATGATTTGATGGGATGCCAGTCGTGGAGAGTTCAATTCTTATTAAAATAAGATACTTCTGCATGCTTAGATTGAGTGATGTCAGTCGTGGAGACCACAAGTTAATCATGTTAGATTACTTTAGGGAGACTCTAATCCATCTTTGAAGATTAAATTTCTTTTATAGTTCAAATATTTATCCTGATCTATTTTCATCCTAAGGCCTAACTTCAACACCATTATCTTATTATTATTTTATTTTCTCTATTTTATTTTATAATTACAAAACTTATTTTCGAAATCTATATTTTTCTTCTCTTATTAATTTATAAATTAATAATATTCCTCATGGGTTTGACACTCTTTACTCCTTTTACTATATTACTTGAATGATTAGTGCACTTGCTAGCGATTTTATTTTGCTATATCATTTTACGCATCAGCGCATTCCCAACTCAAACTTCCATGTTACCTCTTCGTCGTAGTGGAACACGAGGCTAGTTGGACCATGGTTACACATTTATCCTTTCAACGTTGTACCTTGCATTTCATAATATGAATTGGACACTTGGCAAAGGTAAGGTACTAGATTAGGCCCCTTAATCCGAATGATGTTAGCATTATCATGCGTGTACTTCTTATCATGCTTGTACTTCTTATATGTAACACATGAAATACATAATGCACTCCTCCATAAGAAGAGGGCAATATCAACGTAAATGTAACCTTGCCGACTAACTTTAATATTTAAATGGTCCATCGCGGTGAGGACTACTTGCGCCTTGCTTACTTATCTACCTTCTTTCATGTAAGAAACTTTTAATAGCATCTAATTACTAGCATTAATGACATGCTCGTGTATACCTTCGTCTGCACAACTCTTCTGCTTTTTAACTTTTTCTTAATTAATTCAACTGTCTTAGCATATCCTCTTCATTCATGGTTTTCTCTTTTCCTATTTCACCAAATTGAGTGGGTGAACAACAAGGTTGCCAATAAAATCAAATGGTGTCCTAACATATTTGAATGGTGACCATTATCCTAAGCAATTTCGATCACAGGTAAATTATCGTTTCAATTATTATGCCAATTAAGTGTACATGCTCTCCACATGTCTCTCCAAAGTCTGAATAGTTTTTTTTACCTAACATTTAGTGTATAATACTATAATTGTTTAGGTCAATAACCTCCTTAAAAGGAGTGTTAGTGATCATAAGTATATTTGAACTTAATGAACAAGCACCTATATTTATTCCTTTGAAATTTCATTGAATTAAAATTTTCTACGTTATCTATACTTACTATCTTTTCTTTTATCTTTATATTTGACCTGTAACGCCTCGAGACCCACGTAACTTTCACGTGCTCAGAGTCATCCCAGAGACGCTACTCATTTTTTTATAAAACATTTTTGCAGAGTATAAACAATAAATGTGAAAGACTTTTTCAATAATAACAGCTAATAATCCATTATATTCAAAATAACTAAAATACAAATAAGTTCAGAATTATAATAAATGCAGAAATAATAAAAACTAGACAACTCAATCTAAAACATGTGCAACATCTGTTTGTCACTGAGCATAGTCACCTCAAGGATCATCCTCTATCAAATCTCTCTCACCTGCACGGATCCAGGTACAGGAAAATATCCATGAGTATAAAAATACTCAGTACATAGGGTCTACTAAATAATCAGCATGCTCAATCGAATATAAGATATAGTCAATGATGAGTCAATTGAGCAGTCAATACGATAATCAATTAGCAATATATTAATTTATCAATATGAATAATTATATCAAGCTATGATCAAAAGTCCAATCAATAGCGATAACAATTAATAATTGCCTGATCAACTAGATCGATGATTTAATATAACAATAGAGCAATAAAGTTAGAAATCAATAGAAAGGATCAGGAAAAGCTCAAATGATCGATCAATATTGATTTAACAATTAACGATATCAATTAATTAACAATATCAATGATGCCTGATCACTATGGCATTATTCGATTAAACAATTTTCAATTCAATATCAATGGTCATTGGTCAATAACAATTCCATTCGATTCAATGGGCGGAGGCAATGCCAGTCAATGCCAGTATCCAAATGACCATGATCTATTCAATTCAATTCAATTTCAATCCAACTCAATTCGATTCGATTTTAATTCAATTAAATTCAATTTATAATGTTCGGAGTTATCCAATTCAATGAGGAGTGCTCAGTCAATTAAGGGACACCATACCACTTTCATGCAGGCTAGTGGGGGATCAGTGTCACGACAAGCCCGATACAATTCAATGGGTTCGTGTATGATGGAGGACGAGTGATCATACATAGGACAGCCATAGCTTTTACACTATCTGCCTCATTCAATTCAATTGGTCCCAGCTTAGTGGCAATCAGTAGACATGAGCCCAGTAGCTTTCGACTTTTATCATGTTTACCTAAGATGTCTATCTTTTAACAATTTAATATATGTAAAACAAGACCCAATCAGAAAGACTACTGGATCAGTATCATAATAAATGATAGATCAGATAGGATAATAAAATATGATCAAATATGATGATAATATGATTTGATAAGATAATACTATGATCAGGTATGATAAAAATATAATCAAGTATGATGATAATTTAATCAAGACCAATCAATAATAATACAATCAATAAATCACCACAAGGTAATTATTATAAAACTCATATCTAAAATTGTTAATCTAACTAAAATGAATAATAACTCTCGATTCATCTCTATATTTATTTATTTTTCTTTTTGGACCGAGAGATTCAATAAATGAATTTCTTAAAAAAAGAATCCTTTTCTCTCCATGGCATTGCTATGGAGATTTAACAAAAACAGTTTGCTTTTCCTCTTTTTCCTAATTTTCTCTCTCCATGGCATTGCTAGAAAATCGTGTTTCTACGTCAAATAATTTTCTGTCTGAGAAAATTATTGTTCTATTTTTTCTTTTTCTTATCTTTCTCTCTCTATTCCTTAAACTTCTCCCTCTACGTTGGCTTGTAGAATTAAGTGCCAAAATTTCCCAGCAACCATTTTTTTTTCTTTCTTTTGATTTTTACTTCTCTGCATGACGTCGCACGAACATTGGCGCAACATCCATTATCTTCTACGATTTGTGCCTCTTCCGTAATCCCCCTTTTTTTTGGCTTACTTTATTCTCTCTCCCTTAATTTCTATTCTCTTTCCAATTTCTTTTTTTTTCCGAGAGATCTCCTTTTCTTTATTCTTTCTTTCCATCGGACACTTCTCGTTCGATGCAAATCCATCCTTTTTATTCGACGCAATTCTTTTTTTCTTAATTATCTCTCCAATGCGCATGCGCCCTTAATCTAACTTTTATCCGATGTTTTATATATTTTTTTCTCAATAATTAAGAAAAGTGAACGCGTACTTTACCCAGAAATCAATTATCACACAATTTGCAGTATGACAATTAATCTAAATAAATAATGATATGATGCATTAAACCTACGAATCCCCCTACGTACCTCATTTTATGCCTAGCCGTTTGATGTCGAATCACATTTTACTATCACCTGGACGTCATGCCTCTGCCGCCGAACACTGAGAACTCAAAAGGAGGAAACTTCTTGACGACCGACTCTAAAAATTTATTTATAGGGCTCTTAAATATTTATCTCTCAATCTATCTATAACTTACAATCCTAATCAAATTTAATCTTTTAATTAATTCCTTTTAACAATTTTGTTTTATTTTAATAATTAAATAATTCCGAATTTAATTAAATATCCCATAATTCATTTTTACTTAATTAAACTCCTCATTTTTTCCTTTATTTTCGGAATTATTAAATATAATAATATTAATGGCCATAATTCCCAAATAAGAATATTAAATTACTCTTTTATTAATCACCAAAAATCTGGATTGTTACATCATAACCTCCTTAAAAATAAATTCGTCATCGAATTTGCGTAAACCAAACTACATCATCTATCTAACAAATTTGAGAAATATTTCGCATCTCCACTTTCCGTTTTGAAATGTCATATTCATCTTCATGATATGTCCTACATATATCATGTCTCCATTTTGATTCAATTCTTCCAATCTCATTATGTTCGTATATGATTCATCTCGTATATGTTGTTCTCAACTTTTTCATGATAAGACAGACTTCGTCGCTTCATTACTTTTGTAACAAAAACTATCGTACATCCACTTTGCTCCAACAGATAGGTGAGCGACATGATCTACTATATATACATGGCTGCGAAGGTGCCATGCCTAATGTCAGTGTGGCAACTATTGCCACATACTAACTCTACCGACGAGAGTTAGTTGTTCCAACTATCACTCAAGTCCATTGCGCAATCCCAGAACATATTTTCTAAGGCTTGAATTATCCGTTCAAACTACTCATCCATCTGTGGATGGAAGGCGACGTAGAAATTCAACCACATCCCAATTGCTCTATAGATTCTCCATCAGAATTGGGTTATGCACTGTAAATTCTTATCCGATGCAATGGATCAGTACTCTATATAGTCGGATAACCTCCTTAAAAAAATGAATGCCCATGAAGCTCTTGATGGACTAACCTTTCTCTAATGGGTATGATGTCGGCTATCTTATATCAATCCTTTATTATCCATATCACATCGTTATCATGCTGAATTTTTGGAAGTCTTCTAACGAAATCCATCATTACCTTTTCGTAATGCTATTGAAGATTTCTAAGCTCTTGTAGTACACCATGTGACATTTGCCGGCCTTCCATAGTATTTTTGACTACATACAAGATGTGTTGTTATTATTGTTGTTCACTGGACTGACTTGGGTGATGCAATTGCTCATTGCTCATATTCCATCGGCTCACCCTGAAATGAGCAAGTGACATTTCTTTTTTTTCTGCTTAAGATATTCTCAATTGAGTTTGCTTTGTAGATGATGACAAACTCGTAACTTTTCAACAATTTGATCCATTTTTTTTTTTTTTTGACACATGTTTGAATCCTAGCGCGAGAAAGTGTACATCAACTTTGCTGGTAGGTGGGGAATTCAAGCTCTTCACCCTACACATTATGTTACCATCTCTTGAGGTAAAGACCATAGTTGCTAATTTGAGATTGAGCGTTGGGTGATTCTTCTAGTGCTTCTTTAATTCTCTTGATGCATAGGCAACTATCTTCCTATGTGGCATCAAGACGCACGTAATGTCGATGTTATATGCATCATTGTGGGTGACATAACCTCCTTGGCATGAAGGTATTTTCAGAAAAGACATCATTGTCAACCTCTTCTTCAATTTCTAAAACATATTTTAGTCTTTCCTAAGCAATTCAATTTTTGATATCCTTTTTAGCGAGGTTCGTTCATGGTGACACTATCGTGTGGCAAATCTGGTGCGACTCTCCGACAATATCTGGCAAGTCTAAGGAAGTTTTTTTTTCTTTTTAACACATCTTTGGTTGAACCCATTTAGTTATGGCACATCTATTTGATATTCCTGAGGAAGATTATCTCATTTTGTCAAACTTTGAGACTTTGGCTCATACTTATTTCTCTTAATGTTTGCAGTGCGGTATGCAATTGTTCCGCATGTTCCTCTAGGCTCGACGAATGTATTAGAATATCATCGATCTTGGGTTAACCAATGTAGTAACAATCGATCTTGGGTTAACCAATGTAATAACAACTATACTATGCTTTTTCAACATACTAGGATGTTGTACTTCCTCCGTACCATTATGTGTGTGCGCTATCACTTTTGCTATTAAGTTTGAGTGCTCGACTTTTGCACCAGATAATCGATAACCTCCTTAGAAATATTGTCATATCCATTAAACACTCCACTTTTCAACGGTCGATCTTTCATTTTTATGAAAAATAAACTATGAATTATATCCATTCTATATAACACATTCTATTAGGATACTATGACATATCTAAAGTCTAATTGAAGTAGAGATTACAATTTAGATTTGGTTAAGCTTAAAGTCATGTGTCATAACATATCAATCTATTTAGGTGATTTCCGCACCACTCTTGAAGGCTTATTATTCTGTTGTTGCAGAGGTTCGTCCAGCCTTGGTTCATTGCTATCTTTAGCGAAGTGACCCATCTTGCCACAATTTAGGCATGCTCTCGTCTCCCAATAGCATTCATCGAGATGCATCTTGTGGTAGTAGTTGCATGATTCTCTATGTGATAGAGGCCCATTCCATGTTGGATATGGCATTTCTTGATTGTAGTTGTCTTGACAATGCTTCTCTCTTCTTTCTTGTCTTCTATCTTTACTCCAAATACGATTTTGATTATAGTCGATATACGCCTGATTCGGTTGAGTTGTGTTTGTTGCGTCGTCATTTTCAAGCATGGTAACGAACTCTTCTGCAACTTGAAGGGTCTGATTATTATAACATTTTACTCTTCCTCGGAGGCTTGGCTTGAGACCTTTCACCCATTGCTTCACATGATTTCTCTCCGATTGTCGTCGAGGACCATACTTCTCCAACTTTAAGAACTCGATCGTGTAGTCCTTGATCGTCATGCTACCCTGTTCTAAATCTCGATACTTCTTCCGTTTCCTCGCTCTTTGGGAGATAGGTAAATAGCGATCTTTGAATATCTTTTTAAACTTTCTCCAGGGAATCAGATCCTTTCCAGAGAATGTGCCAGCCTTTGTTGCTTTCCACCAATGCCTAGCGTCACTTGTCAAACGTCTTGTAGCACATATAGTCTTGCAGTTCTCACCGTAGTCTATCTTCACTAGAGTCTGGTCAATTTCTTCTACCCACCTATAGGATTTCTCGAAATCGTTCTTCTTGTCAAATTGGGAAGGTTGTAATTTGAGAAAACTCTTAACAATCTCTTTTCAATTATCATGAAGTGAAACCTCATGACTCTTAGTATTACCTTATTTTATATACAACGAGATTTGTATGGTGATGATCCATGCCTCGATCATTCCTCCTGATGTTCATTGATCCATTCATTATTTACTCGTGGGCCTTGGGCCACTTGGCCATTCTCCTGTGCACTTTGAGAATTGGATCGTTGATATCTACTTCTCGGTCCACGATAAAATTAATGAGAGATCATCAACTTGGAAGACATATGTGCTTGCCCAACAATAAATAATACAATACAATTCAATAAGTAAGAATTCAATTTCGATATTACAATCAAAACTTACTTGACCATACTGGATGGCTGCAGTGGTTGCTCATAACAGTTGCACATTGACACATTTCTATCTATTAGAGGCAGCTAAGAAGTGCCTCCCCTTAGGCTCTGATACCTTCTGTAACGCTCCGAGACCCACGTGACTTTCACGTGCTCAGAGTCGTCCCAGAGATGCTACTCAATTTTCTATAAAACATTTTTGCGGAATATAAACAATAAATGTGGAAGACTTTTTCAATAATAACAACTAATAATCCATTATATTCAAAATAACTAAAATACAAATAAGTTCACAATTATAATAAATGCGGAAATAATAAAAACTAAACAACCCAATCTAGAACATGTGCAACATCTGTTTGTCACTGAGCATAGCCACCTGCAGGATCATCCTCTATCAAAACTCTCTCACCTGCACGGATCCAGGTACAGAGAAATATCCATGAGTATAAAAATACTCAGTATATAGAATCTACTAAATAATCAGCATGCTCAATCGAATATAAGATATAGTCAATGATGAATCAATTGAGCAATCAATACGATAATCAATTAGCAATATATTATTTGATCAATATGAACAATTATATCATATGTTCAAAAGACCAATCAACAGCGATAACAATTAATAATTGCCTGATCAATTGGATCGATGATTCAATATAACAATAGGGCAATAAAGTCAGAGATCAATAGAAAGGATCAGGAAAAGGTCAAATGACCTATCAATATTGATTTAACAATTAACGATATCAATGATGCTTGATCACTATGACATTATTCGATTAAACAATTTTCAATTCAATATCAATGGTCATTGGTCAATAACAATTCCATTCGATTCAATGGGCGGAGGCAATGCCAGTCAACGCCAGTATCCAAATGACCATGATCTATTCAATTCAATTCAATTTCAATCCAACTCAATTCGATTCGATTTTAATTCAATTCAATTCAATTTATAATGTTCGGAGTTATCCAATTCAACGAGGAGCGCTCAGTCAATTAAGGGACACCATGCCACTTTCATGTAGGCCAATGGGGGATCAGTGCAACGGCAAGCCCGATACAATTCAATGGGTTCGTATATGGTGGGGGACGAATGGCCATACATAGGACAGTCATACCTTTTACACTATCTGCCCCATTCAATTCAATTCAATTGGGTCCTTTTCTCTCTGTAAGTGAAGATTTAACAAAAATAGTTTGCTTTTCCTCTTTTTCCTAATTTTCTCTCTCCATGGCATTGCTAGAAAATCATGTTTCTACGTCAAATAATTTTCTGTTCGAGAAAATTATTGTTCTATTTTTTTCTTTTTCTTATCTTTCTCTCTCTACTCCTTAAACTTCTCCCTCTACGTTGGCTTGTAGAATTAAGTGCCAAAATTTCCCAGCAACCATTTTTTTTCTTTCTTTTGATTTTTACTTCTCTGCATGACGTTACGAACGCTATGACTTTGACCATCTTGTTGGTCATATCTCAGTCAAGAACTGAAACATGTCAACAAAAGAAAGAATAAAAATAAAGAAGAATGATATTAACTACGGAAATATAGAAAAATGGCTATATAATCTCTAAGGAATACAATATAGTTCTACATCATGAATTCATAAATGCGGAAGGAAAATAAATAATTAAATAGGCCCTTTCTTATCGTCAGAGTTTCGTCACAACACACCACTTTACACTATCACTAACTTAGTCCTATGAAAATCAGACATTGGGGAGGAGTTCCTCATAAATTCTTACAATTTAAATTCTACATTGTATTCTTACAATTTAAAATAAATCAATCTTTAACAGAGTATCCTTACAATTTAAATTCTACATCCTAACAATCAATAAGGCAGAACAATAAGTATAAGAATCAAAACCTACAAACAATCAGTCAAGCAATTATGTAATCAAAGAGAAACAAGGCAAACATATTCTTTTCATAAAACTTTCATAGCTTTTTCTTCGTTTAACATGATCGATTCGCCCATGGAAACAAAGT
Organism: Pontederia crassipes; assembly: GCA_030549335.1. Taxonomy (NCBI): domain Eukaryota; kingdom Viridiplantae; phylum Streptophyta; class Magnoliopsida; order Commelinales; family Pontederiaceae; genus Pontederia; species Pontederia crassipes. The sequence goes on from CM060196.1 coordinate 27,158,436, forward strand.
TTTGATCTATCCAAACTTATGCAAGGTGATTTCCTATTACACCCACCTCTTTAGGTGTTTGTCCTTGCTTTGATTCGTTGAGATTTCCATCGGCCGCTGCCTCTGTGCCCTCTACGCGCCCCTTCCTCCTCTGGCCGGTCACTGTCTGCAGGTCAATCTGAATCGGAGAAGAATATGGGGAGGAGATAGAGAAATCTGGAAATATGTGAGGAGGAGAGAGGATGCTTGGCCGTCCTTTCTGCATATGAAGAACAAGTGTGTTTTCTTGGATGGACAACAAGTCTCGACGAGAAAATTGACCTCTGTTGGTATGAACACGATATGGGAGGAATTTTGATATCATTATCCCATTGATTTCCTTAAGATTCGTTTTTTATCTCCCCCACCACAGATATAATCCTACCATCACTTAACTAAATCAAATCCCAAATAATTAAGGGTATGGGCATTAATCCACCTAGTTGGCCGTTTCATTTTATCTTATTTTGTTTTCTTTTTCTTTTTTTGTTTTTACACCCCATTTGACAATGGAACCAAGTTGGAACCAGGACCTAGTTCTAACCTTGTTCTCCAAACAAGGGTCGCGGTCTAGTTCTAGGCCGCATTAAATGCTTTGGAATCGTTTTAGATGGAAGCCGACCGCTCTTTTTTTTATTTGACCTTTCTTTTTTTTCTTTTCACCTTTTTTTTCTTTTTCCATTTTTTCTTTTTTTACCTTACTTCTCTAAAATAATTTATTTAATAAACATAAAATAATTTTAACAAAGGTTTAATATAATAATATTTATTACTTATTATTTCATTAAAAAATTTAATATTTCATTAAATCTAATGAATTAAAAAATGATTTTTTATATTCAAATAATATATTTTTTAACAAAATTTTTTCTATAAAGTTTTTAAATTTCATAATTTTATTTTAATTAATAATAAAATTATACTTTATAATTATAATAATTATTTTTAATTCAAAACTTATAAAAAATCCATGTTATTAATTTTTTTCTATCATATCAATTCTCTGATTTCCCATTACGTTCCAATCCATCGAAACATACATCGAATCAATATGTTAATTCAACTATATACTAAAAACTTAAGAAGAAGCAAGTTATGCCACACCTGTGAACACATGACTAGTTAGATTTTTCAATGCTAAATGAAAACAATAAAGGCTTGGTGTTGATGGGGGGTTCTTATAGTTATGGCTGTAACCGTAGAATTTATTGTGGTAGTCGTCCATATTGATGTTCTTCAACTTTTCAAAGAGCAATTACACAGCTGGTTATTTCGTCGACAACGCCGGCGATGACAATTGAAAAATAATGTATAATTTTGCGTGCATCAAGAATTATGATTATCAATAAAAAGACAAACATATACAATTGTGTCTTTCTTATCTTTTCTTATTTTTTAAAAAAAAATATATTATGAGTCTGACTATAGAAATACAAAAAAACAAGGTCATCTCATCCAATAAAAGTTTAGATATAATCTAAGAAAAAAATTGAAAGTTTTTTTTTGTCAAGCAAACGTAGGTTTAAATCATCGTTACAATAAAAATAAAAATAAAAATTTTGATTTGTTTTTGCGCCTTTCCCTCTCCACTTCATATCATCATCCTTTGTAATTAATGATCAAAGATTATGCTAACAGTTTGAACCCTTACTTCTCTTTGTCATTATTTATGAAAAGAAAGGTCTGAAATTGGATTTCAAAATCTTTCCAGGACTAATCTTCTCATCCATTTCATTGTGGAAAAGTTGTGGAATTATTCTCCACGAATTAATGCCTTACTTATTAGACAGGATATTTCAATTCGTGGTGCATATGTCAATTCTTTTTGAAGAAGAAAATTTGGATCAAAAGAAGCTCTTCTATATAAATTTAGCTTTAAAAATATGTTATATGTCTGAATATGAGAAAAATGTTTGTGTTTTCTTATCCAACAGATAAGTTTATATGTAATTAGGAAAATTTTGAAAGTCATAACTTTTTGTCCAGCAAACAAAAGTTTCGCTTATATTTATTTTTGCACTTTTTTCTTCTCCACATCATCATATCATCCTCCGTTGTAACAAATAGTCAAAGATTATGCTAATAGTTTCAACCCTACTTTTCTTTCTCATTATTTGTGAAAGATATCTTTCATGGACTAATTAATCCTTTCATCCCTTTCGTGTTGGAAAATTTGTGGAATTATTAGACATGATATTTGAATGTGTGGTGCATGTCAATTCTTTGTAAAGAAGAAAATTTGGACCAATAGGATCTTTTCTTTTTTTTTAGTAAATTTAATTAGCTTTGTGAGTCTGAATATGAGAAAAGAAATAAAAGTTTTATTCTCACTTCCTTATTTACTAGACATGATATTTCACTTTGTTGTGCACGTCAATTATTTGTGAAGAACAAGGTTTGCGCCGAAGAAGTTTTGTACAAATTTAGTTTAAGCTTTTATACGTTAGAAAAAAAAATCATCCGAAATAATCTATTTTCATATTTTTATTGTGTTTGATGTATTTTTTGGGTAATTTGTTTGGTGTTTTTTAAATTTGACAATAAAAGATTATCTAATTTCAACTTTTTCTCATAGTTCAGCTATTTTTTAAAGTGATAAACACATATGGATAAATGGACATTAATAATTTAGCTTCTTTTTTTAAAACTCATTATTCGCATGTATTTTACGTAATTTATTGAACAACTTATGTTTAAATATCATATAATCGAAAACAAACATTACTGCATAAAGATATACAAGTATATTTCTTCTGAGCTTTTTATATTTCGGATAAAAACAATGTTGACAATATAACATTTAATTATTTAATTGATGTTATTATTTATACGTATGATTTCGAAAAATACGTGGAGCCTAAATATGAGAAATATTTAAAGGTTAATGCATACCCAATAAAAAAAAGTTTAGATTTGATTTACTAAAATTTTGAAAGTTTGTTATCAATATTTTGAATCCATTTGACTTAGTTGATATAGAATAACTAATAAGTTGAAGTACTGATAGGTATTTTATTAGTTGAAATTTATTTTTAAAAATAAGTAGTTATACGTTTGGATAAAAATATTTATATTAATAACAACTAGTTAGTTATGATATAACTAATTGACTTATTTTTTAAAAAAATAAACAATCCTCCCTTGCTTATTTTTTTACTTAGTCATTTTATTAAGAACTTAAATAGTTAAGGGGTCGTTCAGTTTTTTTATATTCCAATTAAAAACTTTATTTCCTAAAAAGATTTAATCTTTTACTTCTCAAAGAGTATATTCGAGGAAAAAATATACATTATTTGTATCCAAAGGCCAATTTGAAATTCAATATTCGAAATTGAATAAGAAAGTTCGACTATGTACATGGAGTCGTGAAGCATAAAATTTTTTATTTGAATTGGATCTCCCATGTTTACTTTGTGGAAGATAAAAAGCTCAAATACCATGTATAAAAGGAGCGTATATGACTACCGACCACTAAGTGTGGATGGATTATTCCACTACCGATTGACAGGCTTATTGATCCAGGAAGTGAAAAGCCTCAATACTCTGCCTTTGAGAATCTTACAGGAAATGGACCAAAGGTTGATCGAGCTAGCTATTGCTTCCTCCGCTCGGTTGAAAAGTTTATAATAAGTCATGGGTTTTTAAGGGCAAAGCTAATTCTGTAAGATTTGATATCTTTTTATCAGTCAGATTTTTAAATTATCAAACGTTGAAATTTTTTTAAACTAATTTATAAGTGACCGATAAGCTTAGTCAAATACTCCCTTTAAGGGCAAAGATAATTCTGTAAGATTTGATATCTTTTTATCACTCACTATATTTCTAATACTAAGGGGCATTTGTTTAAAGGATAAAACAGAAGCTTATTCTCTACTATGTTTGACTATATTTTTTAAATAATCAATATTAAGAAATAGTCCCTAATGAGCTGATGTTTTTATGTGCAGCATTATTTTGCCCAAAGAAAATTCTTCACTCAATTTCAACTACCACTGATAAAACGTGGATGCAAATTAATCATTTTACAACATTTTTTCATGCGTGTATATTCCCCTTTCATTGAATCCGATAAAATACTGACCAACTGATAAGTAACTAGAGTACATATAACATACTAATACAATGAAATGAAAAAAAAAACAAAGTATTTTGTTATCTATGAGAATCGAGGCATATCCTGATATGGTCCTTTCTCATTGAACATTAAATAAATGGGTAACTAAATATATATTGCAAAAAGAAAACATGGTCCATTGGTTACATTGACAGCCCGTTACTTAAATTCTACATATATATTATCACTATTTTTTACTTTATATGCTTTTGGGTAGAATAGGTTATTTCCTTAAACATTCTCTTGAAAACTTGAACTATGAACTTACGTTGACGTTGATTTCCTCTTCAATCCTTCCGTATGATTTTTTTATTAACTTTTATGTTATTTTCAATTTATTCTATTTATTAAAAAATTGAGATATCCTTCCATGAACTATTCTTTATTTTAATATTTAAAACGAATAAACAGTAAAAAAATAAACAAGTGAATCTTTGATACTGTTTACTTGTCAAAATATTTTATTTGTTTTAAATACCAAAAGAGATAATATTTTGCGGAAGAATATTTTAGTCTTTTCATAAATAAAAAAATTGAAAATAATGGAAAAAAGTGAAAATCATAGTAAAGTTTGAGAATGTCTTTAGATAAGTTCACAATTCAGTGGACATAAAAAAATCACTATAATTAAGAAGACGTTTAACAAAATAACTCCATTGATAAAATGCAAGAAGTCAGTACAAGAAAATATTAAATTTATAACACAATAATGCGACGGTAGCAAGCAAGTTTCTGTGACGATTTTCGGTAAACGTTGATATTATTTAAAATTTCAGACTATTCATGTCATAAACTTCCGATAGCCCAATATTTCGATAGAAGTTCCTCTGGCTGAGGCTGTCATAGTTCTAATATAGGGAATACTGTTATTATAGTATAATATATACTATTAAAATGTAGTGTTCTTCTCTAAAATTTAATATTATTATTTGAACTTCAAAATTTCTCACGGCCTCTGAATTCAAATATATGATAAATATTATAGCATTCTTATGTAAATATTAATAGTATTATTTAAACTTTTATGCTGTGTGTGAAAATAGAATCGTAGTTCTTCCTAACTTGAATTAATAATTACTTCGAAGTGTATTTTGATGAAAGGAATTTAACGATGAGAAATGAAATAGGTGATGTGATAGAAAAAAATTGATATGATGAGTTAATTTTAGTGTGTATTTAAATTAAAAATAAATATTATAAATATAAAAATATAAATTTATTATTAATAAAAATAAAAGTATAAATTAAGAATTTTAATGGAAAAATTTATTAAAAATATATTATTTAATTATAATAAACATTTTTTTAAAATTATTATATTTAATGAAATATTAAAATTTTTAATAAAATAATAAATAAAAAGTATTATGTTAATAATTTATTACAAATATTTTATATCTAATAAATAAATTATTTTACATAAAAAGATAAGAAAAGAGAAAAAAGAAAAAAAACAAATTGTCAAATAAAAAAAATGTGGAACAACACTGAACCAGGGTCACTCATTAATGGTGGCTTGATTCCACCTCAAGCCACCATCTCGAGTTTGGCCAAACTAACTAGAACCAACTCCTATTCCAACTTGGTTTCATTGTCTAGTCTTTAAAGTTTTTTACTATTCAAGAGGTAGTTCCTGATGGCTCATATCATTGAAATTATATTATATTATATAATCCTAGTATTAAAATATTATAACATTTTTTTCTGTAAAAATTAATATTATTAGTTAAACTTTAAAGTTTCTAATGGCTGGAGCCATCGAAATTTCAATCAGATCCGACTGTCATTGGAAGTTCCAAATAGGATCCTCCATATTTGAATATAATTCTATTGTTGTAAAATATTATAATGTTATTTTGTAAATGTTAATATTGTTGTTTAAACTTTAAAGTTTCTAAGAGTCGAAGCCGCGAAACTTTTGACGACCAAGGTTTTATAGTGGTGTTTGCTAAAATCAAACGTTGAAAGGCCGGACAAGTCATTCATTATCAGATCACCTAATAAATTTTAAAATTTATCCAACCGTTAAGTCGAATAGGTCTTAATGGATAGATCGGCTAAGGAACGATCATAAAAGCTCAATAAAGATTTTTAAAATAATTTATTCTTTTCATTTATTTTAAATTTGACATTTTTATATTTTTATAGTCTTTTCTTGCTGCATTAATCAAATAATAAAATAAATAAGCTTTCATTATTTTTTCCTTTAGTTTTCTCATAATTTTTTAAATATTTTTTTCTATTATTAGTAAATATTATTATATAAGCTTACTAGCTATTATTAATAAGCACTAAATAAAGCAGTAATTAACTCAATTTAAATACTTAATATTATTAACGAATTAATGGTCGACCTATCGGATAGTTTGTTAATTAACATATGAGTATCGGATAAATACCATACTATCAAATATCAAACAAATGGAGAAAATATAGTGTCCTTAACTGTTCAATAACTTATTAGATTAATTCAGACTGCACGCAAATGGACTTGTCCGTTATTATATCATGTCGGACAACAGACGGTCATGTGACAACCTCAATTTTTATTAATTAAATGAATAAATGTTTTATTCATTTATAATATTTGGAAAATCATTATCTAATATTCTAGAATTATTTAATTCTAAAATTGATGGAAATTGTGGGATAAGTTGGAAAAATAAGATGGAATTTGAATAGAGATAAAATTGCTATAGAGCTGAGTATAGAATTATCAAATAAATTCATATTTAATTAAATTTGGATAATTATGGATTGATTAATTATTGATGGATGGCCAATATTAACTTTAAAAGAGTACGAGGCTTAATAGAATTAAAAATCCAGGCCTACATTTATAAATAGACATTAAAGGGTTGCTGAAAACTCCTTTTATGACAAACTGAATTATGTCTCGCGAGCCCCTTTTTTTCTCTCATTTTCACACAAACCGAGGCATTTTCGAGAGCATGCGACAGCTGGTTTCGAAGTCAGCATATAGAAAAAGATCATCCAAGTGATAGACACAAGGTCTAGGACGTGGACAGAGAGTAATCGCCAGTCAAAGTTCAGTGTTTTTGCAGTTTTACATAGAAGGGATTGTAATTTGTTTTTCAGCCAACTTTAAGTACGTAGGAGAAATCCCTATATCGTCGATTTTCCATGACATGAAACTCTATTCTCTTCTCCTTTGTATTGAGAATCCATTGATATATTGTATGCCTAGTTTGGACATCATATGGAAGAGCTATGCTGGCCAAAAAATCATGTCGGAATACATTTTCCTGTCAGCAACCGAACCCGACCCGGCTTCTGGCCAACACAGCTCGGGTTGAGGCTGAGACGGCCCGGGTTCTAATAAACATGGACCGGATTCAATAGAAGTTGGAGCACATCGACACATGCCAAATTTGAATAGGACACGGATCGGGTCAATGACGATGCGGCCCGAGTTTTTCGAGACACGGTCCGTGTTCTTCAGATACGGTCTGCGTTTGATTGGGTAATTGTCATGGGCGTGAATCGGCCAACCTAGCCCGGGTTCACACCCTACTTGGCCCGGGTTTGACTCTGCCAAGAGTGTTTTTAATTGTTCAGGACATGGCCCAGGTTTCACCCGAAGCGGGCCGGGTTCTAGGGACAAAAAACTTATTTTTAGATAATTTATTATAGATAATTGAATAGCTAATATGATTAATTATTCCTAATCATCTTTGATCATATTGTTAACAAATCTAAGCTCATCAGATCTACTAGATTTGATTTGAGATTATTGTTATTGTTATTCTATCATATCATGTTATTCATCATAAATTGATCCAGTAGTTTTTCTCTCGTTGGGTCCTTGTTTAACCTAAATGGAAATTATTAAAGACGGGTTTTTAGGATAAACAAGATAAAAGATGAAAACAGATTGGTCTCCATATTATCCGATTGTCTCTAAACCCACTAGTCCATACTATTATTGAATTGAATGGGGCAGATAGTGTACCTAGAGGTTTGAGACGTCATCTTTTAAGGAAGCTATGGCTGTCCTATGATGGCCATAGTCCCCGCCATCACGAATTATTATTTAGCGCTATTATTGGAGGGCCTACATGAAAGAGACATAGAGTTTTTCCTAATTGACTTAGCGCTCCCTATTGTATTGGATAACTTCAAAAATTGAATTGAATTGAATCAAATCGAGTTGAATAGAATTTTAATTGAATTGAATTGAATCATGATCATCCGAATTTTGACGTTGACTGGCATTGCCTCCACCCATTGAATTGTATGAAAATTGTTATTGGCCGATGACCATTGATATTGAAATCAAATTGAGATTGTTAAATTAGATAGTGCCATAGTGATCAGGCATAATTGATTATTGTTAATCGTTCATTGATATTGATTGGTCTTTTGTTTCCTAATCCTCTACATTGACTTATTGACTTATGGCTAAATTGATTTATTGATTTTTTAGTTCCTATTATATTATTTCATCTAGTGCTATATTGTTTATTGTTTCATATTATTATTGATTTATCTAGCACTATTGATTATTGATTATTATTATGATTAGACCATATGTACTGACTATTTTATAATTGTGGGTTTTCCCCTGCATTTGGATTCATGCAAGTGAGATGATAGAAGACGGTGATGCAGGTGATCAGGCTCAGTGACAGAGATGTTGCACATGGTGTAGAATTATATCCTACTAGATTATTGATCAGTTATTATTTTTCGCACTTTTAGAATTGTGGAGTCATTTTAACTCTTGAATATTATGAATTTTTAGATATTGCTATTATCAATTCTGCATTTCATAGAATTTTTTCGTAAAAATTATTTTAATATAATTGTATAGCGCCTTTGGGACGACTTTGAGCACGTGACAGTCATGCGAGTCTCGGGGCATTACAGAAGATATCAGAGCCTAAGGAGAGACACTTTTTAGCTATTTCTAATAGATAGAATTTAGTCCATATGCAACTGTCACGAGCAACCACTGTAGCCATCAAGTAGGGTCAAGTAAGTATTGTATTATGATATGCATTATGGAGCTCGCACTAATAGAATTGTTATTGTTATTGATGTATAGGAATAGCTACTATGACTTTTCCAGGCCATATCCACGAGATCTCATGATCGGATTGTAGCGGGTCATTCAATAGGCCCCAAGTTGACAGGCCAATGAGCAACAGACTTAGAGCCCAATAGGAAATAGATAGCAAGCCCGAGATCCCCAATTGAATGGAGTTGAGACAAAAATTTTTATGGATCCCACTTAGCTCACTGAGTACTCCTACCCATGAGTTTTACATGGTAATTTAGGCATGATTGTAGAGACACTATAGAGGTTCCGAAAGTTGTAAACCTCTCAGTCGACGGAAAGGGTGACTTCGATGATGCATAAAGATAAATCGAGGACGTTGAGCAGATCTTCCTTGAGATGGATTGTGGTGAGAATCACAAGTTGATCTATGCCAATCCGAAACTAATTGGTGAAACCATGGATAAAGTGAGGGATGGCATCAATCCTTAAATGATGAAAATAGTATAATTGCATTGATGGTATTTGGCAATGCCTAAGGATGTTATTCCGAAAGGAATAACCAAAGTTCTAAGGAAGTTATTCTAAGGTTGCATAACCAAACACCTAAGGAGGTTACCCCACGTTATACTTAAGGCATCATAAATTGAGATAAAAGTGAGATCAACGCAATAAGTAAAGCATGAACTCTACTACCAAATAGTGAATTAGAGTAGACCTCAATGGATTCCTAATCATAAGGCTAGAAATTATTATGGATTCAAATTGGAAAGTTGATCTCTAGGTTAGTTGGGAATTAATGCTACCTATGAGAATAGCAAAGATGCATAAGATTATGCCTTAATGATCATGACATAGAGATAGTCCAAAGGTCATGTTCTACCCATGACTTATAAGAAATTATTTAGGAATTCATTGAGTAAGGAAGATTGTCATCATGTAATAAATGATAGATAGTTATTGGATTGATAAAAAGGAAATGATATTTTGGCAAATCTGATCGATATTTCGATCAGATATTACGATGTGGTGGTGGTGTTGGATATGGGCTGGTTGTCCTACCACGACTCCTACCTACATTGCCGAGTAAAGAAGATATTGATCGGAGCACCAGGAGGACATCAGATCGTTATCAGAGGCATGCCACTAGAGCAGATTTCAGCTATCAAAGTCCAAAAGCTACTAAAGAAAGGATGCTGAGGATTCTTGACAAGTGTGGTCAAGATAGATAGGGCTGAGATAGATCGAGATAGCATTGCAGTGATGAAAAAATTCCAGACGTCTTTTCGGATAACGTCTCAGGATTACCACCACGATGGAAGATCGACTTTCGCATCGACTTAGTGTTAGGTACTACACCCATATCAAAGGCACCATATAGAATGGCTCCAGCGGAGATGCTGAAATTCAAGACCCAAATTCAAGAGCTATTGGATAAGGAATTAATCCGACCGAGGGTCTCCCTATGGGGCGCTCTGGTGTTATTTATGAACAAGAAGGGCGGGTCTATGAGATTATACATAGACTATCGAATGTTGAACAATATTATGATAAAGAATAAGTACCCACTACAAATAATCGATGACCTGTTCGACCAATTGTCTTCGGCAAAGGTGGTCTCTAAGATCAACTTGAGAAGGGGCTATTATCAGCTTCGGATAACTGATGATGATGTGCCGAACATAGCCTTCAGGACAAGATATGGCCACTACGAGTTTCTAGTGATGCATGACTAATGCTCCAGCAGCTTTTATGGATTTGATGAACAGAGTGTTCAGGCCATACTTGGACAAGTTCGTGATTATTTTCATCGATGACATCCTCATTTATTCGTCGAGCCTAGAGGAACATGAGGAACATCTATGAGTTGTGTTACAAACCATACGATAGCACAAATAGTACGCCAAATTCTCGAAATGTGCATTTTGGTTGGAAGAGATCATGTTCCTCGAGCATACCATAAGCAAGAATGGAATATCAGTGGATCCTACAAAGGTGGAAGCAGTTGCTAATTGGGAGCAACCAAAGAACGTATCGAAAATCAGGAGCTTCCTCAGACTTGCAAGATATTATCAAAGATTTATACAAGATTTTTCAAGATCGTGTCGCTACTGACCAATCTCACAAAGAAGGGCATCAAATATGATAGGTCACAAAAATGTGAAGATAGCTCCAAGAGTTAAAGAAAAGATCGTTGACGGCGCCTATTCTTACTATAACTTCAGGCCAAAAAGGTTACGTTATCTATAACGATGCATGTGGCATCGGCCTAGGGTACGTCTTAATGCAACATGGGAAAGTCGTCGCCTATGCATCAAGGTAATTGAAGAAACATGAGTAGAACTATCCGATGCACGATCTCGAACTAGCGGCGGTAGTCTTCGCCCTCAAAATATGGAGGCACTACCTATATGGCGAAGAATATGAGATCTTCACGGATCACAAGAGTTTGAAGTACATCTTCTCTCAGTGTGATTTGAATATGTGTCAAAGAAGATGGATCAAATTTTTTAAGGATTACGAGTTTACCATCAGTTACTATCCGGAGAAGGCAAACTCAATTGTTGATGCACTTAGTAGAAAAATGAGGAGGATCACCCGTATGCCTGAGTGTGAGTCATTGAAACATGATTGACTGCATCATCCAAGTTAGTCCAGTGACCAGCAGCGACGGTATACAAATTATGCCACACCTCGGCATGCAGCCTGAGTTATTATTGAAGATAGGCAAAGCACAACCAAACAATAACGAGTACAACTACCTACTCAAGTTGTGAGAAAAAATTCCTACAAAATTTTTTATTACAGAAGGATTGATCAGATATAGGGGACATTTGTGGGTCCCTCATAATGAATGATTAAGAAGGCAAGTGCTAGATGAATGCCACAAATCAAAATTCATCATTCATCCTAGAAGTACGAAGATGTATAAGGATTTGCAACGGATCTGCTGGTGGAATAATATGAAGAAGGATATAGTTGAGTACGTTGCAAAGTGTATCATATGTCAACAAGTGAAGGTTGAGCATAAGAAGGCATATGGAGTACTGCAGGAACTTGGAATCCCAAAATGAAAATGGGAAAAGGTAGCGATGGATTTTGTTACTAAGCTTCCAAGAACCCAGCAAGGTCAAGATGCGTTATGGGCAGTAGTGGACCGGTTCAGCAAAGCGGCCTATTTCATCCCTATCAAATGGAAGCAGCCCATCGAAAGCCTAATAGACATTTATATTAAGGAAGTTATCTGACTACATGGAGTGTTAGTCTTCATTGTGTCGAATAGAGATCCACGGTTTATGACCAAATTTTGAAGGAGCATTCAAAGTGCATTTGAAACGAGATTGAATTTTAGCACAATATTACATCCTCAGACAGAGGGCAATCTGAGCGTACGATACAGACACTAGAGGATATGCTCCGAGCATGTGCATTGGACTGGAGTGACAACTAGGACACTCACCTCTCATTGATTGAATTCACATATAATAATAGCTATCATTTCAGTATAGGTATGGCACCCTTTACAGTCATATATGAAAGACCATGTCGTTCCCTCATCTGTTGGAGTGAAGTGGGAGGACGACAATTATTATTAGAGTAAGTGTTAAAGTAAATCATAGAGGATACTGAAAAGGTTTGTCTTATTAGAGAAAGGCTTAAAGACAACATTCACAAGGAAAAAAAGACTTATGCTGAGAAGAAACGAAGACAGTAGATCTTCAAGGTTAAAGATCGAGTGATGCTGAAAGTCCCCCCGATAAAAGTAATGACATTCAGTAAGAAGGGCAAGCTGAGCTCTTGGTATGTCGGTCCTTTTGAAATACATGCTTTAGTTGGAGACGCTGCTTATAGGTTGGCCCTACCGCCATCATATGGACACGTGCATAACGTCTTCCACGTATCAATGTTGCGCAAGTATCAACATGATATTGCTAATATAATGAATATGAAAGAACCGAATTTGAATGTGGACCTCACGTACGCAGAACAACCTATAAAGATATTGGAGTACTAGACCAGACATCTAAAGAATAAGATGATACCCATGGTAAAGATAGCATGGACACATCATAGAGATGAAGACGCCACATGAAAATTAGACGATGAAATGAGGAAGGATTTTTCAGAATTGTTTAAACAGATTGATGTAATTTTCCCTTAAGTAAATTCGAGAACGAATTTACTTTTAAGGAGGTTATGATGTGACGACCTCAATTTTTTTAATTAAATAAATGAGTGTTTTATTCATTTATGATATTAGAAAAATCATTATCTAATATTTTAGAATTATTTAATTCTAAAATTGAGTATGGAATTATCTAATATTTTGGAATTATTTTAATTCTAAAATTTATGGGATAAGTTGGAAAGATAAGATGGAATTTCAATAGAGACGAAATTGCTATGGGGATGAGTATGGAATTATCAAATAAATTCGGATTTAATTAAATCTGAATAATTGTGGATTGATTAATCATTGATGGATGGCCAAAATTAACTTTAAAAGAGTCCAAAGTCTAATAGAATTGAAAAACCAGGCCTACATCTATAAATAGGCATTAATGGGTGGCTGAAAATTCCTTTTCAACTAGACAAAATTCTGTCCCACGAGCACTTCTTTTCTTCTTATTTTCATGCAAACCGAGGCATTTTGGAGAGCATGCAATGGCTAGTTTCGAAGCCAGCATATAGGAGAAGATCATCCAAGTGGTAGCCACGAGTTTCGGGACGTGGACAGAGAGTAATCGCCGGTCAAAATTTGGCGTTCGTGTAGTTTTTCAGAGAAGATATTACAGTTGGTTTTTTAGCCAACTTTAGGTACGTAGGAGGAATCCCTATGTCATCAATTTTTCATGACATGAAACTTTATTCTCTTCTCCTTTGTACCGAGAATCCATTGATATATTGTATGCTTAGTTTGGACATCTAATGTAAAAGTTATGGTCGTCGGAAAGTCGTGTCGAAATGCATTTTCCCATCGACAATCGAACCCAACCCGGATTCTGGGCCAACACTGCCCGGGTTGAGGCCGAGACGGACCGACTTCTGGTAAACATGGCCTGAGATCACTATAACTCGGACCATTTATTATGAATAATTGAATAGTTAATATGATTATTTTTTTTCTGATCATCTTTGATCATATTGTTAATAGATTGGACCTCATCAGATCTACTAGAGTTGATTTGAGATTATTGTTATTGTTATTCATCATAATATTGATCCAGTAGTTTTTTCCTGATTGAGTTTTTGTTTAGCCTAAATGGAAATCTTAAAGATAGGTTTTTAGGATAAAAAAGATAAAAGATAAAAACTGATGGTTCTCCATGTTCTCCGATTGTCTCTAAGCCTCCTGGGTCATATTGTTATTGAATTGAATGGGGTAGATAGTGTACTTAAAGGTTTGAGACGTCATCATTTAAGAAAGTTATGGTTGTCATGTGATGGTCATGATCCTCTGTGATCACAAATTATTGTTTAGCATTATTATTGGAGGGCTACTTGCCGTGGCTTGATCCCCCACTGGCTTACATAAAAGAGACATGGAATTTCTCCTAATTAATCGAGCCCCCCCCCCTATTGTATTGAATAACTACAAAGATTGAATTGAATTGAATAGAAATTGAATTGAATTGAATTAAATTGAATCATGGTCATCCGGATTTTGACGTTGACTAGTATTGCTTTCGCCCATTGAATTGTATGAAAATTATTATTGGTCGATGACCATTGATATTGAAATCAAATTGAGATTGCTAAATTGAATAGTGCCATAGTGATCAGGCATAATTGATTATTGTTAATTGTTCATTAATATTGATTGATCTTTTGACATCTTTCCTGATATTCTACATTGCCTTATTGACTTAAGACTAAATTGATTTATGGATTTTTTAGTTCCTATCATATTGTTTCATCCAGTGCTATATTATTTATTATTTCATATTGTTATTGATTTATCTAGCACTGTTGATTATTGATTATTATTATGGTTAGATCCTATTTATACTCGTGGATTTTTTTCCTGCATCTGGATTCATGCAGGTGAGATGATAGAAGATGGTGATGCAAGTGGTCAGGCTCAGTGACAGAGATGTTGAACATGGTGTAGGATTGATTATTCTTACTAGATTATTGATCAGTTATTATTTTCTGCGCTTTTAGAATTGTGGAGTCATGGACGTTTTCACCTCCTGAATATTATGGATTTTAGATATTGCTATTATTAATTTCGCATTTTATAGAATTTCTTTTCCACAAAAATTAATAGAATTGTGTAGCGTCTTTGGGATGACTCTGAGCACGTGATAGACATGCGGATCTCGGAGCGTTATAGGTTGGGCTATATCCAATCTAATAAACATCACTAGACGGCTCCGACCATAAGGAATTCTAATATATTATATTATATATTATAATATTAATATATAACATTCTTATAAATGTGAATAAATTTGTTGAAAATTAAGAAGGATAAAAAAATATGAACTCTAGCTAGGGTGCGTTTGGCAAGTGAAATTAAAGTTCCTCTTTGTTCCAATGAATAATTCGATTTGATAGATTAATTCGAGATGTATTTAGATGGAGTGGAATATAATGATGAGAAATCAAGGAGTTGATAGAAAAAAGTAGATGTGATGGATTAATTTTTGGTGAGTTTTGAAATAAAATTGATATAAAATAAAATATTGTTAATAAATAAAAACAAAAGTATAGATTAAAAATTTTGATTAAAATCTTTTGTTAAAAATATATTAGATATAAAAATTAGGTTTTTAATAAATTATATGTAGTAAAATATTGAAATTTATTAATGAAATAACAAGAAAGAAATAATATTATATTAATATGTTTTATAATATTATTTAGATTTATTATCATTAAAATATACAACAAAAAACAATAAAAAAGTTAAAAAAATATATTCTTAGTTAGTGTAGAGCATGAAATTAAAATGTACAAGATTCATTCATTCAAAATAATAATTTAATCATATTACCCAAATTTAAGCATGTAAGGCATATATTCAATGTTTTAAAAATTGGATCTAGAATCGGATTGACATGCCAACGGGGACCTTGGATCGGCATGCCAACGGAGTCAAAGTCTGATCGGTCCAATCGGATATGTGGATCGACAATGCCAACTGAGTCCGATCGGTTCAATCGGATATGAACCAAATTTTTATATAATATTAGTATTAGATAGTATTATAATATATAAATTATTACAAAAAATTGATTAAACCTATTTAATTATTATTATTTATTATCAAATGTCAGTTTAAATAGTAATTTTATTCTGTTGAATATATTATTACTAATAGTCCAAAATTTATGTCAAGATAAAATCATACTTTTATTTTATTCTCATTCCATATATAATTCTCTTTTATTTTATTATTCTCTTAATAATATGTTTTCATTTTTATTGTTCTCCTCCAACTATATCTTTTCTTTTATTTTCTTATTCCAAATTTTAAATTCTTTCCTTTTTTTTTCTCCCTCCAACCGGTTCAAAACTTAAAATCTTCTAATAGAATCTTTCCATTTGAAAAGAAATTGGAAAGAAATTTCTATATAATATATAACTAATTGGAAATAAATCATTTCATACATCTAATTTAAAAATAAAAATAAAAATAAAAAATCAGGTTGAACCTGATTTACTGGTTCAGTCCATTTTTTCCGAAATTGAACTAATTTTTTTTGTGATTTCCAATTTTATTATTAAATCGGACTAGAATTACAATCGTTCACGATCTGACCAGTGAACCGACCAATCTAAACCGGTTTTCGAAAAAAATGCAGAGAAAGAGGATAGTGAAAGGCAAAGATATTTCATTTAAAATTTTTAATCATAACAATGTTTTGAATGGACGCTAATTGGAATAACGAGGAGGTTTCCGCTCTGACTTAAGAACTCAGAAGCGAAGAATTTTCTTCTCCTCTTCATTAATCACCACGTATAACGATGTCATGACACAAGTCTATATATTAAACAGAAGCCAGCTCTACTTAGTCTCCAACGCCCTCCGAAGTCTCTAACCCCAAATGGACGTCTGGATGCTGCTCTTACTGCTAGCATTAGCTTCTGTTGGGTCAGTGCTCACCTCAACAGGAGTAACTTTCCCCCTCCCTGATGACTGCCCACAGAGCTGTGGTAACATCTCCGTCCCGTACCCCTTCGGCCTCAAGGACGGCTGCTTCCGGCCAGGCTTCGACCTCTTCTGCAACACCTCCACCCAACCTCCGATGCTGTTCTTGGGCAATGGCACTGGCACCTCACAGGTTATTTTTTCTGAATTTCCCTACATGTATGTAAACATTAAAGCACCGTCTCAAGTTTTCAAACTAGACAAAGATGGTACGTTGTCGGAAGAGATACATTGGACGTCCGGTGCGGCTTACGCGATGTCAGAAGACAACCGTGTCACCGTGGTGGGATGTGGCGCCAGAGCGAGCTTGATCGACGGTGCCACGAACCAGACCATGGGAGCGTGCACGACGACATGCTCTGCCGACGAGGAGATGACGGACGGGCTCTGTGATGGCGTCGGCTGTTGCCAGATCGCATTCCTCTGGAACGTCAAATCCTATACGATTAAAATCGAAGTAATTGCAAACGAAACAACATTCGTACAGCGGTCGACAACAAATTTGACTGCTATCAAAGTTATGGTTTCTGAAGATTATTATGGTGTGTTCAAGAAACAATATCTCTACGGCACTGGAAGTATAAATGATGGCACCCGAGACGCCATGCTGGGATATTATATCCCAGACGTGAGTAATTGCGAGAGCGCTAAGAAGAACAAGTCCAACTACGCGTGCATAAGTGACGGCAGCGACTGCTACAACGGGACGATGCGGACGCCAGGACTCGGCTATATTTGCTATTGCTCACATGCATATGAATTTGGAAATCCATACATACCCCATGGATGCGACAAAGGTAATTTAATAATCCTCCATTCTTTTCTCCCATCGAGTTTACATTCAATATTCAATTTATATCCCATAAAAGTATAAATTGAAATGTGTACACCTGTTTCCAAATGTATTCGTGTTTTCTCCCTGATCTCTTCCTATTTTTTCTTCCGTGACGTTCTCCATTATTTTAATTTAGAACATGGAAATTCAGGTGTAATCTATATATTTTCTTGCATGGAGCTCGCGCAAAATATTAATTTGTTAAGCTGTAAGGGTACCTTCCTGTCTCCTTTCATCTTAATATTTTAAATTATTTCCTTAAATTTTAATTAAACTATCATTGATTTTTCTTCATCTAATATCAAAGTATAAACTTATCTTACGCTATATATTTTTCATTTCCATCCTTCTTTATGATGTAACTTTTCTGATATATTTTTTCTTTTGTGAAAAGACTAAATTGTCATCCTGATGTAATAATAAAAACACATGCGCTATTTTTTTAGTGTTTAAAGTTATATACAAAAAATCATCCCATCGACATGAGTCGGTCGCCCCTTCTAGTCACTCCTGGACCTCACTAAGAGGAAAGCAGAGAAGAAACTCGTATTATTTATTTTTTTAATAAGAAGGGTAAAATATAAATAAGAAGCATATATAATTCCTGATATCCCAACCAAATATGCTTGTAGCACGCTTGTTATCATTTTCATTTAGCTTACTACCAATTATTTTATCCGCCACATCATGTTCATCTTCATCAGTATTACATTCTTCATTATCTCTATTTTTTCTTAATTAATCATATCGATATATTTTTAGTCGAATTAATTTCATCATATATTGTGGGCATTTTTTTACTTATAGGTCTCGTACTTTCTGAAACAAATCGAAAAATTAATTTTGGAAAAAAAATCATACATTAAGAAAAGAAAAGAGAGAATAGACGGAGTTAGAGCGCTATACCTTGGGAAAAGGCAATAATACTGTGGCTCCTCTCTCTCTCAAAAATAATAATAATAATAAAATGATCAAATTTATTTCCCGTCACAATAAATTGTGAGAAAAGCACCTGCTTTTGGTCTTCCCAAACGCATCTGTATTATTGGTTGAACGACCATCCAATTTTTTTAAGTATTGTTTTGTATATATGGCTACTTTTTATTATATATTTATATAGCCATGAAAAAAATATTTTTTTTAACTTTTTGTCTTAATCATGTCCTCTTATTTGCATAAGATTCCTCTCTATCATACCATACGTTTCTGCATATATCTATATCATTGTCAAATATATTTTTCATTGCAAATTTTCTGTCATTAATATTGGCGTGAAAGAAGTAATTATGAAAAAGAAATGCCCATCATGAAAGCATATTTCATGATTACATGCTTTTGTTGTGGTTCCAATTTTTTTACATTATAGTGCATACTATTTTAATTTAATTGTATATATCAGTCATCATCCACTTCATTTTGTTTATACATGAAATAACAATTTCAACCCAAAAAACCATATAAATTTTAAAATGCCCACACGCGCACACACTTTTATAGTTGGGCCTTCTCTCTCCGGCCAGCCGATGGGAGACACGTCGGTGGAAGTGGATATGGACCTTCATCCCTATCACTTGGGCTTGATGAATTAAATGCAAGATAACTTAAGTTTCTTTTGTAATATAGAATAAAAGTCAAATAATAAAAATGTTATACTATAGATTGTCATTAATAGGCAATAAAAGATATATATCAGAAGCTGTTCGCTTTAATATATTATCTAATCTCTCGTATAATGTTATCACTAGAAGTTGTAATCTCTCATCTAATCTCTCGAATAATGACAAATCTCATCCTAATAATTTATTTACATTTTTTAAATATTGTCCTTTTTATGTCATTTAGTCCATTAATTTTTTTACTAATATGTTTTGGTGAATGCAGGTTGTAAGTTTGGTATATGCTCCAAGCTCACTTTAGGTATTTAACTCTTGAGTCTTTATGGTGATTTTGTTAATATGTTTCTCATCCTGAACTTCTAATTGTTATGTAGGGTTGATCTTGGGTGTGAGTATTTGCCTGGGACTTGTATTCTTCACTTTATTGATTAACTTTATTAGGAAAGCATGGAAAAAGAAAAAAGATAAAAAGACTAAGGAAAGACACTTCCAACAAAATCATGGTTTACTACTTCACCAACTGATTTCATCCAATGAAGATATTGCTGAAAGAACAAAGATATTCTCTCTAGAAGAAATGGAGAAAGCAACCAACAATTTTCATTCCACCCGAATTCTTGGACGTGGAGGTCATGGAACAGTGTACAAGGGGATCTTGATGGATCAACGAGTAGTGGCAATAAAAAAGTCCAAAATTGAAGTAAAAGGTGAGATTGATCAATTCATAAATGAGGTTGCTATTTTATCTCGGATTAACCATAGGAATATTGTAAGACTCTTTGGGTGTTGTTTGGAAACTGAAGTTCCCTTATTAGTTTACGAATTCATCTCAAATGGAACACTCCATGATCATCTTCATGCGAGAGAAGCAAATGAATCTTTATCTTGGGAGGATCGTCTACGAATTGCTAGAGAAGCTGCTGGAGCACTTAGTTACTTGCACTCTTCCGCTTTCATATCTATTTTTCATCGAGATGTGAAGTCATCAAATATACTTTTAGATGACAACTTGACAACCAAAGTATCAGATTTTGGAGCCTCAAGATCAATACCAATTGATGAAACACATGTCGTCACGGTTGTGCAAGGAACTTATGGCTACCTTGATCCCCAGTACTATTATTCGGGCCAATTAACTGAGAAAAGTGATGTTTATAGCTTTGGCGTTATTCTTTTAGAGCTTTTAACCGGCAAGAAACCCATTTCAATTTCTAATGATGAGGAAGAAAGGAATCTCTCTGTTAGATTTTTACGTGCGACAAATGATGATCAGCATTTCAATCTCATGGAGGCACGAGTTCGGATGGAAGGAACAAAAGAAGATCTTGATGAGGTTGCTAAACTTGCTTGTATGTGCCTAAGTTTTGAAAGTAATGCAAGACCTACAATGAAAGAGGTGGAATATAGACTGCGAGCTTTGGAAAGAAGCACAAAGCAAAACAATGAAGGTGAAAGTATGTTGACAGGTTTAAGAAATGCTTCACATGATCTATATCCTACAAGTGGTATAAAAGATCGAAGTAGAGAAGATTCACCAAAAAATTATAGCATGGAAAAATATAATATGTCATCCTTAGATTTTCCTCGATAATATTATGATATTATATTCATTAGTGTGATTTACTTTTAATTTAAGTTCATACTAAATATGAATGTTTGTTATGATTAGTTTTTATCACTTCAACAAATGTAGTTTAAACATATTTCGATGGCTATTGTGCCCCAATTTGAATCTTGTTATGAACTATCATCTTGATGACACATTCTTATGCATCCCAAATGGCTCACCAATGTTGCATCATAAATATTTTAGATAAAAATTAAAAACCATTATATTAGATGTTCACAACTACATTTACTTATGTTAAACCTATTTGTATTATATGGCTATAATTTGATATCACAGTGAAACGTGCCGCTAAGAACACTTTGAGGGTACATGCATACTTTCTCATAATTTGTATGAGTGGTCACCCCAACCCTATCATATAAATGAAGTATAGAGATATTACGTGCAAAGTGATTTTCAAAATAAAAAGTGAACATGTCTCTAAGAACACTTTGAACTATTTAAAATTGTATGTTTAGTGCATGTATCTTGTGTGATATTTTTGCCCTTTCTATTATTCATCACCACTATCATCAAAGCCATAGAGTTAATGTGCATTGTGAGTCATGACAAGATGAAGGAAAGGTTAAGATTCAAAGTTTGATGGCAAGAATTTTGACTTCTACATGTAGACTGAAGAGTAACTATAGGAGAAGTCTTAGAGATGAAAATTGAAAATTGTTGGATTGATAGGGCCTATGCGTTGTTAGTTTAGATTGAAGAGTAATTACATAAGAAGTCACATAGTATGATGAAAGGTGAAAATTGAACATTATTCGATTGGTAGGTCTTATGTGTTGTTAGTTTATTATTGACTCATTTAGTTAGTTAAATATCATGAGCAAGAATATCATAGTTATTTGTGTTGGATCACAAGACATTAAGAAGGGGAGGGTGAATTAGTGTTAAAAAATAATAAAATCTATTTATGAAATTATGCAGAAAAGCACAAAATTGATTTATCGAATTTAAAGACAAGCATAGTAGAATGAGGAGGGGAAGAGATAATACAAAGATATAGGGGAAGGAATTCTTGACAAAATTCGACCACATTCTGGCCTACATTCTTACTTTGACTTTTCGACCTTGAGATCATAGAAGATTCTACTATCACGCCTCCTTAGCTTCAAATGGTGTGATGAAGAAACTCCTTATATTAACTTCATTGTAAGAGGTGAGGAAACCTTTCTTCTAATATGGCTTCAATTGTCTTTTCTCTCTCAAGAGGTAGACATCCCTCTTAGCATGCGAAACTTCTCTCACAACATCATTTGCTATAGCTAGAGAGTTAAAGTGACATCTCTATTACAAAGGATCCAAAACACCAAAGTTTCAATAGAGTTCTCACACCAAAATCTCTCTTTTACAATTTTGCACACTAAAGAAATTAAAAAAAGAGAAAAAAGCAAAATTTAACATTTCGGGCTCAACTATAGCTGCAACAATTTTCTTGTAAGTCTTAGCTTTCCTTGCATTATTGGAGCTCATTTATGGTATTCTATTCCAAACATTCGTAGCCTTCCAAAATTTGTTTGGACCGAAAATTAGCAATTTCCAACATATTAGGAAAAGTTTGAATGCTTTCTTTGCACTTTTAGAGCTGTGAAACTTTAACCATTTAATGTTGTTGTGAATTCGGATATACAATTTTTAAGGAAAGTTTAGGTGTTCAAAAGTTTGGACCATATGTTCAACCTCATTTTTTATCAAAATTCTTTGTCCAAGAGTTATGGGCATTCGAGCTTTAGGCTTGGAATTCTGAACTTTTTTCTTCAGACGTTTAAACTTTTATCAACCTAATCAACTTGGTTATTTTAAAGATAATTTTGTATGGTTACCCAAATGAGATAATTTTTGTTCTCTAAAAAGCTAAGAAAATGATCTACTCCTAATCAAAGTCTAATTGGAACATTGACAAATATTAAGTGGAAGTTTAGTGCATAAAATTATTCATTCTGTAATTATAGCATTGATTTTAAAGGTAAAAAAGTTCAAAAAGTTTAGGAAGGTAAGTGGTTCATATTCAAATTTAGAGATGACGTTAAAAAATATAAGTTTGAAAAGTTTAGGAAGATAAGTGGTTCTTATTCAAATTTAGAGGTGATGTTGAAAAAAATTATAAGTTAAGGGAGGAAGAGGGAAATAACCAATCATAAAATTCTTAACATAGACATTGTTGACTTTTCAAGAATGAGAAAAAAATATGAGATATATAAAATGTTGATTAGTGTACAGAAGATTCATACATGTATCTTGTGGTTGATCAGATGCATTTGCTATAATGAAACAAAATAATTCATCATTGATACACCCCTAAGTCATTATAGAAGTCATGATCCATTTTCATTTAAATGCAAGATACCTTAAGTTTCTTTTATAATATAGCATAAAAACCAAATAGTAAAAATGTTGTATTATGGATTGTCATTATATACATCTAGGCAATAACACACACATTTAATCCATTAGTTTTTTTTTACTAATATGTTTTGGTGAATGCATGTTAGTTTGGCATATGCTCCAAGCTCACTTTATGTATTTAAAGGGTATATCCTTGAGTCTTGATGGTGATTTTGTTAATATGTTGCTCAACCTAAACTTGGATGTGAGTATTGGCCTGGGCCTTGTATTATTCACTTTACTGATTATCTTTGTTAGGAAAGCATGGAAAAAGAGAAAAGATAAAAAATGAAGGAAAGACACTTCCATTAGAATCATGGTTTACTACAAACAACTAATTCATCCAATGAAGATACTCCTAAAAGAACAAAGATAATCTCTCTAGAAGACATGGAGAGCAACCAACAATTCTGATTTCACCCGAATTCTTGGATGTGGAGGTCATGGAATAATGTACAAAGGGATCTTGATGGATCAACGAGTAGTGGCAACAAAAAAGTCCAAAATTGAAGTAAAAGGTGAGATTGATCAATTCATAAATGAGGTTGTTATTTTATATCAGATTAACTATAGGAATACTGTAAGACTCTTTGGGTGTTGCTTGGAAAATGAAGTTCCCTTATTAGTTTACAAATTAATCTCAAATGGAACACTCCTTGATCATCTTCATGCAAGAGAAGCAAATGATCTTTCTAGAGAAGCTACCGGAGCACTTAGTTACTTGCATTCTTCAACTTTTATATCTATTTTCCATAGAGATGTGAAGCCATCAAACATACTTTTAGATGACAACTTGATAACCAAACTATCAAATTTTGGAGCCTCAAGATCAATACCGATTGATGAAACACACGATCATGATGTGCAAGGCACTTATGGCTACTTAGATCCCCAATACTATTATTCGGGCCAATTAACAAAGAAGAGTGATGTTTATAGCTTTGGCATTATTCTTTTGGAACTTTTAACAGGTAAGAAACCCATTTCAATTGCTAATGATGAGGAAGAAAGGAATCTTTCCATAAGATTTTTACGTGCAACAAATAATAATCAATATTTCAATCTCATCTAGGCACGAGTCCGAAGGGAAGGAACAAAACAAGATCTTGATAAGATTGCTAAACTTGCTTGTATGTGCCTAAGTTTTGAAAGTAATGCAAGACCTACAATAAAAGAAGTGGAATATAGGTTGCGAGCTTCGGAAAGAAGCACAAAGCAAAGCAAAACAAAGAAGGTGAAAGTATGCCCAAAGGTCCAAGAAATACTTCACATGATCTGTAACGCCCCCAAGTTGCACCCCGCTACGTGGCAGAATACGCTTCGAGAATGCTACGGGTCATCCTTACGTGTACATCATATTGACCAAAAAGAGACTTTGACTGGTCAACAAAATATCAATAAATGCGGAATAATTAAATCATCATCAAGAATAAAGAGAGTAACATCATGAACTACGGAAGACTGACTTCATAGGAGTCCAAAGAAAAGCTAATACATCAAGTAATAAAAAGAAAATAAAAAGCTATCCATCATCTAAAGGACTCGCTAACCATGTACAGCCACCTACGAGTTCGATCTGTCACCGTTGACCACCTTCATCATTAAGATATAGTCCTGCATTTAAGAACATGCAGGGAAGAAACATCCCTATGAGTTTTGCAACTCAGTATGGAAGTAAGATAGAAATAATCATAAGATCATGATACTAGACAAGAATCATAAGGGCATCATCATCATCATCATATAGAAAATAAACATCATCGTCATCATATGTGTAACAGAGATCCTATAACTTGGCATATGGATAGGAAGTTGATAGATTGTCATCTTCTTGATATCATAAGATTAAAGATCATGATAGATCAAAATAAATTATCATAGAGGAGGCAAAAACTGATCATCATGATTATGAGGTCATCATCATATAAAGAATCAGGAGAAATCATCGTATGAGCATAAATAATCATGAAGTGAATCATCTTCTTTAGTTCATATTAATAATAGATCAAGAGATCATGGAAAGGTGTGGCAAGAGCCACTAATCATCATGAAGGGATTTTATTATTAATATGCTTCATCTTCTTCATCATATTATTATTCATCTTTGATTTATAGTGGGATATATTTCAACCCACGTGGAGGCCTTCCTCAACCCGTCCATCATCATCATAACTGGCAGAGCCAGCCCATAACTGACCTAGGTCAGCCCATTAACTGACCGAAGTCAGCTCATAACTGGTCGTCACTAGTCCATCATAAAAAGAGCTCTCCATTTAACATTTTTCATCTTTTATCTTGCAGCTTTTAATTTATTTTTATTAGGACTTAAGGATCATGATCAAAATTTGGTCATCATAAGAAATGATCAATGAATTATAATGATCAAGGGTCCTAATCATCATCATTATATAAGACATAATCAGAGCTACAAGATAGGATCATGAAGAGAAATCAGATATGCATAAACATCTTAATCATCATCTTAATCATCTAAGTCAGCTTGATGGATATGAATCGGTGTCATCATCGATATGATTGGATCTAATTTTAAGTCATCATAATAAGAGTCATAAGATCATGAATCATGTTGGACATCATTATTAATAAAGGCATAAATAACATAATCATCATGACTTAGATCAGGATTAAGTACATGAATCAGGATTTTGAACATCATAAAATTGATCTAATCGATGTCGGGGCCCGGCCAAGTAGGCAAAAACCCATGTCGGGTTATACAGGGTCATTCTTGGTAAAATCAAATAACAGTCCGGGCCGGGTTCGGGTCACACTCGGGCCGGGTTCGGGTCGTCTTCTTCTCGGAATCGTCATTTTGCCCGACTGCTCATCGTGCAAGGAACTCGGTCCGGATCGTATTCAACCCGGGCCGGGTTCGTCCAATTTGTAGAGCTCGAAGAGCGCAGCAATAGCGGATCTGGGCCGAGTTCTTACGAACTCGGTCCGGAGAATGACTTGCCCGGGTCGGGTTCTTCTTACGCAGCAATTGCGCAAATGCGCAGATCGCGTTCCGTTCGATTTTTTCGACGATGGCCGGCACAATCCAATATCATAGAACATCATACAATAATCAGGAACTACCTAGAACATGCTTCAAGTCTAAAATCATGATTTTAGGAAGAATCTACCCTAGTTCCATACCTTGTTAGTTTTTGTCCAGAACTAATCCTGCAGTCTTCTTCTTTCTCCTCCTCTTCCTCTTCTTCCTCTGCCCGCACCTCTCAGTTCAAGCACGCTTCGACGGCATCTCCTCCCTCCGACGAGTCCCCTCTTGGCGGCGGCAAATCAGGGACGAGAAAGGAACGAAAAAGGTGCACGAGAGAGAGAGAGAGAAAATTAGGGCCGGCTTGTAGGAAAAATAAAAAGGACTGATTTATTTGATTTGACCTCTTATTTATAGGGGAGGAATTTGAGAATCTTTGGGACTTCAAGATTTGATTAATCCCCTCAGATTTTAAAACTTTGTTTCCTATTTATCTTTTCCTCTATTTGGTTTTATCTTCCTATTTGTTTTAATCCTTTCCATCCTCTTCTTTTCCTTTTTCTATTTCAAGTTTATCTCTCTTTTTTTAAATGAATCGGGCATTACATGATCTATTTCTAGCAAGTGGCAAAAAAATCCAACCAGTGAAGATCCACCAAAGAAGAATAGCATGGAAAAATATAATATGTCATCCTTAGGTTTTCCTCGTTACATATTATAATATTGTATTTATGAGTGTGATTTACTTTTAATTTAAGTTCTTATTAAATATGAATGTGTGTTATGATTAGTTTTTATCACTACAACAAATGCAATTTACACATATTTCGATGGCTATTATGCCCCAATTTAAATCTTGTTATAAACTATCATCTTGATGGCACATTCTTATGCATTCCAAATGGCTCACCGATGTGCGGTCATATATATTTTAGACAAAAATTAAAAATCATTGTATTAGATGTACACAACTACATTTACTTATGTTAAACCTATTTGTATAATAGGTCTATAATTTGATATTATAGTGAAACGTGCCTCTATGAATACTCTTGAGGGCACATGCATAATTTCCCAAATATAGGAAAACACTAATTGTGATATTATAATTATTTCACATCTTTGCTTATCTCTTTGAATTAATTAGATGAAAACACATAACTTATGAGTATTAACCTACTGAGCTATTTTTGCTCATAATGTTGTTTTTAATATTTTTTAAATCAGTATAGTTTCTTGGATCGTGGGAGCTTATAATCTTAGTAGGATTTAAATCTTTTGATGTAAACATAATGAGGGGAGTTTTACTCTCGTGTCCTTGTGTTAGGATGTCGAGGGAGTTTGTTACATGTAATATATATGTGTTATTTTGTAACTTGTAAGGAGCCAAAGTCATGTAAAACTTAAGGAAGTTGGTTTGCTCTGAAATGATCATCACATAGAGTGTAATTTGTTTAACGATCTTGTTGTTCTTATGTTAAAAAAAATATTTACATCACGTTTTCGCAATCTTTTTCAATTTTATTTGATTGTCCGTAATGAGTCGCGAACTCCGATTTAAATCATGATTTAAATTAGGGTCGTGCCAGATTTTGGCCAAAACATGGTGCAAGTCAATATTTTGGAGTTCTATCACACCTGTTACACCCACAGTCACAGCCATGACGAATGAATGAGTGAAGGAAATTACCGTTGCTCGATAACGACTGTTATGCACTTTCGTCACGCCTGTGAAATAGACCATACCACTAGAACGACCGTCACCATCATCATAATGCCGGTGAGCGAGAGGATAATTCAACCGCATAATCAAGCCCTCTATAATGGTCGTTCCATGCTTCAGAATGCCCATTACTGACAAGGTTCGACCAATGTCATTTGGCAGCTCTAATGGTCGTTCCACCAAGTTCACAATCATTATCACAGTAAAAGGATTAACTCGTGCTGTGCCAACCCTCATAACAGTCGTGCTGTGTTGATGAAGCAAAAAATGTCTTTCTCACGAATATTTCAATCTTGAGAACAGTCATGACGGCGGTTTGTGAGGCTATTAGGGTTGTTTTTTTTCGAGTTTTGGATAAAATTTTGTGTGGTTATTCATAGATACGAGGAAAACTATAAAAAAGGAGCTTGGAAGATCATCTATGGAGTGTAGAAAAGCAGTGTGGAAAGTTTGGTGAAGAAAAGTTTGGTGAAGAAGATTCAGAGGTTACA
This sequence comes from Pontederia crassipes, assembly GCA_030549335.1. Taxonomy (NCBI): domain Eukaryota; kingdom Viridiplantae; phylum Streptophyta; class Magnoliopsida; order Commelinales; family Pontederiaceae; genus Pontederia; species Pontederia crassipes. Next base: position 27,187,421 of record CM060196.1, read on the forward strand.
CCACGAAGCTCAACTCGCAAGAGGACAGTAGATTTAGGAGTAGTAGTCTTTGTTCTTCTCCTTTCCATGAAATGTAGTTTTTATGATGTATTTTAGCTTTTTGGAGTAGTATTTTTTAGGATTATCTTGATTGAACTCTATTTTCTATGGGATTCCTACTCCTTTAGTTTGATTAAATCAATAGAATGTTTGAAAAAATTTTATGGGTTTTTTCCGCTGACCCCCTGAACTATGAATTTTTTTTCCGCATCTACCCACATCTTTCGAATATTCCGCTAACCCCCCTTGAACTATATCACCTTATTCACTTAAGTCCATCCATCAACTTCTGTTAACTTTCTCATTAAATCTCATTTTTTATGAAATAATTAAATTACCCTTTCCTCATATCGTCTCCGCCTCCTAGGTCGTCCTTTAGCAACTTGTGCAAGAAGAGCACCGAGTTCACTACGAGGGTCCCGCCGGGATGGATCTGGATGCAAGACGAAGCAAAGTACGCACTGGCCCCGGGGCTGGTGACGCTGGGAGCTGGCGGGCAGGAGGAGTGGATGGAACTCGAATCTGAGACCTAGTGAATGCGCGAAGGTTTGTAGCTGATCGCCCGTGCGGCTAAGGACTTCGAGGTTGCTCCTCGTTCCTGTGATGCGAATGAACGGGGGATCACTGAGGTCGCAGTGGTCGGCGATAGCTTGGAGAAGAGGCGGCCATTGCACCCCATGGGAAGTGTCAAAGTCAAGGATATGAACTTGGCGGCAGCCTTCGACGGCCTCGAGGATAGCTTGGTTCGCGGTGAGGTGGGTGAACCAAAAGAAGGGCGTGATATGGTTGAAGGACAAGTAGGACAACTAGATGGCGTCGGAGGCACCGTCGAGGACGGACGGTGACATGCCGTCGATGTGCAAGGAGAGGGCGTGGACGAACTAGTAGATGATGCATTCGGTGGAGTCGCCATAGGGCATGGTCGCCGCGGAGAAGAGTGACACGACGTGGTGGACGGACACATGGTTGCCACGGTGGATGAGCTCGGCACAGCTGATGAGCAGCTGTCGCGCGTGGGCCGTGGAGGAGATCGTGCCATGTTGGGGGCTCGGGTGCAGGGAGTTGGAGTGGCGATGGTTCTCTTGGTCCCCTTCTTGGTGAGATCTCAGTGAGCTAAGCATGTCTCAGCAGCAACAAGTAAGAACAGCAGCAGCAGAGTGATGGAGGTTGCAGAAGGAGAATAGGTGTATAACAATGGCGATGATGGAGGGGCACAAGTGGAGGGAGTGAGCAGCAAGAGCCGAAGGTCGCAGGGAGGGGGGCGACCCCCCCCCCCCCTCCTTTTTTTATTTTTAATATATTATTTTATATTAGATGATACGAAGAAAGGGTAATTTAGTCATTTCATAAATAAAAAAATGAGATTTAACAAGAAAGTTAATAGAAGTTGATGGATGGACTTAAGCGAATAAGGCGGTATAGTTGAAGGGTGGTTAGCGAAATATTCGAAAGACGTGAGTAGACGCGAAAAAAGTTCATAGTTCAGGGGTTAGCGGAAAATTCATTTATGAGATTTATTGCTTTTGAGTCTATTTATTATATGAATAGAAGTTTCAAATTCATTAAAGCTTCTTAGAATTATTACTTCATGCATGCTACAATTGGGGAAATTCCAAGAGACCTAATTGTGTTGTTATTAAGGTGACTTAAAAAAATCCTTAATCTAAAATTCCAATTGATTGCCTTTTGAGAAATAGTGAATTAGACTAAAAACAAAAAAAAAATCATTAATTTACATTGGGAATTTTACTTTATTGATTTATGTATGAATTTAATGTTTAAGGACCCATATATGATAGTGGTGTAAATCAAAAGAAATCCTATTCATCAATTCTATAATTTTAAATCCAATGATTTGGCTCATTATTATTTTATTCAATTATCTTTTTTTCAGAATGTCCAAATTTATTTCTTCTCATTTAACGAGTATAATAAGTTTTTCATTATTACTAGTCCTCATGGGAACAATCTTAATATTCTTTACTTCATTACTTGAACGATTAGTGCGCTTGCTAGTGTATCTAAATGTGCATCAAGTTTTTTACGCCATTGTCAGAAAGTTTGTTAATAATTAATTGCTTTGTTTTACTTGTTAATTTGAGAATTATTGTGATTCATTTCTTTTGTGTGGTTGCAGGAATTGAACACTTAATAAACCACACATCTTGGAGGGTTCTAGCAATAGTGCCTTGGGACATAGACATAGTACAAGAAGCTCAAATGAACCTTTGATCTTTGATCCTTAGATAGAGAGAACTGCCATACGGTTGAAGAAGACATTTCTAACATTGTTAAAAAGGGAAGTCATCAAAGGCAATTTGAGAAACAACCACCACCTCCATGACCATACAGGATTACATTATGGAATCGATGGTAGACGAAAGAGAGAATATTACACGCTAATACTTTTCAAATCCAGCATGATACATTTCAAATGATATACAACACACAATTTGGAGGAGATAGAGATGAAAATCCATTCAGCCACATTACCAAATTTGTCTAATTATGCTCCACTTTCACATTTCGTGGAGTAGATGCAGCTTGGCTGAGTCTTTTTCCTTTTTCCTTAAGAGGAAAAGCTTATACATGACTTACTACACTGCCAACAGGAACCATAACAAATTAGGAGGAAATGTGTCAAATATTTCCTAACAAATATTGCTGCTAGATTCTTATCTCAAGCTTTTTTTTTCTTTTTGTCAACATGATACATAGTCTATGCAAGAAGCGTGTGACAAATTCAAGGATCTCATTAGTAAGGTTCCAAACAATTACACCCCTCTCTACCAGCAAATCCAATACTTCTACAATGGTGCGTCCATTGAGAAAAAGGAAAGATAGACATTGCTGTTCGAGGAACCATGTTTACAAGTTCAGAAGACCTTTACAAGTTATTTGACAATCTTATCTTGAACAATTGGCAAAATGCAAGAACAAAGAAGGTTGAAATTTATCAAATGGACAACCAGAACATAATAATGTCAGAATTTGTAATGTAATAATGTCAGAACAAACCCTTGCTTTCCAGAATCGCAATGAACCCGAGTAACTTAGAGGATGTACTTTCTAAGTTCATCACTACTGTGGAAACTAAATTCACTAATTAGGACATATCAATTAGGAACTTGGAGACTCAAATTGGTCAACTGGCCAATATGATCTCTGGAAGATAGCCAGGAATTGCCTAGCAACATAGAGAGAAATCCTAAAGAGAACGCATATGTGATCACCTTGAGAAGTGGATGTGTGTTAGAAGACCCCAATGGACTAGAGATAATAACTCTACAAGAAGGAAGCAACTAAGAGGAACATGAACTAGTTGTTGAAGAAATTCAAGACAACATGAAACCACTCAAGGAAATTAGAAGAGAAAGCTCTAAAACTCCCCTACCCAAGAAATATCAAAGGGAGAAATTGGATAAATAATTTTCTAGATTCTTAGAAATTTTTAAGCAACTTCATATTTAACATACCATTTTTTTGAAGCCATTTTGCAACTGCCAACATATGTCAAGTTTTTGAAAGACATCTTGACAAACAAGAGAAAAATGGATGAATCTAGATTGGTTAAATTATCAATTAGTTGTTGTGCAATATGCCAAAAAAACCTTCCTAAAAAACTGAAGGATTCAAGGAGTTCAATTGGATATTTTTTCTGTGCTAATGCTCTTTGTGATCTAGGCCATATTCGGTTTTCTTAAAACTAAGCACATGTCAGCTCAGGAAACAGGACTTCTCCTTTAGCTGGCTAACCTCTCAGTGAAGAAACCTAGAGGGCTGTTGGAGGATGTGTTAGTTGGAGTTGACAAGTTGTTGATTTTTTTGTTCTTAACATACAGGTCGAGAAGGAGCACCCATCAGTTTTGGGCAGACCATTCCTTGCCATGGGAAGAACTTTAATTGATGTTTAGAAGGGTAAGCTTACACTAAGAATGACGACGTGGACTTGTCATTTAGTGTTGGAAAATCTTTGTAGTGTCATGTTGATGATTCTTCATGTTTTACCATTGACATTTTCAATGAACAAGCCAGGGATGATATTGAGATGAGATTGTTGATGCACGCTTGAAGGATGAATCAAGTGAAGAGTTGGAATAAGAGGTGATGGATGAGGATTCAACCATGGAAGCTTAAAACAAGGATTTTGAGGAAGGAGTCACATTGCCTCAGAAGCCCGAACTTAAAACTTTGCCGTCACATATGAAATATTGTCTTCTTGAAATTGACAAATTCTCTATGATTGTCTCTTCCTCTTTGACAATGAAATGGAGAACAGATTGATAGAAGTGTTGTGCAAAAACAAGAAGGTTATATTGGAGCATATCAGATATTAAAGGGATCTCTCCTTCCATTTGCATGCACAAGGTTTTGATTGAAGAGAACAACAAGCACGTTACTCAATTCTAGAGAAGACTTAATCCAATGCTAAACGAGGTAGTGTACAAAGAAATAGTCAAGCTACTAGATGTGGGTATAATTTGTCCCATCTCTGATTGTAGTTGGACTAGTCCTGTACAAATGGTGCCCAACAAAGTTGGTATGTCAATGATAACTAATGCCAAATCATCCTCACACACATTGTTATTGTATGGAGGGTATGTATAGATTATAGAAAATTAAATTATACTACTCATAAGGACCACTTCTCACTTCCATTTATTGATCAAATGTTAGAGCATATATCTAACCATTATATTATTACTTTTTGGATGGATATTTTGATTATAATCAAATTGCAGTGGCCCTTGAGGATCAAGAGAGGACCATATTTACATGTCCTTATGGCACTTATGATTATCACAGAATGCCATTTGAACTATGTAATGCCCTACAACATTCAAAAGACCCATACAGATATTAATGAAAAAAATTCTAGAAATTTGCATGGATGATTTTACTATTTTTGAAGACTCACTTGATGATTGTCTATCTCATTTATCTCAAGTGCTTCAAAGAAATTTTCCTTGAATTGGGAAAAATGTCATTTTATGGTGCAGGAAGGGATTGTACTTGGAAACAATATCTCAAAAAGGGATAGAAGTTGACATGGCCATGGTGAAGGTCATAGTTGATTTACCACCCCCAACCTCGGTGAAGGATTTGCAAAGTTTCCTAGGGCATGCAAGATTTTATGGGGGCTTTATAAAGGACTCTTTAAATTAGCTAAACCTTTAACTAATTTACTTTCTAAAGATGTTAAATTTGATTTTGATGTTGACTGCCTTAATGCCTTTAATATTTTGAAACAAAGACTGATTTCTACACCTGTGGTAGTAGGACCATATTGGAGTTTGCCTTTCGAGTTGATGTGCGATGCTAGCGATGGAGCAATAGCGGATGTGCTTGGACAAAGAAGGAAGAAAAGATTTTATGCCATCTACTATCTGATCTCTGAATCCAGCACAAGTCAATTATGCTACAACAGAAAAAGAATTTCTAACTGTCATTTATGCTTTTGATAAATTCTGATCTTTTCTAATTTGTTTCAAGGTTGTGTGCACAGACCATGCCGCAATTCGCCATATGATGGAAAAGAAGGAAGTAAAATCAAGATTTTTGCGTTGGATACTTGTATTGGAGGAGTTTGATGTCGAAGTGAAGGACAAGAAATGATCAGAGAATTTGATTGGAGATCACCTATCCCCTTTGGAACCACGTCTCGAGGAAACGGGTGACATCCAAGAGGAGTTTGCAAATGAAAATATATTCACCATTGAAACATTGTATAATGTAAAAGTTTGCTGATATTGATAACTATCTTGGAGAGAGAGGGATTCCAAAAGGGATGACGAAGCAACAAAAAGCCAAATTTTTCTCTAATCTGAAGCATTACATTTGGAAGGAGCCTGAGGTGTGTACCTGAATAGTAAGTACAAAATATCTTTTACCACCGTCATGATCGAGAAGTAGGAGTACACTTTGTACATAATAGAACAGCTACCAAAGTCTTAGAACGTGGATTCTATTGGCCCACAATTTTCAAAGATGTGCAAACCTACTGAAAATCTTGTGACAAGTGTCAAAGAATGTGTAGCATATCTTGTCATTATGAAATGTCTCTCAACAACACTATGATTTGTGATATATTTATATTTGGGGTCTCAATTCTATGAATAACGAATATATTCTTGTGATCATTGACTATGCGTCCAAGTGGGTGGAAATAATTTCTTGATTGAATCCTATTATATATGGGATTCGTACTCCTTCAGTATGATTAAATCAGTAGCATGTTTGAAATTTTTTATTTCATTTATGAGATTTACTATTTTTGAATATATTTATTATCTGAAAAGAAGTTTCAGATTTCTTAGAATTATTATTTCATGCATGCTACTTTTGGAAAAATCGCAAAAAACCTTGAAAAAGTTCTTAATCTAAAATTCCAAATTGAATTTTGAGGAATAAGAAATTAGACTAAAAACCTTAAGGATTAACTTAGTTTCATTATTCTCTAGATAGGAACTAAAGCCAGAAATATTGGTTAATTTACTTTGAAAATTTTATTTTTATTGAATATGAATTTCATGCTTAAAGAGTCGTATATGAGAGTGGTGTAAATCAAGAGAAATTCTATTCATTAATTCTATAATTTTAAATTTAGTGATCATTGACTCATTATTATTTTATTCAGCTATGTTTTATTTTCAGAAAATCCAAATTTATTTCTTCTCATTTAAATTATACATTATTACTAGTCCTCATTAGAATGATATTTATATTCACTACTTTATTACTTAAACGATTATTACATTACATTTGCTAGTGCATTCAAATGCGCATCAGTGGCCTCGATCACGTAGCAGAAGGCCAAAGACGCCTTCGACATCACAATGGGCATTCATGCTACTACTCAACTAGAAGGATGCAGGCGACGGACGAGGGATGAAGACCGAACGGGGTGGGAGATGGAGGGGAGATTGAACACGAACTGTCCGTGTTGTTAAAAGGTGAAGGAATAAAACATCGGTTTCATCTCTCCACTTCCAAACAAATGCATTGAAAAAAGAAATATCACTGAAGATTTTGCTTTAAAATGAAAAATTTATTCCTTGGAAAATTTTAAAATGTTGGATATATTTCTTTAACCGTCAAAATGGCCCTAAATTCTTTTACCAACTTTATTAGTTTAATTAATGCCTTTATATGAAAATTTCTATTTACTTAACTTTCGATTAAAATAATATTTTATATAATCCCTACTCTTCATACCATCTCATCCCAAACACTAGTTTTTATTTGCTCGCAGTAGCGCAGGCTACTCGGATCTGGGCCTCATGTCAACCCAACGCACGGGTCGACGTTGGGTTATGTGATAACGGCCCAACGGACGGCTAAACAGGCCGGCAGCAAAATAATTAGCTTTTATGTTCGAAAAAGACCAGAATACTAAGTCTTAACTAAAAGTCATATTATTAAGCTTTGTTAGAAAATAAAAACAGGAAATAGAAGCTTAATTCTTTATCGTCTTCTGCAAAAAATAAATAAATAACAAACCGAAAGAGTAGGATAAAAACATAAAAACACCCAGACCAAAATGCTTTGTCACCTTGTTTTAATTTTACAATAATTTAGATACGCATTGTAATTGGGATAAAATGTTGTCTTATTTTGGTTCTCTTTTTTTTTCTTTTCTGGTGAACCAAAACAATTTATTGAATTAAATTTAACTCGATTTGTAGAACAAGAGCTTCGCGCACCTTAATAATAATAATAATAATAATAATAATAATAATAATAATAATAATAAATCACGAAAACTCATGATAAAAGAGCCACCATGTGAAAATTGTGAAGGATAGAACCATATGACAAGGTGTAGATGTTTACCACGTCAAGCTAGCTGGTGCTTACTACACGTGCAATGATTTCATTGCATGCTCTTGTTAATTCTTTTCAGTGCCGATATTGACGTTCGAAAAAGTTTCCGATAAATTAATTAATTTAGTTCGAGTAGAGTACGACAAAAAAGATTTACAAATTCTCGAATATTGAACCAGATGACAATATTAGTTTCCAATCTTGGAATTTCCAGCGTTGACCCTGCAAACGGATACGTTGGACCGTTGATGTCGAGCGTAGACTTTGTAAACCGAAAGATGCGTCCAAGATCGACCACCACACACACACCAAACCGTGCACGGTGCGGAGATCCCGGAGGAGCCCAAGTCAATGCACATCTAACAAGTCAACGGAACAGGCAGCCAGAACCATAAGGCGGCATTTCTATGGTCAAATTTAGGCAAGTAGAAGAGAGAAAAAAAAAGGAAAAAGAAAAAAAGAGAAAAAAATGAAGATAGTCAGGTAAAAACAAATTGGGCACGTTTTTACTCTCTGTTTGATAAGAGGTATCGTGATTCTTTCAAATTTTTAATGAATATTTAAATTGATAACTTTTTTGTCACTGGATGATGGTTTTTTGCCGAACCACTTAATTATGGGTTAGATGGATGGTCCGCATTTTGTTTCCTTAACTTCACGTTAACGACGACGAACCAAAAAGTCGAATCGACTTTTTTCTATGTTGAACTAAGAAAATTAACGTTTTTTACGAATATAAAAACTATATTTTTGGAATTTTCTATTCATCACAGATTATTTCACATAATATAATAAAATAATTTCAAAAAAACATAGAATAATAATTTAGACAAAAGAAACATTATCCAAAACAAACACAATAATATTGCATTTTAAATAAATGAATTAAGAGTTAATTAAATATTACTTTTGAGAAAATATATTAAGATAATTAATATACAAATATAACTAAGATAATATGAAGAAAGCAAAAAGAAAAAGAAAAAGAAAACCAAAAAAATAGAAACGGACACATGAGAAAAAATTATATAAATATATTAATTATGAGTTAATGAAATTACTTACTGAGATAACATTTTAAATAAAAGTAGTTAAAAATTATGTTGAAATAATATATTACGATAATATAAAAGTGTAACTAAGTTAATATAAAGAACGTAAGAGAAAGAAACGAAAAATAAAAGCAGAAAAGAATGGGAAAGTCTCGTCAAGAAAAAAGATAAAGAACGTAACATAAAGAACATAACATAAAGAACGTAAAAGAAAAAAAAAAGAATGTAACAGTCTCTTCAAGAGAAAAAGAATTAGAGCCGACCAGTTCCACCTTTGTAATTAAAAATCTGATTCGGCACAAATAAAGAAAAATATGGCGTTTTCACCAACCAAAAACAAATAAATAAATGAGCTTTGAAATATACAGTTCACTTTTACAAAACAATTCAACGTAATTTCTTGGAAATGAGTTTATTATTGAGAAAAATAAATTAAAATGGAGGAGTATGTGAAGTTGGAGAATAAAAATCATTCTCAAGATATATGTACTTATATACTAATTTGAGACATTTGTTACAATGACATCATAACTTTAAAATAAAGCATATTAATGCTAAAGTAGATAATCAATTTCATTGCTGATTAGATTCTACGTACACATTTGGGCCAATTAATATGAGAAAATAAAAAAATATAAAATATTTCGGAATTTAAATTTTCTTAAATAGTGGGTTCCAATATAATTGGCTATACTCTCACATTTTTTTTCAACCATGATATGTGTGAGTGTTGTCAATTTGATTAGCATTTTTATCGCTTTTGTTCAAAAAGATAATGAATTAGTTCTGAATATCCATCTGTTTAACTCGGAAAAAATATTTAAAAAGGGATGGAGTGCTTTAATATTTTAACGATGATAAAAAGAGATATAATACAATGTTAATGAAAACTTCATACTTTAATTCTCCTTTCCGTTGTAAAGCTTGTTTCCATCATATTTTTTATTATATATTTACAACCATAATAGTAATGATATTATTAGTTCTTAAGAGTTACACATTATGAAGTCCCACTATATTGTCTTGTTTTTTTAGTTTAACAATGTTTATTTACTTCTAGTGGAGCTATTATTAATAATCACGTTTGATAACTATATATTTATGCCAAATAAATTCATGTTGCATCATTAAATGTCTGATATTAATGTTGATGTTCAGAAGTAGTTCATTTTTTGTCACAAAATCATTACATAGAGGAATAAAGAATTAATAAGAACTATCAAGCAACAATAATCTATATTTTATGGACATTTTTAAAAAAAATAAAGTTTGGTAATTGAATAGATAAAACCACTAAACTTTTGAGGATAATTCATAAAATTTACTCCCATACAAGGCAGTGGCATATATTAATACACATTTTTCTTATCACTTTTGTTTTCTCTCTATTAACCACTGGCTACTGTTACATGAACAAAGTTACAATAATAGTGTAACATAAATTTATTTGCATAATATTACAAAAGCCATCATTTTTTAGCTTAACTGTCGCTAAATAAAGTTTAATACGAAAATGAAACATGAAAACGTATGGTCCAACCTTTTATTGTAATATTCTTAAGAATTAATGTAATTATTATGAACCCCAGATATAACAATAATTAAAGATGGTTGACATTGAGCTTTAATAAAATAAACACTGTGCAAAGTGAAGGGGGAGAGAGAGATAAAATTCTAAGAGTGGAAATAATTAAAAAAATATTTATTTCTTTAAGGTTTAGTTTAGTTTTGTCCTCTCAAATTATAAGATATTTTCAAATTTATCAATAATTATCAAATATCAACTTAATCTCTCTAACTCTTCCAACTTTTCTATTTGACTCATCAGTGACTTTTTTTGTTAAATTTTCATTATCTTTCAGTTATGTAATAAAAAAATTAATCCAGACTAATATTTAAAAATAGTATAATAAGAAAACTAGATATAAAAAAAACAGTTTGTCATTAATTAGTTTTCTTATTTATATCATTTTTTCATATCATGACAAAGATAAAAAATATAATTGAACAAATAAAAAAAGTAAAATTATCAGAAAAAATTGGAACAGTTTAGAACAGTTAAGAGTAAATTATTGTAAAAAAAGGAAAGCGGAATAAAAAAATATTTTTTTCTAATTGAAAGTCAACTAAATATTTTGTTTTGCATCTAGAACTTGGACCTGCTGTTAATAGCTTATCGTTGATGTCTCTTTCAATGATAATTCAAACATTCTTTTATTAATTTATTTATCATATTGATAACACATCGTTTGGAAAAGCACGAAGCGTTTTGGAGAAGAAGAAAAGAAACTTTGAAGCAATTGATGCCGATTTCGTCCTGCATGAGAAGTGCTTCAAGTGCATCACCTTTTTAACCACTTGGAGCATGTCCCATTTGCCTCTTCGTTAAATTTCTTCTCAGAATGGCCATCTTGCTGCTATTCCTCCTCCTCCTCGCAGCAGCTTCCTCGGCCCACGCAGCGGTCGCCTCCGCCAACGTTACTTTCGCCCTCCCTTCTCACTGCCAAAGACGATGCGGCGACATCCACTCCATCCCTTACCCTTTCGGCATCGGCGACGGCTGCTTCCGGCGTGGCTTCGACCTCACGTGTGACGACGCGGCCTCCAAACTTTACCTGGGCAACGGCACCACCCAAGTCACCGGAATAAAGCTCCCCTACTCCAGAAACGACATCTACGTCAACGCCACCACAATAGCCATCATCGACCCCCGCACCTCGGCGGCGTCGACGGAGATATCGTGGACCGCCGGCGAGGGCACGCCTTACGCGATGTCGGCGGACAACAACGCTGCGATGATCGGGTGCGAGGCTACCGCGAGCCTGATCGACGGCGACACCAATCAGAACATGGGAAGCTGCACGACGATATGCGCCGGCAAGGAGATCGTCGACGGCCTGTGCGGCGGCATCGGCTGCTGCCACATCGCGTTCCCCAGGGCCCTCAAGTCGTTCAAGATTCTCATCACGCTCTCCAACCAGACGCAGGCGTCGGCGGACAACTCGAGCATCAAAGTCTTCGTGTCTTCGAACGGCCACGAGTTCAGCTTCAAGCGGGAGGATTTATATACATCTGCGCTCGATTTCGGCCAAGCTGGGCTCGAAGCGACGATGGAGTGGGACATTCCGGACGTGACCACCTGTGCCGAGGCGGAGAGGGAGACTTCCAGCTATGCGTGCCTCGCCGACGGCAGCGACTGCCGCAGCTCGCAGACGGCAGGTCTCGGCTACCAATGTTACTGTACCAAGTTCTACGACGGCAACCCATACGTGCCCAATGGCTGTCAAGGTGACGTTCTCGAGCTTCTCTCTCCATTTACTTTGTCCATTGTCAACACTGGCGCGCGTAGCATGAGAATTCTGTCATGTCTTTTGCATGCGTTGGCTTGTGGATGTATGGCCCATGCATTTACAACTTCTAAGACTATAATATCTCTTAAGTACGTAAAATGAAAAAAAAAATAAGATCAGATGAAAATAATAAATGTCGATTTTAATTTATAGAACAAAGAAATTAAAAAAACATAAGAATAAAATATAACTGCGAATTATTTTTGTATGAAACTTAAAACATATAATATTCAGAAGTTGGTTTTTCCTTCTGTTGTTATACATGTGGATCAATAGATAGTGCTTCGGAAGACAATTTCTAACATATTGATTGGTTGCAGATGTCAAGTGCAACACTGTATTATGCTCCAAACTTGTATTAGGTATGCACTCCCCCAATTAACTAAGTTGCCAAGGGCCAACCAGTCACTGTTACTTCACTTGGCTAATTAAATGCAAGATTCCTATGCGCAGGCGTAGTCATCGGAGCGAGCATGGGCTTTCTGGTTCTGATATTGACCATAAGTACATTCTTCATGGGTACAAGGTGGAACAAGAGAAAACAGAGGAAGATCAAAGAGAAGTACTTTCATCAGAACCGTGGACTTCTGCTAAAGCAATTGATTTCTTCTAACGAAGATTTTGTTGAGAGAACTAAGATATTCTCCCTAGAAGAGATGGAGAAAGCGACCAACTACTTCGACAATGCCCGAATTCTTGGTCGAGGTGGTCATGGCACGGTGTACAAAGGCATCTTGTCCGATCAGCGCGTGGTGGCGATCAAGAAAGCAGAAATTGAGGTGAAGAGCGAGATCGATCAGTTCATAAACGAGGTGGCGATTCTTTCGCAAATCAACCACAGGAACATCGTAGGACTCTTCGGGTGCTGCTTGGAAACCGAAGTGCCTTTGCTGGTCTACGAGTTCGTCTCCAATGGAACATTATATGACCATCTTCATCCTGAAGGTGAAAGCATCTCACTCTCATGGGAAGATCGATTACGGATTGCGACGGAAGCCGCAGGGGCTCTTGCCTACTTGCACTCTTCAACTTCCATCTCCATCTACCACAGGGACGTGAAATCCTCCAACATCCTTCTCGACGAAACCTTGACTGCAAAAATATCTGATTTTGGAGCATCAAGATCAATGCCCACTGGCCAAACACACGTGGTCACGGCCGTGCAAGGCACTCACGGCTACGTAGACCCGAGATACTATTACACTGGACGGCTGACGGAGAAAAGTGATGTGTATAGCTTCGGAGTAATCCTCTTGGAGCTCTTGACCGGAGAGAAGCCTGTTTCAGCTGACAAGTTGGTAGGAGAGAGGAGCCTCTCCATGCATTTTCTTCAGGCCATCACCGAGAACCGCCACTTTGAACTGATGGACAACTTGTTGCGGAGGGAGTGTGCAGAAGAAGAGCTTGATGAGGTCGCCCAACTCGCTTGGAGGTGTCTGAGCTTTGAGAGCGACAAAAGGCCAACCATGAAAGAGGTAGAGTTTAGATTGCAGAGCATCAGAAGTAAAAGTAGGGAAGATTGGGTGCGCAAAAGACGCAATGAGGCTGCAGGTCCAGAGCAAGCATCTCATAGACTAGCAGTCGCCGCCGGCAGCTCAGTCAGTGGAGGTACAGATGATGCCAGGAACTACAGCATGCAAAATAGCTTCATGTCCTCGCTTCGAGCGCGCTAATTAAGTTTTTAAATTTCTAAAAACTTCAGCCCTGTTGATTGCATTTTATCCTGAAGAATCACACTCCACACATACAGGGTTTAAACTTTAAATAGTGAATTCAATTTTTTTATTGGACGCCCATCTAAGATATTGTAACTTCTGTAAATATTTCTTTTTTCATAAGAACTCCTGTAAATATTTTAAATTGGTATTTTTTTTTTCGTGATCGGTCGATTACATGCATGGAAATAAAATAATAATTAAAAAAAGGGTTTGTGTAGTCGTGAAAAGAAAGCACGGGCATTTTTCTGCTAACTTTTATCAGGAATTTTCATCGACTTTAGCCCAAATAAATTATACAAAGTATTAACCACATGAATTCACTTTCATCGTCGTTCTCCTTGTTATTATTTGATGAAATAAATAAAAGAATAATAATTCGTATGAGATGAACAGATTTATCACCTTAAAAATATGAGATTCGAATTTTATTCACCTGATTATAGCATGTATCAGTATTTCGTGTAATCTGCAATCCCAATGGGTTAAGAGTCACAAATATAATAAAACATTATAACAACTTAATTATGCCTAGCTACCAGCAAAATATGTTGTTTACAAGCAAAAATATAAATAAGAACATAAATATCTTGTTTTATAGAGTTATTATTATTTTAACTTTAAACCGTCGAATCAAACTTTTTAACTCTTACGAGTTTAGATAAATACAATGAGTCAAATTAATATAAACTCTTAAATAACTTAGACTCTTAGATTTTACATACATATTATTTTAAATTTTTTTTGTAGAATCTTATAAACTATTGGAGATTCTATGCGATTCTACACGAGTTTATACGATTATATATCATTTCACATAATTACTTATCTTATATAATAAAAGGTTTAAAATCTTAAATATTTATTTGATTTAATGTATTTGTACTTGAAAGTGAAATTAGCATTGAGATTAGAAATTTTAGTGCGTCGATTTATCTATTTTTATTTTTATAAGTTTTCTATCTTAATGAACATAATCATTGATAGTTAATTAACACTTCTTAATTGTAAATGATAGTAATTATTTTGATTTTTTCATATTTATTTGTTATTAATGAAATATAATAGTTGTTTATGATTTATGGATCATAAAGTATTTGTAAGTGTATAATAGTTACTTAAATAATTAAGGGTTATGTTCATAAACCACCCATAAATTACCATGATTTTTCACATCTAAATTCAAACTATGAACTTATTTTTTGGATCCCTAAACTGTCACGATTTTTTCAATTGAATCTTTCCTTCGACTTCTGTCAACTTTTCTATTAATTTTGTTTTTCTCATTTATGAAAAATCGGAATTATCGCTTCAACATCAAATAAAAAAAAAGGTAGGGAAAGAGGGGTCGCCCTGCGCCAGCGTGGGCGCTCTTCCATGCGCCTCTCCCGGAGTCCGGCCATGCGGTGAGGAGGACCACGTGAGCAGCGGTGGGCCTCGCCATGCTGCAGATGGCGTTGACGATCGAGAAGCCGCCGGTGTCGATGGAAGCAAGGAGAAGGTCTCCGACGGAGATGGGAAGGGTCATCATTTCTCTGACGATGTGAGCCGGCAACCACTGGTAGCTGCCCCTGAACTCGCCGGAGAAGAGGCAAAGAGGGAGAGAGAGAGAGAGAGAGGGAAAGAGCGAGCAACCCCTGATGGGTCGTAGTGCCAGAGAAGAAGAGTTGGATCACAACGTCGAGGATCGCTAGATAAATCAACGAGAGGATTTAGGGCGAGAAAGGAAACAAGGAAAAATGAGGGTGAGAGAGGGTAAGGGTGAGCATCCCTTGATGGATCGC
Organism: Pontederia crassipes; assembly: GCA_030549335.1. NCBI lineage: Eukaryota > Viridiplantae > Streptophyta > Magnoliopsida > Commelinales > Pontederiaceae > Pontederia > Pontederia crassipes. Next base: position 27,203,185 of record CM060196.1, read on the forward strand.
AGCGCCCTCTGGAGACACATCGAGGTGGGGGAGAAGAAAAGCTAGAAAATCGACGCCAACAAAGACTTTGACGATTAGGGTTTCAAGGTTCCTTTCCGGATCGAGGGATATGGGAGACGAGGAGCTCGTTGGAGGAGTTGAGGGCGCCGGTGTCGGCAGACAGACCCCGTGTGACCTTTGTGGGGGAGGGGGTCCTCTTTTGTCGCGTCGACACCGTTCGGCTTTGCCTCACCTACGATGCAGATGTGCACATGGCCAACACCCTCACCCGGAAGCACGCTCATGCTCTGATTTGTGACAATTGCGCCGCCCCCTGTCATGCTCTATGTCGATAACGGACTCTCTCTGTGCTCCGAGTGGGAATTGACACATTTGGTTCCCCCTCGGGTTGGACCGTGCATGACCACTGTTTTCACAACTACAATTGAAAAATTGAAGCTTTCTGCAAGTCCTTAGCCTACTCGTGTGATCCTCCTCACCGCACGGTCGGACTCCAGGAGTGGCGCACGGAAGAGCACCCACACTGGTACAGGGTGACTTCCCTCTTTGCTTGCTTTTTTACTTTTTATTTGATATTGAAGGAATAATTTTGACTTTTCATAAATAAAAAAAAATTAACGAAAAAGTTGAAGTCGATAGAACAATTAAATTAAAAAAGTTATGATAGTTTAGAGATCTAAAAAATAAGTTCCTAGTTTAAAATTAGATGTAAAATTTTTTGATAGTTTAGTACGAGTGGTTTACGAAAATAATTCAATAATTAAATTTATTTGGTACATAATTTTACAAATTTACTATTTGTAAGGAACAACGAATTTACTTAGACCAATAAGGGTTGGGGTGGAGTGGTAAATGGCTCATCCTTGCTTAAACAAAGTCTCGGATTCAAGCCTTGTGAATGTAAAAAATTCTTGTTGGGAGCTCACCTGCCACTGCTAGGTACGTGACCTGAGATGACCTTACCAGTTTAGTTGGGCTCGATGATGGGCCGACCTCTAACTTGTGGACAGTGCGCTCAGTAACGCCGCGCAGATTGAATCATCAGCACTGCTTCCCAGACACCGGGCTGGTCACCCAAAAAAGAACGAATTTACTTAGAACTTGACCACCTTGATTTCAACATTTATGCCTAATAAACGAGTGAGGTTCAATGAGATTATAATTGTAAGGGACGTAGGATTGCAGATTAGTGGGCCGGGCTGACATGTATAAGAAATAAAAAAATAATATGTTTACTATTTCGGTTGTTATAATTAAAAACATTAACATGATATATTAAGAGGTTCAATTGCACAATATGAAATCAAATGAATATTTATATTATGAAATAAAGAACATATGATTTAATATTTACAATGGAATTATGTAGTAAATGTACATTGCATCAAACTAACTCACATGCTTCATCGTTCTAATTTCGCCCTTGTGGTCATACTTTGAAGGCCGAATGTTTCATATGTTAGTTGATCGATTATGATCAATTTTCCCAATATTAAATATGAGAGACCGGACGAGAAATGAAAAAAAAAAAAGAAGAGAAGAACAATATCTTGGAATTAATAAGAATTTAAGATGATCGATGATGATAATATGATATATATTGGATTTACAATTAGCATTATATATTTGTAATATTTTGACTATTCATTGAAAAGTTCAGTTAGTATCAATATTACATATTTATATGGATGTTTTAAAAGTTGGGGTACCACTAGTTCCATATCGAAGTAATGGAAAACACTAATTTTTCTCATTAGATTAATAAAATAATTATACACTGTTTATTTTTATTAGTTAAATAGTGAATTTGATGAAAATTAAAATTATCTGATATTTGTGATAAGATTATTTTTAACAAATATGACTAATTCAACAGCCATAATTCTTTTACTCCTAGATGATATTTTTTATTATGAAAATAGTCAAATAAAGATATAATACTTCATACATCTAAGAAGTATATGATTGATTTAATCATAATTATAATCATTAAATTATTAAATAATAATAAAAAACTCTACACTATAAAAGTTAAGCCTGCGTTGAACTCTAGGTGATGCACGGATGTGAGGTAATTTTTATCCGTAGATCATGAGATTGATGGTCAGAGCTGATCCAACAAACACCAGCTACAAAATGGTAGCTACCAAGAAATGAATTGTAAGAGGCTAAGAGCAAAGAAACAACATCTACCATGCTCCCAAAGCAAGTTAGACACCAGCTACAAGAAGACCATCACCCTGAATGAGCACCTATTGCCCTCGCTACAGAGCGTCTGCTGACCATCATCAAGGAAGCATATCAGGTGATCTCTGGACATTGTCTGCTCGCTGAATGGCGTGAGCATGCTCTTCTCCTTGAAAGAGCGCCTGCTGTCCTCGCTACAGTACCTTCTCCTTCCCCTAAATATTTTCCATGAGCAGATTTGATTGATTCCATCCTTCAATCTCATGTCTGACTGCCACAACATATCATCGTGAGTCCCATTCTAAATATCTTCATCGTTCCATCAATATGTGAGCCCTCAATTTCAGCATTTTTTTTTTCAAAAAAGTGATATCATCTTATTAGCAATATATCTGAAATGTCGAAATGTCCAGATACTGGAGAAGGCCTGAATTTCGCATTGTTAATATCCTCTTATTTATGCATGGACATGAAATGCTTAGTGTTGCGTTTATAAAGATGACAAACTTTTTTATTGCTATGTGTAGATTGGAGAAAATTCATGTCCAAGTGATCTAGCCAGCTTGTTCATGTTGTTGCCACGGGTGCTACTATGTTTATGAAGATGACATATCTTTGATGCTACATTTATAAAGATGACAGACTATTTGAATGTTACGTTTATGTTGCTGCTACTGCTATGCTATAAACTGACAAGTCATACAACTGGTTATTGTTGCTGCTATTACTCGATGTTGAATGAAATGTTTATGAAGATGTCGGTATTCGAGTGGAATGTTTTTGAAGTGGAATTGTCCATATTTACGTAGAATGTTAACGAAGTGGAATTGTTTATATTTGTTGTAAAAATGCAGCTTATATATTGTTGCTATATGTACTTTCTTTTCTTATTTGAACGAGTATGACAAAGTAGCAAAAACAATAAGAAGGAAGAATGTTTTCATAAAGAAGATAAACGTATGACCAATTCGAATCTAATAGTCACCAAAGTGAGACAACAACATATCTGAGTTCAAAACAAATGTGATACATTGTTTATGAAGATGGTCATCTACATATTGTTCACAATATCAGCAACAATCTAATAGTCAACTTATTTTAAAATGTACAAAATAACTAAGATCAACAACAAAGATAACATCTTTTAGAATAACTTGTAATGTTTTTGTTTGACTTCTTCAATACTCGAATCATTTTCCAAGTGCTTCAATGATGTGGATACTTGATTGTTCGAGTGGTTGATAGATCCAATGGAAAAATGACATGCCATAGACACCTAAAAATTTAGTCCATGAAATTCTTATGATAGCTTCTTCCTCACACATGCGCCTTGGTGGCAATGCATAATCATAATTGGCCATTTGACCTAATAGAAAATGTTATTCAGTAATACTCCACTAACAATATCATATGAAAGAATCTCGTATAGAAAGCAAGATAAATAATACGCCTGCTTTTTATTCATTAAAAAATCCATTAAACATAGTTCAAAGTTCATAAATGAAATGGAATGTTTATGAAATGAAATGTTAGATTGGGTGATGAGGAGGCAAGCACTTGATAGGAATGTCAAGCGCCGAAAAACAAAAGTGATTGAATGACTTTTTCCTCCGGTCGAATGTCGATATTAGAAATTAAATGGAATGTTTATGAAATGAAATGTCAGATTGGGTGATGAAGAGGCAGGAGAAGCACCTAATAGGAAGAGGAAGGAGATGAGTAGGCTGAGTGTCCTTTTCCCCTAACCGAACACTGAGATTAGAAAGAACGGGCGTGTACCTTCCTCTAGGAGTAAGGAGAGTAAACAGAGGAGGGAGATCACAACAACAAACACACATGTAGATTGGAGTTGGGAAGAGCGAAAGGCGTGAGCATCCTTTTCCTCTCCTCTAGGGGACAAAGGCAGTCGATCGAGTGATGGGCTTGCACCTTCCTCCAGGCGAGCACAAGAGTTGGGACACACCCAGCTCGGATGAGGGAAAGCGAAAGGCATGAACATCCTTTTCTTTCGGGCGAGGAGGAAGGAGATCAAGTGAGTTTGAGCATTCTTTTTCTCCAAGAGAGCACCGAGATCACAAAAGCAGAATCCTAACCAATCTCAAATATCACAGTGATTAGACGATTAGGAATTCCTTAGATCACAATAGTCGTTGATGAGAAGATCAATGAACAAGAGTTTCTCCACATCCTTGTGTCAATCCTGTGCAATGTAGGTTCCTTAACTCCTATATTTATATATATCTTATTGTGACGAACTTCGCCTCCCTAACTGTTGCAACGAACTTCACCTCCCTAACGCCTTCGACACGTGCTCTCGAGGTCCTATCATGAATTTTACCTCCTTACATATTAAAAGAAGTGCAAGCTATCAACAATGTTTTTTATGCTTTTGTGGATTACAATGGTTGTGGCGGCATTGGATTGGCATTAATGTTTCATAGATTTTTAATATTATCACTTGATTTTGTAATCTTGTAATGAGTACTTATCTGTGTCGGTTGAATAATCTTGTATGACAATTCCTTGTCTGTGACAAATTATCTTAGTTTGTAACATTGGTATGAAAAACTTTGGTATTATTGATAAGTGGAAATGTCTTGGTGAATTATCAACATGAACAACAATGCTTTTGGTGAGCTATCAAGGTGCACACAAAAAAAATGGCTTTATCCCTCTCCAAGATGGGCCTCAATTACTCTAATCATTTCTTCATCTTTGGTGTCTATTAGATCACTTCTCAATTTTATCATGGTGGGTTTTCTCATGACATGCATGGTATGGCTTATAATCTTCATGGCCATGGTTGACGACCATTTACATGGGAGAATACGATAGATCTATCCTCCAATGGCTTGGAAGCAACAATACATTTTGACAAATCTATTATTTCATTTGCTTATAACAATTTGAACCGGTTCATTCTATTTCGAAAAAATAAAGATAACAATTCTAAAAAATTTGATATCACAAGATACACCGTAAAGTCACTCTTTGCAACAACAAATTGGAAAACTTAATTGAAAAAGACATGAAACAAATTGGCAAACAGCTCGAGGGCACCTGAAAATGTGGAGTGAGGGCCGGCATCATCAGACTCCCCCACGTGAGGGTTATCGGGAGATAGAGTCCATCATCATAGGGTCCTCCATTGGTCAAGGAAGGTGAGAGACATGGATCACCGATCTAGGCAATGCAACCTCAAGGAGGCCAAGTTCATCGCGGCGTGATTTGGGCAACGCAGCACGGCTGGTTCTTTGCTGATCACGGATGTCGAGGGCACGTATCGGAGGCGTCAGGGAGAAGAAGTTCATCGCAGTAGGATTTGGGCAACTTAGCACGATTGGTGCTTTGCTAGTCATGGACGTCGAACACATTTCCGAGGCGAATTTCGTCGCAATAGGCTCCCGACAATGCAGCAGCTTCGCTTTCTTCGTTGTGGAAGCAGAGTTCAAGATGGCAGAAATTGTTATTGAGGGAAAAGAATGTGACCTAGAAACAGGACTCGATCTTGGTCATAACGAGAATCGCGAGCCACAAAAAAAATAAGAAAACAAACATGAATTCGCCCGGGAAGTAGTCCACAGCTTTGTTTTTGGACTAGTTCAACAATAAAACCAAATCCTTTACATCTTTTAAGTGAAATGAATCTGAACCATTTAAGCAACATTGAATTGGATGAACGTTCCAGATCTTTTGTTTGCGTTGTACAACCAAAAAATAGTTGTACCATATATATATATATGTGGTACAGTTTATATTTAACTATTACGTTTCACAAAAAAATTATGGTGGTTGGCATAAAAAGGCAAATATATCATTTATCATTGCATCCAGTATGGTTATTCAAAAACTTATTTATATCCATGTTGGGTATTAAATGGGGAAAACCTTCAACTCTCTTTTAGACATTCATCAATCGAATGCACTTCTAAAATTTGTTCGGTTATGTCATCCGGCCAATCTAATCAATTCCTTGAGTTAGGCATTAAGTTCTATTTAACTTTGTTTTACGACACTACAACAAAATTATAATTTATTGACCAATTATATTTGGTTCTTAAAAGTATAATTATTAGGGATTAATGTGACACTAGTCCCAAATTTTTATCTATTTGAAATTAAAATTTAATTTGTGATCACTAAAGAATCATTCTTTAAGGACTAATGAACAAATTTTGATCATTAAAAATTTTTAATGATCAACTTATAGGGATCATAAGGGACCGAGATATTTTGGTCTCAAAAAATATTAAAGATTAAAATTGAGGTTTTAAGAATTAATGTGTTTAATTCTTAAAAAACTTTTTTGATGTAGTGTGAAGTATAACTATATCATTTGCATAATTGCCCTTGCACAAGGTATACAACTTTTGAGCCAAAAAGGTCCCATTATGAGGTTCAATGTAGTTGTGCGCCTTTGGTGATATTTAATGAACATCAGGAAAGCTGATTTTTAGCGTGTTCTTTCTCATGAAAGAAAATATATGTTTTCCTAGGCTCATGCAACTAATTGCACTTCTAGTTTTTCATTCGGAATATTAGAAAAGAAGATAATAGGTTTGTAACTAGAGCTTCGTCCAAGGTGTCCTCCTGAAATATTATAGTTTAGAGTTATAATCTGTAGTTCCACTAAGAAGGATCAAATTACCTGTTCAAATGGGATGAAATATCAATCCATCTCTCTGGATAAAAACAATATATACATTTAGGTGATCGTCAAGTTGAATTCGACTTTGATAACAGGGGCCGACGCGATCGACGTGTCTCTGAGTAATGCTCGTACCTCGAATTCCAGGTAGAGGTAAATACCGAAACAATAAAATAAAATAAAAGTTGTCATCAACTGTATCACCCGTGTATTACCAGTCCAATTTGAAGTGTACATCTTCCATTTATTTTAAAGTTTAAACACCTACTCTTTCGTCACCTTGCTTATCAAGTATTAGGATACACATTCAGAATGAAAATTACCTATATGTCTTCTTTTTCTTTCTACATACATAATCTAAATGTGCTGTATCATAATGTTTAGACTAGCCAGCCGAGCTATATATTATGACTTGGTATAATTAACTTGTGTTATTCCGCTATAATAGTACTCACGTAATTATAAAACAGTTGAACCTAATCATAAGATCAAAGTCCAAATTGTAGGTTTGAACATTACAATTAATATCGGCGGGAAATACCACATAGTCTGTACTTCCAATGTAAAAGAAGAAGAAACAAGAAATAAGACAACAACAATGGTGTGGGCGTCCATGTGTTGGTCACGGGGCATCCACAACATTTTGTCTACTTGACCAGAACGAGTTGGGGGGTTTTCTTTAATCTACATTAGCATAAGCCCCCATCGATCTCTCCTCGGCCATCATCTGTACTAGTCTTTTTTTTTTCTTTTTAGCAAAATTTGAGGTCCAGTGCTTGTAATGTCACTCCTCCAACTTTTAATGCCACTTCACATTTCTCATTTTATCCTCTTACTTTTATTAATATTATCTCCCTTTACTTCTTAATCTTTTCATCTTCCACTTTTTACTCAACTAGTTTAAATTAATTATATTCTAATTATCTTTTCTTTCTTCACTTTCTCTCTTTTTCATATTAGTGCTTTTATTTTTTTATGATAAATATATAATACTTATATAATATAACAAATTCTTCTTACGTTTTTTATTTTTTATTTTTTTAATACTCTAATTATATATTTTTTTATGATAAATATATAATACTTATATAATATAACCCCTTTTATGTTTTTTCCTTCTTACCTTTTGTCTCATCCAAATTCTTAAATATAACAATATCATATAATATAAAGGGAACACGTATTAATTTAATTTAATATTGTAATATACATATAAATTAGTTTTGGAAAAAATATATGATAAATGAGTTCTAAAAATTGGAAAAATGACAAACTTATTAAATAATCAGAATAGACAAATTATTTTTATATAATTCTTTTAATTTTGTCAGTAGTACTTTATTTTCATTTACACTATTTTTTATTTCCATTTTATTTCATATATATATATTTTCTAATACTTTACATATTTGATGCAATTTTAGTTTTACATATTAATTTTAAAAAAATTTATATGTGTGTATCATATCTCATATTATATAAGTATTATATTTTTTATCATAAAAAATAAAAGCACTAAGCCGGAAAAGGGAGAAAGTGAAGAAAGAAAAAATAATTAAAATATTAATTAATATAAATAAGTTTGTTGAAAAGTGAAAGATGAAAAGACACTATGAAAAAAGTGAAGGAATATTAATGAAAGTAAAAGAGTAAAATGAGAAAGATTGGAGTAGCATTAAGAATTAGAGAAGTGACATTAAGAGCATCCCAACCTTCAGACATACGGCTGAGTTTGCCACCCTTGATGGGACAACATGTAATGGTCGGATGCAATTTATTAGTTTAGTATATACATTGTAACCTCATGCATGCATCGATCAGCAATGTCGACGAAGTTTGAAACAGTCCACACTTGGAAGGGGTACGTGCCAAAAGTAATGGAGTCCCCAGCTTGGTCTGCAGTTGTCACATGTAGACTGTAACTTAGCCGTAGACAGATACTTGTTGCTATGTACGTATTTGCTGTCAGGTTGGATTCTTTGACACATTGCATGCTCACTTGCCTCAATTTGTCTCCTGCTGGCACACTTGTCCTAAAAAATCAGACTTTGAGCGAAGCCATTTCACATTCACGAAGGAACTATTCAAAGCATGAGTCTTGTTCATCCCAACAATTAACATTATTCAAAGCTTAATTAATCGCAGATGGAAGGACTTTTTACGTTTAATAACTCAAGCTTCGGTTAGTGAATCACGAACTTGCTCATTCGGAGAAAATTTTCCATGTACAACAAGTGTAAAGCGCTATCTTTTATCACTGAGTTTAGAAGAGTAAAATAATTACATGTTATTCACTTTATTAGTTAGATAGTAAATTGATCGTGATCAACATTATCTCATTGTTCGATAATCACGATCAAGTTCTTGGACATATACAACAACAACAACAAAGCATTATCCCACTAGGTGGAGTCGGCTACATGGATCATACGACGCCATTCCGCTCATTCGTTGATCCATGTTCATAAGATTCGACAGGATTTTATGCTGACTGTCGGGACCTAACACAACCCTCCTCCTTTATCCGGGCTTGGGACCGGCTATAAAATATAGGCGGAGTTTTCTTGGACATATATATATGATTAATTAATTCAAATTATTGCTCATCATATAATTAATTTTGGATTGATATGTTTATACTACTTGATTTATGAATTTTATGGTTAATTTAATTATGATAAAAAAAATGTTCTACGAGTACTCTCGTATTTATTGATAACAAATGAACATATCTTTTGCACTACAATAAAATTACTGATGCAACATTAGACACCCTGATGTATGATATACTGCCTTGCGATATTTCCTTCAATTAATTAGGGTTGCTATCTACCACAAAAAGAGTGACAACAATTACTTGGCATTTTATCGCATACAACAAAGAATAGTTCCGTGGCTATACACCTATGTATGTATAAGTGAAAATTTTATTCCGCTCCACCTAATACACAATACTACAACTTCTCGGCAGTGTAAAGTAGAGATTTCACTTATTTTAAGAAAACAACTATTTTACTCTGGTTCAACTACTAAATTTAAACTTCAGTGGTGATTAAATAAAAAGTGTATAAAGAGCATTAAACCACAACATAAATTACTAATATTAATTATACGTCCAGAACAAGAACATAGACACAATATAAACTTGAAAACATTCATGAAATTAGCCATAAGTATCGATTAAGACCCCACTTTACATTTCTCCAATCGGACCTAAGAAAATTAGGATTTAAAAATAAACAAAAAATAATAATCAGAAAAAGCAACCTCTATCACCCTTCCTCAGGTGCGCGGCGCATGTCCAGGGGCCGGACTCGACCTCCGCCTCCTTCCTCCCCCGGCCCCACCACCTCGGCGACCACCACCACCTCCTCCGCCGCGCGCGGCGGTCCTCCTCCTCCTCCCGGAGCCGGCGGTTCTCCGTCCGGAGGCGTTCTGCCTCCGCCCGCGCCTCGTTGTGCTCCTTCTCCCGACGCGCCATGGCTTCGTGGCACTCCCGGTTGCGCCGCTCCAGTTCGTAGATCTGCGCCTGGAGCCCCTCGATGCGGCGCCCCAGCAAGCAAACGCGGTGATCCTCCCGCAGCTTCACCACCGCCCTCGCCAGCTCGGACGCCCTCCGCCGCATGTAGCCCAACTCCGCCACCCCCGCCCGCGCCTCCTCCTCGGCCGCCGCCACCCGGAACCCCAGCCGCGCGTTCTCCCCGAGCAGCACCATCCGCTCCGACTCCAGCACCTCCACCAGGCTCCCCTGCAGCTCGATCTTTCGGGTCGACTCCGCGAACCGCCGGTCCGCCTCCGCCGCCTCCGCGGTCAGCAGATTCCTCTCGACGGCCGTGCACACCAACTCCGCGACGAGCATGTCGAGGTCTTTGGGTTTACCTCTGAGAGCCGGTGGCGCCCCCGCCGCAGAGCCGACCGCCTTCGCCGGTGGATCTTTGGAGGAGAGGTTGGATTGGATGGAGGGTTGGAAGGAGAGGGAGCTCTCAGCGTCGGAGGACGCGGACGCGCAGTCATCAAACTCATCGTCGTCGGCGGTGGCGGAGAGGGCGGCGTCAAAGTCGGGAGGAAGAGAGGAGCTGCGGCGGCGGTGGTGGTGGTTGGCGGCGGGTTTGAGGAGAGACTGGGAGTAGCGATCGGCGAGGTAGAGGTAGCGGTGGTGGAGGTCCTGGAGGAGAGCGATGAGCTGCGGCCGCTTCTCGTAGTAATGCTCGGCGCGCTCCGCGAAGGAGTCCGAGTCGGCGCCGCCGGACGGCACGGTCACGGCGAGCGCCTGCACCCGCTGCTCGATGTCTGCGTCAACAGTTTACCAAATTACTCAGTCGTTTAAGTCAACATTTTTACTTAGTGGTTGAAGTTTAATCATAATTTTGTTCCTTAAACTCGATTTGGTTCACATAATTAAGACGGTAAAGGAAAAACAACAGGCATCATCAACTATTTTCCAATTCCTACATAAGAAATAAATAATATAACATTAATAATAAAATCCGTAATATATAAAGCATATTTCATCATCAGGAATTATATAATAACCTAATTAAGGTCTTTGTCTAATTTCCGCAATGCAAGAAAAACTCTTGCAGATTTTTCTTTTGGTTTCTGATGCTGTCAGAATTTTAGCTAAAAGATGTAGTATATGTCAATCTGTGCTACTCTATGTTTGAAGCGATTTAGAAGTCCCACCACTAATGAGATCTATGAGCCTAACTCTAAAAAGCATCACAGAATCAAGGGACACCACTATGCTCATGAGGAGGCATGATTCCATCATTTTTTTTTCTTTGAAACAGTATTGTCTTAATCAGCGCGAACAGGTATATGTAAATGAACCTAGTACTCTATTGAAGCCCATATTTTTTTTCAAATTATTTACTGTCATTGTAAAAACAATTATGATCCATTTCTTAGATTTGATATGTTCCTTAAATTTCAAATTTTGAAACAAGAGCCACAAAAAGTTGATAGAGACAGCAATGAGCAAGAATCCAAAGTGCAAAACAGCAAAACAGGTTGCTCTAGCAACTCTCCAAACCTACCAACAGGACCTCCGGCCCTCCCCTCTATCGTATGGACAGAGAGGAGGGAGAGAACCAAAGTGGGAAAAAAACGATCTTTTGCTTCTTCCCACACTCCTAATGAGTGTCAGACGGTTCGAATCTAAATGCTTACATTGCGGACTAGAGGAACAATTCAACTCTGCATTCATGTGAGCGGCATTTGAGCAGTGCGAAGGAGAAACTCCGCAAGAGAAAGAAAAGGGGTACGTGCTCACCTGCAAGCGCCGCTTGAAGCCAAGGAGGGCAGGTGGAGGGCCGACATGAAGAGTGACAGTTCGTCGTTCCCGCCGCTGCAACTGCCGCTGCTGCAGTTGTCGCTGGCGTCGTCGCCATTCCACAAAGGAAATCGAGGGGGGAGAGAGAGATGTGGCAGGGCAGAAGAAACAGCACAAAACTTCAAACCAACTGATCAAGCCAAGACGAAAGAGATTCGCTCGGGGATTTGACGCATGAGAGTGGGGGAAAGAGAGAGAAAGAGAGCTTTGCGGTGCCTCAAGTCGGAAGTGGCGTCATGTTCTTTCCCACCTGCTCTGTACAAACGAAAAAAAAAATGAAATTTACTTCTGGCAACAGGATGCATTAACTGAGCGTGACATGAGATGAGCCAAAAAGTCTATACTGCTGGTAAAATAGTTAAATAAGAAAAAACGTGTGAACCCAGGCGTTAATGTCTCATCATTTGTTGAATGCCAAAACATGTGAACCCAGTGATGAACACGAGGCTTGGCTTGTGGATTAATGTACAGCAACTACCATGTCACAGCTCACAAGTTTATAAAGAGGACATAAACCAAATCCCAACATTTCAGTAATGACAAGGATAATTAGGTCATCCCCTTCCCCAAATGCCAACTTTAACGCAGCTGAACGAATAAACCGTACTGTAAAAATCTCATTTTTTTGTCTTTCGAGGTATTAAACTACAAGATCATCTTGAAAGCCTGCAACTAATCATCTAAATGTAATTCGACCAGTTACGAATTCGATTCCCTCACGCAATATAGCTCATGGCATTTGCATAAACATTCTCAGTTATTTTCTTCCAGTAACAAACTCTCAAATTTTCCATGCGACCCAAAAAAACAAAAGGAAGAAAAATATGAACTCCCCAGGCTGAAGAAACGAGGAAGACGAGGCATGAGCAGAGAGAGAAATGGCGACGATAGAATTAGAGAGAGGACTCACCGGGGAATGGGAAGAGCTTGCTCGCTGGGAAAGTGCGCTTCACGCCATCACCGGAGGTTGTCGGCAGTGTGCGGGGACGAGAGCGGAAGGGTGATGGGAGAAATGAGGAGTGGGCAGTAGTCCCGTGCTGTCGTGGTTGTGGCGGATCTGCATATTTATACGACGACTTCGAGAGGATCGCTGTGGATCTCGTAACACGGAGTTGGGTGTCGGCGAAGAAGTGATGGGCCACGTGGCCGCGGACCGTGTGATCAGTGTTGGAGGGTTCTCATCGAATCCGGGGAGTGGGGCAAGCTAAAACCGCAGGGCATGGAGATGGCCGCTGAGAGTTCGACGCGTGCCCTGGAGTGGGTTAATAATTTGATTTTATTAGGATAAATTTTATGATTCTCCATCTTTATATTTTGTTTTCTTTTAAATTCATACTTGAATTTTAATTCATAATTACATGACTCTAAGTATTAACCTAAAAATCAAATGTGCTAATCATCATGTAATTATTTATTCATAAGATCATTTTTTATGTCATTTCTATTTGCACTTAAAAATTATTATTATTTAATTATCAATTAGCAAATTTAATTGTTCATGAAAATAATAACTCTATTCATTTGCTATATTACATAAATCATATATTGAGTTTTAATAATACCTCACATATATAGGGATGATAATATCCCCGAGAGCAGATGGAGGCACCTCCTTTCGAGGATCGGAGCACAGTGGATTGCCCCTTTCCCATCGAGCCCCTAAATTTCTGTGCCCATAATATATATATATATATAATTTGCCATAAATCATCAGATCTCACATATTAAATCTAAATAGTCCACTTCTCCATGTATACAAGATAAAAAATTTCTAACTCTAACATCATGGTCCCCTCTTTCGGTCTTTCGTCCCTTACGCTAATCCTAGCATCAAAATCCCCCTATTTCTTCCATGACACCAAAGGCTGATGGCAGCGACCACGACACTTCGACCTTTCATGCCGCCGCCTTTGGGATACGATGACAGGCAGGAAGAATGGTGAAGGAGATGACGACCAAGCAAGAAGGGTGATGACCACGACGCCAGATGTCAATTTCCAAGTTCGTTGCAGCGAGGATGGTAATGCTCACGACGGAGGCCAGCCGCAGGAGGACAGCGGCGCTCGCAACGACGGCTGGCTGGATGCGATGCTTCGGCAACCACGACCTCCATGCTTGCAATGACGACCAGACGCAGGAGGAGAGAGCGATGCTCGTGACGATGGCCGGCTAGCAAAGACACTTTGTCCTCCACTATCCGGCCAAAAATTAGTGTCGGTTCAATTCCAATCGATTCTGTCAAATGATGTGACGTTTGATGAAATCGAAAACAAAATCCGGTTCCAAAAAAAGTGACAATCACTTTTTTTTACTTCACGGGGTGACATTTTTTTTCAATTTCCTTTATTCATTTTCTTTCTTTTTTTATTTTCTCTCTCACACACATGCATCTTATAAAATAATTTATTTAATAAATGTAAATTATTTATTATAAAATATTAATATAATATTATTTTATTAAAAAATTTAATATTTTACTACATATAATTATTAAAAACTAGATTTTTTATTTAAATAAATTATTTTTTAACAAAAGTTTTTATTTTTGCTTTTACTTTTATTTATAAAAAATATTTTATTTTATATGCCTTCTAATATCAATTTTTATTTCAAATTCCACCAAAAATTAACCCATCACATCTACTTTTTCTTATCATACTAACTACTTTATTTTTTATCATCAAATTTCACTCTATCCAAACACAATTAGAACTACGAAAACTTGATGGAACTCCAGTTCCTGTTGCCAAACGACCCCTTGACGGATTAGGAGGTGAAACTTGACATAAAAATCGATAGTCACATGACTTCGGAGGTGAGTTTTTTTTCCTTTTTTTTTGCATGACAATAGTTTTTTTTCGAATTTGTTTCTTCTCTTACTTTCTCTCTCTTTCTTTCTTCATACAAAATATTTTTAAACTTATGTCAGTAATATATTTTGAAATTTATTTTTTATTTTAATTTATATAATACATATTCAATAACATTAAATATTTAATAAAATTAATATTTTATTTATTATGTACAATATGTTTCATAAAAAAATAGTTTAATATTATTTATTATATTATAGTTTGTAAACTTATTATTATATTTTCCTTATAAATTTCATTTATTATATTTTTATATAAAAATATTTTAACATATTTCTTAATTTAAAGTCAATATTTATTAATCAACAAAACTACATTGTCTTATATTTTATTCAAACACCCAATAGAATTAATCTACTAAATCACTTTTTTTTTCAATTCTCATCAGTACATTCAATTTTATTCAAACACACTCCGTAGAACTACGATTCTACTTATCAAACTCTAAGAATCTTTTAATATGATGCACGTGTGCAAAAAAAATAACCATGCATATTTAATTCATAATGTAAAATGGACTAAACGATACGAATTTAGTACTTTTTATGATAAGAGATGGACTGCATATACTAAAATCTTGTTGGATGTTTGAAGCCATATAAAATTAGTTCATATTATCATGATGTATAAATTGGATGTTTATCATATTTAATTTGACCGCTGAAATGACATATCGTTGTCAAACATATGCCACTGAAGGATTTACGTTCATTTAAAGCGAGCACCAACTTCGTTGAGAGGATGTGTTCTTTACAAATAAATAGCTATGAATAACCTATAAAGGACGACCCTATGTGGAGACGGCGCCCCTGAGTTAAAGGGCAGTTGTCAATAAATTTAAGTTAGCGATCAAAGATGTCAAATAACCAACTACTATTGGAGCAGTGGTATGATTCAACGAGCGCTAGTAATTTTGAAATTGATCATTGCACTCTCGTATTGGTTAGAGGTAATTAACCTTTCTAGCTCTCACTTTGACTTTAAATTACTAGTAACCTTGAAGACCGATGGATTTGATATCGAAAAAAATAAGATGTCCATGAAGTTTGATGTTCAATTGGCAAAGCGGACGATTATCACAAGAATTATGAATGCTTGCACAATAAATCAGCACCAGTACAACCACAGTTTGTGGCAAAGCGGGCAACTACTATCAGGAGTGGACGATTGCTGTCGGGAGCGGATGCTCGCTCCATTGACAAAAATAGCTTTATTTCAACTTTCCAGCAAGCTTCACAATGGTAATTTTATTGAAGGTTAAGTATAAAAGAATGTTAAAATGTTGCATAAGTGCTTCATAAACATCATTTTTGCATGATCATATATTTAATTAGAATATTAAGTTAGCTAAAATGCTCAATGTACGCATATAATAATTCACATTCGAACATAATGACTGTTAAATTATTGATAAGAATCATAAAAATTAATATTCGGATTATTAGAACTAAATTATAAAATCTATGAATATCATAATATTAATAGTTATGAATTAAAAATTATATTAAAATATCTTAGTTTCGAATGAAAGCATAACACATTATTCATGAAATAAATTAATTTAAAAATAATTTACAAAAGAATAGATTAAAAATAAGATGTAAAATACCTTGAATTAGAGGGTGGAGAAGAAGGCAAAAGGGAATCCTAGTTTGAGGAAAAAATATTTCAGATACTACAATGAGGAGGAAAAAAAATAGATTAAATAGGAGAGAGGTGGATGTTTTTGAAAAATAAATGGAAATAATTTTAATAGGAAAAGAAATTTTGGGCCTGATTATTTCCTTGGAGTGACTTTCTTTGAAGTCATTGTTTCCTCTACGATATAATTTGTACTAAAATATACTTGATTAGTCAGTGGGTGCACTTGCACCCGCTGGCACCCATGTGCCTCCGCCACTAGTTCTGGACTAGTTTCATTTGTCAAAAGGTGATAACTTTTTTCCAAGACCATTATTACACATAAAACACTCGGACTAGAGATGGACAAATGGTTCGTGTCCGGTGGAGTTTGATCTAGTCAAATCATGTTTGATTGGGCCATGAGCCATATTGTCGCGTCACGGCCCATTTTAAAATTGGACTATGCCATATCGAGCCCATATCTTGGGTTGTGCACCCGTTATTTTTTTTATATTTTACCTTACGACTAGAAGACTCTGGACTAGTGCGTACTCCAGTCCACCAATGAGGCAACGATGGCCATCGATGATGGCAATGTCCTCCATCGATGACATTGACGACGGCCATCCTCCAGTCTAGGACCATCTCCAAACTCTATCCCTTATCTAACGACTTCTCCACCGCTGCAAAACTGGAGCTCATCCAATCAGTGTCGCAAGAGGGGAGAGCCAGTCACGGCCGGAGGAGAGCTTAGAGGAGGGGAGGAGGAGGTGGAGAACCGGAGCTGGAGGTACTGTAATGCCCCCAAAATTCGGCCCCAATTTAAAATTTTTGCCGAACCCTAGGCGACGTTATATTGAGTTTGATCTTGACCTAATTTCATAAAGCTTGCAGCGAAAACATAACATAATAAACATAAAACATTAATATCATAATAGCAGAAGACTTCAACATAATAAAATATAAATCCCAAGACACATAAACTGGCCCATGAGCCTAATAGGCTCTAACATATACCCAATATATTGTTCATCATACATAAATGAGTTCAAATGGAGTACATGACTCAATAAAGCCCATAAGCCATACATAAAACACTCTTACAAGAGTTCATCATGATAACATAATATAAATAAAAGACTTGGGCCGTAGTCTGACAAACTCATGTGCAATATCGTCGTCACGAGGCTCTCGTCGGCGAACCTAAGCCTCCTCCATACCTACACGGATTCATGGGGTGCAGGGAATTTCTTCCGTTAGAGTATGTTGAGGCCCATGCATTCTATGATCTTATAACATGATTTCTATATGTCATGACATATGCATTTCGTCATCATAGAACATAAGTCATGTGCATGCTATGAGCTACATATGTATACTATATGGCATATGAGCATATCATCATGATACGATAAGACATCATGTAACATCATAATCTTTAAATCATGCATATCATAACTTATCATCATATTTATCATTATGCTATTGCATATCATATCGTATCATCATACTTAACATTATGCTATTGCATATCATGATCATGTCTTACTTTACTTTGCAATTTTTATTCATGACATCATATGATGTGACAAGTGGACATTCATAATGCATCCTCATAGGTGCCTTCTTCATCTTTATCATCTTTATCTTTATGTCCCAAGTCATTCATCATTCATCTTTATATCTTTTCATCTTTCATCTTTATTTAGATGCTTTCTTATCTTGTCGATTGAGAAGGGTAGTGACTCATAAATCATAATCATCCCCGTAGGTGAGGTCTTTATCCTCATCCGTAGATGAGGTCTTTATCCTTTCCCGAAGGTAAGGTCTTTATCCTCTCCATATGTAAGGTCTTTATCCTTCCCCAAAGGCAAGGTCTTTATCCTCATTCGTCAATGAGGTCTTTCCAAACCCGTCGGTGGGGTCTTAGGTTGGATACCGATTGGTCCCGAGTCATAGAAATACCACTCTTCATCAATCCGTCTTTTAATCGTGTTCATCAATACATACAATCATTCAATATATGTTGCATCTTTTAACCCTATTTAAGGTCATACAAACTTCAAATCATGCTAAGTGTGGACATTCAATCATAACCAATCATTCTCCAGAAACGGACGACCGTCTTGGGTAACGGTCGACCACTAGTCTTATATCGAGCAACCGGTCGGATTATCGGTCGGCCGTTATGATCTTTTCAGACGATCGAAACAGAGCGTTTGGTTCATCCGCTAATCATAGAATGTGATGACTTTCTAAAATGGACGATCGTTGGTATAACGGTCGACCATTTTGGGTCCTTCAGACGATCGAAATTGAGCTTCGATTCGTCCACTAATCACAGAGTGTGACGACTGCTTAAATTGGACGATCGGGGGAATATCGATCAACCTTTACATGGCTATCGGACGATCGAAATAGGGTGTTTGGTCGATCGTTAATCACAGAATGTTTCGAATGTTTTGACTACACGTATCGGACGACCGTTTGAAGATTGGTCGACCGGTTCATGACTTTCGGACGATCGAATCAAAGCGTTCGAATGTTCGCTAAATACAGAATGTGTCTGCCCCTCCAGAACGGTACCGATAAGGAATCGGTCGCCCGTTCTAGGACAGCAAACACCCAATTTTCACATGATTTCTTTCCATATCTTACATACATCAACATTTTGAACACATAATGACTTCCACCCATCATATGTGACACTTCTTAACATTCTTAACATTCTAATCATGAAACATAAAGAGGTTTTCACATAAGGCATCCAACATGCTAATCACACTTAAAAATGTACATATGCTTTACAAGATTTCATAATGAGCTAATACAACCACATTAGTCATTATACATATAAACATGATTAGCAATAGAACATTGAGAATTAATCATATATAAACATATGAGATTCTAAACATGATTAGCAATAGAACATTGAGAATTAATCATACATAAACATATGGGATTCTAAATATGATTAGCAATGGAATAGTAACTGAGTCATTAAATGCACATTTCCTAACCCTTTACTCTAAGAACAAGGGGTTTGCTCTTATGCCCTAATCTATACATTAAAATATAATTAGAGTGAGATAAGAAGGTTTGAATCCTCTCAAATATACCTTAAGAGTTTACGTTAAAATCCTAATTCTAAGTCCTAATTTCTTTCTTCTTTATCTCTTTCCTTCTCTCTTCTACTTCTTCTTCACAGCTGGACTCCTCCTTGGCACTCCTGTTGCTGTCGAGTGAATGCAAGAGGAGAGAGAGTTAGACAAAGTTGGTGAGTTGAGTGAGAGAGATGAGAGTGGAGGGTGTCCTTGGGTGCTGTTCGTGAGTTGATGGAGAGAGAGAGTGGCTGAGAGAATGAGTGAGGGAGAGAGTGACCACCTGCTGTTTGGAGGTTGATGAGTCTCCTTGAAGTTATTGCTGCGAGAAGTTAGGTAAGAAGAGTTTTAGGGTATTTATAGTCTAAGTTTTGGGGCTTATAGACTAGTGGGCTTTCTAATTGGGTTTAAATGGTTATAACTTCATTTTACTTATTTCCTTTTCTTTTTATCTTATTTTATTTCTTTGAGGATATTACAATATACCCCCCTTAAAATAAAATCATCATCGAATTTTGTAAAATCTTATACAATATATCTCCTCATCCACGTTGTTCCATTTATCTTTTGCTCCTCGTATTCACCAACGTGAACTCTCCATCTATGACATCTAATACGCATTCCTCGGTGGTCTCACTTTAACATCCTTTGCGTTTCGTCTCCACTTCGTCGATCACCATCGCTTGCTATTATGATATTTTCATGAAAATCCCATATCTCTTAATCACTCTCGAGAGATTGAGTTCATTCTTGAACCACGTTTTTGCTATGCAACTCCAATTATTAACTTACCTTACACGGAAATCCTTCCATTCTCGTCGCTTCATCTATCTTTAGTCCTTCATGTCCACCCATATTGCCTTCATCGTGCGCCTTCAACAACAACACTTAATAGTCTAGTGTTCACGGTTCTTGGTAATGGTCCTAATTAACTATGTCATCCCGTTGTCTCGTATCTTAAAGATTCTAGTAGAATCTTGGATCCTTACTCCACTTCATGAAATGAAGGCCGTCCGTGCGTCACGCTTCCGTTGCACTACTCTGAACTTTAGCTTCATCTAGGTGTCGAATTTTCTGACTCATCACTTGACCATTTCATGTCATATTTTAGGTCATGTAGACTTAAGTAAAAACAATCTCAATTTTCTTCACATTTTAGCCACCCTTCTTGTTATCTTGGTAGTCTTCCTTAACTTTCTTTATTTTAAGAACTATGATTGGTTTCTTATCCATAGAATTTTTTCCTTTAACCATAAAAATTCCTTTTTTTTTCAAATGGTTTCTATGTCTATCATGCATACACATTATGATTGGTATGATCACTTAAACGTTAAGCGACGATTACCTTGAATCGTATTCGGAACTTGGTGAGCTTCTTCGACCTACATGGCATGAACTTGTCCCAACACTTTTAGAGAGTTGACATCTAGCTTCTCCGGGCAATCCTTCTTGTAATGACCGATCCTTCCACATTGCAAACATGCTCCAATCTTGAAGCAACATTCGTCTAAATGAAACCTTCCGCAATGACGGCATTGACTTTTGCTCCTATGTGATTCTCCCCTGTTAGAACTCACATAGGGTCCATTCCTTTGCTCCTTCCATTTTCCTTACTTGGTCGTCTTCTTTGATGTGTTACTATTAGAAATCACAACCCCATCTTCGAGCTTCTTTTCTAGTTCAACAACTAACTCCATTGCTTTTTCCATTGTCTTAGGAGCTTGACACAACATCCTAGCCTTTAGTTCGGACTTGAGTCTCTTCACAAAGTGATTCACCCGCATCTTTTCTGTCTTCACTAATGTGCAATACCTTTAGAGTTGGAACTACTTAATTGCGTAGTCGTACACTAACATGTCACCTTGTTGGAGGTTAAGGAACTCATCTTACTTTTGCTCACTCATACTTTGTGGAAAGTATTGCTCCTTAAAGTCCATCACAAATTTTGATCATGTCGGACTTTCTTCGTTAACGTACTTAGACGTAAGGATATAATTCCACCATTGCTTTGGTTTTTTTGTCAAGCTATGAAGGACACATTCCATTTTGCTCTCTTTTGGACATTTCATCACTTTGAAGATATCGCGGATGCTATCCAACCATGCTTCGACCTCATCAAAACATCTTGGCGTGAACCTCCATCACATTCCATAGCTTGAGTAGTGCCTACGTTCGTTAGATATTTCACATCCATCTATCATCAAACAATAACCATGCATCAATGTCTAACCTTATACAATTAAAGTAAAATACATACCTTTAAGTTCGGTGGCACCTCATGACGATTGCACATGGACTTTACACAGAATTTTTACATAGACATTTTAGACTTTACACATACTTTTTACATAGACATTTTAGCCAACCAATGGCTTACACATCCTAAGACTTAATACATAAGAGCCAAAACTACGGCTCTGATACCATACTGTAACGCCCCCAAAATTCGGCCCCAATTTAAAATTTTTGCCGAACCCTAGGCGACGTTACATTGACTTTGATCTTGACCTAATTTCATAAAGCTTGCAGCGAAAACATAACATAATAAACATAAAACATTAATATCATAATAGCAGAAGACTTCAACATAATAAAATATAAATCTCAAGATACATAAACTGGCCCATGAGCCTAATAGGCTCTAACATATACCCAATATATTGTTCATCATACATAAATGAGTTCAAATGGAGTACATGACTCAATAAAGCCCATAAGCCATACATAAAACACTCTTACAAGAGTTCATCATGATAACATAATATAAATAAAAGACTTGGGTCGTAGCCTGACAGACTCATGTGCAATATCGTCGTCACGAGGCTCTCGCCGGCGAACCTAAGCCTCCTCCATACCTGCACGGATTCATGGGGTGCAGGGAATTTCTTCCGTTAGAGTATGTTGAGGCCCATGCATTCTATGATCTTATAACATGATTTCTATATGTCATGTCATATGCATTTCGTCATCATAGAACATAAGTCATGTGCATGCTATGAGCTACATATGTATACTATATGGCATATGAGCATATCATCATGATACGATAAGACATCATGTAACATCATAATCTTTAAATCATGCATATCATAACTTATCATCATATTTATCATTATGCTATTGCATATCATATCGTATCATCATACTTAACATTATGCTATTGCATATCATGATCTTGTCTTACTTTACTTTGCCATTTTTATTCATGACATCATATGATGTGACAAGTGGACATTCATAATGCATCATCATAGGTGCCTTCTTCATCTTTATCATCTTTGTCTTTATATCCCAAGTCATTCATCATTCATCTTTATATCTTTTCATCTTTCATCTTTATTTAGATGCTTTCTTATCTTGTCGATTGAGAAGGGTAGTGGCTCATAAATCATAATCCTCCCCGTAGGTGAGGTCTTTATCCTCATCCGTAGATGAGGTCTTTATCCTTTCCGAAGGTATGGTCTTTATCCTCTCCGTATGTAAGGTATTTATCCTTCCCCAAAGGCAAGGTCTTTATCCTCATTCGTCAATGAGGTCTTTCCCCACCCGTCGGTGGGGTTTTAGGTTGGGTACCGATGGTCCCGAGTAATAAAAATGCCACTCCTTCATCAATCCGTCTTTTAATCATGTTCATCAATACATACAATCATTCAATACATGTTGCATCTTTTGACTCTATTTAAGGTCATACAAACTTCAAATCATGCTAAGTGTGGACATTCAATCATAACCAATCATTCTTCAGAAATGGACGATGATGCGTTGAAATGATGTAGCAAAATAAGATCGCTAGCAAGTGCACTAGTCGCTCAAGTAATATAGAAAATAGGAGTAAAGAGTGTCGAACCCACGAGGAATATTATTAATTCAATATCTGAATTTATAAATTTACAAGAGAAGAAAAACATGGATTTTGGAAAAAGGATTTTGTAAAATAAAATAATGAAAATAAGATAAAGATAAGATAGTAGTGTTGAAGTAGACCTTAGGATGAAAATAGATCATGATAAATATTTGAATCATAAAAGATAAATTTAATCTTTAAAGATGAATTAGAGTCTCCCTAAAGTAATATAACATGATTAACTTGTGGTCTTCACGGCTGGCATCCCTCAATTTAATCATATAGATCTATCTTAATTTAATAAGAATTGAAGTCTCCACGACTGGTACCCTCAAAATCATATTAAAATTAAGATCCATTAAATTGGATTTCTTAGACTATTAATCACTCCACAAACTGGTATAGGATCACACAAATTTGATTCTTCACACACTAGTTAACAAATTTATGTCAATTATTAATTTCATATAAAATCAATTATAATTAGTATAATGAATTTTGAAATTAAATACTCCACAAACTAGTATAGCCTAATCCAAAAATTCAATTAACTAACATAAAAGCATTAAGCACAATTAATAATTGATAAGAAAAGATTAAAACAAATAAAATAGGTCCAAACATTTCCCTTCAATTAATAATCTCCTAAAACAATAATCATAAAAACATGGAGTTCATCCTAGAAATTTTGGAGAGATAATAAAATAACAATAATAATTAAAAGAATTACACCCAAAATAGAAGTAGAGCTCTCGAATTGGGCAGACAATCGGGCAGCCTCTCGGACTTGATCAGGGTCCCGATCAACCTCCAGCCGTCACACCTCTCTCCTCTTGATCGTAGCCTGCAGAGCTCACGACTCGCCGTGGAAGAAACCTGAACTTCAGAGCACATGTTGGAACGACGAATTCTTCACGTATTTATAGGTGCGGACGGCCTTCAGTTTGATCACGGTCGTAACATCGTACGGCTGGATTTAAATTTATGGGATAAACTCGGCCAATACGATAAATCCTTTTCATCATTACGCTCAAAGATAAATCCTTCTTATCTTTACCCCCTTTGAATCTCGGCCAAAACGAAATTCTTTTATCTTTACCCCTTCATATCTCGGCCAAAACAAAGAATTAAATCTCGTTATGCCCAAATAATTTTATCTTTACCCCTTCATATCTCGGCCAAAAATACAAATTTTCTCTTAATCTCGGCCAAAAGGATGATTTCATTTGAGTTATCGGCCGTAACACCTCCTTTGAATCGGTGTTGGAGTTCTCGGGCAATAAACATATTTGAATTGGAGATCTCGGCCGTAAAGATAAATTCTTCGGAATTTTGGCCGATACGTCACAATCCATCTAAATCTCGGTCGATACGTCCAATCTTAATCATATATTCCATTTTTCCTACAAAATAATTATCAAAATTTAATTAATCCATCAACAATTAAAATATTCAAAAAATTAACAATTAAATTTGATAAATCCGAAATTACGACTAAAAGTGATCTAAAATGATGCATGCCATGATCAAATTACAGAAAAATTAATTAAAACAATAATCTAAAATATGTTATATTTTGCATGCATCAGACGACCGTCTTGGGTAACGGTCGACCACTGTGGTCTTATATCGGGCGACCGGTCGGATTATCGGTCAGCCGTTATGGTCTTTTCGAATGACCGAAATAGGGCGTTTGGTTCATCCGCTAATCACAGAATGTGATGACTCTTTGAAACGGACGACCGTTGGTATAATGGTCGACCATTTTGGGTCCTTCGGACGATCGAAACTGAGCTTCGGTTCGTCCGCTAATCACAGAATGTGATGACCGCTTAAATCGGACGATCGGGGGAATATCGGTAACCTTTACATGACTATCGGACGACCGAAACAAGGTGTTTGGTCGATCGCTAATCACATAATGTTTTGAATGTTTCGACTACACGTATCGGATGACCGTTTGAAGATTGGTCGACCGGTTCATGATTTTCGAACGATCGAATCAAAGCGTTCGAATGTCCGCTAAATACAGAATGTGTCTGCCCCTCCAGAACGGTACCGATAAGGAATCGGCCGCCCGTTCTGGGACAGCAAACACCCAATTTTCACATGATTTCTTTCCATATCTTACATACATCAACATTTTGAACACATAATGACTTTCACCCATCATATGTGACACTTCTTAACATTCTAATCATGAAACATAAAGAGGTTTTCACATAAGGCATCCAACATGTTAATCACACTTAAAAATGTACATATGCTTTATAAGATTTCATAATGAGCTAATACAATCACATTAGTCATTATACATATAAACATGATTAGCAATAGAACATTGAGAATTAATCATATATAAACATATGAGATTCTAAACATGATTAGCAATAGAACATTGAGAATTAATCATACATAAACATATGAGATTCTAAACATGATTAGCAATGGAATAGTAACTAAGAGTCATTAAATGCACATTTTCTAACCCTTTACTTTAAGAATAAGGGGCTTGCTCTTATGCCCTAATTCATACATTAAAATATTATTAGGATGAGATAGGAAGGTTTGGATCCCCTCAAACATACTTTAAGAGTTTACATTAAAACTCTAATCCTAATTTTTAATTTCTTTTTTCTTTCTCTCTTTCCTTCTTTCTTCTTTCTTCTTTCCTTCTTCTCTCTTCTACTTCTTCTTCACGGCTGGACTCCTCCTTGGCACTCCTGTTGCTGTCGAGTGAA
The DNA here is from genome assembly GCA_030549335.1 of Pontederia crassipes. NCBI lineage: Eukaryota > Viridiplantae > Streptophyta > Magnoliopsida > Commelinales > Pontederiaceae > Pontederia > Pontederia crassipes. The sequence continues at coordinate 27,229,537 of CM060196.1, forward strand.
TGCAAGAGGAGAGAGAGTTAGACAAAGTTGGTGAGTTGAGTGAGAGAGATGACAGTGGAGGGTGTGCTTGGGTGCTGTTTGTGAGTCGATGGAGAGAGAGAGAGTAGCTGAGAGAATGAGTGAGGGAGAGAGTGACCACCTGCTGTTTGGAGGTTGATGAGTCTCTTTGAAGTTGTTGCCGCCGTTTGCTTCTTTGTTGGAGAGAGAGTGTGCTGTGAGAGAGCTAAAGTGAGAGGGAGATGGTGTTGCTTTCTTGTACGTGTGAGTGAGCAAATGAGAGAAGGTGGTGAGCTCCTTGGGTTTTGTTCGAGAGTGAGGGAGCTGAGAGGAGGTGGCTGCCTGATCGCATGAAGAGGAAACGAGGGAATGAGAGGCTGTCGGCTGGGTGATTTTGGAGAGAGAAAAGTGAGAGGTTAGGTAAAAAGGGTTTTAGGGTATTTTTAGTCTAAGTTTTGGAGCTTATAGATTAGTGGGTTTTTTAATTAGACTTAAATGATTATAGCTTCATTTTACTTATTTCCTTTTCTTTTTATCTTATTTTATTTCTTTGAAAATATTACAAGGTGGACGGTAGAGGGCCAACATTCCCTTGGGCAGGCCGGCTAGATCTGGTCGACCCGACCTAGTCATCCTGTCCAGACTGGACCAGCCCGACGAGACTCCGTGTGGGCGCCAGAAGTCCATGTCTAACTTAGACGTTCATGCAAAAATGTCTAATTGCAATTAGGCATGATTGCTAAGTTGCACGCTTTGCAACGGCGTCAAGAGGAAGCATGCAAATGTCATCTTGGCCTGTTCCCGCTTGACCTTGTGTGGGTTTAACGCATGAAAAATTACGTACACCATTGACTCGGATTGAATTGCAGCGCAGAAATGACATCGAAAATTTCGTTCACACAATTCTGCACAATACAAAATCATAACCCGTGAAGTTTCCTGCCAATTATACAAATGAAGGAAATAGTACGATAACATAAATTAGAATATGCATTTTTTTTTTACATTATTCAGACTCCCGCAGACTTTGTGGCTGTTCAGAAAGGTATCGAATGCATAATTTATGTTCATAAATACTGCAACAGAACGACGATTCAAAGAAAAGAAGACATCGAGAGCTTGAATGTTGTTGGCGGCAACTGCAGACTCCAACATTAAAATAAATTGAACTAAATGCAAATAGAAACACAGTTAATCTGACAGCAAGTGTATGGAAAACAATGGGAGGCGTACAAGTCGCTTTTACTCGTGGCCTTTGATCATTATATGGAAACTGGGCAATTATATAACAAGTCTCTTGGATATATATAATGAAAGGAAAGATCACAGACTTCTCTCTCAATTATTCGATCCATTTCGTCCTCTCCTGTTCTTTCATCTTCTGTCAAAAATAAGGATCGAAGACAGAAATAAAGACCATTAATCATCATATTTTATCATGTCCCATGGAGAAAGAGGGGACTGAGTAAATTAACGAAAAAAAATGGTGTACATCGTCTTACCTACAAATTATTGTCACCAGAGTGCCAAATAGTGAGCTGGAGCCTTTCCATTCTGTGATGAAAGTAGAGCATCCCTGTTCCTTCCATATACGGTCAAATATTTAACCGACGGAACATTTGGCAGTTTGAGCAACGCAGGACAGTTGCATACAGTTAGCTCAACAAGGTAGGGATCACCAATTCAGCTTCTTGATTTTCCACCCAGTCCTCCAACTTTTCCATTTCAGTTAGGATCAATACCTTAAGGCACTGTTTGGTTCTCGAGTAAAGCTCAGAATATAAGGTTAATCGACCAAAAATTGTCAAACATTGATTGGAATAGGAATAAACATCGACATCGCCCGCGCAAGTTTCGATGCATGTTTAATCCTGTTGGATGCACTATTTTCGAGTTGGGGTATTCGGCCGATGAGGCTGAATAGGGCGTTAATCTGTTTTTTTTCTTCGTGAATAGGACAGGCATCGCACCGTGGAATCGTCAACTTGGGCTAGGGTTTGGCGTGTAGCGGCGGACTTCATCAACATCTTCGACATTCAACTGCAATTTTTTCCACTCCTAAGGCTTCGGCGTGCAGCGGCGGATCGGCGTGGTAAGTTTTGAACATTTCCGTTGAAGTCATCTCTACTCATTATGCCCCTGCATGCTTCGATCGCAATTTTTTTCCTCTTTTCAATGGTGTGCAGCAAGGCATCAGCGTGAAGGGATCCGGTGAAGAACTTGTGGATCGGCGTCGAAGGACTGGAGCATCGCCGACATCTTGCCGTACTTCGTGTGGTAAGTTTGCATATTTCTTTTTGCTCTTCATGTCCACTACTTCTTTTTGGTTGCCTCCTTTGGCTTAACTGCTTTGCGCGATGTTGTCGTATGTGTGCATCTGGTGTTGAAAATGGGGGTGCATCTTCGTAGATCTGCAGACATCTAGCTGTGTCGATCCCTTGAAGAACTCTGTTCTTGCCTGAGGTACGATCACATCTTTGCTGCGTCGTTATGATGATTCATTTCACTTTTGCCACACACCATGGGTAGCCTTAGATGGATTCCATGGTTATTATGAATTTGTTTCGCTGCTATAACAGTATTGATTGTTATATTACACTTTCTTTATTTACAAAAGACCTAGCATTAGTACGATTCCAAGGCAAGTTTAGATTGACATCACATATTTTTTCTCTACGTTATTTTGAACATACTTCTATCAATGCGTGAATTATGTAAGCAGTTCTCACACAAATGTCTCAAGAAATTGCGTCTAGAAACAAAGATGGGACGCTAAGAAAGAAGCGACTAGCCAACTGGAATGACGAGCTCGATGAAATTCTAGTCGGTCTTTTGAAAGTAGAACACCTTGATGGGAATCATAAGAAAACCAATGTCTTCTCAACGGACAGTTGGAAGCGCATGGTTCTCAGGTTCAATGAAACCACGAAGAAGGGCTACGACATGGAAAATTTGAAGAATAGAATGAAGAATTTGAAGAAAACCTACCAGTTGTACCAAGGCCTGCTTAACAAAAGTGGTTGGGATTGAGATCACGAGAAAAAAGTTTCCACACCCGGCGAGGACAAAATGTGGGATGAGGTCATATTGGTAAGTACTTACACATCGGTACATTAGCCCAAGGTTTTCATTCTTTACTGACGAATGGACTTTTTCATTGTGTAGGCAAACAAGGAGTATGCGAGGATTAAGGACAAGCCCTTCCCACTCTTGGACGAACTGCAATTTATATTCTCGACTAATACTGCCACGGGGGTCCGAGCATTTGCGACTACAATGTCTGATAGGCCCGCTGAAGACAATGCCAATTTTGAGGATCTAGACGCGGATGATATTAACATAACTTTCGACGCCTTGCAGTTCTTCCATGCACCGACCAGCAACGAGGCAATAGGTGGGGGCACATGTAACGAAGGCACGTACGATAGTCCATCATATGCACCTGTGTTCGACGATCCTTTCAGCGGTGTGACCCCTCCCCCGGCTGAGGCAAAAAGGGCTAGATTCAGTGGAAAGAAAGCACGCAAGGGTAGGTTTAACAACAATGAAACTATTGAACTGATGAAGGAACTAACACAACAAGGGAAGAAGCGTCTCGTGTTGTTGGATGAGGGACTGAAACGGGAGAAGAATGCTAACCCATACACAAGGACCGAATGTTAATGACTGGAGAATGTTTTGAAAAGCAAAACCTTCCTTAGACTTGTAATATACTATCGGAGAGTTACTACAAAATAGTGTCACGGATGAACCTCACTAAGAAAGATGTCAGACTTCAATGGCTCTCGAAAGGCTAAAATAGTTTTCAGAATTGGAGAAAGGATTGATGCCTATCCTGAGGATGTCTTTGGACCAAGGAGGTTATGTAATTACTACAGCACATATGACACCGGCTCCATGGCGGAGAGGAAGTATTTATAGGTTATGTAATTACTACAGCACATATGGCTAGATATTTATACAAATCCATTTTCACAGCGTCGCATTTCAAGTGACAGTTGGAAGCGCATGGTTCTCAGGTTCAATGAAACCACGAAGAAGGGCTACGACATGGAAAATTTGAAGAATAGAATGAAGAATTTGAAGAAGACCTACCAGTTGTACCAAGGCCTGCTTAACAAAAGGGGTTGGGATTGGGATCACGAGAAAAAAGTTTCCACACCCGACGAGGACAAAATGTGGGATGAGGTCATATTGGTAAGTACTTACACATCGGTACATCAGCCCAAGGTTTTCATTCTTTACTGACGAATGGACTTTTTCATTGTGTAGGCAAACAAGGAGTATGCGAGGATTAAGGACAAGCCCTTCCCACTCTTGGACGAACTGCAATTTATATTCTCAACTAACACTGCCACGGGGGTCTGAGCATTTGCGACTACAATGTCTGATAGGCCCGCTGAAGACAATGCCAATTTTGAGGATCTAGACGCGGATGATATTAACATAACTTTCGACGCCTTGCAGTTCTTCCATGCACCGACCAGCAACGAGGCAATAGGTGGGGGCACAGGTAACGAAGGCACGTACGATAGTCCATCATATGCACCTGTGTTCGATGATCCTTTCAGCGGTGTGACCCCTCCCCCGGCTGCGGCAAAAAGGGCTAGATTCAGTGGAAAGAAAGCACGTAAGGGTAGGTCTAACAACAATGAAACTGTTGAACTGATGAAGGAACTAACACAACAAGGGAAGAAGCATCTCGTGTTGTTGGATGAGGGACTGAAACGGGAGAAGGATGCTAACCCATACACAAGGACCGAATGCTGGGCCAAATTGCGTCAGAAGGTTACAGATTGTAGTCTTGAATTCAAGATGGCCATGATGGAGGCATTCAAGGATGAAAGTAATTGTTGGGTCTTCATGACCTACGAGGATGACATGTTGAAGCCATGGCTTATGGAACAGCTCGAGGCGTACAGAAGGAAGAGGCCTCCAACCAGACAGTCTTTCAACTTCTTCGGGTGCACGAGCTCGACTTTGAGTGTTGGCGCCTCTCACTCAATACCAACTGGCGTGTTTAGAGCACCATCCGCGGAAACTCCACCGAACATATTTGGTTCGCCATTTGCTTCGAACACAACTTTCCCCACTCCCTTTGTCTCATCCCCGTCCCTTTTTTGTACAAGTTCCACGGCTTTTTTTGTTCGTAGTTCCTTCATTCCTGCGAGTGTATTGGGACCTGATCTTCCAGCAAGGCCTTCTTCTGGCACTATAATGGGATTCATCTTCCGTACATCATCAGCCGGTGGTTCGACTTCAGTGGGAGCTTCGTGTTCCCCCTAAAGCTTTTGTTAGTAGCTGCTCCACTGTGCACTTCTTTGTTAGTGGGATGTAGGCACTTTTTAACATTATGTTGTGTTGGTTATGGTCTTGGTACATTGGGTACAACTTGTGGAAACCTTTTGTGTTGCATTACTACATGACTCTCTACTATTGCGAATCAGTTGTTACATGTTTTTATCCATTATATTTGTGTTGCTACATACTTTGCCACTCTCTATAGTTGTGCACTTTATGTCATCATTATAGTTTTTACATGTTACTCATGATGATTATAGATGAGTAAACGCACGTTCATTCAACTCTTGATCGAGGAGGAGAGAATACATGAAGATATTATAAGAATCATGACGACTACTGGTGTGATGGAAGTACGCATTCGGGACACAATTGAGAGGGTCCCCTGCAGGACTCGCCCATTCATTGGACATGAACTCATCTTAGACATACTAAAAGGCCATCCTCAACGATGTTACAACCTGTACCGAATGTCTCCTAAAATGTTCCTTAAGTTAGAGGAACTACTCACATTGAGAGATATCATAACAACACTCACAATGTCAGTTCGTGGGAGCAGCTAGCCTTCTTTTTATATTGTTTGGGACACAACATGACTAATAGGAACCTGGCGGAGGAATTCCAGCATTCAGGCGAGACTATATCTCGCTATTTCAATATTGTGCTCGAAGGGATATGCTCTCTTTCTAAGGAGTTCATAGCCCTTCCGAATGGACTTGAAGATGTGCATCCACGAATTCTTCGTAGTGGCCAGTTCTTCCCTTTTTTTAAAGTAAGTGATACATTTTTTTGGTTTGTGGCAATTTATTCTCTATTTCACATTTTCATCTAGGCAATTTGACAATTTTACGTGTGTTGTAGAATGCACTTGGAGCGGTGGATGGAACTCATGTACCTGCGATGGTCCGTAAAGAGGACCAGGCTCGTTACAGAAATCGCAAGGGATTCATATATCAAAATGTGATGGCAGCAACGTCCTTTGACCATTCTTTTCTCTACGTCTGCACTGGTTGGGAGGGCTCCGCCGCTGATATGAGAGTGCTGCGTTGGTGCGTTGAAAATGTTGCGTTCCATCTTCCCGAAGGTATGGTTCCTAGTTAATCGTTGCTTGTTCAATGATGAATAGGATGTTAATTTTCGAGAAATACTTGTAGGTAAATTCTTTCTGGTGGACTCAGGATATGTCAACACGGAGAAGTTCTTAGCTCCTTATAGAGGTGTGAAATATCATTTGTCAGAGTACAGTAATCGACAACGGTCATATGAGCATCCGAAGAAGTTATACAATCATAGACATGCGCAACTTCAAAATTGCATTGAGAAGACATTCGGTATTTTGAAGTCGCGCTTTAGTATTCTACGGACAGCGACTCATTTTTTGACAGGGACACAACGCATAGTTCTTGCATGTTGCATCCTACACAATTTCATCAAGCGTTACCAAGGAAGCGATGAATACTTTACCGGCCCACGGTTACAACCGGACGATGTCAACAATGTCAATCTCAACGAATCCACTGGAAATGCGAATATGGGAACTGAAGAGAGCAAAAGTGGTGAGCAGCTTCGTAGTGACATTACGGTACAACTTTGGAATGCTCATATGAATCAGCGAGGTAAGAAGACGTAGGAAAAAGTAGATATTCATCCTATGACGTGTAAGGGTATTATAAATTAAAATTGGAATGCTCATGTCTGCTTAATCTTTGCAGTTCATGATGTGTGACGTGCCATTCTGGATGAGGTGCGGGTGTCGAGTGTACTTCATGTATGCAAGTAATACATTCTGACAAATTCAATAATTGTTTTAAATTAATTAAACTGTCTTTGCAGATTCAACCATTATGCTATCTTGTATAAGTGTCAACCAGTATCGTACTCACCTCACAATTATTTGTTGTTGTGCATGAACAGGGCGATGGAGTTCGGTGGAACGGTTCCCATGCTAGCCTACTTGATATGGAATGCATTTGCACTTCATTAGGGGATTGCACATCATGTGTGTTTAGGTGCTTGACATTATGAATGGTTTAATGTACGCGGTATTTGCTTTTTGACATTCGTATGCTTTAGCAAGTTTGTAATAAAACTTCACATGCTTAATTGACATTGTGCTCAATTGACGTTTGTTATATGTAATAATATTTTCAAATGTCTTCGAACGTGATCGTGTGATTAATTACATGCCAAACAATGCACCAGAAGCATATAAGATGCCTTCACACATTGGCTAGCAATCGTGTACTCAATGAACTATGTCTACATTGGCATATGATAATTCAGCAATTTAAAAGCAAATTGAAGCATCAGTAAAGAACATTTGCATAACAATGGAATGTGCATAACTTGAAAGAACATTTTATGCAAAGTGCATAAATTGAATGGAATGTAGTTCATACAAAAAACAATTCAACAATTCGAAAGAAGTTAGAAACAGAGGCGTACGACATTTGCATAACATCTGAAATAGAACGTAGTTCATACAAAAGACAACCCATTCGTCTTCACGTCAACATAACAAAGTCGTTAGAAAGTACCAAAAGACATACTTGTCACAAGAATGCCCAACTACGTCATACAATACGAACCAACTCAAGAAATGGGCAATAGGTTCTACGACTTCAATAATCCTTATACGAACTTAGTTAACACCAAGGTCAACACCACCCCGACGATGAAGTACACAACTCTCTCTCGCTTCAGCCGACTAACATAGTCTTCCAACTTGTCACACTTCTTCAGCACCTTTGCTATCACCACGGCACCACGATGCTCTATAGGCAGATCACACCATTTGAAGAAGCCACAAGCACCATGAGGAGATGCCTTCTGTTGGAGCAAAATATATTAGTACAAGAAAACCTACGACTAACGGATCGACGAAGGATAATGTTACCGACGTCATAATGGGGACATCCCCAAAATTGCCTCCCCGGATTTGTATCAGTCCACGACGTCCTCAAGGCGCAGACATCTTCACAATGGCACTCCGACGCATCCTATGTCTCACTGGATGGATACATCATCGACGAAGTACCCTGCTTAAAGAAGTATCGCCATGACATCACTCAGAAAATGGAGAAACTAAGAGATCATCGTTTGGTTTTTTGCGCAAGTAGTAACACACACGAAACCAGATAAACGAAACAGAGAAATCACAACGACGAAAGGGTAACATGGTAAATAACCAAATGGGATGAGATGGTTGCCGGCGTCTCACCTGAAAAAGAACTGAAGAAGACGTCCTACCGCCACCGCCTCCGCTCTGTCTTGCTTCAGTAGACCACCGAGAAATGGAGAGCTAGCTAGGAGATGACAACCGGAAAGTTGCGTGGAAACAGCTTAACAAGGGTCTTTTACAATGTCTTTTCAACTTTCGATATTCACGACGAACCAAACGGCGAGCGAGAATAGGATACCGCCACTTCGAGATGTGTGCGACGGAATAGAAGATATTCACCTGGTTAAATGACACTATTCCTGAAGACATTAATTCTCGAACCAAACAGGGCCTTATTGTTTAGATATTTATCCTAATTTGTATTCATCCTAAGCCCTAATTTCAGCCCACTATATTATTATCTTATTTTCTTTATTTTATATTTAGAAAATCTATTTTCAATCCTATGTTTTTTCTCCCTTATTAATTTATAAAATCAAATATTGAATTAATAATATTTCTCATACATTCAACGCTATTTACTCCATTTTACTATATTACTTTAGCGACTAGTACACTTGCTAGCTGATTTATTGCTACATTATCATCCGCATCAAGCCTTTGACGTCATTGCTAGGGAGTATTTGATAGATTAATTTCTGATTTCTATAAACTATTAGGATTTGTAAATAATTTTTCTGTAAACAAACTTTTGTAAGTATTCTCATTGATATGTACAAGTGTAAATAATTGTTTTATTATCTTTCTGAAAATAATTTGACATTCCTCTTTTTGACAGATAAAATGTCACAATCGTTATTCTTGAATTAGAACAGAAATTGTTGGCTTTCGACAGTGATTTGTGATTTAACTCTGAATTTTTATCACTGTGTTATATTTTTGTGATTTGTTATATTTTTATCACCGTGGTTTGTTATATTTTTGCACATGAGATTTAAAAAAAAAGCCTATTTTCTGCGACTAAATTTGAGATTAAGTTGATTTGATTTTTAATAACGACATCTTTCTTTCTTAGCCCACAAGCCATTTTGACTGAATTCATGAAAAAGACTCTGTGCTTAGACTCCTGGTCAAAGTTCGAATGCTTAAACTCTCGACAACTTTGATTTGCTGAATTTCACGATTAGATTCTCCCTTGGAGTTGGCATCTTTGCCTTTGGAGATAAATTTGATTAAATTTAAATACAATACCGAGTTTTGCCCCCGGTGATTCTTTTTATGTCATTTGATTTTACTACTTAGTTTCGACTCAGACTCTCATTTAGTATCGTATAAATTTTTTTTTCGGCCGATTCTAGTGTTTCAGAATGCTTTTGTTACTTGTTTCTAGAACGCTTGTATTGCTTGTCTCATTTTATTTGTAAGTTTCCCAATTTTTTTAACGTTTCATACCTCTTCCTCTCATTTCTTCTGTCTGATTATTAATAACACAATGCCCATCTTGGTTATTAATTTAATATAGTCATCTCATTTTATTTGGTTTAGATTCTTGTTTTGTTCAAACCAGTGTTGAGACCCGATCCTGTCCGGCCAATCGGATCGGTAGGATCGATGTCTAGGCACTAAAAAAGTTCGCGGGTCATCCAAAACCTGACCACGGAGTTGATCCGGTCAAGATCCGAGTTCAATTGATGATTTAATTTATGATCCTGTCGAGTCAAGTTGTAAAATGCAAAAGAAATAAAATATACAAAAATTATTAAAACTTTTTAGAATATAGAATATCATATATATATATATATATATGAAATTTATGTTTCAAGATTCTTCTTTATCACATATATAAAATTTCATTGATATCTTTATTTTTTATTATTAGTCGTAAGATTTTTTATTTAGAAAATATTCAATTGATGATTTAATTTATGCTTACTTTATTATATTATTTTATCTTAATTATTTTATTATATTACATTATAGTTTTACTAAATAATATATTACATATTACTAATATTACAATAGTCAATTAAACTTATTTTATTTTTTATTAATTTATATTACTCGGTCCGACCATTCGATTTGATTCGATTCGATCTAATCGGTCCGACCTGATCCGTTAGACAATTTAGATCCATGACTGAGTCGGGTCTTACAACATTGGTTCAAACATCACTGGTCTTTTGTTTAAAAGGTGCCCATCCTTGTTCTGATTTATATTTTTCGTCGACTCGTACATTCGTTTACTTAATGGCAATGCCTCTTGCATCTTGGATGTTTCTCTCTGCATTGCTTATTTTATTTTAGTTTTTAATATATTCTTACATGGAAGAATTTGCTGATTACATTTCTTAGTTACCTTATTTCAATTTTTGCACCTGTATAAATTCTGTCAAGTTATTGGCTCTTGTGGGAAGAAATGATTGTTGTTTGGAACAAAGAAAACACAGCCTCACTACGTAAGATTTGCCATGTAGCCAGCAATGCAGTTACCTCCCAGACATCCGCTCAGAAATTAATTATCCTTTCTAAATCTACTTGAGCATGATGTTTCGAATTGAAATAAGGTTTTAAAAAAATATTTCTATCCGACCATTCCAATTCCATGTTTTAATTTCTTTTATCCAAACAAAAAATAATTTAAATTAACATATCATATACCATAAAGCTATATTCAAACATTATTTTTATAAACCACCATCACACTCAACTTCATCAGCTTATACCCCATCATCCTAACTCACCCTTCCATTATTAGGAAAGGGATAAGTACTATATGGGACAAAAAGTGACCCATATATATGACTCGTGGTTGGATCGTGATCTGACGATTTATAAATAAGTATCATTAGAATGTTTACAAACAAGTGTCTATTTATAAATTATGAGATCATGGTCCATATATATGAATCATTTTTTGTCTCACACAATTCTTGTTCCCTATTAAAAAACCAAACATAGGTTGTCTATATCTGCATATTGGATTTTGATAAAGATTTTCTAAAGTTTGATATGTTTCATCACACATTAGTTTCATGTACAAGTTTTTCTGCATCTAAGTGCATCTAAAAGGTCATATCCTCATATCTCAACTTTTGACTTGGCTAGAACAGAAAAAAAGTTATTTTGGTGTCATTAACTAGTGTAAAAAATATACAAGACGATCGAGACAATTTTTAACATATGTTGTTGTTGCACGTATTCATAAGTAATGGCATAATAATATTTTAAGACAATGACATTTTATCTTTCTATAAAAAAAATGTTATTACTTATCTAAAGTAATATTTTTCGCATTGTGATAATTTTGCTTTACATATATGCACATTCTTCTCACAAAAAAAAATTAAATTCATATCGTTTAGTTTATTTTACATTATAAATTAGATAATGTGCACATTTAATTTTTCATACCAATTTAACTTAGTGTTACTGTTATACACTTTCAGAAATAAAATTTGATCATGCTCATGAATACCAAATCCCTTGAAAATTTAAGAAAGTGTGACATTACTACACTTTAAATTTATGCATAGATTTCCATTTTGATATACCTGGCATAATTATAGTACAAAACGCATTTAAATCATATTATATACTATGTTGTATGATCATGTTAACTAAGCATATACATTTATTATCGTAAAAATATATTAGCACGGCCTAGTATGAATATGATTGCTTAATACCCATATATAGTTAGATTTTGTAAATTTTTTTTAAAAAATTATTAACTATTTTCCAACATGATAATACACATGAAATAAAGAATAATCTAATATACTTATCATAATAAAAAAAAGTTATATAATCAGATAAAATACACGCATTTATGTCACACATAAATCAATCATTATCTAAAACACATCCAAATTTTTATAAATACAAAAAATGCATTTTCCTCATTTTCAATTTTTTTTGAATTTTCCTAGAATCGTTTTTTATGAAAGAAATTTTCACATAACAGTGCACCACACCTGAAGCCGCAGTATTGTCAAACTCGGCTTGGTCGTAAAATGGTGTATGAGTCACTCAAAATCTAGATGGTTGATTGATCCGATTTGATGCGGCCAAATCCAAACATTATATTTATATACACAATTAAAATAGAATATAATAAAAATTTTATTATTTGTATTGTTAATCATTTTAAATAAAATGTAGTGTAGTTGTAAATTCAAATACGATGTTGAAATGAATGATCATACTATTAAAGTAATAAATTTAGTAAAATATTAAAACTTATGTTATATTTCTTAGAAACATACATTTGTTTTAGATCATTGTGCATTTAAATAAATCATGTCACTACTGACTAAAAATTATTATGCATTGACTTATAATTATTATCTACTCAAAGTTTACACTTATGTTATTATTATATATTAATTTATAATTATCTAATTCGACCATTTGCATCTAACAAGTTTGATCTATCCAACTTGATCTGTCATTTCCCATATGTCAATATCCATGGAACATACATAGGCTTGCATCGTAATTTCTAATATTTAAAATTTGATGCATTGAAAAATGGTGGACGACTGGTTGTTGACCTTTATTAAGAATAAAATTATTTGATGTCATGACTCTGATTAAATGTAAAACCAATTACATTGCTATGGTACCAATTGTGGTATAAAAAAGCACTAAGATGGAGGGTGAATCGGTATAAAAAGGCACAATATCAAATTCCTTTTTAAAATCATTTTCTAGAACCTCGTGAAAATGTGAATGCAATCAAAGCACAAAAATAAAGAGAAATAGCATACGATGCAAACTCATGGTTTGTTGACGAGGTTAGATTCAACTCCTTGACTTACGTCCTTACTCCGACTTTTCAACCGCAAGACCTGGAGTTTTACTTTCTTCCTCCTTTTTTATAGGGAGAGGTAAACTCTTATTACACCGAACCACCTTCTTCTTCACTCAAAAGGCAAGGCAAACTTCTTGTTCCACATGAGCTTCTAAGATCATAAATGTGAAATCTCTCATTACTTATCTCTTATAGTACTTACACTTTTTTTTAACAAAGAGAGGAAAAGAATTAGCATTTTTTAAGCAAATGATAAAAAATTATCTTCAATTTTGTAATGGTTCTTCGATGTTTGTGATTGCATGAATGATCTATCTTCTGCCTTTTGAATGTCTTTTATAGACTTCTTGACTAAATATGGCCATTGGGAAAATCTTCCTAAAGATTTAATTTGAAAAATACTGGTAACTCACTGTAGCATTTATTGTTGAGTCGATCGATCAATCTAGAAAGGCGATAGGTTGGTCGAATAGTTCTTCGACCGACCTTGAGTCTTCAAATTTTTAACGTCTCATAAACTTTCAGTCGTATGTATGTCTGGTCGGCCGGTTCTATCGTCCGATCGCAATTTATGAAGGTCATCAACTTTTCAGCCTCTTGCAGACTTTCAGTTGTATGTCCGGTCGATCGGTTCTATCGTCCAATCGTAGTTTATGAAGCCCTCTTCAATTGTCATTTGATGGATTCTTCAGCAGGTTGCAAAATTTCCACCAATTAGTCGATCAATCAAACAAAAAAAAAGTCCTTTTTGAATTTTTATGTCGTGACTTCTTTGAGATATATTCATCTGTTAATCTTACACCTGAAGTTTATTAGTACTTTTAAAAAAAAATTCATTTGTAATCATCAAAACATGATAATGATATTCGAGATTCAAATACTCAAACTTAATTTTGTATATATATATTCATTCAACTTTCAAAATTTTCCATTCAATTTTTCAAAAATTTTGATTATGATCATAAATAAAACAAATTAGAATAGTTAAATAATGAGACATAATGAAATAATATAAAACTAAACTAAAAATAATAAATAATTCAATTATCACTAAGGAGTGGCACATCCTTTATTGAGCTACGATCCCTTATTTAACTTTTCAAAGTCACGATGATCATTAAAATAAATTATTTTAAAAAATAACAATAAAATAGTATATTTAAGGAATATTTATTTTTTTTTAATAATTTATGTTTTAAGAAAATACTATCATATTAATATTTTCTCTCTCTTCATTTAAAATATAAAATAATAAATAAAGACACTTTCATTTCAAAACACATTATCATCACTCTATTATATGAGTGTTGAAAGTGTTGGACATTTTTATCCTTATGAGATAAAATAGAGTGGTAATAGTGTATTTTAGAGTAACTAATATGTTAAATGAATAAACGTTAAAAAGGGAATAACCCATAAAAAAATTGTCATCTCTTCCTGACATTAGAATGAATGATCAAAGGCAGTCCTTTTATGAGGCTACTATCTTTTTCATATTATTATTATTATTATTATTATTATTATTATTATTATAGTTTTGTATTTTTTGTTACTTAAAATTTTTACTTGTGATTGAAATTTTTAAATAATAATATAAATATAAAACTAAGTTTGAGCGAAAGTGAAAAAAATAATGACATGATATTTTAATTTTTTAAAATCTTGATGCGAAGGAGAGAGAAAATACTCACATCCATCGGGCCGACATCCATGGGGGTGATAGAAGGCCATGATCACACGACTAAATGTTTTTTGAAGTTCAATAGTTTTTTCGATAGCCAATCATCAGTATTTGGCAGCGGTGCCGATTGTTCAACCCACATGACACTACTGAAAGCACTGACTAGAAGGCCGGTCCACCATCGAGCCCAACTAATCTGATAAGATCGCCTTGTCCAACTTATGCAGCGCTACTGAGAGCACTGGCGACAGGTTGGAAGGCTGATTCACAATCGAGCCCAACTAATTCGATAAGGTCACCCCTGATGGGAAAATTCGAGAATAGGAGTAGAAGATCGCAAAAAAATCACAGAAAAAACAAAAATTTACTCAAGTTCATCCTAGAGATTAGAGCTACATCCTGCAAAAACGTTCCACTATATCTTTTGATTACAATCGTACCAGATTACATCTGAAAAATGAGCAATAAATATGTCTCTCCTAACGAGTTCAAAATCCGAACAAAATAGAGAAACCCTTAATCCGCACCATACGGGCCAGCTAAACAAAAGACTAAACTCGAACAAAATTAGCAGGACCTCCACGGCCCAAACCGTGGAAAATTCCCATGGCTTGGACTGTCGGAAAGTTCCCACGGAACTTCCCATGGCCCAGACCGTGGGAACTTTCCACGACCGGAGTCGAGGGAGCATTTGCCACGGCTTTAGCCGTGGAAACTTCTCATGGATATATGATTTTTCGACGGTGTCAACCGTCGAAAATGTTATTTCAAACATTAAAAAAAGTCCATCGCCAGCATGTGGAATCCACCGCGGGGCTACCCACGATCCGGCACGATCTGCTGCCTGTAGCAGATCCGAAAGCGGGCGACCGGGTCTGGCCGCCCGCAGGCGGGACCCGGTCGCCCGCAGGCAGGTTCCAGTCACAGGCGGCCAGATCCGCCGCCCGCATGGGTGATCCAGCCGCGGGCAGCCAGATCCGTCGCCCGCAGGCCGGATCCCGTCTGTGGGCGGCAGATCAGGCTGCCCGCAGGCAAGTTCCGGCGGCAGGCGGCCAGATCCGCCGCCCACGGCCGGATCCCGCCTGTGGCCGCTGCCCGCAGCCGGATCGGGCTGCCCGCAAGCAGGATCCAGCCACGGGAGGCCCGATCCATCGCCCGCAGGCGCGGGATCCGGCCATAGCCGTGGTAACCTTTCTACAATCCTAACCGTGGGAAAAGTTTCTCGAGCCGTGGGAAAAGTTTTCTATGGTCTAAACCGTGAAAATTTCCACGGCTCGGACCATGGGAAACTTTTCTACGGCTCGAGCTGTCGAAAATTTCAACGGAAGATAATTCGTCAGAAAATTCGTCGCAAGTTGCGACAGATTTTCTCTGTCAGAAAAACGTCTTTTTCTTATCATAGTAATCACACCAACAGGGAGGACGAGGAGCTAAACTGTAATAACCTCACTTTTTCAAAAAAAAAAAAAAGAAGGGAGCGGGATGTGAGAATTGGTCTCTCCCCCACTCCCCATGACTCTCTCTCTCCCCCACTCCCCCATGACTCTCTCTCCCCTCTCCCCCAATTCTCTCCCCCACTCCCCCATGACTCTCTCTCCCCTCTTCCCCAATTCTCTCCCCCACTCTCCCATGACTTCTTCTCCAAGAGAGGGGGCGGCCAGCCTATAAAAGGGAGTGAAGGACTCCTCCACAGCACCACAACTCCACTCTCCCCCTCTGCTCTCCCTCTCCATTGCTTTCTTCGGCGACCGACGATCGAGTGACGAGCAGAGTGCAAACGAATCGGCGGACGTAGAGCACACGAGCGAACGTAGGATGATCAAAAGAGGTACCGTAGATGTATAAAATCCCTAGATGAAGAAATGTAGATCAACTATCGTGAAATTCGATTCCAATTCGTTTTATCATTTAACAATATATATTGCTCTTTCCGTATTATGGTGTTATTATCCTTTATGTTATATTATTAGTTCTGAAACATAATAGACCTATTTTAATTCATACTATGAACGTAATGCCAACTAATTATAATTAATAGATTATTAGTATGGAGATGTCGAGCTAGGCATTACTTAGCATGTTAATTAATTTAATTATGTTATGACTCTCGGCTTGGTTAGGAATTAAGAGGAATTACTTAATTTGTAGACATGTTGCTCTCGGATTATATGTATATGGATATACATATAAGAGTAATAATAATATTAATTACTTAGGAAGTTGCTCTCGGAATGTATACATATATACATAATAAGAGTAATAATAATAATTACTTAGTAAACATGTTACTCTCGGAACATATACATATATATATATATATATAATAAGAGTAATAATAATAATTATCTAGTAGGCATGTACTCTCGGAATATATATATATATATGAATTATAATAATACTTAAGGGGGGGGGGGGGGGGGGGGGGGCGCATGTTACTCTCGGGATATATATATACCAAGATGCATGTATAATAATAATAATTATTATTATTTAGTGGTAAGGTTGCTCTCGCATGATGTATATATCTAATAATTATTATTAATATTATTTAGTGGGAAGGTTGCTCTCGGAATATACATATATAAATTTTTATATATAAGAGTAATAATTATATTATGTAGTAGGTCTATTACTCTCGGCATATGTAGATATATATACATATATCACATATATACATGTAAGTGAAATGACCAAAATGCCCTTGAAGGGCCAGAGCAATTGTAAAATGACTTAATTGCCCTTGAAGGGCCAAAGCATGTGTAAAATGACTAAAATGCCCTTGAAGGGCCAGAGCAATGGAAATAAATACGGAATCTTCGACTGGCCACTGTTGGCCATGTCCATTATGATTAAACAAGAGACGGACCTTTGTCCGCAGAAAAGGGATCAGACTTCACCCCCTTCTTTGAATCTTGATTACAAACCCCATATTTGTAAAGAAGATAAGCAAAGCAAAGATCAATGAATGGGATAGCTATGTGTTATTCAAGGTAAAGGTCAAGGTCAAGGCATTGGAGGGGCAGGTAGCTGCACTGAGGAGACAGTGTACCTACTGAGTTTAAATACTACTGCTCCTGGACCACAGGCCCTCTCCCACCTGTGCTCCGAATAAGAGTGGCGCAAAGAAACGCACTCTTCCCCCACGGGGGCATATATGTTAATTTCATTGTTATGCCAGAGGGACAGGTAGCTTAGCTGAGGAGACAGTGAACCTATGGGTCCGTAACGACCACTGTTCCTGGAATGTAGACCTTCTCCCACCTGCATTCCGAAAAGGTTGTGCCAATGTGTACACCTTCCCTGTTATGGGCACCCTGGCAATATTCAAGGCAGAGACACCTCTAGCTTCCCAAGTAATTAAAGTCGAGCTCGCATAGGATAACGAACATCAATGATCTTCTAGTAATGTAAAATACGTAGTCCCACACAAAGTATAACATAGCATGGTAATGTACAACACAACATGGTAATGAATAACAGAGCATGGTAATGAATAACAGAGCATGACAATGGACACAGAGTATAGCATTGTATAAAGCATTGTTAAAGTAAAGCATAAAGCAATTGGGCATTGAAATATGGTAATGGACAGCAGAGTATGGTAATGGATCACATAGTATGGTATTGTATAAAGTATTATTAAAGTAATAAGTAAAGCATTTGATTATTGATTATCATTTCATCGTCTATGACTCTATGAGTACTGGGCGTTAGCTCACGGGCATTCCATGCCCCTGCTTTGGGATTTTGCAGGTGAGAACCCTGCTTATGAGGAGGTGGATAATGCAGAGCTCCAGGATGGTGGCACATGACTAGCAACGATCATAACTTTCCGCCATTTGTATTCTGCATTTAAATTATCTAGCTTTGTATATATGAAGTACTTCTATTTCCCTTTATAGCTTTGCTTCTGTTAATGCTCTCAGAATTATTCGAATTTCCTTCGTTTTCTTAGTTCTCTCGAATTATCTTGCATCATGTGACATCGGTTGCTTTCCAATGATATTTGTTCCACATTTCCATGTCATGTGACATCTGTTGAATTCTAGTAATATTCCTTCCGCATCATTATTGTATCTTTATTTATTTCTACTGCCACATGGGTTATTTGTTGACCAGTCAAAGTCAATGTCAAAGTCAAAGTAATCATAGGTAGTGAGTAGCGCTCCCTTGGTCAGTCTGACCGCCAGCGTGGCGGAAGGGCGGATTTTGGGGGCGTTACAGTTTGGTATCAGAGCGTAAGCTCTTGGCTCCCATTGTTCATAGTAGAGCATAGACCAGTGTCATTGTCATTCATAGCAGAGTATAAGTCATTGCATTGTCTTCATTGTTCATTGGTCTCATAGTCAGAGCAAAGTCATGTGCAAGCCTCCTGAGCAACTGCAACTCCACTCCTCAAGTAAGTACCAAATAAATTCTTTATAAGAGATTTTTATTTATTCAGTCATATTATCCCTATAGATGCCTCCCCACGTCTTGAATGATGAGGTTGAGAGCCCCAACGATGAGGGAGTTCAGAATCCTCCACCTCAACCAGAACGTCAGGAACGACAGCCGCCTCCCCAGTGCACCATACAAGAGTTCTGGAAGTTGAAGCCACCTACCTACAGCGGCGAAGGGGACATCGATGTGGCAGAAGAGTGGATTGACACAATGGAGGATAAATTTGAACTCTTAGAATGCTCGGAAAATAAACAAGTGATATTCACCGCCGACACCCTCACCAAGGCCGCGAAAGATTGGTGGAAGGTGACCAAGGCGACCGAATTCACGGACGTCAAGGTGGTTTCATGGGCTGACTTTCGATGGTTGTTTGAAGTCCGCTTCTTCCCTGCCTTCCAGAAGCGGTTGAAGCAACAAGAGTTTCTCAGCCTGACCCAAGGGGCAATGACGGTGGCCCAGTACCAAGGCAAGTTTGTCAGTCTTCAGAAGTACACTAAGCTGCCCATGGACGAGCTGGAAAAGGCCAAAACTTTCGTCGAAGGATTACGTCCGGATTTGAGAGCTCAAACCCTACCCGGCAACTGTAAAACTTTTACAGATGCAGTCCAACTAGCTACTCTGATGGAAAGAGATCAGCAAGCGCTACAACAGGCCAGAAAAGGGCAACAAGAAGTGGGACAGGGGTCCCAACCTCAACAGTTCAGGAGGAACAACCACCAACAACGACGAGATAATCGTCCCCGGCCATACCCAGCTCCTCAACAATACAATCATCCTCGATATGAACATCAGCCCCGAGAACTACCACTTACACTCGGCGAACGTGTCTTGTGTAACTTTTGCGGCAAGACTCACGCAGGTGAATGCCGCCTTAAGACAAGAGCATGTTTTCAATGTGGAGAAATTGGCCACATCGCGGTGAATTGTCCACATGGTGAACAACTAATTGAGGGAAGACTTTTCAACCTAGAAAAAGACACTCGATAGAATGACACTGAAGTCATTCAAGGTACGCTCCTTGTAGCTTAGCTGCCCACAACTATTTCTTTGATTCTGAAGCCACACACGCATTTAGATCAGAATAGTCTACTATTACCTTAGGACTAAACGTCACAAACTTAAACCATCATATGACCATACTCACGCCACAAGAAAACCTACTCTCTATTAGGTGCGTACTTGATGTCTCAATAAAGATAGAAAAAATGAATTATTCATGAATTTGATCATAATACCTATGATGGATTATGATATAATATTGGGCATGGACTAGTTAATTGTCTATGATGCTTCTATATTGTGCAAATAAAAGAAAGACGTCATAGGAACCCATAGTAAGGACAATGTCACGGTCAGAGGCATAAGCCAAAAAGAACTAAAAGATCATGGTATCTACTATCAAGGCGCACGAACCTCTTCGGCAAAGATGTCAGGGATAACTGACAAGTGTTGTCAATGCCGAAGGACCTACTAAGACATTACAAGATATAGAAATAGTGAAGGAATTTCCTGATGTGCCCCCAGAAGACATTGGTGGACTACCACTCATAAGGGTGGTAGATCTTCATATTGAGTTGGTACCCGGTCCATATCGCATGACTCCGATAGAAGGTGAAAGCGTTAGAGTTTCAGATTCATAAGTTATAGAACAAGGGTTTCAAAAGACTCAGCATCTCACCTTGAGACGCTTCAGTCCTCTTCATCAAGAAGAAAAATGGCCAGTAGGCTTTGCATATATCATTTCTCTAGTGAAGAAAAAGGATGAATTCGGCCCATAGTCGATAGAAGACTCATGAAGAGGCGACGGAAGCATACCGTCAAGATTTATGATCAAGTTCTATTCCAAGTCTCATCGACTAAAGGAGTGATACGATTTTCAAAGGCACAACGCACATATTGGCTCTACTTCCGACATATGTCAGAGTACACAATGCCTTCTAGGCCTTATTGTTCCGAAAATATAGGTATGACCATGCCAACGTGATTCAAATCGAGGAACCAAACCTAAAAAAAAAAAAAAATTAACACATGAGGAGCAACCCACATAAATATTAGAATATCAGGAAACTCAGAGAAGAAAGAAGACAGTGGCGTAGTCAAAGTAGTATGGAAGCACTATCATAGAAAAGAAGCAACTTGGGAAGTAGAGTCAGAGAGGCGCAAAAAGTTTCTCAAATTTTCGTAAGCTCTAACCTTGATATAAATTCGAGGACGAATTTCTTTTTAAGAGGTAGTAATGTAATAACCTCACTTTTTCAAAAAAAAAAAAAGAAGGGAGCGGGATGTGAGAATTGGTCTCTCCCCCACTCCCCATGACTCTCTCTCTCCCCCACTCCCCCATGACTCTCTCTCCCCTCTCCCCCAATTCTCTCCCCCACTCCCCCATGACTCTCTCTCCCCTCTTCCCCAATTCTCTCCCCCACTCTCCCATGACTTCTTCTCCAAGAGAGGGGGCGGCCAGCCTATAAAAGGGAGTGAAGGACTCCTCCACAGCACCACAACTCCACTCTCCCCCTCTGCTCTCCCTCTCCATTGCTTTCTTCGGCGACCGACGATCGAGTGACGAGCAGAGTGCAAACGAATCGGCGGACGTAGAGCACACGAGCGAACGTAGGATGATCAAAAGAGGTACCGTAGATGTATAAAATCCCTAGATGAAGAAATGTAGATCAACTATCGTGAAATTCGATTCCAATTCGTTTTATCATTTAACATTATATATTGCTCTTTCCGTATTATGGTGTTATTATCCTTTATGTTATATTATTAGTTCTGAAACATAATAGACCTATTTTAATTCATACTATGAACGTAATGCCAACTAATTATAATTAATAGATTATTAGTATGGAGATGTCGAGCTAGGCATTACTTAGCATGTTAATTAATTTAATTATGTTATGACTCTCGGCTTGGTTAGGAATTAAGAGGAATTACTTAATTAGTAGACATGTTGCTCTCGGATTATATGTATATGGATATACATATAAGAGTAATAATAATATTAATTACTTAGGAAGTTGCTCTCGGAATGTATACATATATACATAATAAGAGTAATAATAATAATTACTTAGTAAACATGTTACTCTCGGAACATATACATATATATATATATATATATAATAAGAGTAATAATAATAATTATCTAGTAGGCATGTACTCTCGGAATATATATATATATATATGAATTATAATAATACTTAAGGGGGGGGGGGGGCATGTTACTCTCGGGATATATATATACCATGATGCATGTATAATAATAATAATTATTATTATTTAGTGGTAAGGTTGCTCTCGCATGATGTATATATCTAATAATTATTATTAATATTATTTAGTGGGAAGGTTGCTCTCGGAATATACATATATAAATTTTTATATATAAGAGTAATAATTATATTATGTAGTAGGTCTATTACTCTCGGCATATGTAGATATATATACATATATCACATATATACATGTAAGTGAAATGACCAAAATGCCCTTGAAGGGCCAGAGCAATTGTAAAATGACTTAATTGCCCTTGAAGGGCCAAAGCATGTGTAAAATGACTAAAATGCCCTTGAAGGGCCAGAGCAATGGAAATAAATACGGAATCTTCGACTGGCCACTGTTGGCCATGTCCATTATGATTAAACAAGAGACGGACCTTTGTCCGCAGAAAAGGGATCAGACTTCACCCCCTTCTTTGAATCTTGATTACAAACCCCATATTTGTAAAGAAGATAAGCAAAGCAAAGATCAATGAATGGGATAGCTATGTGTTATTCAAGGTAAAGGTCAAGGTCAAGGCATTGGAGGGGCAGGTAGCTGCACTGAGGAGACAGTGTACCTACTGAGTTTAAATACTACTGCTCCTGGACCACATGCCCTCTCCCACCTGTGCTCCGAATAAGAGTGACGCAAAGAAACGCACTCTTCCCCCACGGGGGCATATATGTTAATTTCATTGTTATGCCAGAGGGACAGGTAGCTTAGCTGAGGAGACAGTGAACCTATGGGTCCGTAACGACCACTGTTCCTGGAATGTAGACCTTCTCCCACCTGCATTCCGAAAAGGTTGTGCCAATGTGTACACCTTCCCTGTTATGGGCACCCTGACAATATTCAAGGCAGAGACACCTCTAGCTTCCCAAGTAATTAAAGTCGAGCTCGCATAGGATAACGAACATCAATGATCTTCTAGTAATGTAAAATACGTAGTCCCACACAAAGTATAACAGAGCATGGTAATGTACAACACAACATGGTAATGAATAACAGAGCATGGTAATGAATAACAGAGCATGACAATGGACACAGAGTATAACATTGTATAAAGCATTGTTAAAGTAAAGCATAAAACAATTGGGCATTGAAATATGGTAATGGACAGCAGAGTATGGTAATGGATCACATAGTATGGTATTGTATAAAGTATTATTAAAGTAATAAGTAAAGCATTTGATTATTGATTATCATTTCATCGTCTATGACTCTATGAGTACTGGGCGTTAGCTCACGGGCATTCCATGCCCCTGCTTTGAGATTTTGCAGGTGAGAACCCTGCTTATGAGGAGGTGGATAATGCAGAGCTCCAGGATGACGGCACATGACTAGCAACGATCACAACTTTCCGCCATTTGTATTCTGCATTTAAATTATCTAGCTTTGTATATATGAAGTACTTCTATTTCCCTTTATAGCTTTGCTTCTGTTAATGCTCTCAGAATTATTCGAATTTCCTTCGTTTTCTTAGTTCTCTCGAATTATCTTGCATCATGTGACATCGGTTGCTTTCCAATGATATTTGTTCCACATTTCCATGTCATGTGACATCTGTTGAATTCTAGTAATATTCCTTCCGCATCATTATTGTATCTTTATTTATTTCTACTGCCACATGGGTTATTTGTTGACCAGTCAAAGTCAATGTCAAAGTCAAAGTAATCATAGGTAGTGAGTAGCGCTCCCTTGGTCAGTCTGACCGTCAGCGTGGCGGAAGGGCGGATTTTGGGGGCGTTACATAAACTCCGTGAAGCCATGAAAACAATTGTAGTATATTGTCTTACTCACTGATAATTGTCAACAGTATGCTAAACTTGTATGTGATTTAAGCAGTTCATCCCTGTTACTTCCATGGACGGTCAAATATTTAACGGATGAAACATTTGGCAGTTTGAGCAACGCAGGGCAATTGCATACAGTTAGCTCCTCAAGGCTTTCGATCTTCAAATATTTAGCTTCTTGATTGTCCACCCAGCCCTCCAGTTTTTCCATGTCGCTTAAGATCAATACCTTGAGCTTGAGGGATGGAAACAGCTCAACGTTGCTATTGCTAGCACCATCGCGGTTGGTGGAGGTGCCACAAATGTACTTGACTTCGTTCATTTTGCTCAGAAATATGACCTCAAGACGCGGCATCTCTGCCAGCGGTGGCAAATTCTTGCAACGACGGCAGTCTCTGAGATATATCTCAACCAGCTCTTGGAATTTGCCGGAGTTCATCATCCATGACGAGAAGCTTGCGCCTGTATATCGACATATGTCCAAGGACTTGATTTTGTCATGGAGCTCCAGGGATTTCAGCACATCCTGAGCCTTGTCATTCGCTAAAGTCACATCCGCGTCATTCACCGAATTAGTCTCATCATCATCTTCAAGTACGCCACGCGGAGTCATCTTGAAAACACGTCAATCAAGTACCACGTGATGCAAATTCTCTTTCGAAGACAGCTTTGCTTCACCAGCATCTTTCGCAGAATTCACATTCTTCTCTAGTTTGCCACCAAGTTTTAACTTCTTAAGCTCGTCTAGCCCTCTTCCAGCTTCTTGGCCAATAATGTACTTTGACAGTGTTCGTAGCTGGGTTAGCTTCCCCATTTCTGATGGCATGTGCAACAATCTCTCGCAACCGTCAATTAAGAGATGCCTGAGGCTAATCATTTTACTCATTCCAGACGGAAGCCTCAGCAGATTGTAACAAGAGGTGAGATTTAGTGTCTGCAGATTGAAGAGTGTCACTACGGATTCCGGTAATGCTTTAATCCCGGTGCTGCTGAGGTTGAGATATCTCAGTTGCTTGAGATTTCCCAGGTCAGTGGGTAGTTTTAAGATTCTCGAACCATGTAAATCAAGAACCCTCAGGGACGTCTCTTTGGGCAATTTTCTTCCCTTCTTCAGAGAATTCTCTTTCGGCAATTTCGAAGAGCACCGAAAGGGATTCCTCTGACGATGAGGCAACAAAAGTGTGCGCAATGTCGGAAACTCTTTCAAAATCTCGAGAATGCCAATTTCACATCTTGGTTCCACGTACAGATGACAGACATTACTTGGGAGCATATCCATCGTGCTCCCTGCCACCATCGTCGCACATTCCTTCTGCATAATGTTCCGTGCAAGCTTTTGGTGTAGAGCCGGCAACTTATACATGACTACGTTATGACATCCATGAGATATATCATAAAATGAAATTTTCTTAGTACCCTTCTTAAGGAAGGAATTCCCAGCCAATTCATCTAAAATTCTGAGGCCCTCGACCTCCAATTTATCATCAGATAGAATCAGTAATCCATTACCCATCCACATGTGAATCAAAACGTCTTCTTCAACCTCATATTTTCTAGGAAATACTGCAAAAAAAGCCAGACATTGTCTTGCATCATGGGGCAAGGAATTGTAACCCCGCTGTGCTGCCAACAAGAATCGTTGTTCTTCTCTCATCCCCCGCCAGAACCCATCGTCCATCGCAACTAGCCACATTCTTTCGTCAGCCACCTTCGGGATAGAAGTCGTCGCGACGACGGTGCTTCCTTCTCGACCGACGCGTATCTTCGTCCGCAGTTCGTCCCACTCCCTTTGGTCTCGGCAAAAGACGTCATCCAGCACGAGCATGTACCGCTTGCCACGTATCAGTCCTCGAGAGTCCTGTCGCTGCTCTCTTCTCCGGCGATGGCCTCTATTATATCCCTTGTGATCCTCTCCACGTCGAATTCATACGAAATGAGGATCCACAGGAGCAACTCGAAATTATGCCTAACCCACGCGTCCTCGAAAACCAATTGAGCCAGAGCCGTCTTGTTGTTTCCTCTTATCCCGATCACTGGCAGCCCCCCTATTCCCTCATCGGCATGAGCAATCAATTGATTTACGATTTCCACTTTCTCTAAAAACGATTTATTGATAACTTCTCTTTTTCCCTCTTTCTCTAAAGGTCTATTGATCACTTCTCCGTCAACAGCAGTTCCTCGTGGGCTTCTTTTCTCAATGTCATTTATGTTGCTCACCAAATCGTCCATCTTCCTTTGCATCTTCCTTGGCAACTTCCTTTGTGTCCATAAACTAGGCGTATTAATCAGGTCACAAGAGAAGGAAAATAAGTCGGACACCTCCTTTATCCTCAAGTCATCATCTCTGAGTGCCATGTTGTGCAAGGCTTCAGTGCGGAACTTGTCCACTATGTCCTCGGCGTCGTAGAAAGCTTTCCTCACTGATTCAATCAAGGGAGAGTATCTGTCGGCTGGTTTCATGTTCTGAATCCTTCCAAAAAGTCCTTCCAACTCGTCCGATATCCATCCGAAATGCGTGGAACGAAGTTCTTTTGATTTTTTCTTAAGTTGTTCCAGCTGCAGGAGCAACGCTTCGCTTGCCATGATCCCTCGAAGAACAGGCTGCTGAGATTAACACTGACGACTTTATGCACAATTTAGCAAAATACTCTGGTAGTCTGGTTATCCTGATGTTAATTTGCCTACAAGAATTAAATAACAAAAAGTTGATCTCTCACATCATGACGCCTACATAAGGGCGTATTGGTAATTTCAACATTAGATCACAAGAATAACATGACATATGTTGAATTTTTGTTTTCAATCAAACTGCATTGTTTCCTATTTAATTTGTGAGATTTATTTATCAAAATTGTCAAATAGAATAAAGGATAAAATAAACATGCAGTTATGCGCATAACAAATTATGAGGCTACAGAAAGATGGGATTTAATGAAACCCGCAATCCTCCACTTTCCTCTTCCAATGCCCTTTGGGACTCTTTTCCCGAACATCTCGCAGGCATAGAAAACAAAAGGGCAAATTTCATTCAATACTTCAATTTTTTTTTCAATTCCATTTCCAATTTCATTTTGTAACTCATGGTCATTTAACTATTAACTTTTTTCGTCAACTACTTTTTTTCACCACGTATACAAGAATTACCGATTTAGCGATGCATCCATATGTCATATTTCTCTCTCCTTGACGTGTGCAAATGTCCCACATAGCAAGACATTAAAAATAAAATAATATTAAAAACAATATACTAAATTAAAAGAGAGAGAAGGGGGTGCCGCCCCCTCCCCTCGACTGGCGCCAACGGCCTCGTCGGAGCCAGAGGGAGGGGGCGGTCATCCCTCTGCACGTCACCGGCACACCAATGACACGAAAAGGAGGGGTCCCCCAATTTCGGTGACACAAAAAAGGGGGTGACACCCATCCTCTTATTTTAAAATTGTTACATTATTTTTAATATTATTTTATTTTTTAATGATTTGCCACGTTGGACACCTATACATGTGAAGGAGAGAGAAATATGACATGTGGATGTCACGTATATCGATCGCGCAATCAATAAACCTATTATACCCGATGAAAAAAAGTCATTGATGAAAGAAGTTAATAGTTTTTTTCCAAACAGCTCGCGCGAATAGAAAAAGAAAAGGGTGAGCTTTCAAGTTTTTCTAATATTATCTTCAGTTTCACTTTATAATCAGACTATTCAGTTATTAATTTCTTTTATCAATTATCCTTTTCATCGAATATAGGAGGTTTACCGGTTGCGCAGTCAATGTATATATGTACAAGTGTCCTGCGTGACAAGACATTAAAAATAAAATAAATAATAAAATAATATTAAAAATAATACAATAATTGAAAGAGAGAGAAGGCCGCCGACGGGGGAGGGGCGGCCCCTGCGACGCGAAAAAGGGGGCCACGTCCTTGCGCACATGTGGGGGAAAGAGAAATATGACATATAGATCGCGAAACCGATAAACCTGCTATGCCTAGTGAAAAGAAAAGTAAATAACTAGAGGGAGTATAATTATAAAGTGGTTGGATGATGGAGTTGGAAAAACGGATAAATTATTGAGCACTTAATGAAATTTACTAAAAAAATTGAAAAAGAAGGGTCTTGCCTCCCTTCTCGACCACCAATCTCGCTCATTCAACTAAGAAGGATTCAGGTGTCAACAACCGAGGAAATCGTTATTATTCCACCTATGGAACTAAAAGGCTGTTGTCGGATGCTCCATCAGACAGTCAATGGACACTGCTGCTATGAGAAGTGAACTGCAAGGACGGCTACCCTCAAGAACTTCGGACTTGCAACTTCTACAAGCTCGTTATATGTTCGAGGACCTTGATGATATGCTAAAGATGGCAACATTTAAATGTGTCGTAGCCACGTCCCTTCTTCAAACCGAAGGAAGAAGTCATCGCCTCCCCCTCCTATGCGGTTCCAGGTCCCTAATCTATCCTTGTAGCTAGCCAATGTTTCAGCTCCCTAATCTTTCATTCTTATTTCATTTTGTTTCGGTTTTTCTATGAATGTTCACAACCATACCATGGTCAAAGAAAAGTACCAGTTTGGGAGAGGATTTTTTATTTTTAAGAAGGTGAAATTATCATTAACCAAAAGCCTCAGACCAAAGAGAATCCTATTGATTTCTTCTACCTACTTTACCCAAGTAATAAGCAGCAAAATTACAAGTCTTTGACCAACGGGGGTTGGGTGGAGCGGATAGCAGCTTCATACCGCTCCGCAGAGGTCTCGAGTTCGAGTTTCGGTGAGTGCAAAAAAATTTCCGCTGGGAGTCCCACCTGCAACAGCTAGGCATGCTGCTCGGGGCGAAATGAAATTAGTCGGGGGTTGAAAATTCGATTCGCGATTGATGCACACAGTCATTAGCGCCGCGCTGAATTGGATGATCGGTTCCGCTTCTCAGATACTGAGGTGGCCACAAAAATAAAATTACAAGTCTTTGTGCACATGCATTATCTCCTATTCTCATATGATTGAAATTGAGTAAGTAAACGCCAATTACAGGTCTTTTTCTTTTCACTTATCGAAAAAAAGAAGGAAATTTTTCCAGGGACAAGCATATTGCTTTTGCACAATTATTGCTTTTGCACAATTAAGACCTTTGGAATAATACTACAAGAAAATAGCTTATTTTCCATGGACAATTTTTGATGGGTCAATATCTTTTGCATTTTTCGAGAGATTTTGCGACGGATAAAAATATCCATCTGTAATATACCCAGACGGCCCTCACCTTTGAAGGTATGATCGTCGGTAATATCGAAGTTAGGACCATAAGTAATATTATAATTAGGACCATCGGTATTTGAAATTATATTATAATAATATATAATAAAATATTGGTATATAAATTGTTATTTTAATATGGTGGTATGTAAATTGGTTTCTGATGAACTCAACCGTCGAAATTTCAAATTTATAATATAATATAATAATAAACTATTGACATATAAATTTTTATATTAATACTAAGGTTTTTGACGGGCCTAACATTCAAAATTATCGACGACTCAATCGATAATACCGAAGGCCAATATCATCAATATTTGAAATTATATTAAAAATATTGGAATAGAAATTATTATTTTCTTATTGAGACTTTCAACGGCCTCAGCTGTTAGAATTCCAAATTTATATTAAAATATATTAAAATATTATATAATAAAATATTGACATATAAATTATTATTTTAATATTGAGGTTTTCATGAGCCTAGCATTTGGTATTATCGACGGATGTACAGAAGGTTAGGACGTCGATATTTGAAATCATAATTAAAATATATTATAATATTGTATAATAAAAATATTGGTATACAAATTATTATTTCAATATTGAGATTCTCGACAGGCTTAGCCTTTGGTATTATAAATGGATGATCGAAAGTCAAGTCCGTCTATATCTGAAATTATAATATTATAATTATCATCTCTCTCACTCCCCCTCTCTCTCTCTCACTCACTTTGATGACCCCCGATTCCGGTGATCTATCGACTATGGCAGTCTTGTGTCTCCAGCGACCACCGACTCTCTTGTTCTCTCTCTCTCAAACACACTTTCTCGGTGGTAGTAGGATCTGGCCACATGCGGCCAGATCCGGCAATAGGCGACCAAGTTCGGCCTGTTGTGGCCAAATTCAATCGCAAGCATACTGATTCGGTCAGATTAAGCCGTATGCAACCAAATTCTGCCATTTGCATGTGATATAATCATAGTATGACTTTGATTTGGTTAGAGAGAGAGGGACTGTGGCAGCATCAGTGGTAAGCAAGTCATCTATCACAACAATAATAAGCAAGTCATATAGATAAAGAAGGTAACTAATGGTGGAAATACCCACCGAGAAAGGTTTGATCGAACTCTTCTAGATGGCTTGATTCAAAAGGGATGATAACACTTATGATAACAATGTGTATATGTATGGAGAGAGGGGATTTCCTTATGCCTTGGTGACTTTTAAATGGGGCATAGAAGGAGCCATTAACACAACAGGTGAAGGATGGGATGCGGATACATGCAGTAATTCAATCAATGACAGTGGTAGGCTAGTTCATGAGGGTGAGTACAACCGGGATAGCTGGTCAAAAGATTTTATCAAATGGCTTGTCAATATCAGTTGTAATGAGCATGAATTTTCTTCTACCTTTAGTCGAATGATCTACTTCTTAGGGCATAAGAATTCTCATGCTGCCTTGGATACTTATATTTGCTATAAAAGGTTGATTATGCAAGGTCTATGAGATATAGTATGCTTAAGTCTATTGGCAATATTTTTTTTCTATTAGTCTATACATAACTTGGCATAAAGTAGTTGGTCTATAGTCAGTTACAAATTTAGGACTCTACTTTCAGGGATGAAAACCAATGCAATCTGAGTTCATTTAAGAGACATAGATAATTGATTAAAAAGATGTCAAAATGGTACTAGTGATATCATTTCCAATAATATCACAATATTTCATGTAAAATTCAAGGGTAAAAGGAGTATGCTGCGTTGTAAATTACAACACTTATAGTAGGTGGATCGATTTATTGTTAGGATTAATTTTAGATATGCAATAAGTCCATTGACTTACTATATGTTATAGCTTACAATGATGTATGCTCCTCGCCCCCAAAATTAAATTGTAAAATTAGAATAAAAGTAGTATGCAATGTTGTAAATTACAACACTTATAGTAGGTCGATCGATTTATTATTAAGATGAGTTTTAGTTATACAATAAGTCCATCGACTTACTGCATGTTGTACCTTACAGCGTTGTATACTCCTTCCCTGTAAAATCATATGGACTTGTCACTTTCCCCAGGGCATATTCCATATGCAGTTTTTTTATCTCCTCCATCGTGATTGGGGAAATGAGTGAGCTGTGGCACTAGGATTCGAGTTTAGGAAGTTTAGACCAACTGCTAGTAGGAATGGTGGGAGATGCTAGATGTAACAACCCAAATTTTTTGTGATTAATAAAAGAATATTTTAATATTTTTATTTGGGAATTATGGGCATTAATATTATTATATTTAATAATTCCGAAAATAAAGGAAAAATTGAGGAGGAGTTTAATTAAGGATAAAAATGTATTATGGGATATTTAATTAAATTTAGAATTATTTAATTATTGAATTAAAGGGATTAATTAAAAGATTAAATTTGATTAGGATTGTAACTTATAGATGAATTGGAGATAAAAATTTAAGAGTCCTATAAATAAATCCTTAGAGTCGGTTGTCAAGGAGTTTCCTCCTCTTGGATTCTCGATGTTCAGCGGTAGAGGCCTGACGACTAGGTGATGGCAAGACGTGATTCGACATGGAACGGTTAGGCATGAAACGAGGTACGTAAGGAGGATCCGTAAGTTCTTTGATTATTTTTCTATGTATTGAAATTATCACTGTTAGATTGAAAAAGGAGGTCATGATGGTTTAGAAAAGAAAAAGGGTCGGCCGATAGAATTTTGCACACAAGGAAAGAAAAAGGGAGTTTTCGCTTGGAGAAAAATATTGATTTCTTTGACTTCGAAATATTACGCCAGTGGAGATCCCTTTTCCCAGATGAGGGGAGAGAGAAAATAGATAAACAAAAAGAAAAAAAATTTTGGTGTTAACGGAAGAAGGGAAAGAAGATCGGTAAACATGACTTTGAAAAAGAAATAAAGAGAGAAACTAAAAAGAGAATTAGATGAGAGAAAGTGTGAGATTAGAGAAAAAGAAGAAATAAGAAAATAAAAGGTAGAGAGGAAAAAGTAATACGTGAGGGCGTAAAAGAATTGGAGATAGAGGATGTAAGGGTGTAAGAGAGTTGGAGAGAAGGAAAAAAAAGGGCGTGAAGGCACTATGTGAATAGGAGAGAGGAAAGCAAATAAGAGGAATTGGAATCGCCAACAGAGAAAGCGTAGAAAAAAATAGAATAAAAATATGGAAAGAAAGATTTTTTGAATTTTTTATGAAGTCAAGAAAAAGGGGTAAAACTAGAAAAAAAACCTACAGAGAAAAAGGACCGAGAGTGGTATTAACATTTTATTTATTAGAAAAATATTGATATTGATTTTATTGCTATTATTATTATTATATATTGATTGTATTATTTATTGATTGTCTTGATCCTAATATTATCATTTCTTATTATATTGTTATCGTATCTAATCATCATATCAGATCATATCGTCATCATATTTGATTGTATTTTGTTATCGTATACAATTTTATCATTAATTATAATATTGATTCAGTAGTATTTCTGATTGGGTCTTGTTTCACCTAAATTAAATCGCTAAAAGATAGACATTTTAGGTCAACAAAGCTGAAAGCTGCTGGATCTCCATGTTCTTTGATTGTGTCTAAGCCCTCGGGCCATATTGTTATTGAATTGAATGGGGCAGATAGTGTAGCTAAAGGTTTGAGGCGCCATCATCCTTTAGAGAAGTTATTGTTGTCCTGTGTTTGGTCATGGTCCTCCGCCATTCACGAATAATTATTAGCGCTATATTGTTGGGTGGCTTGCCATGGCACTGATCCCCCACTGGTCTACATGAAAGAGATATGGAGTTTCTCTTAATTGGCCGAGCACTCCCATTGAATTGGATAACTCCGAACATTGTAAATTGAATTGAATTAAATTAAAATCGAATCGAATTGAGTTGGATTGAAATCGAATTGAATTGAATAGGTCATGGTCATTTGGATACTGGCGTTGACTGACATTGCCTCCACACATTGAATCGAATGGAATTGTTATTGACCAATGATTAAATTGAATAGTGTCATAGTGATAAGACATTTAATTGATAAATCAATATTGATTGGTTATCTGATCTTTTTTCAATCCTTCATATTGATCTCTGACTTTATTGTTCTATTGTTATATTGAATTATCGATCCAGTTGATCAAGCAATTATTAATTGTTATTGCTATCGATTGGCCTTTTGATCATAGCTTGATATAATTATTCATGTTGATAAATTATCATATTGCTAATTGATTATCGTATTGATTGCTCAATTGACTCATTATTGATTATATCTTATTTTCGATTGAACGTATTGATTGTTTAGTAGATCCTACGTACTAAGTATTTTTATACTCATGGATATTTTCTTGTACCTGGATCCATGCAGGTGAGAGAGCTTTGATAGAGGATGATTCTTTAGGTGGCTATGCTCAGTGACAGACAGATTTTGCGCATGTTCTATATTGAATTGTCTAGTTTTTATTATTTTTGCATTTATTAGAATTGTGAACTTATTAATATTTTAGTTATTTTGAATATTATGGATTGTTAGTTATTATTATTGAAAAGTCTTTCACATTTATTATTTATATTCCGCACTTAATAAATTTTATTTCGTAAAAATATTTTATAAAAAATTGAATAGTGCCTCTGGGACGACTCTGAACACGTGAAAGTCATTACACTAGAGGTCCCCAGAGTCTTCTTATAGTGATTGATAAAAACTTGCCTGCGAAAAACGGAGAACAAAAACTCTAGAGATAAAAAGAAAAGGGGGTGGCTAAAAAATAAAATGGTTTCAACATATTTTTTGTATCTACCTTGGAGTTGGAGAGGATTGAGCTACCATATCTTCTTCCTTCTTGTTCTTCTATTTTTTATCTTTTGTGTTTTATGATCTAGACTTGAATGAAACTTGTGATGGACAACGAGCTGAACACTTGAGATTTTTACTTGAGAATCATGTACCCATAAATAGCTAGCTAGGGCTCAGGAGTTTAGGTGGATCTTGTTACTTTCTTATAAACTCTTCTCATGTGCTTAAATCTTTTGCAGGTTTTATATCTACCTTAATTTGTTGTTGTCTTTGATGTTATGTGTGCATTCCTGATTTGAAGCTTTTATGAATTATTAATGAATGTACTCATGTGAGGTTCCCATTGGCATCAATCAACCTTTGTCTAATAGAAATGTACTATGTCCATTGGTCATTCATCTAAAATGAGAGGTTGGTTGAATCCTAATGTGCGTAAAAAAAAGGGTAGACCGAGAGGATAAGATTGGAGTTTTTGGTGTTTGGTAAGGCTGAAGGGTGAATCCACCTGAATAGATAAAATTTGGATTTATTTTACCTATGAGAATGGTAGAGTGTTTGTCTAAATGGATGATTTGTATCTTGTAATATCTAGGGTTCTTCCACACTATAGTCCTTGTTTTCCTATACAAAAATGAAAAATATCAAAAAGTTAGAGTAACATTTATTTCCTGCAATTTTATATTTCAATCATTTTTACTCTTTTTATTAATTCTTGAATTTTGATCGTGTGATAATTCAGTGCACTTTCTTTGTAGATCGACCCTCAAGTACTTTTGTAACACACCAAAATTTTGTAAAAATATTGGAACTTTTTATAATGCTGATGTCGGACTATCGGACGCCCAAAATTAAAATGCTTGGGCATCCATTATCACAACCGATCGGCGATCTCAACCGATGCTCTACCGGACGATTGAAACACTTTAGGCATCCGAAAGAGCAACTGACAGAAAGACGACGAGATCGATTTTGATCTCTCTCACCTCCATTACACCCTAACTATTTCTATGCATTTGTAACTCATGCAACCATGATTTCGGGACTTCAATGGAGACATAGTCCTCCACTTTAAAGCCCCATTTCCTTCCTTTCTCTTCTTTCTTCTTCCATCTCATCCTCTCCGCTTCTTTTCCTTCTCTATTCGTGTCTCGGTCTCGATCAGAGGACATAGAACAACTCCGGTAGGCTATTTAGGTGCAGGTGACTTAGGAGGAAGAAGAGGACGCGGCTAAAGCTTGATTCGGCAAGGAGAAGAATGATCTAGAAACATGTGTGTAATTCGGGATCATGATCATCGGGTAGTTTCCTGAATATTTTACATGTTTAAGGGTTGTATTAAGGCTAAGATTCATGCTAGTATTGGGTAGAGATAATGACTTTAGGTTTCTACTAGTAGATCCGAATACTTATGAATTTAAGATATGTAGTTCGATGCCTTTTTCATATGATTGTTATGCCATGATTTGATGACGATAAGGATTTGTGATACTATATTTATTAGACTAGTTTAGATCCATAGTTAATCTTGAAATGATCCTAAAATTGTTGCTAACAAGTATGATTAAGATGATGGAAAGAATGATTATATTATGTGTATGATTCATAGTAAATGAAACTTTTATTTACAAAAAGAAATGTGCTATTGATTAGGAACATGCATGCAATGGCAATAAGATAAGTTGCGCTAGCGTTACAACTTTCTTGTGTTGAAAACTTGATTCAAAACATAAGGATTCCACAATGACCTAACAACTGATCAACTTTCGAGCGTCTGAATCATCTCGGTAAGAGTATAGCAACTACCATATCGGACGTTCGAAATTGGATCGGATCGATATGGACCAAAACAAAAGTTCGAAACTCGTTCGAACGATCAAACCAGAAAATGTCGAGACATGGAAATCGGCGATGACAACCAATTGGTCGATTGATCCTCGATCAGGTGACTGATCTGGATGATTCATGCCGAAAGATGACTCGATGGTCGGCGGAGACTCATTTGATCGACCGAGGGTCATAGAGTTTCTATGGATGACCGATCAATTTTAGACCAATCAAAAGTTCGAGAACCTTCATGTACGATAATGGATGACCGAATATATTTCGGTCAACCGCTCCACACTTATCCTCGGAACAACCAAAAGATTAACTCAGAACAGATGACGTACTATTTTCAGACAACCCATGTATATCCAATAAAATGAGCGTCCGATGCTCTTTCGTCTGACGCTGATCTCGGGCGTCCGATTCGTGGATAGAGGGAATATGACCTTAATTGAAACTCATGATTTAACAAGTTCTTGTCCACTTGATTGGTATCTATCTACATGAACTTAAAGATGATTTAGAGCCACCCTTTCTCCCTACATCCTTGATTGATTTGGGTGATCGAAAAATAGGTTTATGATTAATAAGATAAAATATGAGGGTTATCATTGTTGAAGCAAAGTTTTAATGCACTATAAAATTATATTTTGATGACGCAAACCTCGAAAGATTAGAGTTATATGCTGAAAAAGTTTAAATAGAAATTGACAACTTTAAGAATTAAATTTTCGATTAGTAATTGTCTATGTTCCCATAAGATTTACATTAACATGTGAATACAAAGTTGTAGAAAATTCTGTCAGTTTCTATAAAATTATAAATAATTTCATTTGGACACTGATATGAAAAGTTATGAATAAAAGAGTATAGGTCCAAAATGTATTATTTAAAATGAACAAATCTTTGTACTAAATTTTGAATCAATATTTGACTATGGTCTCATTATATTTTGAATGAATGATAAATATCAAAGTTGTAGAGAATTCTATTATCTTTTCATAGAATTAAAAATAATATCATTTGGATAACTGTGCAAAATGATATGCTCAAAATAGTACATGGCGATCGAGTTGGTGCCTGGAATACCGGTTAACCGGTTAGTGCAGAAAATGTCCAGTTTTAGCAAATAGAATATCGAAACTATACCGGTTGACCAGTTGGTCAGCCGAATAGTGTAGAATTCCCCAAGGTCATATTTTTCCCCAAGTGTACCGGTCGGCCGGTATGGCAAAATGGTCGATCGGTCAGCACGTTGAATGCATTATAACGGTCATATTTTAGTCCCAAAATTAGAAAACAAATCCCAACAACTAAATGGAGTTAAAAAGCTTATAAAAGAAGACCAGTGGGTCCAGAATTCATAAAGCACTTAAGGGAAACATCAAGCATCAAAGGAAAATCATTATCTTGTCTTTTTTCTCTCTACTTCTCTTATGAGTTTAGCATTGTAAAAGAGAGAAACATCTTAGAAAATTGAGTGAACTCATGTGTAGAAGAAGTTTCATATCTTATCTCTTGAACGAGAGAAAAGATAAGCTTCTTAAAAGGAGAGGTGTGTCTTACGTCTAGAAGCAGAGAAAAGGTGGTTTGATGTAAAGGGTTCTTCCTTGGTCCATTTTGAATTAAGAAAGAGTTTAGTAGAATCTCCAACGGTCTAGAGGTCGAGAAGTCGGAGCGGAGATGTAGACAAAGATTTGACCGAACCTCGTCAGCAAACCAACGTGTTCTTTATATTTGCATTTTCTCTCCCTCTCCTTCTCATATTATCATGCATGCGACATAATTTGATTTACATTGATTTAAAGTTTAACGAATTGATTTTAAGCTTCCGCGACATATTTTGTCAAATCGATATTTTTTATTTAAAACACCAATTCACCCCCTCCTCCCCTTGGTGCTTTGGGATTCTACAAGTGGTATCAGAGCGAGGTTGCTCTTGTTTTAAGATTTAATCATCTTTAGAGCTGGTATCAAATGGATTTAGTTTTTTTAAGGTCAATCAATTAGTCGTCCTCCGCTTTTTAATGCATTAAATTTTGCCATATTGAAAAAATAGGATGCAAGCATACATATGTTCTATTGATATTGATATGTGGGACATTGTTCAAAAAGATTATCATTTACATGAAAAATTACCTTTAGAATATATTGAAAGAGAAAATTTTTCTGTAAAACTTGATTGGAAAGTTTAAAAATATTTTATATTGTGCTTTGCATCCAACGAAATTTAATCGCATTTCTAGTTTTGAAAGTGCAAATGAGATTTGGAAAAAAAATAATTACTACTTATGAAGGAACCGATAAAGTTAAAGAATCTAGATTAAATATTTAAAATCACCAATATGATTCTTTCAAGATGCATGAAAAGGAAACCATTAATGATATGATTGTATGATTTAATGATATTGTGAATGGCTTAATCTCTTTGGGCGAGCCAAGAACAAACCTCCAAAATGTGAATAAGTTTCTCAAGTCTCTATCAAATGACATACAAAAAGGACCGTGATTGAAGAAAAAAACTTGAACAAGCTAGATTTTGATGATCTTATTGGTTTACTCTTAACCTATGAGATCGGAATCTAGGAAGAAGAAGAAGAAGAAAAGGTTCCCAGAAAGAAATCATTGGTATTGAAGGCAAACAAAGAAGAAGCAGATTCAAATAAAGAAGTGGATGAAAAAATACTTGCACGCTATACAAGAAAGCTTGATAAATATCTCAAATTAGTAAAAACTAAAAAGAAGAATGAGAAGCCAAATAGAAAATCATGCAAATATCATCAAGAAAGATACTCAAATTTCACAAAGAATAATAAAGAAGGAACACTTTAGAAAGGAAAGAAGAAGAAATGTGAAGATTCAACTAAAGCAAATGACTCATCAAACTCTTCTAGTGAGGATGCCTACTAGTACATAACGAAGAGGTAACATGTAACTCCTCAAATTCAAATAATGACTCATCGAGTTCTTCTGAAGAAGATATTTCATTTGACATGCATAAAGAATTTTCCTCTCTCATAAAAAGATATCTTGAACTTAAAAAGGAAAATGAAGAATTACTACATGAGTTTGAGAAATTAAAAAAAGAAAAGAATACATGTTTTGTAGAAAATGAAACTTTGAAAAATGAAATTGATTCCTTGGAAATTAACTATGCTTGTGTAGTTTTAAAGGTGGAAATTAACTATGTTCATTAGAAGAAGTAGAGAAGGAGAATGCCTCTTTGAAAAATATACAAAATAAGACTATTTCTCATGTAATGAGAAGTAATTCTAGGAAATATTTCGGACATGAAAAGTCTTATTGGACATTTGAACATTCTCATTCTAAATCCTTAAAGAATTCACATATTACTTGTTTTGCATGTGAATTTCATGATCATTATGCCTACTGGATTCATTCGCTTGTTTTGTATTCTGATTCATTTTCATCTTCGTCGTCGTTGCTATAATCTTGATTCGAGTCATCATCAACAAAATTGTCAAAGTTCACTTCCAAGAGGTCATTTGTATTGATCTCTTCCATTGACTCAGCGTCATCGACCAATTGAATATTCTCAACTCCATCGGCTACATCAATCGTCTCATTCACTTTATCTTCTTGATAGTAATCATCCATGGGTAGATCATTGTATACGGATGATGTTTCATTATCATCTACCATTATTTTTGCTAACAATAGTCTACTTCTCACCTTGCATGACACCCACCATTAATCCTTGGCTCTTTTCGATGGATACTTAGGGCAATATACTTGTCGCGCTTGTTTCGCCAATATGAATGGATTGTATGACTGAAGTCTTGATCGAGGGTTAATATCCATAAATTTAAACTTTTGATTGATCCGAACTCTTTTTTCTAAATCGAACCAACGACATTTTAGCACCACGACTTTGTTCGATTTTCCCAAATAAGACAATTCTATGATGTCTTCTATAACACCATAGTAATCAAAGTCGTTGTCCTCGTACATGCTTCTTAAAACGCATATGTCACTATTAACAATTGAACGTTATCGGCTATATTTTTTTGTATGAAACTGAGATCCATTGACTATGACGCCACAATAGTTAAGAACTTGTTTCTTTGGGCCATGACCTAGATCTCGTATTTTTAAATCTATGAATGAGCCATTAATTACCTATAAGAAAAATAACTAAAACTTTATTAAAAGTTACACATATGTAATAATTACGAGCAATCAGAAATAATTCTCACTTCACATCTCAATCGATCGGCAAAATGTTCATATCTTAGTTTCAATAACTCATCGTTTGAAACTAATGGATTGATTTCTCGCTGTAATTCTTCGGATTTCTTGAATTCATAGTTGTCAATTAATGAGTTCACATAGCAACAATTAACTTTAAATTAATTAACATATTAAAATAAATTGTCTTACTCGAGATATGGCGTCACATCACTATAATTTGCAAGGACATAATTCTCAACGACTGTGAGATCCCTATCATTCAAGACAACTTTGTTTCCTGTACCAAGAAGTCGACATGGATACTTGGAGATGGATAGAATATTCATGTTAACTTCTCTTTCACCACCATCATCGTTTCTTGAAACTTGGATATGTCGTGATTGTATGTGTGGTTCAAAGTACTTTGAAGCATGTGATTTTGAAGTTACAAAGTCCAAAATCACATATTTCAAGTACTTCATCGTCGAATTCATCGACTATGATCTATATTTTTGGTACCAAATACTGATAATTTATTTTGTCATTTTCTAATGTCTTTTTTTCATAATCTCATTTTATTACCAAGAATGTGGATGTACATCCTTAGTAAAATTTATGACAACATGATCAAAAAGAGGTACTAGAATTATGAAAAAAATCTATCAGTATTTGATTTCAAATTGAGTTCAATCATCTTAGGGGAAACTATAATCTAATAACTCATAATTGTCGAACAAATTTGTTTTTCTCATGCATTTACTATTAGAGAGGTGGGGAACAAAGAAGCATGCAGCCAGGAATCAATCATAAATGTCGAACGTTATGATTAACTCAACCATCTATAAACTAGGAATTACATTAAATTCATGTAATTTATTAGGAATTAGATTAATTTCAAGTAATTAACTAATAATTAACTTAACATGGTATTAGATTAAAAATAGCAAATTAACTAGTCGTTAGATTAGTTTCAAATAATTAACTAGTAATTAACTTAACATGCATTAGATTAAAAATAGCAAATTAACTAGGGATTACATAATGGATGGTGGCGGGCTCCTACCTTCTTAGCCGGAGAAAAATGGCGACGAGCGACGGAGGAGGGTAAGCGGTGGAGGAAGGCGGCAGGCGACAGCTGGCACCGGACGGAGGAGCACAGTCGGCGGACGGAGAAGACAGAGGCAGATGGGGGCGGAGGGGGCGGAGGGCGACGGATGGCGAGGTGGAGGGCGGGCCGCAGAGGAGCACAAACGGCGAGCGACGGAGGGCGATGGCGGCGGAGGGCAGCAAAGGAGAATGGCAGCGAAGGAGGAGGAGGAGGCGGAGGCGGAGGCGAATGGCGATGAAGGAGGAGGAGGCGGAAGTCAGCGCAGGGTGAATCAAAGGAGCAACGGGCATATGAGCAACGGGCGGGCAAGTTCGACGCAGGCGAGTTTGACCGTCGAAGCAGCGGGGTCGAGCGAGTTCGACGAGGGAGGGTTTAGGCGTCTAGCATGGAGCATCGGAGCGGAGGGCGTCGACCGTCGAGCGTTGTCGGTCGCGGTGAAAATCGACGAGCGAGCATAACAGTAAAAAGTGAAAATGCAAAAGAGGGGTTAGGGATTTAAATTAAGTATTTAGCGTCTCAAATTTCATGACGCTGCCTAGACGCTGCGGAGGTGCCATAATCTGGACGCTATTTCGAGGCTGTAGGGATGTTATATCAAATTTTCTTCCTAATTTAACATTATATGTGCGAGATTAAGTGATAATAATATGTATATGTGCACAAGTTATAGATGTCTATTCATATGTCAATATGTGTCCGATTAAGTAAGGGTAATAAAAAGTCGACTAATGCGGCCCTTTAAAGAAGCTAATGCATATTAGAGACACAATAGCATCATACTAGCGTCTCTGCGAATTTAGCGTCTCATGTTGGAGACACCAGGGCGATGCTAATAGGTTTTCTATATTTTAATTTTCTATTATATGTATGTAATTTTCTTTATCAAAATAGCGTCTCATCGCATTGTGCTCTGTTCCAGTCATTTTGTTTTCTTCCCACAATCTAAAAATTATGGAATGCATATATAATTATTCATGTATGCATATAAAATTATAAGTCTATATCTATATGTGTATATAACAAAATTGTGTGTATATATATATCTAATATATGGGTAAGTATATGTCTACGTGTGAGAGATTAAGTCACAACAATATATATTTGTATATGTATTATAAGTATATACATGTATGTATATGTCTATACATGTGCGAGATTAAGTGACAATAACATGTATATGTATACGTATTCTAAGTATATATATGTATGTATATGTTTATATGTGCGAGATTAAGTGATAATAATATGTATATGTGTACTTATTATATATAAGT
Organism: Pontederia crassipes; assembly: GCA_030549335.1. Classification (NCBI taxonomy): domain Eukaryota; kingdom Viridiplantae; phylum Streptophyta; class Magnoliopsida; order Commelinales; family Pontederiaceae; genus Pontederia; species Pontederia crassipes. Next base: position 27,272,418 of record CM060196.1, read on the forward strand.
ATATACGTGTATTTATATGTTTATATGTGCTCAATTAAGTGAGTGTAATAAAAAGTTGGCTACTGCAGCACAATATAGACACTATTGAGCCGCTAAAATATATTAGTGACATAATAGCATCGATGTAGCGTCTCATACGTGTTAGCGTCCCAATAAGACGACGCCAGAGAGATGCCAATAGTGTCTCTCTAGCGTCGACCATAATTGCGGCTCTAGTGTGGACGCTATTGAGCCTCCACGGAGACGATAAAATGGGATAATTTATAACAAATTATGTCTATTCATTCAACCATCATTATTTCATGATTAAGAATATAAAAATAATATATGTATAATTAAGATATGATATATATTGTATGGATAAAAAACATATATAAATTATAGGTAACAAATTATATATTTAGGAACACTCTTATGATGTAGACATATATAAGTAATTATGTAATAATACATATATATGTTGAAGGTACATGTACAATATTTAATTTATTTATTGATTAAAGTATAATATATATAATATATAGGATTGCATCAAAATAGATAACATATAGCGATATAAATATAGATAGCCTATATATAGTTATCTATTTTTTAATTAACATATATAGATATGAGATGCCAAGTAACTGTTAACATAGTGCTTCTTCATATTGGCGTCTACATAACGTCGTCTTAAATGTGATGCCAGATAGCGTCTCCATAGCGTCTTAAAAGATGCGATGCTAGTGTAGCACCGAACGCTGTCGACGCGAGAATAGCACTATGTTCTCCCGCGTACTTTCGCTTCATGGCGCGCAATAATAGCGGATAATGTTACTATGGCGCCTTTGTTAGCATATATTCTTTGAAACACTTAGATAACGCTAATGTAATGCTATTGAGAGGCAAGTAGCGTCGCTTATTTGAAACTCAACTGAGACACCATAACGATGCTCGTGGCGTCAATTTAGCGTCACCATGTTTCGAGATATTATTTTGTGTCGCTAATCATTAGTTTTCTTGTAGTGTTAGGCAAATTCATTATGTTGAAAATTGATTATGATGGTAATAAAGCCGAGAGATTTTCACTACATTTTGTCGTAATAAATCAGTAAAGTAGAAGAACCAAATCTTGAGAATAAACAAATTAACCTGTCAATAAACAAAGTTGGGTTTCTTTTACATGGCCCCAAATTTGAAGAAAAAAATATTTTAATGAAAACATAAAATAGAAGAAACTAGGGGTGTAAGAAAAATCGGACCAATCCAAAAAATTTACTCGGCTCGAAAAACTAAAAAGTTAGTGACCTGAATATAATTTAAGGTAATTTTTGATAAATTAAAAACCACTCGCTAAAATTAGTGTTCCAACAACAACAACAACAATAAAGCCTTATCCCACTAGGCGGGGTCAGCTACATAGATCATATGACGCAATTCCGCTCTATTAGTAACTATATTCATTGATCCATGTTCATATGATTCGACAGAGTTTTACGCTGGCTGTCGGGGCCTAACACAACCCTCCTCCTTTATCCGGGCTTGGGACCGACTATAAAACATAGGCGGAGTTTAAATTAGTGTTCTATCCGAAAAAAAATCATAGGGGCTCGTGGAGCCCGTTTTTATTTATATTTTTATTTATATAATTAATTCATAAGTTATCCATTTTTTATTACATTTATAATACTTTTTGTATAAAATCTCATACCTTAATATCACATTATCGAACTTTAATTTGGTAAATTTAAAATATTAGTAATATATTTTATATGTAATATAAAATTAAATGTTTTTATGTTCTTTTTAATTAATTAAATATATAATTTTAAAGTTATAATTATATAAAAGTAGAGGTTTGAAAAATCAACTAAAAATTGACTTATTAGAGGGTGATTTTTATTTTTTTAATAATAATTTTAGGATGACTTTTAATTTAAAAAATTGATCCGAAAAACGAGGGACGAATTTTTTGAACCCATAATTCCAGCCCTACAAGAAACGCGGTATGGATTAGACAATACAAATTGATTTTAGATCAGAAGAAAAAAAGAAGTATAATTATTATCCATATCCATATGCACGCACATAGACCATTGGGCATCCAACGTCTTCCACATAGATCTGAAGCAAAGGAGGGAGGGCCATCATGGATGTGGAAGCACTTCTTGGTTCCATTGTGGCGAAACTTGCGAGCTCCGCGGCAGACTCCGTAGGAGGAGCCCTCGGAGCTGCGTGGGGATTGAACGAGAAGTTCGAGAAGCTGCGTGTGCTTCTTCTACGGATTCGGCTCGTGCTCGAGGGTGCAGTGGAGAAGCGGTTCTGGGATAGAGCTATGTGGGCGTGGATTGATGCGCTGGTAAAAGTGGCCTCGGAAGCCAATAATGTCCTCGATGACTTTGACGACGAGATCCGGCGGCGCAAGTCAAGTGCTCCCAAGGTGCTAGACTTCCTTCCGTCTCCTAATCAATTTCTCTCGGAACAGAAGATGGGACGGAAGTTGAATGATATCATCCGGCAGATAGAAGAAATTGCATCTGAGGGCCTGAGATTCGGTTTTGGGCGTGAATACCGTTTGTTAAATGAGACAAGCTCCGTTGTTGACGAATCCGATGTGGTAGGAAGGAATGAAGAGAAAGAGGAAATAGTGAGGATGCTAATTGACGACCAGGAAAATATTGATAATGTTGCGGTACTTTCACTATAAGAAAAAGTCGTATTTCTGACGGTCCATTTTCGACGGCCCGAAATCCGTCTTAAATATCGACGGTTTTTTCGACGGATCTTCCAAATCGTCGATATTTTCGTCAGATAATTTTCGACGGTTTAACCCGTCTAAAATTTCGACGGTGATAAATTCGTCGAAAGATTCCGTCGAAAATATTTATACTTCGACGGTTATGACCGTCGATATTTTCGGCGGTTTATCTAACCGTCGAAACTTCCAACGGTCTGAACCGTCAAAAAATTTCAAGACTGGTTGCGCATAATTACTGAACTTATCAACGGTTTTGACCGTCGAAATTTGCGACGTTCAAAACAACCGTCGATATTTAGGCGGTCATAACCGTCGATAGTATTTAAATAAAATATTCCACCTTACTTTTTTCGACGGCCTCAACCGTCGAAAATGGAAATTTATAATTTACACAACCTATGTATCTGTCGATGTTTTTTAAAAATTATCATTAAGGGAATCGGCGGCTGAAACCGTCGATATTTCGACGGTTTAAAGAACCGTCAAAATTATCGACGGCTAAAATCGTCGATATTTCGACGGTTTGAATACCGTCGAAACTATCGACGGTTTTTCCAGCGGATTGGAGCCGTCGAAACGTGAATTAATATAATATTATATTTACCTATGTTGCGACAGTTTTGACCGTCGAAAAGTGGTTATATAAAAACCCGACCGCACTCTTACTTAGAACGTTTTGAACGTTCGTCCGCCGCCGCCCGTTTCGTCCGGCCGTCGACCACCTCCCGCCCGAAGCTTCCGCCGTCGACCACCTCCGTTTTGTAAGGAATAATGCAAGTTTTGTGGGGCCGAACGATATAGAGTTACTAACAAGTCTCAAGTCTCAAGTTTTGACATGCATTATTCCTGGTCCTCAGAGTCCTAAACAGAGGATTGATGTTAGTCACTCTATATCGTTCGGCCCCACAAAACTTGCATTCATTTAGATTGATGTCCTCGCCATAATATAACATACAACCATCACGACAACAATGTATTTTAGTTGAGCCAAGACCAAGTTTACTGACCAATCTTTTTGTCCTATAAAAATTTTCAGGAATACGAGCCCCAGTTGGTGTGACCTCTTTTAAAATATCTAGAAATGCATCAAAACATGCTTGTGAAATATTGTGGTCGTCTTTCAGATTCAACAATCTAACAGCAAGTGATAGTTCCGAATGACTTTCACACACAGGCCATAAGGGTTGGCTCGATGCGTTTAGTAAGTCATAAAAATCTCTTGCTTCTGGATTTGGTGCCTCTTCATTCTGCTCAAATCTAATATTGTCATACTCAGTTGCAGCTGCGTCATAAACAGACTGTTCATATTGCGAAGCAAATGTTGGTTCAGGATCCACAAAATGAAGACCTTCATTTGGGACGCTTGTCGAAGGCGCTCCTTCGCCTAAATCATCACATTCCCAATAATTGGGTTTGAAACCCTTTCTATATAAGTGAACTTTGACAGTCTCTATCGTCTGTAACTTTGTGCTAGCACATTTCAACCAAGGACACCTAATTGCTCCCTCCCGCTGAAATTGTAAAGATTGACAAGCCACAGTAACATAATAGTCAACGCCATCTATAAATTCTTGTGTCAAGCCTCTACGACCAGGATTATTTCTTTTGTACATCCATCGACGATCGTTCAAGTATGACATAATGACTGCATTATTTGCAAATCATAAAAAATTTCAGTCATACAAAATTATATAAGGAAAGAAAAATGAATATGAAACAACTGAGGAAGAACAGATTGTTTAGCTAATGTTTACTAATCATTCTACTAGGTATAGAGATAGCATATAATAAGTATATATAACAGTTTTGGCCCTTTTTGCTCATGATCATTTTCCATCAAACAAAAGGAGGAAAAAAAATATGACAACTATAATTCTAAACTATAATTCTAAATATTACAACTATAATTCAAATGCCACGCGCGGAGGGCGGCCGGATCTGGCCGCCACCGCGCAAGGGCGGCCGGATCTGGCCGCCGCACGGAGGGCTGTCGAGTATATTATATATATCTAGAACAGTTCTCGTTTGGTGGATGACCTACTGGTTTCATATAAAACGATCGGAAAGTGATTTCTTACCGAGTCAACCAGACACGATTGGGTAGTGCTAATTTGGAAACTAGAACAAAATTCTTCTTGGTCAAGTTGACCTTAATTGGTCCCAGTTGGTTCAAGTAAACAATAGTTTAAAATATTCGAGAATATTACTTAGAAACGATAGGTTAGAATGCATGATTTTTTTTTATACAGAGAGCAATTTTTTATTTCTTAAGAAAATTAGTTGGGAGTCTAAAAATATATGTTTGTTCAGAGAGTAAATTTTTTTGACACATCATCTTTGAACTACATGTCTAGGGCTAAGAAGGGCATAGAGAAAAAACCTTTAGGCATAACTTCTTTTTTAGTTAAAAGTCGATGATTCATAGGTGTTAGTCTCTTTAGATATGCATTTGATTTGATACGATATTCAAATTAAAGTAAAATGGATAAAGTTTCAGCAAATCGAAAATTTAGAAATGGAATTGAAGATTACTGACTCTTATCAATTGAGGCTAAAATTTAGAAATCTGTTATTCATTTGAGCAACTAATTGACTCTATCTGAGAAAATTCCACATACGGAGGGCGGCCGGATCTGGCCGCCGCGCACGACTGGCGGCCGGATCTGGCCATCGCGCGCGACTGGCCGTCGCGCGCGAATGGCGGCCGGATCTGGCCGCCGCGCAAGAATGGCGGCCGGATCTGGCCGCCGCGCAAGAATGGCGGCCGGATCTGGCCGACGTGCGCGAATGGCGGCCATATCTGGCCGACGGTGCGAATGGCGGCCGGATCTGGCCGCCGCGCGTGAATGGCGGCCGGAACTGGCCGTCGCACGGAGATGGTCGAAGGAGAGAAAAATAATATATCAAAGGAGGCAGGGATCAGACCTACCTGCGCCGGAGATGGTCGGCGGCGGAAGCTTCGGGTGGGAGGTAGTCGACGGCCGGACGAAACAGGCGGCGGCGGACGAACGTTCAAAATGTTCTAAGTAAGAGTGCGGTCGGGTTTTTATATAACCACTTTTCGACGGTCGAAACTGCCACAACATAGGTAAATATAATATTATATTAATTCGCGTTTCGACGGCTCCAATCCGCTGGAAAAACCGTCGATAGTTTCGACGGTATTCAAACCGTCCAAATATCGATGATTTTAGCCGTCGATAATTTTGACGATTCTTTAAACCGTCAAAATATCGACGGTTTTAGCCGTCGATTCCCTTAATGATAATTTTTAAAAAACATCGACAGATATATAGGTTGTGTAAATTATAAATTTCCATTTTCGACGGTTGAGGCCGTCGAAAAAAGTAAGGTGGAATATTTTATTTAAATACTATCGACGGTTATAATCGCCTAAATATCGACGGTTGCTTTGAACGTCGCAAATTTCGACGGTCAAAACCGTCGATAAGTTCAATAATTATGCGCAACCAGTCTTAAAATTTTTCGACGGTTCAGACCGCTGGAAGTTTCGACGGTTAGATAAACCGCCGAAAATATCGACGGTCATAACCGTCGAAGTATAAATATTTTCGACGGAATCTTCCGACGAATTTATCACCGTCGAAATTTTAGACGGGTTAAACCGTCGAAAATTATCTGACGAAAATATCGACGGTTTGGAAGATCCGTCGAAAAAACCGTCGATATTTAAGATGAATTTCGGACCGTCGAAAATGGACCGTCGGAAATACGACTTTTTCTTGTAGTGGTTGCCATTTGCACTAAAGATGGTGGGAAGCCAGTTATACAGGAAAAGCGACAGAAGGGTATGGTTGGCCATTAAAGAAAGTAACATCTTGGATTCGGAGGAAGATTTACTTTCTCATCTGCGGGGGAGCTACGAGCACCTGCCTTCATTAGCAAAGCAATGCTTCCACTTTTGTGCCATATTTCCGAAGGATCATAGAATGAAAAAGGATATGCTGATCCAGATGTGGATGGCTAGTTTTAACCTTGAGAAGGACGAAGGCCTTGCAACTTTTGACATTTTGGTTCGGTGGTTTTTTTTCAATGATTTAAAGCAAGAAAGAGATCCATTTGAAGATGGATCTCTCCCCATAACAACTTGCAGAATGCATCATCTTGTACATGCTCTTGCAAAATCAAATTCTAGGAGCCAGTGTATGAGGATGTGGGAGAAATTGCCCCAAGTTTCAATAGGGAAGGTCCATCATTTGACAATTTTGAGGTTGGGCGCGTTGGACATGAAGCAGATCTTTCAGGCCTTCCCTGACCTCCGCACGTTATTGATATGTGACAAATTTGCTGGTCAACGAATGGAAAGCATGGATGTTTCGCAAACTACTCGCTTGAGAGCATTGCAATTCCATAACATGCGGAGTAGGCTCCCACTTTTGGAAAAGTTTCTGACACATCTACGTTATCTGGATCTATCCCGTGCTGAAGTATCAATGTTGCCTGAATCCATATGTGAGTTGACCAACTTGCAGACATTGAATCTCTCTGGATGTCGAGAGTTGTGCATGTTGCCTGATGGGATGCGACGCATGGCCAACCTCAGGCATCTCTATCTGGATAGGTGCGATAAGATTAGGCAAATGCCGTCAGGTATGGGACATCTAACTAACTTACGAGTACTAACCAGGTACGCCGTGGGTGATGAAGCTGGGAGAGGCATAGAAGAGCTAAAAGGGCTACAACTTTCAGACAAATTAAAGCTCCTAAATCTAAACAAAGTGAAAAATGCTGCGGACGCAAGAGAAGCTCTTGATTCCAAACCAGAGCTGCAATGGTTAGAACTCTGCTGGAGACAAGTTTCTTCCAGTTGTTTTCCCCCTGACGACAATGTGGATCGTAATGGAAATCCAGATGAAGTGATGCAAGAATTGAAGCCCCCTGGTGGCATACGACTCCTGAAAATATGGCAATACTATGGGATTAATCTTCCTACATTTAATATGATGGACGACGTGCGTTCCCTCGAAAACCTAGTAGAACTATATTTGGGGTATTGCAGGAACCTCCGTCATCTTGCACTAATCTGGCAGCTGCCCGCACTTGAAGTTCTCTCTTTGACAGAAATGGATGAACTGAGGTACATTATTGGCGGTGACAACGCAGCCGGCTACACTCGTGTCCAAGTGTTTCCCAAGCTTAGAAAATTGATGCTGAATGATCTGAGGAGCTTGGCGAACTGGTGGGAGATGGAAAACGCAGTCGACTACCAGTCGGCCATGAGGAACTTGTTCCCAGCCCTTGTACACATGGAAATAGTTGGCTGTGCAAAGTTGGCCTCGATGCCATCGCTCCCGCTCCTCGAGGTGCTCAGATTGAACTGGTGCGACGAGATTCCACTGGGATCAATAATCACTTCAAAATCATTGGTTGACCTTGAAATTATAAGCTGCAGCGGAGGACGTGGCGAGGGAGTTCGACGTTGGATGAGGGAAATGATCCGAAGCCCTTTGGCTCATGCCTTGAACAGATGTTGCTCATGGACTGTGACTGGATCTTCTCCTCTTGGCGTTCTGGACCATGGGGAAACATGACCTCCCTCCAGCGCCTTACTGTACGTGGGTGCCAAATTCTGAGCGATTTGCATGAGGAGCTTCAGGGCTTGAACTCCTTGAGAAGTTTGACCATTTACGACTGCTGCTACTCCCCTGATGCATCGTCATCCACGGCCGCAGACGCGACACCCCTAAAGGCTCTCACTCATCTGCAGATCGAGGAATGCAGTGAGCTGACGTCGTTGCCCCAAGTCTTGCTGAAGAGCCTGAAAACGCTGGAATGCTTGAAGATTGAAGGGTGCCCCGAACTCGAAAAGAAATGCTCAAGAGAAGGAGAATATTGGCACCTCGTGTCGCGCATCAAATCCAGATTTGTAGGAATTGCCGTTTAGGAGACATTGACTTCTCAATAATTCTTATAATTAAACTCTGCGGTTAAAAATGGCATTGAACGATCTTGGCGTTCTTAATTTGAAGCCAGATATTTTTTTTTCCTTTAGATTTATTACATGCAAAAGAATCGTGTAAGTGTTATTCCAAGAATTCTATTTGCTCTGTGAATAAAATGGATCAGCTTCATTCAAAGATTTTTAATTTCCACAAGAAAAAGGCAATTAGGGACGATCTCATGAATGAAATTTTAACCAATGTAAACATTCATCACATTTTGATTCTACTTGTATCTGTCATAGATGATTTCAGCGTAGATTGCTTAAGTTGTAGCGATTCTACATAATTTCTTTTACGTGCATTAACTTTCGTCCTTAAATCTCATCTCGCATTCACATTGTTGCTTTTCTTTTCAGTAGATGATGTCCATACATTAACAATTGCGGGCAAATTATATTAAAAATCGTCAATTTTCAACTGTATATCATATTTCGCATCAACTCTATCGTTTTCAAGTAATAAATTCACCAAACTAAAAGTTAGACTCACAATCAGTCATTAATTTTTTAAATCTATGAATGATTCATATTAAATAATAGCATAAAAGAATGGAGACGTGAAGGAGGAGAAATAAAAGAAGAAAGGACATAGAACTATGGTGGATTAGAGGAAAAAAAGGCATATGGGAATTCATGAGGAAAATAAAAGAAAACAAAATGACAAGAGGAGATGGCCTGCCTTTGCGTGGCTATTTGGAAGCATCTTTCTCGAAAGAGGAATGTTGTATACTCTTAATAATCTTTTTAAAAATTCTCCTAACATGTACGTAGGTTATAATTTTATGAACTTTTGAGAGAGTATTACCGGGAGAACTTTAAGGAGGATGAATTAGGAGTATAAATTATTTTCCTTTTCGAAATGATGACTAACTTTTTATTTAGTGAATTTTTTTAATTTTTTTCTTGAACAAAACTAATTTTCATTTCTTTTGCAATGAATTCTAAATAAAGGGTGGGAAAAAGAAATAGGATAAGAAGTAAAAATCGGACGCAGATTTTAGAGTAAAATATAATCTTAAAATCGGGATTGATAATAAAAAAAATTATAATGGTTTTTATAATAATTTAACAAGAAGATTTACCCAAATCATTGAATAGACATTTATTATGGTGTGAATTCAGATCTGATTAACATTGACCACAATCCCGTTGAATTACGTCATTGCCGATGTAAGCGTCCTGTTTATATATAAAAAAAAGAAGTTGGGATTACTTAAAAAGTAACGGGCCTTTTGGTCTTTTGAAGGTATCAGCTAACAGAAATAATGCCACGGTGGACAAAAACGTGTCTTCCTCTCCTCCGTTCCGCATTGTTCATGCCCGCGACCTTTAGCCGCCCAAGTTCGCATCCAAAGTTTTCAAACTCAAAATTTATTTTGACTCATTTTACACTCCGTAAACTAGAGATGAAAATTCGAAATGTAAACTCGTAAAGTTTATGTACATAATTTTATATATATATTTAACATTATATGTTATAAAATGTTTTTGAAAAATAATTTTTATATGTTAGTTTTAAATGTAATGAATTGATCATATTTTAACTCAATTTGAATTGCATAACTATTCATTATTTTTAACAATTCATTACACTCTACATATACGTCGATGCAACACATGTTGAGACGTGAAGAGTTCGAATTTATATATCAAATTATCAAAATAGTCCATTAGTCATACAAAATAAAACATAAAGTATTTTTAGTTGTTAAATCATTAATTTTTAATGCTATTTTCATTTCAATTCTGACCTCAAAATATTGGTTAAATGTTTAACTTTTGCATCTGATAATTCTACCCGTAGACTCTATCGAATTTACTCGATTTTATCCAAGCCCACCAGAGTTTACCCAAGTTTATTACCAAATCCTATTTCACTTCGAGTTGACTCGATTTCATTACTAAACTCGTGAACTCGTAAGAGTTCAAGTGTCAAACTCGAGAGTTTGTGAACTATGCTCCCGTTGTCATCTCTTCTGCCAAGGCATTCCCTGTCGTCCGTCGTCTGTCCTCCATTTTTAGATTGGATAATGTCGGAAAGAGGACGATGTCACGCACATTTTGATATGGGTTAGGAGGAGTTTCATCCATTGTGGACGATGAACGAAGCGTTGAACATCGAAGAAGGGGAAAATGCCGGCGACCTCGATTCTTCTACTGGTACGTTGGGCATTTGTTTGTAGCTTGATTAGTCCTATTTTAGAGGGTTTCAACCATAGTTTTAGTTTCCAATCATGTAGAGAGGGAGGGGAGGTTGTTTTTTTGACAAGTCCGGTAGGTGCTCAGCCGAGCTCATCACGACTATTCCGATAGGTGAACACATAAAGGGGAAATGGACCAGATTGAACTCCTTGCACAAGTTAATCATTAATCTCTTTTAGGTTCGTTGATTTCGAGTTTCGGTCATTCTTCGATGACTCAGCCTTAGATCGAGTTTGGTAGGCAAACATTAGGAGTGCTTTTAGTTACTTAAACTAATTTAAGTAAATTTTTATTGTTTCGTTCGGCGAGAGCAGTTGTGAGAATTAACTGATAGCCAAAAATAATTTTTGTATTTTGGTTAAGGGTTTAGTTAGAAGTTGTTTTAAAGGTTGATTTGAATTCCATTTATAAGGGAGGTTATTAATCGGTTGGATATTTGGTTGGATATTCGATTACTAATCGACGAAGCCATCACTTTATTTTTGGTAAGTGTTTTAGTCAAACCCATCATAAGACATTATTTATATATATTGTGTGGTGTTACCTCTAATAATAATTAATGAGTTTAATTTAGAATGTCAACTAGTTAATTATCAAAATAATTGAAAGCAATTGATGTGAACTTAGGTGGAAGTACTACTAGTTTTGTTTTTACTATCTTGATGTTGTAGAATAATTTACTTGAATTCGGACAAAGAGATAACTTGAAACTAGCGAATGCGACGTGAGGGAATTTATCTCAAATGACATGAATTACTTAACTTTTCAGAGTGATAACATTGTTCCACACGATGTGGAATGAATTTTTGTGATAGTTTCTTTCATTCGTTATCATAACTTGTTTGTATGCTTGATATGTGTGTTGACCTGTCACTACAAGAAAACTGTCGAATAGCGACTCAGATTAACATCGTCAAACTATGCGATACTAAATAGACACTAATAGCATCACAATAGTGTCATCCTTGGGTCGACAAATGCAAATGCTAATTGCCTCTCTATAGCATCAACTTAGCGTAGCATTAGCGTCAAAGAATGTCGACTCTACATGAGGCACCACCGTGACACTATTTTGGCATTATTATCATGGGCGAAAATTAGAAAACGCGCGGCAAATGGTAGCGATGTATTGAGTCACAAGTCAACGACGCTAAATTAGCGTCACCACGACCGAGACACGGAATTGACGCTAAAATAAGAGGTGATATTAGCACCGGCTTCTTACGTTGTATTGGCGTCGACATTTGCAATGCTATATTAGTGTTGGAGGTTGGCGATGCCAAGTGGACGCTATTTTGTGCTCTTTTGATAATATTTGTTATATATTGTATTGTATACTATAGAATACTATACTATACTATACTATAACTATACTATACTATACTGTATTATACTATACTATACTATACTATACTATACTATACTATACTATACTATACTATACTATACTATACTATAATATACTATACTATATTATACTATACATTATACTATACTATATTATTCTATTATCTAATAATAAAAATTAATATACCATCCTATACATGCATTATACTCTAATTCCCAAGTTTCAAAATTAAAAGAATAGTGCTTCTTCATTTTTCATGGGATTCAAATGGAGATTGACAGAGATCCGACCGTCGGATCATCACAAATTTTGTACCTCCTGTAGATCACAGCGACACAAATTTTTTCTTATTTTTGGACGATTTTAGGAGGCCGGACTATAGAGTTAAGAACCTAGGAAAAAAGGCTTTTGATGGTCTCCAAACTTAAAAAAGTATTCACATTATAGTTAATAACTTTAGGGTTTAGCGTCGCACGTTTGTGACGCCAATGCGACGCGATGTTCGACTTTAGCGTCGCAATGTCAAAGTCGCTAATATGAGGCACTATTTGGCAGACTTTATAATTATAACATGGCGCCACATTAGCGACGTCATAGTGTCACCTATTTTTGTCGCTACATAACGTATCCTAATCGTTCTTTATTTTAATCTGACGTTTTGTAGCACCGATACCTCTTTCCCTCTTTCAATCCACCGATCCTCTTTTAATCCCTCCTCTCTCTTTCAATCCACCATCCCTCCTCTCTTTCAATCCATCGTCCCTAATGTTGCCCGTCCGCCTCCCCTCAACCCCGGCCATCCACCACAGTAGTTGTCATCATCTTCGTCATCGTCCCGGTCGTCGTGGTGCCACCCCCTTCTCCCTCTGCCCTCTGCCCTGACGACTTCGCCGCCATGACCACCACTACCCCAACCCCTTCTCCTTTCGCCCTCTACCCTGACGACTCCGTCGCCATGACCACCACTACCCACCCCTTCGCTCTTTGCCCCACCCCCTTCACGATGACGAGGAGGCCCTCACACTCGAAGAGGAAAAACTGCCCACCTACGACCGCGTACGCTAGGGCATCCTCACGCTCGAAGAGGAGAAGCAAGAGGTCGACGTTCAGGGCCTCAGTTTTCGAAAGCGCATGGCCCTGCTCGAGTGCCTCGTCCAAGTACAAGGACGATTGAAATGATAGGAGCAAGAACGATTTAATTTGATGTAATATTATGTAATTTGATGTAGAAGAATGATTATCTCATGGAGTTGTAATTTGATCTAATTTGATATAATGGAAATATATATGTCATGTAATGTAATTTGATGGTGTAACAATTGATGAATGTAATGTAAAAAATTAGCAATCGATGAATGTGCAAGGCAATGTGATTTCTTTGAATGAATATATGTAGTTAGTGTCTTCTTCGGGTCGTAGTGGTGTCTCAGCATATAGTGCCACATTAGCGTCCGATTAGTGTCTCAATGTAGCGTCAACCGAGTGTCGAAGTAGCGTCCACACATTCAGTGCCGCTTTAGCGTCAAAGTAGCGACACATATTAGTGCTTAACCACGACACTCTTCTTGTCATTATAATGTCACAATAGCGCTTCCATGTGATGGTAATAGCGTCGACAAATCGGTGGACGCGAAGTCGACGCTAATAGCGACTGAAATTATGTGTCACCAAGCTTGTGGCGCTAAGTTGACGCTAATGTGTCACCACGTTCGCCAACACCGAGTTAGCACCGCATTAGAGGCTATTATGTTGTGTCCTTAATCGCATCTTTTCTTGTAGTGTGTGATGTTTTATTATGAATTTTGGAAGCTCATCGATTATGATAAAAGTTTTCCTTGCACACGAGAAGTAAAGATTTGGTTTTGAAAAAAAATATTTTATTATGATGTCTTCAAGTGTGAAATCTCTACTTTGAATTTGCATTCGTGCATCATATGCATTACATGTAAACCCGCATAAAACGAGTGCTTTCACCTCAGATGATTGGTCAACTCCGGATAAATTGATTGAGGTTTCATTTGCTCTATGTCGATATAGTGACACGAGGAATAAGTTCAATACCTTGTGTCGATATAATGACATGAAGGGTGGAATTAGAACAACTGGCGATATAGAGATACGAGGGATGGAAGGGGAAAGAAAAAAAACTGTGTCAATATAATGACACGATGAGTGATTTAACTTCCTGTGACAATATAAGAGGCGGAATTAGACTAATCACCCTGTGGCGATATTATCTTTGATCAAGTTTGAGAGGTTGTCGATCATGTTTTAGAACCGAAGGCCTTCTTATGTTTCTCTTAGGTGTAATTCTTTCTATTTTATTATTATTTTATTATCTCTTTAGCAGTTCTAGGATGAACTCCATATTTTAATTTTTTTCTTCTTTGGAGATTTTAATTTGAAGGGAAATACTCTGAACCTTAATTTTATTATTGAAATTCTTTTGATCAATTATTTAATTGAACTACATGATTTTGATTTAATTATTTGAGTTTATGAATTAAGTAATTACTAATTCGTAGACTATTTGACTTCATATTTCATTAATTAAATTAAATTATTTATTTGAAAATTAATAATTGACAAAGATCAAATAATTAGTAATATGGAGAATTAGATCTGTATAGTCTATTGATCAAGTTTGTGGAGTGATTAATAGTTTAGGATTTTCATTTTAATACATATTAATCTTAATCTTATCTAATTGAATACCAATTTGTGGAATCTATGATTTTATTCTTGTCAATTTAATAATTTAGGAAAATTCTAATCCATCTTGAGAAATTTAATTTATCTTTTTTTCACATATTTATCCTTAATTTGTTATCATCCTAAGACCTAACTTCAGCACCATTATCCTATGTTATTATTATCTTATTTTTAATATTTATTTTATAATTATAAAACCTATTTTGAAAACCTATATTTTTTCTCTTTTTAATTTATAAGATTGGATTTGAATTAATAATATTTCTCACGAATTCGACACTCTTTACTTTTTTTTACTATATTACTTGAGCGACTAGTACACTTACTAGAAGATTTATTCTAAGTCATTTTATGCACCAATTACAAGACTTGATTATAGGAAACAATGGCATTCTTTCGGTGAGGAGGTGACCTAGTTTTTTATGCCAAATGTAAAAAAATGTTCTTCTCCACAGTTCTTGCTGCATTGTTTATTTTATAAAAAAATTCTACAGATAATGAATGCTTCACATATTTGGGTCGCCTTGCCACTCAGTTGGTCCTGGACAAACACATGATCTGACATATAGGAAATGACAGATGATAAATCTCTTGTTAATTGTGCTACTAAAATTAGCTTAATTTGATGTCTAATTTTAAGTATAAAGTGCTAGAATGAGTTGTCATACATACACTTCCATTCGACAATGAAATAGTGTTATTTGAATGCAAAGATTTAACATCTACAAGTCGCTCCACATGAGAAGTCGTGAGACTTGAATCTCCATAATCAATTATCTATTCTCCACAAGAAACAAAATGAGAGATACCTGCCATATTAACTTGTCGAGCCTGACCTTTGGCTGCCTGACTACTAAGCATCAGCTGAAGTATGTACTTCTGTTGCTCTTCAGTAAAGGGAGAAATTGCCTTAGAGTCATATGTTTCTGTCTTGTTCACTTCATCACGAGCATGTCGTGTCAGAACTAAATTAGCCAAATTCTGAATACCATTTCTGAATTAGAAGTTTGCAGGATAGCCATTTATCTTGTAACGTTGAACTTTCTTGTGTCCTGATTTTTTTATAAAATTCACAAACTATATTAGGATCCTTCTTCTGTTTGAAGTGATTATTATGAAACTTGGCACTCCACACTACAATTTGATTAGAATCAATGTGAACTGACTTTTTCTATCTAAGCTCCTCCTTTACCAATAAGGAATGCACTTGATTAATGAAAGGAGTCATTAATAAGATATGTGAACGAACATGGTTATAAACATCATTGTTGCCCATAAAAATTTGTAAGATTATATCGTTACTCAGCTCTAAATAATCTTTATATTCTTTTAAGGTGTCCGAAACAAGCAATAGTTGAGTCAGGAGCTGTTGAATCCTATGTTTGGATGATAACAAATTAAACTGAGCATAAAAGTTACTAATCTATGCTCAAGCGATGATAATGCAGGTGTAAGATTCATATGACCTCATTCACAAAAGAAATCGCCAAATTAATATCGAGAAAAAAATTTTCAGCACACGACCTATTGACTGACCATGGCAATGGTCGATTGATATTCAACTTAAGAAAAGATGAGACAATACCGGTCGACATCGAGATAATACCGGTCGATGCACCGATTGACGATGAGATGTACCGATCGACATCGAGGTATTACCGATCGATGTATCGGTCGAAGGACTGATCGACCAAACAACATCAAATCATAGAAAATGCAACAACGATCATATTGACCGGTTGACCGGCCCAACACAATGGTCGACCGTCCACACAGTCAAATGAATAGTAATGACTATTATTTTGACGAGAAAATTGTGAAAGACTTTTTGAACAAATTTTCACTTGTAGGAGCTTATAAAAGGAGTGTCAAAGCCCGAGGAAAAATCATTCAAGCAAGCAAGAACATTTTAGAACTCCTTTCAAGTTCTTGAGCCCAAACTTGCTAATTCTTTCCTTTTATTTTCTTAGCTTTGAGTGTGTCTTGCCTCTTGACCAGAGAAGAAAGCGTGTGGTGTAAAGAGGATTGTTCTCTCCCTACAAAAAAAGAGAAAGATAGTGGATCTCCGGTGGTCTCAAGGTCGAAAAGTCAGAGCGGAGACGTAGGCCAAAGAGTTGAGCTCAAACCTCATCATCATATTGTGTCTCTTTGTATTTGTTCTTTATCTTTTACTTACGCTTATCGTTATTTGCTTGTGATAAGTTTTATTGATTTTTTCCAAAGTGATTTTGCGAAAAGATTTTTATACACCAATTCATCCCCTCCCCCTTGGTGCATTTGATCCGACAATTGGTATCAGAGATGGTTGCTCTTATTTTTAAGATTTAAAACGTCTTTTAGAGCTGTGGCATCAAGTGGTTTCAGTTTTTTCTGAAGTTCAATCTATTAATCGTCCTCCATTTTTTAATGCATCAAATTTTACATATTGAAAAATTAGGATGCAAGCCTATGTTTGTTCTATTGATATTGATATGTGAGATATTATTCAAAAATGTTTTGATTTACGTAGAAAAACTCCTTAAAAATATACCGAAGGAGAAATACTTATCATAAAATTAGATTTGAAAGCTAAAAATATTTTTTATTGCGCTTTGAATCCAACAAAATTTAATCGGTTTTCTAGTTGTCAAAGTGCTAATGAGATTTGGAAGAAACTTATTATTATTCATGAAGGAACAAATAAAGTTAAGGAGTCTAGATTAAATATTCTTTTAATATGCTTTAAAATGAATGCATAAATGAGATGGTAGTTCGCTTTAATGATATTATAAATTATTTAACTTTTTTAGGAGAGCCAGGGACTAACCCTCAAAAAGTGAAAAAATTTCTCAGGTCTCTCTCCTCTAAGTGGCATACAAAGAGAACAGTGATTGAAGAAAAGAACTTGAACAAGTTAGACTTTGATGATCTTATAGGTTCACTCTTAACCTATGAGATCGAGATCAAGGAGGATGAAGAAGCAAATACTTCAAAAAGAAAAACACTAGTATTGAAAGCAAATAAAGATGAGGAAGATACAAGTGAAGAGGATGAGGATCTTGATGAAAAGAAACTTTCTCTATATGCAAAAAAGCTTGACAAATATCTCAAGTTTGCTAAGCAAAAGAAGAAGAAAGACTTCACCTAGAGAAGATCGTCATTAAACAAAAAAATAATTTTCTTTGAATGTAAAATGATTGAATACTACAAAAATGAATGTTCAAATTTGGACAAAAAGGAGAAAGATGGAGAAAGCTCAAGAAGGAAGAAAAAGCTCAAGAAGAATGACTCAAACACCTCCTCTAGTGATGACGAAGAAGCCTACATATATATAATGGTTAATAGACATGAGGTATTATCTAACTCATCTGACTCTAGTGATAGTGAATCCTTTAATGTGCATGATGAGTTTAGAATTCTTATTAATAAATACGGATGCCTAAAAAAAATATGATGATATAAAAATAAAGCTTGAAAATTTGCAAAAAAAAAAGAATGTTAAAGCATGTGAAAAGTGTGATATATTGAATGAAGAAAACTCTATATTGGAATTCTCAATTAAAGAATTGAAAATGAAAAATAGTGCACTAAAATCATTATGTGAAAAATAAAATGTAGCAAGTGCATGTTTGAACAAAGAAATTAACAACTTGAAAGTTGAACTTGAAAAATTCTCAAATGGAAGTAAAATGTTAGATGTCATGCTTAGTGGATTTAGAATATTTTCAAACATTAAGGGACTTGGTTCCAATTCTTCTAAAAAGAAGAACGACAAAAAAATTTTATTTGTTAAAGCATCACATAATTACACAAGATCACATATTATTTATTTTCATTGTGGATATGAAGGACATTATTTTTATAATTGCATATTAGGAAAGAAATAAGTAAAAGGATGAAAAAAATTTGGATTCCGAAAATATGAAACTGTTAATTTTTTTCTTGTAGGAAGCATCTAAGTACAATGAAAGTAAATGATATTTAGATAGTGAATGCTCAAGATATATGAGCGGCGATGCATCAAATTTCATCAATTTGGACAAAAAATGGAGGAAAAATCACCTTTGGAGATAATAGTAAAGGAAGAGTAATTGGTATAGGTAATATTGATAAGAATGACAAAGTGTATTCGGAAAATGTTTGGCTAGTTGAAAATTTAAAACATAACCTAATTAGCATAAGTCAATTATCCGATAAAAACTATTTAGTCGAATTTGAAAAGGACAAATGTTTGATACTAAATGAAAACAATAAAATTTTACACATGGGTTTAGGTATAATAATGTATACAAAATTGATTTTGATAACTTGAAAGATGAAAATTGTCTTAGTGCTATGCATGATGACATAAACTTGTGGCATATAAAATTAGGACATGCAAATTGTAAATAACTAAATAAACTCTCAAATCATGAATTAGTTGGAGGCTTGCCTAAGATCAAATTTGAGAAAAATAATATTTAAAAGTCATGTTTAAAAGGTAAACAAACCAAAAGATCTTTTAAATTAAAAGGAGTTATTAGTACACATAGGGCTTTGGAACTTTTACATCTTGATTTATTTGTACCTATTGATGTGACAAGCTTAAGAGGAAAAAGATATGTATTTGTGATTGTTGATGATTTTTTCCGTTTCACTTGGACTATTTTTCTCACTAGTAAAAATGAAATGCTAAACATGTTTTCCAAATTTGCAAAAAGAATTCAAAACAAATTTTAATAAAAGATTTTAAAAATTAAAAGTGATCACCGAAGGGAATTTGAAAATCATAAATTTGAGTTATTTTGCGAAGAAAATGAAATCACTCATAACTTTTTCACTCCTAGAATACCTCAACAAAATGGAGTAGTAGAAAAAAAATATGACTATACAAGAAATGGCTAGAACGATTTTAAATGAAAGCAAGTTACCAAAATATTTTTGGGCGGGAAGTCGTAAACACATCATGCTATGTTCTCAATAAGATTCTACTTAAACTTCTTGAGAAGAAAATTTGTTTTGAAGTATTATTTGGTAAGAAACCAAATATCTCTTATTTCAAAGTTTTGGGTGTAAATGTTATATTTTGAATATCAAAGATAAACTAAGCAAATTTGATGATAAATGTGATGATAATATTTTTCTTGATTATTCTAGTATAAGTAAAGCTTATAGAGTGTATAAAAAAGAACATTAGTTATTGAAGAGTCCATTAATATTAAATTCAATGAAACTAATGATTTTTTGAGCAAGCAAGTACAAAGACAACTTGAAGTTGTGGACATAGAGGAAGCAAATATTTACACCCCAAAGGTGGAAGAAATAGAAGGACCTCGAAGAGGGACAATCAAATCATTCTAAGCAATTGGAGACATGTCTCATCACACCCACTTGATCAAATTATAGGTAATATAAATGAAGATATAAAAACTAAAAGCTCTTTAAAAAGTTTATGTGCTTTTTCGACTTTCCTTGCAAATTTTGAGCCCAACAATATAGATGAAGCACTTGAAAATATAAATTGAATAAATGCAATGCATGAGGAATTAAATAATTTTGAAAGAAATCAAGTGTGGAAATTTGTGGAAAGACCCAAGGACCATCCTATCATTGGAACATGGGTCTTTCGAAATAAATTAGATGAAAATGGTGTCACTGTGATGAACAATGCTAGATTAGTGGCCAATGATTACTAACAAATTGAAGGGATTGACTTTGATGAAACTTTTGCTCACGTTGCTATATTCGAAGCAATTCGAATGCTTTTGGCTTTTTCAAATGGATGTACAATTAGCTTTTTTAAATGATTTTACAAATGAAGAAGTTAATGTTGAACAATCTCAAGATTTTGAAAATCCAGATTTCCCTAATCATGATTCCAAACTTTCAAAAGCTCTTTACGAATTGAAACAAACTCATCGAACTTGATATGAAAGATTGAGTTCATTTTTAATTAAAAATGGTTTTCAATAAGGGAAAGTTGATTTGTTTTAAAAAATATTTTAAAAATGATATTTTAATAGTTCACATTTATGTTGATGATACTGTTTATGGTGCCACTAATGAATGCCTATGCAAAGAGTTTGAAACTCTTATACAACAAAAATTTGAAATGAGCCTTGTAAGAGAGCTTACGTTTTTTCTAGGCCTACTAGTGAAACAATCCAAGAAAGGCATTTTTCTCAATCAAGAAAAATATACAAATGAGTTGCTTAAAAGATTTGGAATGAACAAATGTAAACCGAGCACAACCCCTATGAACACTACTACAAAATTGGATAAAGATAAAAAAGGCAAGTCCATTGATAAAAAAAGGTACATAGGTATGATTGATAGCTTGCTCTATTTAATGGCATCTAGGCCAGATACAATGTTTAGTGTGTTCTTGTGTGCTATGTTTCAATCCGCTCCCGAAAAATCACATTTAATCGCTATAAAAAGAATAATGCGCTATTTAAAGCATACATATAAATTAGGCATTTGGTACGATAGAAATTTTCCATTTGAATTGCATGCCTACACCGATGGAAATTTTGTCAAGTGTAAAGTTGATAGAAAAAGCACTAGTGGGATGTGTTATTTTCTTAGTAGTTCTCTCATTTCATGGGTTAGTAAGAAATAAAATTCTATCGCACTTTCTACCGTCAAGATCGAATATATAGCCGTCGGTAGTTGTTGTGTACAAATACTATGGGTAAAACAATAATTACTTGATTATGGTATAAATTATTCCAATGTACCCATGAGGTGCGATAACACAAGTGCTATAAAAATGACCAAAAATCTAATTCAACACTATAGGACTAAACACATTGACTTGCGATATCATTTCATTAGATAACATGTGACCCTGAAAGACATTGTCATTGAACATATGTCCACTGAAGTCCAACTTGCAGACATATTTATAAAACCCTTGAGTGAAGAATGATTTTGCATGCTTAGAAGGAAATTAGGAATGATCGAATCTTGATTGCGTATCAATTCTAAGTAAAAGTGATTTAGTTATGCAATATCACTTTTGACATGAAGTGAACATTAAAAGTGTTGTACAACACTTACATTTATATGAAATAAATCCCTGAAACTAAATTTCAATGATTAAAATTTTGAAAATGAGTGAAAAATGGCTGTTAGATTAGAATCAGTCGACCAATAAGATACACCGGTCGATCGGTATATGACTGTATCTGACTGACATCCATCGACCGATGGATTGTTTATTGCAAACAAACTATCCAGTCAACTGTTGTACATAATTGGTCGACCGGTATATGCCAAAATCGCGACATATAAGAAATCGACTGAGAAAAGATAATAAACTGAGAAAATATAATAAAGTTGTGTTTTGTCAAAATAAGATGAATGAATAATATAAATATAAACTATGATCAATGGGGTTTAAAAGTATAGAATTGATGAATAGGACTTATCTTGATTAATACTACTATTCATGTATGAAGTCTAAGATAAAAGATGATAAGTTAATAAAGCAAAATTCCCAGATTGATTTAACCAATATTGCATGCTTTAAATCCTATTTTGATATCAATAAATGAGATTAATCCTTATGGTTGTTAATCTAATTTATTAAATCCCAAAATACATTCATCTAGAATATAAAGTTAAGAGCTTTTTCAAATCTCCTTAACAATTATACAATTGGGTATCTTGTGATTTTCCTAAAAGTGGCATGTAAGAGAGAAAACAGAGAAAACTTCTAAAGGATCTTAAGACTTCTTTTTAGATAATAAGAAGATTTAAAGGAACAATTCTCAGACAATAATTAATAGAATCATCCAACATGCTATTAATCCATCAACTAATTGTACCAATAATCCACATATAATAGGGTTCAATCAAGAAAATCATAAAGAACTACTCCATAAAACTAGAGTACATCAATCTAAATAATGTCTCAGAAAAAGGATAGAGAAAAAGAGTAACTACTCTTAATTCTACCGCTCTCTTTCGAGTTTTCGGCAGAACTTCGTTGTATCCTCTGGATCGCCTTCACCAAGCCTTCAACCTTTGAATTCTATCCTCTAAAGATGTTTTTCCAGTTGGTTTGGGGTCTTCTTATATAGTTTTCCTGGTAGCATGACTCAACAAACCGAAATCTTATAAAAAATGTGGATAAAAACGGCCAAAATTACTGCTATCACGGCCATGATGTTCAAGTGGCACAGCCGTGACAAAATATGAGTTATCCATCGTATTCAGCACGGCCATGAACATCTGCTGCACGGGCATGACACAACATTAGTTTTTAGCCTTCAACTCGCACAGCCGTGATAGAACATGATTCTTCGTCCAATGTTTGCATGGCCGTGATTTTTCATCGCGCGGCCGTGATAGAATGATTGGCTTTTACCCTTCTTTGCAAGGGCGTGACATTTTATAGCACGGCCGTGATAGTTGCTGGAAGTTGTTTTTCGCAACTTTTTCATTTAAATTCCAATGCATTTCCATTCTCTGTCATGAATTTAATCAAGCTTAGGTAGTAATAAATCTCCAAAGAATTTCTTTGTATTTACAATAATTTTCCAACTTTGAAACATAAAATACTCCTAAAATTAGAATAAATTGGCCTAACAATTATGCATGAATTTTGTGCAACAATATCCACCACCGTCCAGTCGTCAACCTTTCGGCCATTTCTCTGCTCTCCGGTTATCCCTTTGCTCTCCAGACATCCATCGACCGATCGTCCTGCTCTCCGCTAGGTCTTTCTTTGTCTTCTTCCTTCTTCGCAACGTCGTCAACTTGCTTTCCGTCGGCCACCCTCTTCTCTTTCCTTCCTTCATCATTAACCGATGATTCCCTCTCTCTCTCTTCACTCCATCACTGTCTCCTGCCACCGCCTGTCGCCGCCACTGATCGTTGGCGCGGCCGCCCTCTCATCACCTACTCCTTCTTCCCGTCACCGTCGCCGTCTCCCTCTCTCCCTGTCACCGTCGTCCCCTTCCTCTCACTATCGTGCTCTCCCTGTCACCCTCTCGCGGCCTTCGTGAGTTTCTGTTTCGGCACCCCTTCCGAACATCGACTGACCAGACCCTTTCAATTCCTTTCGGCCACCATCCACCATTGTTGAATTCATGACCGATGATAAAGGGATTCTACCTCTTCGGTTAGTCTTTCAGCGCTGTCGTCGTTTCTATGCTCAGGTGGTCACGTCACTATAACCCCAAATGAGCTTGACCCAAAATCGAAACTCGAACACATGACTGTCCAACGTGGACGAGGTCGTGGATGAGTACGATCCCGTGAACGTGCTCATCAGCCACCTTCCACATAGCCTACTAATTTTGTTAGTCATCTTTTTGTTAGCAGGGTCATCTCTACTTCTTTTGATTCCTTGTACGCCTCTCCCGATGTTTGGCGAGTTTACATCGTTGCTTGGGACACTCTGAACATTCCAGATGTTCAGGAGATGTTTGAAAATATCGGTTGGCTGAGACTTCTCTCTCATATAGATTGTGTATATCCCGTCTTGTTCATCATTTCTACGCGAACATGATGATCACTCGAGAGGTCATCATCACTTATGTCCTTGGCGTACCCATTCGCTTCGATCCTAACCAACTATGTTATATCTTTGGTGTCCCATGTCCTTTACTCAGTTTCTACTCATTTGTCACTCATGGTTGACCCTCTGACTATCTACCGATGACAAATGGCATTAATACGATGTTTGATGGACAAGATATCCACTACACCGTCGAATCATCCTATAGGCATCTTCATCCATCCATGAAGATCGCTCACCACATATTGAGTCGTATGATCACCCCTCGAACCAGGCACTATACAGAGGTTACTCACTTTGATTTGTTCTTTCTTCATTGTCTTTGTATTTGAGATGCCTCATTTCTCCATTTTGATCATTTCATTTTCTATCACATGGATTCCACCTTTCAAAAGATTTCTGTTGGTACTCGTGGTCGACACCTCCTTTATTTTGGAGTCTGGATCACTAAAATTTTACTTCATTTTGGTGTCGACATTTCTGTGGATGAGGAGTATATCCGACCCCACCCCACTGATGTCATTGGTTCAATGACCTTGCACCGAAAACATCTTAGGATTGGCGAGCCGACATCGATAGATTCTGACGATGGAGATGACGTCACAGATAGAGAGCCTGCGCCGATTGACACTCAGGATGCACCGAAGGCTGGCACTAGTGCTCCTCCACCCTCGACAACCCCGGCATCCTATAACACCTATAGTTTCACGGCCATTTCACAGCAAGTCAATGACAGACCGTCGTGTGACCTAGATGGATCGTCGTGTTCGACGGATGAAGTGTGACTCCTGATACCTTGTTGGCTCGCTACAGAGCCTACTATGCATCGCAAGAATTTATTCTGCCTATAGCTTGTGAGGATGATAGTCCCGATGAGGAGTAGTTGAGTTGTCTCCTTCTTTGATGATGTCAAAAGGGGGAGAAGTTTATGATGTTATGATTATGTTATGATGTTATGCTTTTCTTTTAATGATGTTATGCGTTTATATTTGTACTAGAGTCGTACACCATTTTGTAGTGACTACTGTCACATTTATTAGTGCATGAATACACGATGTATTATTAATGTAATATGATGTCTTTTTTATGATGAAGTGCCTTATTTGATTTCATATTTATTTTGCATCATATGTTCATATTGTCCCAAATATAAAGGTCATCTATTTAGGAAGAGAAAATGTGAAATATGCATGAATGTAGGGGGAGCTTGCTCACTATTTACTATCTAAACTTACATTCCATTTTTTCTTTCTCTTTCTCTTTATCGTCCAATTAATTTGTCATCATCAAAAAGGAGGATATTGTTGAATCCATTGTTTTAATGATAACAAATTAAACTGAACATAAAAGTTATTAATCTATGCTCAAATGATGATAATACAGTGTAGAATTGATATGACCTCATTCACAAAAGAAATCGCCAAATTAAAATCGAGAAAAAAAATTTCAACACACAACCGGTCGACCAATCAGTCGATCGACCATGGCACTAGTCGATTGATATTCAACGGAAGAAAAGATGAGATAATACTGGTCGACATCAAGACAATATCGATTAATGCACCGGTCGACGATGAGATGTACTAATCGACGTTGAGGCATTACCGGTCGAAGGGCCGGTCGACCGAACAACGTCAAATCATAGAAAATGCAACAATGGTCATATTGACCGGTCGACCAGTCCAACACAGCGGTCGATCGGCCACATAGTCAAATGAACAGTAACGACTATTATTTTAAGGGGAAAATTGTGGAAGACTTTTTGAACGAATTTTCACCTATAAGAGCCTATAAAAGGAGTGTCAAAGCCTGAGAAAAATCATCCAAGCAAGCAAAAACATCATAGAACTCCTTTCAAGTTCTTGAGCCCAAAGTTGCTAATTCTTTTCTTTACCTTTCTTAGCTTTGAGTGTGAGAAAAACTTTATAAAAGAAAAGAGTTAGAGGGAAATATTTTCTTTCTGATCTAGTGAGATTGAGAGCTCATTGTAAGAGAGGTGTGCCTTGTCTCTTGAGCGAGAAAAAGGCGTGTGGTGTAAAGAGGGTTGTTCTCTCCCTATAAGAAAAGAGAAAGATAGTAGATTTTCGGCAGTCTCGAAGTCTCGAAATCGAAGCGGAGACGTATGCCAAAGAGTTGAGGCTGAACCTCGTCATTATATTATTTCTTCTTGCGTTTGTTCTTTATCTTTCACTTACGCCTTATGTTTATTTGTTTGTGATCGGTTTTATTAATTTTTTCAAAAATGATTTTGCGAAAAGATTTTTATATACCAATTCAAACCCTCCCCCCTCCTTTTCTTCCCATAAGTTTTGTAACTTCGAGAAATACTCAGAAATGGTGAGTTGACCTTGACAGCAATTGTACAACTTAGTACACTTAACATTATGCTTTTGAAATCTCTCTTCCAGATCTGACCACACAACATGGGCAACATGGGCACTCACTCTGTGAGTATGAAACCTTACTGATTAACCCCTTCGCCATATTACTATCTCTTCCACTGGAACTATGGATTAGGATCATTGCCGATAGTGAAAGACCCGTCGAGAAAGACATGCTTGTTCTTAGCTAACAAAGCATTAAAGATTGCATTACTACAATCCGAGTAATTTTCATATCCAACTAGTTGATTCCATAATTTTCATATCCAACTAGTTGATCTGGAATCATAATGAGTCCTGGTGAATCCGGTGGACTCAAGAAGAGGGCTCAAAACATCAATAGTGACCGAGCTTGATCAAGATGTAGAAGAGATAGACATTCTTCCAAAATACAATCAAATGGAGTATGAGATCAAAACAAAGTACTCAAGATTCAATATGAGAGTTCCAAAAACCAATCAGAATGACCCCAATGAGTAGAAGGATTTACGAAAGCTTAGCTTGGAAGACTATCAACTGAACTCATATCTAAACAAGCTTGAGTCGGCTCTCATACCTTGTTGAATTCTGATCTTCAAACTCCATTGACGGCGAGTTTTGCATCCTTCATAGAGAGAAGATAGAGAAGAACGACATTGGGAAGACAGTCATAAGAAATTTTATTACTTCAGAATCATCCTACAACTTCTTCTCCTAGTTTCATAGTGTCGTGCAGTGCAGTCCGTTACATACAAGCAACCCGGTACAGACGACTAATTGTCGATACACGGAATTGCTAACTGCCGACACACGGAACTGACACAAACAGCAGCTAACAGCGATTGGTCATATACAATGAGGTGCGCATATATAAATCAACTAATCAGACAATAAAAAGACCATTAATCATCAGATTTTTCATGTCCCAGGGAGGACGAAAAATAAAATATTGTAGATTGTCTTAGCTACTAACGTCACCAGCATGCTAAATATTCATCAGGAGCTTTTCCCTTCTGTGACGAAATCAGAGCATCCCTGTTCTTTCCATGTACGGTCAAATACTTAATAGATGGAACATTTGGCAGCTTCACCAACTCAGGGCAGTTGCATACAGTTAGCTCGACAAGGTTAGGGATCACAAATTCAGCTTCCTGATTTTCCACCCAACCCTCCATTTTCTCCAGGTCACTTATGATCAATACCTTAAGGGATGGAAACAGCTGAACATTGTTCCTACTGGCACCATCACGGTTGGTGGTGGAGGTGGAACAAATGTACCTTACTTCATTCATTTTGCTTAGAAAGATGACCTCAAGAAGCGGCATCTCTGCCAACGGTGGCAAATTCGTGCAACGATAGCAGTCTCTAAGGTATATCTCAACCAGATGTTGGAATTTTATGGAGTCCATCATCCACGAAGAGAAGCTTGCGCCTGTATATCGGCATATGTCCAAGGACTTGAGTTTGTCATGGAGCTCCAGGGATTTCAGAACTTCCTCATCATTCGTTGAAGTCACATCATCATCTTCAACAACGCCACGCAGAGTCATCTTGAAAGCACGCCAATCAAGTGCCACAGATTGCAAGTTTACTTTCGAAGACAGCTTTGCTTTCGCAGCATCTGTTACGAAAGTCACATTCTTTAGGCCTTTTATCTCTAGTTTGCCACCAAGGTTTAACTCCTCAAGCTCGTCTACCCCTCTTCCAGGTTCTTGGCCAATAATGTACTTTGACAGTGTTTGTAGCTGGGTTAACTTCCCCATTTCTGATGGCATGTGCAACAATCTCTCGCAACCGTCGATTAAGAGATGCCTAAGGCTTATCATTTTACACATGCTAGTCGGAAGCCTCTTCAGATAATAACAAGAGGTGAGATTTAACGTCTGCAGATTGAAAAGTGTTCTTACAGATTCCGGTAGTGCTTTAATCCCGGTGCTGCTGAGGTTGAGATATCTCAGTTGCTTCAGATTTCCCAAGTCATGGGGTAGTTTTAAGATTCTCGAGCCACGTAAATCAAGAACCCTCAAGGACATCTCTCTTGGCATTTTTCTTTCCTTCTTCAGAGAATTCTCTTTTGGCAATTTCGAAGAATGCTGAAAGGGATTACGCTGACGATGAGGCGATAAAAGCGTGCGCAATGTAGGAAACTTTCTCAACGTAACGAGAATATCAAATTCACAGTTTGTTTCCACATACAGATGACAGACATTTCTTGGTATCATATCCAGCTTGCTTCCTGCCACCATCGTAGCACGTTCACTCTGCATAACGTTCCGTGCAAGCTTTTGGTTGAGAACCGGCATCTTATACATCAATATGTTATGATATCCGTAAGGTATATCATAAAGTGCAATTTTCTTATTACCCTTCTTAAGAAAGGAACTGCAAGTCAATTCATTTAAGATTTTGTCTCCCTTGACCTCAAATGAACATTGCTCATCACCAGATAGAATCAGTAGTCCATTACCCATCCACATGTGAATCAAATCATTTTCTTCAACCTCATATTTTCTAGGAAATACTGCACAAAAAGCAAGGCATTGTCTTGCATGGTCGGACAAGGCATTGTAACCCCGCCATGTTGCCGAGAAGAATCTTAGCTCTTCCGTCATCGTCCGCCAGAACCCGTCATCCATCGCAGCGAGCCACATTCTTTCATCGGCTTCCTTCGGGATAGAAGTTGTCACTATGACGGTGCTTCCTACTTGACCAATGCGTAACTTCGTTCGCAGTTCGTCCCACTCCCTTTGATCTCGGCAAAAGACATCATCCAGCACGAGCAGATACCTCATGCCACGAATCAGTTCCTCGAGTGTCCTATCACTACTCTCTTCTCCAGTGGCGGTCTCTATCATATCCTTAGTGATCCTCTCTACGTCCAATTCATACGAAACACTGATCCACAGGCGCAACTGGAAATTCTCCACTACCCACGCGTCGTCGTAGAGCGATCGAGCCAAAGCCGTCTTACCATCTCCACTTATCCCGATCACTGTTAGCCCCCCAATTCCCTCCGCGGCATGAGCAATCAATTGCTTTACGATTTCCACTTTCTCCAAATCTCTACTGATCACTTCTCGGTCAACAACCGAGGCTGCAGTTTCTCGTCGGCTATTCTCAATCTTCGCTACCAAATTGTCCACCTTCCTTTGCATCTTCCTTTGACTCGTTAACCTGAACATAACCAGGTTACAAGAGAAAGAAAAGAAGTCGGACACCTTCTCCTTTATCCCCAGGTCATCATCTCTGAGTGCCATGTTGTGCAAGGCTTCAGTGTGGAACTTGTCCAGTATGTCCTCGGCTTCGTAGATAGCTTTCCTCACTGATCCGAGCCATGGAGAATATCTGTCGGCTGGTAGCATGTCGCGAATCCTTCCAAAAAGTCCTTCCAATTCGTCCGTCATCCATCTGAAATGATTGGTACGAAGTTCTTTTGTTTTTTCGATAAGTTGTCCCAACTGCAGGAACAACGCTTCGCTTGCCATGATCTTGCCATGATCCCTCGAAGAACAGGCTGCGGAGATTAGCACTGACTTGAATTTTTCTTTTCAATCAAACTGCACTGTTTCCTATTTAATTTGTGAGATTTATATATGTATCAATATTTTCAAATAGTGTAAAGGATAAAAGAAACATGTAGTTATGTACATAACAAATTATGAGGCAACGGAAAGATGGCACTTAATGAAATGGTTGAAATTCCCTTTTATCTAAAACTTGAAAAAGAAAGAGAAGGAAAATAGCATAAAAAGGAAACAAAAGGAGAACATGGATAGAGAAAAATGAATCATCATGGAAGGAAAAAAACATGACTTTACGTATTAAAATGATCCAAACTCATTTCTCCTCTCTCAATATATTTTGTACGGATCGAAAGATCAAGGAAGACTATTTTTATAGGAATTGCATTTGAGGGTCTCACATTAGATCTATATTTTCTATTTATGTTCATGACAATTCTGGGAAAAGTCCTAGATCTTGTCAATGTCTTGATCTATGTATTTTAAATAATGTTATATGGTTCTCCCATTTACAAAATGTCCACAGATGATCTCTTGAGATGATATTATTAATCTAGATACTTTCACTAAAGAGTGTATTTCCAAAAATGATGTTGCGGCTGTTTTGCCTCCATGTTTTAATCATAACAAATATAATTGGATGTAAAAATTACTAATTTATACTTGAGTGGTGCAATATAGGTATATGTCAATAGGAATATGTATATGGAAGAGCTCGTGAAGTCGAAAAAATTAAAAAAGGAATTTGGAGACTAACCGATTGATTGGTCATACCGACTTGTCGGATAATAACTTGGAAAAGCCACCATTAGAAAATATCGAGACTAGGTCGGTCGCTTCACGACAGGGACGGAGCGAGAAAAAATATTGAGGGAGGGCCAAAAATTATTTAAAGAATATTGGATATTAAAATATACATAATAAATATAAAAAATATATCATAAATAATAAATATTTATAAATATATGCTTTTAAGTTGCATTTAACTTAATTAAGGGGGGCCAAAATTGAATTTTATCATATAATTATGTAAAATATATATAAATATATGGTATATAATAATAGTATGTCAAAAAGTTGAGGGGGGCCAAGGCCCCCCCCCCCCAAGGTACTGCATGGTTCCGTCCCTGCTTCACGAGTTGACCGATCAGAAGAAAAGTCACAGTCAGAAAATGTCGAGGCTATCTTAGTCGCTTCATCGGTCGAAGCATCGGTCGACCGCTCAGAAGAAAAGTCATAGCCAAAAAATGTTGAGACAATGTCGGTCGCTTCCATCGAAGCTCTTGTCAACCGATCAAAAGATAAGCAACAATCAATAAATGTCGAGACGATGTCAATCGAAGCACTGATTGAAGCACCGAGCACCGTTCAGATGATAAGCTGCACAAATATTGCAAGAGTGGCATTGACTGATCGACCGATGACATTTGTTGCAATATTTGTGTAGCTTATCCTATGAACGGTCAATCGGTGCTTCAATTGGTGTTTCAACTCACATCGTCTCAACATTTATTGAGAAATTGATCGATCGGTCCTAAACTGACATACATAGTAATGAGTATATTTTAATTAGAAAAGTCTGCAAAAGGAGTTGGACGTCCACTACAGAGAAACATATAAAAGGAGTACCAAAGTCTAAAAGAAGATCATCCAAGCAAAGAAAATCAATCTATAGCTAATTGAAGTTCAACATATTCTCTAGAGCTCAAATTTGCACTAGTTCTAATTGTGAGCATCCATTGCAAGAAGAGAGAGTTAGAGGGAATTATTTTGTTATTGTTTTGAACGAGTTTGAAAACTCCTTCTAAGAAGAGGTGTGCCTTATCTCTTAAGCAAAGAAGAAGATGTGTAATATAGAAAGAGTAATTCTCTCCTTACTTGAAAAGAGACACTACAAGAAAATTGGCGATTAGCGACGCCATGTAGCGCCTCAAAAGTATGTGACGCTATAAATATGCCACTAGCGCCTCCATTGTGCTTCTTTAGCGTCACCAGTATCAGACGCCACTTGCCTCTCAATAGCGTCTCATTAGCGTCTTCCTAGCTACTCAGAGAGTTGACGTTAAAAGTAGCGCAATCGAGACGCTACGTAGACGTTATTTTTTCCCGCCAGGAACTGCAAATGTGCGGTAGTACCTAGCGCCGTTATGGCGTCGACAACGTTAGACGCGAAACTAGCGTCGCATGTATGAAGACTCTAAAGCGACGCTACATGGCATCTCAATCGAAAGAGACACTAATGAGACGCTACAGTATATATTTAAACACTATATTATATATACTATATGTCAATCAATAAATTCATTAAATATTATATTAGTATTAATTACACGATTATCAACATATTATCAATAGCATAATATCAACATATAGATGTATTAATTACACGATTATATATGTATATGTATTTTTACATGATAAGAGTGTTCCTAAATATATAATTTTTTTCTTATATTATCTATGTTATCTATACATATAATAGATATAATATCTTTATTATGCATATATCTTAATTATACGTCTTCTTAGCTATTCAGCAGCCGGGTTGATGTTAACTCTCTAGTGCTGTAATCGAGACGCTACGTAGACGCTATTATTTCGCGCCACTATTCTTAATGCATGGCAGCACCTAGCGCCGTTTTGTCGTCGACCACTTTAGACGCGACACTAGCGTCTCATGTATGAAGATTGTGAAGCGACGCTATATGACATCTCAAACAAAGGAGAAGCTAATGAAACGCTACTGTATATATTTAAACACTATATTATATATATTATATGTCAATTAATAAATTCATTAAATATTATATTAGCATTAAGTACACAATTATAAACATATTATCGATAGCATAATATCAACATATATATGTATTAATTACACGATTATATATATATATATATGTATGTATTTTTACATAATAAGAGTGTTCCTAAATATATAATTTTTTACCTATATTATTTATGTTATGTATACATATAATATCTTAATTATGCATATATTATTATATACTTAATCATGGGATTACGATAGCTGATTAAGTGAGTGATATGTTAGCGTCCCAGTAGACACATAATAGCGTCCACCTAGCGTTTAACGAGCGCCGAAGCTATTGTCGACGATATGATGACACCATGGGCGTCTCTCTAGCGTCGCATGTTCGAGACGCCATATTATTTTAGACGCTAGTTCGGCGCTACGGAGTCGCTAAATGAATCTAGCGACTCAATGGCGTCTCTATTGCGCCTCTTAAGCCGACTTTTTACCCGTCACTCAATCGGGCACATATAGACATATAAATACGCGTATATGCTGATACCTATATATAATAAGTGCATATATACATATTATTATAACCTACTTGACACATATAAACAAATACATATATATATATATTCATTTCGAATACGTATACATATACATACACATATATATTTATAATACATATAGACGAAACACATTTGTATATACGTACGCATATATGACATATGTATATATGTACACACACAATTGTAGGCGATCCATTGGTGGGTCTACTCAGCATATCACTCCAAGTACGTGACACATTGTGGGCAATAGATAGTAGGAGATAGAGTTTTTTAAATATTTTGCTTTTGTGATAGTTGCTCCACCATCGACGGGGAACATAGTCGGTACGTCTCGATCGCACGACCACGATCGTCATGTCACACCAGGTTATTTTTTGTATATTACTTAATTTTATGTAGGAGCCAAATTTTATATATTTTCTTGTGATGGCAGTTGCTACCCCACCGCCACCGTCGAGAATACTAGACGCTTCACCATAATCTAGCGTTGGCGAGCGACATCTTACGCCAGGTGATATATTTATTATTATTGACATTTCTCAATTAATTATATTAATTATTTTTTAATAATGTCAGTTGCTACGCCGCCGATAGCACAAGCTAATGACTCAATTCATTCAGACGAGCGGACTGCTACTGATCATGCGGTACACATCAATCAAGGTGAGAACATTACTGTATATCTATCAATTATTATAATTTTAATTTGGTATGACACTAATGATTTATTATGTATTAGGGCCCGTAGCTGATGTCGGACCTTCACAGCCTACCCCAGCTGTACCGGATGATGATTCATCTTCGAGTGATGAAGAGGGGTTACACGATAATGGGGTGGTCACTGTGAATAATATTGCTCGACCATAAGTTAAATAAGTTGTACAAATTTTGTTATAGTTTTGGTTATTATTGAAAATTAATTCTTCTTTGTAATTGGCAGGACCACTTTCTTACCCACTAGTACCGTGTGGGATGTCAGTGCTCTTGTTCTTTCCCACTTGCCGGAAGGGGCAAGATCCTAGAAAGATGTCCCAATTCAAGTGCGAGATGACATCTTTCGAGCCTTTACGGTACGATCTTCTATTTGGATTACATAATTTGATTTATATTTATTTTAAAATTACTAAGTTTTAACGTTCTATTTGTATGAGGCAAATTAGTTTCATCCGGATCTTAGTTTATGAACGATCCGGAGAGCTTTTGAGGAGGTTATTGCGAAACGCCTCCGAAATCGATTATACAAGTTTCCAAGGTCGTCACCTCCGCCGGCCTCACTTTGGAGCAGGGCATACAAAGATTCCCAAGACATATTAGGCGTTCGATTTGGGAGTCCCTCTGTAGGAAGTGGTAAGTATGTATACTTTTACATTATTTTTATAAAAATTATAGTTTTTTGAAAGTGTAAGTATTTGATGTTCACAAAGGATGGATGAACGATGGCAAAGGAAGTCGGAAAAGACAAGAGTTAACCGTCTTTCGAAGCCCGAGGCCCACATCCACACAGGGGGATCGATGCGATTTGACGAGCATCGACGGCGCATGGTAATTTACATATAAATTTAATTAATCAAACTTTTGACTTATACTTATGTTATCAAATTTGAAACTTTATTGTAGGAGGAGAAAGAAGGCGGTCTCATAGAGTTTCGTGTGGTCTATGAGGCCACACATATGAGCCGGAAGACAAATGACTTAGTCACGCCCACTGCTCGTAGGCTTTTGGTAAGTCTCATGATATGGTCATTTGGTTGTTGTCGTTAGTGCAATATTTTTGAAATACACGACGTTTAATTTTTTTATGATGAGTATAATGCAAAAATGGCTGAAAAGTATGGAGATGATCCGAGTACTCAGCCACTAGGTAATGTTTCTTCGTTGGTTTAGTCATATTTTTAATTTACATGATTCTTGCTATATAATTTATATATTATATGATTTTATAATTTTTTTATTTCGTAGAGGACCCTACTGTTTGGGAAGAGGTGGCCGGCACGACACGAGGGGATACTTGCGTGGCCTCGGCACAGTCACTCAGATACCTAGGAGGATCGGAGGATATGCAGGAGGTGCATCTGCTCCGAGCTCATCTGCTGCACCTGATCTGACGCAGCTATCACAGCAGCTATCGCAGCAATTATCGGAGCAGATATCGCAGCAGGTGTCGTAGCAAGTGTCGCAGTAGTTATCACAGCAGGTGTCACAGCAGTTATCGCAGCAGTTGGATCCTCTATTACAGGCTATTCAGGGATTGATCCCAATGCAGAATCCATCCCCGTGAGGCCATGAACCGAGCATGTCTGGGTCGAACATCTGGAATGATAACAATAACTCCCAAACCTAGGATAAAAAACAACCTATGCATTTGTTACTTATAGACTTAAACATACATATAGTTTGTTAGTTTGGTTTAGTAATTTTCGTATTCTTATGTTATATATTATGCCTGTGATGATTCTATATTGCCTGTGATAGTTTTATATTGCCTGTGATACTTTTATATTGCCTGTGATGAATATCAATGCATTATAAATTATATGGCATGGGAAGGGAAAAATTGAGACTGGGGCGGGTAAAAAAAATGTGCATGTAGTGACACCATAGCGTCTCATTGGCGTCTAAACGCATGTCGACGCTAATTTAGATATATCGCAGTTTGTGCCATCTTAGCGTCTCATTGGCGACAAATGCATGATCATATTTGCGTCAATCTAGCGCCTTACTAGCACCTAACTTAGCCACACGTGGGCGCCGGAAGGGCGTCTCAGGTCTACCGCCCCTTGCGCGTCGACTTAGCGACGCGTTCCTACTTCGCGTAGCCCCAAACACCGCGTCTTAATACCGTCGATATAGCGTCAATATGTGGCGCTAGGTGCGTCTCAACATCTTTGACTCTAGTGCGACGCCACTAGCCACCAAGTTCCAGCGTCTCAATTTTGCGGCGCTAGTTAGACGCGAAGGAGACACTCTTGACAACAGAGACGTAATAGCGCCTCCATAGAGTCTCCGACTTTGAGTCGCTAATTGCCAATTTTCTTGTAGTGAGAAAGATAGTGAATCTTCAGTAGTCTCAAAGTCAAGAAGTCAGAGGGGGTAGGATAAGAAGTTGGGTCGAACCTCATCAACACTTTGCATCTTTCTGAGTTTGATTATTTTTACTTACTCTTTACTATTATATTCTTGCTTGCGATCATTTTTTGAGAAATCGATTTAAGGCTTTCGTGAAAATTTTGTATACACCAATTCAACCCCTCCCCCCCCCCCCCCCTTGGTGCTTTCGATTTAGTTTTAAGATTTTAATATCTTTAGAGTGCATCAAGTGGGTTTAATCTTTCTCAAGGTCAATCAAAATCGTCCTTCACTTTTCAATGTATTGAATTTTTCATATTGAAAAATTATGATGCAGACATATATATGATATATTGATATATTGATATTGACATGTGGGATATTATTCAAAATAATTTTAATTTATGTGGAAAGTCTTCTTTACAATATACTGAAGGAGAAAGATTTTTAATAAAACTTGATTCGAAAGCAAAGAATATCTTTTATTTGTATTTTGGACTCTATTAAATTTAATAGGATTTCAAGTTGTGAAAGTGCTCATAAAATTTGAAAAAAAAAACTTATTATTACACATGAAGGAACCGAAAAGCTGGTCAAAGAATGTATTAATGAATGATAATATTTTAAGATGATTCTTTCAAGAAAAAAGCTGGTCAAAAAAGCTATACTAAATATTTTAAATCGTCAATATGATTCTTTCAAGATGCTTGATAATGAATGTATTAATGAAATGGTTGTTAGATTTAATGATATTGTGAATAGTTTAGCTTCTTTAGGCGAATCAAGAACTAACCCCTTAAAGTTAAAAGGTTTCTTAGGTTTTTATCATCTAAGTGCCGCACCAAGAGAATTGTGATTAAAGAAAAGGATTTAAACAAATTGGACTTCGACGATTTCATAGGATCTCACTTTATCTATGAGATTGGAATCATGGAAGATGAAGAAGAAAGTATTCCCAAAAAAAATGTTTAATCTTGAAAGTAAGTAAAGATGAGGGAGAAATGTAAGAACGTTTGACACTACAAGAATGAATGTCCAAATCTAGTTATGAAAGAAAAGGAAGGATGAAAGTGAAGATGAGGAAGGCGATTTTTCAAAATCCTCGAGTAAGCATATCTTTGTCTAATGGCAAATGAAGAAGAGGTAAATTCTAATTCCTCTACTAATGATGATTCTCTAGATATGCATGAAGAGTTTAGGAAATTTATTCATAGATGTGCTATTTCTAAAAGAAAACATGAAACTCTAAAAATGACTTTGAAAATTCAAGGAAAGCAAGAAACCAAACTTTGATGGTGAACATTGCAAAATCTTGAATGATGATAATTCTAGACTTAAGTTCTTGATTGATGAATTGAATACGGAAAAAATCCTCTATTAATAACTCGTTCGAAAAACAAAATGTGGAGATTGCAAATTTGAAAAAGGAAGTTGAGAATTTAAAAATTGAGCTCAAATTGAAGAAAAATATTAGATGTCATGCCTAGTAGTTCTAGAGTACCTTCAAATAAAAAGGAACTTGGTTTTAATTATTTTGAAAAAAAAAACATGATAAAAGAATTTTGTTTGTGAAGCCATCAAATTCACATAAATCAACTATAACTTGTTTCATTTTGGATTCTAGGGCTTCGTGTCATTCTACCTCACAAATGGAGTGTATGGGAGATAACACTGTTGATGCATGCTCATTTATACATACTTTTTGCACTTTAATAATCTAGATTCGAATAAAGCATGCATCAATTCTCATTATTTTTTATTCATTTTTTTACAATTTTGTTTTCAAAGTGATATCTACTAAAATGCATGATTTTGTTCTCAGGATAGCAAAACGGACTGCGTTCTCTGGCACACGTCATGTTTATCCTAGACATGTCGATGGTAACATGGAGTGAGGAGTGCTCTGCTAAATGCTGAACAACACTGACCATATCACAACGAAGACAATGTCTTACCCGAATTACGTGGAGATATAAAGCTAACGGATGCCATGGAAGCCAACATGACCCATGGCATTGAATACATGGTTCGTATTATTTATATCACCAGATTTGGCGCACCGAAAAAGGGGGCTATGTAATTATAGTAATAATCAACACAGCCCGTGTCATTCATAACACGGTCTGTCTTGTTTCCCTATTTTTTTACCGAACGTGGCTACAAAAAGACTTCCCTTCCATACTATGAAGGCATCCAATCTGAGAAGAGAAACATCCAATTCTCAATTCAAAAAATCATCATTTTGTGTCTACTTGATTAAGATTCACATTTGAAGTTTTAGAGTTTTATGTTCTTGCTCATCTTTTGTACTCTAATCTTATTTTCATAATGTTTAATACTCCTTTTATGAAGTAGTGCTCTTATGGCTTTACTTTGTTGAACTATACTATCATTTGAAATAAAAGATCTTTTATAATTTTGGAATATGAATGCTATGATTTTATTGCAAATTTATTTGTTTTAGCATATCATATCCCTCCCTATCTACTAAGTGATATTTAGAGGGGTGGACTTAGATTCACTCAATTGAGGAGTTTTTGGGATGAATCGAATTACATTGCATTTTATTCATAAATATTTGGAGAATAATTTAGTTAAACTTTCTTCAAATACTTTATTGCTAAAACAGATACGACCTCTGGTTAGAATCCTAAATCATATTTCAAGTGTTCCATCAAATATGATTTTATTGCTCATGTCAAATAGAAGTGAAGGAATACTTAGTAAAGCCTAATGTTCTTTTATTTGATATTTTACATTTTCTCTTGTTAAATTTATTTCTTTTTCATTATAATTCTAGATCATCACTTTTTTTAAATTCTCATCTAATCAGAATAAGATAAAAAAGTCCTTGTGGGATCGACATTTTTTCACCTTTTTACTACTTGTGTGACTTGTACACTTGTCGTCTTTTTCTAGTTTGTAGAAAAATCTCATCAATTGTAGAGGATTCAACAAGTTTTATTTGGAAGATGATAAAACCTTCGATGTTGTGGGGAAGGGCAACATGAAGATTGTCACTAATAATGGGACAATCTAGAAGTTAAAGAGAAATCTCGATTGGACAGCTTGACTCTGAGTGTTACACTACGATATTTGTAGGTAACATTTGAAAGTCACCAAATGACATATGGTTATAGCATGGGGCAGCAAGCCGGGTACCTTGTATAAGTCATCGAACACGATCAGATGATATGTCTGAAGTCTGATATTGTAAACTTAGACATATGAGTAAAAAGGAGATGAAAGTTCTGTACAAGATCGGCTATCGGGTTTAAAGTTTGACGATGGTAGACTTTGTGAAGGTTGTGTGTTGGGAAGGTAGAAAAAAATCAGTTTTATCAAAGTGCCAAGGATGTCGAAGAGTAGCAAATTAGAGCTTGTGCACACGGATGTGTGGGAGCCATCTCATGTTCCATCTCTCGGCAGAATGTGACATTCATCAATGATTATTCCATGAAGGTATGGATTTATTTTCTGAAAAATAAATCACATATTCTCTACTTTCAATAAATGGAAAGGGCATGTAGAGAATGAAACTAAAGTCAAAATTAAGTGTTTACAATCTGACAATGACCATGAGTATGTGAATGAAACTAAAGTCAAAATTAAGTGTTTACAATTTGACAATGACCATGAGTATGTGAACCATGAATTCAAAGAGTTCTGCGTGGAATAAGGAATCAAGATGGAGATGATAATTCTGAGGATGCCACAACAAGATGGAGTTGCTAAATGACTGAATAGGACGTTGAATGAGTATGTCAATGATCCATGTCGGTCTACTGAAGTCTTTTTGGGTAAATGTAATGAACACAACATACTTGACCAATTGCGGGTCATCTGTAGTATTGAAGAACAAGCTACGAAAGAGATCTGGAGGGTTAATGAGGATTTGTGGTTGCCGATCTTGTGTGCATATTGATTTTGTCTTAGAGATAAGATAAATGCTAAATATAGTAGATACTTTTTTTTATTGGTTATGGTTATGATGAGTTTGGATATCATTTCTGAGATGATAAAAATAAAAATTTATCCGAAAAAGAAACGTGGTGTTTTATGAAAAGGCCACGTATAAAGATAGATGTGTTGTTGAATTTGGTAATGTAGGAGAAAAAGGTAAGGCTCAACTCAAGGGTCAGATGAAGACATGATCGACTCCTAAAGGATTGTTCAGCAAGCCTAAATTGATACAGAGTGCGTTGAGTACTCCACCTCCTATCAGGAGATTTACTCGAGAGATAAGATCAACTTTGAAGTATTTTCCTTTGGGAAAAGCCTTTGAGGTTGATGATTTTGTCAAGTGGAAATTAGCAATGCAGTATGAAATGAAAATCATTGAACAAGAATAAAATTTGGGTATTATTGAAATTGCCTAAAGGGAAAATGCATTGCACAATAAGTGGTTGTACATGATACAAGAGGTACAAAGCAAGGCTGGTTATGAAGTTAAATCAAGGTATTGACTATACTGAAATTGCCGCACTAGTTACGAAGTTAACTATTATTAGATTGGTGTTGAGTAGAATTGCAGCTGAGGATTTACATCTTAAGCAATTAGATATAAAGACAACATTCCTCCATGGTGATTTATAAGAGGATATCTATATGAGGTAATTAGAAGGCTTTTAGGTTCCTTGATTGGTGTGCAAGCAGAAAAGGTTGTATGGTTTGAAGTAGATCCTTAGAGAATGGTTTATGAAGTTTGATAACTTCATGATTAACGATGAATCTGCTAAGTATTTTACTAACCATTATTGTTACATCAAATATTTTTATAATTGCTATATCATATTGCTTTTGTATGTGGATGATATGCTCATCACAAGTTCAGAT
The DNA here is from genome assembly GCA_030549335.1 of Pontederia crassipes. Lineage (NCBI taxonomy): Eukaryota > Viridiplantae > Streptophyta > Magnoliopsida > Commelinales > Pontederiaceae > Pontederia > Pontederia crassipes. The sequence goes on from CM060196.1 coordinate 27,313,976, forward strand.
ACCATGGAAATCAAAAGGTTCAAGGAACAATTATCAACTGTTTTTTTGATAAAGGACTTGGGAGCTGCTAAGAAGATATTTGGGATGGAGATTATCTGAAACAAAAAAGCAGATACACTAAAGTTGACACGAAAAGCATATGTAGAAAAGGTGCTGGAGAAGTTCTCCATGCAAGATGCCAAGTCAATATAGACACCCTTGGCGATTCAAGCTTTCTAAGGAGCAATCGCCCAAGACAGATATGGAATGTGTGCACATGTAGAAGGATCCATATGCTAAATTACATGAATGGTCCCTCAACTTTGAGTCGATTTTTAATTGGTCTCCTAACTTCAATTTACAACCAGAACGTCCCTCATCTTTTATTTTCTTGCACGATAGGTCCTCTTGACCGATGATAGTGAGTTTTCTAGTTGCCTTGTATACGTGGCCGACACGTAAGTCGTTTCTCTCTTATTCACTTCATTTAAGTCATCCACGTCATTTAACGCTCCAAACCAGGTAAATTACATGGATCATCCTCCAACTTTAAGTCAATTTCTAAACAGTCTCCTAACTTTGATATTATTGCACGATTCATCCACTTAACCGATAAGAAATAGTCTCCCGATTATCTTGCGATGTGGCATAATAAAATATAATAAAAAATTTTAACTAGATAATATCACACAATAAAAAATATTATAAAAAATTAAGGACACAGACGAACTGGTAGAGGAGGGTGTCAGCCCCCCTCTCCAAGCTCTCCCTTTGGCGAGTTGGCATAGGGGGCGCCGACCCCCATCTCCAAACTCTTCCACTAGCGAGCTTCGCACAAGGGGCGTCAACATCTCCTCACGAGCTCATTAGCGACCCTAAACTACTCAAAGTTGTGAGACTATAAAAAATAAAAATGATAGGAGCGTCGACGAACTCGCGAAGGGGCGTTAGCGCCCCTTGTGTGAAGCTCGCCAGTGGGTGAGCTTGGAGAGGGGGGCTGGCGCCCCCTATGCTAGCTCGCCAAAGGGCGAGCTTGGAGAGGGGGGTCAAAACCCCTCCTCTGCCAGTTCGTCCGCGCCTTGAAATTTTTATAATATCTTTTATTGTGTAATGTCAACTAGTTAAAAAATGCCACGACGCAAGATAATCGGGAGACTATTTCTTACCAGTCAAGTGGATGAATCTTACAATAATATCAAAGTTGGAAGACTGTTTAGAAATCGACTCAAAGTTGGGGGACAATCCATGTAATTTACCTATTTTAGAGCGTTAAATGACGTGGATGATTTAAATGACATGGATGAGAGAGAAACGGCTCACGTGTCGGCCACGTATGCAAGGCAACCGGAAAATCCATTATCACCGGTCAAAAGGATTAATCGTGCAAGAAAATAAAAGATGAAGGACGTTCTGGTTACAAATTGAAGTTGGGGGATCAGTTGAAAATCGAATCAAAGTTGGGGGACCATTCGTGTATTTTACCCCATGTGCTATGATTAGCACCAGACTTGATATTACTCATATAGTGGGAGTTGTAAAAAGATACATGACAGATTTAGGGAAGGAGCACTTGCAAGAAGTGAAGTGGATCCTTCGATATTTGAAAGGAACAAAGGTATGTGTCTATGTTTTGGTAAAAGTAATTTGGATATGAAATGTTATGTTGATGCAGATTTAGTTGGTGACATTAATACTGTCATAAGTACCACCGGATATGTGTACACTTTAGGTGCTATGTCAATTTGTTGGATGTCCTAATTGCATAAGGTTGTTGCTTTCTCTATAACCAATTCAGAGCATATTTCCATGACAAAGGCATGTAAGGAGATGATTTGGCTAAAGGGTTTCCTTTAAAAATTAGGAAAGGTGCAACCGACTTCGAAACTGTGTAATGATGGTAAGAGTGCAATTCATTTGACAAAAAATTCAGTCTATCACGCCAGGATGAAGCACATCAGACTGAAGTACTATTTTATCAGAGATTTTCAAAAAGAAATAACATTAATGCTTGAAAAGATTCGATGTTCAGAGAATTCAGGTGACCTGGTCATTAAAAAATTTGAGATTCTGTATAATCTCAATTTTCCTCCACAGCTAATCGCAGGGAGAAACGGTAAGGAGTTCAGCACAAGCAAGTGCAACTCAATCTCAAGAGAATCAATCTCTAAGTGGGGAAATTATTGAGTTAGTTAGGTTGAGTCTAATTTGGGCATAACTAATTTATTAGTTATGATAGAAAGAATATGATAAATTGTAACTTCTTTATAATCATAATCGGGAGATTGAGTCATTATCATAACTACTTTATTTGTTAGATCGATGTTTTTGTAACTAGATAGAGATCAGATCAGAATGCTAAATGGGTCACGGTCCGTTCAAACGAACTCAATCGAATTGAATCGAATTTTATTAAAATAATATTTTTCTAATAATCTTTAATATAAGTATCATAATTAATACAATATAATAAATAAATAAAAATATTAACATCAAAAGTGATAAATTCATATAAAAATATAATTTATTATGTTTTAAAATTAATGTTGATTGAAAATCACAACTACAAATTATTTAGTATGTTTTAGAATTTAAATAATATTGTTGATGCAATATTAATTATTTATTATAATTCACTTTTAAATTTTCATTAATGTATTTTTAATTATCCTCCTATAATTATTTCCTAAAGTAAGTTTCTCTTGTGATTTCTCACGTTTTTTTCCTTTGGAAAACAACATTATTGCAATTTATAATATTTTTTACCTTAATTTATTATTTATGTTTTAATTTAGAGTTGGTTGTTGTTGTGCTTTAAAAAAATATCATCATCATTATTATATCATGTGAATTAACATTCTTATTATTCAAATTTTACTTTCTTTTATTTTTTTATCAATTATCAATTGTCATGTTTCCTTTTTTTCTCCCATTAAATTCAAATCTCCTATAAATTTGGATTATATATTCAATCAAATTTTTATTTCCATTTTTATACTAAGAGTTTTCAAATTTTATTTTAGTACTTTACATTTTTTCTCTCATTAATTTCCTTTTTTATTAAAAAAAACTAGGTTGAACCCTTTTTTATTGCTAGTTCAACCTAATTTTCCCGATTTTTTTCTGATGCATATTGGTTCTTTAACAAATCTGAGTTGATATATCCATTCAAACTGAACCAATAGTCGATTCACGATTGAACCAATCAGAGCAGTCAGTTTGGTTCGATTTTCAAAACATTGTGCTAGATATAGAGTTATGGTGATATCACGATAGATATTTGATTATCTTGGATTAATATTGCCTAAGGTCATGTTTCATGAGAGAGTGAAACTTTGTGAGACGAGCGTGGATGTAGGAGACAATCTTCAAACTACATAAATCTATGTCTTTCTCTATGTAATTTATTATTATTCTTCTATTATCTATTCTTCATATTTCTTCCACCTTTCTATATCGACGATTTTTTGGTATCGGATTATTCTGCAACATAAACGTGCCAACACTTATAGAGATGCGATTTTGACTCTATTAGCACAGATTTAGCATCGCCTCTCTTGAGATGCTAAGTCGCATGACACTCGGTAGTTCGAGGAGAGATGATAATTTTGATGTTTTTTGAAGGTTGAGCAACATTAATATGTCGTGTTAGGACAATGTCGGCTTCTATTTTAATAGATAGTTAAGTTTTTTAAAGAAAGGTATGAATAAGAACAAAATGAGATTTATTTTATTTTATTATCCTTTAAAATAATTTTGAAATTAAAAAAAAGGTTAAAGAGAATTAGCAAAAACAAATTACAATTTTCACACGAATTTGAAACCATGGGTCTTGATGAATATGAAGAAATCCATGATCTATTACCGCTTCAAATTAACTTTTAATGTACATATATGTTCAAGATTTCAGTTGCTACATGCAACATGGATTCCCATCCTAAATAATTAATCTTTGATTATGTGGACTTCAATTACATTTTTATTTATGCTTTCCAAATAAATGAAAGTCCAACCCATAAAATTTATATTTTTGTGTGGTTAGAACTGTTAAACCCATGATGAGCAAATTACCAATCAACCTAATCAATTATCTTCTTTCTTTGTGACAAGAACTTGAGTTTGAGTCCACATGTATACTAATTAAAAGGCAAAGGTAATCTCCAACAAATGTTCAGATCATCAAATTTTGATCCAATATTGGATCCTTAAAAAATATACATAGTCCATTTTCTTTCCGTTCTTGTCACTTCTTATTACATAGTCCAAATTACATAATCTATTTCCACCAAGAAAAGATTTAAAAAAATTAAAACTGCTTAGTTCTATTCCCCTTCAAGAAATTTGAGAACAGTTCACGTTGCGAAATAAGATAAACAATCCAAGGGAACAGCAGCAGGTACGATTCATCACAAGTGAATATGGTAAAAAAAAGCTGGAAAAAAAAAAAGATATCAAAGGGAACCGGATGCATCATTTTCCTCGATAGAAAGAAAACAAGCGTCTTTGGTTGATAAGAGACTTACCTCGAATCATTTTCAGCACTCCTTTTTGTCTTGGTGAAGGCCGCCTCGATCCAGAGTGCCGAAGAGGATGAAGATTGTCGGAATGAGGCTAAGGAGGCGTCGATATCTAATGGATGAAGCCGCCGGTTTGCTGCAACAAGGAAAAGGCCACCAGGATGATACAAACTACTTCACCAAGAGGAATGAGGCTAAGGAGGCGTGTTTCAACTTTCAACTACTTCATCACTACGTAAGCATCCAAATTCAAGTGGAAACTAAATAAAAAAAAAATGAGAAGAGGAGATGGAGTAGGGCTCTTCTAATAATTCAACAAGAAAACCTACCCAAGTCACTGAATAGATGTATTTATTCTGGTGTGATCGACATCGGCCACGATCCCGTTAGATTATGCCATTGCCAACGCACCAATAATTTATTGTTCACAACAAATAATTGAGCCACATATGTTGCATTAAAAAAGTAGGCTTTTTTCCGCTGACCTTTGAATTATGATTTTTTTTCACGTCTATTCACGATTTTCAAATATTATGGTGATACCCATAAATTATACCGTCTTTTCCACTGAAGTTCATCCGTCAATCTTTGTTAACTTTTCCATCAATTTTTATTTTTATAATTTATAAAATAATCAAATTATCCTTTCCTCGTATCATCTGACATTGAAAAATATAAAATAATATATTATTTTATATTTTTAAATATTAGATGATACGAGGAAAGAGTAATTTGATTATTTCATAAATTAAAAAATAAAAATTAACGAAAAAGTTAACGCATAGACTTAAGTGAAAAAGGCAATATAATTCAGAGAAAGTTAGCGCAATATTTGAAAGTTGTGTGCAGACGCGAAAAAAAGTTCACAAAGATGATCAACGGAAAAAACCCAAAAAAATATAGCATTGTTTTCTTCTGGGTGATGTACGATGTATATAATCACCGCTCCCCTTACTAGTTTATTTTCTTTATAAAATATATACGTCATTATCAATTAATTACTTAATTAGGGGAATCACTAAATTAGTTCAAAATAATAATATAGATGACTGAGTTTGTATTATATGACTATGATATTTATTTGGTTGACTACTATTTATATCTCTACGTTTAAGCTTTAATCGTTTATGCGCGTTATTATTATAAGGTAATAACTAATAAGCCATAGTTAGTTGGCAGGTCTATTCAATCGGAGCTAATAGTGGTGGGATTTCTGGAATAGATTATTGACGAGGACTAGCAAATTTGACTACGTCAGATCATATTAGTCCTCTTGATCTAAAAAAACACGCATTAAAATTTTTGCCTAGAATTTCATTGTTTCTCTACTTTTAATTTTATAATTTTAAAAATATTAACTTTCTCTATTAGTATTAGAATTTTCGTTTCCCACTGTTCTAATTAGTGTACAAGTTTTTTCTCATATTTTTTTGTGTGAAAAACTTTAGTATTTTAGTTTGTTTAAGAAATTAGAATTTTAGAACATATGAATATGAGGTCATAAGTTTAGGTTGTATTCATCAAATTGAATATTTTGATAATTAATTATGATGATAACAATAAAGATGAGAGGTTTTCTCGACATTTTGACGTAATAAATGAATAAAGTAGAACTACAACTTAAGAATAAACAAACCTGTCAGCAAACAAAGTTGAGATTTTTCTACATCACCCGAAATATATATAATTGCATGGAAAAAAAAGACGATATTTGAAACCAATATTGAATAGTATTTTAATGAAAATATAAAGTAGAAGAAAGTTGACTTGAATAATATAGTACAACTAGCTAAATATGATGACAGTTGCTTTGCTAATACTACGGCAATTCAAAAACAATTCAGGAACCTTACAAATATTAATATTACATTAATAGAGAAGGAAAAAAAAAAACTTGCGAGGTTATATGCACGCCACCACCGTCTTCCATCAAAGATCTGAAGCAATCATGGCTTTGGAAGCACTTCTTCGTTCCGTAGACAACAAGCTTGCGAGATTCACGGAAGACCAGATAGGAGAATCACTTATAGCAGAGTGGAGATTGGACGGGGATTTCAAGAAGCTGCGTAGGCTTTCACTAGTCATTTCGGCCATGGTTGCACACGCAGAGGATAGGATCGTCGACGTGTCTGTACGACGGCTGTTTGATGCACTGCAAAGAGTGGCCACGGAAGCGGATAATGTCCTCGATGACTTTGACAATGAGATCCGGCGGCGCACATCAAGTGCTCCCACGGTACTAGACTTCCTTCCTTCTCTTAATCAATTTCTTTCGGCGCAAAAGATGAGACGGAAGTTGAATGTTATCATTACAAAGATGGAAGAAATTGCATCTGAGCACGAAGATTTTGAGCCCAAAAGAAATTTCGATTTTGAGCCCAAAGTTTTAGTGCGTAAAGCTTTTAACTTTATTGACGAATCCGATGTGGTAGGAAGGAATGAAGAGAAAGAGGAAATAGTGAGGATGCTAATTGACGACCAGGAAAATAATGATAATGTTGCGGTGCTTTGTATAGATGGCATGGCAGGCATTGGTAAGACTACTTTGGCTCAATTAATCTACAATCACCCGCGAGTCGTGAATCACTTTGAATTGCGAGGATGGGCCTCTGTGTCTGATGTTTGGAATATTCGAAGGATCATCCAAAACCTTATGACCTCTATCACAGGCATAGATGTCGAAGATCGAAATGGCATTATAACCTCAAGTAATTCGATTTCTGAATTGACATATCGCTTTCGGGAAGAACTAAATGGCAAGCGTTATCTGATTGTTCTAGATGACGTTTGGGAGGAATACCATTATGAAAGCATTAGAGACTTGGAACACATTTTGGACTGTGGTGGTAAAGGAAGTGCAATTATTGTGACTACCCGTAGTGAGAGGGTGTCAAAAATAATGAGAACAACCGCAAAGAGTTATCACTTGTCATATTTGTCCTCGGATGAATCGTGGACTCTGTTTAGTAGGATATTTGATTATGGGGTTCCGGAAGAGCTTGTTGATATCGGGAAGGCCATCGTTGACAAGTGCGGGGGGCTGCCCCTTGCACTGGAGATGGTGGGAAGAAAGTTATACTTGAAAAGCGACAGAAAGGAGTGGTTGGATATTAAAGAAAGTAACATATTGAATTTCGAAACTGATCTACTTTCTGCTCTGCGGCTGAGCTATAAACACCTGCCTCTATTCTCAAAGCAGTGCTTCAACTTTTGTGCTATATTTCCGAAGGATCATAGAATGAAAAAGGATATACTGATCCAGATGTGGATGGCTAATAGTGTTAATTATGAGGAGTACGAACCGCATGACACTTTTGACATTTTGGTTGGGAGGTCTTTTTTCAATGATTTAAAGCAAGAAATAGATCCATTTGAAAATGAATCTCTCCCCATAACAACTTGCAGAATGCATCGTATTGTACATGATTTTGCAGAATCAAATTCTAGGGGCCAGTGTGTGAAGTTGTGGGAGAAATTGCCTAAAGTTACAATGGGGAAGGTCCATCATTTGTCAATTTTGAGGTTGGGCGCGTTGGACATGAAACAGATCTTTCAGTCATTCCCTGACCTCCGCACATTGTTGATATGTGACAAATTTGCTGGTCAACGAATGGAAAGCATGGATGTTTCTCAACCTACTCACTTGAGAGTGTTGCAATTCCATAATATGCGTAATAGCCTCCCAATTTCAGTGAAGTTTCTGCCTCACCTACGTTTTCTGGATTTATCATGTGCTCAAGTGTCAGAGTTACCTGAATCCATATGTGAGTTGATCAACTTGCAGACACTGAATCTCTCTGGATGTCTTGAGTTGCGCAAGCTGCCTGAACGGATGGGAGGCATGAAAAGCCTCAGGCATCTCTATCTGGATGGATGCCCTAAGATTAGGCATATGCCGCCATGTATGGGACATCTGACTAACTTGCGAGTACTAACCATGTATGCTGTGGGTAATGAAGCTTGGAGCGGCATAGGAGAGCTCAAATGGCTACAACTTTCAGTCAAATTAAAACTCCTCAACTTAAATAACGTGAATGATGCTGCAGAAGCAAGAGAAGTTCTTGATTCCAAACCAGAGCTGCAATGGTTAGAACTCTGCTGGGGAGATGACAATGTGGATCGTAAAGGAAATGAAGATGAAGTTATGCAAGAACTGAAGCCCCCTGTTTACATACGGTTCCTGAAAATATGGCAATACTATGGGACTAATCTTCCTACATGGATGGCGGACAGCGTGCATTCACTCAGATATCTAGTAGAACTGCATATGGGTTATTGCAGAGAACTGCGTCATCTTGCACTAATCTGGCAGCTGAGAGCACTTGAAGTTCTCTCTTTGACGGAAATGGATAAGCTGAAGTACATTATGTGTGATGACGATGCGGCCGACTACACTCGTGTCCAAGTGTTTCCCTCGCTTCGAAAATTGATGCTGAATGATCTGAAGAGCTTGGCAAACTGGTGGGAGAAGGAAAACACAGTCGACTACCAGTCTGCCATGGGGAACTTGTTCCCAGCCCTTGTACACATGGAAATAGTTGGCTGTCCAAAGTTGGCCTCGATGCCTTTGCTCCCGCTCCTCGAGGTGCTAAGATTGAGTTGGTGCGACCAGATTCCACTGGGATCAATAATCGCTTCAAATTCATTGGTTGACCTTGAAATTATAAGCTGCGATCGTGACGAGGGAGCTTCGACGTTGGATCAGGAAAAGGATCCGAAGATGACTGACTTTGGCTCATGCCTTGAACAGATTTTGCTCATGGACTGCGATTGGATATTCTCTTGTAGGTGTTCTGGACTATGGAGAAACATGATCTCCCTCCAGCGCCTAACCGTACGTCGGTGCCAAACTCTGCGCGATTTGCATGAGGTGCTTCAGGGCTTGAACTCCCTGAGATGTTTGACCATCTACGACTGCTGCAACTTGACTGGCGAATCGTCATCCGCGACCGTCGACGCACCACCTCTAACAGCTCTCCGTCATCTGCAGATTGAGGAATGCACTGAGCTGAGGTCGTTACCCCAAGCCTTGCTGAAAAGCCTGAAAACCTTGGAAAGCTTGAAGATTGAAGGGTGCCCCGAACTCGAAAAGAAATGCAAAAGTGGAGGAGAATATTGGCACCTCGTATCCGACATCCCATCCAGATTTGTAGGAATTGCAGTCTAGGAGAAGAGAAGATTAGTCACTAGGGAAATTAAAATGGCAATGAACGAGCTTGGCGTTCTTAATTTGAAGCCAAAACATTTTTTTCTTAGATTTATTACATGCAAAGAATGTCGTAAGTGTTATTCCAAGACCTAGTTCTATTTGCTCTGTGAATAAAAATGGATCAGCTCCCATTCAAAAATTTTTAATTTTCACGAACAAAAAGGCAACAATGGTCGATCTCATGAATAAAATTTGAAACAGTGTAAATATTCATCACATTTTGAGTCTATTTATATCTGTCACGGATGATTTGAGCATAGACTGCTTAAGCTGTAGCGATTGTACATTACTTTTTTTTTTTGGTGTGGATTTTGTACATTACTTTTTTTTTTTTTGGTGTGGATTGACTTTCATCTTTAAATCACAGTTCTCATTCGCATTTTTTTTCCTTTCTTTTGAGCGGATGATGTCTATACATCATCAATTAAGGGCAAATCATATTAAAGATTGTTAATTTTCAACTATCTCAAAGTTGGACTCACAATCAGCCATCAATTTTGTTAAATGGATGAATGTCTCATATTTCAACTCATGCGACGTTAAAAAGTGTACTATTCATAAATTAGAATCAACTCATCATCGAATCTAACTAATCTAATTAAGTGGTAAGTGAGTTTTTAATAAGAATTTTTAAAATTTATATGAACTCGAATTCGAAATTTTACTTAAATGAGAGGAGTTACTTATGACTTCACCGCTAAAGATGATCAGTGTTGATTTTTATTTAGGTTGTTTCCGCTAGTTTACAATTCAAATATAAAAAGTACAACGAAATCACAGCGGCTTTGGAGCGTCATGGTTGGAATATTTCCCACGAGTATCTGCTCATTTGCTTTTTTTTTCTTTTTATAATTCACAAAACTACAAAGTTATTTAAGTGGAAGAATGCACGTCCTTATGAATGATGGGCCACATAAAAGTAATGTTTTGATAATCGAATGAGACTTTTTATCAGATCACGATTGGATCGGTTCGATCGACTTCGACCGGATTGAATCAAATTTTATTAAAATAATATTATTTATAATAATTATAAAGATATAATATAAGTTATAGAGTAAATGTTAGTGATGATCATCCAACTTAGGGAGCATTCTTAATAAGGTTATTAAACTTCATTTTGTAACACAACGGTCATCCAACCTTAAAATAATTTCAGTCAAGATTATCGCAATCGATTATAACTAGTAAACCAGTAAATCGCTAACGTGGATTCTTACGTGGCACCACATCAGTATTTTCTCTCTCGTTCACGTCATATTAAAAAAAGTAAAAATTATCACGTTAGCATTTTTCTCTCTACTCCATTCAAACTTTTATTTTGTATCTATATGGTCATCTAACTTTTCAAAACTTTCAAATAAGGTCATTCAACTTTTCAAATTTTCAATCGCAGTCATCATTAAAAACTTAAAATAAAAAATAATGATGATAAACATAAAAAATAAAAATTTGAAGATACTTAGACTGACTTGGTACATTTTTTGGCACGACCAATTCGGATCGAGCTGTCCAAACTTTTTATGTGTATTAAACATATAATATTATAGTAATTAATAATTCTTCAATTATGGAAATAAAAAAATAGAAAAATAACATAGCAATTATATCTTTATATTATATCACGATATTTTTATATAATACCAAGTCAAATCGTAATGGCTCATCCAGCGGGGTGCTAGGCACAACTCAACATCCGGCAGGTTGCTAAACCAAATACGATTTTTTTATATAATATTATGATAACTAATATTTTTGACTCTTAATATTATGATAATTAATAATTTGGCTCAACAATCTGCTGAATGTCGGGTCGTGCCCAGCACTCCGCTAAAGGAGCCATTACGATTTGACTCGACCCCGATGAAATATCGCACGAAAAAAGTATATTTATTTTCTAATTATAATATCTTTTATTATTTTAAATTTTAGTTGGATGACCATGTAGATACAAAAGAAAAGTTTGGATGGAGGAGAGAAAAATGTTGATGTGGCAATATTTTTTTTTCATCTGACATGGAGGAGAGAGAAAATGCTGACATGGTATCACGTAAGCATCCACGTCAATGTCACGTCAGCGACTTACTGGCTATAACTGGTTGCAATGACCTTGACTGAAATGATTCTAAAATTAGATAATCGTCGTGTTATAAAAATAAAGTTGGATGATCTTACTAGGAATGCTCCCTAAGTTGAATGATCATCACTGAAATTTACTCAATAAGTTATATGATATAGTATATGAATATTGTACTAATAACTTATTAACAATATTAAAAATTAATATAACATATTTTTTATTTATTAAAGGTTTTATCGTATAAATATAAATGTATTATTATTAATTTAATATCTATTATTTTTTTATGATAGATGTTATATTAATAAATTTTATCTTAAATTATTCTTTTTTCTTTAACACTTTCTTTTATTTATGCCCTTTGATAATTTTCCATTTTAATGTTATTCAATTTTAAATACCTTTCTTATATTTCTTTCCTTTTTTTTAACTTTCCTATTTTAATTATTTTTAAAATTTTATTTTTCAAATTTTGAATTGAACCGGTTCAACCGGCCCGGTAAAATTGATTTTCCTGGTTCAATAGCAAAAAATATTTTATTATCAAACTGAATCGAATTTTCGGTCGGTTCACGATTGAACCGGCCAGTCCGATCCTATTTTGATAACAATTGCACAAAAGGCTTTCACGGATGTTCCGAATCCACAAATATTTCACTTGCATATAATAAATCATTATTCGTATTTTATTTTGATAAATACTTATATGGTAGATGAATTGTGAGAGTCGATGGTACATTCACAATTTCATAAGAATTTTGATTTATATAAGGATAATTGCTCAAGCACATGAGAGGGACATAATCTCCCAATAAACATGAGAGCCAATATTATGCTGGAGGATGGCGGATTCCTCGGAGGAGGTGGTAGTGGTGGAGGCAAAGGAGGCTGCCGCACCCGTCACTGTCACGGTCAGCATCGATGACCATGGTGGTCAGCTCCTCGACAGTAGGGGGCTCAAGGCCGAGGCGGCGGATGACGGGCTCCAGCTCGTGGAGGTCATGGATGGAGGGGGCAGGAGGATGGAGGGCGGCAGATTCCTCGGAGGAGGTGGTAGTTATGGAGACGAAGGAGGTCGATGCACCCGGTCCCGTTGTGGTTGACGTCGATGACCATGGTGGCCAGCTCCTCGGCGGTGGGGGTTAGGCATCACATGACAAGCTCCAACTCATGGAGAGTGATCTTGTCGTCATCATCATGATCGAAGCACTGAAGAGATCATGGACAGATGGGGAGAGGACAGAGGGCAGCGGATTCCTCTGAGGATAGATGTGGAGGCAAAGGAGGCTGATCTGTTGCCGTCGTGATCGGCGTGGCGACCATGGTGGCCAGCTCGGGCAGTGCGACGCCGGAGACCATCGCCGTCGTGCTCCAATTCATCCCTGCTGGAGTCGCCGGAGGCGGGCGCAGCAATGAGGAGGCTGGGCGATGCAGCTGTGAGGCAGGTGGTGTGGTACCCATGAGTCAGATAAGTATGGCCTCCACGTGTGCGATTGACCAGCAAATGCTCTACATACGGTCACTATGATCATGACAGAAAGGTTCTGGAAGTTGTATGACTTTCTTGTTACAAATCAAAATTGGGTGATCTTGCTGAAACACCATATAAGTTGGGTGACCATCCTAAAATTTAATCCTTTGAAATTGACAATCAATTCACATGGTGGGCCTGTGTTATAATTTTTACCTACTTAACTATTTTTTAGGGTTCAGTTTAATAAAATCAATGATAGAATAAAAAATATCATTGAATAATAGATCAAGGTATGTGATAAAACTTTCATAACAATAATTAGAACTTGTGTCGGGTGAGTTCAAACCCAAGTTGGATGGCTTCAAATTTGAGTAGGGTCTATATGTGGCTCGATCCAAGTATGCATCCATAGATTTTTCTACCTTTTCTAATTTAGAAACATGGTTGAGTTTTATGGCACGGGAGCTGGGTCATCAGATTAAACACTAAATATCTGAAACTTTGTTTACCTATTTTTATACAAAACCTGACTGACTGCACATAATCTGGATTGGGTCGACTTCGAATTTGGATCAGGTTCAACATTGTAGACATCGGATTGGAAAAACATTGCAGAATCCGAGTAGGGTTCTTGTCATCGAGCCGGGTTCCCGCGCAACAAAACTCCTATGACATTTTTTCAACTTTGATCAAATCATTGGGTACCAAAACACATAAACCTAGTGGACTTCGTTATGGATCAATGGAGGACATTTTGGCATGATTAAAATTTCTTTGACTTCGTTAATTTTATTAAAAATTTATATCTAAAAATAAATTCAAAATATATATGTATATTTGAATTTAAATTACCTTAATTGATGAACTTTGAATGAACTTTTTGATTATTTGACCATGGTTTTTGCACCAACCTTGGTGCCTGTTGATGTGAAGATTGGTTAATAAAATGCTACCAAGTGTACGAGTCGAACAAGTAATAAAGTGTAATGAGTAAATATTATTGATCCCATAAGAAATTAACTTATTTAACTAAACTAATCTCATGGATTAATAATAGACAACAAAGTTGTGATAAAAGAAATTACAAAAAAATACAGAACTAAACTAAATTTAATAAGTTTGGAGTCTTAGGATGGATTAAAATGATTTAAAACAAATTTATTTAACTTGTGTAGTGATTGATTTAAAAATAATCAAGTTTAACTTATAGAATAGGAGCACATCTCCCTTACCAGGTAAACTAATTATTTTTAATATCAATATGATGATAATACTCCACCATTCTCTACTCTCAAACCTACTTAAATTAAAATGTTATGAGTTATAATTCTTGCACTACTAAACCACCCTACCCAAGTCAACACGGCAAATCATTCAATCTAATACTCCAGCTTTATTAGATTATGACACGAATTGCTTAACAACTCATGAATTAATAGTTTGATTAAACTACCCAATTAATAGTCAACTAATAATTCAATTTAAACTAATGAAAAGTTTAAACACAACAATCATGTTCTTAAAAGTTAAATGGATATTTATAATCAACACTAAAAAAAGGTTCACGATTTTTTTTCAACAATAAAACTCTTGCAGAAATAAAAACTTAAACCTAATAGATAAATTGATTCTTAAAGTATTCATATTATGAAAATTAATAATATAGAATTCTAAATTATAATTATGCATCCCAACAAGAATTAAAATAGGAAGTACTCTATGAAACAAAACGATAAATCATTGTACGATCCTCGATCGGTATCACCACGTTTAAATCTTCTCAATTATTCTTCAAGTTGCTCTCCTATTTTTGTCTTCAAAGCATAGGTTGGAGGCACTAGCATCATCTCTTCAGGCTATAGAATGTCTCTACTTATAGAGGATTCGGATTTTCATGTGAACGGAGAAGAAACATAACCCCTTTCTAAGTCAAAAGAAGGTAAATTCGGGGTAAATTTAATCTTGGAATTTTTGTCTACACAAACTCTGAGAGTATATAATTCATTTCCACATCATCTTGGAAAATACAATAAGTGTAGGATTTCTTGTGTACTTGAAATTCATCTGAAAAATCGTTCAAACTTTTAATTCAAATTTCATCATTGATGGAGATAGGATATTTACGACCTAAATAGTATTCGAATTAGACTAAAATGACTTTTCAAAACATGTTTTCACGATCCTTACAATGTCCGATTTGAAGTTAAAATGGATTCCGTAGACCATGACATTCTCGTCATATCCCGTGCCTTAGGACAATTCTCAACCAATATCACCGCACTAATTATATTAGAATGCTATGAATTGTCATTCCTACACTACCAAATCGTCCTATCCAGATCAATTTGGTAAACTGCAGAATATAATACCCCTCCTGGCTCTATTAAATTATGACATGAACTGCTTAACAAGAAATCATGAATTAATAGATTGATTACACCCATTAATAATTAATAATATTTCAATTAAAACTAATGAAAATTCTAAAACACAACAATCATAGTCATGTTCTTAAAAGTTAAATAAATTACAATCAACACTAAAGAAAGGTTCGCAGGTTTTCCTCAATAGTAAAATTCTTGCAGAAATAAAAACTAAAACCTAAAACATAAAAATTGATTCTAAAGTATTCATATCATAGAGATTAAAAAGATCGAACTTTAAAGTATGATGATGCATCCAACATTAATTAAAATAGGAAGAACTCTATGAAATCCTCACAAAATTCTTCTCGCTTATTCCTCAAGTTGCTCCCATGTTTATGTCTTCAAAACAAATATTGCAAGACCTAGCATCATCTCTTTAAGTTGTAGAATGTCTCTATTTATAAGGGATTCGGGTTTCTGTGTAATCGAAGAAAAAACAAAACTCTTTTCTATATCAAAATAAAATTTAGAGTTTATTTAATTTGAAATTTTTACCTAGCCAATCTCCGAGATTTGAGCCATAATTCATTTTCAAATCATTTGGGGAACATATAGTAGGCATAGGATTCCTAACTTGAAATTCCTATAAAATTCGTCCAAAACTCAAATTCAAATTTCGTCATCGCTGGTCAGTGTATTCACGACCTAAAGTCCGAATTGGACTAAAAGTATATTTTCACGGCCAACGATAGTGTTTTCACAGTCCTTATAGTGTCCGATTCGAAGTTGAAAAGTGGATTTCATGACCCATCATGTTCTGTTCATGGATTAAACCTCGAACAATTTTCAGAATTAAAATTAAGCATTTTACATCACAGCCCGGTCATTGCCCTATGGCAGCCCATCACGACCTTGTCATGCCCTTGTGAGAGACAATTTTCATCACTTGACAATCTTGTTGTTTTCATTTTCTAACTCTATTTTAACTCTTATTTTAGTGTGATTTTCTCTAATGACTTTGTAACTATTTTTTCTTATCTCCTAGATAATAAAACACAATATTTGGATAAATTATCATTCTCATAAAATTCAATCAAATAAGCTCATGAGATTATGTATGCTATGAGAAAATAAATCAAATAAGATTAAATGCAATATTAATTATATGTTATAAAATGCATGCATCAGTTGTATCTCCAGGAAACAATCAAAATTTGTTAAATGTTAAAAGCACCGGCACACATGCAAAGAGGAAAAAGGAAATGTGGCACAAGGTTGGAGGAAAAAATATTTTCTGGTGAAGGAAATTAAGGGAAGGAGCCTTATTTTCTTACCTTAATTTCCTCTTCTTTAATATTTTTCTTTCTTTTCTTTTCTTCTTTCAATCAAACTATTATTTCTTCACCAATTCCACTTATGTTCTCATTTTCTATGAGTTTTAGAATTACATAATTAGTTATTATAATTATTTATCAATTTTACATTTAAAATAATATTTTTTATTATTTTCTGAATATTTTTAACTTATAAATTCTTAATTTAATCCTCATTAGGAGTACTAATTCAATCTTACTTCAAACTTATCACTAATCATATTTTAATTATATTTTCTTTTTTATTTATCTTAAAACTTAATTATCCTTTATTTTCATAATAAAATAATATTATTTTATCTTTAAAATCTTCCTTTAATGCATACACTTATGGCTAGATTCAAATTCTAAATTTGAATCCCAAATCTTAGTACAATCTCACTTCTAATTCAATTAAAATTTATTCTCTTTTCCCAATCTTCTTTATCTCTCTTAGACATTATTATTCCTGAATTTTCATAATAAATTAATTATTATTTATATTTTCCTATATTTTATAATAAAATAATATTATTTTATCTTCTAAACATTTTTGGACTTATATTTTTTTTCAACTCTCATTGGGAGTCTTTTAATCTAAAATATAGTTAGATTCAAATATAAATTTGAATTATCAATCTTAATAGAAATCCCAATATATATTTCAGCTAGGACTTATCTTTTTTACTTTCCCTATTTCTTATATAACTAATTTTTTATTTCCTTCACAACTTTATTTTAATTATTCTTGATAAGAAAACTTTAAAATTCTTTTATTATGAAAATTAATTTTTATATTAAATAAATGTGGGGTATTACAATTGTATCCCCCGGTATTACTTTGAATTTACAAGTACCGTAATATGAACTTTTATTAAGGAAGGTTGTTTAAGATATAGGACTCTAAAAATCAGATAATTAATAAGATTGTGCTCAATCTAGTCAACTTTAATCTATTGAAAAATAAGATGCTTTGCCATTGCATACTTTTGTCAAAGGCACCTCAAGCTAGTGACTTTATGATGCATAAACTCTACACAGAATTTCACATCAGCTGTATATGGACTAAAATTTGCGACTTAAAAAACATTCAATTCATCTTTTCATGAAAGTAGGAGTATTTTTTTCTCAAATTTGTCAAAAGAAACATATTCCTAATTGAAACATGAACCCTTAAATTAAATTCATTAAAAAATAATCCCCACTTTGCATATGAATTTCTTTTCAATTATTTTTCGTAACTCATTTCTTTTTAATAAGAAATTATAGAACTTATCATTTCAATATGATGTTTTTAGAATCAATGTCAACTTTGAATAGTAACATAAATTCTTTTTCACTATTTTTTTATAATGTTTAAACGAAAATTTATGTGAATCTTCCTTCGAATTATATTTTCTTAAGAATCGATTTCTATATTGAATATGATAGAAATATTTCTTTAATCCAAAATTTGTCATGTAATCTTTTTAATTCTAATTTGATCTTAAATTAAACGTAATTCCTATTAGAACATAGTTTTATGCCCTAACTAACTATATTTCGATGATAAAACCTCGATTAACTACAATTATATTTAAAATAATGAAAATATTTAAGTAGAAATGAGTTATTTTATGCATTGAAATTAAAGTAAATATTTGAATATATTTCATTCATATTGGGACTATCATTTGAATCTGAAAATTGTAGATAATTATATTAGCTTTTAGACAAATTAAAAATCGCATCATTCTAATAATTGTGTGAAAAATTATGTGCAGAATAGTGCAGGCTGATCGAACGGATGGTTGATTAATTGATCGACCGATTAGATGAAGCAGTCAACCGGTCAGCATGGAAGATGCACCTATACAATCATATTTGAAGACGCTCGACAGGTAGGAGCCATCGATTGGCCAGTGGCACCAATGTTGATATTGGATGAAGTTAAAAAGTTGAGTGATGGATCGACGGTTCAATCGATGAAAAATAGTGATTGATCAATCGATTTGATAAAATTGTTAATTGGTCAATATGCCAAACCTATCTCATATTTTTTTAACATATGGGAGAAGTGGTCGACCGATAAATGAAGTGATAGGTCGATCTACAGACAAAATGCATAATAACGATCATATTTTGGTCAAAAAATTGGGAAACGTGTCCCAATGGCCAAATGAAGACTAGAGTTCTATAAAAAAAGGTTCCAATGGTGAAGAAAATGTCAAGACTACTAAGAAAATTTGGGAAGAACATTTGTGAAGTTTATTTGAGTTCAAAAGTGCAAATATTGTAATTATACTATCTTCTTTGCGTGAACTTTTGATTATAAGAGAGATACTGGAGTGTTGTAAATTCCCCATATAAGTAGTTGAGCTCCGGAGTGATAAGAAGTTATGCTTTACATCTTGAGCGAGCTTGGGAGGATGAGAGGTGAGTCTTACTTCTCAAATTAGAGAAAGGCAAGAGTTGTAAAGGTGTAACGCCCCCGAAATGCACCCCGTCACGTGGACGAATACACCCCGGGAACGTTACGAGATATGACTTACATGTACAATAATTTGACCAAAATAAAACTTTGACTGGTCAACAACATAGAGGCATAATTGCGAAAGGAAAAATAGTCATTATTTGATTGAAAAGTAACATAATAGAAAATGAGTGCAGAAGTCTTAATAAAGTAATACAATGAGTCCCAAATAACATAAGCATGAGAGTTTGGATAAGATAAATACAACTCGATGACAATAAAAGAAAAACTGAAGAGACTCGACATCATGTGCAAATATCACCACGAGCTCAATCGGTCACCTGCGCCATCATCTTTTTACTGGGACAGGTTATTACCTATGACATTGAATACACAGGGGAGGTGAACCTCCCTGTGAGCTTTGACGCCAAGTACATAATAAATATATGACATATAAGCAGTAATGACATCATAAATATAATCATAAATGATAGAGTCATGTAGTCATAATTGGTGCGATAACATCATGATCAAGAGGCGTGACATAGAATGGCATAACAAATATGATAATATGATAAGTGTAACAAGAAGGATAACATAATCATCTTTAAATTCATATGACATAGTCGATCATGAGATTTAGAATCATCATCATAAAAAATTCATAATATCATCGGGCATTGCCCATCATCATAATCATAGTAATCTTTTCATCTTCATTATGTTACACTTATTTTGGAGTGTCTTTCAACTCCCTTTAACATAGGCCGGTGGAGTATCTTTCGACTCCCTTTTGGCCAGGGCGGAGTATCTCAACGTCAAATGTAGGCCGGTGGAGTATCTTTCGACTCCCTTTTGACCAGGTTGACCGTCGTCAACCAAATATAAGAAGAGCTCTTCGTTTTGTATTTTTTATTTTTTCTCTTTTTATAGTATAACTAATGTTTGAGGTTTTGGGATTAAAGATCATGTTGATTGGGAGAAGATTTGTCTCAAGATGAAAAATTATAATAACATTATATTTTTTTGGCATGACAAAAAGATAAACAAACAATTAGAATTAATTGTTTGCTACAGTGATTGTAGGATGGGTTTCGGGAATATAAAACAGAGTGATCTAAACATAAGGAATTCGAATGCCTACTTCTGTAACTGTTACGATGCCATACATTGCTGTAACAAACATGCACTGCACTTGAGTGTAATCATTCCATGCAACTGCTACAGTACTCCGTGGTACTGTAGCAATTGAGAACTGCCAACTAGCCGAAAGGTGTAAAAGGAAAATGTGTACTGAATACATGACATACATCTATCAGAAATGCGTCATTACTTTTCTTATGTTTTACTACTTGAGTATTACGGTGAAAGAGAGATAATATTTAGGCTTCAGATCAGATGAATCATAGCATAAGTAGATAATATATTTATATGGAAATATGGATAGACACTCTCGTAATAATCCGCTACTGTATTTTTAGGTGCTGTAGCAGTATGTATACTATCTTATTCTGAGGATATATTGAAACTACAGTACCATGCGAATCTTCTTTAGGTGTGATTAAAAAGATTCTAATACTTCAAGAACCGACCCTGTTAACTACACATCATTTCTAGACTCATATGATTAACAATATAGAAATACAGAGGCACATGTGTCGGCTGTAACAAATGTCAAATCACATTAGGCATGGAGGGCGAGACGGCAAACGTAAATAATTATATATGTAGTTTTATTTTCATTGAGAAGACAGATCATGATGGGTCCTAGTGCAGTGTGCCAAAAATTAAAGCACGCCGAGAAAATCCTTAAAAAGGTGTACCTTTTTCCTTCAAATGCCACAGAAATCAAGTCTGACGTCCTCGACGTCGACGATGACGTCTCCTAGAGAGACTTGGTGCTTCTTTCTTCTCTCCTGCTATAACAATGCAGATTGAAAATACTCCGCCGTCATCTTAGGTTTTGTAGGGATTTATTAATATAATGTAATGAAGTTTTCATGGGGTAATGGACGGTTACAAGAGAATGAGTCAAAATAAATTTATTTTCCTTTTTTTTTGGGAACGTTACAAAAGGGTTTCATGTAACACCATTGTACTTGTGTAGGATATTGTTTACTTTGCACCTAAGCCCGCACGATTTTATCAAAATATGTTCTACCAAGTCAAGGTCATATTCCCATATCAACTCAGCATCTCTCCCGTGACATGCATATGAGACTATTCCAAGGCATGCCTCATGCACCCTTCCCCTCTTAGGGGACTCAACGTTCTCGTTGAATTATCGCACCCCACTATGCACAGAGCCTCATACGAAGTGATTCTGATATCATATGCAACACCCTTGCACTTGCGTAGGCTGTCACACCCAACTTCATTACTAAGTTCTAATAGTAATTATTTTTCTTTAATCTTATTTAGCAATTCTAAAAATAAATTCGACAAAACCTCCTCCATTAATTATCTTATGTCATTTGTCAATACATACAATAGATGCATATATACACTCGTCAAAGTGTAATAAAAAGTTATAAGACATAACATTCACATATCATCACTATTGTTTCACAAGTCATTTCACATTTAACACCCCACATGATCAAGTTTTATACCACCTTACAAAATGATTATAATAAACTCTAGTACAACTATCGAGTTTATTTATTACATGCATACTTTCAAAAACAAAAGTGAAAGAAAAACAAAACTGCTCCGACGGTTCGACCTCTTCTATATGCATCAAAAGCAACGAGTCGACTTAACTCAAAAACTTAAAATTATCTGAAAAATTCAACAAGAGTAATGTGAGCAATAATCGTTTGCTCAGTAAGTGGAATAAAAGTATAACACAAGAGAATAATACGAGTTCATATAATATTTAAATAATCAAACTCTCCATGTGAGAAAACATTTAAAACATAACTCATATCACATAAGTTTCCAAATCATATGAACTTTTACATAAATAAAAATTATTCTAGATATCATCATATTCAAAGTTAAACACTACACATGTGTCATCGCACATACTCATCATGGGTCGATACGTATATCTACATAAACATGTGTCATAAGTTAAGCAAAGCTTCATAGCCAAGAGTATCGAATACGCAGAGCAAATCATGAGTCAATACGCATTCCTCAATGATTGTGTGTTATATTATTAAGCAGAGCTTCATAATGAAGAGTCTCAGATACATAGAGCAAATTATGGGTCAATATGTATCCTTTCATCTTGAATACGCAGAGCATATTGTGGGTCAATACGTGCATGCAGAGCAGCCCTCCAAGGGCAAAGACACCCGATATACGCTCCAAAGGCTTCATGTATATTGAATGTGATCCCAAAAACCTTTTTCAACTAGCATGACCAATGAACACATGGAGTTTAACAATATCAAAATACACAAGTCATAATATCGTATCAATATCAAGTAAAACTTATTTTAAGTTCACAAGCATTGTTATCTGAAAATATTTTCTTGTAAGAGGTTATTCCATTTCATAAGAAATCCTTGAAACATATCATAAATATTTTTCATAACTCAAGATATGTTTCATTAATAATAATAGTAATAATGTATGCTTGATAATATCATAAATATTTATGATATTTTTCATAACATAGTAATAATGTATGCTATGTTGTAAATTTACCCACTCACCTTATAGTTTATCCTTTCAAAGGAGGCCTACTAGTTTTCTCATTTCACTTGTAGCTTGATAGTTTTCACTTGTAAATATCCTCTCATCACACCTTCATAAGGTTTAAATGTATTTATTCCAAAACACAATGTCTCATTGCAAAATTTTTATAACACAATATTTTAGGACGTGACTTTTCTTATCTTTTGAATGTCCTTTTCGATATAAGATGCAAACTAGCTATTCTTTATGTGACAAGTTCTTATTCAAATCAATAAGCTTTCATACACAATCATATGTAAATGATTAGTTCCTATTTTCTTAAATTGGATATAGGGGAATACATTCTATCTTCTTTCTATATTCAGAAGAAATAGCTACATGATAATTAATTGATCAAACTCATATATCATATCATCATATGCATCAAGGATATAATTTGTTTTCCCTTAGAATTGATATGATCTAATATCATGAGATAAAGCCAAAACTCATGCATAGTTTGGCTCTTAGTTTTATTTTTTTTTCATAAGAATTTTGCGAAATAGTTTAAATATTTCTCATGATGTGAATGACTTTAAAAATTATAAGATCATAAGTTTATGAATGATTTAATGGTCAAGAATTCGTAATAAGCATACCGAATTCCATGTATATAACTTTTAAGATATCACATTCTTTAACTTTAGCCAATGGCATCCCTATATTAAATTCATATTCAGTTTTGAGAATTTGGCAGTACTTGTAACTAATCAAGAAAGTTATCCATTCTTAGTAAGTTATTCTTCACAAACACTTAAAATGTATATAATTCATACATAACTAAGGAACTTATCTTTTTTGTTAAAGAATAAATCCAAAGCCCAAAATTTTGAATGAATGCATAGCTCGTCGAAATGCTCATATAGTTCTTTTAATCTTATAGGTGTTACAAGATAAGGAGTCTTAGAAGTAGAAATAGTTCTGTGGATTAGATCGGTAAAAAATTCCTCTATCTGCTCGGTGATAATTTGGGAAGATCTTATATTTTAACAAATTCAAATATAAATTGGAATATCTTCCCATCGTGAACACTTTTACCTTTATCTCGATGACAGAGTAAAAGTAAGTTTTTCATCCCTTCCTAACTAACCTCTCTATCATTACTGCAGAAATAACTCAAGAGGGGAAATTTTGACTTTATCAGAAAATATAACTCTTAATATTCCTAATAACTCTTAGTAAACTTCTTCCTTAAAACAATGTGAAGTGGTATGATGATGAACTAATCAATCACCATCGGGTAAGACATTATAGTCTTAGATATTTTAAAGAATGAAATATATCATCATTTCCCACTTAGTCACTTTGACTCCATATTCATTTATGTCTTTTTGTAAGAACTTAATCAATAGTTGGATTCTTAACATTGTCGTAATATTATTGATGGACCCATTATGATCACATCATCATATAGGGAGGATCATTATTGGCATCAAATGCCACAGGCTATACCGATGCATGATGCATGAGATGAAAATGAACTCCTAATAGGTCGATCGTCAGGCGGAGCAAATTTACAAATGCCAATAATATCAAATTGACCCTCACCACATTACTCATGTGGTGATATGTTTACCACTTCAAAATATAAAATACGAAAAATAATCAAAAGCATGCACTATCAATCTAATGCAAATAATTTCACCTAGCCTTAAAGTTAAGTCATATTGTCTACAAAATCTTATAACCTAAGCTCCAATACCAAAATCTATCACACCCAACTTCATGACTAAGTTTCAATCATAATTATTATTTCATTTAATCTTATTTAGAAATTCTAAAAATAAATTCGACAAAACCTCCTCCCTTAATTATCTTATCTTATTTGTCAATATATACAATAGATGCATATATATACTCATCAAAATGTAATAAAAAGTTATAAGACATAACATTCACATATTATCACTATTGTTTCACAAGCCATTTCACATTTAACACCCCACAGGATCAAGTTTTATACAATCTTACAAAATGATTATAATAAACTCTAGTACAACTCTCGAGTTTATTTATTACATGCATGTTTTCAAAATAAAAAGTGAAAGAAAAACAAAACTATTCCGGCGGTTCGACCTCTTCTATATGCATCAACAGCAAGCTTCGAGTCGACTTAACTCGAGAACTTAGAATTATATGAAAAATTCAACAAGAGTAATGTGAGCGACAATCGTTTGCACAATGAGTGGAATAAAAGTACAACACAGAAAAATAATACGAGTTCATATAATATTTAAATAATCAAGTTCTCCATGTGAGAAAACATTTAAGGCATAACTCATATCACATAAGTTTCCAAATCATATGGACTTTTACATAAATAAAAATTATTCAAGATATCATCATATTCAAAGTTAAAGTCTACACATGTGTCATCGCACATACGCATCATGGGTCGATACGTATTCCTACATAATCATGTGTCATACAGTTAAACAGAGCTTCATAGTCAAGAGTATCGAATACGCAGAGTAAATCGTGGATCAATATGTATCCCTCAATGATTGTGTGTTAAGCAGAGCTTCCCAATCAAGAGTCTCAAATACGTAGAGCAAATTATGGGTCAATATGTATACATATCATGGGTCAATACGTGCACGCAGAGCAACCCCCAAAGGGCAAAGACATCCGATATACGCCCCAAAAGCTTTCCAATGACTTTTTTCAACTAGCATATCCAATATACACATGGAGTTTAACAATATCAAAATACACAAGTCATAATATCGTATTAATATCAAGTAAAACTTATTTTAAGTTCACAAGCATTGTTCTCTGAAAATATTTTCATATAAGAGGTTATTCCATCTCATAGAAATCCTTGAAACATATCATAAATACTTTTCATAACTCAAAATATGTTTCATTAATAATAATAGTAATAATGTTTGCTTGAGATAATATCATAAATAGAAGAACTAACATATAATATTTTGCTATGTTGTAAATTTACCCACTCACCTTATAATTTATCCTCTCAAATGAGGCCTATTAGATTTTCCTCATTTCACTTGTAGCTTGATAGTTTTCACTTGTAAATATCCTCTCATCACACCTTCATAAGGTTTAAATGTATTTATTCCAAAACACAATGTCTCATTGCAAAATTTTTATAACACAATATTTTAGGACGTGACTTTTCTTATCTTTTGAATGTCCTTTTCGATATAAGATGCAAACTAGCTATTCTTTATGTGACAAGTTCTTATTCAAATCAATAAGCTTTCATACACAATCATATGTAAATGATTAGTTCCTATTTTCTTAAATTGGATATAGGGGGAATACATTCTATCTTCTTTCTATATTAAGAAGAAATAGCTACATGATAATTAATTGATCAAACTCATATATCATATGATCATATGCATCAAGGACATAATTTGTTTTCCCTTAGAATTGATATGATCTAATATCATGAGATAAAGTCAAAACTCACGCATAGTTTGGCTCTTAGTTTTATTTTTTTCATAAGAATTTTGCTAAAAATAGTGTTTAAACATTTCTCATGATGTGAATGACTTTAGAAATTACAACATCATAAGTTTATGAATGATTTAATGGCCAAGAATTCGTAATAAGCATATCGAATTTCATGTATATAACTTTTAAGATATCACATTCTTTAACTTTAGCCAATGGCATCCCTATATTAAATTCATATTCAATTTTGAGAATTTGGCAGCACTTGTAACTAATCAAGAAAGTTATCCATTCTTAATAAGTTATTCTTCACAATCATTTAAAATGTATATAATTCATGCCTATCTAAGGAACTTATCTTTTTTTCTGAAAGAATAAATCCAAAGCCTAGAATTTCGAATGAATGCATACCTCATCGAAATGCTCCTATAATTCTTTTAAACTTATAGGTGTTGTAGGATAAGGAGTCTTAGAAGTAGGAATAGTTCTATGGATTAGATCGGTAAAGAATTCCCTCTATCTCATCGGTGATAATTTGGGAAGATCTTATATTTTAACAAATTCAAATATAAATTGGAGTATCTTCCAATCGTGAACACTTTTACCTTTATCTCGATGATAGAGTAAAAGTAAGTTTTTCATCCCTTCCTAACTAACCTCTCTATCATTACTGTAGAAATAACTCAAGAGGGGAAATTTTGACTTTATCAAAAAATGTAACTCTGTCAAAAATAGTCAATTCGGATTATGATCTGTCAATGTTCTAAAATTTGACAGAAGAATCACCATGAAATGAAAAATTCATTTCTCCCAATATACATCTCCAAATAGCATGATTCCACCTCTCACGGAACCCTTGAAATTATAATTAATAATATTCAAATTGCAAACCCTAATTATATTTACCCTAATCATGCCCTAATTGACAAGGTGGACCTATCTCTGACTCAGGAAAGAGTGAGTGGCCCTTGAAGGTAAGTTCATAACTTCCTATATAAAATTCCTTTTTCGGTGATTTTAGAGGCCATAGAAAGCTATCGTAGAAAGGATGGACCATATAAATTGTCAGAATTTATGGAGAAACAAATATGAAGTTATGATCTCATGAACTAGAAGGTCAGTTTCGGATCATAAATCTTACCTTAATCAAGTGACCTTAGCGAATTTTCTCAGGCTGTTAGGCTATGGATTTGATCTTGGAAAGTTTTTAGCTTGCAAAGAATAAGAATAAGTGATTTATATATTTTTTCTAGAATTTTAATACATCATATGGCAGTTTGGAAAACTATATTTCTAAGCAGCTGGTGAGCTGCTTGAAACCCTATTGGTTAAAATGAAGGTCCGATCATTTTTCTTTGTTACATATCAACATTTAACCTCTAATTAATCTTGACTAATCATAGTTAAATATGTGTAACTATAATATTAACAAATATTAGAATTTATTCTCGATAATTTTATATAGTTTATTTATAATGCTTATTCATAATTTAATTATCATTATACTTTAATCCAAAAGTTAATTGCTACAAGCAACCATAACTATATAAACATCTATAATAACTTAATATGCTAATTAGATGTATGATTACATAAATATGATGTTTGTGGAGCACGTCCGTCACATTTTGTCTTTATCCTTTTTGGAACAAATGGTGTTAGTGGAGTCTTTGACGCTTTTGAAATCGAGAAGTCAAGGACCTAGACCAATATATGGCCGAACTTAGTCAACAAACCTCTTGTATTCTTATGTTTGGTTTCTCTCTTCCTCTCCTTCCTACGTTGTCATGCATATGATTTTATTGCTATGGTGTTGGTCTAAATTTTGATGAATCAATTTTAAGCTACCAACGTTGATTTGCATAAAATCGATCTTTTCGATTTAACAACAATTTACCCCCTCCCCCTTCATATCTTATGATCCAACAATTTCTTCTAGTCATTTTTTTCCTAAGAATATATAATGTGTTAGAATAAAGTTTTTATGTCACACCTAATTATGTTTTGATGATACACATCTTGATTAAATAGAGTTATATTTAAAGGACCGAAAAAGTTTAAATAGTAATGAGTTATTTTATACATTGAATTTAAAGCCAATATTTGAATAAATTTCATTCATATTTGAATATAGAAATATTTTGGATAATCTTGTTAACTTTCTAACAAATAAAAAATCACCTCATTTGAGAAAAAGAATTTGAACGGTCGATCAATCAATTTGGTGAACTGGTTGACCAGTATAGTAAATCGGTTGATCGGTTGGTGTGCAAAACATGTATTGGTCGATATTGGAGGACCAATCAACCAATTGAAGCTAGTGGTCGACTGACGACTACAATCATGACATTGGATGAAGTGAAAATGATGAGCGATTGACGTCTATGCTAATTGAAGTAGTGGTTGGCTGATATGAGAAAAACGTTGCTTGCTCGAGCAAATCTTGGGGAAGGAAATATCTTAACTCATCAAATAAAAAGATAACTTTATTAATAATACTAATTTTATTATACATTTGTCATGTCCAAAAAAGAGCTTGACATTTTTTTAAATTACAAAAATCATCTATAAGTGAATCAATACTATTTTTTTCTATCATTTCTTTCTCGATATAAAGCATTAAAGAATAAAAAAGAAATTCATCTTCAATCTTCCTACGAAGCTTAGTTGTTATTATCTTCATGCTGAAAAGAATCATTCTTTAGTAGCTACAGTAAAAATTAGGAGAGTTAGAATAAGGGTCACTATTTAGTATACAAGAGGATAAATTTGTGATTTTGTTGTTTTCACTAACCATTGACTAAATTTAGTCATAGTTAATAATTCTTCAAAACTAGAAAGTTGACTAACATGAACAAAATACTCAATTTGCATCCTCAGTTGTGACATCGCATGTTCAGAAAAATCTTTCAAATAAAATTTCTGTACCAATTGGAAAATATCATCAATTCTCAATGACATTCACATCTTTCTTGAATCTAGAACTGAACTAAGAATTAATAATATTATTCAATTCTTGGAACTGAGAGTTGATCACGATATAAAAATATCAATTTTGTAATGATGTTCCAATATAATATCATCTGTTTGATGTCGTGCCCTTCTTCTAACATAAGGAGCATTTAACTCTATTATAGGCATGTTAAATCTTTCACAATTTTTTCCCCTCAATAATTAATTTATCATATTCATCATCTCTTAACCGAATGCTCAATTTTGGATATTAAATAAGATCCATTACATTTAAAATATCTTGAGATTGACTTTGTAAAGTCTCACAAAATGAATCAAACATTGTAAGAATTTATTCCATAAGATGTAAAATGAAAAAAAAAAACTCAAAAGTGTTCGATGTCTCATATGTTGCATCTACACGTTGAGCTGAAGTCGCACCATCAATAATATTCGACAAAAACTTGTCATGTTATATTGCAGTACTTAATTAAGTTCAAAACTAATTTTAAATGTGAACTCCATTTTGTATCCCCAAGTTTTTCTAAAGTACCAATTTGATTCTGTCCTTTTCAAATATAAAGCTCATTATTAGCAAGTAAATGAGCAATATTGGCAACATGTGCATCTTTCAATTGATCCATGTGTTTAAGGACATGTGATGTGATCCTTAGATGGAGAATATTTCAACCATGATGAAAATAGTTTAAACCATTGTGGTTGGAAATTTCTTTGATGTCTTTTTCCATATTTTGGATACTCCGAAAGAATACACGGATATGAATATGCTTTAATGTAAGCTCTCGAAGTTCATTCCGATATTAATAGGATACTCCCATATTTATTTTTGTAAACAAGGACACACTCAAACGAATTGATATCAAAACTATTGTTAATGTCGGTTCTTCGCGATGTAATAGAATTGCGATCATGATTCAATTGATCAGTATTCTTGGATGTATTTGATTGATCAGTTGAACTTTGTTGGATCACATACTATTCTCATGTTTTGATGATAACAAACAAATTGATCGACAAATATTACTAATGAGTTTGTCAAGTGATTTATATACAAAAATAAGTTTAACAGGAAAAGAATCGTCAAAGAAATGGTGAAGAAAGCAAGACCAGTTGAACGACAATCGATTGGACGAACGATCAAACACGACAGTGATTTATATACAAAAATAAGTTTAACAGGAAAAGAATCGTCAAAGAAATGGTGAAGAAAGCAAGACCAGTTGAACGACAATCGATTGGACGAACGATCAAACACGACAGAACCTAAAAATCTATTGAAGTCATAAGACCGGCCGAAGGATCGATCAACCGGATGTAAGACTGAAGAAGACAGAAGCATGAAAGACATTGAGGTCATAAGACTGGCCGAAGGATCGATCAACCAGACGTAAGATCGAAGAAGACAAAAGCATGGAAGACATTGAAGTCATAAGACCGTATGAAGAATCGGGGGACGTAAGATCGAAGAAGACAAAAGCATGAGACATTGAAGTCATAAAACCGATCGAAGGTTTGGTCAACTGAAGGGAAGATCGAAATGAACAGAACACACAAATGTTGAAGAATCAATAGCTGGTCATAGGATCGGTCGAACCGATCAAGCGACCAAAATAAA
The DNA here is from genome assembly GCA_030549335.1 of Pontederia crassipes. NCBI lineage: Eukaryota > Viridiplantae > Streptophyta > Magnoliopsida > Commelinales > Pontederiaceae > Pontederia > Pontederia crassipes. The sequence goes on from CM060196.1 coordinate 27,345,100, forward strand.
AAATGAGGTCAAATGCGGTTAAAAATTTACAATCGATCGACCGACCATGTCAATTGGTCGACCGACTCGGCACGATCTGAAGAAATAAAAGCCATATTTTGAATCGAATCTATTGATTACTTTCCAAATATAGAAGATCTCGACAAGGAGGATATAAAAGAAGCTCAAAATGAGAGAGAAAGTAAGGATTTTGAAGAGCACAACCAAGCAAGCAATTAAAGGAAGATCAATTTTCGTTTCTCTTCTGAAAAACTCTAGATCTATTTTTCTCTCACTACTCTCCACTCTATAATCCTTCTAATGATCATTTGTGAGAAAGAGAGAGATTGAGAGATCTGCAAACTCTATTCTTGAAAGCTCTTGTGTGAAAAGAGGATTGCCTTTTTTTAGCGGAGAAAAAGGTGTTGTACGTGTAAAAATTATTTTCTTCCCCTTTTTGAAAGGAGGACGATAGTGAATCTCTGATGGTCTCGAGATCGAGGAGTCAGAATGGGGGCATAGGTCAAGGAGTTGGGCCGAACCTCATCAATAAATCTTGTGTTTACTCTCTATCTCATTTCTGCTATCCTTTTGTATAAATTGCATTGCATTTAGCATTTTCACGGAAAATATTTTAAAATAAAAAGTTTGAAATTTCACGATTAAAAATATTATACACCAATTCAACCCCCTAATGCCCTACGATCCTATAAACTTGAGATTTCGATATTCTTTCTTTTAAAAAATGCATCAATTCTCATTTATTTTTTCATCTATATAAAAACATAAATATGAATAAAATATTTAAATAACTTATTAATGTTTAATCAAAGAGAAATGCTATGAAGTTTTGTATTGCATACCTTCAAATCCAAAAGAAATATATTGTTCAAGGATAATCCATAGTTTTGTGCTCGATTGATTGAAATTATGCAAAAATCATATTAATTATTAGTACTTAATGCATAATTTAGATCTACTTCATATCCAATTATGTATAATCAATAAAGAAAACAATTAAAAATAAATTCATACAATTTATTGAACTATAAGATGAATCACATGTGCCAGAATATTCATGTTAATTTTAAAGTAAATACATTATTCCTTTAATAGTCAATGGTTATATCAATTTATTTTTATAATGTTACACATTCAAGGGATACTCTTTATAATTGTATTTAATGATGAAAATTTTGATTCTCTCTATTTATCACCTCTATTTCTATCATTAAATTAAGGGCTTTGCCTTTAAATTAAATTTTCAACTTTACCTCAGTTTTTATTAGTTTTTTTTATTTTTTTCTATTTATCCAATTACACTATTCTATTTATTACAATTTGAAATAAACTAAATAATAACTTACCATCTAAAAAGTGAAAAAAATAAAACACAAATTATTCATATTTAAGTCTATTTAAAGAAATAATAAAAGATATTCAACATAGTAGAAAAATAAAAAAATAACACATGGAGAGTGAAGAGATAGAAAAGAAGGGAGATCTTTATAATAGAGGGAAATAATCAAATAGTCGTACAACAGAAGAATATAATTCATTTTTTAAAGAAAAATAATAAAATATTACCTTACTTGTGAGGTTGTGATTACTAAGGAAGAAGAACACACGGTGAAAAGAAACATAAGGTACTAGTTGTCTTTTATTTCTTTTATAAGGTTTAAAGTCTAATCTTGGATGGGTCTCAGCTTCAAATTGCCCACTCATAAGATAAGGAAATAATGTAAGTTTTTTGGAGGGGCCTCCGCCCCTGATCATATTTTCCCAATAGCTCCGAGGAGCAGTTGGCATAATGTGCAAAACAATAAGATTTTCGTACAAAAGAATGAAAAACAAATATAGCATAGCAAACTCGAGAACGGGTCCGGATTCAAGTGGACCCGGAACGGCCCACTTCTGCCGGGTCAGGCAGTGGGTCAACAGCGAAATCAATTTGCCCGTCGCAGACAACGAAAGAGGGGGGGAGAGTCATGAGAAAAAAAATAGAAAAGAAACTTGCTCATGCAGAGAGAGAGAGGAGAGACCGAGCGAATGAGAGAAAGATAAGAAGAGGGAGAGAGAACCTATCTAATAGGTGGTGACTAGCTGGCGACAGCAGGACAACAGCATATCAGTGGCCATGACGGTGACGATGAGACAATAGTGTTGCGTCTGCGAGACAACATCTGTGATGGCGAAATAGCAGTGGCAACGACGACGGCAATGGAGAGACGAAGACGGTGAGATGACATCGGCGACGACAATGGCAAGACAATAGCGGCGACGATGACGGCGAGGCACAGCGACGATGACGGCGACAACAAGATAACAACGACGATGATGATGGGGAGCCAGCAGCCATGACAGAGTGAGGGTTGTAGACAACAGCGGCGACACATCGTGGGTCACAAACCAAGGCTAGTTGATTAGGGATTTTCATTTTAAGGCCCTAACAGGTCATGGATTTTAATATAAAAAAATTTTATCCGGATCGGATTGTGGGTCGGGGTTTTACACAGTGAACCCGGTCCCGACCCGAAACCCATCAGGTATTTTTACTAGAGGACTCGATCCTAGATCGGATCCAACCCGGGCTGGGTATTTTTTCCTACTAACTGAGTCAGTGCAGTCCGGGTCGACCCAGACCGTGCTCAGCTCTAAAAATAAGCCACAATGAGCAAATGAGGTTTGAGGTCTCAAAGATTCAACAAGAGACTTTTGAAGAAATTAAAGGAAATATTTATCTTATTTTTTATCTTACTCTTGTACAAGATTCCAAAAGTATAGAAAAGATATTGTGGAATGTTCTTATGATATCGTAATAGTTGTTTAACTTCTTAGTGATAAGAGATTGTGTCTTACCTCTTTAGCGAAAAAATTAGGAAAAAGTTTTCAAGTGGAGAAAAGGCATGTATTATAATGGATTTATTCTTAATTGTTAGTAGAATATCCGATGACCTGTCGAGAAATCAAAGCGAAAACATGAGCAAATATATAACCGAACTTCGCCAAGAAACGTTTGACATCTTGTGTTTGTTGTCTCTATTTCTCCCTCTCCTTACTATTGTACTATGAATGTGATTTGATTGATCATATGTTTGGCTTAAACTATTGAATCGATTTTAAGTTTTTGTGTTGAGTTTCGATTTTATCATTTTTAACACTAATTCATCCCCTCTCATCTCACCCTCCTTGGTGCCTTGGTGCCTTTTGATCCAACATAATGTAGAAAATAAACATAGAAACTTGAATAGAGTATGATTTCCAAGAAATTAAAATAAATGCTTGCAATAATAAAAATTATATAAAAAAGCTTAAATGATATGCATTACACACACATACACACACACATATATATATATATATATACATATATATATATATATATATATATATATATATATATATATATATATATATACTCAAAATAGATTAGTAACACTATAACTATATGTTCGTTGGACTAAGGCTAGATGAGGTCCTAAAAGTAACAAAAAAAAAGGTTCATCAAAATTGCAATTTAGGTGCTTAAGAAAAGAAACCTAAACTCCAAAAACATAAAAAAAGAACACACATAAAAATTTTAAGTTTTTAAATTTGAAAATATCCAAGCAGTTTTCAAAATTAGAAACAACACCCTACGAGCAGTATATATAAACATACTCAATGAACATAACATTGATCCAATATATATATATGTGACATAAATAGTAGTATTACATCATATAATATGTGATTGATGTCAATTTATTTTTAAATAAATCATCTCTTAATATTATCAAACTCTTTTTATAAATATAAAATGTATAAAACATTTAGGGCATCCAAAAAAATCACTTGAAATAAATTGATTTTAAAAAATTATGGAAAATATAAGATGAACAGGTTCAATGTACTACATATTTTTAAATTAGAAATGATCATTTTTTTAATCAATCAAATAATCGTGGCAATGCATTGCATATTTTAATGGGTACAAACTCGAACTTTAGTTTTATTCTGAAATCTAATTTAAACGTTATTTTTTGCATGAAAATTATGAATTTTGATTTTATTATCAAATTTAATTCCTATAAAAAGCCATGAACTTTTAAATTGATTACAAATATAACTTATTATTCTATTTTTATTAAAAAATATTAATTCAGCTATCACCATATAGACAAGTGATTAATACATCTGGAACTTCTATACTAAAAATGCTTAAAATTAGTATTTTATCAATTTGCTTTTTACAACTTTGAGTTATAAAAAAAGAAATCAAAGTTTAGCCTATATAAATTTTAAAAAATATTATAATTATATTTAAAGAAGTAAAATATATTCAGTTGATGTCTTAATATTAATAATCGATTGTATGTCTTAAAATCCTTTAATCAACATTTAGTGATCTTATCTTGAAAGTTTAAAATATATTAATTCATGCTCATCATTTAAATAAGTGAATGGCTAAACTTTTAAAGTTAAAAAATAATTAAAATTTGACATTTAACGATTTTATTTTACCTTATATAAACTATATTTTTTTACAATAAATTAATTTAAATTCATGGATTTTTAGGCTAAAACAAATTTAGGCTAACCAATTTTATCTTTTAAAATTAAACATTATGATTTTTTAATCAATCAAAATTATTAGTAATTTTAGGTCAAAAATAATGCCAGTTCCTAGCATTCTACCTGCCCGAGTTTTTTTTGCTGCAATGAAACCACCGTCACAGCCCAAGGGAAGGCTGTTGCTTCACCACCGCCGTCGTTTCCCACCCACCCGCTTCCTCTCCACCACCACCTTTGACGCCGACGCCGACGCCGACGCCGACGCCCCTCATCTCCCGGACGCCTCCGTCCTCTCCAATCTCATATCCCGCCAGAAGTGGTCCCGCCTCAGGTCCCTCCTCCCCTCCCTCACCACCGATGCCGCCGCCACCTCCGCCTCCGTCGTTCGCCACCTCCTCAACTCCTCCTCTGCCACCCCCGCCGAGTTCACTGTCTCCGCCCTCCGCTTTTCCCGCTGGTGCTCCGTCGCCCTCCAATCTCCCCCTCTCCCGCTCGACCTTCGCTGCCGCCTCCTCATCGCCCTCGCCGCCAACAAGCTTCATTCCCCCCTGCGCTCCGAGCTCCACTCTCTCTCCTGCTCCTCCTCCCCCAGCCCTTCTGCCCCCGCCGTCCTCCACCACCTCTCCACCGCAGCCGCCGGTGGCCCTCGCGGCGTTTCCCTCTCGGTCATCGCCGACATGTTCGTTCTCGCTCTCGTCAAGGCATCTCGTATCGACGATGCCCTCGAGGCCTTCTACCGTGCCCGAGACTACGGCCATCGCCTGTCCGTGCTCTCCTGCAATCCTCTCCTCAGCTCCCTCACCAAGGACCGAAAGATCGACGTGATCGAGAAGGTGTACAAGGAGATGATCCGGAGAAAGACCGCCCCCAATTTGATCACCTTCAATACCGTGATTAATGCCCTCTGCAAGGCCAAGAAGTTACTGCGAGCTTGTGACGTTGTCGAGGACATGAAATCTTGGGGGTTCTTGCCATCTGTAGTCACCTACAATACGCTCATAGATGGGCACTGCAAGACCAATAGGTCCGGAAAGATGTACAAGGCTGACGCCGTCCTGAAGGAGATGGTGGCTGCTGGTGTTATGCCCAATGTGGTCACTTTCAATACTCTGATCGACGGATACTGCAAGGATGGAAACAGCTCAGCTGCGATGAAGTTCCTTGAAGAAATGAAGCGACAAGAGGTCCCTCCAAGCGTTGTCACATACAATTCACTGATCAGTGGTCTTTCGCATCAGGGCAGGATGGATGAAGCTCTCAGCTTGCTTCAGGAGATGAAGGATTTGGACTTGGCGCCCAATGTGATTACGTTTAATGCCATCATAAATGGGTTCTGTAAAAAGGGGATGATGGTCGAGGCAAAGGGACTTCTGGAGGATATGTTGAGCAGGAATTTGGTTCCAACTGTCATCACATACAATACTTTTATCGACGGATATTGTCGCATAGGGATGATGGAGAATGCAATTGAACTCAAAGGACTCATGATGAATAAAGGACATACTCCAGATGTTTCATCATTCAACTGCTTGATATTTGGATTCTGTAAAAATGGGGATCTGAAGAGTGCAGTGAAGCTTTTGGATGAAATGGGAGAGAAAGGTGTAAAAGCAGATACTTTGACCTATAATGTTCTCATTACTGCTTTGTGCACAGAAAAAGAGTTAGTGAAGGCTGTAAAGCTCTTGGATGAGATGTTGGAAACAGGTGTGCCCCCAACCTATGCAACATATAACACTTTGATTGATGCATTCTGTAAGAGAGGGAACCTCAAAGCGGCTATGAATATGAGGACAAGGATGGAAAAGATCGGAAAGCATCCAAATGTGGTCACATATAATATATTTATTAAGTATTTTTCTGAAAGAGGTCAAATGGAAGATGCCAACAGGCTTCTGAATGAAATGCTGGAGAAAGGGTTGGTTCTGAACAGGGTTACTTATGGCATCATCAAGGATGAGATGATTGAGAAGGGGTATGTCCCTGATATAGATGGTCATCTTCATACAGTTGCTGCTTAAGTCAGACTGCCTGGGAGGGGCTAACTCTGAGAATCTCGTTGCTGGATATACTTTCACTGTGCAATTTATTTAGAAGATGTGGAGCTTATCAGAACAAGGCTTTGTTGTTGTTGTTGTTGTTGTATGTGGAGCTTATCAACAACAACAACAACAAAGCCTTATCCCACTATGTGGAGCTTATCAATATGTGCAAAATATATGCTGCATTGTTCACATCTTGTGCATAATGGTTTATCTATTATACATTTCTGTGATCACCTGCTGAAGGTAGAAGGTGCCTATTGGCATAAAATTGTTGTTAAAGATTTGGACATGATGTCTAAATGCCGAATGTAAAGTGTTTGTCTCTGAGTGTGGTGTTTGCAGAACACTTTCTTGGAAGATCTATGCTACACTGATATCACTTCAGACTTCTCAAAATTACAGACGCCACTCAAAAAGTTCGCAACATGACTCTCACTGCTGACCGCTTCAATTAGTCTGAAGATGGATATTGTTGCTGGCTAATAAGACTGCAAAAACTTGCATGATGAATATAAATGACACCAATTACTCGACATTGTTGTGCGACCAAATATTTCAGAACTACGGACAAGCAACTAGAAGTGTCATTATTCACGCCCAGATAACTGTTAGAAGAGCACATTGAAGGTATCATATGTATCATTCTCATTGCACAAAATAGCGTATATCCTCATTAAAAAAAAGCAGCTTATATGTGTTAATATTAATTACCAGCTTAAGTAAGGATCTAAGTACCTTCTGCCACCTCTCATCAGTATTAAGGAAAAATATTGGTTCACTGGAAGAAATTCCTTGTGGAATACTAGAACTAAATGAATTCAAAGTGTTTGAAAACACAAAATTCTTTCAGCCAACTGTGGTTCTCAATAACATATTAGCTGGGATATTATATTAGACTGTAAGAAAACTAGAAAAATTCAAGATGCTTTGTTCTCTATTTGGACAAACAATAGTTTTACTATATTGATTGTACTTCAAGTTAGACTCAAATTTTTTATCATCATATTATTACCACTTGTTAGAGTTGGCAATCGTAATGCCAGTTCTTGTCCGTTCAAATATATCAAAATGTTGTTCAGGAGAGGATTTCTTGTTGGAAACCCTATATCAAAAGATTGCTAATTACTCTTTTTGAAAAATTCTTATTGCAATAAGTGGTAATACATATACTTCAAGGAGTAGATTCTTCCATATAGTGTATTTTCTTAGTTTCGCATTCGATTGATCACATAGTATTCAAAGACGTCGTTGCCAAAGCTTTCCTTATTTCATTGTCATCATTTTTTTTAATAAGATGTGTCACAAGTTGGTCGTCTTTATGAATGTGTGTTGCTCTATTTAATTCTGTTCGATATTGCTAAAGTTAACATTTCACTCAAATTTTTGTTTGAAAATAAAATTTCATGGTTAATATTCCCCTTTTGCGCATCTCTGGTGATAGTGTTTAATGTTGAACATATATCTCAGGTGACAATACCCTATCAAAAAATATGTCAGAGTGACCATAGCGGCAAAATGTATGCAAGTGAAGACTCCTTTATGTCAATCTAAATTTTCAATTCTTTGTTCTCCCTTGTTCACTACTATTTTTTTTGAGGGGTTCTTCACTAAATATATGCAAGATTTCTTCGTGTCAAACTATATTTGCAATTTGTTGTTCTCCCTTGTTCACTGCTTCAGATGGGCATTTTTTTAAGCACATAGAAATATTTGATACAGCTATACCTGTCTTTTGTACCAAAGACAAATAAGCCTTCCTTAGTTCAACATATTTCCTCTGAATATTAATCCCTGTTAATGGTTCTTTGTTTCTTTTGCATATGATCTTGTCCACATCCTGAAGAACAAACCTGGGCAAATTTCACATATGTTTGAAGAGATCTTGGACAGAACAGAAGAGAGGTTTGACAGGTCTGTTTTCATAGTCAACAGCTGATATTCTTGCTAGAAAATTAAGGTAGCATTATCATTTATAATTTCGTGAAGACGTCCTTGAGAATTCTTCATCTTTCCTGTGGAATTGATTACTGGATGTATGGATCAGTTTCTGAATTTTCAGTTTGGTATCTGTCTCCCTTTGGTCAAAAAGGTGTGCTTGTTACTATATTTATCCTGTGATATTTTCATGTTCAGTTTTCTATTTTTCTCTTCCCCTTATTCAGACATATCTCAGCTACCTGATGTAGATCGGTGCTTGGATTATTGCCTCGACTCCTTTCTTTATGTATTCCTTCTTATGTATGTTTCATCACGGTCTTACAACAGTGTATTTTAGATATCGAATTCACATTTTTTTCCTAACTCGATTTATGCTGTGGAATGCCACAACCTCTATTTGATTGGATTATTGCATCTACTCCTTGTTTCTTTATGTATTCCTTCTTAAATATGTTTCATCACAGCCCTACAACAGTGTATATTAGATGTTGAATTCACTTTTTTTCCCTAACTCGATTTCTTCTACTTTTTTTCCTTGCTAACACAATGGATTAAACAATCCACCATTAGTGAAAATGTTGCTATTTAGTTGTACTGACTTCCAGTCAATGTTATTCCTCAGTAAAGATGAAGAGAACCTTGTACCGAGCTTCAAATGGTATAGGGAGGAAATGGCTGGTGTACAAGAGTGGATGCCTGCAATGTCTACAATCATTGCAGACTCAATTATACAAGTCGATGTTTCTCCTTTTTGAGGAATCAATCTTTGTATTGGAGAAGGCAAGGCCGTGATATTAAAGAAACAATCTCAGCTGGAGCCAACATTATGTTTAAGAATGAGATCAGCATTTTGTATGTACCAGCATTAAGATAAAATGGATGGAAGACATTTGTGTGAGTCTCTTTGTGACAACCTGTCATTTCACATTGTTTTGATTGCAGAGCATCCTCGAGAAGCATAAAAACTCGGGGTTAGAATGTAATGTATGGTATTGCACAAAACAAAAGTTTATATTATATGTGGTCGAAGTTTGTTGCACTAGGGTCCATTTATATCTTGTGGAAGATATTGCAATTATGTGCTAAAGGAATGAACATTTTCAGCTATCCAACAGCCACGTTGTTGATGTTGAAAATTTAGGGGATTATATGATATGGAAATAAAAATAAGATAGATACTATTAGTATTAATAAAAAGTGTAAAGAATTTAAATACAATCATTATTAAGAACTTGTCTTTTTTAAAGAGAATAAATTTAGAACACGTCAATGTATTTATAACATTAAGGATTAATTGACCTATCTCTATAATGAAGTTATGGAAAAAAAAAAGGGTTATGGTACTTGTAGCTCATTATTTATTTAACCAATCCATTATTATGTTAGCAATACAAAGTGGAATCATATCTCTATGCCCCACGAAAAATATTAGTTTGTTCTTCGGAGAATAAATTCCATCCTGCTATGAAGATTTTGAGAAGGATTCTTTGGTAACCATGAATTTTCAATTTTTCGTTTTCTTAAGAAACTAACATTATTCTTCGTGGTGTACGCAATTTCTTTTGTATTTTTAGATTGATGATGGTTTAGAAAAACGAATTGATTAGTGGACTAAGTGGAAATGTGTTAGGATATGTGACTTTGATATCAATTATAAATGTTTAAGATATAAGCAAATTAATTGTATCTATATGATAATTCAAGAACACAATAATTTCTACATATCTCTAGTTTTGGTTACATGGGTATTTATGTAGTTAATGCAAGATAAGAATTTACAATTGAAATGGTTAACAATGGAATCTGAACATATAACAAGGTATCAAATAAATATGTCAGTGTTAGTTGTACAGATATCTACGTTGGGTGAGAGCGAGAAGATGTCGCTTGTCTCGAAGAAGTTAAAAGTGGGTCGAGTTGAGTGGTTTAGTAAGGAGGTCAACAACATTATCACTGTAAGCAATGAACCACACTTGTAGACGACGACGATGAGCAACCTCATTATGAATAAAGTGATAATCCACCTCAATATGTTTAGTATGAACACGAAAACAGAATTTGTCATCAAGTCGCCCCCAAGTTGTCGTATACCATACGAGTGGAGTAGGAGCTGCCACATGGATATCTTGTAGTAAAGAACCAAACTAGATAAGTTCAGTTGTATCAGCCTAGGACTTGTACTCAGACTCCATGGATGATCCGGATACATTATGTTGCTTTTCAGCAGACCCTGAGATGGGATTGATGTCAAGATAGATAAGAATTGGTGGTCTCTAGAGTAGCCTGTCCAATCTGCATCTGAAAAATGCATACAAGGGGCCTAATATAGATGGGGATAGTTGACCAAGATGCTTTGTGCCATTCAAGTAGCGGAGGATGTGATTCACTTGTTGGCAATGTTCGTCTTGTGGATTTTGCATATGCTAGCATACATGGTTAACAATATAGGATCGAAAGCACCAAGAGGGGGGATGAATTAGTGAAATTAAATTTTTCAAAAATTCACTTTCGGAGAAATCCGATAAAAACAATCATAATCAAATAAGGATAATGCGTAGAAGAAGAATAAAGAACAAACACAAGGAGCCACGATATGTTGACGAGGTTCGGCCCAAATACTTTGGCCTACGTCCCCGCTCCGACTTCTCGACCTTGAGACTGTCGGAGATTCACTATCTTTCTCTTTTCTTGTAGGAAGAGAACAATTCTCTTTAAACAATCACGCCTTCTTCTCTGCTCAAGAGGCTAGGCACACCTCTATACAAGGAGCTCTCAATCTCACTAAATTCAAAAAGGAAATGTTCCCTCTAACTTTTTTTCTTTTACAAAAAAATTTCTCACAATCAAGACTAAGAAAAGAAAAGGGAAGAAATTTGCAACTCTGTGCTAAAAAACTTGAGAGGAGCTCTAGGATGTTCTCTCTTGCTTGGATGAATTTTCTTCAAACTTTGGTACTCCTTTTATAGGCTTCTAGGGGTGAGATTTCGTTCAAAAAGTCTCTCCCAAATTTCTCCTCAAAATTCTCGTCGTTACTATTCATTTGACTAATGGGCCGATCGACCGCTGGGATAGGCCGGTCGATCGGTCTATGTGACCATTGTCTCATTTCTACGCTTTGACGCTGTCCAGTCGATCGGTCCTTCAACCGATATAACGACCGGTAATGTCTCGACGTCGACCGGTCTAAATTGCTGTCGATTAGTTTATCGACCGGTATAGTCTCGATGTCGACCGACATCTTGTGTCTTTCCTTGCACCGAATATCAGTCGATCGGTGCTCATGGTCGGTCGATCGATCGTATCTGAAACTTTTTTTTGACTTTTAATTTGCCGAATTCTTCTGCGAATCTGTTCATATCAATCCTATACCTGTATTATTATCACTTGAGAGTAGATTAGTAACTTTTAAGTTCATTTATTTGTTATCATCAAAATATGGGATTCAACAATCTCTCCCTTTTTTATGATGGCAAATTAATTGGACGATAAAGAGAAGAAAGAAAAGAATGAAATGTAAGTTTTACATAGAAAGTAATAAACAAGCTCCCCATGTATTTATGCATATTTTACTTTTTCTCCCCTTAAATAAGTGGCATTTATATTCTCATAATTGATATGAACATATGGCAAAAATTAAATATGGAATCAAATGTGAAATAAAAAAAATCATTATATAAGAAGAGTCATTACTTACATAGTCAATAAAACATCATACACTAAAAAATGTGACTGAAGTCACTACAAAATAGTGCACGATATGCACGATACAAATGTAAGCACTAAGACACATAACATACTAAGACACATAAGACACATAACATCGTCCTAGAATTCTCCCCCTTTTGACATCATCAAAGAGGGAGACAACCTAACTACTCATCATCGGGACTATCATCCTCACGAGCTATAGGCAGAATAAAACCCTGTGATGCGTAGTATACCTGTAGTGAACCGACAAGGTAACGAGAATCACGCTCCATCCGTCGAACACGTCGATCCATCTGCGTCACACGTTGATCTATGGCAGCCACCTGCTGTGAAAGAGCTGTGAAGTCATAGGTGTCGTGGAAGTCTGAAGTAATGTGCTGAGAAGGACCAAACTGTTCAGCGGGTGCCGATGGTGGCGGGAAGCTAGGGCCAGCCTCCTGAGTGTCCATCGGTGCTGGCTCACCATCTGTGGTGTCATCTCTATCGTCAGAATCCGGTGCTGCCTGCTCACTAAACCTAAGTCCCATCCGGTGTAAAGTTCCGGAACCAATGACGTCGGTGGGACGAGGTCGAATGTACTCCTCATCAACAGGGATGTCGACACCAAAGTGGAGTAAGATCTTCGTGATCCAAGCACTAAAATATAAGTGGTGCCGTCCATGAGCAGCAGAAGAGATCTTCTGAAAGGTGTAGTCCATGTGATAGAACACATAATGATCGAAATGTAGAAAGGAGGCATCACGGATACAGAGACAGTGAAGAAAGAAGAGATCGAAGTGAGTGACCTCTTTATAATGCCCGGCTCGAGGAGTGATCATTCAGCTAAGGAGATGATGTGCCATTTTCATAGTGGATGAAGATGGCGATAGGCCGTTTCGACAGTATATTGGACGTCTTGTCCAGCAAAAATGGTCTGAATACCATATGAGATGGGAAGATAGTCGGAAGGCCAACCATGAGTGACAAATGAATAAAGACTAGGTAATGGGCACGCAACCCCAAAAATGCTACAAAGATGGTCTGGATCAAAACGAATGGGCATGCCAAGGATATAGATAATAATAACCTCTCGAGTGATTGTCATGTTCGCATAAAAATGATGAACAAGACGAGGGTATACACGCTCCGTGAGGGAAAGAAGTGGCAGCCAACCAATGGTTGCAAACATCTCTAGAACATCTAGAATGTTCAGAGCATCTCAATCAATGGTATAGGCACGTCGGACTTCGCGAGAGGCGTACAAGGTGTCGAACCTGACAGAGACGTCCCTAGTGACAAAGAGATGACTATCAAAATCAGCAGACTCGGGAGAGGATGGTTGACGAGTACGTCCATGGGATCGTCCTCGTCCACGGCTTCGTCCACGTTGGATAGGCGCAGGTTCGGGTTCTGGTTCAGGTTCTGGTGGGAGGACATGAATGGTACCACCAGAACCGGGAAAGCGATGACGACGCTGAAAGACCATCCGAACATGGGAATGTCCATCATCGTCGGCCATGGGATTTCAACAATGGTTTTGAAGTGAACGAAAGGTTTGGAACAGAACTGAGGCGTGTGTCGGGCTGCCGAGTTTGAAGAGGGTCGGAAATCCGGTCGTTGGAATTTGTGTTTTTGACAAATAGTGAGAGAGTAGAGAGAGATGTGGCCGGCGGGACAGTCGGCCGGAGAGTTGGCCGGAGAGAGTGAACGGCCAAAAATAGAGAGAGAAGTAGAGAGCCACTGGAGCGGAAGAGTTGGCTGGAGAGAGAGACTGGACTAGAGAGATGTGCGACGATTGGCCGATGGAGAGCGGTGGCAGGGCGACTGGCCGGAGAGTGAGAGAGAGAAAGAGAGTGGCCGGAAAAGAGAGGAAGAGACGGCGATCAAAGTTAGGGAGGTCGAGAGAGAGAGAAAGATAGAGGGAGAGAACGGCCGGAGAAAGAAAGGAGAGGAAGAGGCGGCGGCCGACGGATGACCTAGGAGGCGGTGGCCGGCGGATGACCTAAGAGGCGGTGGCCGGCGGACGCGGTTGACCTAGGAGGCGGCGGCCGGCGGATGCGACCGGTCGCTGGAGTTGCTGGAGGGCGGCTGTCGAAGGAGGGCAGGAGCGGCGGTCGCGCAAAGAGAGGTTTTTTTTTATTTTTGGTCGACCGGTTCGAGCGGTCGATTGCTTATAACGCACGATTTTGGCATATACCGGTCGACCGGTCATGCCCCTCGGTCGACCGGACACTTCTTTTCCAAACAAATTATATAGCGGTCGATGCGATGTCAGCCGGTCGCAGTATATATTGGTCGACCGGTTTTGTCATATCGGTCGACCGATCGTTTGTCTGCTTATTGAACCTTCTATAGCATTTGACCGGTTCTTCAGTCGGTTGACCGGTCCTTCAAGTAGATCGACCGATCCCTGTATTTTTCAAAGTTTGAACCATTTAAACTCATTAAAAATCATAAAAATCATATTCCAAAAAAGATCGTACAAATGTAAGTGTTGTGCAACACTTTTAATGTTCAATTCATGTCAAAAGTGATATTGTATAATCAAGTCACTTTTAGTTTGAATTGATATGCAATCAAGAGTTAATCATTTCTAATTCCCTTCTAAGCATGCAAAATTGTTCTTCACTTAATGATTTTGTAAATATGTCTGCAAGTTGAACTTCAGTTGACACATGTTCAATGGAAATGTTCTTAAGGGACACATGTTCTCTAATGAAATGATACCGTAAATCAATGTGTTTAGTCCTAGAGTGTTGAATTGGATTTTTTATCATTTCTATAGCACTTATGTTATTGCACTTCATGGGTACATTTGAACAATTTATACCATAATCAAGTAATTGTTGTTTTACCCATAGTATTTGTGCACAATAACTATCGGCGGCTATATATTCGACCTCAGCGGTAGGAAGTGCGATGGAGTTTTGTTTCTTGCTAGCCCATGAAATAAGAGAACTACCAAGAAAACAACACATCCCACTAGTGTTTTTTCTATCAACTTTACATCCGGCAAAATCCGCATCGGTGTAGGCATGCAATTCAAATGGGAAATTTCTATCATACCAAATGCCTAAGTCACTTGTATGCTTTAAATAACGCAATATTCTTTTTACAGCAATTAAGTGCGATTCTTTGGGGGCGGATTGAAATCTAGCATACAAACACACACTAAACATTATATCCGGCCTAGATGCCGTCAAGTAGAGCAAACTATCAATCATACCTCTGTACCTTTTTTAATCAATTGACTTGCCTTTTTCATCTTTATCTAATTTTGTAGTAGTGCTTATAGGAGTTGTGCTCGGCTTGCATTCGTTCATCCTGAATCTTTTGAGTAGTTCCCTTGTATATTTTTCTTGATTAAGAAAAATACCTTCCTTGGATTGTTTTACTTGTAGGCCTAGAAAGAAGATGAGTTCTCCTACAAAACTCATTTCAAATTCTTGTTGCATAAGAGTTTCAAACTCTTTGCATAGGCATTCATTAGTAGCACCATAAACAATATCATCAACATAAATGTGAACTATTAAAATATCATTTTTAAAATGTTTTAAGAACAATGTGGTGTCAACTTTCCCTTTTTGAAAATTATTTTCAATTAAAAATGAACTCAATCTTTCATACCAAGCTTGAAGGGCTTGTTTCAATCCATAAAGAGCTTTTGAGAGTTTGAAAACATGATGGAGAAAATTTGGATTTTCAAAATCTTGAGGTTGTTCGACATAAACTTCCTCATTTATAAAATCATTCAAGAAAGCCGATTTAACATCCATTTGAAAAAGTTTAAAACTTTTATACCATGAAAAAGCCAAAAGCATTCGAATTGCCTCATAGCAACATGAGCAAAAGTTTCATCAAAATCAATCCCTTCAATTTGTGAGTAACCCTTGGTCACTAATCTAGCCTTGTTCCTCACAATGACACCATTTTCATCTAACTTATTTCGAAAGACACATTTGATTCCAACGATAGGATGGTCATTGGGTCTTTCTACAAGTTTCCACACTTGATTTCTTTCAAAGTTATTTAATTCCTCATGCATTGTATTTATCCAATTTGGATATTCAAGTACTTCATCTATATTGTTGGGCTCATAATTTGCAAGAAAAGCCGAAAATGCACATAGATTTTTTAAAGAATTTCTAGTTTTTATGCATTCATTTAACTTACCTATAACTTGATCAAGTGGGTGTGATGAGGCATGTCTCCAATTACTTGGGATGATTTGATTCTCTTCTCTTTAAGGTACTTCCATTTCTTCCACCTTTGGAGTGTTATCTTTTACTTCTTCTATGTCCACAACTTCAAGTTTTCTTTGTACTTCAACAATTTCTTCATCATCCTGTGCTTGTTTGCTCAAAGAATCATTAGTTTTATTGAATTTAACATTAATAGACTCTTCAACAACTAATGTTCTTTTGTTGTATACTCTATAGGCTTTACTTGTATTAGAATAACCAAGAAAAATACCATCATCATATTTATCGTCAAATTTGCCTAATTTATCTTTAATGTTCAAGATATAACATTTACATCCAAAAACTTTAAAATATGAGATGTTTGATTTATTACCAAATAGCATTTCAAAACATGTTTTCTTTTCAAGAGGTCTAAGTAGAATTCTGTTGAGAAAATAGCAAGATGTGTTTACGGCTTCCGCCCAAAAATATTTTGGTAATTTTCTTTCATTTAAGATTGTTCTAGCCATTTCTTGTATAATTTTATTCTTTCTTTCTACTACTCCATTTTATTGAGGTGTTCTAGGAGTGGAAAAATTGTGAGTAATTCCGTTTTCTTCGCAAAATAATTCAAATTTATGATTTTCAAATTCTCCTCCATGGTCACTTCTAATTTTTGAAATCTTTTGTTCAAATTCGTTTTGCACTCTTTTT
Organism: Pontederia crassipes; assembly: GCA_030549335.1. Lineage (NCBI taxonomy): Eukaryota > Viridiplantae > Streptophyta > Magnoliopsida > Commelinales > Pontederiaceae > Pontederia > Pontederia crassipes. The sequence goes on from CM060196.1 coordinate 27,362,198, forward strand.
ACAAATTTGGAAAACATGTTTAATGTCTCATCTTTACTGGCGAGAAAAATTGTCCAAGTGAAATGAGAGAAATCATCAACAATTACAAATACATATCTTTTTCCTCCTAAACTAATCACATCAATAGGCCCAAACAAATCAAGATGTAAAAGTTCTAAGGCTCTATGTGTACTAATAACACCTTTTAATTTAAAAGAACTTTTGCTTTGTTTACCTTTTAAACATGAATCACAAACATTTTTTTCTCAAATTTGATCTTAGGTAAACCTCTAACCAATTCATGATTTGAGAGTTTATTTAGCAATTTATAATTTGCATGTCCTAATCTCCTATGCCACAAGTTTATGTCATCATGCATGACACTAAGACATTTTTCATTTTTCAAATTATCAAAATCAATTTTGTATACATTATTGTACCTAAATCTCATGTGTAAAACTTTGTTATTTTCATCTAGTATCAAACACTTGTTCTTTTCAAATTTAACCAAATAATTTTTATCACAAAGTTGACTTATGCTAATTAGATTATGTTTTAGATTTTCAACAAGCCAAATATTTTCTAAATACACTTTATCATTCTTACCAATATTATCTATACCAATTACTCTTCCTTTGCTATTATTTCCAAAAGTGATTTTTCCTCCATTTTTTTTTTCCAAATTGATGAAATTTGAGGCATCGCCGATCATATGTCTTGAGCATCCACTATCTAAATATCATTTACCTTCATTGTACATAGAAGCTTCCTATAATAAAGAAGTTAGGAGTTTTATGTTTTTGGTACCCAAACTCGCTTGGGTCCGTCTTGGTTAGTCATGGTCCTTTTCGGGATCCAAATTTTCTTCATTCATTTACTTATTCCTTTCCTAATTCTGCAATCATAAGAATAATGCCCTTCATATCCACAATTAAAACAAATAATTTGTGATCATGTGTAATCATGCGATGCCTTAACAAATAAGATTCTTTTGTCATTCTTTTTTTCAAAAGAGGTGAAACCAAGTCCCTTTTTGTTTGAAGAAATTTTAGATCCACTAAGCATGACATCTAACATTTTACTTCCATTTGAGAATTTTTCAAGTTCAAGTTTCAATTGATTAATTTCTTTGTTCAAACATGCACTTTCTACAATTTGTCTTTTACATATTAATTTTAGTGCATTATTTTCCGTTTTCAATTCTTCAATTGAGAGTTCTAAGCTAGAGTTTTCTTTATTCAATATATCACACTTTTCACATGCTTTAACATTCTTATTTTTCTTTTGTAAATTTTCAAACTCTATTTTTATCTCATCGTATTTCTTTTTTAGGCATTCATATTTATTTATTAGACCTCTAAACTCCTTATGCACATTGAAAGATTCACTATCACTATAGTTAGAGGAGTTAGATGATACCTCATGGCTATCAGCCATTAAACATATGTAGGATTCCTCGTCATCACTGGAAAAGGTGTTGAAGTCATTCTCTTCATCTTCACTTTCGTCCCAAGTGGCTTGAAGAGCCTTTTTCTTCCTTCTTGAGCTTTCTCCATCTTTCTCCTTTTTGACCAAATTTGGACATTCATTTTTGTAGTGTTCAATCTTTTTGCATTCAAAGCATGTTATTTGGCTTTTGCTTAATGATCGTCTCTTGGAATAGCCTTTCTTCTTCTTAGCGAACCTGAGATATTTATCAAGCTTCTTTGCATATAAAGAAAGCTTCTTTTTCATCAAGATCTTCATCTTCTTCACTTGTATCTTCCTCATCTTTGTTTGATTTCAATACAAGTGTTTTTCTTTTTGGAGTATTTGCTTCTTCATCCTCCTTGATCCCGATCTCATAAGTCAATAGTGAACCTATAAGATCATCAAAGTCCAACTTATTTAAATCATTTTCTTCAATCACCGTCATCTTTGTATGCCACTTGGAGGAGAGTGACCTGATAAACTTTTTCACTTTTTGAGGATTAGTCTTTGGCTCGCCCAAAGAGGCTAAGCCATTTATAATATCATTGAAACGAACAATCATCTCATTAATAGATTCATTTTCAAGCATTTTAAAAGAATCATATTGATGATTTAAAATATTTAATCTAGACTTCTTAACTTTATCTGTTCCTTCATGAGTAATAATGAGTTTTTTCCAAATATCATTAGCACTTTCACAACTAGAAACTCGATTAAACTCCGTTGGATCCAAAGCACAATAAAAAATATTTTTAGCTTTCCAATCTAATTTTACTGAAAGTCTTTCTCCTTCGGTATATTCAAAAGGTTTTTTCTTACTTAAATCAAAATCATTTTGAATGATGTCCCACATATCAATATCAATAGAACAAACATAGGCTTGCATCCTAATTTTCCAATATGCAAAATTCGATGCATTAAATAGTGGAGGATGATTAATAAATTGACCTTCAGAAAAACCGGAACCACTTGATGCCATAGCTCTAAAGATATTCTTAAATCTTAAAGCTAGAGCAACTTGGCTCTGATACCAATTATAGGATCGAAAGCATCAAGAGGGGGGGTGAATTGGTGAAATTAAATTTTTCAAAAATTCACCTTCGGAGAAATCCGATAAAAACAATCACAATCAAATAAGGATAATGCGTAGAAGAAGAATAAAGAACAAACACAATGAGCCACGATATGTTGACGAGGTTCGGCCCAAATACTTTGGCCTACGTCCCCGCTCCGACTTCTCGACCTCGAGACCGTCGGAGATTCACTATCTTTCTCTTTTCTTGTAGAGAGAGAACAACCCTCTTTAAATAATCACGCCTTCTTCTCTGCTCAAGAGGCTAGGCACACCTCTATACAAGGAGCTCTCAATCTCACTAAATTCATAAAGGAAATGTTCCCTCTAACTTTTTTCTTTTACAAAAAAATTTCTCACACTCAATACTAAGAAAAGAAAAGGGAAGAAATTTGCAACTCTATGCTAAAAAACTTGAGAGGAGCTCTAGGATGTTCTCTCTTGCTTGGATGAATTTTCTTCAGACTTTGGTACTCCTTTTATAGGCTTCTAGGGGTGAGATTTCGTTCAAAAAGTCTCCCCCAAATTTCTCCTCAAAATTCTCGCCGTTACTGTTCATTTGACTAATGGGCCGATCGACCGTTGGGATAAGTCGGTCGATCGGTCTATGTGACCGTTGTCTCATTTTTGCACTTTGACGCTGTCCAGTTGACCGGTCCTTCAACCGATATAACGATCGATAATGTCTCGACGTCGACCGGTCTAAATTGCTGTCGATCGATCTATCGACCGGTATAGTCTCGACGTCGACCGACATCTTGTCGTCTTTCCTTGCACCGAATATCAGTTGACCGGTGCTCATGGTCGGTCGACCGATCGTATCTGAAGCTTTTTTCTTCGATTTTTAATTTGTCGAATTCTTCTGCGGATCTGTTCATATCAATCCTACACCTGTATTATCATCGCTTGAGAGTAGATTAATAACTTTTAGGTTCATTTAATTTGTTATCATCAAAACATGGAATTCAACAAACAGTAAATGTGAGGTCTGGACGAGTGATTGTCACATATTGCAACGTCCCTACAACATGTCTATACAAAAGGCAAAACGTATCTCTTGACTAATATGCTGCTCAATTCAGCAAACGGCACAATTGTGGATCGTGCAGCCAAGGAGGTTATAAGGTCATTGAAAGAAGGCCCAAAATTATTGAAAATCACTGCAGTAAGGGTTACAATTGATACTGGATGCCTGTAGTAGCTAATTCATCAACGATGAATTTAATTTTCCGAAGATAAGTGCTGACAGTATCTTCTCCTTTCTTTGTGGTTTAAAGTTGCATTTGTAATTGCCAAATTCTTGTATGAGATGGTGCTCCAAATAATTGATGCAAGGTATTCCAGACTTCAAGTGGCGTGGAGAGACCAACTACATAAGACAGCATCTCTTCTGATAAGGAGGTTATGATCCAACAAGCGTATGATCGTACCCAAGAAATGTACTCAAAATTAGGTAGAAAAATATTTGATGTAGAGGAATTGATGCACGAAAAAATCATGCATTTGTGTAGGTCATTTAATTTCCATTTTAGAAATCTTTTGTGTTTAAGAAAGGAGAGAATTGGTTTATTTTTATAAAATTTTCTTTAGATTTGATTTCTAACTAAATTTAAATAATATTATTGTAGGAAATCAAAATATCAAGAAAATGGCAGAGGAAAGGTGGAAATCGAGCTCAAATGCACTATCACACCTGTGCCTAACATTATCATGGTCATGCCTTCATATCGCACGCGCTGAAGCATATTGGAGCTCTGACACGACTGTGCCTCAGTGTGAGTCGGCCATTCCCAGAAGAACCGAGGTCCCGTTGAAGCTCTCCGGTGGCTGTTCTAGAAGAAGATCATGGCCATTTCAAGAGGCAATTTGTAGTGTGGTGACTGTCACAACATGACATAGCATGTACGATCGTGACGAAGGATTGTTGAACGGTTATATTGCAAGTTTTATCCCTTTTTTTTATAGAATTTTGGTTTTCTTCACCTGAAGAACGAAAACTCTATAAAAGGAGAGGCCCCTAGAGAATTATTTTAAAGGCTAGAAAGAGAAAGAGGAGAAGTGCAAGAAAAATAGCGAAGCTCTATCGACGAGAGAGGACGTGCACAATGGTTGCAGGAGTTCCTTATTTTTTTCTAAATTTTTTATATTAGGTGTAATGTTATTCTTCTTAGATTTATTCCTTTATCCGGGACATCATTAGTTTAGCCTTATTTGTGTTTTGGAATCTTTCTTAATATTAATTTAGTTTTAAACTTTAATTGCATTGCAAGTTTATGTGTAATGCTTTCCTTTGATTCTATAAATTATGAGTTTGTTATTTGAGAAAAAGTAATTATTTTCATTATAGCTTCTAGGATTATTCTTATTTTCATTTATGATGTCTTTAAGGTGATTTGAGAAAGCACTTAATTTTAATTCTGATTAATGCATCTTTTGACTAATTAGTTAAGTTAAAAATTGAAAGGATTAATTTATTCTAAATTATTCTTAAGATAGTAGTTAAAGCTTGAAATATAGTTAACTAATTTCGGGAATTGAACTTTGTTATTGAGTCAATTAATTCTAAATTGAAAAACTTTCATTACATTTTAGTGATAATAATTAGATGCCTTAATCATCATTTTTCTAGGTGATCAATTATTTATTCTTATCATTTTATTTTATTCACATTTGAAAACATTTTTTCTTTAATTTCTCAATTAACAAGGTTAGAATCTAAGTTATTAAATGTTTTGTGAGAACGATTTCTTTACTCGTTCACTTTATTACTTGAGCAACTAGTGTATTTGCTATCATTTTGGCCGAATTAGGAATCAAGCAGAGTTGCTAGCTGTCGTGATGCAAACTCGTCAATAAGACTTTTAATATCAACACTGTATAACAAAAGTAGGAATTGGGTTCGCCACATAAAATAATTGGTGGGCATTAACTTGATTGAAAGATTGCGACGCACTTGCGCAAAGGAGGGTAACGATATTGGGAAGGCACTATTGGTGTCTTTGAAGGAGAAGAGATGGAGGATGTTGCAAAGGAGGACGTCACGTTGATTCCATGTATTAAGGCTCTCATACCATGATAATTCAAGAAGGTAATCAATAATTTCTACATATCTCTAATTCTGATTACATGGATATTTATACAATTACTATAACATCCCAAAATTTAAAAAAAAATTAATTTTCGAAATTAAATAAATATTTAATGACTCATAACAAAGTGAAAAAAGAGTTTAAAATATATTTCGAATTAAAACAATATTATTTTATTTCAAAAATAAAAGATAAGTGTAAGAATTATTATTATTTATTAATTCCAAAAATCATTGGAAATTATAAGATAAGAGGATGTTGGAAAGAGATAAGACTTTGATTGAAAAAAGAAGAAGAAAAGAAAAGAGGATAAAGTTAGTTAAAAATAATTAAGGAAAGATTAAGATAAAAGTTCAGAATTTCGTGATTGTAAGTCTATTTTGGATTGAAGTTGGTTTATGAATTTTTTTCTATAAATAGCACCCCCAAAGCCCCCTCTTTTTTGCCATAGACATGCCAATTTTTCTCTTCTATTTGCACCTCATTTTTTCTCTTCTCGGTGCATGTGTGCGAGAGCTCTTGGCATTCGACTACTTGTGGTTGATTCTTGAAGACAAAACATCAAGATCTTGATTGGAGACTGAGATTTGGTCGCTGAAAGGTTCATAGAAAGATAGGTTAACTTAACCAAAGTATGTACAAATTTCAGATTCACTTTTTAATATTTTTTTTAATATAATAATAAAGTTAAAGATAGATTAAGATATGATTTATGTTCTCCTATGATCCATGAGTATGTTCCATAAGATAGTTCATAAAAATTATGTCATTATAATACTCCAAATCTCAATCAAAGTTGCCGAAAAACCATCAAAGTTCTGCTTGTCAGAACCCGGCCCAAGTTGCTTAGAACTCGACACAAGTTATACGGTGTTTTTTTGATGCATTTTTCGTAACGACAAATCTAAATTGAATTCGACGTAAACTCAGCCTGGATTTCTTGTGACCTGGCCAGTGTTCCATATAGAAGTAGGAAACAAGGTTATGGACATTCAGTTTTGAACCAGCAACCTGGTCTGCGTGTCGTAAAACCCAGCTTGAGTTCATAGTTAAAATAAGAAAGAGTTTGTTAAAATGTTCGGCAACGAATCACAATAACTCGGCTCGAATTTTCGTATCACTCAACCCGTATTTACATGGTATTAGAGGGAAAAGAATAAAGAGCTACCCGAACTGAACTTGTCCCACTCGGCTTATGTTTTGAGAAAATTCGACACGGGCTTAACCCAGCTCGGCCCGAGTTCAATGATCTTTTTATGAAACTTTTATCACATGATTTATGTGTTATTAAAATACATTTTTACCCTTATACATGATCTGTTAAACTGAAGCTTTCAAAGATAATTAATTAAGTAATTAGATAAAAGTTAATTGGGGGTTCACCATGTGTACTTATTATGATATCGATTAGTTCATAGGTTATCAGCCCCAATCAGAATTGGCGAATACATCCACATGTTCATGGGCCAATAAATGCCCTGCTTAGAAGTGGCATATACTTCTTACAAGTTCATGGGCCAATAAATGCCCCCACTTTGAAGTGGTGAATACTTCTACATTGATCATCGGTCAAAAACCCTGTTTACTCCTCTACGTCAAAGTGTCATGGCAATACATAATAAAAAGACTTAGTGCAACATAAAAAGAAATAAAATATAATTACATTGTTTAAAGAAAGAAGAAAGTAAAGTATTGGTTAAAGAAGAATGATCATTTGCAATTGACAAAGTTTATTTGCACTTGATAAAGTACTGTTCATTGGCAAATGTAAAGTTCATCAGAAATAAATAAAAAAAAAGGTAAAGTTCATTGGCAATAGATTAATAGGTAAAGCTCATTTGCAATTCATAAAAGGGTAAAGTCATTGAATAATGTTAAATCACATTGAAAAATGTTTTCGTTCATATATAATTGACTTAATTGTTTAACATGGTTTTTCTTCTATTAGGAATGCATATCCATTTGCATTATTTTACGTACTAAACGTCATTGCTCATGGAAATTTTCTTTACTGTGCTTCACCCCAAATAGTTGAACTAAAAAGTCAGGATGGAGGCATGTGCAACGACGAAGTTTGTGATGATGCAAAGATACACATGGGGACCAAGTCATGAGAACTTTTAGTGGTTAGCTAATGTAAAATTAATTGAAAGTAAGATGATCTTTGGAGGAGTATTAGGAAAGAACAATTAGAAAGATGATTCACTTCTGGACTCTCTTAAACAATAATTGAATATTATTTTGCTTCTGCATTCCATGTAAAGAAGTGTCCAATAAGAATGAATTGTAGGTAACAAGCCTAAAATAAGTCCAAATATTACGTGGTAGGAGGATGAAATTTTAAAACGTTATAATTACTGCAAGATAAGAATTTATAATTGAAATGGTTAGCAATAGAATAAATATGCTAGTGTTGGTTGGAAAGATCTATGTTAACATTAGATAGTAAAGGTGCAAGAATTCTGAATGCACTCATAAATTAAATTATAATCCATTTGTTTGGAAAGACGAGCCTTTATGATTAAATATTTCACGTGGATTGGACTAAACTTTAATTACAAATTTGATAAACGCATTCTTTAAAGATTGGAATGAATCTAGAAGTCGTAAATATATTTATAACATGAAGAACTAATTACTTAAAACTATAATAAACCTAGCAATGAAAAACATGCATTAATGGGAAACTGCAAATTATAAATGTTCGCCATTACCTTATTAATTAACTAAGTAATATAATGCGGAACCTTATCAATCACGAGAGAGGGGAAGCTGACAGTGCCCCTATTACCCTTAATTGGGGAGTTTCTGGTCGGCCCCATCACAAATATTTTTCTTTGTAGTTTGCGGAGTCAGAATGAAAGTGATGTTATTTCGGGGTTGAGATCAATCCGTGCAGCACAGATCTGTGGAACTACTATTTTTATTTAGTTTCTTATACTTGTTTTCTTTTTTTTTTCTTTTGCATGCGGTTCTTAATGTTATACTAATAGAAACTTAGGTAGTGTTGTGTTTTGAATTTGATAACTTTACACTGATTTAATATATATTTATTATTTTATTAATGTTTTATTAATAAATATTAATCATTTTGTAAAATATTATTGGGATTTGAGGTCCCCATGGGAGTTACAAGAATGTGATTTCACTCACTCCCCATCGTGTTCGAGGGTGAGAGTGCGAAGGCTATAGCCTCTTCCCCAAGTTAGGATATTATTAATCGATTTCTAAAATAATATATTAGGTTCTGATATGAAAAATCTATGTAAGTATGGGAAGCGGTACTCACACATTAGGTGCGGGTATGTAAAGATCGAATTTCCTTTTTGCTAGAAATGTGAACGAGTTTTGAATTTATAATCCCAACTACACTTCTCAGTTGCAAGTATACAATCGTCATTGTCGTATAAATTGGGGTCGATCCACAAAGAGAAAATTTAGATTACATTTCACAAATACCGTCAAGAAAATGTTGCGAACTAAAAAGGAGTGACTAGAAAAAATAAGTGACCAAAAAGTAAGAGTGTATTTTGTGTTTTAGATTTTATAGTTTGTTTGTTGTTTTCATCTAATTAGGAAACTCGAGTAAAGTAGAATTTAGAATAGGTATCGTTGCTAAATTTAAAAATAGAGGCACGCGAAATTATTCTTACGAGGGAGGACTTGGCAAACAGATGTTATTTCTTTTAAGGTTGCATTCGGATGATGATACTAATAGCGGGTACTTCTCATTCTCATGAAAAGTATCATTTGGTTCTCCACCTCTCATATTCGAACCGAGCTAATTCACCAATAGGTGATACCAAATTAGAAGTATGTAGAAACCCTCTCTTGATTCGTTCTACTTAGGAAAATAGAAATCAATACTAGGGTTCTTCTTCCTTGCAATCATGCTATCCTCTCGGCTCATAGCATATTGTTAACGACATATACCCCCCCCCCCCTCTCATGGAATCGTCGCATGAAAAAGAAGAACTTGCAAACTGAACATTCATAAGATAAGCAATAAGACTAAATGTCATGAAAGCAAAACATCCAAAATCAAATAAGAACATCAAACTGAGTTCAAACCCATCAAATGATCCCTCAGCCGCCTCAGAAGCTGATTAGTTAGACATACTGAACTTAAACTTCAAGCTAACAAAAAAAGTTAATGCGATAAGACAATGTGCGGAAATGAAGGCGTGACCTGAAGTAAATGTTCATCATGCTCGTATGAATGATCGAAGGATCTCCTCCTCGTTGCCTCCGAGCTCTTTCCCTCACTTCCTCTTTGGTTTCCTCCCATCCAGCCCCTTATCTTCTTCCAGCTTTTGCCCTTTTATGCCTTCTTTCCTCTGGTTTTCTCTCTTCTGATCTCTGCCACGTGTCTTTACTTACCCTTTTAATCGTTTGATCTTCTACAGGTGTCCAAGTGAGGATTTGTCCTCTTGATTCCCTTTGTTCTCATCATATGGTATATGTAGATGGTGCTACCTGTCTTGTGATCCATATCAATCTGATTAGGTTGTGCGCTCTCCATTTTTGCCACGTCTACTTGTTTTGCTAATCATCCGATGGGGATCGTCAGCATCTGTGCGACAAATAAAGGAATTACAAGCAGATATAAGGGGAATATATAAACATGGGTTAAAAATGATTGGATGGCTTGGAATGTTGGAAAAAGGGTAAATGCATGTAGTGCAAATTATTTTACATCCATTATTGATGTTTTTTCATGTTAAAATAGGTATAAAATACAAGCCATCAAATTCTCCCGAACTTAAGTCCTTGCTTATTCTCAAACAAAAAGCTAGAGATCTAGGGCTGAGTATTAGCAAGAAATGGCCACACGAGGAATAGAAGTAGCTGCAACAAGGAACCCCTTATGGACACCAACAAGGAACCCCTTAAATTTACACTCAAGGTTGAGTCACTGAAAAAATAATTCTAAAGGGGGTTCCTACTTCCCCCAACCGCATCCTTCCTAAGATTTTCATAACAGATCTCTCTAGACTTAAGCATCCATTTCAAAGTTTAGACATATAGTTATTCCCAAATTCATTTCATTTCATTCACAATTTACTTTCACTTTTTCCCCTATTTGTTTTTCAAATTTCCCCCAAACTTAGAGTAAGAGTACATTTGGATGAAAAATATGCTCAACAGCTCTGTAATTATACATAGTGGCCGCACATATTACATGCAGTATGCTCAAGAGATTTTTGAAAAGGATTTTTACTCCTGCTACTCTTACTTTAAGATGGGGTATGGGATTTTGTGGTTTCAACTTTATGCAAATTCACTTATACTTTAGCTTTACTTTTTTTTTAAAATTTTAAAACTGCAGTTACTTGTGGATGCTTAAGACTAGAAAATCAGGAGCTTTGTGTCAATAGTTAATCAATTCCTCATGCTTTCTAACTATTTCTTGGAGGGTTTTGCAATTATTTTAGTAATGAAAAAAATTTCAAGCAAGTACTTTTAACCCGAGGGAAATACCCTTTTGATAATTATATGAGGTAAGGGACTATTCAGTTCATGAGGATCCAAAATCCAAAATCAGATGATGATGCTCACGACAAAATAATAGTATGATATTTAAAAATTAAGAGTTCAAAGACCATACCATTGGCTCCTCCAAACTTATCACCGGCGCTGCCAGAAACAAGAATGGAAGAGGCTAGAAATATTAGTTGGAGGGGGAAGGTTGGAGGCCAGAAGGACCTGTAATAGAACCATCTGTTTCTTTTGCCGCTTACGAAGCAACTTGAGTTGGCGTACCAAGGATCTCTTCTGTTGGTGTTAATGAGCGACGTCAGAGCCAACAATTATCTTCTTGGAATCTGGGATTTCATCGTCATCAAAAATAGGGGATTCTTCCAGCACAAGAGGAGAAGAGATTAACGGTGAAGGAGAATGTTGAGGAGGACTTACCTGTGGCTGTTCTTGAGATTATGATTGTGGTTCATTAGCGGGAGATGAAGCGATATCTTCAGTGAGTGACGGGTTGTGGTGCTTTTGGTGACCTGCATACAGAAGTAGTGGGGGCATGTTGGAGGTTGTTTTGCTGAGATCAGTAGAGGTACTATGAGCTTGATGAGATTTTGGGACAGGCATGGCAAGTATCCAATTGGTTGAAGTGTGAGGTGGATAAGGCAGAGGTACCAATTCGTTGGTGGGGGCAATATGAAGGTAGTAGGTATCCTCAATGCACTTAAGCATACGCATATGGGTAAAGGTACGAATATTAAGAGTTCCTCGCACTAGAAAATCCAGACATTGCAAGCTTCGGCAATCGATGTAACGAGTCCACCAAGGACAACAGGGCCTCGTTCCTGGGTAGTGATGGGAATTAGGAATTTGAGAAAAATACCAACAATATCAATTGGGTTACTAGTACGGAAAGACGAAATGATCAGGAGTTCAAGTTCGCGCACTCTGGACTCAGTGTTCCCTTGTCTTAATAGGGTATTTGCTAAGATGTGATGAAAGTATCTAACAATAGGATTGGAAATAGATGCGAAATTAGCTTTAGTGTGAATGAGGGATTGCTCGCCAATGATAGCAGTCCATATTTCATCGTAACTAGGGGTAACATAAGGGGTAGAACAATGGGGGAGTCCCATGACGTCGTAGAAATGACGGAATGTTCAGTGAAAGTTTACGTTAAAGAGTCAAAATGTGATCATTTGTTTCTTCAGTTCAATGATGATGGAACTTAAAAACTCCCGAGCTAACTCGAGGTAAGTATGCCAATGAGAGAAAAAGAACTTTCGTGCTTGAATGCGAGAGGTCAACAAATCAAAATCATCATAAAACCCTAGTGTTTCCAAAGCGATTATGTCCAAGCAAGGTTGTCAAAGTCGCTTTTCGAGGTAAGATCGGAAGAGGTCCGGAGGATCAAGGATCGTAAAATCCTACCTATGATCGTAAGATCCTACCTTCTGAATAAAAAATATTTTTTAAAAATATAATAATAGTGATAATAATAATCGTAGCAATAATAATCATTATTTAATATTTTACTTTCAATATCTACGTTATACTTAATTTGTAACTTTCATGGGCTACATAACAATATAGAAAGTTAGAATTAAGATAAACTAATTATGATAATTAATAATGGTAAATCAATTTTCTCATTTGAATATAAATAAATAAATAATTTTTTGTTTTCTAAATATCATTTTTTACATAAGTTTATTAATTATAATAGATCACTCATAAAAAATGAATGGAGAAATGAAGAGGGAGAGAATGTAGAGGAATTTAATCTAATGCCTTGCTATTTTTATTCTTAATATTCTATTTTTAAAAAAATAAATCTAAATAAATAAAATCATAATATGATAGTCAGAGAAAGTTACCTCCTTTGTTGCCAATTTTTAACTTTTAATATTCTATTTTTTAGTTTTCTCAATACAAAATTAATTAAAAAATTAAAAAATAAATAAAATCACAGGATAGATAGGATCTTACGATCCTACCGATCTTACGATCCAGATATTGATCCTTATACGATCTTACATTTTTTATCCCTAAACTGAGATCAGGATCGCTTGCCCACTATTGGATCGTAGGATCTTATGATCTTACGAAGCGATCTTGACAACCTTGTGTCCAAGTATTTGGTAGCAGAAAAGAAATGATTAACAAGGTTGGAGTACTTAATCTGCTGTGTGTCTGTGCGGAATATGATACCCGTGGACTTAGTGATGAGCCGTAGGTTAACAGTTGATGAAGTTGGAAGACGATGGGGAACTGGCGTGATGGCAGGTGCTTTCCCTTTCCGCGATGTGGTTGAAGATGGTGTTTTCACATTCCGTGAATAGCCGAGACATTGAGGAAGATCCAAAAAGGCATTTCAAGAATCGATCTGATTTTATCTTTTGTTCATTCCGTTTGAAGAAAAGAATAATCGATCTTTCTTTTAGTTGTTGAATCTCTGTTTGATCAATCAATGCCTGAGAGTTCATTCGAGCATATGTAAATAGAGATTCGCAAGAATGAAACTCAAAGGAATTGACTGGGGCTCGCACAAGCGGTGGAGCATGTGGTTTAGTTGATAGGATCCTCCCCTTTTTACTTTACGTCCCCGAAGAAATTGAAGCATTTCTTGGTAATCCTACAAGATTAATTCATTCTTTTTTCGCATCAGTTGCGCATTGTTTCCCTTGCAGACCACGCGAAGTAGGAGTGGTGTCGGGTTCCTTTCCTGTTGAAGGTATTTTCGGTGAGGTGATGAGGGATGAACTGGAACAACTGAGTTGGAGGAAAAAACATCGCTACATTTTGAGACAATCTTCTTGCGCTTATGGGTAGTGGAAGGAAGTTGAAGCGTTGTAGCTGATGGTTCTGAACTTTTCGGTGGGGTGAGGGTAGGTGAAGGAGATGATCCGAGCTTCAAAGTATCAGTAGATGAGGAACCATGTGCATTGATGCGTAAAAATTGAGCGCAAATATACTAGCAAATATACTAGACCGTATCAAGTAATAAAAAGTGAATAGGATGTCAAACCCACGAGGACTGAAAATTAACAATCTTTTTCTCTAAAAGTTATAGTGAAAAAAAAGTTCAATCGAGGAATCAACCTTCAATTTATCAATTAAGAAAAAGGAAGTGAGAAAACAAATGAAAACGGTGCTTAGTAGAGGAAAGATCGATAATTCTGATGAGTTAGGGTCTAACTTTGTATCCCCCTGTTATCTCTCAAATAATCAATAAATCACAAATTAGACTTCTAATGGAAATGAGTTGCTTATATAGATCTCAAAAACTTGAGAATCAAACTAATCCGATAAAAGTGTCATTAAAGCCGTTAAAACCTCAATCAACTCTAATCTTACTTTGAACCGAATTGCTTTAAAATGCAACTTATACACATAAATATAGTGCTAAAAAAACTTGAGAACTAATTATCTCTGATCAAAATAAAATTATGATTTCTGAAAACTCAGAACATAATAATCAAATTTTAATCGAGATACATTAATGCAAAAGAAGGATCGTTAAATATAAAGGACTCAAAATCTCGAGAACCTAACTATTCTAATCAAGATTAAGTCCAACCAGTTGAAAACTCAATCAAATTGAACATAATCATGATCATAATGCAGAGAGTAAAAATCCTTCCAAATCCACAAGAAATAACAATCAAATTCGAAGTATAGCGATTAGAAATCCCAAGTTAATACCCGGCCCGAGTTACGCAGAAATCGGCCCGGGTCTGAACAATAAAACTCGGTTACGACAAGCAAAACACACTGACCCGGCCCGGGTTCTCCGAACGCGGCCCGGGTTCAGACAAAAAAACTTTCGCTTGGACGCTGCGCAGTTAACACGACCTGAGCAGAGAAGCAGTATCCCGAATTCCAAACAACTCGGCCCGGGCACAAACAACTTGGTCCGGGTTGAACTGAAAAGAACAACAGTGATTAAATCAGAGTCACAATGCGGCCCGAGTTTGATGTCACCCGGCCCGGGTTCTATGATTGCAGAACTCGTGAATCAAATTAAATTTCGAAAGAAAATTTAACGGCTAGTCTTGCAAAAACTTGCAGAATAACATGACATGAAGATTATCCAAAATTCTAACATTATCCATGCACGAATTGCAATTTAACAGAAGTCTAATTATCCAAATAAATTGAGAGATAAACAGGGTTCAACTTAGTTTTTCCCTAACAACAAAACTATTCCATACAGAATTGTTTTGACATCAAATCAATAAGGATAAACAAGAATTTCATCAGAAATATTACTAAAGTATGCTTCCTGGAGTCTGGTGATGCCTCTGTCACGAGCCTCGGCCGTGTGGTCGTCGCAGGGATTCGTCAGAACGACTCTAATTTGCTTCAGAATTTAGCACTGCAGAATTTTCTCTCGGAAGTTGGGTGGCTAGGGGCACGCGAATTCACGAGTCAGGGGGTGGCATACGAGGCCTCGAGACTATACTATTTATAAGGGAGAACGTCCCCCTAGGGTTACACGTCATTTTAAGATGATAACTTCGTGTTCAACAAGTCAAAAATCTGAGCCTTCTGATAGTATCTGTCTGATAAGCAAACCCGGCCCGGGTTATGGTGTACCCGACCCGGGTTATGGTGTACCCGGCCCGGGTTCTTCTGTCGCGCAAAAATTTGATTCGGATTTGGTCAAACGATCTGTCTGACCCAGGTGTACTGACGACCCGGCCCGGGTTCTTCTTCAGGATCATTTGTCTGCTCCGATTTTCGTGCTCTTTCGTGACAATTGCTCTGCACCTCCAACTTGATACTCCTAAGATCAAAATACCATGAAAGTTGGTAGTTTTGGACTCTAACCAATTTTAGAGAAATAATTGAAAAAGTAGATGCATGCAATGATAAAAACTACGAAAAATAATCTAAAATGATGTATGTAAACATGTATAATAATGCATGCATCATGCGTACTGAGGGGTTGGTCTCTTCCTTTTGCCGGATGATTGGCCGCACATGGACACCATGCTTGCCAGAGTACAGAGATGTGGGTAGCAGAGGTATGGAAATGAAAATGAGAGGTGGTCTTTGTGAAGTGATGAAGTGAAATGAAGGAGAGTAACCGGAGTGGAGGCAGTGGAATACAGGTTGGAGTGGGTCAGAGGAATCGACTTGCGACATGTGGCGTACATGCAAAAATGGCAAAATTTGTAAAAGGTATGAGGTGATATATATGATAAATCGGATGGACAAAAAGAGAAAAATGGATATGGTGGTATGCCAATTATTCAATCGATGAGAAAAATAAAGAAAAACTAGAGGTGAAAAGGGAAGAAAGAAAAGGTAGATGGATGGGTGCCTCCCCGAAGCACTAACTTTAATGTCTTCAACTAGACAACTGCATATTCCATTAAGCAGAGAGTATGCCAGGAGTGAGAGAGTGAGGTTCTCTATCATTCCATGAAAACCCTGCGGTGTATAGTACTTCACACGCTGGTCATTAACTGTAAAATATTTACCACGTTTATTCTCTAACTCAATGGCCCTAGAATCATGAATTCGAGTAATAGTGAAGGGATCAGACCACCTAGTCTTCAATTTATCAGAAAAGAACTTGAATTTAGAGTTAAATAAAGGGCTTACTCACCAACACAGAAATGTCTCCGGAGGATCTTTTTGTCGTGCCATCGCTTTGACTTCTCCTTATATATGAGAGAATTCTCGTAAGCCATAAGTCATAATTCGTCTAACTCTGACAATTGCAATAGCCATTGTTCGCCTGCAACACTCATGTCTGTGTCGATTGATTTGATTGCCCAATGTGCCTTGTGTTCTAGTTCAATTGGTATATCATAGGCTTTTCCGTAGACTGATCTATAAGGTGTTGCTCCAAGAGATATTTTGAAAGCAGTTCGATAAGCCCATAGTGTATCGACTAACTTAGAGCTTCAATCCTTTCTAGATCGGGAAACTACTTTTTCGAAGATACTTTTGATGTGGTGATTAGATACCTCCACCTATCCACAAGTTTGCGGGTGATAAGGTGTGGAAATTCTATGGAAAATGCCGTATTTCTTTATGAGACTTTCAAACTATTGTTCAATAAAATGCTTCCCTCCATCACTAATGACTAATCTTGGCATTCCAAATCATGGGAAGATAATCTTAGTAAAAAGCTTTTGAACTGAATGAGAATCACATCGCACAGTGGGGACAACTTCAACCCACTTAGAGAAATAGTCAACTGCAATCAGTATATATTTATAAGCCCTAGAATTCGGGAAGGGACCCATGTAATTTATCCCCCATATGTCGAATAACTCCATTGTGAAAATTCCATGCAATGGCATATATGTCATTTCTGATATTTTCGATCGTTGACAATTGTCACAGGAAGAAACAAAATGATGAACATCTCGAAAGAGAGTTGGCCAAAAAAACTTGATTGAAGAATACAGATAACTGTGTGTTGTGTACCCCCATGTCCACCTTAGGTTGACGTATGACAGGACTCAATAATATCTCTGGTCTCTTCAGCTGCTACACATCTGCACAACATACCGTCAGAGCATTTCTTAAATAGGAAGGGATCGTCCCAGTAGTAATGCTTGATGTCTTTGAAGAATTTATCTTTCTGATATCTTGTGAGATCTGGTGGTATTACTCCCCCCTGCCAAGTAATTGGCAATATCTTCATACCAAGGTATCGCAGTAACTAACAGAAGACGATCATCTGGTAATATTCCTCGTATTAGCGGTGTGACATCCTTAGTATTCGATGGTGACTCTAGTATGGATAAATGTCCTGCTACTTAATTCTCAGATCCACATCTGTCGATGATTTCAATGTCAAATTCTTGTAGAGAAAGGATCCACCATATTAGGCAAGGCTTCGCTTCTTTCTTTGAAAATAAGTATATGAGGGCAGAGTGATCTGTGTATATGATAGTTTTGGATCCCAACAAATATTGTCTAAATTTTTCCATGGCGTATACCACAGCTAACAACTCTTTATCGATAGTGGTATAGTTTTGTTGGGATGAGTCAAGTGTTTTGCTCGCATAGTAGATGACATGCATGAGTTTGTTCAACTTTTGTCCTAGTACAGTTCCGACAGAAGAATCACTAGCATCACACAACTTCAAATGGTAGCGTCCAGTCCGGAGGTCGCATGATAGGAGCTGAAGTTAATGATGTCCGAAGCAGATGAAAGGCGGCAAAACATTCATCATCAAAAACGAATTTTGTGTCTTTGTGTAAAAGATTTATAAGAGGTCTTGCAATTCTAAAGAAATCTTTAATAAACTGCCTATAGAATCTTGAGTGTCTCAGAATACAACGAATACCTTTTTCATTAACAGGTGGGGGTAGTTGAACAATGGCTTCAATTTTTGTTGAATCAACTTCAATTGCTTTGTTTGATACAACATGCCCCAAAACAACCCCTTGTTGGACTATAAAGTGACACTTCTCCCAATTCAGAACTAAATGAGCTTCCTCGCATCTCCGTACTTGGTCAAGATTTGTTAGACATTGAGAAAAGGAGGATTCATAGACGGAAAAATTGACCATGAACACCTCCATAATTTTTTCGATGGAATATGAGAATATGACAGTCATACAATGTTGAAAAGTAGTCAGAGCATTACATAAACCAAATTGCATTCATCGATAAACAAAAGTACCATAAGGACAAGTAAAAGTAGTTTTCTCTTGATCAGCGAGATGTATAGGTATTTGTAGAAAACTAGAGAAATCGTCAAGATAGCAAAAGTAATCATGCATAGCAAGTCGTTCAAGCATTTGATCAATCAAAGGTAAAGAAAAATTATCCTTTCTTGTGGACTTGTTCAGTTTTTGAAAATCGACACACATCCGCCAACTTGTGGTTGTGCGAGTAGCTACCATCTCACCCTTAGAGTTTTCAACTACTGTCATCCCACCCTTTTTTGGGATCACCTGAATTGGATAACTTACTGACTATCATAAATGAGGTAGATTAAGTATGTATCTAGAAACTTTAAAACCTTTTTCTTAACCACCTCTTGTAGGATGGGATTTAGTCTTCGTTGTCCTTCTCTAGAGGGTTTCACGTTATCTTCAAGAGAAATTCTATGCATGCAAAGGGAAGGGCTAAGGTCTCTGATGTCATCCATGGAATATTCAATGGCTTTTCTATGTCGTCTAAGGACAGTGAGAAGTTCAGCTCTCTATTCTTTTCCTAAAGCAAAATTAACGATGACAGACAATGTAGAGTTTTTGTCTAGAAATTCATACCTCAAAGTGGAGGGAAGTTCCTTCATATCTACCTTTGGAATAATTTTTTCAGTCAGAGAGTCTTTATTAGGTAGATCAATAGGTTGAAGCACGTCTAATTCATGAGCAAAAGTATCGTGGGAGTCCATCATAACCGTGCAAATCTCTCCTTAAGGGTCGTCAATATGCTTGCTCACTTCAGATGTCAAGCATCATTGCAGAAGATCCGGAATGGTGATCATGGCAAGGACTTCTCTGGTGGCTTCATCTATGGCATCGGAGGTTTCGTGACAATCTTCATATGTTGGAGATTTCATGACCTATGGTAGATTGAACTCAATCTAATCCTCCCCTAGTTGAAATGAGAGTCAGCCATTCTTCGCATCTATAACTGCTCCAGCCATGGCAAGAAACGATCGTCCTAGGATTAGGGGTATATTTACGTCCTCTTCTATATCCAGTACCACAAAATTGGCAGGGATATAGAATTTACTACTTTGATCAGAATATCCTCTAAAATGTCGTGAGGTCTTTTAATTGATTTGTTTGCAAGCAGAAGAGTTAAATTAGTCAGCTTCAAGTCGTCGACATCTAATCTTTTGCAAAGGGATAAGGGAACTAAACTGACATTTGCTCTGAGATCACACAAGGCCCTGTCCACTTGAAGATTCCCAACTTCACAGGATATTGAGAAGCTCCCTAGGTCTTTTAATTTCGGTGGTAACTTGTTTTGAATAATAGCACTTGCTTCTTCGATCAAAGCTATAGTTTCATGAACATCTATCTTCCTTTTTTTAGACAAGATATCTTTCAGGAACTTAGCATATGATGGCATTTGCTGAATAGCTTCTATGAAGGGAACGCTGATGTGTAATTTCTTTATAATCTCCATAAATCGTGCGAATTATCGATCATTTTGAGATTTGGACATCCTCTGCGGAAATGAAATGGTATTTGTGTTGTAATTGCTTTCTTGCTTCTGCTCTGGTGTCCCTTTAGGTACGTCAGACAGTTGAGATTCCTCTAGCCTCATTAGTTGTTTTCCACTTCTGAGTTCCACTGCTTTACATTGCTCTCTAGAATTTAGTTCTGGTTGACCTGGAAAGATTTCTAGGGTATGTGAGGATAAACTAGCTTGCTGGCTATTTGATTCTCAAGTATCCGCAAGGCTTTCCAGCTTTGAAGACATTTATTGGATAAATTCATTATGTTGTTCTTGCTACTTCATTAGGTTTTCCATCAAGATCTCAAGATTAGATTTTTCTTGGACGGGTACATCATGCTTGAATGGTGGTGGTTGTGGTTATGTTAGGTATGGTGGTGGATTACTGGGTGGTGTTGAGGGCTTCAGATATGGTGGTGGTCGATGTTGTTGAGGTGCTCCTTGATAGTTGTTGCCACTGTAAGAAAGAAGTAGATAGAATTTGTTAAAAGGCCTTCATTGTCTCTGTCCAGCTTTGGGTTGTTGTTGCCCTTCTGGGTATTGATGTTGATTTTGATCATAAGGTACAAGTGCATTCACTTGTTCACCCGATGCTTCTTGCACTTGATAAGAAATTGATGTACAGTTGGTCATCATGTGGTATGTCGATCCGCAATTATCACACCACGTGGGGTTAAGTTTTAGGCTGGTGGGCATGGTTTCCATTGAACAGATATTGAAAATTTTTTGTTGCATCGCCTTGTTCTGATTCATCGCCTCTTATATAAGGCCTTCTACTCTAGCAAAAAACTCATCCCAGTTACTCATTCCTAGCGTCTTCTCAGAATCTGATCATTGACGGTGGGTTTTTATCTAGCATCCAGTTGTGATGATTGATACTGACTTCTTCAATTAACCGGTATCCATCTTCCTAATTTCTCATAAATGTGCCACCTATTGTAGAATCCAAAGTATTCTTACATTGAGGGGTGAGACCACCGTAAAATATTTGAACCACCATCCACTTCTAAAATTCGTGATGTGGGCACTTCCTTAAATCTCTCTCATGCCTCATAGATTGATCTCCCATTGGCAAAATGACGTTATCTAATTTCTCATGGTTATGATTCTCCCGAGAGAAAAGAAACGAGTCAGGAAGGCTGATAAAAGCTCGTCCCATGTCCGGATGTTTCATCCAAATTTTAGCTCTGTTTCTCAGTGAAAAAGAGAATAATCTAAGTCTGATAGCATCTGTGGTAACATCGTTACACTTGAAAGTGTCACAGATCTTTAGGAATGTAATGAGATGATGATTTGGATCTTCATTGGGTAATCCTACATGCGCGCGATTACTCAAGACAGACAGTAATACTGGATTCAACTGGAAGTTATTAGCTTGTATATCCGACCTAACAATCCCAGAGACTAGACCTAAGGCATTTGGCATACAGAACTCCTGTAAGGGTCACATGGCGTTAGAATTGTTTGTCATTTCTAGCTCCTCCCGCACTACTCGTGCTCTTCTTTCAAGTGCTCTTGTTGTGCTCTATGGATTCTTTGATTCCGATCTCTTAGGTTCAAAATATAAGAATTCATCGTCTTCACTAGTAGAATTTGACATGCACAATCCACAGAACCAAAGGTAGTAATCCAGAAAATGAGTGCGAAAAAAAAAACTTAGCTATAAAAATAAAAATGTAAAGGTGCTTATAAAACAGTGATATGTAGTTAAATCAACAGTATTTGGAAAACAAATTTAAAAGATCTCCCTCGCAACGACATCAAAAACTTGATGTGAAAAATCTATGTAAGTATGGGGAGCGGTACTCACACGCTAGGTGCGAGTATGTAAAGTAAAGATCGAATTCCCTTTTTATCAGAAATGTGAACGAGTTTTGAATTTATAATCCCAAGTACACTTCTCAGGTTGTAAGTATACAATCGTCGTTGTCATATAGATTGGGGTCGATCAACAGGGAGAAAATACAGATTATATTTCACAAATACTATCAAGAAAATGTTGTGAACTAAAAAGGAGTTACTAGAAGAAATAAGTGACCAAGAAGTACGAGTGTATTTTGTAGTTTGTTTGTTGTTTTCATCAAATTAGAAAACTCGAGTAAAGTAGAATCTAGAATAGGTATCGTTGCTAAATCAATATGTAAAAACAGAGGCTCGATGGATCATTCTTATGAGGGGGACTTGACAAATAGATATTATTTTTTTTTAAGGTTGCATTCGGATGATGATATTAATAGCAGGTACTTCTCATTTTCATGAAAAGTATCCTTTGGTTCTCCTACTCTCCTATTCGAACCGAGTCAATTCACCAATAGGTTAAACCAAATTAGAAGTATGTATAAATCCTCTCTCGATTCGTTCTACTTAGGAAAATAAAAATCAATACTAGGGTTCTTCTTCCTTGCAACCATGCTAACCTCTCGACTCATAGCATATTGTTAACAACATATACCCCCCTCTCAAGGAAATCAGCAAGAAGAAGAACTTGCAAATAGGACATTCATAAGATAAGCAATAAGACTAAATGCCATGAAAGCAAAACATCCGAAATCAAATAAGAACATCAAACCGAGTCCAAACCCATCAAATGATCCCTCAGCCTCATAAGCTGATTAGTTAGACATACTGAACTTAAACTTCAAGCTAACAAAAAAATTAATGTGATAAGATAACATACGAAAATGAAAGTGTAAATTGAAGTAAATGTTCATCCTGCTCGTAGGAATGACTGAAGATTATCTCCTCCTCATTGCCTCCAAGCTCTTTTCCTCACTTCCTCTTTGGTTTCCTCCCGTCCAGCCCCCTATATTCTTCTAGCTTTTGCTCTTTTATATCATCTTTCTTCTTGTTTTCTCTCTTCCGACCTTCGCCACGTGTCTTTACTAAATCTTTTAGTTGTTTGATCTTCGACAGGTGTCCAGGTGAGGATTTGTCCTCTTGATTCCCTTTGATCTCGTCAGATGATATATGCATATGGCACCACTTGTCTTGTGGCCCAGATCAATCTGATTAGGTTGCGCGCTCTCCCCTTATGCCGCATCTACTTGTCTTGCTAATCATGGGGACCGCCTGCATCTGTACGGCAAATAAGGAAATTACAAACAGATATAAGGGGAATATATAAACATGGGATAAAAAGTGATTGGATGTCTTGGAATGTTGGAAAAAAGGGTAAATGCATGGAGTGCAAATTGTTTTACATTCATTATCAAAGAAAATATGGCACTTTTTCCATGTTAAAATAGGTATAAAATACAAGCCATGAGGTTCAAAGTCTTTCGAGGATGGAACCGGGGCGGACCTAGAGTCATATTCCTACGGGGCCAAAATAAAGAGAAAAAATGTACAAAATTATAATGGGGTCAGGCTTGAACACAAGATCTCTTGAAGAGGTACAAAAGTTAAAAACTATGTCAATTTGCATACTAATTTTACTTAACAAAAACCTTAATATAGTTTTTAATCATATATTGATATATAGTGTTAATAAAGTTTTAAAATTTAGGAGGTGGTCACATATAACCTAGGTCCGCCCCTCCCATGGTGGGGGCTATATCCCCTACCCAAATGTGTACCATCGAGGTCCATATCCTCTACCGGAGTGTGTAGAATTTCTATCCTTATATGCAAAGTTATCAAAACTAAGCAACATATCAATTGGTTCAATCTATTCAATCGTGAATTAATGTTTGGTCTAGTTCGATTTTACTTCAAAACCAATATAGCCATAAAATTGAAAAAAAAAACCAGAAAGAACCAATGAACAATTCAAGAATCGAGTCATGATCATATTTGAAAAAAAATGAAAATGGACAATAGTTGAAAAAATGGAATGAAAATTTTGAAAGAGTACCAATTAAGGAAAAAAATTCAGCATCAAAAAATAAAAATGTAAAGATAAAAAAATAATTCATAGGAAGATAATTAATAGGGTGAACATGGAAGTAGCAGAAAGGAATTATTGCCGGACAGTTATAAGAAATTTAAAAAAATGAAGGATCCAATACACAAGAAGTAGAAGAAAAAGGTGAAGAAAATTAAGAAATTAAAATATTATAATAAAAAAGTTAAGAATGTTGTTGAACAAAATAAATTAATATGTTTATCATTAGGATTATATTATTATTAAATAATAATATTTGTGTGATAATTAGGTTTTTCGAATATAATAAGTAATAAGAAAGGGAAAATAAATGACAAAATGAAAATAGGAGGATAAACAATAAGAAAATGAATAAAAAAAAGAGAGGAAAATAAAAAAGGAAGTAAATAAAACAATACAAGTTTAAAGTGAATAAAATTAAATAAATTAATATAATATCACCAATATTATATAAATAATAAAAAATTAATTGTAATATATCATCATCACTTTTTTGGAAGGCTTAACTTTATAGAATATAAAAATAGTTTTATATTAATTTATGATTGATAGTAGTTTAATAGTACAAAACATAACATTGTTTATAGACCGGGGTATAATTTTCATAACATAATTTAGAAAGAGAAATGGAAGACGTATATGAAATTAAATAGAGAATGATTAAATTTGCAAAACAAGATAAACTGATACATAATTATCTTATTTTTTCATAGAATAAAGATCATTTCATTTGAATAACTAGAGTACAAATCCATTAAGCTAACAATAAAAGTTCGAATATTGAGAAGAAAAAGTGCCAACATTAAAAACTATTGCGGATAGATTATTTTTACTAAAAATGAGGTTCAGATAGCCAATCTAAAATTTGGAAGTCACATCTTCCCTAGAAATGACAAAAAAATTATTGGTTATATGTTTAGGATGTTCAAAAGATACAGAACGAATGTTCAATTGTTTTAAAAAAAAGTGTAAAATTACTTGTTTTATAATGTCTAGAGAAAAGTTGGAAATTACAAAAAAAAATGTTCAAGACACATAAATGACACTTATGAGAAAAAGCAGGAAAACACTTATGTGCATCCAAAAAGACATATTGAATTCAAAGTTGTAAATATTTTATTCTTGATCTCTTTGGTGATGTTTTGATTGTAAAAAAGAGTTTGGAAGAGTGTTATAATAAATAGGAAGTGCCAACCTAACAATCCAATACTCATGATGATATTTTTGGTTTATTATAAAAGTTGTTTAACTTATTGTGGTTACGATGATATTTTTTCTATTACACAACATTTTTATTTTATATCTTAATGTTAAATAACTTTGAACTATAAAATAACATTATTTTTTTTAGATTTTAACAATTTTGAATATATAAAAGATAATGTGGATTTGTCCCTAGCAAAAAATTATCTATTAACTATTTATTATAAAATATAATAATTGTTCTTATATATATAAATGATATGTATTAGAAAGTTATTTTAATATTTGTGCGAAAGCTAATTACAAATAAAAAATGTGATAATAATATGGGGCAGAAAAGTGCATCTACCTATCATGGCATATTAAGAAAGTTGTATGCATTTAAAGTTTTCGGGTGTGTTGGATCTTTTCATATGTTTTGATGATAATAAAAATAATAAAACGTTATAGGAAAAGCACCGATTCAACACTAGGATCAATTGACCAACTCAAGAGATGATCAAAGTTTTAATGCTGATTGATCGAGTACGAAGAAAGTTTTTTAAGCCAACCCTTGGAACAATTCAACCGACCATTGGATTTGCAAACCAAATGTGTTGAGCAAAGGCATTCTTCTGTTGAAAATATAACTCAAAGTAGTATTCACATTTTGTACATGTCAAAAGAAGTTAATTATGATGGAGGCATAGGTATTAGTATGGTACTTAAGGTTCTATGTTATTGTGTACTGTTCTTAGTTGTAATCATGTGTTAGTGCGGTACATATTCTCTTACACATTTTTAGTCATTATCTTCATATTTTTCTCTTACATTTTCTCAAATTTCATATCTATTTATAGCCCACTTTATTTCATCTTTTAATGAATCAAGTTGTGATAATTTATTTTCCCAAATTATTCTTTGTTGAATTTATTTTTCATTGGACTATTTTTTTATTTTATCTTTAATTTCCAACAAGTTTGGTATCATAGCAAGTTTCAACATACTTGGACACGAGTTTAAAGATATTTGATCACTTGCTGATCACTATATGATTCTAACCCATTTTAGATGAAATTCATACATATGGAGTCCCACTTTTGCCTATTTTTGGGCCAATTATACTTGGAATGCAAACATTGTGATAACTAGTTGATATTCCTCATTTCATACTTAATTCCATGTGCATAGAGGTTCTGAAATGCCAAAATCCATTAATATCTAAATTCTATGACAAGTTATCATTTTGAGGACAAGTTATCATTCCTAAGTGTCAAGTTATCATTATTTTGAATGAACTTATTTTGAATGGTTTTCTTGCCCTAAATCCATCATTATCATGTATAAATCATATTTGGATAGTCACATCTCAACTTGTGCAAAGTTTTAAGTCCATTTGAACAAGTTATCATTTTTCAAGTGCCAAGTTATCATTAAAGGGTAATTCTGTCATTTTGACATGCAAAACCATTAATTCTGCACAAGGACCTTAAGCAATCATCTTATTATTGTTCTAACTCATTGCTGGCCAAATTTCATCACATTTGGATAATCAAAACTCAAGTTATGACAAGTTATCGTTTTTAAGTCATATAAGTTATCGTTTTTGGGGCACTCAAGTTATCACTCCTTAGGAATCTCATTCATATTTGATTTCTGACCTCACTCACTTGTCACTCTAATCAAATTGATGCCTGAAATGCTTTGAACCACCCATATTAGGACATTTTCCAAGATTTCCATAAAATTATCATTCCGGGCCCTTGAATTCATTCATATCGATATAAGTTTTCATTCTTGCACAACACATAATCCCATCTGATATTTGAACTAGTTACCAGCATTATCTTAATCCTTATTTGTCAAAATACTACTCAAGAGCTTTGATGCTTGCTGTTTGAGTTTTTGTAGCAAGAAGAAAAGGTGGCCAAAAGGAAGAAAAAGGAGGGGGGACCACTAGCTTTTTTGCTGTCCAAAAAGCTGTCAATGCTGGAATTTCAGGACCAGGGGACACATGGCTGCAATCAAAGCATAAAGAATGTTCTGATGCTGATCCAAAATGGGAAGAAGTGATATAAAAGTTGGATTTTTCTGGAGGAGAAGGGAGGCTGGTCATTCAAGGGTTTGGAGCAAGGCAAGGCAAGGGCTGCTGCTGGATTTTGGAGCTGCTGACCGAGAAGCTTCAAAGAACCATGAATTGTATCTGTTTCTTATCCCATTTGATGTCAAATCTTGTAAATATGAGGAGCTAAACTCCATTTCTTCTAGGATAGGGTAGTAGTTTAGATTAGTTTTGGATGGATATGGACTGTTTTATAACTCCTACACTGAATCATTTGCTGATTTTCAGATTTCAGAATTTTCTAATGTTAGTTCTTGCCATTGTTGGATCCTATTGTAATCTATAGCTGAGAAGTTATCATTTGATCCATCCCTAGTTCAGAAATGGATTAGAAATCAATGTCAAGTTCTGAATTCCAATTTGATTGAAGTTCTGATTTCTGAAATCTAGATTTTCTGGTTTTTGTTTTTTGAATTTCCTGAACCTGAACTCCTGGACCTTTGAATCTGTTTGCCATTGTGGATCTGATTAATAGAGCAACTGGAAGGTTGATATTGTCCCAAATCTTGATCAGAAATGAATCAAGATTGTTTGGCATTCTTTATGATTCAAATCTATTTATTGTTACTAATCTGATTTTAAAAACTGAATTCTGATTTCCTGATTCCTGAATTTTCTAATTTATGTGGATATCAGATTCTGTTCTTCATTTCTAACCTGATTAATTGAGTCCTTGGGATGTTGCTATTGTCCCTATCTTGTTCATAAATGAATCAAGATTGTTTGGACAATCATTTGACTCAAATCAGATTTTTTTCCACTGATTTCTAATTCTGATTTTCTGGTTATTTGATTTATGAACTGTTTGAACCTATTTGACATTCTGAACTTGATTAATTGAGCAATTGGAAGGTTGGTCTTCATCCTAATCTTGTTCAGAATTGAGTTATGAATATTTGGGCATTCCATGATTCAAATCTATTCTCAACATTACCTTAAGTTTGATTTGGAACCTAAAATTCCTGAATTTCAGAATCTGGTTTCCTGAATTTAAAAATCTGATTTCTTGGGCTTTTGAATCTGATTGTCATCAAGGATTGGATAATTGAATAGTTGAGAGGCTAATATATGCCATGATCTTATTCAGAAATGAATCAAGATCATTGACAATTCAGAATTCAAATCTGATTTTTCCAAAATCTGATTTCTTAGTTTGATTCTAAATTCTATTTTCTGATTGTTTGGAATCTGAATTGCCAATTGTTAATCCCTATTTTATTCAAATCACTGAGAGGTGTACACTAGGAATCCCTTGCAGTTCAGAGATGGGTCAAGGGGCATTTGGCAAACTTGAATTCCATCAATCCACATTGCTGATTTTTTTAGAAATGCTGATTTCTGTTTTCTCATTTAATTAACTTCTGATTTCCATTGTCAACCCTCATATTAATCCACTACTGAAAGGTAGTCTTAAGGGCTTCTTTGAGATCCAGAGATGGGCCAAGGAGCAATGGGAATTATGAACTCATGTGGTCATATGGTTTGCATTTCCAATTGAGTGTGTTTGTGTGGATTCCAATTTATTTTGCAACCGAGAGGTTAACTTCGAATCCCCCTTGAATTCAGAGATGAATCATGGAACACAAGCACCATTATTGAGTATATTTTATCCTGGTTTGGTTGATTGGAATGATTCCATCTTTTTATGATTGCAAATGCAAGTTATCATTCCAAACTTCCTTGGATTGCAAAAAATCAGCATTGAATCTTTCTTTTGAGCCCAATGATAATTTGATTTTCAGTGAGGATCTTCTTTTGATTCAACCTAGCTAACAATTATATAATCATATAGTGCTTAGTTAGAGGCCAATTGAGCTGTGGGAACAGCCATTTTCAAGTTGAATCAAAATTTGGACATTTAGTGATAACTTGTTCCATTCCATCCTTAATTAATTTAGATGAACTCCAAATCCTAGAAGAATCTTCCTCATAGATAGTTAAACCTTTTTAGACTTCATTCTAGCATTTATAATTCAGTTTTGATAAATTTCCAAAACCCAAAAACCAGTTATCATTTCAATTTCCATAAAAAAATCTGTTTTCACTATTCATTAAAAATCTGTTTTTAGCCACTTAAGTAGAACTAATCTAGATTGTTTTAGGGTGTCTTAGACTTCAAATTCTTGTGGATACGACAACCTGAGTATACTACAACTTACCTGTGCACTTGCAGCTAGTGAGTTGGGAGATCAAAAAAATGAAAAATTGACATTTTCTTTAATTTCAGCAAGTTATCACTAGAAAACTCAAATATCACTATCAATATTATTTTCAAATCTTGAAGTTGCTAGAAAATGCAATTAATCAGTGCACTAATAAGCAAAAAAGTGAAATAAAATATGACTACGAATGGTGATAGTGTAAATTTTTCTCAATCTTCGATTCATATTTTCAAATTGATATTGTGAGTATAGAAATGAAGGCATTATTAATGTCACAAGAATTTGGGATTTTGTTGAGATTTGATATGCAAATCTAGATGAAAAAGGGAGATTAAAGAAAGAAAGAAGAAAGGTTTTATTTTTTTATTTAGCAAGCTGAGACTATTTTTTGCATAATCGTAGTTTTGCAACTACCTAAAGATTTTTGCACTACCACAAACCAAGCAAATTTCATTGAAGAAAAAAATAAAAAAAAGTAAGTTGTTTATGACTTTTTCTCATTCTAGTGATGATACAAATTTAATTTAATTTTTAGACAGTAGTTATTCTACTTATATGACTAGGATGAGATAATTATTTAAAGTGCAAAGGGAAGTTACTTAGCCCTTGATCTAAGGAGACTCCTTAGAAGTTTTTTGAGTCATCTAATTTAAATTTGAAAAAACCTTAGTAGATTCCTCTTCCTTAGGTTGAGGGCCGTCGAAGCTTTGCAACTCAAACATTGAGTTCTCTTCACAAATATTGATTCTCGAAGAATATCTCTTTGCAAAGGTTGATGTTCAAAGACATTGAAGCAACCATTCCAAAGATTTGTCTCTCTCTCTTTCCCATCACAGTTTTTCCCCTCTTATTTCCTCATGTTTATTGGCGAGAATGGCAAGGAAACAGAAGACAAATGTGATGATATGACAAGAAGACGTGCCGGAAGGAAAATGTCCATAAAAATTTCTTTTTTCATTTTTTTTATAATTTGCTTGAAGTTTGATACATTTTCATGTGAAGAAACAAAATATGTACCTCTCAGGATTATCATTATTATTGATGAAATTATTCATTAGACCAATGGTCCAAATGTTTATTTTTTCTATCTTTTTGCCTAAATTAACCATTTTTGCTCCAAATCTATCACGTGGATGAGTTTCTAATATAAATTCCATCATCCACCTATTAAGTAATAGATTTGAGTAACAAATAAAGTTTATGATTTTGGCCCAAAAAATTGGCCTTGCACATTGTTGTTGAACGCATAAGGAAGAAGTAAACCTATAAGTTCGATACAGAGCTTCGAAAAAAATCTAAAACCAAAAGGTGTTGCAATGTGTTGAGAGCTAGAAATGTTGACAGTAAAGTTCAAGGAGATGGAGAGGTGAATACTAAGTGTTAAATTGTGTGTGAGAGAGAGATGGTGAGGAGGGAGATGACTGTGAGCGGAGATCATTATCATTGTGTGTGGAGAGAGATGGAGAGGAGGAGACAATCGGGGGAGAGAGAGAAGATTGTCAAGCTGAGAGAATAGCAGCAGGACTTTCAGACGGTGGCTTGGTTGGGGGTAAGATTCATGGAAGGAGAAGTTTAATGTGAGAAAAAGGACGTGATGACACTAGATTTTATTTATTTTTCTATTTGGTTTGGACCGTCAAGATTTGATGAATGGACACAATGAAAATCACTTATCACAAATGATTTTTGTATAATCGGATTCATCATAAACAATCCACAATCGGAGGGATATGGAACTGTTAAGGAGCCTCCTTAGACCAAATACTAAGGATGCTCCCTTTACCCTTGTTTAAAATCTTGATGAGTAAAAGAAAAGACAATTCATATTTGAAGATGATAAATTTGTGCAAATTGAAGATGAAGTCACAATTGTTATTCGACAAAATGTCCATAAACAAAAAAAATCATACTATTTTATGTTCCTAATTTGAAAAATAATCTTTTGAGTATTAGATAGTTAATAACAAATTGTTATTCTATTAGATGATTAGTCTACTTGGTTAAAGATAAGAATTTTGGGCAACTCATTGAAAAAAGAATTATGCAAAAAAAATTGCATGTTATTTCTAAACTCGAGTATTGAGGTATGATCATCTTAACATTAATGTACTAAAATTATTGAATAGATTGAATATGGTTGTTGGTCTTTCCAACAATTTACACTTTTAATGAAGTACGTAAAGAGTACATTTTTAGAAAGTAATGCAAAAATTATTTTCTACAAGAAAATCGTACAATTCAAAGTGTCATACTAAGTAACCTCCTTGTAATCATAATAGGAAGATTGAGGGATATCGTAACTACCTAATTTGTATGGGCTTATGGATAACTAGGATAGATATTCAATTATCTTGAACTATTGTTCAAGGCTTATATTCGGTGGTGATTATGTGTCATATATTAAGGGGGTTATGGGCAAGGCACGTAACCCTATTAACATACGAAATATAGTGAAACTTTATGAGACGACTATGGACGTAGGAGGTAATCTCTGAGTCAGGTAAATCTATGGGTCTTTTTTTGTGTGTGATTTCTTGTTATTGTTTCTCTATCAATTTCTCTCACCTATTTGATATGGTTTGTTAATACCGAGGATTTTCTGCAACAACCAGTATCAGAGCTACAACACAAAGTTCATGGGTAATGAGAGTGATTGTAGCAGATTATGAGAATGTCAAGATCGAGAAAATTGATGGTAAATATTTCAATTTCTAAAAGATACAGATCGAGAACTATTTGTATCAGAAGACATTGCATGAGCCTCTTTATGAAGAGAAACCAAAGATGACGAGCGACCTGAACTAAGCTCCTCGATTGGTAGACGCTCGATATTATCGGGTTGACGTTGGCGTGAAACGTACATCGTGAATGAGAAGACCGACGAGTTTGATGAAGGTGTTATCAAACATGGACGAGAAGCTATCTATATCAAATAAAGTGTATTTAATGAGAAACTTGTTCAACCTAAAAATGTTTGAAGGGTTCAGTCATCACATCAATGAATTTAACATTATTATTACACCATTGAATTTGATAAGTATTCTTATGCTCATGGGCGTCGCTTTTGATGATGAAATAAGTGCTTTTGATCTTATTGTTCTCTTTGCAAAAAAAAGTTGGGGTGCAACTATGATGGTGGTCAACAGTTCTTTCGGCTGAAGTCGAAATTCAATGATATTCGATATTTGATTTTGAGCAAAATACATGAGATGACTCAGGCTCGGTGTTGAGTTCAAAGGGTAGAGAAAGACTAAATACAAGGCGACGAAGTCAAGATTGGTGAATTGGTCACTAGTTGATCACAATAGGTTTTTATCCAATTTTCTATTCAAAACACTTATATCGAGCCCTCATTTTGCCTAACTTTTGGCCAATCTTGTTTGGAATGCATAGATTGTGATAACTAGTTGATCTTTCTTATTTTGTACTTAATTCCATGTGCATAGAGGCTCTGAATTGCTGAAATCCATAAATATGTCAATTCTATGCAAAGTTGTCATTTTAATGTGCTAGTCATCATTTTTCTACTTGAGCTAATTTTTAGTGATTATTTTGCCCTAAATCTACTACCATCATGAATGAATCATATTTGGATGATCATATTTCAACTTATGCAAAATTATCAATCTATTTCATAAGTTATCATTTTTCAATGCCAAGTTATCATTTAAGGGCAAAACTATCATTTCGATATGCAAAACCATCAATTCTGCACAAAGGCATTAAGCAATCATTAAAT
Organism: Pontederia crassipes; assembly: GCA_030549335.1. Classification (NCBI taxonomy): domain Eukaryota; kingdom Viridiplantae; phylum Streptophyta; class Magnoliopsida; order Commelinales; family Pontederiaceae; genus Pontederia; species Pontederia crassipes. The sequence goes on from CM060196.1 coordinate 27,395,537, forward strand.
TACTATCTTAAGTCATTGCTGTTCAAATTTTATCTCATTTGGATGACCACAACCAAAGTTATGATAAGTTATCATTTTTAAGGCAACAAGTTATCATTTTCGAGTCACCAAGTTATCAATGTTATGAAATCCTATCTACATTTGATTTCTGACCTCATTCAATTGCCACATTAATCCTTTTGATGCCTTTAATGCCTTGAAACACTCATAATTGGACAATTTTCATAATATGTGCAAAGTTATCATTCTGGGCCTAAATATTATTACTTTTGATTTTGGGTTTTCATTTCTGCACAACACCCAATCCCATTTGATGTTTGAGCTGATATTACTAGCTGTCCTCATCCTTATTTATTTATTTTCTATTTGAGGACTTTGATGTTTGATGTTCTTTCTCTTCTAGCAGGTGGAATGGGACTGCACAAAGGAGAAAAATGAGGGGGGACCACCTACTTTTTACTGTCCAAAAGCTATTGATTTCTACTGGAATTTGAGGACCACTGGATAGGTGGCTTGAATCAAAGGAAGGGAACATTCTAATCTACATCCAAGGGTGGACAAAAAAGTCATATATAAGCTGAAGAAACCCTGGAATGAAGGAGGAGTCTCCATTTGGAGGATTCTGGACAGGAAGCTGGGGAAGATTGGAGCTGGATTGGGGTTGTTCTTGAGCTGAAGTGTTGCTGATTGCTATCAATAGCCCTCATTCCATGATAGATTGCTATTATTCTTCATTTCATTGTGTATTTAGCCTTGTAATTATGAGGAACTAAATCCTATGTCTCTTAGGATAGGGTAATAGTCTAGATTAATTGTGGATGGATATAGACAAGTCTGAATTCCTGCACTGATTTCTGAATTCCTAAAGTTCTGATTTCTGATTTTTTGTTTCTGAAATCTGTTTTGTATGAATATGATTCCTGACATTGTAAGATCATAATTGTATCCACAACTGAGAAGTTGTCATTTGATCTAATCCTTGTTCAGAAATGAAGCAAGAATCAATGTCAAGTTTCTAAGTTCAAACCCAACTAAGAATCTGATTTTTTTTATTTGCTGATTTCTGATTTCCCATTTCTGATTTCTGAATTTGCTGAATATGTTTTCACCATTGTGGAGCCCTAATTGAATTAATAACTGAGAGGTTACTTATTGTTTCATTCTTATTCATAAATGAATCAAGAGTCAATGGTAATTCCAAGGTTCAATCGCTGAATTATTGCAAACTATCCATTGTTGATTTCTGGTTTTCAATCCTAATTTCTAAATCTAAAATTTTGAAATTGTAGAATCTGCCTTGTTATTGTTGAACCCCTGGTTTCATTAATAACAGAGAGGTGCTTTTAAGGTTGTCTTATTGATTCTGAGATGGACCAAGAATGCAATGACATTGCTAAATTCTCAAATGTAATTAGGTGCTGATTTCTATCCAATTTATTAGTGAAAATATGAATTTCATTTGAATTTGTAGTTCAGAGGCTGATTTAAAATCCTCTTGTAGTTTAGAGATAAACCAAGGAGCATTTGCACTAATATTGGATTGATTTCATCCCTATTTAGTTGATTGAAGTATTTCCCTCATTTTCAAAGTGTAATTGAATGTTATCATTTCAGATTTCACTAAATTACTGAAATTCAGCAAGGAACTAAATTTTGAGCTTAATGTTGACTTGATTTCAGTGAGGATCTTTTCTAATTCAATTTAGCTAATCAATTATATGAGAATATGATAATTAGTTCTGGTTTATATTGCTGTGATGACAGTCCATTTTCAAGTTGAGTTAAAATTGACAATACATTGATAACTTATCCATTCCATCCATAATTAAGTTAAATGAACCCAACTCTTAGGAGAACATTCCTCATTGATAGTTAAACCCTTTGAGCCTCTAGTTTAGCATTTACAATTTAGTTTTGTTAACCTTTCAAAAATCTAAAAATAGTTATTATTTTAGCCCTTTTTAGAAATTGGTTTGCACTTTCTTTCAATTTCTTGGATTTGTAACTTTAGTTAAGGCTAATTTAGATTGTTTAGGGAGTCTTAGGCTTCAAATAACTGAGGATACGATATTTAGGTAAACTACAATTGACCTGTATACTTGCAGTAGAGAGTGAAATAGGGAGTTAAATAAAAAATTTAAAAATTTAGAATTTGACTCCAAAATCAGCAAGTTATCACTATACTTCTCAATATCACTATCATGAATTCGTATGCTAAATTTGCGGGAAGAAATGTCACATGAAGAAAATTGCAAAGCACCTACTGCCATAGAAGTAAGAGTGTTGGCAGTCTGGTTAAATATTAAATTTTGAATTCTGGAGCTTCATATCATTTCACCTAAAAGATGTAGTGTATGGAAGATTGCATTGTAAGTAATTTTGGCAAGATTTATTTGGCTAATGATAAAATCTTGAATGTTGTGGGGGAAGGGGAACATGAAGATTATAACTAATAATGAGATAGTATGAAAACTGAAGTATGCTCCACATATATTGGGACTAAAGAGGAATCATATCTTGATTGGATAGTTTGACTCATAGTGTTAACTATGATATTTATGAAGAACACCTAGAAGGTCATCAAAAGAGATATGGTGATAACATGGGCGACAAGCTGAGTACCTTGTATAAGTCGTTGAATACAAAAATTATTGCAGCTAATTCAGATGATATATCCGATGCCTGAGTTTGTAGACTTGGACATATAAGTGAAAAGATATGAGTGGACTACCAGATTATGGATTTTTTTAAAGCAGAAGAAAGTCATCTTCAATAAAGTGCCAAGAATGTCGAAGAGTTGTTCTATCTTTTGGCGGGTCACTATATTATGTGACATTCATTGATGATTATTTCAAAAATGTATTGGTTGATTTGTTTGAAAAATAAATCTAATGTGTTATCCACTTTCAAGAAATGGAAAGCACAAGTGAAGAATGAAACTGAAGTCAAGATCATGAGTTTATGATCATAACAATGATCATAAGTATGTGAACTATGAGGTCAAGAAGTTCTACGGGAACATGGTATCAAAATAAAGATGACAATTTCGAGGATGTCACAACATAATGGTGTTGCTGAATGGATGAATATGACGTTGAATGAGTGAGTTAGGAGCAGGAGGATCCATGTAAATCTATCGAACTCATTTTGAACAGATGCAATGAACACAATAACATATCTAATCAATAACATATGTACCACTGGATAATAAACTATTAGAGAAGGTCTGAAGTGAAAAGAATGTAGATTTTTTGGTTACTTGTTACGTGCATATTCATTCTGCATGTAAAAATAAGATAGATGTTAAATCTAGGAAATGCTTCTTTATTGATTATGATTCTGATGAGTTTGGATATCATTTCTGGGATGATGAGAATAAAAAATTATCTGAAAGAAAAACATGATAATCCATGAGAAGATAATGTATAAAGACAAATGTATTGTAGAATATGAAAAGGCAAGGAAAAAAGGCAAAGCTCAAGTGAGATTTGAATGTATATCATATGAAGATGTAGTCAGATCTCAAAAGATTAATTAGGAGCTTGAATTAATAAGGATTGGGCTGAGTACCCACCCCCTATCAGGAGATTTACTTGGGAGATAAGACTACTTGTGAGATATTCTTCTTCTTTGTATTTCAGGGAAGCCTTGATGATTGATGATTAAGTCAATTGTGAGTTAGCAATGCATGATGAAATGAATTCATTGTATATATAAAATTTGGGCGCTGACAGAATTGTTTAAAGGTTAAAAGTCATTACACAATAAGTGGTTGTATAGGATCAAGGAAGAGCCGGGTGTCAATCACAAAAAAATGAGGTTCGGTGCAATTTTAGATTCGCTCCATAGCTGCAGAGTTCGGACATGAGCAGGTGCAACTCAATCTCAAGAATCAGTCTCCATGTGAGAGAATGTTGGAGTTAGTTAGGTGGAGTCTAAATTAGGCTTAACCAATTTGTTAATTATGATACAATTAATACGAGAGATTGTAACTTCTTTATAATCATAACGAGAGATTAAGGGATAATATAACTATCTAATTTCATGATATTGTTATATTGAACTATTGCACAAGGTTTATATATGATGGCAATTATGCACCATATATTTAGGGGCTTGTTGGCAATTCATCCAACAATGTTGACATATGAAACATAGTGAAACTATGTGAGACGAGTGTGGATATATGAGACAATATTTGAACTACGTAAATCTGTGTATAATTTTTTTATTATTCTTCCTCCATTTGTTCATCAATTTCTCTTACATATCGGTAGCGACAATTTTTTTATACCAGAGATTTTTTGCAGCATGGTTCTATGCAAACAAAAGCATTCAATAGTTGTATGAATTGGATATATTTTTTGAAACAAAAAAATTAAAACATTTGATGTATTCAAAATGTTCAAGATTATTGTGGAGAATGAAAATGTTTGCTATACAAATTTTTGTCGCATAGATAGGACAATGATTTTTTTTATCAAATGAATCATTTGAAAAATAGCTTACAACTCTATAAACACAACAATAAATTGGTATTGTGAAAAAAATCAAACAATTACGTAAATGATAAAAAGTAAAGGAGAAAATGTTCTCAAAACTTTTTGGGCTAAGGCATTATAAATACAATATATTTTCTAAATATTTTTCCAACAAAAATAGTATAAAATCAAACTCCCTAAGTATGAAAAGGTACAAGTCAAAAGTAAGTCATTTGAATATTTTTTACTGCATTGTATATGTTTTGAATAATTTTAAAAATTGTCAAAAACTTGATAATAAATCTAAGAATATATTTTTTTTGTTATTCTGCTTAATAAAAACTTATTGATTATGTATTCATTCACTTAACAAAGTAATTATTATTACAAATATTATCTTTGATGAAAAAAGTAATTGGATATGGAAGGATATATAAAAATAGAACATACACGACTCATTTGCAGATTGATTTTCTATATAAATAGGTGAAGAAATTTGTTGCAAAACTTTCAATAATTTATTTCATATATCAACAACAAATCTTTCACAAAAAATCCTTTGATAGATGTGTGATTATGTTCATCTTAAGATTTGATTGTTGATTTAATTATATTAATGCATGTCAAGTATTTGGCAATTGTTTTCCTTGAATTTTTACATTCTTACATGTGGGACATTTCATTTTCAACCACATAAGAAACTGAAAGGTTAGCACCTTGGGAAATGACATGTTCCTATTTCTTGCATTGTGTTATCTGCTGAGAAGTGATTATTGGATTGGTTTTTATGTGTTAGGCAATGTAACAAGTTTGGAAGAAGATGCTAAACACTTCAAGAGAATATTGTGGGTTTACTATTGTTTTCAACTCGAGTTTCAATTTTTTAGACGAGATTGAAAGAGTATTGTTTAGACATGAGAATATTGTTTAGACTCGAGTTTCAAATATCATTTTTTAGACATGAGAATATTATTTTCAAACCGAAAGATTTGGTTACTAATAGAGCGGAATGACGTCGTATAATCCATGTAACCGACCCCACCTAGTGGGATAAAGCTTTGTTGTTGTTGCTGTTGTGAGATTGAGAGAGACTTGAAGGGTTCATCCTATCCAAATAAGTTTTCCATGTTTTGATTTTGTTTAGCCCATTGTTGCGATATTAATTGATAAATGCTAATGATTTTATTCTAAATGATTTCTAAATCTTAAAATTCCTTTTTATCGGATTATTCTCACTTCTTTTAATAGTTTTAAATAAAAAAAAATCTAGAAAACATTTATGTTCATTCTTGAAAAATTAGTTTACTATTCTCGATCATTCTTTAATCTCATTTTCCATTAAATGAATTTTCTTGTTTGGAGTTCATTTAGTTTAAGAATGGAAATCAATCTCTTTGCAACTCAGTATTGAATATATTACAAGGGAGATTATACACTTATAGCCATAGTTGGGAGTATAATTTTTTAATGTTCATCTGAAAAAAAAAATCAAGTGAGGGTACCTCTAATAAGTAGGGGTACTTGATGATTTTATATAACCCCACTTGTTATTAGATATTTCAGAAGGAATTCTAAATTTAATTTTGAATTTCAATATCTTTCATATATCTTAAAACTCTTAAACTCCAGATAATTGTCATTACTATTTATTGCACTCTCATTGTTGTGTTATAGTATTCATCATCTTAACAATTAATTGGGCTGGATTGTAACATGTAATCATTACGCTCAATTGCGTCGTGCGAAGACGATCGACGACGACGCTTCCTAAATATCAATTGCTAGCTATAAAAAAATATTATTATAATAATTTTATTCATTTGAACCATTTCCCCAGCATATGTCGTTGTTACCCTAACAATAAAAATAAATGAATGAATGAATGATGCCTTCTAAATACACAATTTCACAATATAACTCGATAGCCTCCGTGGTCACGGGTTGAACGTCGCGGTCATTGCCGTTGGATTCGTATCTAACGACAGACAGAAAAGGGAATCTTGTCGGAAAGGAAAATGATATTTGTGTACGGGTCCCACTTCGCGTCCGTGAATATAATATTTTTTGATACATTTGCCTTATTTTTATTCTTTCGTATCCAAACTAAATATATTTACCTACTCCTTCCTCCCTCCTCCTCTTGGTCTTCTTCCTCCCTCCCCCTTCCGCGACGAAGTCTTGATCCGATCCCCAATTCGAAGCTTTCAAACCAAGAAGAGGTAGGAGAGACATGGCTACCTTCCTGAATCTGGAGGACTCCCCAATGTTCAGAAATCAGGTAACTGTTTCTCGGATTGCGCCTCTTTTCCTCTGCTTCCAAATGAGGGATTGCTCGCTTTCCTATTTGATCCTAGTTTGTCGAGCTCTCGTTCCAAATGAGTGATTTTGCGATCGATTTGATGTCTTCTGAGCAGGGGAAAAAATCAGTTTTAGGTTGTGAGTGGGTTTGGATTTTTTTTTCTCCTTGGTTGGACGATACGGTGATTCCAGCTGCGGCTGTAACTTTGATTCGAACATATGATTTAGAAGGATAGCGCTTGCGAAATATGATTATACTACATGAGATTTTTTTACTTGAAAGGCGTAGTTGTTCGCTGAAATGTCCGAAGTGGAGGTTTTTGGTTATCTGGTGACTTCGACGTAATGGGAAAAGTAATATGAATTGGACAGAACTTGTGATTATGGCGGATAATTTTTCAATGTTAGACATTCTTAGAATCTTAATGTATTTTTTGCTTGACTGATTTGAAGATTCACGCATCGGAACAAATGGCTGATGAATTGCATGGTCGGTGTCAAAAGCTGCACAAAGGCTGTAAGAGATTTATGTAAGTATTTTCTTTGAATATAAGATCTGAAACCTCTTTTTGACATTTTTTTTATGTATTCTGTTTTATCTGCCGCTGTCTGTATACATTTATTTGATTTGTCCTCAATATATATATTTTTTGGGTTCTATTCATACATCTTGCTTTTGTCAAGTGCTAAAATATATTGTTATGGATACCCATTGTTGTTCAACCTGATTTCAGATAGAACTTGCTGTTGGGTATTTGTATAATGAGTGAATGAGGGATAAGTGATCTTATAAAACCATGAACTTTGTTCTTCATCTGTCCATTATATGTTTTTGAAATATTCTTTTGCATGATATATACCTCTTTTGTTACAGAGCATCAATAGGTGAAGCATACGATGGAGACCTTTCCTTTGCAGATTCATTGGAAGCATTTGGAGCTGGTCGAGATGACATTGTTAGTATAGCCATAGGAGGTTGTTTGACTATCCTTCATGCACTTATAGTTCCAATTTGATGTTTGTATATGTAATTGTTTTTTTTCCACCAATCATAATTGTGTTTTCATTTTGTGTATTATGGACTCTGGAGTCTGGACATAGTTTCCTGCTTAATTATGCATTATCAATATCTACAAATTTAAGCGCTCTTGCCAAGTCTGTTAATTTAAAAAAATCTTTTGTCACGTTATTTACACAAATTATCTTACCACAATAATGACAGAGTTTTCCTTCAAAAAGAAGATAATAATGACAGAGTAACTGATACATAATCATAAAAATGTTTGAAGTATTTAAGTTTGTGTTGATCATAAGAAAAAGAACTGAGTGATAATAATAAGGTGGCTGTTAAAAGTTGAAGTATCATTTTGAGCCTCTAATTTTTCAGTCTCCTATGTGTTGCCTTGGTTTCCAGTAAAGATGCAACATTTTGATGAGCATTATAGGCCATACATATGCCCCATGTAGATAATGTTCTCTTTAGTTATAATGATTCTCCAGAAATATCCTTCCAGTGTTTATTCAATGTGCAACTGTGCATAACCTTGACGAATTTGGATCAATGAACTTTTCTATTTTTCACTAAACTGTTTCCAGTATGCAAAATTGATTGTGTTGCTTCTTAGATAAAACTGGGAGCTCAGCTAATGCTCGTACTCTATTTGATCTTCAGTTGTTCTTACCTTAGCTTTATACACAAGTTTAACATGTGCACAATTTGGTGGCCATCTATCTTCCTTTTTACCATCTCTGCTGAAGCTCTCAAAGCTATGTTTTCACAGGGCCTGTGATGTCAAAGTTCACGACTGCTTTTAGGGAACTTGGATCCTACAAAGAACTTCTTCGCTCCCAGGTTTTCTTTCCGAATTTTTTGTCTAGGTTCATGTTATACCTATTTCCTTGTGAGACAAACCTTAAACTAGGAACTATATGTTCCTTTGATATAGATATGTAAATGATGTATGAAATGTGATGGCAAATACTTCTTCAACTCTCTTTCTTTTATTCTTTAAATGATGTCCCAATCCCTCTAGAAACAAGATGTCTGTCTAAGATTGTATTCTGAAATTACCTTAATTTAGAAACAACTTTTCAAGCTCTAGTATTACCTTGATTCTTTGTGCCTGTCTGATGTCTGCATTTGATTCACATTTTGGCATAACTTGCATTTTCTGAAACTGTATTTGACTTCTTGATCTTGTGGCATCTCTGATGAGTATTGACATCAGTTTTGTTCAAGCTGGTGAAGAATAGAGTCCTCAAATATTGGTATAAAAACAGATATAAACTATTTCCTTCATCTATTGTATCCGTACTCCTTGATTATTGCTTTATCCTGGGTTAAGAAATGTCACCATGTTTTGTTGACCACCTCTTTGTGAAGAAATCTATTTTACTTCAGTAATTCTTCAGAATTTTTTTTTGTTGAAGAGGACAGCATGTATAAAGGTCCACTAACAATCCAAGAATATGAAATCAATTTCCTGACATTTTTTTCTTGCTATCTTTCTTAGATTCGGGAATAGATTTGATTCAAGATTTTCATAACCATCAGTTATTTGAAGCATTCAAGTGATTTTTTTCTTTTTCGAGGAGTGACTAGGAAATCTTGGCCAACATGGGTACCTGGCTACTTGATTTAAAGTGATAAAGGGATGGCATGATGCAAATAGTGCATTGTACCTAGTAGTACACTGAGGATCTTAGTTCTAGCATTCATATTATTACGGGTCCTTAAAATATATTGAGATTGAAAATAATTTTAGCCCTAAATTTCAGATCCAAACTCCTCTCACATGAAAAAAAATCCAGATCCAAACGTTGGACATTTCCCCTGAGGTGACCACCACCCTCCTGGTCATGGTTTTGGGGGCCATATAGATACAGCATAACCACACCCCTCTTTGAGGGTGTGTTGCTATATAAAGAACATAATAAATATTTATTTATTTATTATTTTGGTGAGAGACCATGCCATGACAAGGAAACATATAGCTCTTGTTTGCACTTTTTCCCTGTATTTTTTTTTCATTTTAGGGTCATACCCGCACATTGTGCTGATCTTAATACAAAACGGATAACTACCCAAATGTTGTAGTCATCCTTTCTTTTGTCAATTGGAATCCAAGGGTATTTGTACTACATGCAACATCTTTTTTCCTGGAGAATTAGGTAACAAATTTTTTTAAAACATTTCATGCTAAATTAGTTTTAGAAGTGATTTATATTCACTGCCAACTTTTAGTTTTGAGCTATTATAAATAAAATGTCACAATTGTTACGTTCTATTCAACACATCTTTTGCTTCTTCTTTCTTGCCTTGACAACTCAAATTCTGAATTCTTGTTTAACAGATTGAACATATTTTGAGTGAACGTCTGATTCAATTTATCAATGTGGATCTGAAAAATGTAAAGGTACGCCATCTATAATTTCAATATGCTGTTGATTTTTCACCAACTATCACAGAATCATGGCTTCTTCAAGAGTTAGCATCCAAGTTGAAGATTTTTGCATGAACCTTATTCTTCTTGTTTTTGTTTTATGCCAACTGGAATTAGCTAGATATATTTTTTTGAGAGGAATTAGCTAGATTTACAGATTATCATTTGGGATTGATATCCTTCATGTAGTTCATGTAGCTTGTTTCTGACATATGAAAACCAAAGGAACTGCCGATGCTTGAGATACGAGATGTTTATATTGGTCATTTCACATTTATGGTTTGTTTCCTATTCTAGATAATTCAATAGAGCTGGAAGCATGTTCATATGATCTAGTATTTGATTTCCTTTTTTATCTTGACTTTCAGTTTTTTTTTTTTTTTTGAGGAGATGACTTTCAGTTGTTGCATGGCTTAATACCTAAAGCTCAATCTTTTTTCTTATCCTTTTGTTTTTTTCTTTTTTCTGTATTATCATCTTGTTCTTGTCCTCTCTCCAGAACAGTCTACAGGATAAAGGAAACATAAAGCTCAAATGTATAATGCATTATTAGTTCTCTTGTTTTCAGTGAATACATCAGTCAAGTTAGTTTATCATGACTTGTTGAATTGGGTTGTCAGCTTTCATCTATGCAGTCCTGTAATTTCATCTATGCAGTCCTGTAATATTAGTCATCCCATAACTATTAAGCTTCCCTTCTTTTTTTAACAGACATGTCATGCTGATGCTAGTGAGTAAGGTATTACTGTAGGCATATTGTAATGGCGTTCGCAATCTACAATAGTAACGTGTTCTTTTTTGAGAGGAATAGTAAAGTGTTCTTTCTTGTTTCTTTTAAAGAAGATCATGTCTAGCTGCTTTTCTAGCCATCAGGGTTAACCGTTGGCTATGCTATTTCTCTCATATTAATCAAATATGTTCCCCTTTTCCTCATTTGGATGTTTCCTTGGACAATTTTGGTTTTTGGATCACGATATGTAATCAATAAACAAGAAAATCTAAATGCAGTTGCAATAGTTATCGGCATCGGAAGCATAATATCCATTTTATATGATTAGTACAGTGACCATTCATTTCTTGTAAAACATAGAGAATTAGGTGCACAGAAACATTGTAATATCTGCAGCGGAAATTTTAGTTTTCTCTGTAGTTAGTAAATTTTGTTTTTATGAGAGGGAAAGAATACTAACGGTAATAATGAGCTTAGGTAGCCATTTATTTTGTATTGAGATGAAACTGTGAGATGTAGAAGTGTGGCTGATAACAAAAAAGTCAAAGCATAAAGGCCTAAGGGGGTGCAGATGCCCACAAAACATTACTATCCAATTCCCTATTCATTTATTAAATTTTACTAGTAAAAGCTTTTGGGCATATACCTAGTGGCAGTCTAACTAGAAGAATAAGAAATCATTTATGTATGAATTTATAATGATAATCCTAATAGATTGGTATTTAATGTAGGATTGCCGTCAGCGGTATGATAAGGCTACGAATGGGTATGATCAGGTACTTATTTTGTTCTACAGCTTCTTTCTTTTTTCCTTGGATATTTCTTGTAGCCTTGGTTATCTGTAAAAAGTTCATCCTCATTTTCATCAATGAAAGATGGGTGGTTGATGTTTAAAGTGCTTGTAGAAGAGTGTGTGCCATTTGGTAAGTGGTGCAGTATGTGTCAAGTGCCATTTTGTGTCAAAACCTGGCACTCTTCTGTTGACATCATTGGCACACAGAATAGTCCAAAACAATGTTTAAACTTCCCTTCAACAAAAAAACTACTGTGTTTAGACTGGTGATCGTCATCCTTCTGCCAGGTGGCTATCTCTCTTGCAGTGGGACAAGAAAATCTTTAACTTGTCTAAAAAAGATGTATTTTTCTTGAGATGTGAAAATCGATAGTGTGGTGGCTTGAACTTTATCTTTCTACAGAAGAAAGGTGAAGTAGAAATCAAGATCTATGTCCAAAGAGCTCAGTTCCTTGTTTGGGAACCGATCATGTACCTGTATCTGTCAGTAGCATGTCATTTTCATATAGGAGTTTTTCTAAGTCGCTTGATATGATGGATGCAATATAAGATCTCATAGATTATCAATGGTAGATGATTGTCTATGTTCACTAATACACAGTAAAATCATTTTTCATGTTGGCATGTCTGTGGAGAAAAGAAAAATCACCCATACGGCTTCTTGCTGAATTACATTGTGGCTTATTCTGAGGTTTTTTTTTTCTTTTGCTGCTTTTATGTGGTAGGTTGGTAAAATTTCATTGACTCAGTTTTGTGCGTTTTTTGCTTAGCTGCTACCTAATATGCATGTTATTTCTTGATCATTGGATTGCTATTGACTTGATTAAACTTTAATCTGTTGTAACAGACTTTCACTTCTACATATTTCTAGACTTAATCGGTTTGTTATTAGTTGCTTGGCTATCATTCTTCTTTAATCTTGAATCTTATTCTTGTTTCTCAAAAAGAAAGTTAAAGCTCTGTAGTGCTGATTCCAAATTAATTTTTAACAGGCACTTGAAAAGTTCATGTCGCTGAGAAAGGGCACTCGAGCAGATAAAGTCAGTGAACTGGAGGAGGTAATTTTCCCATAAGGATTAATGTCATATTAAATATGCTAAATGTTGTAAATCATTTTTCTCGTTATTTAACTTTGCAGGAACTGCATAACTCAAAATCAGCATTTGAAAGATGTCGATTTAATCTAGTATGTATAAAACCTTTTGTCTTCTCTGGTAATCACAGATTACTTTGTTTAGACGTTCCAACTATATTCTATGGTTTTCAAGGAATTCAGGTTAGTGCCCTTACAAACATCGAAGCAAAGAAAAAATTTGAGTTCTTGGAATCTGTCAGCGCTGTAATGGATGCTCACATGAGATACTTCAAGCAGGTAGACTAACTTTCTCCTTGTCTGTGTTCAAATTATTTTGTTGATAAATAACTTGATTGGTTAGGAGTTTCACAGCCGACCCCACCTAGTGGGATAAGGCTTTGTTGTTGTTGTTGATGGTTATGAGTTTCACGAGATTTCTTGTACAGGGATATGAGTTACTGAGCCAGATGGAACCATTCATTCACCAGGTGATAGACTATATAGCATAGTGAACTCTGTAGCAGTTCTATGGTTTGAGCACTAAGAAAATGTCTTGGTTTAGTTCAGGTTCTGACTTATACGCAGCAGTCAAAGGAAATGGCTAATGTTGAACAGGATAAACTTGCCAAACGAATCCAAGAGTTCAGAACTCAAGCTGAAATTGCAAACTTAAGGTCGTCAAGCAATATGGATGCCACAACAAGTGGTGATGGCATTCATATTGTTGGGGTTAACTCATACAAAACAATAGAAGCTCTGATGCAGTCTACTGCAAATGGAGAGGTACTAATTGATGGGTAATTTATAGTAACTTTATTGCTTACGAACCATCAAACTCGGTTTCTTTTGCTGAGATCTCTTTTTTTCCACGAGGGAGTTCGACATTGTTGGCCATTTTTTGCCCAATCATGATGTTTCCTTTGTTTACCTTTATACGGTCTCCGATGGGTTAGTTGTTCTCATCCAAGTGCATGGACTTGTAATTCTTACGTCCATTAGATAGCAATATTTTCTCCAAAATTTTCATTACTGATCTCAAATGGTCATCCTTTACCCCAAAAAGAAAGTATTACTTTCTACGAACTCCGGCTCAAAGGAAAAAAAAATGTAGTAGTTTCCATGAGCTAATTTTTATTTCCTCTCCATTTCAGGTTCAAATAATTAAGCAAGGCTATCTTCTCAAGAGGTCATCCAAGATGAGAGATTGGAAGAGGTGTTTCTTTGTGCTTGATAGCCATGGAACTTTGTATTACTACAGAAACAAGGGAAATAAATATTCGGTAATCTAATTTATACCTTTTCTATGATACCTTCATATATAAATCAGCAATCTTCTTTTTATATTAGTGACGTGTGCCAACATGTCATTGAAGAACTGTCAACCACAAGAATGCGGTGTAATGATTTTTCTTTTGAGGGCGAATGTGGTCTAGTGATACATGCCTTCACTTATACATTAAGAGGCCTCGAGTTCTATTCTCATTCGTGGCAGTATTTGCCCCTTTATTTTACCTTTACTTGTTGCTGACAATTAGCATAATTTCTTTTCTTTTGGGAGGTAGCATAATGAGATTTTACGGTCGAAAAAGATGCCTGATGATTGGAGATTAAGTACATTAGTTCCTATTTACAAAAATAAAGGGGATATTCAGAATTGTGCAAATTATAGAGGGATTAAACTTATGAGTCACACTATGAAATTATGGGAAAAAGTGATTGAGCATAGATTGAGAATGGAGACTAGTATTTCTGAGAGACAATTTGGGTTCATGCCAGGAAGATCCACTACAGAGGCGATTTATTTACTAAGGGGGATGATGGAGAAGTATCGAAGTAGGAGAAGAGACTTACATATGGCTTTCATTGACTTAGAGAAAGCGTATGATCGGGTACCAAGGGATGTACTTTGGAAAGCCTTGCAAAAGAAGAGGGTGAATGTTGCCTACATTAAGGTAATACAAGATATGTACGATGGGGCATTGACTAGGGTTAGGACACCCGGAGGTGAGACAAATGAATTTCCTATAGGAATTGGCCTACATCAAGGATTAGCTTTAAGCCCGTATCTATTTAACTTAGTTATCGATGCTATAACCGAGAGTATCACAGAGGAGGTACCTAAGTGCATGCTATTTGCGGATGATATAGTACTTTTAGCGGATTCAAGAGAAGAGATTAATACAAAATTGGAAATATGGAGAAATACGTTGGAGTCAAAGGGTTTTCGTTTAAGTAGGAATAAAACAGAATATATGCATAGCAATTTCACAAATAAACAACTTAGAGACGATTTGAAAGTTAGGTTAGGGGAGGATATAATTCCTCAAGTGACAAAGTTTAAATATTTAGGATCAATTGTAAGACAAGATGGTGAGATTGATGACGATGTTAATCATAGAATTCAAGCTGGTTGGTGTAAGTGGAGGAAAGCCACTGGAGTTCTTTGTGATAGAAAAGTACCCAATAAAGTTAAAGGAAAATTCTATCGTACTGCTATAAGGCCAGCAGTGTTATATGGTAGTGAATGTTGGGCTATGAAGGGACAACATGAACGTAAAGTGGGGGTAGCCGAAATGAGGATGTTGAGATGGATGTGTGGTCATATAAGATTAGATAAGATTAGGAATGACCATATACGTGAACGAGTCGGAGTGGCTCCTATTAGTGAGAAAATGGTAGAGAATCGTTTGAGATGGTTTGGTCATGTTCAGAGAAGACCATTAGATGCGCCAGTAAGAAGAGTAGATCAAATAATCTGGAGTCCGATTAAAAGAGGGAGAGGGAGGCCAAGGCGGACACTTGGCGAACTAATAGAGCAAGATCTATTGGTGAATAATATACCGAAAGGTTTGGTTACTAATAGAGCGGAATGGCGTCGTATGATCCATGTAGCCGACCCCACCTAGTGGGATAAGGCTTTGTTGTTGTTGTTGTTGTTGGGAGGTAGCATAGACTAGTTATGTTAACTTGATGACACGACATTTGATTCAGAAATGGAGCAAGAGCGTCTCATAATTTTTGTTTCGTGATGTAACCAAAATAAAGTTGTCTACATTTCTAAGGTCCAAAATTGAGGACTAATTATGTTAACTTAATGACACGGCATTTGATTCAGAAATGGAGCAAGAGCATCTCATAATTTTTTTATTTTTGATGTAACCAAAATAAGGTTGTCTACATTTCTAAGGTCCAAAATTGAGTTGACTTGGCCTATAATCGGAAATAGATGTGAATGCATTTCAACTCGGTAAAAATGTATGGATACATTGAATCACACGGGTCAACTAGTAGATTCGGCAATTCTATGTCACATGTGTTAGTGTGGTGGTTTGGTTGGGTCTGTCAAGTCCCATTTGGTCATGTGATCAGATCCTAGGACATGCAATTTTAAACATTTTTTTTCATTTCCTTCTTACTATGGCATATACCTTTTATTTTTTATTATTTTTTTTGTCCATTGTCATTTTCTTTCAAATCATACTATTTTTTAGAAAATGAAAAATGTAATAAATTAAATATGATATCAAAAAATTGTTAGAAGAGCCATTATTTATGAATAAATATGGATATCAGTCAAAGAGTCAAAGGGTCTGATATCCTTCTTAGCTTAAAAAAAAATTGTTAGAGGAATATACCTTTTCTTTGTTCTTATGTTTTACTATTTATTTCTTCACTATTACTTTTTCTAATCATGCAAATATTAAATTAATTTGTCTATTTACTTCTTACTATTTCATATGCTTTTGTTTTTTTATGCTTGTTTCTTTTTCCACTATTTTTTCCCTAATCATACTAATTGTTCTAAATGAAGATATTATAATAAATTAAAATATGATAGCAAAACATGGTTAGAAGAATATAACTTGTTGTTTGTAGTATATTAGTATTAGATCGCCAATAAGTTTTCTTTATCACTTCATTCTTTGGACCACAATACTTATAAAGCGGTTGTGGTCATGATGACAACAACAACAACAACAACAAAGCCTTATCCCACTAGGTGGGGTCGGCTACATGGATCATACGACGCCATTCCGCTCTATTAGTAACCAAACCTTTCGGTATATTATTCACCAATAGATCTTGCTCTATTAGTTCGCCAAGTGTCCGCCTTGGCCTCCCTCTCCCTCTTTTAATCGGACTCCAGATTATTTGATCTACTCTTCTTACTGGCGCATCTAATGGTCTTCTCTGAACATGACCAAACCATCTCAAACGATTCTCTACCATTTTTTCACTAATAGGAGCCACTCCGACTCGTTCACGTATATGGTCATTCCTAATCTTATCTAATCTTGTATGACCACACATCCATCTCAACATCCTCATTTCGGCTACCCCCACTTTACGTTCATGTTGTCCCTTCATAGCCCAACATTCACTACCATATAACACTGATGACAACAAAATAACAAAACCTAAAAATTATCTAATAAATAATATAATAATTATATTGTACTTGTAATCGTTTTGTACATATATTGATTGAGTTTTTTTTAAACAAGAAAGGACGATTGAATTTTTATGTACAATGGAACTTGACAACCTTAAGATGAACTGAAGTTGAACTTGTGAGTTTGTGATCTGTTTTTTTTTCTATTGAGAAGATAGAGGATGTGATCAAGGTGCTCACATCCATTTTTTATTCGTTATAACAGCTTGTATCTATTAATTAATATCTTACAACCTCGCCCATCTAGCAGCTATTACAATGTTATCAATGCAACACATTTCTTGCCGTATTGCCCATAAAAATACAATTGTTCTAATTCGTTGTCTTTTTGATACATGTAAGTGTAAATTGTTGCCATGCCTGCCTTGTCTAAATGATCGCCAGAATGCTACTGAAGATCTTACATCCAATCAATCACATCTAGAATCCTGTCATGTCCTTCGTGCTATTGGGCAACTGAAGAAAAGGTGATCTATATCCTCCATGTTGCCATGGCAGAAGACACAAGCGGTGTTCGTTCCTGTGGCCCATCTCAGTTTGTATTTATGAGTAGGAAGCCTGTTTCTCCTCAAGAGCCATGCAAATACCGGAATGCACATAGGAACCTTCATGCGCCAAGGGAGCCGACAGTCTCTTCTAAGCTCTTCATATGTGGTGAATCTCTCTAGATCCAAAGTTTTATAAACTGCTTGAATAGAGATATGACCACCTATCCAAATACAAGAGTCTTCTCTTGTGTCATTGATCCTGTGTCTTGGAGACGCTTAGAAGATGCTCAAGTTGATTATCTGACAAATGGGCTGCTAACTGATGGGTCCATACGCCATCATTGAGGAGGTTGTCCGACCAATATTGAGTGACTATTGCCTACTTGTCCTCTGCTATCGCACAAAGCCTTGGAAAATAGATTGATAGTGATTTCTCGGATGGTCAGGATCCACCCAAAACCGAAAATCCTTTCCGTCTCTTAGTGTCTCCTCAAGGAATGGTCTAACTCATGGCATAACTGTCATAATACTTCTCCAAAACGCTGAAGCCCCTCGGTTGATTTCCTGCCGTTGTTCCCATGAAAGTATTTTGCCATAACATGCTGTAATAACAGGTAGCCAAGTATCTTGCCTCGACCCCATTATCTAAGTCACCCACTTCATCACTAAAGCAGTGTTTATCGTTCGAAGATCTTGAATTCCTAACCCTCCTTCTAACGTTGGGCTGACATATTTCTGACCAGGCTACCAAATGCACCCGTCTGCAGCAGTACTTTTGTTTTTTCCAGAAGAAGCTTCAACGAAGTGAATCAATCCGTTGGATGACACCTTGAGGCATCTAGAAAATTGACATGCAATAAATAGGGATGTATGAAAGGACTAACCGCACTAGAGTCAGCCTTCCTACACGTGATAATAGTTGTGAGCACCATCCTTCAAGTCTTGTTTTTGCTCTGTCAACCACCGGATTCTAATTTCGGGAGAGTAGCTGACTATCAGATATGCGATGGGAAGTGAGCATATTACTGTGCTGAGTTCCATTGAGCATCTTCGGGCCTCTCCATCCGTCATGCCGAAAGAGATGAAAGATGATTTAGAGTGGTTGGTTTGGAGCCCGGACAAATCACTAAAAATGTTAATGAGCACTGCGCCTCCTTGCTGCAGTGATCGATCCCTACTATAAAAAATAATGTATCATCAGTATACTATAATATAGGTATGATTGTACCTTGCTCTGGATTCAAAGAAAAGTTTTTTAAGATGTTGGCTTCGCATGCCGAAAAAGAGCATATGTGCTAGTGGGCATTCCTGGCGATCTCCCTATTGCAGTTGGACCCATCCTCCAATTGGGCCTCTTAATCAGAACTGAAAACGTGATGTTGATTTGTGAATCTTGATATATTTACTATTCTTGTTATTTTAATCTTTTTAAATATTTATCAATACTTTTTGTGTTTTTAAAGTTCTTATTATTATTTTTAATTAATATTATATTTAAACTCTACATATTTGTGTATCAAGTTTAAGGTCTCCCTAAATCAGTTTAGTTGGAAACTTGAACTTCACAACAACAACAACAACAACAAAGCCTTATCCCACTAGGTGGGGTCGGCTACATGGATCATACGACGCCACTCCGCTCTATTAGTAACCAAACCTTTCGGTATATTATTCACCAATAGATCTTGCTTTATTAGTTCGTCAAGTGTCCGCCTTGGCCTCCCTCTCCCTCTTTTAATCGGACTCTAGATTATTTGATCTACTCTTCTTACTGGCGCATCTAATGGTCTGAACATGACCAAACCATCTCAAACGGTTCTCTACCATTTTCTCACTAATAGGAGCCACTCCGACTCGTTCACGTATATGGTCATTCCTAATCTTATCTAATCTTGTATGACCACACATCCATCTCAACATCCTCATTTCGGCTACCCCCACTTTACGTTCATGTTGTCCCTTCATAGTCCAACATTCACTACCATATAAAACTACGGGTCTTATAGCAGTACGATAGAATTTTCCTTTAATTTTATTAGGTACTTTTCTATCACAAAAAACTCCAGTGGCTTTCCTTCACTTACACCAACCAGCTTGAATTCTATGATTAACATCGTCATCAATCTCACATCTTGTCTTACAATTGATCCTAAATATTTAAACTGTCACTTGAGGAATTATATCCTCCCATAGCCTAACTTTCAAATCGTCTCTAAGTTGTTTATTTGTGAAATTGCTATGCATATATTCTATTTTATTCCTACTTAAACGAAAACCCTTTGACTCCAACATATTTCTCAATATTTCTAATTTTGTATTAATCTCTTCTCTTGAATCCGCTAAAAGTACTATATCATCCGCAAATAGCATGCACTTAGGTACCTCTGTGATACTCTCGGTTATAGCATCGATAACTAAGTTAAATAGATACGGGCTTAAAGCTGATCCTTGATGTAGGCCAATTCCTATAGGAAATTCATTTGTCTCACCTCCGGGTGTCCTACTCCTAGTCAATGCCCCATCGTACATATCTTGTATTACCTTAATTTAGGCAACACTCACCCTCTTCTTTTGCAAGGCTTTCCAAAGTACATCCCTTGGTACCCGATCATACGCCTTCTCTAAGTCAATGAAAGCCATATGTAAGTCTCTTCTCCTACTTCGATACTTCTCCATCATCCCCCTTAGTAAATAAATCGCCTCTGTAGTGGATCTTCCTGTCATGAACTCAAATTGTCTCTCATAAATACTAGTCTTCATTCTCAATCTATGCTCAATCACTTTTTCCCATAATTTCATTGTGTGACTCATAAGTTTAATCCCTCTATAATTTGCACAATTCTGAATATCCCCTTTATTTTTGTAAATAGGTATCGTAAAATCTCATTAAATAGTTTACATAACCACAACACACATTTTTCTCCTAAACATTTCCAAACTTCAATCGGTATACCATCCGGTCCAACGGTTTTACCATTCTTCATTTTTTTAAGAGCTTCGCTAACCTCCGAGACTCTAATTCTACGATAAAATGATCTATTAAGCTCACATTCGCTAACTGTCAAGTCTTCCAAATCACAACGAGAACCTTCACATCCATCATTAAATAGCTTATAGAAATACTCTTCCCATCTGTTCTTAATATCTCCCTCAGTAACTAAAACCTTGCCAACTTCATTTTTTATGCATCTTGCTTGATCCAAATCTCTCGACTCCTCTTTATTCCTTGCAATCTTGTAAATTCTTTGTTCACCAGCCTTTGTCCCTAACTCCTTATAAAACCCCTCATATGCTTTAGCACGAACATCACTAACTGCCTTCTTAGCCTCCTTTTCGCCAAATAATACTTTTCCCAATTGTCAGAACTATTGTCCAAGTGTATCGCCTTGAAACAATTCTTCTTATTACGCACCTTTTCTTGGACTTCCTCATTCCACCACCAAGTCTCCTTATCTCGTGGTCCAAAATCTTTTGATTCTCCTAAAATGGCTTTAGCAATCATTTCAACCTTTTTTGCCACATTCTCCCACATGATATTAGCATCTCCTTCTAACTCCCACACACTTTCCTCTAATAACTTACTTCTAAAAGTCTCTCGCTTCTCCCCCTTTAACTGCCACCACTTGATCTTTCGATAAAAAATTGTTCGATATTTTGGTTTTATACATTTCATTTGCATATCAAGAACTAACAATCTATGTTGTGTAGTCACCCCATGCCCAAGAATTATTTTGCAATTAGTACGTCTTTTATCAGTATTTCTTGTCAAGAAAAAATCGATTTGAGACCTATGAGTTCCACTTTTGTATGTGATTAAATGTTCCTCTCTCTTCCTAAAACAAGTGTCGATAATCTTAAGGTCGTATGCTAAAGAAAAATCAATAATAGTTTGTCCTTCCTCATTCAACTCCCCAAAACTAAAACCACCATGAACCCTTGCATGTGGTCCTGCCTCTTTACCAACATGTCCATTAAGGTCTCCCCCAATATAAACTTTTTCGGTTGTTGGTAAACTTTCAATCAAACCCTCCATATGTGCCCAAAACTTCTCCTTGAGATGTGATTCTGCTCCTACTTGGGGTGCATATGCACTAACAATGTTCATAGTCTCCTTACCAACAATTACTTTCACGGATATGATTCGATCCTCAATCCTTTTAACTTCCACAACATTCTTCCTCCATTCTGCATCCGCGATAATACCAACACCATTCCTTCCCTTTACCTTACCTGTGTATCAAAGTTTAGAACCATTTAACCTAATCTCTTTACTTCCCTCTCCTACCCATCTAGTTTCTTGCAAGCATAAGATACTAATCTTACGCTGGTCCATTACTTGTGCCACCTCGAGGCGCTTCCCATTCATCGTCCCAATGTTCCAAGAACCTAATCTGACCTTAGTCTCATGAATTAGCTTCTTTAACCGCCTCCGTCCATTAGAGTGCGGTAGCCCTTGCTTATTTAACACTGCATTCAGGAGAGGATGCAGCGGCTCTTGCTCTCTTATCACTGTACCCGAGCTGTACAACGCGTTACTTACGGGTAACGACCTAGTATTAACACAATATATTCGTTGAACTTCACAACCTTGAGCCAAAATATTTGCCATTGTAGTATAAATAGCATCCAAATGATTGCAACTCATGGCAGTCATCCTTTACACCCTCAAAAAAAGTATTCTGTTAGAGTTTTGTTGTATCACATCAACCAGAAAGAAAAAAACAACAAATAATGTGGTTGATTCAGGAGTGATGTTACAATTTTGAGGGAGAACAATGCTACATGAAGATTATTCTTCCCATATAATGTGGTTGTGATTATTAAAATAGTCCATTGATTAAGAAACTAATGATTAGTTACAATTTACATGTTAATGCTTTTCATAAAGTTGTGTTATATAGTTTTAGTAACTAATCCATGTTATAAATACATTGATGGGTTTCATGTCAATACGAAAGAAAAAAAACTAAGAAAGAAAAGAACAAGAAATAACGTGGTGGACTTAAGAGTGATGTTACAGTTTTTTTAGTGAGAACAATGCGATTTATACTACACGAAGGTTATTGGGGCCCATATAATGTGGTTGTGATATGGTAGTACTTTGTATTTGTTAAAAAAGTAGTTGATTGATTAAGAGAATTGTGGGTAGTTACCATTTACACGTTTGTGTTCTTCATTAAGTTACGCTATATAGTTTTAGTAACTAAGTTTTCATCTTATAAATACATTGCTGGCTTTCTGTTTTATTTTCATTTTTGTTTTTTTGAGGGGTTATTTTCAGTTTTCTAAAAGTGTGTTTATCAATCTAGTAGGCTATTTTTTTCATGATGTTTTTAAAAAACCCGGATGTCCACCCATGTGACTCGTGGCATGCGTATTGTGAGGAAAGAGCGTAAAACAACACAGCAATCATGATCACCATGGTATACTGGTGACTAAGGTACCAGGTGCCCCTACGTCACGGGGTGCCCCCACATGTAGACGTGAGCTCATCACATACAATGATGCTGCAAGCGCACAATAGTCAATGTAGCACTTAGTTCATCCCAAGGGAACACGAGTGAGATCTAACATGAAAACGTTGCTAACAATGAGAAAAAAGCCAAGTCTATCGAAGAGGTAGAAAATGCTGAATTAAAACACTATCGCACTATGGTTTGCGGAACATAAACCTAAACTAATTTTTAAGGGTGTTTAGTGTTAAGCGAAAGATAAGATGAGGAACTGGAAATAAAGCGCGTGGAAAGATATCAGAGTAAATGAACACTAGGGTTTAGGAGGATAGTTTCAAGATTTCTGCTTCTTAAACCAATATAAAACACATAAAGAGGCAGCAGATGCTCCCATGCATGGGCATTCACACTCTCGTGGCGGATGTCATTCAGCAATCTCTCGTGCTCACCGGTTGCTGGATTTTACATGCATGGGGTCATCACCTAGAACATATCCGTCACGTTCTCACGATGTTGAGGCATCCTAAATGCGGAATACCCGGATGGGGGCATGTGATGGCATACCCCCATTTTTGGACTTAAAGGAATTTTAAGTCGTGGGTCGAGGTTCAGCCAACCTCTCGGTCCATATTGAGCCTGACAAATGATATTCCCTCGGGCGGATTCCTTTAGGTCCGGTGCAGGAGAAAACAACGATTTTGCCAAGGAACTCCAAACGAACCTGTTGGCTCTACTTGGCATTGGTCATGGTGGCTCCTTTTTGCTTAACCCAACCGTCATCCCACCTCTCAACACGCATGCGACGGTTGGAAAATAGATCTCCTAAAAAAAAAAAAAACTTATCCTCTCGAGCCTGGAAACTAGAGAAACAGTTCGGAGAAGAAAAGAACCATAAACAGAAAACACAAGGAATGCTCCGAGCTTGCCTGTCGTCCTCACTCGGTGCTAACGCCAGCACCTCTTAGTTGTAACCCAATCGCTGCCCCACTCTTGGCACGCATGCGATGACGGGGAAGTAATGTACCCTCTCGTGCAAGAGGTGTTGGCGTCTAGGTGCACATTGAAGTTCAAATATCAAAACTCTCTCGAAAGTAGGAAAATCAGGGGAAGCTTGAGCGCTACCCTTCAGCTAATGCCCTGGTGAATAGCAATCCCTTGGTGTATCCCAGCACCGACCTAACCTCTCAGATCGCATGCATTTGCTAGGGCATCAGATAACCTTCTCGGACGGGAATCACCAATGTCAGGAATTGTCCGAGCTGGATCTAAAGGTTTCGACGAAAAAAAGGAACATAGAACAAAGGGTTTAGTCGCAATGTGTTTTTCTGAATGAACTCTGCGCAAACTCCTCATCTCTTGGCCTTGAAGTTTGAGCGTGAGGAAAATACTACCCTCTCGGGTTAAGATAAAATGGGTAAACCCATCAGGGAAAACACATTCATCATTCCAAGAAAACATCATAAAACCGAAGCAAACAAACAATAGACGGTTGCTGTTTTTTTTTTTTTTTTTGAGAAGGAAAAGGATGACCACTTAGGTTGTCATCCGTGTATATATATATCATCAAAAGGGACCATCATATACAAAAAACACTCTCCTGTGGAGAGCAGCAAAAAGAGGACGAAAGGTGCTAGCCAAAACCCCACTCCCGAAGAAGGTAAAACATATGATGTACAATACTACCTACCTGAACTCTCTCCCCACAAAAGATGATACGGTTGCGCTAGAGCTAGATGGCCCAGGCACCTGCTAGAAAAGTCGCCACACATCTCCAATCCAATCTGTGTCTGCCAAGCCACCTCGCGTCCTGCCAGAAGTCCGCCGCCGTCAGGGGAACGCCGCCAATAATGGACATCTGAGACCACACCTTGCGAGACGCCCGACAGCCGAAGAAAAGATGCGTAACATCCTCCTCTGCCTCCCCACACAAAATACTAGAGGTATCTGCATGTGGCGCCCACCGTGTCCTGTAAACTCGGAGAGAATCCGCTTACGCCGCAGAAGCCAAGCAAAAATCTTGACTTTCAGCGGCGAACGGAAGTGCCAAATGAGTCTGCAATCAGCACTGAAGTCCTCTAAGTTAGTGGTGGCCGGAAGAAAATGAAGATAGAGGCTGCGCGCAAAGGAGTTTGAAACCCATATCCATCCATCCGTTCGGGTCGGGTGTGGGCGGAAGGGGGCAATCCTCTAGTGAAGTACTAGCAAGTCGGAGATCTGCTGATCTGAGAGGGGGGACCTGAAAAGGGGAGTCCAGGAGCGGGCCGCCCATCAGGATGTACCGCTAGAGCTAGTAGCCGGAGGAAGGAATCTGCAAGCAGCCCCCTGAGAGCCAGTCGTGCCGCCTAAAGGAGAATGCCTCCCCATAACCGAGCCAAGGGGTCATGAAAGGTCGCACACTTGGGAATAGAGCCGCCACCCTCCTCTAGAAAGAAGACGCACCTCGGGGAACGATGGGCCTAGAGTCCTATGATAGATTACGGCCACAGCAAGTGAAGAAAACCTCCCTCCATAAGTTGTCGTCGGGCCCATAATCCGACCCACCCATCGGGCAAGGAGTGCCCAATTGGTGCATCAGAGATTTCGAACGCCCAAACCACCCTGCGAAGTGGGCCTGCATATGCTGCTCCAGGCCACAAGGTGAGCCTGATGGGAAGGGCTGCATTCCCGTCAAAAGAACCTGAATCAAAAGAATCCGAAAAAATAAGTTCAGAAACAGAACATCCATCATAATCCCACAGCCCTAGCTGGCTGGTTTAGTTATACATAAAAAATAGGGACGATTGGGCGTCCATGTCCATGACCATGACAACCCAAGACAGAAAAAGGAAAAGAGGAAAGATAAAGAGGAAAGCTCAGCCGCTTCCTCCTTGTGCTTGTGTGTCACTCAAAATCTCGAATGTGCAAAGGAATGGAATCCTGAACCCCCTTCCTTGCTCCTTTTACACTTGGGTTGGGGTTGCCACCTATACACCTTTTCCAGCTACTGTCTTGTCCTCATTTGCGCAAAAAGTGTAAAAGGAAGCTTCCTTTCTGTGATGCAAAAGAATCAGTCGGGCTGATATGGATTTCCTATTTTGAACTATGCTTCCTGTCTCTATAATCCACCTAAGTGTCCAGGTGGTGGTACTTCTGCTCTGGGTGCCTCCATCTGTTCTCGATCGTCCATAATTTCAGCTTTCATTTGGCCAAATTATCCTCCCCTTAGCCTTTTGGGATTTCTGCATAAAAAAATTATAAAAAGCAGTAATGCAGTCTCAAAAACATGAACTGTCGCATAAAATACAACAACAACAACAACAAAGCCTTATCCCACTAGGTGGGGTCGGCTACATGGATCATACGACGCCATTCCGCAACACAATATATTTGTTGATCCATGTTCATAAGATTCGACAGGATTTTACGCTGGCTGTCGGGGCCTAACACAACCCTCCTCTTTTATCCGGGCTTGGGACCGGCTATAAAACATAGGTGGAGTTGTAAAAGCTGCATTTTGCCAATAAAGCATGTGTTCAAGCATAAACATATGGAAAAACATAAGATAAGTGCATGCTGAACATGTTGTAAAAAGTATACATAATTTCTCAACATCACCATGCTTGATAGCCATCCTTTCCCTTGTTAAAAAAATAAAGAATAAATGACAATGCAGACAGCAGACTGCCTATCACTGATCTATGGAGATCATAGCCTGCAGAAGAAGCAATAATAAACATATCTTTCTGTGGAAAATTGTAGCAAAAAGCTCTATTATTTTCTGTCTATTCAACCACTTATATACAAGACTCGAACCTTTAAACATATTAGGAAAGATGAAATCTGGAAGGCTGGAATCAAATCTCATAATTATGGGGCAGCCTGCTAGGAATAGGAAAGCTACCTATGTGCTTCTATTTCTAATAAATACAATATATTGTCAAAAGGAAAACCTCCTAATATAAAATAGATCCTGCATGATCTTGCATGATTTCTCACACTTTCAATATACATATGCGTGGGTGCGTGTCTATCTGAGGGAAGAAAAACCAGAGAGAAGATCTTAAAAAACTAAGAATAAAATCACCGTTCTTGCCTTGTAATGGAAGACACCCTTTTTCATAAATGTTGGAGGTCCTGATCTTCAGTTTTTTTTTTGAGAGGAAAAAGGATGATCACCAGGTTGTGGTTGTCATCCAGGTATATATATAGAGTCATATATAAGTGTGGGCTCTCGAAGAGAGAGCAGCAAAAAATGGAAAAGTATATTAGCTAATCAAAACCCCACTCCCCAAGGAGAAAGGAGATTACAATACCTGTCTGATATCGTTCTCCACAAAAATTCATCAGCGCTGAAGCCAAATGGCTCAGGAACCAATGAAAAAGATTCCAGTGGCACTCTTTGTCTCTGTCGGGCCAAAACTCAAAGAGACTGTCACAGGATCTCAGAATCGTAGGGGAATAGTCCCCCAATGGTTGTCCGCTGCCAAATGCCTCATGCTGTCAGACATGCAAAAAATAGGTGGGTGATGCCCTCGCCTCACAACACAAAACACACCATGTGGGGGTGTCCATCTCGCCCTGTACGTCTTGGTGAGAAGTCGGTCCCGCCGCATAAGCCATGTAAAGATTTTGACTTTTAGTGGTGCCTTGATCGACAGATGCAGCCCATCCTAAAATCCTCAAACGCTGCCGTGATCTTCACTTGTGGAAGGAGTTTGGTAAAAAAAGGGGTTTCACCTACCCTCTTCTACAGCTGCCAGCCCATATTGAAATCATAGAGATGACACTGATTAATATATTTTTCATATTGTTTTGACATGCTGTAGAATTTTGTATTCTGCCAGAAGAGAAGGATCACATTGTATCTACTGACAGCAGCATCGCATAAGTCACTGCCCGAGTTTTCTGCCTAAAAACAGATGTGTATAGGCTTTAGTGAAGGGCACTTTTTACATATTTGATGCCCTGGTCCAATTAGTTTAATGTCCATAAATCCACTTCTAGCTTGTCTGTCTGCAGTGTGTGTCCAAGAATAAGAATTAAATGACAAAAAAGATCTTGTCCAATTGTTGTTTTTGCTTAGAAAACTAAAACATTGCAAATAAAGATTTGACTATTCATTTGTTTTTGTTGATCTAGATGATTAATACACTTATATCTCATTTCAAAAAAAAACTTTTTTCTTCGTTTGAAAAAAAAATACACTGAATTCAGTTGGTTGAATAATGTAGATCAGATTCTGCTCTGAACGTTCCAGGAAGAGGTCTTCAATCTGTTTCCTTATCCAATTATGGTGGTGTTAAAAGTTAAAATGTAAACTTTGTTGAACAAAGATTTGAGTGTTAAATGGTTTTTCTTGTAGGGGAAAGGATACCTATGATATCACAATAACATTAATTGGTTTGTTATTGATACAAATGCAGCATGAAACAATAGCACTATAGCTCTGTTGCGAACCTAGTTTTCATTGATTTGCTTTTGTCTAATGATATAGGAAATGATTCATCATTGTAATTGGCTGGGAAGACCATTTCCAGATCCAGTGTTTGAATGCTATTATTCAATAGTGCACTGACTCTCAGTACGGCAACTGCTGCCTTCACATCCGAACCAGCTCTCCTGCCCATCGCGACTCATTACCCGGGATCTCGCACTCCCAAATGTTGTCATCATCAAATGGAGAGAATGGCATAAGCTTGATGGCACCACTCAGCCGCCCCCATCAGTCACTCGCACTATCTCTATCTGGCATTTGATCGAGCCTTTTGGTTATCTCCGTGGATATTCTGCCTTTGGGTTCGTCAGACCTATCAAAGGTCATACGGTCGACGAAACTCGCCTTGCAGTTCCTCATCCATCTGCGCCTTCTACCACTAAGAGATCTTGGGTTAACATCACTTGGACAACCATCACAGGAAGTGCCGGAATTGCTGAGTCCGCCTCTACCTGCCCCAGGGTGCATGAGAATTATGCATTTAGGAGTCCGTGACCTGTCAAACAGGGTGGGGTCGGAGCTGTCTAGCCCAATGTTGTCAAACACGTAAAACGGACACGACACGGAGGGCTGTGAAAAAACGTAAATCGTGAACACGTAACATGACACGGCCGATTCTACCGGATTATTTTTTTATTATATTAATTAGCACAAAACTGAATATAATATTATAATAAAGCAAAATTTTTATCAAGTTATCAAATATTAAGCAACATATCAAAGGATAATGGATCAATACCAAATTTCAAATTACCAAAAGTTCCAAGTCATCAAAATTCAGAATAACAAAACATCACATGACTCATCAAGAGACAAGTTCTATCAAAATAAGGAATTGGCATATCAGCAAATGCCTAAAGGACTAATACAACTAAAGCAAATCATTCAAATCAGCTCCATCATAGATGGCATCTTCATCTTCCAAATTGTCTTCATTTGTATCCTTCTCCATTTCATCATCTATATCAACTTCAACATCTGGAAGAGTCAAATCTTCTATAAATGAGCTGTCAACACTTCCAACACTTTGGTTTTCTTCACGAACTTGAATTTCATTGTCATCACTTTCAACATTTTCTTCTTCTAACCCTTCACCTACAATCCATTCATCATCAGAGGAGAGGTCATCAACATTGTATTCGGATGCTTTTCTAACTTATTTTTTCTTATCCAATTTTGTGTTAGCCATCACAAATACAACGTTGTTCATAGTATTTTGCTTCAAACGATTTCTTTTCTTTGTATGAACCTATAGAAGACAAATAAAAAATTAAAAGTTGACTATAAATTCTAATCAACTAATATAGTTTAAGGATTTTACCCTCTCATAAGCACTCCAGTCGCGTTCACATCCAGAAGAGCTACATGTCAAACTAAGAACTCTTATGGCAAAGTTTTGAGCCTTTGGATATTCATAACCATATGAATCCCACCAATCAGCTGGACTTTTACGTCCTGAGATGCGATTTTGACAACATTGGTCTAGCCTGCCAAGGTTTGGTTAATATATCGAAAGGTTTGGTTACTAATAGAGCGGAATGACGTCGTATGATTCATGTAGCCGACCCCACCTAGTGGGATAAGGCTTTGTTGTTGTTGTTGTTGGTCTAGCCTGCCAAGTCCACCTGACCCCAAGACATCGAAGACCTAGGACAGGCCAGACCCAGCCGAAACTTCCCCCACGTCTGTCCCTTACCTAAGTCTTCTACCAGATCCAACTGAGCCCGAGTCCAAGCATCTTAAGCCTGAGCTGGAGCCCGAGTCCAAGTCTGCGCTGGAGCCGGAGCCGGAGCCTGAACCTGAGCCCAACCTCGACCTTGACCCTGAACTTGCCACTAACCTTGACCTTGAACCAATCCATTGTCTTCACCCCACTTGCGTCACATAAACCTCTATTCTCAGGATGTTGTGATGAAGGTGTTATAGTTGTGGTGAGAACCTGCAGTTTATTTTCCATGAGATACAGGGGTATGTGCACACAATCAATGTCCAAGAGCTCTCGATCACCTGTGTAATGGAAGACCAAACATGGAATGTGATGGATGGGGGGATTAGTTGTGACTCATTGCATGTTTCTTGTCCCGAAGATATGGTGGATATCAATGTACATCAGTAGCCTTTCTGGGGAAGAGAGGTGTTATATAGAGAAACCATCCCCTTTTTTTAGTAGAGATGAGAGGGGGGGGGGGGGGGGGGAGGGAGAGAGAGAGAGAGAGAGAGAGATTTCTTTTGTGGGTATCCATCCCATTGACTTTGTACTTTCTTCTCGGTTTTCGGTACACGTAAATCACACGTCACGCTGTACTTTCTTCCATACACAAATGACTACCACAACTTCGGAGTTGTTCTTTTTTCTGTCTAAAAAAAACTATTCGCATTTCATGATATTTTGCGAACAGAAGAGAATCGAGTTCCGGTTTTGAGTTTTCCTTTCTGTTAGTTCTGAGAATCAGAGTCATTATGGCTGTGTGATCACGATTATATCGATTTGGTAGGCATGATTATGGACTGGCAAGTAAAGTTCTGAATAAAAGGTGTGATTGCAATGTAGGGTTGTTTTCACAAGGTTGTTCCTGGAAATAATCTGTTCATGTTTCTCTTGAACTGTCCATTAATTTCATGTCATTGAATGCAAGAAATGAAGCTAACTTCTCTTTTCTTTTAAATCCTGAAAGCATGGGCGTTTAGCACAACAATCTCCTGGTTCATCTGAAGGATCTGGTGTTTTTAGAAGATTTAGATCATCACATAAAAGAATATCTTCCCAAGGTGATGAGAACCTTTGGTGCCGCACTATTGATCTTCAAACGTCAACAATTAAATTGAATGCAGAGCAGACAGACTTGAGATTTTGTTTCCGAATAATATCTCCATCAAAGACGTTCACACTTCAGGTACTCTATGGATATTCATTTTAGCAAAAATGTGATGCCTCTGAAAAAAATGTCTTTTGTATTCATCCATTACTTATCCCTTAATTCATATTCACAGGCTGAAACTGTAGTTGATCAAATGGATTGGGTTGAGAAAATTACAGGAGTCATTGCATCACTTCTGAGTTCTTTCCAGAAGCAGGTAAGAGTTCTTCATTACATGATCTTTCTGGATTTTGTTAGTTCAAGTTTTCAATGGTGAATACATTAGCTTCTGTTAGGATCTAGCTTTTGTCAGAAGTATTTTCTAGACTAGCAGGAACCACCATTGTCAGTTGAATTACATGACAAGACCCCAACATAGGATTTGGTTACTATAGCAATTCTACCAGTTGAACTATTTATTATTTGTATTTCGTGTCGGGATATGGATTTGCAACTCTTTTAATCTTGTCATGGAGAACAGTATTGCATTAATGGTAATAACTTATTCTTAGGGTTGGTTTCTTGCAGCATTCTTTTGGAGATTTGGATATGGATGGTCATAGTTCGATTAATGCAAATGCGATAGATGCTCTTCAACTACAGGACAGCACAGGTGCAAAAGCATATGAAAATATTTCGAGCATCCTCAGGGATATCCCTGGAAATGATGTTTGTGCTGAATGTGGTGCTCCTGAGCCTGACTGGGCTTCACTGAATCTGGGAATTGTTTTATGCATAGAATGTTCTGGAGTTCACCGAAATCTTGGTGTCCACATATCGAAGGTTTGGACTTATTGCACTTTTTCGTTCTATGATTACTTGAGTTATCCGATTACACTATCATGATTCACTTAAAAAAGGAAAAAAGAAAAGAGAGAAAGAAAGAGATCATAGTTCAGTTTTAATCTAACTTTGCTACTAATCTGAACATGATTTCGTATCCTTTAATTGCTGAGGATCAGTATTTATTGATATTCATATCCATTGCTGACATGAGAAACTGTATGAGATTTGCACCATTTAAGTTGTATATTAGCAATTCTACATTGACTAAGAACTTTTTGATCAAGATTATCGATAGGTGGTTGATACAAACTGAAAATACAACTACATATATGACTGAAAATAAAAATAGGATAACTATTACTAGTAGTAAAAGTGCAAGAATCTTAAGCACAATTACTAATAGCTTGTCAATTCGAGATGACAAATCTCCATAAGTCCGTGTGAAGTGGACCAAACTCCAATTACCTAATTGGTAAATACATTTGAAAAGACTCTCCTAAATCTAAAACCCATGCATGTATTTATAACATGCAAATACAAATATAACTAACTACCCACTACTTTCTTAACGAGCCACTAACTCATACAACTTCTAACTACCCACTACTTAATTAACTAGTCACTAACCAATACAAAGTGGTATCTTAAAAGTATGCCCCTCCTATAATTTCACCTTGTCCTCGAGGCGGAGAAAAGAATTCTGCAGGTGCAATTGAAGCTTCCAAACTTGATTAACTCCATCTTTGGGCCAAGAGAGGAATTTTTGAACCAATATGAACTTGTAATATGTAAAGCTGATTTCTCCTGAAGGAATGCTGCCTTCTTATGGAATGAGCTTTCACTTGTAATATGTAAAGCTGATTTCTCCTGAAGGAATGCTGCTTCTTTGTGATGTGCTACTAGGATCTTTGAGACTTTGATACCAATTGATACAAACTGAAAATACAACTACGTATATGATTGAAAATAAAAATAGGATAACTATTACTAGTAGTAAAAGTGCAAGAATCTTAAACACAATTACTACTAATAGCTTGTCAATTCGATATGACAAATCTCCATAAGTCCGTGTGGAGTGGACCAAACTCCAATTACCTAATTCGTAAATACATTTGAAAAGACTCTCCTAAATTTAAAACCCATGCATGTATTTATAACATGCAAATACAAATATAACTAACTATCCACTACTTTCTTAACTAGCCACTAACTCATACAACTTCTAACTACCCACTACTTAATTAACCAGTCACTAACTAATACAAAGTGGTATCTTATCAGTGGTTCTAAAAGTTAACATGGCAACGCTAATGTCAAAAGTGTTGGCAATGCCATGTCAGCCAGCAGTCGTTAAAAGCTCAGTTTCAAGGTAGGAAAAAGTGGAAACTGCACTTGGTGTCAAGTAGCTTTGTAACAGACATCTGTCAGCTCTATCTTTTACAAGCCCCAGTCTTTACCATGTTCAAACGTTACCTCTTGGGTAAAGATTATCATTTTCTTTACCATGTTCAAGCTCCACAGAGGTTTATCATTATGTTGGAATTAGTACTTTATAGTTTATCCTCTCAAAATAAAGATTTGTAGTTTAAATAAAAAAAATAAGGTGGAACCTAACATTTTTGTCTCCACCGTGCATACAGTCTCTTGAGAACTTGTGGTCCATGCTCCATGTGGGGACTTTGAAGATTTAAAATAAAGAAAATGAGAAGACTTGGGGTCATCTGTTTGCATGGTAGACACAAAATTTTTGGCGCCACCTTAGTTGTACTTAATTGCGTCAATGGTGTATCACCATATGACATTGTTTCAACATGGGTGTCATCCTGGTACAAGATAATTTTTTAAGGCTAAAAATTTGGAGCAATTTGTGTGTCATCCTTGTGCAGGTGTCATATTTGTCTTTGTATGGTTATAACTTTGTTGGATGTGATGGAAGAAATACTAATAGATGTCTGTAAATATTTTTCGGATGTTTGAAGTTACCCACATGCATTTGAGTGCAGAATCTCCTTTTTGTTGAAAGAAGTAGAGAAGGAATTCCCTAAAGAAAAGTAGAGGAAGAGTATATTAATTTCAATAGCAGCATTGAAGGGACTCTCTCAACATTCCTTGTCTTATAGATTTAGGAGACAGAGGGCCCTTCCGTTGACATATATCTGAGCCATTTGGCCACAGCGGAATGACACTATGTTCCGCGGGGCGGGGCGTGCTTGTGCTGAGAATATCATCCACCATGTGAAGGCCATGTTTGGGGAATGGAGAAACTATTTTCATTAGCAAGTGGTGTGGCGTTGTCATTTTGGTTTCATGGCCTAAAATCTTCTGGCATTTTATTTTTATTTTTATCTTTGTAATCCCTACTAGTATTAATGAAACTTTTGGATGACTACCATCTTGCTAGTCGTCCTTTTTCGTTTCAAAAAAGAAAATATCCCTCTTCTTATGCCTCCATCCCTGATCACACAATCACCCATGGACCCTGGAAAGGAGTTTTCTCTCTTATGACATGCATTTTGCAGAGTTCTGTTTTTTTTCTTCTCTGTTTCTGGTGCAGCAAGCCTTGCCACTGGCTGGATGCACATGTTTGTAGATGCTACCACTACCAGAAGTATAAAAGTTAATTTGCATTGTTTTTTAGGAAGATGTTTAAAATTCTTTATTTCATATTATTTTTAATTGTGGAAGAGTATTTGATAACTGTCTTCTACACCATCTGCGATCATTGTACATGCAGCCAAAATGTCTTCTGGATATCTAACTTTAGCATGTGGAACATTTGAGTAAATTTGCCAAGTTAATAGCTTAGAGCAAAGACTATTGAAAACTTTGAGTGATGTTGGCCTGCTGTTTTGTTAAGATGAATAACAAGAAGTTGATTACTCAGACGTAAAACAATATTAAAAATTTATCATTGTTGACTTGTTGATTTCATACCATATATATATTTTGTGTTATGCGACAAACTTACCATTGTACCTATCTTAATTTTTAAATGTTTCAATGTTGTTATTTGTCTTATATATATTGTGTGACAAAACACTCATTGCTTTGTATAGGTGAGATCATTGACGTTAGATGTAAAAGTTTGGGAGCCATCAGTTGTCGACTTATTTTCTGTTCTCGGCAATGCCTATTGTAATTCTGTGTGGGAGGAAATGCTTCTCCGGGATGAGGGGTAAGGTTCCACATGTTTCCAGATGCACATTGCACAATATCACATTTGCATAATTCCAGCTAACAGTGACATTATACTTGGTTTTATTTTCTTTGAGAGGAAAGGGTGACCAAGTAATTGTGCTAGCCGTCTGAATATTTTATAATCCAAAAAATTTAACAAACTACGAAGTATTTTGGTGTGATCTAAAAGAGGCAAAAACCACAATTTTTACGTGTTCATTCTACTCAGTGGCTGAAGTGGATGCTTGCTGTATAATGTTCTCTGCTTATGACAAAATATTTTCACTAAAATAGATGCATGGTATATGCATTCTCCTTGAGCTAATTAGCAATAGCTAAAGGAATTACTGTGCATATCAATATGATATCTGTAGTTTGTATATTGTTTTTCTTTTATATTACAACTCTGAATATTGTTTTTGTTTTCACTATTGTAATTCAAGATCCCAAACATTTTTAAAAAAACTGAGTACCCAATGTAGTAATGTGTTTTTCAGATTGTCTTTTTGAACAATTTTATAAAGTTTAACTGAAACTTCAATTTATGTTAACTTATCTAACTTCAGAGGATCTGATGGGTAAAACTTCACTTTGTTACATAAAACAAAAATCTGCTTCCAGTAATAATAATAAGTTTTCGGTTTTGTCACCTTTCTTTGAGATGACAAGAATTCTAAGGGATATACTGGCAATTGTGATAGGCATCAATTATGTTTTATATTTGTAGTACAGTGAGGATCGACTTGAATTGCTATATTGTATTTCTTGGATCATACTTTTAACCTATTTTGGCTTTTCTTACTCTGTCATCCATGCTATTGTTTTCTGTGCAGAATTGATGGATCAAATGTGGATCTTCAGTCCATCAAAAAGCCTACCTCCAAAGACTCTATTTCTGAAAAAGAAAAGTATATCCAATTGAAGGTACTTTAACGTATAATTTAAACAATTAGTTTATTGTTGAATGCCCCCATCTTTTTAACTCCGCCTATATTTTATAGCCGGTCCCAAGCCCGGATAAAGGAGGAGGGTTGTGTTAGGCTCCGACAGCCAGCATAAAATCCTGTCAAATCTTATGAACATGGATCAACGAATATAACTAATAGAGCGGAATGGCGTCGTATGATCCATGTAGCCGACTCCACCTAGTGAGATAAGGCTTTGTTGTTGTTGTTATTGTTGAGGCATTCACATAATAAGTTCTGTACATAATAACAAATGCATGAAGCAAGAAGTGTTCTTTTGGCCATGTATGACTTTTGTTCCCCACCTCTATATAGACACACATGGATGTGGATAAAAAGTGACCGGGATCATTCAGGTTTGGTAAAACTAAAGATCTGGGTCACTCATCCTTAATTTTCAAATTACAGATACATAAGTTTTGATATATTCGTATTTAAGTCGCCCATCAAATATGATATTTATTTTGTCACATGTCATTTGATTTGGCCTGATAGTAAATCATGATTTTTTTAATATTAGTATTTAACTAAATTACAACCTATTATGTCCCCTGATCCGATCCCTCCAAATCACAACTGCCTCGCCTCCAGTGCCTCCCATCTTCATTCCCGACAATCGAGTCCGATGGTGGAATGGGCATCGAAAGGAAAAGGAAAGACGAGCACAGATCATCGAAGCTGATTGATGCAAGTGTTCTCATGGAAGAGAATGCCAAGGCATATCCATGTACCGACACCCACGAAGGCGATGGAGAGTTCTGTTGGAAGAGGCGCATGGGATGATGATGAGCATGTTGGATTCTCCGATACTTGAAGATGTTGCTGGAGATGGAGGAATTATTTGCCTTATTATTATTATTTTTTCTTCCCATTACCATTCGGAGCCCTCTCAATCACATGGGATCATAGGGAATGAGATGGGCTGCACCAGAGGAGGGGGAAGGAGACGGTTAGCAAAGATGTAGCAATCTCAATTTGGGGAACATGTGAGAAAACCAGGGAGTATAAATGTAATTTAGTTAATACAACAACAACAACAACAACAAAGTCTTATCCCACTAGGTGGGGTCGGCTACATGGATCATACGATGCCATTCCATTCGTTCGTTGATCCATGTTCATAAGATTCGACAGGATTTTACGCTGGCTGTCGGGGCCTAACACAACCTTCCTCCTTTATCCGGGCTTGGGACCGGCTATAAAATATAGGCGGAGTTAAATGTAATTTAGTTAATAATAAAAATAAATCATGACTTTCATCTGATGTGTCAAGCGGCAGATGGCAAAATTAAATATTAAATGTTATGGGTGACTTAAATATGAATAAATCACAAGGTAAGTGACTTGTGATTTCCGCCTATGTTTTATAGCCGGTCCCAAGCCCGAATAAAGGAGGAGGGTTGTATTAGGCCCCGACAGCCAGCGTAAAACCCTGTCGAATCTCATGAACATGGATCAACGAGAGTGGAATGGCGTCGTATGATCCATGTAGCCGACCTTTTTAGTGGGATAAGGCTTTGTTGTTGTTTGTTGTAATTTAGTATTCCTTTTATTGTAGTTTTCATAGCCGGTCCCAAGCCCGGATAAATGAGAAGGGTTGTGTTAGGCCCCGACAAATTTTGTCCAATCTCATGAACATGGATCAACGAATTGGCGTCGTAAGATCCATGTAGCCGACCCCACCTAGTGGGATAAGGCTTTGTTATTGTTGTTGTTGTTGTAAGTGACTTGTGATTTAAAAATTAAAGATTAGTGACTCAGATCATCATTTTACCAAACATGAGGGAGCCTGGGCACTTTTTATCCCATGGATGATTTGTCTTTTCTAGTTATCCCTTCACCCTTAAAAAATGTTTTCTTAGTCTAATGGAGATTAAACTTTCTTCTCTTCAGAGTGCACTTGCCGTCATAAATTACTATGGTTGATAATCTCAACTTGTTTTTCTTTCTGATATGTAGTACATGGACAAATGCCTAATCGTTCGAGGAACAAATGAACCTGATCTTCCTCCAGTTACCGTTCGTATCTGGGAAGCAGTCAAGAGTAACAATGTTC
Organism: Pontederia crassipes; assembly: GCA_030549335.1. Classification (NCBI taxonomy): domain Eukaryota; kingdom Viridiplantae; phylum Streptophyta; class Magnoliopsida; order Commelinales; family Pontederiaceae; genus Pontederia; species Pontederia crassipes. Next base: position 27,434,066 of record CM060196.1, read on the forward strand.
GAACAGTGTATCGCCTCCTTGTTGCATCATATGCCTCTCCTAACACAAGATATGATGAGGTGAATAGTGAGCTTTACCACATGGTGGATACACCACAGCAAGTAAACAGTGGATCTGGGGACAGGAAGCAGTTTGACCCTGCAACTTGTCCAAAAATTAAGGATTCAGGGGAGCATGATAGCTGTATGCAGGGTGGTTCTCTTTTGCATCTAGCATCTCATGGTGGCAATCCTGTCATGATGGAACTTCTTCTACAGTTTGGTGCAGAAATTAATTTGCAAGACTTCCATGGAAGGACCCCTCTCCACCACTGTATCTTCCTGAAGAATAATTCGCTTGCAAAATATTTACTCAGGAGGTAAACAATTGAAACATTGTGGTCCAATGTGAGTGGCAACTAGATCATGTTTAAACTTCCCAGGTTAAAAGCAACTTTTCGCCAACCTTGCTGAAATGGATCAAATGTTGATATGTTATTTCAAGCATATTTAAATAGGAAAGTCGAGAAGTGACCTTTTATGTTATATCATTACCTTGTCATTTGCACTTGATATGTCCTAAGATTAATCTTGAACTTAAACCATGGTTCCTGTTGGCAGCGAATTCAAATAAAATCATCTAGATACTTAATAGAGTATAACAAATATTATTCTTCTGACCAGGATATCTATTTTATTCTCTTCTCATTAGGGGTGCACGGAGATCAGTTAAAGATGGTGGGGGCCTCACTGCTCTAGAAAGAGCAATGGAGCTTGGAGCAATTGCAGATGAGGAATTATTTATATTGCTTTCTAGTTGACAGGGAGAAAGCCTTGGCTTTAAGATGTATGTTTATTCTACATGTATGCCTAGTGATTGTACACCGTAAAATGGTCAAGGTCTTTTGGTCTCTTTACACCAGAATGCAAGCACACTAGTTCAATTTTTGATCAAGTTATGTTTAAGCTACTTGTTTGCATCTTTGATACATCTGAGAGAGAAATTTACTTATGCTCATTCATGTTTGTTGATGATCAGGTGATATTTTTTACTATGTTTTTTTTCTTTCTTTTGACTCGCCATTGTACTATTTGTTTTCAAATTGCATGTTTGGTAATTGAGGTTATTCTTTTGCTGTGGACAAATTAGTATTCTTACCAACTGCGCATACTTGAACAAAAGCTTCTCTTCTGTATTTAGTTTTTCCTTGAAAGTTGAAATGCTATGATCTTCTTTCAGCTAATAAATAGAAGGCAACAGCAAGGGCACATTGGTGCACAAAGTACATAAGGTTGCTGCTACGAGCACAACATTGTTGTCACCTCGTTATTGCTGTTGGAATGTGACTGATCTTTTCATGTATCCACTATTGGAATAAGCCAATCAAATAGAATTGGTGTCCTTATGTTATCCATGACTCGCATAATTTATGCTCCAAGCTGCTGCGGATTACTGCTTTCAGTTGTGCCACCTGTATAATCATAACCTGCTGTTGTGCCATCTGTATATCGCCACTACTATATATTAACATGTAAATACAACCGTATGGTTGGATCTGATTTTAAAATAAATATAATCGTGTGATTTTATTTGCACGTCAGATGGTGAAGAGTTTTTTTATGTCTTCCCCAATTTAACATCAAATGGATGCCTCTTTAGCTGCAAATAACTGAGTAATTAGATCTCTTTAGTTTTTTGTTCAGTAAATTTTGAATGCTTTTTTTTTCTTTTGGTACAAATTAAAATTTCGACTTGTCATCACATAATATTATGTGAAGATATATGTACAAAAAATCGCAACATTCTGTTCCTATTCATATGTAAAAAAAAAAATACAAACATAAAGCACTGGTGAAAATGAACTGCATTACATTTGGCGTAATCATTTACGATCTAATATATCTGGTAAAGAATTTTAGTAATATGATTATCGTGTTCACTTTTTATAATTATGATTATTGCTTTCACCTAATTATATGTTTAAATTAACTCATAAATGGTTTAATTTTGATTTTTAAGTTAGGCTTTGTTGACATTATTAACGGTTTAATGAGCTGATAGTGGATAGAAATTTCAATAGTAGATAAATGATAGCGGTTGATGATTAGTATTTAGCAGTTTATTTAACATATTAATAAATAAGTGTTTTGATAAATTTAACAGTGAAATTAGCAAATCGATATAAAATGATATAATTGGACATACGATAAATTATTCAATTCAATCGCTATACAAATTTTATTAAAGTTTAATAAATAAATCATTAATATCTTAATGAAATAAAATAAAATTTCACAACTAAATTTGTTATTATATATATATATATTTACAATACATTTTATATAGTTCATACATGATATGAAAATATTAATAAATTAATTTCTATATCCATTGTTAATAAATAAATAATTTGTAGTTAATTAAATATGAATATAAAAGGAGTATAGATAAAATAAAAATGAGAAAATAATAAGATAAATAGAAAAAAATAATATTTGAATAAGGATAACATCGAAAAAAATATAAACTTCTAAACATTAAAAATTAAACGCTAGTCAAAATCATTTTTCAATATTTTCATTTAGAATGTTAAATTCTAATTGATTATTAACCGCTAAAAATTATACATTGCTACGAAAGCCTTAATCGCTTGAACTTAGACTGACTGTCTACTGCGCCGTCATTTGCTTTCGTGCATGCAGGATTTTTGCTTGTGGACTCGAAAGGTGGACGATCTAATATGTTAAACTTTAAAAGTATGACAGATATTTAACTTTAAATATATATTTGCCAGCAACGCTCATATTATTAAAAATCTTTACTGATTAAAAGAAAAAAAAATGGTCACTACTAGAAAAACGCGGATTACCGACGGTCCGGACCGTCGGTAATCAGCCCGAAAATCGTCGGTAACGCAATTACCGACGATTTTTCAGTCGGAATCGATCCGTCGAAAAAACGCTCGTCGCAAATGGATTTGCGACGGTTGAAAAAATTCGTCGAAAATATCGACGGTTCTGACCGTCGGAATAGTCCCCGGCGGTTCGACCCGTCGAAATTTTCCGACGGCGATTCGAACCGTCGATATTTCCGATGGTTGCAACCGTCGGAAAAGGCCAGCGGTCCGAACCGTCGAAATTTCTGACGGTTACAACCGCCGGAAAAGGCCGGCGGTTCGAGCCGTCGCAACTTTTCGACAGTCGCAACAGTCGAAACTTTGGACGGGTGTCGCAACCGTCGCAAATAATTTTTTAAATATAAAAAAATTAGCGTCCGGATCCGGCAGCTGGAGGCCGGATCCGTCGCCAGGCGGCCGGATCCGGCGCCAGGCGGCCGGATCCGGCCGCTGATCCGAGCCGCTGGAGGCCGGAACCGGCCGCCTGGCGGCTGATCCGGCAACTGGAGGCCGGATCCGGCCGCCAGTCGGTCGATCGGCTGTTGGGGGCCGGATCCGGCCGCCAGTCGGCCGATCGGCCGTTGGGGGCCGGATCCGAACGGCTACGACCGGATCCGGCCGACAGCAGAGAGAGAAAGAGAGACGCCGGCGCGGAGCGGGAGAAAGATACGTCGGCGCGGAGCGGGAGAGAGATACGTCGGCGCGGAGCGGGAGAGAGATACGCCGGCGCGGGAGAGGGTCGCCGGTGCGGGAGAGGGTCGCCGGCGTCCGGCGTGAGAGGATCGCCGGCGTCCGACGCGCGGGAGAGGGTGCTCGCGGCCGGGAGAGAGAGAGGAGAGGAGGGAGAGAGAGAGGAGGGAGAGAGAAGAGGGAGGATGAATATATATAAAGGGAAAAAGTGGAAAGAAGGCGGGAAAAGAAAAAAAAGCGGGATAACGAAATTTTAATTACCGACGGTTTCGACCGTCGAAAATGAAAATATTAAATATTTTTATAATTACCGGCGATTGTGACCGTCGAAAATATATTTAGTTATATATAATATTTATTTTTTTATTTTACTGACGGTTTGAACCGTCGGTAATCGTTACGGTTTGGACCGTCGCTAGTTATGTTCATAAAATACTCTTTATATGATATTATTATACATTTACCGACGATTACGACCTTCGGAAATTACGACGGATTTTGCGACGGATGGATATCCGTCGGAAATATCGAGTCGAAAAATTAAATAATAATATAATAAATTATATAATTAATTTTTTTTATTTCCGACGGTCGTAACCGTCAGAAATTGCGACGGATGGATATCCGTCGAAAATATCGATGTTCCTAATCGTCAAAAAATTAAATAATAATATAAATTATTTCCGACGGTCATAACAGTCGAAAAATCCGTCGGAAACGGAACCGTCGAAAAATCCATCGCAAATTGCGACGGATTTAAAACCGTCGGAAATTATCCGTCGAAAAATCGCAATTTTCTTGTAGTGGGTGACGCCTACAAGTATTACTATTTTGCACATGAGAAAATTATATTTTATACTCTCATGTTGTTTCTCTAGGGAGACAAAAAAAATAATTCCAACATTATTATTATTATTATACTGTAGAATACATGCAGGGCGTATCTCCATCCGTTTTTCTAATGCAAGATATGAGGTGAGGCGAGTCGTCGGTCGTTTTCAAGGAGCTCGACGGCCTCATGGTCATGGGGACTCTTTCAGAAGCACCTCCATGTTTTGAACTCGGACGCTTCAGAAAGAGTTTAATTCTAAAACCAAAGAAAAAGAAGTAAAAAATATAATTAGATAATTTCGGATGAAGAAAAAAAGAAACATAAATATTAGTTGGAATAAGAATCGAGATTAAATTGAAATTCAAAATCTTAAATTGTGTGTCCTGTAAACTTCTCTTGATAGAATTTTATGAACTTTTAAGTTTATAATAATAATAAATAATTTATTATTTTAATATAAAAATAAAGAGAGAAAATGATATTTTATTGTTTAAATCCAAAATAGAAGAATAATAAAGTTTGAACAGAGATAACATAAGAAATTAAACATATGGGGAGTGAGAAAAAAGATTTGTAAGATTATAAAGCTTTATGAAAAACAAATTATAAAGTTGTTGCCAACAACTCTATAATTTGAAATATTAATTGTAATTAAATATACAACATTACTTGGTCCAACAAATTCAACATTCTTTACAATGTGAGTCAGCTGATTTAACAAAGCAAATTTCTTTATGAGAATAAACAGGAAAATTGATGAGTTGTCTATTCTTTTGATTCTGCCAATCATCTCTCATTATAGTACATTTAGTTTCTGACCAAACATTTTTAAATGTATCAACCAACTAGCCAACTTCTTTCTTAATATTATATAGTAACTAGTTTAACTTATCGGCGCTTCACGTAATTTAAATATATTTTAAATAATAAATTTAAATATATAAAATAATTTTATATCTTATTAAAATTTATAATATATAAGTACTAATTTTTGTAACATATAATATATCAATAAATATCTTAAAATTTGAACTAAGACAAATATTAGTTAAGTATATATTTTAAAACATTAAAGATGTTATAAAAGTATTATGTATTTTATAATATTAGAATAAGTATTATTTTACATTCATGCATGTGTGATAAAAATATATTACAATTTTGTTATCGATAATCAACAAATATTTTATCTAAAATAATAAAATATATTTATAAAAGTGTTATTATTATTTTTTAAATCCAACTCTAAACAATAATTAAAGGATATATTGTTAAGATGTATAATAATTCAAATTGAAAATTAATTATGGCTCTTCATATTCATTTTAATGGAGATAAGTAAATATAAAGAGTCATCCTCTAGTTTATAAAAAAATAATCATATTTTTAAATTTTAATACATATTAATTAAGGATACATTTGTATATGATTATTCGTTATTACAAAAGAAATATAATAGAATATAGTATGTAATTTGTGAAATTTTATCATGTTAAAATTTCAATACACATAAAAATGTGCTTATTTATATTTTTAAAGATCCAACTTATGACTTATGAAAATTTGATCATCTTGTAATTTATAAAAAGTTAATCATGATGTTAAGCACATCAATTAAGGATACATTTATATATGATTATTTATTATTAAAAATAGTGAATATAAAGAGTCAATATGTAATTTGTGAAATTTAATCATATTGTTAAAATTTAATCAACATGATGATGCATTTATATATAATTTATTATTATTATTAAAAATATAATATAATATAAATAGACAATTTATAATTTATGAAAATTTAACCATTATGTTGAATTTAACACATTAATTAAAGATACATTACATATGATTATTTGTTATTATAAATAAAAATCAATAGAATATAAAGTGTCAATATGTAATTTGTAATGTAAAAAATACAAAATAATAATGAGAATATCTAGTCTTGATATAAAATATCAAATGATGCAATTAATTAATATGATAGTTAATAATCAGAATATCACGTGGCAATATGATATTAAATGATATAATAAATTAAATGAATTAAATTTATTAACATTGATACAATGAAATAAATGATATAATAAATTAATATGATATTAACATAATTATAAAAAAAATAAATTAAAAAACATGAAAAAAATAATGAAAAGAGAAATGAACTTCATGCGTGAAATTATTATATTCCTAAATAACTAACCATTAATTGATCATAAGGTAAATCCTCTAATTGAGAGCACACATGGTAATTTTGCAACACACAAAAGAATGTGTTTCTGCATTTATTTCTAAATTAATTATAAAGAAACAACTAATTGTGAGGAGAAAGGTTTTCATTGTGCAATACAATGCAAGTAAAATAATCCAAAACAAATGTAAAGAAACCACATCTCAGAGTCAGAAACATCATAGACCGTACCACGACAACATCAACAGCCGATTCGTCGACCCTGCAGTCTCCAGCAACATCTTCACGATGTCCAGCCATGAGCCCGAGTGATGGCTTGGGGAGCCCATCTGGGAGACCGTCTTGAACCAGGGCCTCCACGCGGCCACCTACTTCTGGCGCAACTCCGAGGTCGAAAAGGGATCTTGGGATTGCCCGGCGAAGTATTCGCCGGTGCTACGACGGAATAGTCCCGTACGTTCGAGGAGTGCGTGGACGCCGTCCTAAGCTACTTCGACGTCCCGACCGCCGAGGTGCCGTCATTCCTCACCAAATAAAATACGAATGAGATGATTCACTTCCTTGCCGACTTCGTTGACACCGGTCAAAGTGTGCATCGACGTCGTCCTGAAGAAAAAACATCGGTGGCTCACTTCCTCGTCGAAAAAGCATCACTATTTCTTGGTTACCTTCTTTACACCTTGTAAGATTAAAGAAATGCCAACAATACACCAGCATAAATATATAAAAAAAGATTTGAAAATGTGAAAGAACTTATGTTCTTGGAGAGTTATATTAATTGGAAATATAACATTTAAGCGTTCATGTGTCTCACCAGCTTCATGTTGTGTGCCTGCGTCCTATGCGAGGGCAACGCTGTTAGCCATGGCCAGAGCCAAAAGGTGCATATGACAGCTGCTGCTATGATTGCTGAGTCATTGCTGGGTGTACGAAAGTTAATTAACCCCTCGAGGAATCGAGTATCAAAGTTTTATAGGAGACGAAAGATGCTACGTAATGACAGAACCAAAAGATGTTATAACTCTTCATATTCCAATTCATAATAGCTCTTCGTATTCCATTCAGAGGTGCAATTTTTTGGATAGCTCGGATAATTCTTTGTATTCCATTTGGGTAGTAAATTAAATGCATTAGATAGATGAGTGTTTTTTAATCTTTTATTTATACAGAAATTGAGTAAAAACATAATTAACAAATGGCGAAAGGAGAAAGATTTGATGACCATCTTTTTGGGAAAGAAACAATTGCATTGATTTTATATGTAGTGGGTTTTGGAATTTATGTCATTTAATATTCTAATTAATGATAATAGATAAGTTAATGGCTATACTATATTAGAAAACTAAAAAAATATGAAAAAAGAAAAAGAGGATAGATGTGCTAAGAATGATTTGAAAGCATCAACTTTATATATATAGAGAGATTTAATTCTAATTACATGATAATTATGACCTTTATATTCTGGACCAATAGCTACAATGATATCTATCATATGCTGATAATAAACTGAATTTGCACAATTAAATAAAATGTAATAATCATAAAGGAACCTAGTTAAATCAGCTCAGTGAACAACTTCTTTACCTGTCGAGACACTTGTGCATCAGTGGAGCAAAAAAAACTATTTGTATTTATTTCTTTTCCATTCCCTTTGACTTGGCTTGAATTCCTTGTGGCAAGTGTAACTTGTTCTTGTACACTTATCTCAACTTGTTCACTAATATTTGTTTCTTCATGTGCTCGTTTCTTTGATGTAGTTACAGAGTTTAAATGTTTTTCAAGTCGATATTTGACTTCATAACTAACTTTAAGACAAGACAATACCTCTCCTTTTTTCCAACAAGATGTAATTTCATTAGATATATTCCTCCACCTTTTAAATTTTTTCCACAATAAAAACATTTCAATGATTTTTCCTTGTGCATCAAAAGAAATCTGACAATGTTCCCATGCAGGATCCATTTTCAATCTTACCGCTTGCGAGCTTAAGGGAACTAATGTAGTGCTATCGGTTGTATACTATGCTTGAGATTCTCCAATAGGTGTTTGACTTTCACCGCAACTATTTCCTCCTGATGCAAGTTCTTAAAAAATAACAAATACATATAATTATATATGTAAAACATTAATTGATAAAAAATTAAGCTTAAAAACTCCCTCAGTCGGCAAAAGGCGTGCCCTGGTCGGGTGCCGCCAAGGCGTGCCGGCCAAGCGCGATCGAGGGCTTGCCCTGGCTGGCCAAGGTGTGCCCATGGCCGGCCAAAGCACCCTTGGTCGTCCAAATGCGAAGAACGATGATCGTGACATGGGGGTGGCGGCACATTCGATGGCCAAAAGTCGCGATCGACGAAACTCATGGAGTCACCGGCTCATCAATCGTTGAAGTAACAATCGAGAAAGGGAAAAACTCACTGGTCACTGTAGGATCGAAGGTAGCGATCATTGGATCGTGTGCACATTGTCAGATCGAAGGCAATGGTCGCTTGTGCGTCGCCAGATTGTATTTGCCAGCAGCGGTTGCTGAAGTCAGAGCCAAAGGTATTTGCACCGGCGTCCGATCATCGTCAAACGACCGTCGAAGGAAACAGTCGTCGACTGAATAAAGGAAGCCCAACGAAGGATGAGCGAATGGCTGAAGGATGAGCGAACAGTTGAACGACCGAAGGAAGGCAATATAGATCGTGACTTGTGAGCCATCCCTAACTAACTTCAATTTGAGGTTTTTTTTTTTGAAAATGTGAACTGACCGGGTCATAAAAAACTGGCCGAGTCCATCGGTCAAATTCGAATTTTGACCGGATTTGACCGTTCAACGCAGGTCAAAGGCCAGTCCGAGTACCCAAGATCCTTTTTAGTGGTCGGACCGGCCCGACAGGCCGGGCTGGATTTCAAATCACTAATTTGAATAATAATCTAATTATAATCCTTTAAAAAGTTCAAATAAGATTTTTAAAAAGATTATAGTACATATCAATCCGTATGAATAAATTCACTTATCCTTCCATCCGTATCTAGCTACGAAACGGTCGCTTACATCCCCTCCCTCTCTTTCTCTCTCTCTCTCGTTTATATATATATATATTTTTGGAAGGGTGGGATACGATTTCACTGGAACTCTGTATGGATTGAGAGTAATATGGCCCAAGTCATATGGAGCCCAATCAAAATTCAGGAAGTGGGCCCTATGTTCTATCAGCGTGTGGGCCATGTTAACATGCAAGGAAACCCAATTTTAACTGGCTGGGCTTGGGTTTCTTGGTGTCGGTCCAAGTTTCATTGATAGAATTCGAAGCGAATTTGGAATAGGAGAACACAACCCGGTTTCTAACGGCCTGCCTTACCTGGCTTCCGACTTAATATCCTTTTGGATTATAATTGTTTTAAGTTACGATTGTCATTGTTAATATTTATTTGTGAAGATATTATTAATTTATCTATTATTATATATTTTCATTATTGATCTCTTAAATACATCTTTCTCGGCGCTATCTTATTAACATATTGTATGTATGACAATGAATTATGATTTGCTATGTTGTCTTATTGAAATGATCATGAATTAATGTTTAATTGATTATCGTAATCCAAAAGTGTGATATATAATGTATAAAAGATAAACAAATGACAAACATAAACGGTAAAAGTTGAAAGTTGAGGGTTACCATAATTGCTGATTTATCTTGTGTAATTGAATTATTATTAAATGAGACATATAACATACCTTAGACTAAAATGGTTTCAGGTAGAATAAGAAACGATTCCTCATCGCTTAATTAAGATCTCGAGTTAAATTTTTTATAAATGCGGAAAATTTTTATTAAAAAAACTCATCTGACACTACCAAGTATGCGACTCTTAATGTTCTAATCGGATTAGTTAAATTCGATAGCACTTATTAATAATGCATTCAGTAGATGTCATTTTTTAAATATCGATGTTTGGCTACCCAATTAAAAGCATTATTTTGAAAATTTTATTTAAGTGCCCCCAATATAGTGGATCTTGCTCTTGGACACGGAGGAGCTGCTGTGGTTGTACAAGTCACAGACAATGCATAGACATGAATATGACATCATCGTGTACTCTTGGATAACTTCAAACAATTAATAAATAATCGATGAACTCTTCAAATTATAGTTTTATGGTTGATGAATAATTGATGGCATCTTTTATGCTTGATAGATATATGTTAATCGAATGATAGTTGTTACAGTCAATAGATAATTATGACAAATAAATAATGATTAATTGATAATTTGCTAAATGGAATTGAAGTTGACAGAAGACCAATGGATGATTGATTATTAATAATCGATAATGAATAACCAATAATTAAAAAAATGATAATCAGCAAGAATTCGATTATGGATAATGGATATGTTATTAATTGATTGTTCAAATAATATAAATAGTTATTATGATTAATAATTAATTATTTAGTATTAATGAATAATTGATGTGGTCATGAAAATAACAAATTAGTTTTTATTAAATTGATAACTATTTATTTTTAATGATAATTGTTATATTGATGTTTTGTTATGCTTTCATACCTGTTTATGAAATTGTTTGAAATTACTTATTCATATTATTACGTGTACGTTCACTGAAAATTTTTTTATACATGTATCCGTGTATAATATATAGATGGTAATATGAAAATGTGGCTCTTGTGATGATAAACTTGCATATGAAAATGAACGTGAATAAGGACTTAATAATCCAGTATTGGTAAAAGGGTTAGTGCATAATTTACTATGTCAATTTATTTTCTATACTTCAGTTCTGCTATAAATATATCTGAAAAACTTCAGTCTTCCAAATATAAATATTAATTGATCAAAATGGGGAAAAAACATAAAATTAGGTAGGGATTGTGGAGCCATATCTTGAATTAGGGTGTTCACCGGGTCGGATGAACCCGATGTCAGGGTTGAAAAATTTCAACCCGAATAGATCCGACCCAATCTGAAGACTCGACCATTTATTTATTTATTTATTTAAATTTTTTTACATTTTTAGATAATTTTAAGTTTATATTCAATTTAAAATATTAAAAAATATGAAAATAAAAAAATGTTTTAAGTACGAAAATAATATTTAAATACTTAAAAACCTATTTTATACTTAAAACAAATATTAAATAATATATTTATATTAAATAATATTAAAATAGAAAGGAAAAAAATTAAAAAAAAATTATTGTCGAATAATCCGACCATCCGATCCGACCCAAGTTAGGTTGGATCAAATTTGGTTCTTAAAAGGTGTGTTTGGATGGCAAAACTTATGTGAAGTTTTGGTCACGTGATCAATTTCTCGAAGTTCTTACTTTCAACAAGAACTTTTTCAACCAATCAACAATAGTTTTCAACAATTGAAGAATATAAACGCCACCAGCAAGTCATGAGGAAACTTACCAAGATAGCAACAAGCTCTACAAACTTTCCACAAAGAATCCTTCCTGCCAAAAAAAGTTATTGAAAATGTTTTAAGTTTTATTGTGGACTTTGTGTCTGCTGTTTAGCTCCATTCTAGATGTCAGGCTAGGGCAGAGCAAACTCGGGACCGGGTCCGGGTCTAGACGGACCCTGTCCTGTCTCGACTTTTGCCGGGTCAAAAATTTTTCGACCCGGTAGACCGAGAATCGGACCGGGTTTGCGTCCGGGAATCCGAAATCAAGTGGCAGCCGATCCGATCCGATTGCTGACGGCCGATCCGATCCGATCATTGGCGGCCGAATCTGCCGACAGCTGCCGGATCCGACGCCTGGCAGTCGAATCTGGCCGCCAGCGGTCGGAGCGGCCAGATCGGCCACTGACGCGGTCAGATCTGGTTGCCTGACAGATCCAACGATCGGATCTGGCCGCCAGTGACCGATCCGGCCGCGCGAGTGGTCGATCCGCGTGGCCGGATCTGGCCGCAGACGACTGGATCGGGCACTGATGTGGCCAAATCCGGTCGTCAGGCGACCAGAATAGAGAGAGAGTCAGGAGAGGGGAGGAGAGGACGGCCGGAGTCGAGGGTCGCCGCCGTCGCTGCCGCCGTGAGAGAGAGGGAGAGGGCGCCGGAGTCATCGGTGCCGCCACTGCCGTCGTGAGAGAGAGGAAGAGGGCGAGGGAGAGAGAGGGGGAAAGAGAGGGAGAGGGAGAGAGAGAGAAGTGGGAGAGAGAAAGAGAGAGATTAAAATGAGAGGTGAGAGGAGAGAGTGGGTTTATATATGAAGTAATATCGGGTCGGGTCCGGGTCGAGTATCTGCATTGTAGACCCAGTCCTGACCCGATACCCGGCGGATTTTTCTGTCAAAAGATCCGGTCCCGACCAGGATCTAATCCGGGCTAGATTTTTTTTCCGATTTTCTAGGTCGGGCCCCTATGTCAGGCATATCAATGAACGGTAAACGATGATGGCTTAGTATCTATAGTCTACTGAATTTCATTTTAAACCTGCTACGTCGCGCATAGTGGACCGATCATCTCCTAAATCATGCCAAAATTTTCATCTCGTTGTCCTCTTTCCAATGATACCTTACATGCAAAAAATGAAGGTCAGACAATTGAGAACCGGTGGCCGAAAGGGGCGCGGATGGGGGAGGGGGCTCCTCCCCCTTACAAGAACATTTTTTTTTTACGTTTTACTTCTTTTTTTATTTTTTTCATAGGTCTAAAAGTAGCTCCAAAAGTAGGTGGATCTACTTTAATACTTATAACTTATTATTTTAATAATATCATTATATATATACATATATATATTATATTCTTATATATTATATAATATATATTATATACGTATATTATGTTTATTTATTATTTATACATTATCATAAATTTATAATTTATTTAGGTATAATATAAAAAAGTACATTTATTATTTATTATAATTTACTTTGTGTTATAATAAAATAAAAGTTCCATTATTATTTATTATGAAAATATATATATTCTTGTTTAAATGTTGACATAAATATTTTTATTTATTTTACTTATAATAAATCATAATAAAAATTAACTAGTATGATATTAGTATAATTTTTAATTATGGTATTCAAAATAAATTATAATTATATAATTATTTTATATAAATATGATGTTAAATTATCTTTTATATTTCATGTTTTAGTTATTAATTAGTTTATCTTAATTTTTTTCTTCTATCTAATTTGCTAATTATAAATATTTTATTAATTAAACTATTCAATTAGTTTTTTAAAAAATTATATTATATTTGGATCTTAAGATGCACGTAAATTATAATATTAATAATATTTAAAATATTTAATCAAATAAATAAATAATATAATAATAATGTAATAATTTATATACATTATAATATTAATAACATATTTTTATTTACTATAATTTTATATCTTATAAAATAATAAATTATATTATTAGTTCTTACTTTTTATCTAAATACATACTAAAACTTATCTATCAAATCAACTTTTTAAATCCTCATCATTACATTTTTTCATCAAAATACTAATCCAAATTTTTCTATCAAATCGATTAGTTCTCGAGAACTTACGGGAACTTAAAATCCCCAATCCAAACACAGCCAAAAGAAGTTCGAATTTGGACGAATCGAATCGGGTTTACTAATGAGCCGGGTTCACCTGATCCGTGAAGACTCCCGTTTTGAATACATATGTGGAACATAAGTTTATGGTGTTTAATTATTGGAAGTTTGCTTTTCTTTTCCTTCTGTCAAAGTTGGAAGTCAATCTTTGATCTGTCTTCATTATTACATTGAGAGCTTGGTGCTCTTAATCGGATTGAATGACCACATAAATTCTTGGTTTCATTGGTCGTTGTTGATATCTTCTTGTTTGTGTACGCATTACTTCTTTTCGTGCATGGGCATTGATTTTCTTTCTTTCTCCCAGAAAGTTGACGAAAATCAATATTTCATTTGTTTTCAAGCATCAGTTGGTCATATTTTCTAAACATTCGTTACCAATATTAATATCATTTTCCTAATCTTTTTTTTCTTATTGTAGATGGGATTGAGACCATCTATTTATGATAATTCTGAATTCATTATTTTATCTTAAAAAATATTCATCAAATACCATCGATTTACGAATCAACGGTGGTAGATCCCCACACATGACATTTCTTAAATCCATTATGAACATATAATTTCACTTATGAGATTTACGTATAATTCTATTTTTTCCCCCATAGAAATAGAAAACCGAGGGACTTTATTGAATAAACTGCTTGCATATATAATTTAGAGGGCTTAAGTAGTTCTCATTTCTCTCTCCTAAATTATTTGGCCTAGACTTTTCTTGGAGTTCTGTTGCTTTTATAAGACAAACCCACATGTCCCTTTTGAACTTTTCCAAACCCAAAACTGAGGATACCGTTCGATTTTCTATTATATTTCTTCTTATTCGTTGAATTGTATTCTAACCCTTGTTTCGCTATCCCAGAATAAAAACATCATAAATCCATCTTTAGGGAGAAAATGACAAAAAAGAGCTGCTACCAAAAGTATTTATATTATATCGTACTTTTTATTTTTTATATATCAGAAAAGGGAGAAAGCAAATTTAGCAAGAACAGAAAAGGGAAAAAAAAAGAAGGTGAACCACGTTGAAGTTTTAGCATTTTCTATCCTATGATCAAACTACCTACGGTCAAAAAAATTGTGCTACCTGAAATTATTGCCTATTGTATTTAGATCGACACAAGGAGAGGATGAAGGCCAAAGAAAAAAAAAAGTTTTCTTTTCTTATTTGAATAGAATGCTTTTGAAAGGGAAAAAAAAAACCCTCGTTCCGGAACATCAGTAATTATAATCAATTTGTTCTAGGGTTTATTGGGCAGACACAGCAAAGGAAATGCAGCAAAGTTGATCGGGCCAGTTTTTCTATTTTCTCCTAACCGAGCCACACGTTTTGATGGGGTGAACCACATTTTTGACCGACGTAGGTAGGAGGGTACACCCCATTTACATTGGGGTGAACGTCCATTAAATTCTTTATTCTAAATAACAATTCAACAATAAGGATCTCATCCACTTAATTTCCAAATTTAAAGAAAATTGATTTTCGATTGTTATTAGTTAAAAAGGGAATGAGGATTAGAACTTTTCCCTTCCGTCAAAAGGTTTTCTATCCGAAAGAAGATGAATTAATTTTTGTCTGCCGTTCATCATCTTGCTTTCCCTTTACTCCAGACATGACTTTAAAAAAATAAAAGAATTTCTGCTTCACGAACTTTGGCAATTAGGCTGATTAATATGCAGTTTAATCACTCAACAAGAATTTCGGACTGAAAGTAGTAGACGACACAAGCAAAATTGTTTACATGATATACATTCAAATCAAGTAGATGATCCAAATCATATAAGGTTCATGTGAAGCTTAAATACACCACCTTCAACTTGATTTGAAAGCTGTTGATTTGCATGTATGACTACTGTATGAGCTTCACGTGAACCTTACATGATCCAAACTCTCTGACATGAGGCACAAACCACGTTATAAAGAAAACGCAAATCAATAAACAGAGCCTAAATTCAGGAGGATGCATACAAAAACGTAAATCAATAAACAGAGCATACACACAGGAGGATGTGTTCAAATGAAAACTAAAGGATTCCCACAATTCTGTTTTAATACATCGCCAATGACTACTAAGTAATAAAGGAAAACAATATATTACTTAAGGAATTTGTAAAGAACTGTTTTACCCCCAACTTTATATTATGTTTAACCTTCAAGCCATAGGTGAAAAATATAACCCAAAAGTTTCAAATTAAGTGCAAGAATCAAAATTCATTTGTCTGTCAACTATTTCACCAGAAACAGCTGCCAGCACAAAAGCAAGAAACAGCAACCTTCTACCCAGGGACAGTCAGATCATATCACAAAATTCAACCATTCATTGAAGGTTTCAAATCACTAAAGGAGCCACAGAAACAGAAAATACATAACTTTTGCTTTCTCAAATCACTTATATTATCTTCTACACATCTAATATATAAGTGCGAGAAGTTCCAAAACATTAAAAGAGCCAGGGAATCAGAAAACAGAATTTCTTCTTTTTGAGAGAGATATTTATGTGCTTTTTCAAATCACTTATATTCTCTTCCACGCATAATATATAAATACAAAACCCTGAATATACCATGAATGAAATGTTCTTCAGCTAGATAATTCCAGCATATACATATTCAATAGTGTAAGTTAGAGAAACCAATGCCTGTCACTGCCTACACCAAATAGAAGAAAATGTTGGTTAATCAAAAGTAATGTTTTTTTAACCAAAGGGACAGCATAATCTGCAGGTATTACTATGATATTGAAGTCAAAATCCATCTGAGTCCCCCACTTTTAACCTTGTTAGAGCCCCTCTTTGTTTAGTTCTTCTCAAATTCGTTAGCAAAATCTTAGGACCCCCTATGCAATTTGATCAGAAGCCGACTATACATTTAAAAGAGAGGAAAAAATATTGTAACACAACCACCAGTGTGAAGTGTCACCCTGTAATCGCCTTCGTTTGTAAAGTATATAAACATTGGAATTCACATAACACATAACAATTGATTCAAGGCAGCACATATCGACAACAACAAGTGAATCCAAATTCTTAGAACAACATACTAAAGCATCAAAATGTACCCTTAATTTCCCTCGTACCCTTCCTTCAACTTTGCGGGCTCATCAGCGGGAATCTTCTCGTACCCCGCCTTTTTGAGGCCCTCCAGGTCGTCCTCTTCCTCGTAGTCGTCGGCGGCGCAGATCTCCCCGCGGCTGGAGACGACGAGCCAGACGAGGTACATGGTGGCGGCAGTGAGCGCGCCGCAGCCGACGCCGAAGAGCAGGCCGACGACCACGACGAGGATGTCCTTGGCGCGCTCCCGGAGCGAGCTGAACCCCAGGGCGGGCACCCCGGGTGCGATGAGATCGTGGCGGAGGGGGAGGGCCTCCGGCCGCCGGATCATCATCATCACCGGGTGGCGTTCGCCCTCAGCGTCAGGGTTGTCGTAGGAAGGGCGGAAGGGGGCTACGATGCGGTAAACGGAGATGGAGGCGGAGGTGCGTCGAGGGACAACGGCGCCTCCGTCTTCGGAGGCTTCGAGGGAGGCGGTGGTGGTGGTGGAGACGGTGTAGGTGATGAAGAGGGTGTTGCAGGGGTGGAAAGGGAGGCCGGGACGGGCGGTGACGGGGGAAGAGAGGAGGGAAAGGAGGGTAGCGAAGAGGAGGAGGGAGGCGGCGGCGGAGGAGGAGAACAGGGAGGCGGCCATCGTCGGCGACGGGCGACGCGCCGGAGGTGGAGGAGGAGGAGGAGGAAGAGAGAGAGAGAGAGGGAGATCGGGAATTGGGGGAAAAGTCTAATTGGCGGGTGGGTGGCGATGAGATAGACGACGAGAGCAGTTAGCGGAATCCCGGGAGCTCACAAGGGGTCAAAAAGATCTAGAATGATCCGGTCGTCTGATTAATTTCCATAAACAAAATAGTTAATAATACACTTCATTTTTCTGTAAAAGAAAATTCCGCTAAATAAGCACGTCTCTTTTTAGTAAGATAGTGGCATAAATTTAAAATATGATAATTAACTTTTAGTATTTATATATTTGTATTTCTAAAAAATTGTCTTCTTAACAACAAAGAAAAATCCTGAAGAGAAATGCGTCCATAAATTTCATCCCGCGAAGTTGGCAGAGTGATTTTATCTCTTGAAGGTACAAGTAAAAAATGGTTGCGTATTACGTTGGGTACTATCCCCCCTGAAATAAGTTTAAGTAGATAGGATTGCGGTCGGGTCGACGTGTGAAATTAATTTAGGTCGAGTCGGGTCCATGATCGAGTTGGGTCCAAGGTCGGGTCGGTCTTGGATCGGGTTAGGTAAGGGTCAAAATTTTTCGATCCGAATCGAAGACTTGATTTTTTATTTTTTATAGAGTAGATTGCATAAAAAATCTCAACTTTTGATTTACTCTCAAATTTAATTCGAACTTTTATCTTTTGCGTAAAAAGTCACGAACTTATATTTTTACATAAAAAATCATAAATTTTAATTTAGGTCTCAAATCTAACCTAAAGTTTTATTTTTAAATTTTAAAATTACTCATAAATGTAGCCTATTATTGTATTATTATTAAAAATAAAAATTCAGTGATCATTATATAAAAAATAAAATATTTAAAATTAATTTTTTTACAACTTTCATAGTAAGTTAGTTTAAATTTTTAACCGATTTTATAATTAGGCTATTTTTTAGTTACTTTAAAATATCTAATACAGTAGACTAAAAATTTGAACTAACTTACTATTAAAGTTGTCAAAAACATTTTAATTTTTAATCTTTTATTTTTTTATGACTTGTCTATGTAATGATCACTTAATTATTATTTTTAATAATAATACAATAATAGGCTACATTTACAACTAATTTCAAAACTTTAAAAATAAAATTTTAGGTTAGATTTGAGACTTAAATTAAAGTTAGCAAAAATATAAGTTTATGCTATATTTGAAAATAAAATCAAAGTTCCTAAATTTTTATGCAAAAAAATAAAAGTTCATATTAGATTTGAGAATAAATCCAAAGTTGAAACTTTTTTATGTAATTTACTCTATTTTTTAATTTTTTTTAGTCTTCAGCTTATATTATGCATTAAAAATATTAAAATAAAATATTTTAAATGTGTAAAATAATGTTTAAATGTTGAATAAGTTATTATATATTTTAAATAAATATTACATAATATTTTATATTAAATAATAAAAAAAGTAAAAAAAAAATTAAAAAATGATTATCGATAACTCGACCATCCGACTTAATCCAACCCACAAAAGTGCTCTGATCGATCCGATCAAAATCGATCGGGTCGAATTGAGTCCTAAGACCGGACTATAATAACAAGTTTATCCCCCCTCCCCCTTTGTTATAGTGACCTGTGGGAATTCAGGGAGACATTGAGTCTGTGATCGGACTAAAATAACTTTAAAACAAGACCATTCTTGAATGACTAAAATAACTTTAAAACAAGACCATTCTTAAATGAGTGAGTACATGCAAAGATGCATGCTATCACATACATTCAGGTGATCGAAGAGATCCGAATGGGCCTCCAATTGAGTGACTACGGAATGCCAACAGTGGCGGCTTGATCATATGAGTTTGTGGGGCGAGCTATACAATTGTCACCTCATTGATTCATATAACAATCACCATTTTTAAATAATAACAGCTAAGTTATTTAAAGAAAAATCTAGAAAATCCAAATCTAGGCAATGTAAAAAACCTCCAAACTTTTTCTGTCTCTTTTTTTTTTCTTATGTTTCTCCTAACGATGACAACCTTAAAATTTGAAAAGAAAGAAATAAAAAAACAAAGAGGAAGTCAAGGACAAAATAGAAGAAGATATGGACAAAGAAAAAGATATTAACGAAGAAGAAAGAGGAAACTCTAGGTATATAAAGAGAATTCAAATTCGAAATGATTTTTATGTAATGGATTGAAATAGATTGTGAAAGAGAGATTGAGTATGTGTAAGATTTTTAGATTTAAGAGATGTTAATGCCTACATCTACATGTCTATTAATCGATGTTTTAGAGATTGTTTTAGGATGTACTAAGGGAAAACCGTACATGATGGAACTTATTATCTTTTAACATGTTATATGGTGCTATCATGCCTAGAGATCACACCCATGCTATTGTAAATGTTTTCCAAAAAAATTTTGCTAAAAATTCTAAGATTTTGAAGGTCAAAAAATGAATTTCTGGATGTTGGGTGTGAAATCGAGGAACGGTCGTGAACAATATCATGCCTAGAGATCACACCCATGCTATTGTAAATGTTTTCCAAAAAAAATTTGCTCAAAATTCTAAGATTTTGAAGGTTGGAAAATGGATTTCTCGATGTTGGGTGTGAAATCTAGTAACGGTCGTGAACAAACCAAGGTCAGACGGGCTTAAGAAATGACTATTGACAATACTCGTGACAAATTTGTCACAGCCATTACGGAGCGTGACAGATTCAATCACGACCATGACAGATTCAATCATGATCGTGATGGATCCAATCACGATCGTGAGCGAGTGAACATATCGAGGGAATTGTGTCAGGTATGACCACGACATTCCAGTCATGATCGTAACCAATGATTTGAAATAACTGGGCTCGGCCATGCCCGTGAAGCCATCATGATTGTGGCCAATGCATAATGCATTGTATGATATTATAAACCTAGTTTTAATGTATGTATGTTATGCATGGATGATTGATTGATTTCTTTCACCTAACTACTATGATTAGGTCCAGGAGGAACCTTATCAACTCTATTGAGGATAGTCAGGGTAAATTACATGAATGGTCCTCCAATTTTGAGTCGATTTCCGACTGATCCCTCAACTTTAATTTATAATCAGAACGTCCTCATCTTTTTATTTTCTTGCACGATTTGTCCTCTTGACTAGTGATAGTGGATTTCTCGGTTGCCCTGCATACGTGATCGACACTTGAGCTGTTTCTCTCTCATCCACGTCATTTAAGTCATCCATGTCATTTAACGCTCCAAACTAGATAAATTACACAGATCGTCCTCTAACTTTGAGTCGATTTCTAAATAGTCCCCCAACTTTGATATTATTGCATGATTCATCCACTTGACCGATAAGAAACAATCTTCCGATTATCTTGCGATGTGGCATAATAAAATATGATAAAAAAATTAACTAGCTGACATCACACAATAAAAAATAGTATAAAAATTTGAGGACGCGGACAAGTTGACAGAGGGGGAGTGTCGGCCCCTCTCTCCAAACTCACCCTTTGGCGAGTTGGCATAGGGGGCACCGACCCCCCTCTCCAAGCTTACCCACTGGCGAGCTTTGCACAAGGGGCACCAACGCCCTCTTGCGAACTTGTCAACGATTTTAAACGACTCAAAATTAAGAGATTATAAAAAATAAAAATGATAGGAGCACCGACGAACTTGCGAGGGGGCATTAGCACCCCCTTGTGCGAAGCTCGCTAGTGGACGAGCTTGGAGAGGGAGGCCCGCGCCCCTTATGCCAGCTCGCCAAAGGGCAACCCCTCCTCTGCCAGCTTGTCCGTATCCTGAAATTTTTATAATATTTTTTATTATGTGATGTCAGCTAGTTAAATTTTTTTATTATGCCACGTCACAAGATAATTGGGAGACTATTTCTTATCGGTCGAGTGGATGAATCGCGTAATAATATCAAAGTTGGGGGACTATTTATAAATCGACTCAAAGTTGAGGGGCGATCCATGTAATTTACCTAGTTTGAAACGTCAAATGACGTGGATGACTTAAATGACGTGGATGAGAGAGAAATGGCTCACATGTTGGCCGCGTATGCAAGGCAACCGGGAAATCCACTATCACCGGTCAAGAGGACTAATCGTGTAAAAAAATAAAAGATGAGGGACGTTCTAGTTACAAATTAAAGTTGGAGGACCAATTAAAAATTGACTTCAAGTTGGAGGACCATTTGTGCAATTTACCCGGATAGTCAGGGTAAGTGCCACACAAATGATAGAAATATCATTGAGGTCTTTTCTGAACACTATACCAAGTTTTGGGAGGCTAGACCTCAACCCCCATTCATCCAAACAACTGGTCCCCCTTCCCAACCTGGATGACTCCTGGCAAGTCTCACTGGTTGCACTTATTACTGCTGAGGAAATTAGGGCATCCCTCTGGGGTATGCCAATTGGAAAAGCCCCTGGCCCTGATGGCTACACCACTGAATTTTACAATAATTATTGGGTATCATTGGACCTAACATAATTAAGTATACTCAATCCATCTTTCATGACTCATGCATTCCATCTAGTTTTGCCTACACATCCTGATCATTATACCTAAGAAGAAAGCCCCTAAGAAAGTAATTGACTATAGGCCAATTGCCCTGTGCAATGTTTTGTACATGCTTATTGCTAAGATCTTAGCAAATAGGTTCAAGCCTACACTGCCTTCCCTCATTGATATTGCCTAATCAGCTTATGTGGCAAACAGATCTATACAAAGCAATATCCGAATTGCCCAGGAATTGGCACATAGCATGAAAAAGGGTAGAAGAAAGCAATAAAGATAGACCTTGAGAAACCTTTTGACAGGATATCTTGGGACTCCATTCTTGGGGCTATGCATCATATGAACTTTCCATCAATTTTTCGAGAGTGAATTAAAATATGCATCACCTCCCCCACCTTATGTTTTTATATAAACGACTTAAGGTCCCCCCCCCCCCCCCCCCCCTCCCCCTCCTTTTAAGAATTTCAAAGGTCATCTGGCAAGGTGACCCAATTTTACCTTACCTCTTCATCATTGCTACTCAAATTCTAACTGCTCAAATTAAGCAAGATGTCTCTATTGGTAAGATCATCCCCTTCACTATAAACAACTTCTCTATAAGCCACCTACTTTTTGTTGATGATGTTCTCATCTCAATGGCTGCTACCTCCTCTAACTGCAAACGCCTATTAAGCATCCTCGAGAGATATAGTTCTATCACAAACCAAAAGATCAATTATTCTAAATAGAAGGAAAGACAGACTGAAGTCAATCTTATACATGAATCTTGGATCATATCCATTTACCTACTTGGGGGTCCCAATTTCTAATAGGGGACTCAGTATAAAGGAACAAATGTGTATCACTGAAAAAGTCTCCTCCAGACTCGCTGGTTGGAAAATGAAAATTTTAAATCAGGCTAGTCGTACTACTCTAATCAAATCTGCCCTTGCCTCTTTGCCAAATTATGCCTTAGGCTCTATAAATGTCTCCTAGGTATCATTAATTCACTTGAGAAATTGTCCAGGACTTCCTTATGGTCTGATGATGGTACCAAGAGGGTTTCTCACTTGATAAATTGGAACATGGTTCAAAATCCAAAAGCTACAGGTGTTCTGCACATATCAAAACCTCTCTATTAGCTGGCAGAATCATAAATCTCTTAAATAATCATGATAGCATTTGGTGTCAATTAGTTAAACAAAAATACTCAATCACCCCTCAACTCTAACTTGACGCCCATGGCTCCTTCTTGGAAGATGATTGTAATTGCAATGCATGATATCAAAGGTGGTTTCAAGAGTCTCATTCGTAATGGGAGAGCAACAAGTGTTAGTATTGATCCTTGGATTTTTTGTATTCCCCTAGCTTTAAAACCTACTTGTGTAAACATCTTCACTTATGTGTTCTATGAATGTGAGTGACTTGATTGTGAATTCTATTTGGAATTATGATTTTCTTGTCGACTCTTTTGGTATGGACTTAATTGCTTTAATCTTATCTATACATTTACCTGCTTGTACCAAGGATGATTTTCTTGCGGACTATTTTGATCAGTGGATATGGGGCCAGATCCTTGGGTATCCTAAATGTTAAATTTGTGTATCAATTCTTACATAAGCATGTACCAATTGCACCTAGTAGTTATGATTGGGGGGTGGAAGATGATTTGGAAAATTCCAGTGCTTAAAAAAATTCATATATTTTTGTGGAAACTCTCTCATGGTCGTTTGCCTACCAAGGATAGGATTATAAAATTCTCTAACATAGCAGACACTTTTTGTCCACTCTGCAAACAATTTTTGGAATCTCGAATCATTTTTTTTCCTATGAGCCTCCAACTCTAGACTCTGGCATGGAATATACTATCACTAACCTTTACTCACCTTTCTACTTGGTCCTCGAGCACCTAGATCCAGGAGGGTTCCCAACTGGAAATGCATTCTAGACTCAAGTTATTAACTTACATCCCTTTTTGTTTCTGGGGTATATGGAACCATCGCAATAACATCCTCTTCTTCTCCACTACCCTCACCTTACCTGTTGTGTGGCTTAGAGTGCAGGCTTATACCGAGGAATTTTTCAATATCCACTACCCTGAGGGCCCACCAAATACTGGTCCTATGTGGATCAAGTGGGATCCCCCACCTCCAGGATAGGTCTTACTCAACACGATGGTTCATTTGTTGGGCCTGGGGAGGTGGGAGGAGCAGGTTGCTTAGAGATACTAATGGTAATTTCCTTTTTGAAGGATCCTCTCTCGGTCCAGTCTGTGTTGGCTGCTGAAGCATGGGCATTGAAGCTTGGGATCTCTAGATGTGAAGACTTGGGACACACTCGAATTATTTGTCACACTGACTCGCTGTTGCAAGTTCAGATCTTCAGCAACCCAAATCTATGTCCATGGAGACTCAAGAATGTTATGCATGACATGTGGAATGTAGCCAACTCTTTTGATCAATTTGTTATTAAGCATATCTCTAGATTGTTAAATGGTGGGGCATATTTTGTTGCAAATCACAACAGACTTACCTCTGTTGCTTCTTTTTGGCCAGGTGAGCCCCCTCAGGGTCTCCAAAATTTTTTGTATCAAGACAGATCTAACTTTCATATCAATGAATGAATGACTACTCTTTTGTTTAAAAAAAATGCATGGGTGATTGATGATTATATACGACACATAGGTACATGTAATGTGCGTTCTGTTGGAGTTGGTGAATACTTCAGGGCCCCTTGTTTCTCACACCGGGTTCGCCCATGTGAGCTTAGGGGAATCTGAGTATTATCCATTTAACAGTATTGCTGGCGTACGAACGAAAGCGGGGGTTCGGGGGCAGCGCCCCCGAAACCTAGACGGGTTTTAGGCTTTTATTTAGCCGGCCCGTGTGGTTCGGATTAGGTTTTTTCTCTATTTGTTTGGGTTTTAAACCCAGTTTGAAGAGGCTATTAATAGCCTAATTTCTGATGTAATCTGTGTGGCGGCTGTAAACCTAAACAATATAGTGGAACCTCTTTGCAGGACGTAGCCCTCATCTCAAGGGTGAACCTGGGTAAATTCGTGTGTTTCCTCTATTTTTCTGCAATCTCTCTGCGATCTTCTCTCCTTGTTCTCGAATTTTCCCATCAATTGGTATCAGAGCACAAGTTGTTCGAGGAATTAGGGTTTATTCGAGATGTCAGGAGGATCACGGATTGAGATAGAAAAATTTGATGGAACGTGATTTGATCTCTGGAAGATGAAAATGGAGGATCTTCTCTGTGATCGAGATCTTTGGACGGCAATCGAGAAGGAGAGGCCAGCAAAGAAGCGGCGACGGCTGTAGATGCGGCGAAGGCTTCAGATACGACTTCCTCCAGTCAGGCAGATCCAAAAGCGATCGAAGAATGGGATCGGATTGATAGAAAGGCGAAGGGTTTGATTCGGCTTTGTCTCGCGGATTCAATTCTTACGAATGTGATGAGCGAACTTACAACTAGAGATCTGTGGAGGAAGTTGGAATCCCTATATCAAAGTAAGTCGTTGGTTAACAAGTTATTTCTGAGAAAGAAATTGTACAATCTTCAGATGCAGGAGGGTGACTCATTTTCTACTCATCTTTATAACTTTAACACGGTGATCAGTCAACTTGTATCAATCGGTGTTAAGTTTCAAGATGATGATAAGATAATAACATTGCTCTGTTCGCTGCCGAATTCATGGGACAATCTAATTGTCATGATTGGTGGCGGGGATAAAGAACTTTCGTATGAAAGTGTATGTGCTGCCTTGTTATCAGAGGAAATACGGAGAAAAGGATCAGCAAGTTCTAGTAAAGAGGCGCTGACGGCCAGAGGAAGGCAACCAGAAAGGAATCAAAATCAGAGAGGGAGATCCAAATCTCGTGGGCGTTCGAAGAGTAAAGATAAGAAGGTGCAATACTGGAGATGTCAAGAGTGGGGCCATCTGAAGCGAAATTGTAAAAACAAGCCGGTTCACAAGAAAGAAGCTGAGTCAACCTCGGACAAAAATGAAGCTGAGATAGGAGATATGTATGTGGCTTCTGCATATATGGTACAGTCAGATAAGAATGTCTGGCTCATCGATACTGGTGCTTCATACCACATGACACCTCATAGACACTAATTTTGTGAATATGAGGAGTATAATGGTGAGGATGTCATGCTCGGAGATGACACTGCGGTTCAGATTATTGGACGTGGCAGGGTGAAGCTGAGGATGAATGATGGCATTATGAAGACTCTACCAAATGTGATGCATATACCACTTATGAGCAGGAGTTTATTATCTGTTGGTACAATAGCAGATTCGAGTGTTATATTCAGTTGCGACAAGGATTCGTGCAAGATGGTCAGAGGGTCTATTGTGATTGCGTGAGGGGTTCGCTATGACACATTGTACAAGTTGCTCGGAGAGACTATATCTGTGGGCTGCGGATTTATTTCTGAAGAGGCCAAAGAAGATGAAGACATCACATTTATGCTGTGGCATCAGAGATTAGGCCATATCAGTGAGAAAGGACTTTCTACCATAGCATCAAGTCAGATGGTAGAAGGAGTTCCAGATTGTTCTGTGGGCTTCGGGTTCTGTGAACATTGCCTCCATGGAAAATAGAACCGAGTCAGTTTTCAACACACAGGTTCAAGAGCAACGAAGATTCTCGAACTGATTCATAGTGATGTCTTTGGACCAACTCCGACTCCATCTATTGGAGGATCCAGGTACTATGTTTCTTTTATAGATGATTTTTCGAGATACAATTAAATTTATTTTATCAAGAATAAATCAGATGTATTCAATAAGTTTCGAGAATTTAAAGTTTTGGTGGAAAACCAATTGAGCTGTAAGATCAAGGTCCTTTGTACAGATAATGGAGGTGAATTTTGTTCAGATAAGTTTGAGCAGTTCTGCGTGGACAATGATATTGCTAGGCAGAAGACAACTCCATATACACCTGAGCAGAATGGAGTAGCTGAAAGGTTAAATCGGTCACTCATAGAGAAGGCCAGATGTATGCTGAATTGGGGCAAGAATTCTGGGCAGAAGCTGTAGCCACAGCAAACTACCCGAAGAACCACTCACCGACCTCATCAGTGAAGGATCAGACGCCTTATGAGGCAATGTTTGGGAAGAAGCTAAATTTGTCTCATGTTCGGATGTTCGGATGTGACGCATATGTTCATATACCTAAGGAAAAGCGGGGTAAGCTTGACAATAAGTCTGAGAAGAATATATTTGTCGGATACAAAGAAGGGGTCAAGGGCTACAAACTATGGAATCCAAAGTCAAGGACTATTGTTTACAGCAGGGATGTTGTTTTCCGTGAATCACGTTCCCAAGTTGAAGTTCAAAAAAGTGACGAACTTAAGAAAGTGGTAGTGCTTGAAGAAGATTCTGATTCTGAAACTTCAGAGGTGGATGCACAAGATACTTCAGTTGAGTCTGTTACAGAACCGGATCAAGAGGACTCGATTAATGAAGTTGAAGATGCAGATTCAGATGAAGACCCAGATATTGGTACTATCATACCAGTTCTCAAGAGATCGGCACGAGAAAGAAGAGCACCTTTGAGATACTCTCTTACTGCTCTGAGTTCGTTTCATGCTTTGAGCATCATCGGAGAAGAACCTAGTTCTGTAAAAAATGCAAGGTCTATCTCTGGATAAGAATGAAACATGGAGCTTGTGTAAATTGCCTAAGGATAGAAAGGCAATTGGTTGCAAATGAGTGTTCAAGCGAAAGCTGAAACCGGATGGGTCTGTAGAGAAGTACAAGGCGAGGCTGGTAGCTAAAGGGTACTCTTAGGTTGAGGGAGTCGACTATGATGAGATTTTTTCTCTCGTTGCGAAAATGACTTCAATCAGATTTGTTCTATCTCTGGTAGCAGCATATAATCTTGAGGTAAAGCAGATGGATGCGAAGACGACATTTCTTCATGGGGACTTGGAGGAAGAGATATATATGAGGCAACCAGAAGGCTTTGAAGTTCAAGATAAAGAGAAGCTGGTGTGCAAATTGAAGAAATCTTTGTATGGATTGAAGCAGTCGCCAAGGATGTGGTACCAGAAGTTTGATACGTACATGCTCGAACTCAAGGTTGTATGTTCAGATTCAGATCATTGTGTTTATGTGAAGAGAGTTGGAGATCAGTTTGTCATTCTTACACTGTATGTGGATGACATGTTGCTGATTGGAAACAGTATGAAGATGGTGAATTCAGTGAAGGGTTTGTTGGCCAAGAAGTTAGATGAAAGACTTGGGGTCAACGAATTTTATTTTGGGTATGCAGATTAGAAGAGATCGTCAGAAGCGAAAGTTGTGGCTAGGACAGGAGAAGTACATAAAAGAAGTGTTGAAGAAATTTAACATGTCGGACTGCAAGCCAGTGGGTACTCCTATGTCTCTAGGAACCAAACTTTCTGCAGAGCAATGCCCGAAGACGGATGAAGACGCCGAAGAGATGGACCGTGTGCCATATGCAAGTGCAGTGGGCAGCTTGATGTACGCCATGGTGTGCACGCGTCCAGATATAGCCCAAGCAGTGGGAGTCTTGAGTCGGTATATGTCTAACCCAGGCAGGGAACATTGGAATGCTATCAAGAGAGTTTTTAGGTATCTTCATGGAACTTCAGATTCTGCTTTGTGCTTTGAAGGTGCGGGAAAAGGAAAGAGGCTTGATATTATGGGCCATCTAGATGCTGATTGGGGTGGAGACATTGATAGTAGACGGTCCACTAGCGGATATATTTTTACATTATTTGGGGCTGCACTAAGTTGGATGAGCAAGAGACAAAGCGTGGTAGCACTTTCTTCTACAGAAGTAGAATATATGACTCTTACTCATGCTGTAAAAGAGGCCATATGGCTACGACGGTTGTGCTTGGAGCTCGAATTTGAGCAAGGTGCTATAGAGGTGAGATGTGATAATCAAGGTGCTATTCAGATAGCTAAGAATCCCGCATTTCACTCATGCACAAAGCATATTGACATCCAATACCATTTTATTCGGGAAAATGTGGAAAAGAAAGAGGTTCAGCTTGAAAAGGTTGATACAACAGAGAATAGTTCTAATTTTCTGACTAAAGCAGTTACAGGTGCAAAGTTTGAGTGGTGCTCTACTGCTGTCGGATTGAAGAAGAATGTTGCTGGCAAGGCTCTCATTGGTGTGAAGTATCCACCAAGTGGAAGAATGTTGGAGTTGGTGAATACTTCAGGGCCCCTTGTTTCTCACACCGGGTTCGCCCACGTGAGCTTAGGGGAATCTAAGTATTATCCATTTAACAGTATTGCTGGCGTACGAACGAAAGCGGAGGTTCGGGGGCAGCGCCCCCCGAAACCTAGACGGGTTTTGGGCTTTTGTTTAGCCGGCCCGTGTGGTTCGGATTAGATTTTTTCTCTATTTGTTTGGGTTTTAAACCCGGTTTGAAGAGGCTATTAATAGCGTAATTTCTGATGTAATCTGTGTGGCGGCTGTAAACCTAAATAATATAGTGGAATCTCTTTGCAGGACGTAGCCCTCGTCTCAAGGGTGAACCTGGGTAAATTCGTGTGTCTCCTCTATTTTTTTGCAATCTCTCTGCGATCTTCTCTCCTTGTTCTCGAATTTTCCCATCATGTTCAGTCATAATTGGGCTAAAAGACGAATAATTGATGCGAACGTTTGATGTATTGAAAAATCATAATACATCATAAAGTTGAAGAATAATTCTTTTTCACTTAATAGAGTAAGAAGCAAAATCCTGCACTTATTTATGTATTTCAAGGAAACTAAACCTTATGAAGTGAAGTCATGTATTTGCGTATATGCTTCTTGGGGAACAAAGTCCTAAAGATGACTAAAATAAAGTTGCTCAATATTATGATATGTGTGTTCCCGATGGTTTGGACTAGCTAACCAATGTGATGAGGTTGTGATGGCAGATGGATTAATAGAGGAGAATGAAATCCCAAAAATAATAAGAAAACAACTAAGTATATCTAGGAATCC
The DNA here is from genome assembly GCA_030549335.1 of Pontederia crassipes. Lineage (NCBI taxonomy): Eukaryota > Viridiplantae > Streptophyta > Magnoliopsida > Commelinales > Pontederiaceae > Pontederia > Pontederia crassipes. The sequence continues at coordinate 27,464,429 of CM060196.1, forward strand.
ACCAAGACACACGTAGTCAAAAGATAAGAACTCAAAGTTCATAATTCAACAAAACATAACATGACCTCACACCATACATTCATCTCTATTTATACTAGTTCTAATTAAATAACATAATAAATGAGAGACTCTTCAACTCTCAAGATGCTCCTTCATTTTCCAAGATGATCTTTCGCTTCTAATACTTCACTTTTCAAGATGACACTTCACTTCTCAAGATAATCCTTCAATTTTCAAGATGACTATTCACTTTCCCAAGTTGTCTTCTCGATTTCTTCAATATTCTTTAAGTTGCATGATGTTTCATCTCTCAATGTATCTTCTAAACTTCTACATAATATTAAATGTTCTGTAGACACATGACTCTTTGAAATCTTAGCAATCATTCATGGCATTTAATGTTTTCTTTTTTAAATTCTAAAAGATCTCCATATCACCTCATCTTCACCCATTTAATCTCCATCATTCTCCCTCGGTTGGGAAAGACTTGTCCTCAAGTCGAATTTCTTCAATCTCTTCCACATAAGAGGATGAATATGAGACATTAAAAATTGTTGAAACTCCATAACTTTCAAGCAAATAAACTTGTATGCATTTTCTCTTATCCTTTCTAGAATTTGAAAAGAACCACATGCTCGAGGCTTTAGCTTTTCAAAACATGCTAGAAGAAATCATTCATTTTAAAGATGAATCCATAGTAGATCTCCTTCCTTAAAATTCATGGGCCGTCTACACTTGTCAGCTTGCTCCTTATACTTCTCGTTCTATTGAAGAATTTTCTTTCGAACGCGTTCATGCAAATCTCGAATCTGTTTTACTTTTTCTTCTGCATCACTACTGAAAGAACTAGTTACAGGAAGATGGAGTAAATATAATTGACCTGCAAAATTAGCTCCATAAACAATTTTGAATGGACTTTTGCCAAAAGACTTGATGTGATACCGATTATAAGGAAACTTTGCTTGAGCCAATTGTCGATCCCATTGTCGAATATTCTCCTTTAACAAGGATCTTTCCTGGTTGACCTTCAATTGGAGGATGATGGGAAGAGCTAAATTGAAGAATAATTTTGAGCTTTCTCCATAGTGTGGGAAAAAATAACTTCCAAAATTTGTCTCACGATCAAAAGTGATAGTCTTCAGAATACCATGAAGCTTCACAACTTCCTTAAAGTAAAGGTCAATAACATGAGATACTTCCGAGGTTTTGATACATGGAGCAAGGTGTGCCATGATAGTGTTGAAATTGGCAATGAAAAGTCGATAAAAGGATGCTAATCCATGAAAGCTTTGAATCTTGCAATCACTTTGGCGGAGGCCAATTGCCATTGTCTCGACCTTGCTTGGATCCATGCTAATGCCTTCCTGAGAAATAACATATCATAAGAAAATGATACGATTAGTGATGAAGTGACATTTTTTAAGATTCACGAATATCTGTTGCTCTCGAAGAATTTCAAAAACTGAGCGAAGATTCTCAAAGTGCTCCTGCATACTTGAGCTAAAGATATCGTCGAAATATACCACTAAAAACTTGTCGACGAATGACTTGAAAATAAGGTTCATGAAGCACATAAATGTACTAGGAGCATTATAGAGACCAAATGACATTACCAACCACTCATAGAGGGACTTCCCTGTCTTGAATGTAGTTTTTCATTCATCTTTTTAACACATTCGTATTTGATGATATCCATTTCTTAGATCAATCATTAAATCATCAAGATGCGATATAGGGAACCGATAGTTAATGATAATTTTGTGCACTGCTCGTCTCTCTACACGCCTCCTCGATGAGTCATCTTTCTTTGGAACAAGGAGAGTAAATATTGCACATGGGCTTAAGATGTTAAGAATTAAACCTCTTTGCAATAATTCAACTTGTCATTGCAATTCTTTACACTCCTTCAGACTCATTCGATAAGCCTCTTTATTTGGGATGAAAGAATCTGAGATCAAATCAATATTATATTATATTCCCTGCATACGTGAAAGTTTTGTAGGAATATCATGATGGAACACATCTTGAAATTCATCAAGTAAAGACTTCAAAGTAAAAGAGATATCACTTGGATCTTCGTTCTTTTCCATGAGCCCAAGTGTATATGCGTCTGAAGAATGATTCATGGCTTGAAGACATTGAGGCCTTGATGGATAAGAACTTCCATCTTTAGATTTATATTTAACTTCTATATTTGAGAGAGCCAAAGTAACCTTCATACTATCCTTAGTAAAGAAAGTATACTTGCAGTCATCATAAATAACATTGTGGTCATATAACCAAGAACAACCAAGAAATAAATGACAAGCATCCATAGGAACCACTTCATATAATATTTCATCCTTATATTGATGTCCAATAGAAAATTGAGTAAGGCAATGTTTATGAACATCATTACCTTTCTGAAGCCAAGAAAGATTATAAGGATCTAGACGTTTCTCCAATTTGAGCTTCAATTTTTCCACCAAAGTTTTTGAAACAATATTTTCACAACTCTCATTATCAATAATGATGGTGCATACATTTTCATGTGAAGCACCTTGAGTATGATCACTACAAGAAAATTGCCAATTTGCGGCAAAATATTTTCGACGGACAGGAATCCTTCGCATTTTTCGACAGCATTTGTGATGGATAGAAAAAACCTTCCAAAATATCGAGGGCCAAATTATCCGAAATTATTGACGGAAAATATCCGTCAGTACGTTATCGACGGGAATATCCTTCGAAATTAACGACGGATTCAAATCCATCGATAATTCCGAAGGCCATACCCATCGTTAAAAATATTTATAATAATATATATGTGATATAATATAAGTATACATTTAATATTTTATAATTAAAATTACTGACGGATTTAGCATTCAAAATTATCGAAGGATATTAATCCGTTGATAATTTCGAAGGCCATGGCCGTCGGTAATTAATTTTAATAATAATATATATGTAATATATTTTTAAAGAGTCATATTGTGATTAATATTATAAATAATCATTATGTTTATAATATAATACATATCTCTTACATTTACTTAAAATATTCATAAATATAATATGATATTATTAATGTTAATAATAAGATTTTATATATAAGTATTTATAATGAATAATATTATTTTAATTACCGACAGGTAGTGTCCTTCTCACATACTGACGGAGTTAAATCCTTCGGTAATTCTGAAGAGATTTTCCTTCGGTAATTAAAATAATAATATATTATTAATGTTTATAATATAATACATATCTCTTACATTTACTTAAAATATTCATAAATATAATATGATATTATTAATGTTAACAATAAGATTTTATATATAAGTATTTATAATGAAAAATATTATTTCAATTACCGACGGGTAGTGTCCTTCTCACTTATTGACGGAGTTAAATCCTTCGGTAATTCCGAAGGGATTTTCCTTCGGTAATTAAAATAATAATATATTTATAATATTTATAATATAATACATATCTCTTACATTTACTTAAAATATTCATAAATATAATATGATATTAGTAATGTTAATAATAAGATTTTATATATAAGAATTCATAATGAATAATATTATTTCAATTACCTACGGGTATTGTCCTTCGAAATTATCGACGGATACTAAATCCTTCGGTAATTCCAAAGGAATTTTCCTTTGGTAATTAAAATAGTAATATTTATTATATAAACATTGATGAAAAAATAATATTATTTTATTTGTCAACGAAATTTTCCAAAGGATATACCCGTCGCTAACTCTAATATTTTCCCGCGCACTTTTCCCTCCTTCTCCTCTTCTTCAAACTCCCTATATTTACCCCTGTCCCTCTATTTCTCTCCCCTTCCCTTTATTTATTTCTCTCCTCCTCTCGCTCTCGCCCCCCCCCCTCGGCGGCGGCGGCGACTCACTCCGATGTGACTTCGGCGATCCTTTCGGACGCCTGTGCACCGAATCCGGTGCCCTGCGTGCAGATCCGGCCGTGAGTGCATTGGATCCGGTGCACTGCGGTCAGATCCGACACCCTGTGTGCCGGATCTAGCGGTAGACGGCCGATCCAGCGCCCTACGACTAGATCCATCCGCCGGTGCATCGAATCGGTCGCTTGCGGCCGAATCCGACCGCATGTACGCCAAATCGGCCGCTGCGTGCGGATGGGTGGATCCGACCGCATGGCGGCAGATTCGGCGCGTAGTGGGGTTCATGGGCGGCCGTTCCGTCGTGTAGGCGGTGGATGGGGCGCACACGATCGATCCGTAGTTCACAATCGGACGGCCACCTCACCCTCTCCCTCTCTCTCTTTCTCGATCCGATCCCCTGTGCTGGATCGGCTGCCGGTATCAGGCGGCCTATTTTTTTATTATTTTTAAAAATTTCTCGACGGATGTTGCCATTGCACTCCGTCGGTGCCTATGACAGGCGTTGGCCGTCGAAGGCTTTGACAGGTTGCCGGCCCGCCAAAGATTTCGATGGGTCGGACCCGTCGAAGGCTTAGACAAGTTACCGACCCGCCGAAGGTTTCGGGGGGTCCGACCCTTCGATAGGAACCCCCCCTGGTCGATACTACCGACGGAATATTTCGTCGAAACCCGTCGGAACCTACGAAGGGTCATCGTCCTCTCTTTCTAGCTCGGTATCACAATTAGTATTTTCTGACGATAAAATCCGTCGAAAATTTTGAAGGATGACCTTCCCTTCGAAATTCTGGACGGATATTATCCGCCAAAAATTTTGAAGGCGAGTTATTCGTCGAAACTTTCGAAGGAGCATTTGAGGACCGTCGATAATTTTTTGCGATGACAAAATTTCCAACTAACGATATCCGTCGAAAAATCTGTCGCAAAGGCATATTTGCGACGGATTTTGAAGATTTTGCGATGGATAAATCCGCCGCAAATTCGCAATATTCTTATAGTGGATAGATATTGTGATGAAGCCATGTTTCTTCTTCATCATGTTATGATTTTGAGAGGTGTCGAACGACTCTCCTTCATCATTATAAGTAATCTCCTCTTGTTCATTGTTCTCCTCCTCATCAGGATGTATGTCAAATATAGATTTTTCTTCAACTTCTTCAATAAGAGAGATGACCCTTCGATTTGGACAATCGAGAGCCATATGACCAAATCTTCGACATTTAAAGCATTGTTTAGAGGCATGATTTTAAACAATGTGAGGATTACCTTTTTGTGTCGAAGTGGTCTTTGAAGAAAACATTTTGTTAGAAGGCGATAGGGTCTTGATGGCTGGAATACTCCCTCGGTTAAGGCCTCCTTCTTTTTCAAAGTGTTTACGAGCACTTTTCTCCTTTGGTTGGCTTTCAACATGAGCCGCTTGTTTGAAGTTGCTAGAGAAGGAAACTTGTTTGTAGCTGACGGGTAGGAATTTCTTTTTTAGCTCCCTTTTCATCTTTCCCCATGTCACAATTTTTTGCTTTCCTTCACGCTTCCTTTGTCTCTTTAGATTCTCCCACCATATCAAAGCATGTTTCTTCAGTTTGATGGCAATAAGTTTGACCTTCTTATCTTCTGGGATGCTTTTATAGTCGAAAATCCATTCGACTATTGTAAGCTAGTCGATGAAGATTTTTGGATGTAGTTTACCTTCAAAGTCGGGGATGTCAACTTTGACGCCATAGTCACCATGTTGATGTCATTGGCTGAGACGAAAAGAACCCCTTATAGTAGGTGAATCACTATCATCTTCATGGAACGGATTGAAATCTTCTTCATCATCAACTTGCGAATCATGGCATTGCTCGTCACGATTTGCAGCCTGGATAACTTCAAGCTGTTGTTGGAGTTGTTGCACTTGCCTTCTCAACTCGTCCATCTCGATATCACAAATATCACGCTCGTTGTCGCCCATGTTGACGTTCGAACCACGTCGACACCCGCCATGGAAAGAACTGGAGCTCTGATGCCAACTGATGGCGGATGGATTAATAGAGGAGAATGAAGCCCCCGAAAATAATAAGAAAATAACTAAGTATATCACGTAATCCACCAAGACACACATAGTCAAAAGATAAGAACTCAAAGTTCATAGTTCAACAAAACATAACATGACCTCACACCTTACACTCATCTCTATTTATACTAGTTCTAATTAAATAAAATAATAAATGAAAGACTCTTCAACTCTCAAGATGTTCCTTCATTTCCCAAGACGATCTTTCGCTTCTCAAGATGATACTTCACTTTTCAAAATGACACTTCGCTTCTCAAGATAATCCTTCACTTTCCAAGATGATTATTCATTTTCCCAAGTTGTCTTCTCGATTTCTTCAATATTCTTTAAGTTGCATGATGTTTCATCTCTCAATGCATCTTCTAAACTTCTGCATAATATTAAATGTTATTTAAACACATGATTCTTTGAAATCTTAGCAACCATTCATGACATTTAATATTTTCTTTTTGAAATTCTAAAAGACCCTCATATCACCTCATCTTCACCCATTTAATCTCCATCAGGTTGATATGATTCTTTCAACCATTGTTAAGATCAAAGATGACGTAAGATAAAGTATGAATGAAAGTAAAGTTAATCTTCAAAGTATCTTATGAAAAATAAAGAAAATTAAGATGATGATAAAGTAAAGATGGGACATAAAATCCTACACTTATATATGTGCTTCAAGGGCATCAAGTCCTGTGAAGTAAAATCCTACATCTATGTATGTGCTTCCTAAGAAACAAAGTTTTTCATAAAAACATGTGTGTATTACTGAAAATGGCTAAAATAAAGTCTCTCACTACTATGATGTGTGCGTGCTTTCTAAGAATTGCCTTAACATAAAATGAAAGTCAATATGATGATTTTATGTGATAAAGATGCAAGATGAAAAGTTCCACTTCAAAATATCACATGATAAAGAAAGAAAGAAGTAATGAAGAAGGTCCAAAGTGTTAGAAAATAATCCTGATGAAATGTTAGGTAAAAAAAAAATGAAAGATGTTAATTAAAGAAACTCCTAGGATGTCCATGACAATGAAACTAAAATGCAATGATTAGTTATATGTCATGTATATTTATGAATGAAGGTAAGCCAAGATATTAATATTTCAAGGAATGTTATGTCAAGAATGATAAGCATAATGTAATGTCATGAAAAAATAATGATACATATCATGCATGTTTATATCTTTATGTTATTATGATGATAATGGTAGATGCATCACATGTAGACTCATGTGACAAGTTATCAAGACACACATGACTTTTACATATTGTAACTAGAAAATCTTGTACTCTGGATTTGTACGAGTAATCAAGAATAAAGGATGACTAAAATGTTGCACCTCCTTAATTTAAATAAGTGGTATTGTTCTAATTGAACATTGATGCTAATTATGTAAATATAATATTATACATTAGATTCTATATTAATTTTATATAATTAATATTATAATATAATAAATAAAATTATAAATTTTACTTTATTTAGTTAATTAATATATTTTTTTATATTTTTATACTATTATTTTTTTGTACTATAATACTAAGCAAAATAGTATAATTAATTATAAAATATTGTAATTATTAGAATAAATTTATTTTTTATAGTTTTTAATAATATATTAATAAATAAGTATATATAGTATTAAACTAAATAATATTATAGAGGAATATTAGTGTGCTACCACACAATAGTGATAGTACTGTGCGCCCACTACTCCAAGGTTGTTTGATATGTGATGGAGGGACGAGATGAAGAGTGATATAAACCGCTTCAACGCACGATGGTTCATCATGATTCAGCCCGGCTCAAGTGGAGAGAAGGAAGGTGGCCGAGCGGAGCGTGGTGGGGGGGGGGGGGGGGGGGGAGGAGATAAGATTGGCTAAGGGGATGGCGAAGACGAGAATGACAATAGAGATAAGCTTTCTTTGCACTATATTTTTTCTCCTTTGATATTCACACTTTTTCTTTCCTTCATTTTTCATTCTCTCTCTCTTCTCTAATATGTCTCTTGTCTCCTATATTTGTTCTTGTCCCTCTAATAGTAATTTCTCTTTCTTAAGTATTGTCATTTTTCTCTTTGTTAATATCTCATTTTTCTCTTAATTTTTCACTTTCAACTTTTTATAAATCTTTCTTTGTTGGAGCAAAGTTTTTAATGACATATAAAATTATATTTTGATGATACAAACATCAAAGATTAAAGTTAAACATTGAAAAAAATTAAAGAAAAAGAGATAACTTTATACACTACACTTTGATTAAATAATTGACTATGGTCCTATTAAATTCTGAATGAATCATGAATATTTGTAGATAATCCTGTTAGTTATCCATAGAATTTAAGATTATGTAATTTGGATAACTGTGCAAAAAGTTGTGCTCAAAATAGTGCAGGATGGTCAACCTACCGGTCGAAATAAAGAAAGCCGGTCGAGACAACACCGGACGATCGATAAATACTAAGCATGTCCTGGTTGATGTCGAGATGATACCGGTCAACCGATCAAGCGTAGAAGCTGAAGAAATCACGCAACGGTCACATAGACCGGACGACCAATTCAGATATGCAGTCGACCAGCCTCCGAGTCAAATGAATAGTTGGTAGTGGTATTTGGGATTGAGTAGTGATAACTTGCTGAAATTAAAGAAAAGAGTCAATTTTTCATTTTTTTTGTCTCCCAACTCACTAGCTGCAAGTGCACAGGTAAGTTGTAGTAAACTCGGGTTGTCATATCCACAAAGATTTAAAGTCCTAAACTACCTAAAAACAGTTTAGATTAATCCTAAGTAAGGTGGCAAAAATAGATTTTTAAAGGAATGAAAACAAATTTTTCTATGAAATGCAGAATGATAACTTCTTTTGGGGTTTTGGGAATTTATCAAAACTGAATTATAAATGCAAAATTAATGGCTAGAAAGGTTTAACTATCAATGAAGAAGATTCTTCTAGGATTTGGGGTTCATCTAAATTAATTAAGGATGGAATGGATCAAGTTATCATTAAATGTCCAACTTTTGATTCAACCTGAAAATGGCAGTCCCCACAGCTCAATTGGCCTCTAACTAAGCAATATATGATCATATAGTTGTTATCTAGGTTGAATCAAAAGAGGGTCCTCACTGAAAATCAAGTTATCAATGGATTCAAATGAAGGCTCAATGCTGATTTTTACAATTCAAAGAAATTCTGAAATGGTAACTTGAAATTGCAATCTTAAAAAGATGGAACCACTCCAAACAATCAAACCAGGATGAAATCTACCCAAATATGGTGCTTGAGCTCCTTGATTCATCTCTGAATTCCAGGGGATTTTAATTCAACCTCTCGGTTGCAAAATAGAATGAAATCCACACAAAACTCCAATTAAAAGGGTTAAGAAACATCCTATCAAAATGAGGGGAATTCAGTGATTGTCCAATGCTCCTTGGGTCATCTCTGACTCTCAAGAATGACCTTAAGACTACCTCTCAGTAGTGGATTAAAATTAGGCTTAACAATGGAAATCAGAATTCAATTGGAAAATAGAAACTAGAAATCAGCAAATAGAATTATGCAATTCAGGAAATCAGAATCATATATCAATGGAACTAGGTTTATCAATTGCTTCTTGATCCATCTCTGGACTGCAAGAGATCCCTAAGGTTCACCTCTCAATGATTGAATAAAATCAGGGGGTTCAATTGATAAAATAGTTTTCAGCAGGAAATCAGAAAACAGATTTCATTAAAGTTCAAAAATCAAATTTGCAATCTGTTTTGAGTCAAAGATAATATGCCAACATCTTGATTCATTCCTGAACAAGATATGAGCAATAAAACATTTCAGTTACTCAATTAATCAGGTCCACAATGATAAATAAATTCAAATTGTTCATGAAATCAGATTCAGAAAAAAAATCAGGAAATCAAATTTTCAGGAAACCAAAATCAGAAATCAGATTTGCAACTAAATGGAATCCAGAAATCTGACTTTATCTCTTAATGCATTTCTGAAGGATGATTAGATCAAATAATACACCTCAGTCATAGTTTACAAATGGATCTAATGATAGCATGAATCAATGCAGAATAGTTCTGAAATCTGAAAACCAGAATTGATTTCAGTGCAGGATTACAAATCAGTCCATATCCATCCAAAATTAATCCAAACTACTACCCTATTCTAGAAAAAATGGAGTTTAGCTCCTGATATATACAAAGATTGACATAAAATAGAATGGAGAACAGGTACAAATCATCCTTTGGCAGCTCTCGACAACAATTCCAGCAGCAACCAGTAGCTCCTCCAACAGCAGCAGCTCCCTCTTGCTCCAAACCCTCAATGTCCAGCCCCTCAATGACCAGCCCCTCAATGACCAGCCCCCCTTTCTCTCCTCCAGAAATTCCCCTTTTATCTGACTCCTATCCATCCTTGGATCAACATCAGAATGTTCTTTATCCTTTGATTGCAGCCATGTGTCCTGGTCCTGGAAGAATCTGTAGTGACAGCTTTTTGGACAGCCAAAAAGTAAGTGGTCCCCCCTCCTTTTTCTCCCTTTTTCAGTCCTATTCCACCTGCTAAAAGGCACATAACAGCAAGTATCAATATCTTCTAATAAGAAATAGACAAATAAGGGTAAGAACCACAAGTAGGTTCAGCTCAGTGATCAAAAGGAATTTTATGTTGTGCAGGATTGGAAATCTATATGAAAATTTGATGGTTTTGGGCCCGGAAATGATAACTTGTCACAAATCATGAAAATTATCCAAATGCAAGTGATTCAAAGCATTACAAGCATCAAATGAACTATGATAACAAGTGAGTGCAGTAAGAAAGAATGAGATTTCTAAGAAGTAATAACTTGGGTTCCCAAAAATGATAACTTATATGACTTAAAAACAATAACTTGTGATAACTTGAGTTGTGGTTTTCCAAATGTGATGAAATTTTACCAGCAATGAGTTAGAACAATAACAAGATGATTGCTTAAGGTCCTTGTGCAGAATTAATGGTTTTGCATGTCGAAATGATAGAATTGCCCTTTAACGATAACTTGGCACTTGAAAAATGATAACTTGTTCAAATGGACTTAAAACTTTGCACAAGTTGAGATGTGACTATCCAAATATGATTTATACATGATAATGATGGATTTAGGGCAAGAAAACCATTGAAAATCAGTTCATTCAAAATAATGATAACTTGACATATAAGAATGATAACTTGTCCTCAAAATGATAACTTGGCATAGAATTTAAATATTAATGGATTTTGCCATTTCAGAACCTCTATGCACATGGAATTAAGTATGAAATGAGGAATATCAACTAGTTATCACAATGTATGCATTCCAAGTATAATTGGCTCAAATGTAGGCAAAAGTGGGACTCGATATGTATAAAATGCATCTAAAATGGGCTAGAAACATATAGTGATCAGCAAGTGATCAAACTCCCCCAAGTTTAGTCTTTTGCTTGTCCTCAAGCAAAACATTCAGAAATTAAGGATGAATTTGAATTTACCATCCACAAATGAATAGAAAGATCAGCTGAATAAGACCTAAATGAGTTTCCCACTTGGCTAACATTCCATCCCATTCTTTCCAATCCCAAATTCTAGCTGAGGAGTCACAAAGGTTAATGCAAATTTAAGCCATAATAGAAATACAAATATTAACTGATTTGGATTGTAAGGATTGTCAACTTTACTAAAAAATTTGAAACATTAATCTCTTCATGAACAGATTTTTCTTCATTTGCATAAACAGGTTTGAAAACCTGACTTTTATTCATGAGGATGCAATAAACAGGTTTGAACCTGATTTTTATTCATGCTGGTCATAGGATAAAAATTCTGGCTTTATTCAGGAGAGGTTTCTTTTTGGAATTTTCACTCTCTTTATTCATGTATGCATGCAATGCAAAATGCAACTTTTCATTTTCCTTTTTCTTTCTTTTTCATTCTATTCATGAAGTGAGCAATGGTTCAAACTCAAGTATAGGTTAGATCCTTAAATGCAAATAGTCAAGAATTCATATTTAACATGGTAGAAAGATCATTGACTCCTTTCTAGACATCTTCTACTTTCCAATTAATCCATGAATGTAGCTAGTGTTAATCCACAAAAAAAAAATTTCAGCTGGAAATTCATTCAAATGCATCTAAATTCATAATGCCAATTAAAGCAAGAAGGCTAATGGCCAAGTTGGCCACTTGGTATTGGAGTGTACCCACTGTCATAATGAAGTATTTTACCCATTTTAGAGTTAAAATAAATTCAGAATTAACTTGAGCTCAAAAATTGATAACCGAGTGATAACTAGTGATAACTTGTGAAAACCAATGATAACCTGGTATGAATTATAATATGAACATTAAAATCAATTGAAAACATGATGTAAAGGTTAGAAAAGCACCAGGTTTTCTCCCCCAAGCTTATTCTCAACACTGTCCCCAGGATTAAAAATCAAAGGCAAGGGAGAGGGGTGGGTGGGAGTGAAATGCATGGAATTGGCCATTTGAATCCTCTTGGCCTTTCAACCAGAAGCTTTGGGTGATCTAATCTTCATTAGTTGCAATTAATCCTGCAGAGAAACAAAGGATATTAGTGGAATGACAGATTTATAACTAATCAGATTTTTTAGTGCAGATTTCAACAATGCATTGGGAATTTCTGAAATGCACTGAAATTAGGCTATAATAGATTGGGATAACTGAAATGAATGTTAATTCAGATGATGATATGATCAATGTAGCATAATGAGAAAGATATTATCAGTTATCATTAAGTTTTCAGTGGAGAAATCAAGATTAAGGGGTATGGGTACTCCCTGAATTTGAGTGAATTGAACATGTTTCTCATCACTTATTCCTGCAAAAATAGAAAGATTAGGTAGATAATGGCTTGGGTTACCTCCCAAGAAGTGTCTTTCTTTAATGTCTTTGGCTAGACATTGTTACAACTCTTGATGTCAAGGAGGTTTAAATAGTGTGATATGATCAAGTAGAGATCTCAATCTGTGGACAACTTTACTAATCAAGTATGGATCTCTTAGTTTCACAATATTTGACCTTCGTTTTTCAGTTGGATGTATCCCTCCTTCATTGTACCAGAAATATACTAACTTCTCATTCCATAACTTCTCATCTATGACATCTGAATCTCCTGGATCACCATCTTGTTTAAGCAACCATTTCTTCAATGGCCTCTTTAAATGCAGCATTGTTGGAAGATATTTGAGCTCTTGGTTCCATCTTTCAGTAGGCAAGCAATGATCTTCCTTCTACAAATCTGAATTCTGCTATAGCCTCTATTTGGAAAGAAATTTCTTCTACTTTTGTATCCTCCTTGGCCATTTCAGTTTCATCATGTGGCTTTGCTGTCATAACCAGTTGCCCAATGGAAAAAGAGATGAGTGAGACTTTAGAACTTTGAATGACTTCAAATGAATTAGTGCTTGCTTCAAGTTCAGGCCACTTCTTCTCTTTTGATGTTTCTTCATCTTTGACCCTAAGATGTTGACATTCTTCAACTGATCCATGATGGTTTGTGGAGCAAATTGCTTCAAATGAAACTTTTGGATAGTTGGGTGCATGAAGTAACTCATCTTTAGGGATAGACAATAAGTGAATTGAGTTGCAGCCCTCATCACAATGGAGTGTATCTGATAGTTTCTCCAAAGAATCAAAATCAAGGTCTTCTATAATTAATTCTTCATTGGATGGGAACCTTATGAGTGGATCTTCAATGTGATTTATTGCTGGTATCATTGGAGTAGCTTTTTCAATAACTTCAGCAACTTCATCTTGTTTCTTGGCTTGTTCTATAAGTGTGATAGACTCATTTTCAATTTCAGCCTCCATGACCACTTTTTCTTCATTCATCTCTTTCTCAATTTCCATCTTCATTTCCTGAATTTCTTCTTTCAGAAGGGCAGATTGGATTTGTGGGGCTTCTTGACTGGACTGCAAACAAAGCTTGGCCTCCAATCCAGTTCCAAGAACATCTACTTTCATACATATTGTTTTCAACTTTGTAAGTTGCTCGTCCTGCCGCCTCATGAAGTCCTCCAACATAATCTCCATTCGATTAAGTGATTGCTGATCTTCTGAAATATCCCTGCTTGCAACTTGAAAATTTGACTCTTGACCTTGATTGTGATGGTAATACAAATGATTTTGTGAGTCATAAACATAAGGATTGTTGCTTAAGAAGTCTTGCTCAGGATTCCAATAATTTGAAACATAATGACTACTAGTTGAGAAGCCTTCCTCTTGATTCTAGTAATTTGAACTTTCATGACCATATGAGGCATACATGTAAGCATTAGAGGACTGCTGAAATTGTGGTGAACCTTGATTGCAATAAACTTGTGATGGTTCTCCAACATGAAAACCATATTTTTGAAGAGTTTTGGACACGACATCTTCAACTATAGAATCCAATTCCTCCTGGCTCAAGGGTGTTTCACTTGATTGATAATAGTCATAGGATCAAGTTTCCCAACTCATATCCATCTTTTCTTATTTCTCTCTCAGAAGTCAAATTCATAATTTTCTACAATTGCTGGGTGAATAACGATATCTAAATGTCCTAGGAGCAGCCTTGTTTTGATTGGTAGACTCCTTCTCAAAAGTTCTTCTCCTAGCCTCTTCTCTTTGCAATCTCCTTCTCCTATTGAATCTTCTTTCAGTTGAGGATCAGATAGGTAGAGGTCTCCCTGAAGTTTCAAATCTGCATAAATTCAATTCAGAAGTATCAAATTTATAAAAAAAAGAAAGAAATCTGTACAAAAATTGAAAATTGGGAATGATAACTTGCAAAAACTAAAATTGGCCTAACAAATGAACTAAAAACTAATTTAAAACTAATCTAAACTATCTAAGTTAGTCTAATTTACCTCAAATCTAAACTAAAATTGGCGTCAAAAATTTGGTAGTGATATTTGGGATTGAGTAGTGATAACTTGCTGAAATTAAAGAAAAGAGTCAATTTTTCATTTTTTTTGGTCTTCCAACTCACTAGCTGCAAGTGCACAGGTAAATTGTAGTAGACTCGGGTTGTCGTATCCACAAAGATTTAAAGTCCTAAACTACCTAAAAATAGTTTAGATTAATCCTAAGTAAGGTGGCAAAAATAGATTTTTAAAGGAATGAAAACAGGTTTTTCTATGAAATGCAGAAAGATAACTTCTTTTGGGGTTTTGGAAATTTATCAAAACTGAATTATAAATGAAAAATTAATGGCTAGAAAGGTTTAACTATCAATGAAGAAGGTTCTTCTAGGATTTGGGGTTCATCTAAATTAATTAAGGATGGAATGGATCAAGTTATCATTAAATGTCCAACTTTTGATTCAACCTGAAAATGACAGTTCCCACAGCTCAATTGGCCTCTAACTAAGCAATATATGATCATATAGTTGTTAGGTAGGTTGAATGAAAAGAGGGTCCTCATTGAAAATCAAGTTATCAATGGATTCAAATGAAGGCTCAATGCTGATTTTTACAATTCAAAGAAATTCTGAAATGGTAACTTGAAATTGCAATCTTAAAAAGATGGAACCACTCCAAACAATCAAACCAGGATGAAATCTACCCAAATATGGTGCTTGAGCTCCTTGATTCATCTCTGAATTCCAGGGGATTTTAATTCAACCTCTCGGTTGCAAAATAGAATGAAATCCACACAAAACTCCAATTAAAAGGGTTAAGAAACATCCTATCAAAATGAGGGGAATTCAGTGATTGTCCAATGCTCCTTGGGTCATCTCTGACTCTCAAGAATGACCTTAAGACTACCTCTCAGTAGTGGATTAAAATTAGGTTTAACAATGGAAATCAGAATTCAATTGGAAAACAGAAACTAGAAATCAGCAAATAGAATTTTGCAATTCAGGAAATCAGAATCATATATCAATGGAACTAGGTTTATCAATTGCTTCTTGATCCATCTCTGGACTGCAAGAGATCCCTAAGGTTCACCTCTCAATGATTGAATAAAATCAGGGGGTTCAATTGATAAAATAGTTTTCAGCAGGAAATCAGAAAACAGATTTCATTAAAGTTCAGAAATCAGATTTGCAATCTGTTTTGAGTCAAAGATAATATGTCAACATCTTGATTCATTCCTGAACAAGATATGAGCAATAAAACATTTCAATTACTCAATTAATCAGGTCCACAATGATAAATAGATTCAAATTGTTCAGGAAATTAGATTCAGAAAAAAATCAGGAAATCAAATTTTCAGGAAACCAAAATCAGAAATCAGATTTGCAACTAAATGGAATCCAGAAATCTGACTTTATCTCTTAATGCATTTCTGAAGGATGATTAGATCAAATAATACACCTCAGTCATAGTTTACAAATGGATCTAATGATAGCATGAATAAATGCAGAATAGTTCTAAAATCTGAAAACCAGAATTGATTTCAGTGCAGGATTACAAATCAGTCCATATCCATCCAAAATTAATCCAAACTACTACCCTATCCTAGAAGAAATGGAGTTTAGCTCCTGATATATACAAAGATTGACATAAAATAGAATGGAGAATAGGTACAAATCATCCTTTGGCAGCTCTCGACAGCAATTCCAGCAACAACCAGTAGCTCCTCCAACAGCAGCAGCTCTCTCTTGCTCCAAACCCTCAATGTCCAGCCCCTCAATGACCAACCCCTCAATGACCAGCCCCCCTTTCTCTCCTCCAGAAATTCCCCTTTTATCTGACTCCTATCCACCCTTGGATCAACATCAGAATGTTCTTTATCCTTTGATTGCAGCCATGTGTCCTGGTCCTGGAAGAATCTGTAGTGACAGCTTTTTGGACAACCAAAAAGTAAGTGGTCCCCCCTCCTTTTTCTCCCCTTTTCAGTCCTATTCTACCTGCTAGAAGGCACATAATAGCAAGTATCAATGTCTTATAATAAGAAATAGACAAATAAGGGTAAGAACCACAAGTAGGCTCAGCTCAGTGATCAAAAGGAATTTTATGTTGTGCAGGATTGGAAATCTATATGAAAATTTGATGGTTTTGGGCCCGGAAATGATAACTTGTCACAAATCATGAAAATTATCCAAATGCAAGTGATTCAAAGCATTACAAGCATCAAATGAACTATGGTAACAAGTGAGTGCAGTCAGAAATTAAATATGAATGAGATTTCTAAGAAGTGATAACTTGGGTTCCCAGCAATGATAACTTATATGACTTAAAAATAATAACTTGTGATAACTTGAGTTGTGGTTATCCAAATGTGATGAAATTTTACCAGCAATGAGTTAGAACAATAACAAGATGATTGCTTAAGGTCCCTATGCAGAATTAATGGTTTTGTATGTCGAAATGATAGAATTGCCCTTTAACGATAACTTGGCACTTGAAAAATGATAACTTGTTCAAATGGACTTAAAACTTTGCACAAGTTGAGATGTGACTATCCAAATATGATTTATACGATAATGATGGATTTAGGGCAAGAAAACCATTAAAAATCAGTTCAATTAAAATAATGATAACTTGACATATAAGAATGATAACTTGTCATCAAAATGATAACTTGGCATAGAATTTAAATATTAATGGATTTTGGCATTTCAGAACCTCTATGCACATGGAATTAAGTATGAAATGAGGAATATCAACTAGTTATCACTATGTATGCATTCCAAGTATAAATGGCCCAAATGTAGGCAAAAGTGGGACTCGATATGTATAAAATGCATCTAAAATGGGCTAGAAACATATAGTGATCAGCAAGTGATCAATAGTAACGATTAATTTTGAAGGAGAAATTTGTGGAACAAATTTTGGATGAATTTTTCACATATTGAAGACTATGTCAAAGCTAGAAGAAAAGACACATCCAAGCATTGAAGAAAAACTTCAAGTTATTCAAAAGGAGATTCTTTTCTTGAAGTTATCATTTTGGCTTTTTCTTCTTTCTCTCTTTTATTTTTGTGAGCTTGCTATTGTTAAAGAAAGAAGCACTTTTTCAGAAAAATTATGAGAGCTTCTGTGTGAAAGAGGTTTTAAATCTTACCTCTTGAGTGAGAGAAAAGATTAACTTCCTAGGATGAAAGGTTTGTCTTGCCTCTCGAAATGAAGAAAAGGTGATTGTGTAAAGGGCTTTCTTCCTTGCCCCATTTGGAACAAAGGTATTATTTTAGTGGAATCTTCGACAGTTTCGAGGTCGAGAAGTCGGAGCGGGGACGTAGGCTAAGGTGTGGCCAACCTCGTCAACAACAACCTGTGTTATCGTGTTTAAATTCTCTCTCCCTCTCCTTCTCATATGATTTTTTTGTGTTGGTTTGAATATTGACGAATCGACTTTAAGTTTCCGCAATGTGTTTTTATGAAATCAATATTTTATTTTTAAACACCAATTCACCCCCTCTCTTGGTGCGCTTTGGAATCCAACAATTGGTATCAGAGCGGACTTCTCTTGTTTTAGGATCAAATCATTTTAAGATTTAATTGTTTTAAGATTTGATCACATTGTTTTAAGATTTAACAATATTTAGAGTTATGACATCAAATGGATTTAATTTTGCCGAAGGACAATCAATTAGTCATCCTCCCCTTTTAAATGCATCAAATTTGCATATTGAAAAATTAGAATTCAAACATACATTTGTTCTATTGATATTGTGATGCATGTAAAATATAACATATTTTAGATTATTATTTTAATTAATTTTTTGTAATTTAATCATGGCATGCATTGTTTTAGGTCATTTTTAATAATAATTCTGGATTTATGCCGTCTGACTATTGATTTTTTGAATATTTTAATGTTTGAACAAATTGATTTAATTTCTATAATTATTTTGCAGTCGGATCGGACAAGTTGAGATGACATTCTTTTGCGGCCGATAAATCCTCGTCAGCCGAGATTATTTGTCAATCATCAAGGAGCATTTGTCTTTTGCGGCTGAGACTATCATTAATCAAGCACGGTTATCATTAGCCGATACTATCATCATCATGGTAAAATGTTATCAGTTGAGATAAAATAAGAAGGGCGCAAAACAACATAAAAATGGAGATTATCGGTCGATAAATCCAACACCAAAATTCTATCCTTAACCAAGATGTATCGGCCGAGAATTCCAAATCAATCAAGTTTAACGACTGAAAGATCCAATGTTTTAGCACTATCGGCCGTAATCGTAGGGTGCAAACAACTTTTGTGGCTAAGATTCAGAGAGGAATATTAAGTTTCTCGGCCGATAACTTCAATCATTAAACAAAGTTTATTGGCCGAGAATCATCAACAAAAGTTTATCGGGTGCAAAACGGATAACATTTTATTCTTAACCAAGTTTTATCGTAGCCGAATTTAAAGTTGACCGTATGATTTTATCGACCGTGATGTGCATCAAGGCCTTTCGCACCTATAAATACGTGAAGAAGCCGTCGTCCCAATTCGTGCTCTAAAGTTCAAGTTTTCTTCTACGTTGAGTCGTGAGCTCTGCAGGCTTCGCCAGAAAGGAGAGAGGTGCGACGGTTGGAAGTCCGAGAGGTTACTCGACTGTCTGCCCAAATTCGAGGATCCTGATTTTACTTTGGGTCTAATTCTTCCAATTTTTATAATTTATGTTTTATTATTTCTCTAGAATTTCTAGGATGAACTCTATGTTTTTAGGATTATTATTTTAGGAGATTATTAATTGAAGGGAAATGTTTGAACCCTATTTTATTTGTTTTAATCTTTTCTGTCAATTATTGATTATGCTATTTGTAGAGTGTTTGATTTCAAAATTCATGATACTAATTTTAATTAATTTATATGAAATTAATAATTGACATAAATTTGATAACTAGTGTGTGGAGAATCAAATTTGTGTGGTATGTTAGTCTATACCAATTTGTGCAGTGATTAATAATCTAGGGAATCCAATTTAATATATCTTAATTTTAATATGATTTGATGGGATGCCAGTTTGTGAAGACTTCAATTCTTATTAAATTAAGATAGTTTAATTTGCATACTTAGATTGAGGGGATGCCAGTTTGTAGAGATCGCAATTTAATCATGTCAAGTTAATAATTTAGGGGGACTCTAATCCATCATTAAAGATTAAATTTATCTTTTATGGTTCAAATATTTATCCTGATCTATTTTCATCCTAAGGCCTAACTTCAACACCACTATCTTATCTTTATCTTACTTTCTTTATTTTATTTTACAAAACCCATTTTCAAAATCCATGTTTTTCTTGTCTTATTAATTTATAAATTCAGATATTGAATTAATAATATTCCTCATGAGTTCGACACTCTTACTCCTATTACTATATTACTTGAGCGACTAGTGCACTTGCTAGCGATTTTATTTTGCTACATCATTTTACGCATCATATTGACATGTGAGTCATTGTTAAAAAAAACTATTATCTTCATAAAAAACTACCTATAGATCCTGCCGAAAGAGAATTTTTTTTTGAAAAACTTGACTGGAAAGTCAAAAATATTTTTTATTCTGCTTTGGGTTCAACAGAGTTTAATCGAATTTCTAGTTGTGAAAATGTAACTGAGATTTGGGAGAAGCTCATTACTACTTATAAATAAACAGATAAAGTTAAAGAATCTAGACTAAATATTTTAAATCATAATTATGATTCTTTCAAAATGCATAATAATGAATCCATAAATGAAATGATTGTGCGATTTAATAATATTTTGAATGGTTTAACCTCCTTGAGCGAGCCAAGAACTAACCCCCCAAAAGGTAAAAAGTTTCTCAGGTCTCTATCCTCCAAATGGCATATGAAGAAGACCGTGATTGAAAAAAAAGATTTAAAAAAATTGAATTTTGATGATCTTATTCGTTCACTTTTAACCTATGAGATCTCAATTCAAGAAGATCAAGAAGAAAAAGTCTCAAGAAGAAAACATTGGCATTGAAAGTAAATATAAAAGAAGAAGACTCAAGTGAAGAGGAAGCAGGCGAAAAAAAACTCGCACTCTACACAAGAAAACTAGATAAGTATCTCAAGTTAGTAAAAAAATAATAACGAGAAGCCAATAAGAAGATCATACAAACACCACAAAGAAGAAAAATCTCAGAAAGATAAAAAGAAAAAAAATATGAAGAGTCTAGTGAAACAAGTGATTCATTAAGCTCTTCAAGTGATTCATTAATGGCACACGACGATGAGGTAATCTCTAACTCTTTAAATTCAAATTATGACTTATCAAACTCTTACGAAAAAAATATTTCTTTAGATATGAATAAAGAACTCTCCTATCTTATAAAAAGATATTTTTTCAATTAAAGAGGAAAATGAAAATTAATACATAAGATTGAAAAATTAAAAGAAGAAAAGAATACATGTTTTATGCAAAATGAAAAACTAAAAAATAAAATTGATACTTTGAAAATTACACGTACTTGTGAAATTGTAAAACTAGCATATTCTTTAGAAAAAGTAAAAAAGGAAAATAATCTTTTGAAAAATTTGCAAAATAAGAGCATTTCTCATGTAAGGAAAAATAATCTTAGAAAATACTTTGAAAATGAAAACTCTTATTGGAAATCCAATCATCCTTTTAATAGAAAATCACATTTCAAATATTTTACATGTGGCTTTTATGATCATTATGCATATCAATGCAAAATAAGAAAATCAACACAACATGGCTTGATTTGAGTTTCAAAAGGAATCTAACAAAATAGGACCCAAAGAAATTTGGGTACCAAAAGTTACATAATTATTTTTCAGGTGTGCCTCACATGTAAAGAAAAGGACAAATGTGATTGAAAATGTGAAGGCACTTACTGGTTATGGTAAAAGTATCAATTACTTTTTCATTTCACTAAAAATTTTAAATCACTATTTTTGTAAAAGAAAAGAGAAACATATAAAATAGAAAAAGAAAATTGGTCATAGTGATAGAGGGAGCAAGTTAATCTTCCAATTTTTAAATTGTTGTTTCAAAGTTTTATGCAATATTTTCATTTTTTGATTTCTTTTGTGGATTTCATAAACCTATAAATCAATTTGATTTCATTTTTAAAATATCCATAAATTTAGGGGGAGCTATCTCTTTGTATATTTTATTACTCTTCATGGTGGAACAATTTACATATTTATGAAAAAGGGGATAATAACTTTTCTAAAAGACAAAGGGGGAATTACATATGGCTTCTTATGTCCTTCATATGCAAACCACTTTTTGATGAAACAAAAGGGAGAGAAATATAGGATAAATATGATATGAATATAATTTTATATAAATAATACCTTACAATTAATACTTATGTAAATATTTATCATTGTAATGAAAGCTAAGTTTTCAAGGAGAGTAAAATTGATTTTACAAAAATTTTACAAATTTTTCACAACTTATATATTCTTCACATTTCTCGATTTGTCTTCATAAAAAAGGGGGAGATTATTGGAGCAAAGTTTTTAGTGACATATAAAATTATATTTTGATGATACAAATCTCGAAAGATTAAAGTTAAATGCTGAAAAAAATTAAAAAAAAGAGATAACTTTATACACTACACTTTGATTAAATAATTGACTATGATCCTATTAGGTTCTGGATGAATCATGAATATCAAAATTGTAGAGAATACTGTTAGTTATCCATAGGATCTAAGTTTATCTAATTGGGATAACTGTGTAAAAAGCTATACTTAAAATAGTGCAAGTCGATCAACCTACTGGTCAAAGTAAAGAAGGCCGGTCGAGACAGTCGACCGAATAAAAGATGCTGGTCGATCGATGAATGCTGAGCCTATCTCGGTTGATGTCAAGATGATACGGGTCGATGTACCAGACCAAAATCACGCAACGATCACGTCGATCGGTCTACGATGTGCGATCGACCGGCTTCCGAGTCAAATGAACAGTAACAATCAACTTTGAAGGAGAAATTTGTGGAATAAATTTTGAACGAATTTTTCACATACTAAGGCTATAAAAGAAGTGCCAAAGCCAGAAGCAAAACACACATTCAAGCATTGAAGAAAAAACAGAAGGATATTCTTTTCTTGAAGTTCTCATTTTGGTTTTCTCTTCTTTCTTTCTTCTATTTTTGTGAGCTTGCTATTGTAAAAGAGAGAATCATTTTTTTAGAAAAATTGTGAGAGCTCCTATGTGAAAGAGGTTTCAAATCTTACCTCTTAAGCAAGAGAAAATATTAGCTTCATAGGAGGAGAGATTTGTTTTGCCTATCGAAGCGGAGAAAATGTGATCGTGTAAAGGGCTTTCTTTTTTTTCTCATTTGTACAAAGAAAGTTTTTTAGTGAAAACTCTGGCGGTCTTGAGGTCAAAAAGTCAGAACAAGGGCGTAGATTTCAAGATGTGGCTGAACCTCGTGTTATCGTGTTTGAATTCTCTCTCCTTCTCCTTCTCATATGATTGCTTTTGTGTTGGTTTGAATATTAACGAATCGACTTTAAGTTTTCGCGACATGTTTTTGTGAAATTGATATTTTATTTTTAAACATCAATTCACCCCCTCTTGGTGCCCTTTGGGATCCAACATTATTCTCGAATATAGAGATGAAAAAATGGGTCGTGTCGTCCCTGTGCTAGTCAATTCGTGTTTGACTATGTTGTGGGCCGTGTCGTGCTAGAAAGGAAATTATGCACCTCGACACGGTCCGCGTCCGACCCGACTAGGCCAAGCGGGCTGGGTCGTGCTAGGTGAGACGACTCATTTTATTTATTTCCCTTTAAAGTTCAAACTTCACAATTTTTAATTTACTTTTTATATAATACAAGTAGTATTACTCTATAATCTACAATATATAACCTTAGTATCTACTTTAATTATTTATAGTTAAAATTTCAAATACATCAAATCATTAATTCATAATTATTAAGACTTAAGTAAACAAATTTACTATATGCTAATTTATAAGAGGATTACTGACCTTGTGTTAGAGTATCTGCTTCAAACCAAGTTATAAGACTCTATAATGAAATGCATGAACTATGGTTTTCAAACGTTCATTGGCGTTCGTTGAAAACCATAAGTTCATTGGCGTTCGTTGAAAACTATAAGTTCATGCATTTCATGATAGTATTCTCATAATAGTCACTGTTTAGACCTATTTCGAGTGAAAATATTGTATCTTTGACACTGTGCAATTATATATAAGAATGAGATTACGAGAGGAGAGAAGGGGAGAGAGAGTGAGTGAGAGTTTGAGAGAGAGAGAGAGTTTGATTATTTAATAAATATAGTAAATAATATATAGTGGTATATTATATAGTGCTATATTATTTATTGTATAATGCATAAGTAAGTACTATAGGTAATTATAATTAGGTACTTAGGTAGTATAGATAGTTAAGTACTAATTTATTATAGGATTTAATGTTCCTTCTACCCATCCACCAGGCTAGGAGTGTCCTACCTAACTTTCATATCGTTCGATCTCATCGGATGGCTATTATTTTTGTGCGCGGTTTAGACGGAATAAAAGGAAAAAATCGTCGATTCAAGTATAGACCCCCAGTTCAGCTTGCCGCTTCGTTCCTCCTCCTTTCGAATGATTTGTTATTCGCTCCTCCCGGAAGAGGTGGCGAAGATCGATGTTGCGGCGGCGAGATTGAAGGATCGCTGCGATGTCTGTTGCCGATCGAGATCAGGGGCAGCAGCGATTGAGATCGAAGGCCCACTGCGATGTTCGACGCTGATCGAGATCAGGGGCAGCGACGACTGAGATCAAAGGCCCCCTGCGATGTTCGATGCCAATCGAGATTAGGGGCGACAACAACTGAGATCAAAGGAGGTCGTGACCTAGAAACGGACGAACGAAGAATGAATCGGCTTCAGCTACGATGAGATCCTCGAGCTCTACAACATGCTCTCGGCACCTCTTCTTCTTCCTCGTCACGCTCGACTGTTGTCGACTTCGCTCATCCTCCGTCACGTTCGCCCGTCCTTCTTCATCGCTTCTCGTCCTCTTCTTCCTTGGACGACAAACGGGAGCATTCATCGGAGGACGAGGAAGAAGAAGACGATGACTTCACCGCCAATCGCCTACTAGAGGCTCGCCTCGCGTTGCCCAGCCTCGCCGTCGCCATCGACGGAGAAGAAGAAGGCAACGAACACCGAGTAGCAGGGATCACCGATCGCGAGGTCAGCCAGCATGTCGCCGCTCGAACGTCGAAGAGCAGGATGGCATCGTCGTCGTCATCACCCTCGTTGTTGCCGCATCTTAGGGCAGTCGGCGCTCATGTGAACCAACCAGTCGGCATTTAGCTGGCCGGTGTTCTTTCCTGTCCATCAAACCGCACATAGTATGTCAGCCATCCGATCTGATCGAATGGCTAAAAACTTAAGTAGGAGGCTCCTACCTAATTGAATAGGTAGGAGCCCCATTAAACCCTTTATTATATAGTAAAAGTAGTAATGAACATTCAGATTGACATGGTTCAACTATTTTAGCCTACGTCCATAGGAGTTTAAATATCCTATTATTATTGATTATTATGAAATAGTCAATAAATGCAAATTTACAAAGAATAAAAAATTAATCTTCTACAACAATTATTTTATGAAGAATTATAGGCAGAGGAGACGTCTGTTTCATCGATGTATGATAATATGGATTCCTGACCTTGTGTTCGAGTATCTGCATCAAATTAATCTTTTAGTAATATACAAACCTCCATCCACCTATAGTTTATTCTATTTCCTCTCTCGTCTAAAATCCTAGAACATGCAGAAAAATATGCAACTGTAGACATCGGATCGAGTTAAGTGGCAAGAATTGAATATGTACGACCATTTAATCTCCATCAGGTCAAGACATTGATTTCACTATCACATCCTTTCTCGTCGGCACGCGTAGCGAAAGGAAAGGGGGGGGGTTGCCCCTCCCCCCTCAGGAAAGGGAAAGAGTCTTTCCCTGCGCCGGTGCGCGCTGGGAAAGAGAGGATGGGGGACGCAAGGAAAGAGAGGGGTGGGGTCCACCCCCTTTATGACCTTTGCTTCCCACGCATAGGGAAAGAGAGGGGGTCGCCGGAAGGTCGCAACCCCCCTCTCTCTCACCGACAGAGGAGGTGTCGTCCCTCCCTCCAACGCCGGTGAGGGGATACCCCATTTTTTATTTTTTTAATTATTATTTTTAAAAATATTATTTTTTTTAAGGATGCCACATCAACTATATGTTTGTGTGGAGGAGAGAAAACATGGACACGTCAACCCAACAATCCTTGAGAATGGGAAAGATAATGATCTTGAGAAGATTATTGGAAGCAAACATTCTTGTCATGTTCTAACTTCTTACAGGAAGTTTTTATCATCGAAGTTAACTGTTCCTTCCTTTTATAATTCATTTTGTACCTCAGAATGCAGCCTTCTAACTTTATTGTTTTTATAATTCATATTTCCTCCTGCTCTTAAGCCATATAAACTTGTCATTGCACTGCAATTTTATCCTAGGCTCGAATAGGAGTTGCACTGCAATCACATACGAAGGTGCCTATTTAAAAAATGCTCTAATTTCTTACTTTTCACGTGCTAGATTGTGTACAGGTCTCTAAGAAAAACTCTGATCTGGTGCCTATGATTTCATATGCTGCTAGCAGATTGTGTTCATCTTCATCATCATCTTATTATTCATCTTTGACTTATTTGGAGTATATTGTAATCCATGGGAGGCTTGCCTCAACTCGTTCATCATCCTTTCATTGGCGTGCTTCAAACGCTTCTTGTCACGCTTCGAATTCTTGGAGAACCTCCTGGCGAACCTATTGACGGACCTCTTCACGAACCTTCTGTTAAACAGTCATTGCACGTCTTCACCAGGAACACCGGATATTGATTTTCGCTCATCATCAATATTCGTACTACTAACGGACGACCCGAGACTATAGATTTGACCCCTATTCACTCCAACATGGTCCGTCCATAATTGTCGACAAGTCAATGTTGTCGCCGACTCTACGTGACCTGTGAACGATGCTCGGCTTCTTTTGATTTGAAGGATTCCTGTAAGCTGAGAGAGTGACATTACGAGAGTCACAAATAATGAAAGGTACATTATGAAATTAAATTAACTTACATATGTCTCCCGAGCACGTGATGAAATCCATTCCGCGTTCTTTTTCTTATGTCTTTAAAAAATCTCATCTTCAATGGGGGTTTTACCCATCTCCTTCTCCTACATATCAAATCAGGGGTAGCACATGCAAAAATTTAGGTTTCAAGGAATATATAGAAAATTAAGTATCAGTCGCCTGGCAATGGTTGACATCGAAACACAACCACCCATGTGCAGGCATGCTCCCTGGTCAGACTTGCGATTCGTCTTCGCTTTTTGGCACTTTGATTTATGTGCTCGGTGGACCACTTCGCCAATAGCTCGGTCCAAATTGACTCACCAATCCAGTTGGGAAGCTCTCCTGCAGCCCGTGCGTCCGACAACATCGATGTCAAACGTCTGGAGCACCTAGAATTGAATGCCTTCCACATCTGTTCCATGTGCTCGGAATCCCACCATACATCGGCCTACAAATAAGTAGCATTGACAAATATATCGAACGCGCTGAGAAATCATATTATAATGGCAAATTGGTACGTTATCTGAAACTCCCAAAACATCATTTGTCATGTAGCATACGGAATATCTCTCCAGGTGAGCCATGATTCCATATATCTTTGGCGAATGACTTTTGTGCACGTGGCTGCTGCAGGTTTTGACGGGTAAAACCTGCAATTTTGAAAGAAAGTTAGGTAACTTCAAGCAGGAGTCACAAATATTTCCTTTGAAAAAAGTTCATATACAAGTACTTTCGCATAACTTACCCGCAATTACCATCTGACTACAAATATTTTTTATACGGATTTTGTGACGATCCGGCGTCGCGGCATGACTCCGACATCTATGTCTCCATATCCACAATGTCGGGCACCGGTGTAATAATGTCCTCCGCGATGTCATCGTCCGAAGGTGGGTCCTATACTGGCGCAGCCTAACGCTCTACAATACGAATACTTTAGCTCTAGGCACAATGGGTTGGTGGCCACGCATCGCCTCACCACTGGATCCTTTAGGAGTGACCTTCTCTTTACCCTTCTCCTTGTCCTTCCTTTTACCTTTTCCTCGATCGAAATGAAACATCTACAAAACAAGTACAAGGATATTAAAATTAAGTTGGATCCGGAATAAGAAAAGTACGCAAGCTGGATAAACAAAATAATAAGTGCACAATAAGAAAAGATCGCATCACATTAACCTAAAATCCGACATTCGCCGACATCGCATCTTCGGGAATTGATTCGTTCGTGTAACTGGAGAACCAATTTCTAATATCTAGTGGCACTATTTTGGAAGATAACAAATTTCAGGTAAAAGTTTTCGAGACATGCTAAATTTAATTAACAAAGTAGATACACTCACGAGACGGTAAGTTATTTGGAGGAAAATCTTCCATGGTGTAGTTTTACTTGTTCCCAATATTATATGATTATTATTGTTCAAATATATGCTAAGTCTAAATACAAAGGTGAAAATATAAGGGAATAAGATGGATGGCATAGGTCATTCATTGAATAACAAAATTGTGCCTAACTTGATACTTCACAAGATTAGCATAGGGCAAACAGTAAATGGATTTGAGTAGTTGCAAGCTTGAGTCGAGCATTAGCATCCAAAGATGTTGCGAAAGAAAAAAAACTTATGACACGTGCATGCACCATCGATTCGATCATGGGGTAAATTACACTAATCATCCTCCAACTTAGGGTCGATATCTAAATAGTCATTCAACTTTAATTTATAACCAGATTATCATCGAACTTTATTTTTTTCTTGCACGCATGTGCTCTTGATCGTCAAATAGTAGGTTTCCCAATTACATTACTGACATGGCACAACAAAACTAAAAAATAATATAAATATATAAAAATAAAAAAGAGATGATCGTGGTTGCCGCCCCTTGACAGAGACAGATGGAGAGGGCAGTCGGCCCCTCCCATGGTGCGTAAAGCACAGAGGGGGGTGGCTAGCGCCGAAGGGGATGGGAGGGGGCCCATTGCCCCTTCCCCTCTCCTCTCTGCTGACAGATGCAAGGGCAGGCGTGGGAGGATGATTGTTGGACGTAGGGGTCGGCCAGGGAGGAGGGCAGATGACATCGCCAAATAGAGGGCAGGGGCAACTCACAATGCAGGATTGTCGGGGGTGCGATGGGGACAGACGCCATAGCTGTCGAGCAGGGGTGGACGTCATCATCGCCATTCGTGATGACAGGAGTAAAGGATGTCGCGACAATCATCCGTCATCGTGAGCGGAGACGTGGAGCAATAGGTGTCCACCATAGTTGCCCAGCATCTCTGCCTTCAAGCTTTGTCAGTTGCGGGGGAGGGGAAGACACCGTGGCCACTGCCTACTCTCTCACAGTAGGGCAGGGGTGTGGCAGGCTCCTCCGAGAATGATCAGGAAGCCTCGCCTCCCGTTGTTGTTGCTAGTCGAGTTCAGAGCTTGCCATTCAGAGGGGAGAGGGGAACACGACGGTCGGCCCCTTCCCCCTCTGTACACTGCGAGCAAAGGTAACAAGGCAATGTCATCCGTGTACGAGGTCGAACATGTCGACGATGGTGGCAAAGTTGTCGAGGTCAATGAATGATAAGTCGGTCTCCATTTTGACGAGTAGCACATCTTGGTCGTGGCAGTCCATCTCATAGTGTCTGCACTCATGCCGGCTATGCTGCCGCCGACACAGTAGAACGACACCAACAAATAGGAAAATGCACACAAAGGCAGAGGGGAGAATCCACCCCTTTCCTCTCTCCCCTTTGGCGCCAGAGGGGATAGGGGAAGGGTGAAATTGTCCCCCTCTCCGGACAGAGGAGAGAGGGGAAGGGGACCTCTTCGGCACCAGAAGGGAGAGGGGAAGCGGGCAGCCGCCCCCCTCCCTCTGACTCTGGTGAGAGGTTGTCACATCTTTTTTAATTTTTATATTATTTTTTATGTGTTTATATTATTTTATAGTATTTATTATGCCACATCAGTAGAGTAACCAAAGAACTTGCTATTGGTCAGAGGACTATGCATGTAAGAAAAATAAAATTTAAGAATAATCTAATTATAAATTGAAGTTAGAGAATCGTCTAATTACACCCAAATTGGAGGATGATTCGAATAATTTATTCTTTGATCATGCAGTTAATATGATGGGTAATTCGATGAGGTCCCGTCGTTAAGAAAGTGCTACTTATCCCGATGAAGATAAGCATGCATGTAAGTAGATAATTAAAGCCTTTAACAACATTTAATGATTTCTGGTTGGAGATGGCGCTCTTTATTAGAACTCAACTTTCTTAAACTTCACCTACCAGGAACTAGGAAGTTTATCTTAGATTTTTTTTATTTTTTTATAAAATTAAGAAATTAAAAGAAGCCTCGGAGTGGATGGAGTCATTCTTTTTTTTTTTTGGTATTTTGCTCTTTTTCCTTTTTCTTCTTTTTTGTGATTTTTTCTACACAATTAAGGGTGGATCCATGTGAAGTAGGGGTGTTCACGGGTCGGGTTTGACCTGACCCGTGAACGAACCCAACCCGACCCGGCCAACCTTGGCCAGGTCGGGTTGGGTCGGGTCCCCTGAATTTTGGGGCCCGGCCCGACCCGGGCCGGGCCGGGTCGGGTGGTCGGGTTACCCGATCATCCTTTTTCTTTTTTTTCATTTATTTTTTTAATATAAAAAGTATTTATTATTTTATTTTTAATATAAAATAAAGTATTTTTAAATATCAAAAATATTATTTTAAATATCTATATACTTTTCTACATTTAAAATAATTTATTTCATATTTTTTTAAAATTTTAAATGATATAAAACTATACATTTAACTAAAAAATAATTAAAAATTTAAAAAAATAAAAAACTGGGTCGGGTCGGGTCAACTCGGGTTGGATAAGCCCAACCCGAACCCAACCCGACCTGGGTCGGATTTCCGGGTCGACCCGGTGAACACCTCTAATGTGAAGAGCATTTGGGACATTGAACCCACATAAAAATATTAATCATTCTCTTGAAGCACGCCAAATTTTATATTGAGAATGCCAAAAAAAATTACCTACTGATAATTGGCTCAAAAATTGTTTCACGCGTCAAGAAAATATAATGGATGTGAAACGTATCGTATTCATAAATGAAAAATAATAATAATAATAATATGAATCGAACGAGCGGCAGGGGAGGCGAAATGCCACCCCTGACTTCCAGGCCGCTTCGTCTTCGGCCGACCAAGGGTCGGCCGGGGTGTATAAAAGGGGAGGAGGGTCGCCCTTTTTTGCCTCTTGGAACTCCGACCTCCTCCCTCTCCTTTGTCTTCCTCCGCACCGGCGAACGGCGACGCGTGACGGAGCAGAGCAGAGGCGAACAGCGAACGCACCAATCGACCCTTCTCCGACGCACCTTGAACCTCCTCGACGTGCGCAAGGATCCAACGAACATTTCCCTGTCGATCCAGGGGCGATCCACGATGACAGATGACGAACAATGACAGGCGAACCCATCCGAACTCGAACGAAAAGGTACCCTTAGCATTTTAAATCCCTAGACGAGGAATTATGGATTGTTTGATGCAAAGAATTATACCATTGTGATCCTGAGTATGTTACCTAAAATTTTCGTATTCATATCGTATCGATTTGATGATCGGACGATCGCCAGAATTAATGGAAAACTCTGGCAGTCATGTTTTATCGCAGGGACCGGTCGACCGATTTTATCAAGCGGTCGACCGGTCTACGTACAGAACTCGTACAAGTTCTTTTTATCGGTCGATCGGTCTAACCATGGCGGTCGACCGATCTATATGTTGACGGCCTTATTTGACGTTGCGATCGTTCTACCGATTCCAGAGAACGGTCGACCGACCGTTCTGATGTGTAGTGCACATCTTCATGGCCAAATGAACGGTCGACCGACACTCCGATCGGTCGACCGATTCACAGACACTAAATCATGAACACGGTCGATCGATCCCAGAGGACCGGTCGACCGGTGTCAGATAACGGTCGACCAATCCACCAGGAATGGTCGACCAATCCATCAGGAATGGTCGACCGGTTCAACAGAGACTCATTGATTCGACTTAATCAGACTGAACCACTCCCAAACGTAACTAAGACTCTGTCTAGTTCATCTACACTGACTGAGTCATATTGTACAAAGACCAACATTCTGTTGGATCATAAATCATAGATTCACAATGACTAAAAATAATTAAAGCAAGGACAAAGACATGAGATTGCTACGTGTCGCCCCCAAAGTTAAAGCAAAGATCAGAGATTAAAGCAGAGGAGGGATAGGTAGTTAACTGAGGGGATAGCGAAGCTACTGTCTTAAATGACCACTATTCCTGAGATTTCAGGTCATCTCTCACATGTATCTCGAATGAAGGGGTGCTATGGTCACACCTCTTCCCTTAAAGATTTAAAGTATTATGCCAGAGGGACATGTAACTAACTGAGGAGACAGTGAACCTACAGGTCTATTAACCGACTACTGTTCCTGAGTTGTAAAAATTCTTCCCCTATCTTTCGAACTGAGTGAGGTAGTAACACCCACCCCTCTTCCCTTTATGGGCTTACTGGCATCAGAGATTCAGAGAGGCACTTCTGACATCCTAACTAATAAAGTCGAGCTCGCATAGGACAACCAACTCTAAGGATATCTTAGTAATGTAAAAGACATAGTACAACTCACAGCAAAGCAATGTAAAGTAAAACAATGTAATGTAAAGCAATGTAAAGCAAAGCACGTGAAGTAAAGCAGAGATATTGTAATGTGAGGTGTTGCATAGTATTGCAGAGACATTGTAAAGTACAAGCAGAGTAACGTAAAGACAAAGTATCGTTATAGTAAGGACACAGAGTACTGATATGACTAAAGACTTATACATTGATTTTATGATCATCACTGATCATTACTTCATCGTATATTGCTATTGTACTGTGCATCTTTGCTCATGGGTATTTTATTCCCCTGCATTGGGATTTTGTAGGTGAGAATGCCAACTGATGAGGAGATGGAGAGCACAGAACTTGGAGAACGCTGCATATGACTGATATTTCTGCTCCGAGCTTTCTTACTGCATATCTATTTAATCTTTTTAGTTGTTCAAAGACATCATGTTTTCTTTCGCTCATAGAACTTCTAGCAACTCTATTTTGTTTCCGCATATTTCCTATATTGAAAGACATCGTGAACTTCCGTATAATTTGTATAATATGAGACTATGAACTTCCGCATTCAGTCCTTCATCTTAATATTCGATAATTGAATTTCC
Source organism: Pontederia crassipes (assembly GCA_030549335.1). NCBI lineage: Eukaryota > Viridiplantae > Streptophyta > Magnoliopsida > Commelinales > Pontederiaceae > Pontederia > Pontederia crassipes. The sequence continues at coordinate 27,497,639 of CM060196.1, forward strand.
GCATTTAAAGTTCTCTATTATGTTTATTATTATTTTATTAGTGTCACGTAAGCTATTTTATTGAATGATCAAAGTCAGTAGAGCAATAGGCAGTGTCGCGCTCACACGGTCAATCTGACCGCCTACGTGGCGGGAGGTGCGATTTTGGGGGCGTTATAGTTTTGGGGACAAGGACAATCTCCCCAGCAGAGATGAAGGAATTGAAGAACTAGATTCAAGAGCTACTGGATAAATGTTTCATAAGGCCTAGCGTCTCACCATGAGGTGCATCAGTTCTCTTTGTCAAAAAGAATGACGGGTTGTTAAGACTTTATATTGACTACAGAATATTGAACAAAGTCACGATAAAGAACATGTATCTGCTACCTCGCATTGATGATCTATTTGATCAACTGTCTAAAGCCAAGGTGTTCTCAAAAATTGACCTAAGGAGTGAATACCATCAGCTAAGGATGGCAGAAGAAGACATTCCAAAGACGACATTACAGTCAAGATATGGACATTATGAGTTCCTGGTGATGCCGTTTGGGTTAACAAATGCCTCGGCAGCATTCATGGATCTCATGAATCGAACTTTCCACGAACATCTGGATAAGTTCGTCATTGTCTTTGTTGACGATATTCTCATCTACTCGTCAAGCGAGGAACAACACAGAGAACATCTGAGGACAGTGCTGGAAACTTTGCGGGCAAAGAAGTTGTATGCGAAATTTTCTAAATGTGAATTTTTTAGAGCAGATAATGTTTCTCGGACACATCATCTCTAAAATGAAGTTGCGGTAGATCCCGCAAAGGTAGAAGTAGTGTCCAACTGGATTCAACCAAAGAACATCTCCGAGATTAGGAGTTTCCTTGGTTTAGCCGGCTACTACAAGCGTTTCATTAAAGATTTCTCCGAAATCGTGTTGCCACTGACCAAGCTTACAAGGAAAGGAGAAAAGTTCATCTGGTCAACCAAGTGTGAGGAAAGCTTTCAAGAGTAAGGAACGGCTAATTTCAGCGCCAATCCTGACATTACCATCGGGCAACGGTGGTTTACAGCGATGCTAGTGGTACAGGATTTGGGTGCGTATTGATGTAACATGGGAAGGTAGTGGCATATGCATCCAGACAACTGAAGAAGCATGAGGTTAATTATCCATCGCATGACTTCGAATTGGTAGCAATAGTGTTCGCCCTCAAGCTTTGGCGCCACTACTTATATGGAGAAGAATTTGTGATCTATACAGACCACAAGAGCTTGAAGTATGTATTTACACAGAAGGAGCTGAATATGCGGCAAAGGCGTTGGATGGAATTCTTAAAGGATTACGAGTTTGCCATTAATTACCAACCCGGTAAGACAACCTCAGTAGCTGACGCTCTCAGCGGAAAATGGGAAGGATCCTTAGCCTACATGCGCCTACGATGGTTCGAACTTATGGAGGAACTGTTCAAAGTGACACAAAGAGTGAAGTACGATGGATCGCTAATGATGATGCAGCGCATAGTACCGGATATGATAGGAAGGATCATAGAAGCACAAGTACAAGACATAGAGTATCAAAGTATGATGATAAAGATAAGTATGAAAACAACAAATCTCAAGGTCTCTCCGGATGGTGGCATCAGGTACCGCGACCGACTATGGGTATCAAATAACCATGAACTCCGAAGAGAAGTGCTAGATGAATGCCACAAGTTTGAGTTTGTAATCCACCCAGGAAGTACAAAAATGTACAAAGACGTACAGAGGAATTTTTGGTGGCCAGACATGAAGAATGAGATAGCGGAATATGTCTCCAAATGCATAGTGTGTCAACAGGTCAAGATCGAACACCAGAAACCTCGAGAGACCTTGAAGAGTCTCGGTATCCCACAATGAAAGTGGGAAGAAAGACTTCATCACAGGCTTACTTCGGACTCTGAAGGGGCACGACGCCATTTGGATTATAGTGGACCGACTCACTAAATCAGCTCAATTCCTACCCATTAAGGTAAAATAATCTCTTGAAAGCCTCATGGATCTATATGTGCAGAAGATTGTTAGACTTCACAAGATCCCGACAGCCATTGTATCTGATAGAGACTCCAGATTCACATCAAGATTCTGAAAGAGTCTTCAGAATGCTTTTGGGACAAGGCTCCGGTATAGCACAGCATTTCATCCTCAGACGGACGGCCAATCAGAGAGGACGATCCAAACATTTGAGGACATGCTGAGGGCATGCGCTTTGAATTGGCATGGTAATTGGGATAAACATTTGCCTCTCATAGAGTTTTCCTACAATAATAGCTTCCATGCTAGCATAGAGATGTCTTCCTTTGAAGCATTGTACGATCGCCCATGTCACTCCCCGGCATGTTGGGGCGAAGTGAGAGAAAGGAAGATTTTGAGTGTTGAATTATAGAAACAAATACAAGAGTATACAGACAAAGTAGAACTGATAAAGAAAAGGATAAAGTCGGGTCAAGATCGTCAGAAGGCCTACGCGGACAAGAAGCGCAGAGAACATAAATTCAAGGCGGGCGATCAAGTTCTGCTCAAGGTCTCTCCCACTAAAGGAGTAATGCGTTTTAAAAATGGGGAAAATTGAGCCCAATGTACGTAGGCCCATTCGAAATACTAGATATGGTTGGCAGCATGCAGGTTGACCCTGCCTCCAGCCTATTCAAGAGTACACAACGTCTTCCATGTCTCCCTACTCCGGATGTACAAGCACGACTACGCCAACGTGATCCAAATTGAGGAACCAAACCTCAAGGAGGATCTAACATATGAGGAACAACCCACGAAGATTTTGGAATATCAAGAACATCAACAAGGGAAGAAGAGAGTAGCACTGATCAAAGTAGCTTGGAAACATCATCAAGGAAAAGAAGCAACGTGGGAAGTAAAATCGGAAATGCGAGAGAAATTTCCTGAACTTTTCGGTAAGCCTTAACTCTTATCCAAATTCGAGGACGAATTTTCTTTTTAAAGGGTAATAATGTAACGTATCGTATTCATAAACGAAAAAATAATAATAATATGAAACGAACGGATGACAGGGGAGGTGAAATGCCACCCCTGACTTCCAGGCCGCCTCGTCTCCGGCCGACCAAGGGTCAGCCGAGGTGTATAAAAGGGGAGGAGGGTCGCCCTTTTTTGCCTCTTGGAACCCCGACCTCCTCCCTCTCCTTCGTCTTCCTCCGCACCGACGAACGGCGACACGCGATGGAGCAGAGCAGAGGCGAACAGCGAATGCACCAATCGACCCTTCTCCGACGCACCTCGAACCTCCTCGACGTGCGCAAGGATTCGGCGAACATTTCCTTGTCGATCCAGAGGCGGTCCACGATGACAGACGACTAACAGTGACCGGCGAACCCATTCGAACTCGAACGAAAAGGTACCCTTAGCATTTTAAATACATAGACGAGGAATTATGGATTGTTTGATGCAAAAAATTATACCATTGTGATCTGAGTATGTTACCTTAAATTTTCGTATTCATATCGTATCGATTTGACTATCGGACGATCGCCAGAATTAATGGAAAACTCCGGCAGCCCTGTTTTATCGCAGGGACTGGTCGATCGATTTTATCAAGCGGTCGACCGGTCTGCGTACAGAACTCGTACAAGTTCTTTTTATCGATCGACCGGCCTCACCATGGAGGTCGACCGATCTATATGTTGACGGACTTATTTGACGTTGTGATCGGTCGACTGGTTCCAGAGAACGGTCGATCGATCTGATGCGCAGTGCGCATCTTCATGGCCAAATGAATGATCGACCGAGACCCCGATCGGTTGATCGATTCACAAACACTAAATCATGAACACGGTCGATCGATCCTAGAGGACCAGTCGACCGGTGTCAGATAACGATCGACCGATCCACCAAGAACGGTTGATCGATTCAACAGAGACCCATTGATTTGACTTAATCAGATTGAATCACTCCCAAACGTAACTGAGACTCTGACCAGTTCACCTACACTGACTGAGTCCTATTGTACAAAAATCAACATTATGTTGCATCATAAATCATAGATTCACAATGACTAAAGATAATCAAAGCAAGGACAAAGACATGGGATTGCTATGTGCCGCCCCCAAAGTTAAAGCAAAGATCAGAGATTAAAGCAGAGGAGGGATAGGTAATTAGCTGAGGGGACAGCGAAGCTACTGTCTTAAATGACCACTATTCCTGAGATTTCAGGTCTTCTCCCACTTGTATCTCGAATGAAGGGGGTGGTATGGTCACACATCTTCCCTTAAAGATTTAAAGTATTATGCCAGAGGGATAGGTAACAGTGAACCTACATGTCTATTAACTGACCATTGTTCCTGTATTGTAGGAATTCTTCCCCCTACCTTCCAAACTGGATGAGGTAGTAACACACACCCCTCTTCCCTTTATGGGCTTACTGGCATCAGAGATTCAGAGAGGCACCTCTGACATCCTAACTAATAAAGTCGAGCTCGCATAGGACAACCAACTCTAAGGATATCTTAGTAATGTAAAAGACATAGTACAACTCACAGCAAAGCAATGGAAAGTAAAATAATGTAATGTAAAGCAATGTAAAGCAAAGCACGTGAAGTAAAGCAGAGATATTGTAATGTGAGGTGTTGCATAGTATTGCAGAGACATTGTAAAGTACAAGCAGAGTAACGTAAAGACAAAGTATCGTTATAGTAAGGACACAGAGTACTGATATGACTAAAGACTTATACATTGATTTCATGATCATCACTGATCCTTATTTCATCATCTATTGCTATTGTACTAGGCATCTTTGCTCATGGATATTCTATTTCCCTGCATTGGGATTTTGCAGGTGAGAATGTCAACTGATGAGAAGATGGAGAGCACAGAGCTTGAAGAACGCTGCACATGACTGATATTTCTGCTCCAAGCTTTCTTACTGAATATCTGTTTAATCTTTTCAGTTGTTGAAAGACATCATGTTTTCTTCCGCTCATAGAACTTCTAGCAAGTCTATTTTGTTTCCGCATATTTCCTATGTTGAAAGACATCGTGAACTTCCGCATAATTTGTATAATATGAGACATTATGAACTTCCGCATTCAGTCCTTCATCTTAATATTCAATTATTGAATTTCCGTATTTAAAGTCCTCTATTATGTTTATTATTATTTTGTTTAAGTTATTTTGTTGAATGGTCAAGGTCAGTAGAGCAATAGACAGTGTAGCACTTCTAGAGTCAATCTGACCGCCTACGTGACAGGAGGTGCGATTTTGGAAGCGTTACAGGATGAATTATTGCCGCCCTCAACTACATTGGAAACATAATTTTTAGAATACTTGATTAGAATGTTGTGCTAATTAGAGGTTTGATTAAAAAAAGTAAAAAAGCATGCACAATCAGATGTTTTAAGCTTTTTAAAAATTTTGATCTAGGTCCACCGATGTTTAGGGTTATTAAAATTTAAATAATTCAGTGTTTGTACAAAATAGAATAAAAAATAATGTTTTTTTATCAAATTAATTATTTCATAAATTAAATATGATATTATTAACTCATATCAATCCTGCCCCAGTAACTTGCCAACCGAACTTGGTATAAACAAATTTAACACTATAATTTTTATGTTTGAGCACACATTCTCTATAATAAGTGAATCCACTTGCAGGGGTCATGTAACAAGTTATGTCATAATGATTTATTATGGAGCATGTGGTAGAATCCATCTTTTGGGAAAATATCAAAAGCATTTGACCTTTTCTTAGTCAAGCAACCCATGTCTTTGTGAATCTTCAGGTCTTGATGATTGCATTTAAGATTGCCTTGGTACAAAGCATATCAAAGTTACAAAGAATCAAAAGGTCACTTTTTTTGGATGGAAGAAAAGAACATTCTTTTTTTCATTAGTTATGATGCGAAATTAATGATCAGATCCATAAACAAGACGGTCAACTGCAAAAATATTATATATATATATATATATATATATATCCATAAACAAGACTGTCAACTGCAAAAATATTAATTATATATATATAATTAAAAGATGTGCATAATGTCTCCTAATGCATATAAATATGCTACACTGATATATTTTATTATGTGTAGTAATAGTCCGATGAACGAAGATATATTTGTGGTAATTTTGAGCATGATATATTATTATCTAATTAATGAAATAAATAAAACATGGGACGTACGCATTCACTGTAACGAGCAGTCTACTCAATAGTTTACCCTTTCTCTCTGTTTGTTGATTGGTCTTCAAATCCAGGACATGAGAGATGATGCCAACCTTATTTTGTCTGCAATTGTATAAGATATTTGATGCATTTATATATGAGCACTTTGACAAATGTATGCACCCAAGAACAATGCCCTTTGAATTCAGCAAACAGAAAAAGTAAATATGTATACATAGATATTTTTTAACCTTCAAATTTGAAACTACCAAGTGCTTTTTCATCAAAGGAGCGAAGAAATCTATGTTCTAGCAGCAATGAACTCTATCTAATGGATCCCCTGACTTAATCAACACTTTGATTTCGAAAAGGATATACTGGATATCCCCCAGGACCATTCATGATCGTCGATCACGGAATCGATGAAAAGAAGACTGTGACAAGGTTATTTTCATATTTTGTACAACAATATGACAAGGTTGTCCAAATTCACCATGAATTTGAAGAGAAACTATCGAATTATGAACTCCTCACCTGCATACGTTTTGAAGCACACATTAGAAGTCCATGGTGGAAGTATTTACACATGTTGTTTTTGTAAATTCTAGGAAGAATATGCACAAGCACTCAATATACAACGATGCTGAGAAATTTGTATACTTAGTTTGTCCTATGTGAGGTATCGATAAAGACAAAAATATGGTGGAGTTTAGTCATTTTGAAGAAATATGCATAATATGTTCTTGTAAAAACTTCGAACAAGAAGGATTATTATGTTGTCACATTTTTAATGTTCTTCAAGAAAGGAGTTTGGTTCATATCTGAGGGATATATACTTCATTGCTGAATAATAAATGTGAGATATTCAAATGCACATGTAATTTATGATAAATTATTTTTCGTAGTGATTTTATAAACTCCACTCAAAAATTAGATTGGCAAAGTAACCTATGAAAGGTAGAAGAGATGATTTGATTTTCACAAGACATTTACAATTTGGTGCTTCAATTATTGACCCTTACAAAAGATGAAGGCATTCCATATTGCAAATGTAATTGTGGATGCAAATGAAGTAAACACAAGTGAAATTCATGCAAGTTAAGGCACTACATCTAAATTTATTGCTATTCAATCAAGTTCTGTGTCTATTTACATGAGTCTCAATTCATCATATGCGATCCACTCCATGTGAAATCTAATGGTAGATTAAGAAATGTTGGAAGGATTAAATCTTATGTTAAAATTTTTGTCTCAAAATGAATTATGAAAATTGCGGAAAAAATGGACATGAGATTTAAATCTAATGTAAAATTGTGAAAATTATGAAAATTGATAACTTGTATAGATCTCGATTCAAGTGATAAATTTAACCATTTGAAATATGTGCAAGCTCCATGTTGCTGCAAGATAAATCATAAAAGATACATTAGATCCAAACGCAATCATAAAATGTTTAAACTCGAGAGAAATTTCAAACTCATTATGTAAAATGAACAGTTTTCAGATGTCTTTATTATTGCTTCTTGTTGGATGTAATTTTAATCTATAATAACATTTACAACAACTAGGACCATTACACTATCTGTACACAAGAGATCTACAATAGCATTTACAACAATTCATATCAGCAATAACATTTACAACAACTAGGACCATTACACTATTTGTACACAAGAGATCTACGATGTTATTTACAACAATTATCGGCATCTAAAATTTTTTACTAGCATTTACAACAATTCAGATCGACATTTATAACATTTACGTCTAAATTTTTTTATAAGACGTACGAGATCCGACGCCCCAATCTATTGAAGATTCTACTAAAGTTTCACCACTGAACATCTCAAATAACTTTATCCTATCATCTATTTAGAAATGAAAAAAAAAATAGAATGACGATAAATCCATGTGGCAGTTCACAAAACTAGGGCAAAATGAAAAATACAACCGGATTTGGGGGACAAAGATAATACACAAATGAAATATCAGCAGTCAACACGGGGTAGAAAGTCGTCAATCGAATGGGCGATTGTCACACGACGACGAAAGATCATTGGCTTCACACAACGTGCTCTAGGTGATGAGAAGGAGACATTTCAACAGATAAGCTCGTCGGCAGAGGAGGGAGGGGATCACAAAACTAGGGCACGAATGAAAAAATGATCATCATACATTCTTCAAACACAAATAAACAAAAGTTTTTGGAGGACGAATATCATACATGTTCGATAAGAGATCGGTAGTTGATGCGGGGGAGAAAGTCGATGACCGAATGGGAGGGCTGCTAGACACGAAAGAAAAAAGGGCTCCAAACGAGGCGGCCTTCACACGACACGGACACGGAAGTGGCTCTAGACGCAACAACCTCCACTACAAGGAGAGCTCGTCGGCTTGATGCACCGACCTCCAGGCGTCCGCCTTTCAAGAAACTAGAGCACGAATGACTCAAGAGGAGACAACCCACCCCATTTTGATCCACGAATGTTTTTTTAGGGCCACACCTATAGTCTGCATTGATGGGCTCAATTTTTTTGAACCGTGCCTTATTCAGACCGTTGAATCCGCGATCAACGGCCGCAATTGGGGGAGGATCTCAGGATTTCCATTATATCCTTTGGAAAATGTCACAACATCAATTATGGTTGAGGTAGCTAAAGTTTGATCCCCAAGAATTTTCATTTTATTTATAGAACGATTTATTTTGATGATACCTCAAGTTGGAAATGACGTCATTCTCAATTATTCCATTTACATCGCCAAAACTAGAGTTACAGTAGTTAAACCAATATTCATGAGTCTGCCTCTTTTTGGCTTTGGAGTTTGGATATGTAACTTAAACCAATTTCTCACAAGACAACATAAAAACAAGACAGAGGGGGGGTCCCCATGAGAATCCTAACAATGTGGAAATGTGGAAGACGGGCACTAAAATCCAGTTGCGGCAAAGAAAGCAGAGGAAAACGAGAGACAGAGAGAGAAAAGAAAATTGCAAAAGGACATTGAAATGAGCCAAAGGCAGCAGCATTAAAAATGCATCTACAGTTTCGACACACATCATGAATTCATGACTATGCCACCAACAAAACAGGAATTCAACAAGTATTAAGAAGGCATCACCAAGAAACAAATTAACCAAATGAAATGAGGCAGAAGAAAAGGAAAATTTCCCAGTGGGATGAAAAAGAGGAGAGAGAACAGAGAGCTTGAGGGAGAAGGGAAGTTTCCACTCTGCACAATAATTTGGCAATGCATTTGCATTGCATCCAATTCCTATGACAGTTGCATCATTCGGACTGCGCAGCTCCTTTTTGTTGCTGTAATGCCACAAAACTTAAAAAGATCCTTCCTTTGGCTGGTACCAAGGTCATTATTGGGGCGCTCTGTGTGTGTCCATGCAGCAAAGAAGCCACCTTTTTGCTTCTCTTTTCATCTTTTCCCCCGTCTCCTTTGGTCCTTCCCATTGGAGAGACGGGCACCATTGGATTTGGAATAAAGGAAGGGTGGAATCTTGGAACAGGCGTGGCTCCTCTGCCCTCCTTCCCTTTCTGAGTCCATTTTGCGGTGGAGGGGAATAGGCGCACGACTGCAGAGCCTTCGGTAGGTTCTTCGCTCCTTCTCTGGACATTTCTGTGCTCTCCGTTTTCTTCGAGATTCCATTTTTGTTGCTGTCAGTCTTTGCTGCTGACGACGACGATGAATTTTCGGCATTTCGGTCGATACTTTGGTGTCGCCACGTTTTGAATTGAAAAGGATTGGATTGTTTTAATAGGATTGGTGAGCTTCGTCCGTTAAACTCGGCATACCTTTTGATTTCAGCGTGTTAGATTGCATGAGAGCGACTGATTGAACCCCGAGTGATCTCTTATTGTCGGTTAGAGCAGGAAAGGAGACAACTTGTTAGAGAATCCTCTGGGAGATTGCAAATGATTGGATTTTAAGCTGTTTCGGACCAATAGAATCAGATCAACAGAACGGTGCTATGAGTGATTCCTGAAGCTGTGGGGATCGATTCTGTGGAAGATTTCTGGAGAATACTCTTATTCTAGTTCTTTGCTTGGAAGCTTTGAGAGTTAGGGCATCTGGGAAGATTTAACCAGTCTCGTTCCGTAGAACCTGAAGATTTTAAGCTGCTTATTTGTTATGAGGATGTCGACAGACCATAACTTGAACTTCCACCATGGAGGAGGATTTCCTCAATCCTTCTGTAACCAACGCATCGTTTCGTTTCAGTCCGGGGCAATAAACAGCGGGGCGGGCTTGATGTGTGGGGTGGTGAACGGTTCAGGTGGGATTGGCAATATGACAGGGATGATACTGGGTCCAAATACAGGAATGATGAGCAATGATTCAGCAACTATGCATCCAATTAACTCTTCGGGAGATATCCTCCTTGATCCCCAACAGAACGTCAAGCATGCTACACCATTGTCTGTTGAGTGGTCTGATGAGGAATTGGCCATGCTGAAGCGAAGTCTCATCAGGTAAGTTGTTGTTCTTTGTTGTTTCCCTGTCTACGCAATCATTGGCCTATCAGGAACTTTTCGTATCTTCAAATATTGAGGTTAGCTGAGTAGCTATGCAGTCTTAGGAGTCACTCAATTCGTATCAGCTTGAATTTTTGTCAGATGTTCTTACTCTTATGTTATTTTACTCATCGAAAATAGCTTCTTTGAACTATTGTGTTGATATTGGCAATTATATTTTGAGCTTGAAATTTCTTGACTCTATTCTTGTTTTCCGTGTTCTCTTTTCTTCAAGACTCAACTTGAAAGTTGTGGCCTCCTGGCTTAGTACTTTTATTCAATCTTCATTGTGGAAGATATCTGTATTAAATATATTTTTTAAATGTTTGGTCATTGATCCTTAACCTTTTTCACATGTCAAATTCAGATATGCTACTGAATCTAGTATAATGAAATATATCAAAACAGCAGCTTTGCTGCCTGACAAGACAGTGAGAGATGTTGCAATGAGATGTCGATGGATGACTGTGAGTATGCATGATTCATCTTCTTTATGAATTTGCACTAATTTGTTGATAATTAAGTTATTTCTCGCTATTAGACATCATGCAACCTTTCTTTTGTATTAGTTATTCAAAGTAACACTAAGAAAGCTATCTTCCTTCCTTTTCCCATTTCGTTTTGAAGGAAACCTTTTTTCAGTGGTCAAGCGAGGATGGAATGAATATATATCGGTGGATGTTATTCGATTAATATGTTCACTATTAAAGACATAATTTTTTACTTACTACCACACTTATTTTTCTTTTATTCATATCAAGAATGTTGGAACCCATTGGTCTTTAACGATATTTGCAGTGACATGACGTTTTAGACAGATGGTAATGCATAATTTTGATTGTTTATCATTGGGGTTACACTGTTTTCCTCATTGCTATCTTGCAATCTTACCTTTTATTTTGAAGAGATTAAGTAATTTATTTTCTGTGCCAATTCTAGTCTAGAGTCTTGCTAACATGATGTGGTACATCATAAGCAAGACAGACATTGAACTTGCTGGTTTGTTCAATAGTTGACAGAACTCACCCGTTTTAGCTGTGATAAACTTGTGAGCATACTCATTCCGTATTGAATTACTAATCACTGGACAATATAGTGGGCAAGTTTCACTTGCTCTAACAAAGAGACAAGTTGAAAATGGCTATGCCAGGAAATGATATGTGTAACTTGAGTAATGATCTAAGATGTGCATGCATTTGCATGCTTAAGGGAATGACCTAGGCTCAGTTGATATTGCCTTTTTGTACATAAGTTGGCAAATTTGATCATTAAAAGAATTTGCAATCTCATTATTTACCTAACTGAGATAAGATCATGTTGGAATATTTCTTTATTCCTTTTACTTACCTAGTCAATCACATTATCATGAGCGTCTGCTAACGAAGTTACTGATGTATCCTCCGTTGTGAAGTCTTCTTGAATATTTTCTTAATATAGTTTCTCTGTTACTGTTACTCCAAATATTTGTGCCATTCACTTAGCATTCTTACTTGTAATGTATTGGGGGTGTTCTTGTAGAAGAAGGCGAATGGTAAACGCCGTAAGCCACAAGATTACTATGCAGGGAAGAAGATCAAACATAGCAAGGTAACAGCTATGCCATTTAAACTTGGTCATTTTATTATGGTCATATAAATAAGTGTTTCAGGGGAACCATCTATAAGGTACTAGGATTACACCTATTTGATTGGCTGTAATACTAATTCCCTTTCATATTTAACTACAAGAACCCTCGTATGTGTTCATGATAGGTAATTTTTTCTCTTTCCTCATTTTGTTTAGCTCATAAAGTTCTTACTTTTACGGTAGATGTGTTATGAATCTGTGCATTGTTTCTTTTCCTGTAATTTATTAGCTTTATCCTTCACTAATTCTTATGAAATGTGTAAAATTGTTTCGAGAATTTATTCAGGAAAAGGTAATCGATGTTTCGCCAACCATTGCTATGCATTCCATTCAACCAGATATTGCAGCAACGTACTCCCTCGGGATGAATGATATTCACCAGAATAATCAACTTCCTTTCAGAGGTTGCTATGATTCTGAGATAATATCCGTGCATGTGAATTTTATGATTCATCTCAGTTGATATTTACTGACCAGTTGTTATAGTTTTGTTTATGTAGTCTTCTGTTAAAATCTAAATTGATTTCTCTCCAAGTTTTGGCTTTCTTATGATAGGTTAACCATTGATTTTGTGAGAAAACAATGTGTATCTCCACAAACTGTTCCAAAGGATTATTTGTAATGTGTTTTCGTTGATGTCATATAAACATTAGTACAAGTGTTCATGGATGTAGTAAAAGTTTATAGATAGATTCTGAAAATTCATTTTCATATGTTATATTTGAATTTTTTATAGATGTTTATCTTTGTTGGTTCAAATCTGTATAGTATTTGCAGGTTGGCAATGCTTTTAAACATTACTTTTATGATGAACACAAATGCATCTGGTGTAGATGTAGGTAAAAGTCAACCGTACAAGATGCTTCGACAAAGTTTTAAGCAAGAATCATGATATGTCAAAATAGAAACAATTAAGAATCATGTAACTCATTAAAGATGTGGGAGTGTTCTGAAAGATCATGTCAAGAGTGCTACAAAATTTCTATTGTTCCAAAAGTTCTTGGAAAAAACTCTGAAATTTCTAGAATATCTCTAGATTCTAGAACAAAGTATAATTCATGTCATGGGTTCTTAAAGAATAATCAACTTTGCTGAACAGAGAAGATACAGGAAAATGTACTACAAAAATGTTATCTTAAATGTATTTAAAAAGTTCCGAGTAAAATGAATATCTCTAGTATGATAGAATGTAAAGAGTTAATGTATGTCTGCCTTTTTCCTTTTGTATGACTGTCTTTAATCTATAACTTTCAAATATTCTTCTCTCGCTAGATTGCATTCTTTCTTTCGCTAATGTTTTTTATGATAAAGGTTTTCTTCTGTTCTTGTGTAGTTTTTCTCTGATTGTATTCTTACTATCTTTTTCCTGAACAGGCCCTGTGGTTGATGCTGAGACTCAGCATCGATTGGAAGAAAATATTTGCCTTCTCAACCAGATCGAGAGAAATCTTGTAAACAATGAGGTCAGCACTATTAGTTCTTTCTCCATTCTTATTTGTTGCTTGTTAGTTGTGTTTTGATTCCCAAAGACTATGTCAATAGGAAACTTGTACACACGATTTTCTGGTGCAACTTCTTGTGTTATTGCAACCCTCTCAACTAATTCCAGCATCTACCTGTATATTTTCAAGTTATTTGATAAAGCACAATTCTTATGGATACATTTGTTGGCCAAAGAAAATAGAGGAGAGTTTCTAAGTGATTAGTTAACAAAGATTATTGTATGAGACCATGTCTCTGTATCAACCTTTTGAACTTAGTTATACAATTTCTATATAGTTTAAATTCAATTCTACACAGATACTTCTAAACATTAGTCTCTCTCCCTTTATCAATCTTCGTCTGAAAGTAAAAGTTCCTTCTTGTGATTGAAGCTACAAGAAAATTCTGAGCTCTTTTATCGTACAAGGGAAAATATTGCAGCTATTTTAAATAGGTACAATTTCCTCCATTGAGGTCCTTTTCTGATACATGCAAGTGGATTCTGTATCATAGTTTATGAGGATATTTTCATTTTCTTTCTATCAACAGAATGACTGGAATGCCTGGTATTATGAGTCAAATGTCATCATTGCCTGGCCTAGTTAATGAGAATTTTGTCCACTCCATGTACACTGGTTCACTTCAGGTAATCATTCTATTATATAGTAGTATTACCAATAAATTTTTTAACACGTTTTTACTACTGTAAAAAAGGTTCGTTTATCTTAGTTGTTTTGATTATTTATCACCAATGTCAATTCCTTCCTTTTTATTCTAGATGTGAGATTGTGGAGCCACTAATCACATATGTAGCTTTCATGATAATGTAGACTAATATGTCTTTGTGCTAACTGTGGTTACATTGTCTAAGTGGAAAAATTTGCATGATTTGAATTTTGAGTTTGAATTTGTCCTATCTCATCTCAGAAAAAAATGTAATTTCACATATTTGAGCATGTAATTATTTCATATTTGTAAGGATCTTACAGTCAAGTAGACTAAGTGCATTAAATCTATACTTCTAATTATGTTTGAACTTTTCTCTTCTCTATCTGCAAAATGGGGTAAGAGTGTTTAAATCTGTGTTAGACTCAAAAATTGTCTGAAGTATATATCTACTAGTGTCAGTTTTGAATGGGTGTTTGGTGGTGCATCTGTGATAACATTTGGCACAAGCATGTTTCGGTGCTGATAATTTATTGGTACTGATTTAATCTTGGCACTTTGGCACTGTCTACCATTTCAATATTTCTAGGATCATTCGTCAGGCAGCAATCAAATGAAGGAAGAACCTAAGTGTTGGTAAGCTAGCATGTCTGAATGTTCATCGAGTTGTGACATATTGAAGACTCCCACCCTTGATTCTCGAGGCATTTTAATAGAAGTGCGAGCATGATGGATCTCAACTGGAACAAAAGAACACATGATCAGGTAATAAGAGTTTTTGTTCTTTTTGAACTTGATTACGAACAGAAACCACGATTTTGAGCTGTTACTGCACAGCTCACACTGTACATGTTTTATTTGGACAATTGGCACAAAATAACAGAATCAGAGGCCTGTGGTTTAGGGATCTTTAAGTTTCCATCACACATTTTTTCCTAGCATCCACGAAATTTAGTTAGCAAAGAATTGTTGATTCCACAGTGTATTAATATACTATTCCAAAGGCAAATGTTGTTTTATGAACGAAATTTCCATGCAATTTAGTTTTCTCTCCCTCAAAGCAACTCTGCAGGATAAACTTTTAGTTCATGGCTGCCATTCTGAAACTGCATTGCCACAGTGGTGTTTTCCATCTGTTTTCTGCACCTCCTCTTTGCCTGGAGTTGTCAAATTCTGATGAAAATTTCTTTCATTGTGGAAACAATGTTATTGTAGCAATCCTGCACTCTCCTAGCATCTCTGTCTCTTGCAGCATAGTCCAACTGCAACCATGTGGTCAATTCAATGTCACTTATGTTTGCTGAGAAAAAGCTGACATAGAATGTGCTATATCTATCCCTGCTTAGAAACTCACCCTCGAAACATTGTTGAAAAGATCAGAGTACAACTTCCTTAGCTCTGGCCTTTGCTCTCCTGGTTTTGCTTGGATGATGGTGTACAAATCCTGCTTTAGCAAGGACGAGCTCTCTCGGAGGGCAACCTGCGTTTCCCTCCACGACTGTGAATCTATGAAGGCTTTGATCTCCACAAGGTCTCTGGCATGGATCCTCACCACAGCATTTGCTTCGTCTACTGTCTGGTCTGGAGCTGTGAATCTAAGCTCGAAAGAGGCAGCAACATTTGAGTCAGAGAATGCCTCCTTTACGGCCAAAGCTGCCGCAAGAGTGGCTGTGGCGAGGAGTCGTCGTCTTCCGACCGGAATCTGCTTGAGATTATCGACTGTGCATCCTGCTTCGGCACGGCTTTTGCTGCAGCAGATGAGGCCTGCGGAGGCCTTTGTGCACCTCGGCTGCAATGGCATCAAAGATGCCATCACTGTTGTGCCGAGTGTTTGATTGGCCCTGAGTTGCCGCGGATGTGTGTGCGTTCAGAGTTTATTGGATAAGGCTGGGGATTCTGAGGCATAAATGGACCATAGGGAGAGAGGTGACTCTCACACTGACATAAGTTTTTTTTTTGTTCTTTGTCTTTGGGTTTTGATGGACTATAGATTTGGATCGCGATCTCGACACTGCTTGCTGCCTCATATCAACTAAAATTCTAATTTCAACTTGTATGATCTCAAGTAGATTTTGCTAAGAATCCAGCAAAACGGAAGGAGAGATGCATGTTTATGTGTTCTTTAAAGGCAATTATATTCTTTCCGTTTAAAATATTCTTTTCCAAGACATGCCAAAATATGACATCACTGTACGTAATATATATATATATATATATTTATATAATATGTTAGATAATATTTTTCAAAAGAAGAACTAACGCTCTTCTAGAAAAAAAATATTAACACAACGAAAAATAAAATATATGAGATATTTATATGATGCGGAGATATTAAGTTTAACTTTAACACTACCCATAAAGAGTTTGAGTACACGACATGGAGCTTCCATTGATAACGAAAATATAAGAAAAGACGAATATATATATATTACCTCCCCTCTTCTTGTCGGATGTAAAGAATCTTTTCTTGTCATCACACGTATATCATCATGCTCATATATGATTACTTTTCACAGTACAAAATTGTCCCGGGGCTACGGAAATCGCACAATTTTTTTTCCGGGTACAATGTTTATTATGATTTATTTTATGTGTAGTACTAAACTATAAATTATTTTTTTCAGGCTCCAAATTATTCCGGATTTATATTATCAAAAAAATATTATATGGATTTATTGTCAAAAAATTTTATTAAATCAATTTGTGATATATTAAATGAATCTTATGCCCTTTGTATTAGATTTATAATGCGATTCGAGTTTTTATTATTCTAGTGGTAAGGGATTCATAACGATACAATCGGATTAATTAAACTTAACAATCTTTAATTTATGGACATTACGATTTTGTGGATACTATGATGATTGGCTCATCAAAACTTAATCTCCGTTGTGTAACTATTGCAGAAGAACTTAAAAAATTTGTATTTTTTAAAGATTGCGCGACAAATTGGCAAAACAATACATGACGTTAATAAAATTAAAAAATGATTAACAAAAAGTTCGAGGTTGAAAATTACAAATTTGTGATTCTAGCACTAAAAAAACTATAGTAAGAAGAATATTAGTTAATCTAACAATTAATGACCACAAGATTGATTATCAAATCATTTATTTATTTGTTCAGAATTTAAATTTTAACTATTACTTTTTTTATCTACTATAATGGTGTTAAACATTTTCGAATCATATTTATGTCGGTAAATGTCTTATTTTAGCTTGTATGACTAAATTGATACATACGATAACATTAATTGATGCATAAAAATTGGTGTCCTTTCATCGGAAAATTGTACCGAGGTACTTGATTGATGCTGAATCACATGAAACAAATGAATTTATTAGTCCCGCTGCTTTTCGGGAATATATATGTGACTAAAATTTAATTCAAATATTAAATCGAAAATAATACATTAATGTAAAATAAGCTGAATTGCTAATATTAATAAATGACTTTACACGTTCATTTTACTTTGAAAAAACTATGCAAAAAATAATCAAGCTTAATTAATTAACTTTGAATATCCGAAAAATTAATAACCTCAGTAATTATTTCAAACTAAGATTTAAAAAAGAGAAAAAAAAACATGCAAACATAAAAAAAAAGGGGGAAAGAAAATTTCAACACACGAGCTGGAGTGTGAGAAAGGACAAATCGCAAAGCAGTTCTCATACTCCTTTCACCTTCCAATAATAATAACAATAATAGTAGTAATTAAGATATCTTTAAAGCTAAATATTTACATGTGGCCACCTTCGCATTCCGACGACCCCCCACTTGTCCATGCATCCAGCATATGAAAGGTGACATCTCTCTCTCTCTCTCTCTCTCTCCACCCACTGCGTCGCGTATCTTTCATAAGTGCCGTGACGCGAGAGCGGCCACGACCTCCCGCAGGACGTGCGCCGTGTCGTTGTATCGATCCTGAGTCAGGGCGATGCTTCGTGCCTCCACAGCATGGCCCAGCTGCCATGTCATGGCCACCAGAACACACAGCATACACATCAATACAATCCACTTGAAAAGCTTATAAATTATGATAAATAATTACATAAGGATCTGATTCTTTAACGTGAACAAAATCAATAATGGAACAAACATTAACATTGCAAGTGGTTTTCTTTTTTCTTTTTTGCTATGTGCTTTTTCAGGTCTGAAAGATCAATAACATCTCTCAGTTCAAGAGAAGAGACAGGGTGAAACAGCAATTTGGAGCAGAATGTTGGCTGGAGAGGACTGTTCAAGGACCCCACAGAACAAGGTGGCAATTAGATTCAGATAAATTTATTATGGTGCTCAAATTTGACACCGTCTAATTTGTTTATATCTGTGCAGAGACTACTATACATCTAGAATTCTAGGACTGACATGATTAATTGCTCAATTATGCTAAAAGTTGGAAAAGTATGTGGAATGCGTGTTTGAAGTCAGAACTGGTGCCACAAACTAATCTGAATCTAACGACCACGGGAAACAAAGATCTAATAGAATTGTTCGCAAAAGTTGAAGAATAAAAAAATAATGAAAGGGCAAGTCGATCACCTCTTCCATGTAGCCGAAGAGCTTGTTGGACAGGTCCACCAGGGCCTGCTTGTGCTCATCATTCCCTGCATGGGAGATCACCTTGTTCAGATCACAGTACAGGAAGGTGGACTTGAGGCGCAGGTCGCTGCCCATCAGCTCCCACGCGTACTCGTCGTCGTCAATCAGATCATCCTCCATTGACAGTAGATCAAACACGCAGTTCTTGATCCTGTAGACGCAGCCCCTGCACTCCATGCCCGCCATTAGAGCAGCTGCAAAATGGTCCAAAAAGTTAGCAAAGCCAAACACTTTTTAGGATCCACTGAAGAGTGCTCTCACAACTGAGAAAAAGATGAGTAAATTTGTCATATATCACACACCAAATTGGAAGAATAAGGAGAGAGAGAGAGAGAATGGGAGTGGGCTTCCAAGAGTTTGATTGAAGCAATCAGGAAGAAAAAGCCTTCTGAAATAATCACAGAAGGAGGGGCAAATTGGTCATTGGCAATTGCATAAGATCCAAATCAAGGAAACAATGAGCTGTTTGATGGTCTCAACTCCCAAGCAACTCAGATAGCAGTAAAACAGAAGGCAAAGTTTGGGACTTAAATATGAACATCCTCAAGACTAAAATATGAACATCCTCAAGAAGAGGAAGAAGCAGCAGCATGGATTGCCCAAAATTTTATGAGGTGGTAATACATTAGATGTTGCTAACCATGAAAAAAACAAATAGTTATTGAGGAATAGGTCAGAAGGGATCATAAAGATGGGGAGTGGAGAGGAATCATGTTTTTGAAAAGACAATTTTGACCTCCCATCTCCTTAGCAAATAGCTACAGCAGCATTATGTTCTTGATGGTGGATAGAAATCACTCGAATGGTTCTTTTACTCTTACGGAAAAAAAATGTTTCATAGTTCCATGTATGAGAAAAGATGATGATAACAAAAAAGCACCTATTAGGCCAAAAGAAGGTTATCAGAAAAAAAAATGAAACAAAAGAAGATGCACAGAGCTCTTCTTCTGGCTTTTGTTCTTGTGATTCCTTCTTAAGGAACTCTCGGACCTCTTAAAAAGCAAAAAAGAAATCTTTTTTAAAAGAAGAAAGGTTTCACTTTTGACAGGGAGTAATAGCTTCCGTAAAAGAAGAGCATCTCAACAGTAATCATTAATGATATGAGTAACTTCACCAGGAATCGTAAGAGCAGAAATTAAAAGATATCTCTTGGCAGAAGGAAAACTCTTCATACGAAAACAGTAAATGAATTTGCAGAAATTTTCTGTTATTTCCTTCAGTTTTTTTCCGCGTGTTTTGTGTGCATGAACTTCTTATTGCAACAACAAAACCATCTTGAAATCTGTCATCTGAAACAAATGTCGATTGTAAAAAAAAGAATGCTGGGGAACAGAAATCAGAACCCCACCACCACCATCAGAAATAAGCCTTGACAGACTAAATATCTGCCCTAAAAGCGACCGTCCAGAAGGAAGAGATGCGACTCTTCGGAGATTAAAAGCACGATATCAGATAAGAACAGAATAAATTAATCTCCTTTTTCCCCTTCAAACGACAAAAATATAAATATCCGGACATCGGACGAATTATTGACATGGAATTCGTATTCCGAACACATTATTCCTCCTCCCACCAGAGAACGTCAAATCTATTCAATAATTCATCAATCCAACTAAAACACCAAACTGTGATCTCAAAGAAAACCAGCAAAGGAAGTAAAAAGAAAAATAAAAAGATGAGATTTTTAAGATTCATGAATCCTGAAAAATATAAGAGGAAAGACGCAGAGCAATGCGGAACAAAATCATGGCACACCTCCAATTCTCTGAAATCCACCAAAAGGACAAAAGAGGCGTCTCAAACAACTCGGCCTTTCTCAGCTTTGTTTCTCTGGTAAAGCCAAAAAAAAAACCCACAAGCATCAAAAGGACAGTAGTAGTCTGCTTACAATACAACAACAATTCTCAAAACAAAAAAAAAAGGAAAAAGAAAGAAAAATCTGCAGCTGCCCTCATTAAAATCTGCGTTAATAAATGCAGAAGATAACAACAAAACTGTTGAGTACCTTAAAGCGATGGAACCCCGTACAATGATCAGAGCAATAATAGGAACCCCAAAAGAGAACTAATTGCAGTAAAGACAGTTCCCTGGAATAGGAAATCAAATACCTCTTTTTTTTCTTTGTTCTTTTTTTGTTTAGAGGAAGATGGACTCAGAAATCAGAGAAAATTTGCAGGATGCAAAATTCTAATATTTGAAGTCACTCCTATCGGGCGGATTATTGGGGCCTAGATGGTTTTAATCTATGCTTGGACGACTTGTTTCAGATGTAGGATTTTAACATCTATAATATAATGTATAATAATACTTTACCACATTAATAATTATGCCACGAATAGGTTAACAAAATTAGAAAAAAAAAAACAAGGCATATTATTTAATTATGATAAATACTGTAAGTTGCACGCTTCATCTAAATTGAGGGAGATCCAACGGTTGCGATAGAGTCATGTATACGTGACGCTATACATGTTGTTATCCCCGGAAAATAGACAACCACCTCTTTATCGCTACTCGGCAAGAAGATTAGATTTCTCAGCTATATTATTATTATTATTATTATTATTATTATTATTATTATTATTATTATTATTATTATTATTATTATTATTATTATTATTATTATTATTATTATTATTATTATTATTATTATTATTATTATTATTATTATTATTATTATTATTATTATTATTATTATTATTATTATTAAAACCGAAGATATCTTATTCTAAAATTAGCACAACTGCACAAGGACTTGAGCAATGTTGAGCAAATATTATATATATATTCGCTATTTTAATGAAAAAATGATGTAAAAAAGAATAAAAAATGCAACAGCTTTTTTTTCCTTTTGGCTTCGATTTGAGCTTGCAACTTTTAACCAAAATAAACAATTCAGCACCTCATCGTACAATTTTGTATAAAAAAATACATTTATGATTTTAGAAATTCAAGTATAACTGTTGAATAATTTTATAAGTTTTCCGAACAAACCCTCCCATCTTAAAAAATTTCACAATTCTATTTTTTTCTAAAAAAATTGGGATAATTTATGAAATTATTGTAAATAGGATCAAACCTTATTCGGTTATATTTTCATAATATTCTTTCTTCTTATTCTTAAGCAAGCACCCAGGAGGATGATTATTTATTTTATCTTTCTTTTCTATTTGATTGTTATAGAAAAGATATCCTCTATTCATTTTTCTATGAATTCATTTACATTGAAATTTATGAATCTGTGTGTCTATATAAATTCAATTCATGGTTTAATAAAAATGTGAAAAAGCTTTATCTGCCTCTGTCATTCTATTAGTCTCTTGTACCAATATGAAATATGTATTGTATTTTGGGACATCAACTAATTCAAAATTTTATTTCAAAGTTCCACTTCAACTCAGTTGTTTTCAAGGTGTCTGTAATTATCAGCAAATGGTAAGTCGTTTTCCTTGCATAAATTATATTTCAATAGAATTTTTTTTCTAAGGCACTGTATGGCACATCCAAAAATTAGAATATTTAGTAGTTAGTAGAGTTTTGTCCGAATGAAAATGCTAGTGTGTATGTTTGATAAACATTTTTTTTCAAGTAGCATTTAGAAGAGATGTTTACTGCAAATACTTTTTCACGTTGTCTAGCTAACTACATTATTTAACATAAATATTATCACTTATTAAATTATTAGAAATGTGCATTATCTTTTTTACTATGTACAAGTATTCTCTCTAGTAATCCAAATGACATTATTTAGTTATAATAAATTACTAGGTAATGCATATTTTTACTAAAATACCCTTTTATCACTAATGTTACATTAAAGTTTATTTAATCTGACTAAAAACTTGAAAACAAAATTAATAAATTAAATAAATATAGTAATGGTAATAAATGTTTTAAATAAAATTATTGGTAATAAATATATATAATATTCAAAATAATGATTGATAATAATATATAATTCATGTGAATAATAATTTAAATAAATTAATATAATTAGTTATGATAATAATGATAATATTTTTTGTTATTATTATATAATTTTTTATATTATTTCATATTTTATTTATCTAATATTGAAAAGGACAATAATAAAAAGAAAATAAAATCATATTATCACTTGAGTGACAATTTAGATGGATATTCCCCTCCTATTCAATGTGGATTGTCATTTCATAAGTAATCTACGTTACAAGGCTATCCAGATTGTCTAAAAATTAAAACAAAATAAATAATGTAATGCGGTGAGCTTAGGTAATTTGACTTGAGATTATTAATAACGTAGAAAGATTACTCATAAAAAACACTCATATTTAAGCATAAAACATTATAAACTACTCTCACTAATTTATATAATATAGACTATATTGGTTTTGTATTTTATTCATATTATATTCTCATTTTTTATATTATAAACTTTATTTAATTTCTAAATATCATGCATATATAGATTATTTTAATATATCACGCCCTCAATTTTACATACAATCTTAATGATATTTTTATTTTAAAGTAATAAATATTTTTATATTAAAATAATTGCTCAAAATAAAATATCATAAATTTGTTATTATGAATAGGATGCTTATAACAACTTGCAAAAAAGAATTCCATTCTTAGAAAGGAAGACAAAAAACAATATGTGGAGCATTTTTTTTCCGTATGTATCAAGAACCGTTAATCAAAATATTAATGACTAAGACGTGACACTACAAAACCGAGTCTTACCTTAATTTAAAAGTTCAAATATATCTCAATAATTGACATGTTTCATATATTTAGAGTATAAAATGTTCCATATAATATATATCCTCTTGATATTTCACATTCATAAATATGTTGAAAATTAATGTTTAAAAATATTCATGACCATTTTTTATAACCTTATTTTTCAGTGAAATAAGCACAAATTAAGTGGACATTAACGGGACATTTTGTCATCAATTAAATGGACTTGGTCGAATTGATTAAATTATTACATTATATTATACTGTCAATCATTGACACAAATTCATAAATTATTCATCTATCATTCTTTTAATTTTTTTATTAATTAGCATGCGTATATATAATCATTATAAATTTGTGTTTTCTTGTTATTGGAAACCGTACCCTCTTCAATATGAAATCCACTAATAGATGTGCACATACGCGGATTCATACTTGGATAAAAATATATAATGGATGGTTATCAGGAAGAACTGAATGGAGTGGTACCTTAAAGTATACGACGCGGCATGAACTATCATGATGGTGGACTCATATTTAACTTATGAACATCTCTGTTACCTAATGTAATGGATTTTTTTTTGTAGTGTTTAAGTCGAGGTGCTACCACTGAACGCACTGACCATATATTAAAAGAATGGTTTACTATCAAATCTAATTAATCTAACCTGTGACAAATAGGACTCTTAATATTTTACTTAACGAAAAGAAATTTATCATTTCATCCAACATGTTAATAATGTCATGAACCTAAACTCAATTGTAGTAATTATATGTGACCTCTATATGTAGCTAAACACTTCAACGAATTTCTCTTACGGGATTTCGTTGCCCGATCAACGAACCTGAGGAGAATCTAGAGGGAATCTCCTTTGCAAGGGCTCGAAGGCAAAGCTCCCGAAATCTAAACGATTTTAAAGTTTTTATTTTCTATTTTATATTAGAGTTCACTATATAAACTTCATGACGGTTAAATTATTTCACATCCTTATAATCATCATTGTTCCATAACGAAAAAAACTACCGTCGCCCGAAAACGTAGCCCGATTTAAAATAAACCTCGTAAATATTTGTGAACCTCTCGATGGACTGTTGAGACAAAAAGTTTGTTATCTTTTTCTTTTTCCATTATTTTCGTTGCTCCATTTTTCTCTTTTCTTCTTTTCGCCCATTTTCTACAATGCTCTATCAGATAACTTTTCTCGTGCCCAGGTTTTTGACACTTCAAAACATACAATAACAAAAACTGAATTCTCATTGACAAATTTTCATAGAAAAAAGATGTCTCTTCTCCTTTTGGAAGGATGAATATCTTTCATACCTTGCAACCATCACATCATAAATGAATAGAGTGAAAAAGTAAGGAGCCAACACGGCAGCAGCCCCTTCAGGATCGACGCTTACGATCATGGTTAAAACTCATTCGTATTGCTCATCAGATTGACAACAAACTTCTACAGCAGATCCATCACTCTTCAACAACTATCCAGTTAATATACAGCTATAAGGTGAGGTCCTTATAACGGTATTAAGATAATTCGAAGTGCAAACATGGGCAAGGAATATGTTTCACATATTATCGAGAATGTTAACTGGCTTCAAGAGCATGTTGTTTCTCATCATCATTCCCTGTGACAGGACGATCGTCTCCACTGGATTTCTTGTTTGTGGCTTCGATTGGTGTTACAGCATTATCGAGATTTGTCGGAACAGGCGGACTGG
This sequence comes from Pontederia crassipes, assembly GCA_030549335.1. Lineage (NCBI taxonomy): Eukaryota > Viridiplantae > Streptophyta > Magnoliopsida > Commelinales > Pontederiaceae > Pontederia > Pontederia crassipes. Next base: position 27,523,127 of record CM060196.1, read on the forward strand.
TGATTTCAGAACTCGAACTTGAATCGATAGCTCCTACCTGCTGTGACATGTTCAGTGCATGACAATGCGGACAGTAATATTTTATGTGAGGAAAATCCTCTTTTCTAGCTAAGCCTGCAAAAGCAAACGCAGAGGTGAGTTGTCTGGGTAGAAACATAGGGATCCTGACCTCTCAATGTAGACTTTAATTATAAATAGATATAGATGTTGTGCAGAGGAAAAGCAAGCTCCTTTAACGTACCATTATGCATATGGCAGTTGCCACATATGAGTGCATAGCTCTGTGATGGATCTTCACCCACTAGCAGGGCAGCAACACGAGCGATCCAACCACTGCCACTAGAGTCTGATCCTCTGTAATGTTCAACAACTTTCTGGCTGGGGACAAGGGCTTGTTGTCCATCATTTATGATCTCACTAGAGGTTTCATCCAGTAATTGGGAAGTGACTGTGCTACCAGTGTTATTACTTCGCACATTAGATTGCTTTCTGTTTCGAAGCCCATCAGATTTTGTCAACTCAATATCACTACCTTTGGTCGAAGTAGCACTGGCTTTAGATTGATCTCCTACATAGACATCCAAACCAGAATCCGCACCTAGTTTAGATGCCAGAACGGTTGCAGCTGCAGCCTTGGCAGCAGGGTCAAGATCGTATTTCTAAAATTGAAGAGCAAAATTTAGTAAATTGCATGAAACTACAAAATAAGGAATGGATCTACGATGTCAAAAGCATGAAAACGTTGTGTCCAAACGATGATAGTTACATTGAGTATGTGTGGGTTTTGGGTAAACCAACATAGACTTCTTCATAAGCCAGCGGACTAGGAGTGTTGTTATTTAGAGTGCTCAGATGGTAAGCTTCATAAAGGCATTGGCAAGGCAAGTCGGGAGATAGAGGTGTGCTACTCTTTAAACGTGCTATTTTGATGCACTCTTTCATGCATTTTTAAAAATGAATGGCTACAAACCATCCTTTAATTCCTCGAAAAAAGCACGAAAAGGTTAAAATTGGTAATCTTAGACGTCTCAGAACCTAGAATATCATGAAACCAAGAAATTCAGGAAAAAAAACTTTTTCCTATGTCACAAATGTGTGATTCAACCGCAGGGTTCACTAGCAGCTCTTTACATAAAATATGACAGCAACTTGAAGTGCAGATAGAATGCACAAACATGTTGTCTTCATCCTCCAAAGTTTCAGTTCACTGACTGCTACTATTGTCAGATTGAACTTTTTTTCCATCTTTTATATTGAGACAATATTTGTTGAGACATAAATTGGAACAATATGCCTAATCTCGTGTTCACATCTGAGAGTTGTGTTTAAAAAATTATTCATCTTGGCAATAAGTGCATAAAATCATCATATTCTGAACAAGACTAACAAATTATTAGTCAGTACCTGAATAAGTTGTTGGGTAGTATAATAATTTGTCCGCTCTTTAAGTTCATCAATCTTGGCTTTTCTCTCAGCACGTAGCCTTTCCAGTGTTTTCTGGTCCTTGAGATCACCTACAGATAGCAAGTAGTCTTTAGGCCACCCAGTAAACTACAAAAGTTGAAAATTCCTAAACGGTACAAATTTTTGCATAAAAGTGAGATCCTTCATACAGTTATAATAGTAGAACAGAATTGTGGTTACCACACAAAACAGATACATCTTAAAAAATCATATATCACAAATTCAGGAAACATTAGTAAGTTATAAATTAGTGGAACATTTTTAAGAAACACTTGCTGTAATACGGGATATGAATGCCAATTAAAGCAACAAACTGATGACGAAATTTAGATAAGTGAAAACTAAAGTGATACTCCAAAAGTTCATTTTGAATAATAACATAAGAAAGTAAGAGAAGGAAATAAACAAGAAAGGAATGAAGATGCCACGTATTTGATTTAGAACTGAGACGTCAATGACTATTTTCAAAGTTTGTGAGTTCACTAATGATAGCTATATCATTAACCAGAGTGATGTATCACAGCAAAAAGTAACCCAAAAAAAATGTGAACTAGAGTGAGAATGATAAAGAGAGGTTCTGATTGCAAGTAGTAGAACTGCGACTTGGAATAGCTGATGTTGCTGGAACTTATTAGTTGAGAAACATATTCCACGTGTCAAGTTGAGCAACTGAAGCATAAACAACGGTGGATCATGTTTGTCATGCTATTAAAAGAACATATAAGGATCATGCACAATATGGTTGCACAATGAATGAGACTCATCTGAATGGGGTATATTAGTAAAAGTATTTTTTTCGAGAGTGTGAATTATACAAAAGTCCAAATTTCCAAAATAATAAGATGCATTCAACAAGTAAATAACTCGAAGGAGCAGTAAATACCTTTAATTAACTGTGTTAGCAATACTTTTACTCTTAAAACATTGTTAATCAAGATTATAATGTATTCATATTTTCAGTTTTTTATAACCCTGCCCTCCATTTCCTTATCTTAATGGAATATTAGTAGAAGTAGTTTTTTGAGAACATATATTATATTAGCAAAATCTATTCCAAATTCCAAGGCAATAAGAAACAAGCAAGTAATGACTACAAGGACCAGAAAATACCTTTAATTAACTGTTTTAGCAATACTTTTACCCCCAAAACATTGTTAGATTAGAATGTATTCATATTTTCAGTTTTTATCACCCTGCCATCCATTCTCCTTCTCAAGTCAAATTTCACTTTTCTACTTGTGCCTCAATGAGCATTTCTAGGGGGAAAGGGATGTTTAACCCAACATTTCACTGAAACAAATTGGGTTCAAAATACAGGTTACCACTGAAATGGAACCTCCCAAAATCTTTCCTTGATATTTTCATAGGAAGTTTAAAACAATTTAAGAAAAGATATAATAGAGGTGTTACAAATTTATGGGAGATGAAAATATCTGCATAAACAAAATGAAAACCAAGTATAGTTCAGAGTTTGAGATATTTACGCATCCTTGTGAAGCTTACAAGTGTTGAATAAATAGCAGCAGATAAAGCAGGCAAAATAAACATGGGCAATATACGTAATGCCCTTGTTTGCCAACTCAAATCCAATGATCTTGTTGTCATTATAGCATAAGTCACTGCTACCACCTGATCAGATTATTAAGATCCATAATAAGTTTACTTACAAGGGCTGCATAACAATTTATAGAGCAACAATAATTAATTTCAAAGATCAGACTAATTGAACCAACTATATAACAACATTTGAAGTTGAAGTTACAATAAAAAAGAAAGAATCAAAAGAAGTAATCATGATCAAGTTTCGGAAATGGGTAAATGCATTCATAGTATTAGTCATAAAAGGCCCCCAAGTCTGAAATCGATGCAAGTTCACAAGATGAAGTTAAAAAAATGCAAGTCCAAAGAAAAATAAGTGAAATAATAATGTATCTTATTTAAAGGATTTTCATTTTACCAAGGATGCATCATGCATATCTATAAATAGATCATATAGTTGTTGATCTAGCCTTCAGCCGATTACAGATTTTTTTTTTTTAAAAACGAAGGAAGACCACAACTATACTGTAACATGATCTAAGCATTTGGTGATTATGCAAGTGCAACCTTCCCATCATTCAATACAGAGACAAGTTTCTTTTTTGTTTGTTTGAGAAGAATATAGAGGCCAGTTATGGCCCAACCTTGAATCTATAAGCTAAAACAGAGACCAGTTACAACAGCTCCAGGACAGTATTATTTCGACATAGCAACGCATATGTTGTATATTTTCCCAGTAAATGTATATAGTTTTTTTAGAACAAAAAGGATGGCTTCCAGGAAGTGCAACCAGTCAACCTTATCAATACATTTTTTTTTAAGACTAATCAATGTATATTTAAAATATATCATGTAGAAGGGATTCATCTTTATCACTACAAGAATCATTTTAACACATGGCAAATTTCTCTTTTTTTCTTTTTTTTTTCTTTACTTCAATGGCTACATGACAAATTAAGACAATCTTGAGCTTCACGGTGGAAATTAAAACCAGTGGGATTGAAAATTTAACTTTCGACAAAAAGGGGCGAAAACGGTACCAAGCACTTTAGGTAAGCACAAAATGATCATGTACAAAGGAGTACGAGTTCGTAGTTAAATTATCAAAACTACTGAAACCACTAAGAATGGTCAGCCAATGCATTCGTCCACGCGTCATAGCCAACAAACGGTCTACGGATGTCTTATTCCGTTGCGACCGGCGTCCGACAACAACTAGTAAACTCACATGAAGCTCCAAAGCCGTTGAACGATTAGTTCATCTAGTAAACTCGACGTCCATCGATCTTCGTCAATCAGAAGCAAGGACATCTAGATAAACGCTCGAACCAAATTCTCGCACGCATTCCTCGACACCAACTAGAAGATCCGAGCGCAGACTAGCAGGCAAGGCCAAAGAAGCATGAAAACCTTACCTCGAGGAGAACAGACGCCAAGATGATGTTGCGAACCGTCCGGCGGGAGCTGCGGGCGCGGCGCTGGAGGCGAGCATGGACGGAGGCCTCCTCCTTGGAGAGATACTGTAGGCGCTTCTCGTAGTCCTCGCTGCGGAGACCCCGACGGCCGAATATTCCCCTCCACACCCTCGAAAGGATCCCCCTCCGCTTCTGCTGCTGCTTCATGTTCGCCGTCGTCTTCTCCGCCTCCGCCGTCTTCAACTCGCCTCCGGCCACCGACCCAGCGTCGTCTCCGGCCATAGCCAAAGATTGGGGAGTCCCAGAATGGAAGGAGCCAAAAGACGCCGGGGGAAGGGATCGGATCTCGGGTGGCGACGAAAGGAATTAGGAATGGGAGACGAAGTGGAACTTTCTGGATTCTTTTCTTTGGCTTTTGGGAAGGGGAGGGAGACGCAGAGGGGAGAGAGAGAGGGATTTGGGTTTTTTTGGATGCGGTCTATGGATTTGGAAGGGGGAGAGTTGGGATTTTAAAAAAGAAAAGTAGGGATTTGGGGTCATTTCTAGTTTTCTGGGGCAGTAATCAAGTAAAGGACCATTTTAAAAAATAATAATAAGACGAGTCTTGTTTCCTATTTTCTAAGTAGTTTGAATCATTACATATAAATTTCCTTATAGGGAAAAAAACTCTGTGGATGTTGCATAGTTACTGGAATTTACGTATTATAGAGAAAAAAAACAAATATTTTTTTAATACAAACTTTTTTAAAAAAACCGTGATGAAGGGTTCTATTAAAAATTTTATTGCGATACTTTTGTGTGTGTGTGTTTTCTTTTCAAAAGAGGTTTTTTTTTCTTCTGAGATTACGAAATTGCCAACCAGAGTGAGGCTTTATCGACTATAATTGAAGGGTATATGAATTTGATAGGATAAAATGGAAGGGACAAAAAAAAATAATACCACACTCGATTATGAGTCGGTATTATTCGAATTTTGAATTCATTTCAAGAAAGCCTCGATAATAAAACACTGTATCAAATGAATACTTATATATTATATTATATAAGTCATAGGTGTAAATTAATTTTTTAAGTTATACTTGCCAGAGTCAATCAGACGTCCAATTCTTAATATTACATTTTTATATAAGTAGTTATTTTATTTTATTTTTATTTACAAAAAACAGTCATTTAACTCATTAAATATCTTGATTAACACTTGTATATATGTTTGGTACATACAGAGAATCGAGGAAAAAAAAAGGAACCGAACTAAATTTAAAACTGTTTAAAGTTGCTTTATCGGTGGATTCGGCAGTAGAAACCACTTTTTTTTTTTGTAAATTGACGCAATAAAAGATATATTATTCTCTAACGTCAATTTCGAAGTAGCTAAAAGGTAAAAAAAATTGTAAATAGTAACATCAAGTGCTAAAGTTATTCCTAAAGAACAGTTCACTTCTTTTATTACTCATAACATAAATTAAAATATAAGCCGTCTTTAAGTTTATATGAGTTGCAAAGAAAAAATTAATAAAATGTGGTAATACTAAAAGATTAAAGCAAATGTATAAATTAAGAAGCAAAAATCACTGACAAAAGTGGGCCGTCACGTCGGGCGAGATGTCCCCAGCATCAATAAAATCATTGTTTTTGCCGCCATTGATCGAACTTCCCACTTTTTTTTGAAGAGGAAAATTTTTTTTTTTCAATTCTTAATGTCACTCTAAACTCAATCATTTTATTCGTTCACTTTATTTTACTTTATTTGTTATTCTTTTTTTAAATTTCCTCGATTTTTACTCTTTATTAAATAATTTCACATTCATTAATTTTCTACCATCTCTTTCTTCATACTATTGGTTCATACAATTAATTATTTTTTTATTAATAGTATAATTTACATTATTGAACAAACATATTAATTTAATTAATATATAAATTACAATAAAATTAAACATATAATATTATTTTATGAATATATAAAATAAAGTGGAAATAGAAAGAGAAAATTTTTTTTAGTTTAATCGTTTCTCAAAATAGTTAGTCCATTATTTTTTTTTACTAAGAAAATATTATCAAGTTGATTCAAACATTTTTAATTAGTGCGTAAAATCCACTTTAATTGGTCGCCATGTCTTAAAAATATTTATTTAACTACAAATAATTAATTAAATAAATTTCTTTAAAAAAACTATTATTAGTTTATTAACAAAAAAACAAAAGCAGCGGACACTCTTCATATATAAACTTAATAATCTTAAGAAATAAATATATTTCTATTTGTTGTCTAATTTTATTGCGATTTTCATATTAATTAAATTAATATATTTACCCAATAATTTAATTTATATCATTAATTAAATAACTAATAGTATGAGGAGAAAGAATATAGAAAATGTGTTTGATGATTAAAGAAGAAAATTTGGATAAAAATTGAGGAGATTACGAAAGAGAATAATAAATAAAGTAAAATAATATGTTTGGAATGACAATAAGAATGGAAGAAATGACATTAAGAGCATCCTTTTTCTTTTTCATCGTTCTTTATTTTATTTTGGTTAAAAATCAATTATCCTTATATACAGCCAAGATGTGTGATCACTATTACATCTCTTTTCCTTTTTTTTTAATAACAAAAAGTGATACTATATTTCAATCGATTATGATTTTGAAGAGAGGTTTTTATTTGATGGACACAAACTTTTATATTTTCCTTGAATTATTTTTTTTTTCTCCAAGTGTTAGCTTAAGTTTGGTGGCTGACGAGTTGGACTGGTCCCAATCGATTTGATACTCATGTAACTTTGAAGGATTGGTTTGACCGCCAAGCCCATTTGGAATCTTGCAAGTTGCAACACTGCACTGCTTGTTGTGCAGTTAACTATGATCCATTGAGGGATGCAGATGAGTACTCTGAAATCGTGGTTAAATGATTGTTATATTAAGGTGGCACCACAACTCAAGGACCGAGTGTGTCCCGGCGGTCTTCACACCGTGTTTCGGGACCGTCGAAACATCTTACAAGTATTTTTTTTTCTTTTTTTATTTTACTCCATTTTTTTGTAAGTCAAGATTAGAAGGACAATGTGATGGAAACTTAGTAATATGCATTTAAAAAAAGTACATCCCTAATTTATCTTCAATTTTACATATCGCAAATCTATCACTCGAGACAGTGGCATATTAGAGGAGACTCGTTAGTCCTTCCTCGAAATCTTTGTAATCATTTTAATTTTAAAATTTCTCAAAATTTAGCATCGAGTATCAAGCGTAGTGTGACTAATTATATATATATTATTTACTAATATATTATTATTATTCAAATTATAAACTAAATTATTAAATTTTATTAATTATAAATTATAAACTATTTAGTTCTAATAATTAAAAAAATTATTAATTAGTGAAAATATTTTACTTAGTATTATAATATAATAAAATCAATAAAAATTCATATTAGTTAACTCAAATGATGTCAACATTATAATTATATTTATTGTGTTATAATACGAATTAAATCAAATTAATGTAAAAACTTTTGTAAAATATTATATTTAATATAATAGAATTTTACTAATTAAAAGTCTCATTTATTTTTAGAAAAAAATTATATTGTATTTGGATCTTAAGATTTATGTAAATTATAATATTAATAACATATAAAATATTTAATCAAAATTAATATTAATATATTGCGACACAACTTATTTTTTTAATAAACATTTAAATAAATAATTGCATATAATATTTTTTATGTGTTAGTAATTATTATTTTAAATAAATAAATACGTATAATATTTTTTATTTACTATAATTATATATCTAATAAAATAATAAATTATATTCTTAGTTCTTATTTTTAATCCAAATACCCACTAAAATTTATCTATTAAATTAATTTTTTAAAATTTCCATCATTACATTTTTCATCTAAATATCAACCTAAACTTTTTTATTAAATTGATTAATTCTCGAAAACTAACAAAAACTCAATGTCCCATGCTAAACATAATTGGGCAGAAGTTTATCAAGTTCTATCAAACAACCATAGTGACCAAAATTTAAAAAATTCTCATCACGTGAGCTAAAGACTCCCCTAGGGAGAACTTATAGTTCTCGCTGCCAAATTCTCGCTTGGCCATTATTTATTTATTTTTTTTCTTTCAATTATTTATTATATTTTAATGGGTATATTGCATAAAAAAGCTTCTACTTTTGATTTATTCTCAAGTTTAGTCCGAACTTTTATTTTTTACGTAAAAAGTCAGGAACTTTGATTTTGTTCTCAAATCTAACCTAAACTTATATTTTTGCATAAAAAGTCATAAACTTTAATTTAAGTCTCAAACCTAACCTAAACTTTTATTTTTAAAATTAGTTATAAATGTAACCCATTATTGTATTATTATTATTAAAAATAATAATTCAGTGATCATTACATAGACAAGTCATAAAAAGAATAAAATATTAAATATTAAAACATTTTTATAACTTTGATAGTAAGTTAGTTTAAAATTTTAATCTATTTTATAATTAGACTATTTTTTAGTTGCTTTACAATATCTAATACAGTAGGTTAAAAATTTAAACTAACTTATTATTAAAGTTGTCAAAAATATTTTAATTTTTAATATTTTATTTTTTTAATGATCACTAAATTATTATTTTTAATAATAATACAACAATAGGCTACATTTACAACTAACTTTATTTTTTTTAAAAAAATAAACTTTATGTTAGATTTGAGACTTAAATTAAAGTTCATGACTTTTTATGCAAAAATATAAGTTTAGGTTAGATTCGAGAACAAAATTAAAGTTCGTGACTTTTATGTAAAAAATAAAAGTTCGAAGTAGATTTGAGAATAAGTCAAAAGTTGAGACTTTTTTTATGCAATTTAACCTATTTTAATTAGTAAAATATTATTAATAACTATTTAATCTTAATATTATTCATTGAACTATTTTATATTATCTTAAATAATAATAATCAATTATAATATTTTGTTTATTAGTATATTATCATTCGACTTATAAAATAAATTCTTTAACTTAACATAAATATTTTCATAAATTATAATATTAATAACATACAAAAATAATAAAATATAATAACATTATTTTTTCATAAATTATAAATTATAATATACATATTTTTCTAAATTATAATATTAACATAAATATTTTCTTAAATTATTATTAACTGGATAAAGACATAATATTTTAACTATAATTTTATAACTCATAAGTAATAAATTATATTATTAGTTCTTATTTTTTATGCAAACACCTAATAAAATATATCTATCAAATTAACTTTTTTAAATTTTCATCATTACATTTTTTATCCAAAAACGAAACTTAATTTTTTCTATCAAATCGATTAGATCTTGTGTACTAATGGAAATTAAAAATTCTCATGACAAACACTACCCTTGAGTAATAATAGGTTATGGCTATGTTTGGCAGCACCAAAACTAGCATTTCAAGTAGCATTTAATGGTTCAAACGCTAATTCTTTTTATTTGGTAAATGACAAAAATAAATAGTGTTTAATGTTTCATATGAAAAATATTAAAAAGCTACTTCAACTAGTGTTTAGCATTTGAAAGTTAGCATTTTATACAATTTTCCAATTTTACCCTATTCAAATACATTATTTCTTTCCACTACAAGAAAAATGTTGATTACCGATGATTTTTACTATCGGTAATCAGTCCAAAAATCGTCGATGATACAATTACCGATGGTTTTTCAAACGGAATCGATCCGTCAGAAAAATGGTCATCACAAATCGATTTGCGATGGTCGTAAAAAACTCTTCGGAAATATCGACGGTTCTAACTGTCCGAAAAGTCCCAACCGACGGTTCCAACCGTCCAAAAAGTCCCGGCGGTTCCAACCGTCGAAAAGTTTTCGACGGTCGCAACTGTCGAAACTTTCGACAGTCATCGCAACCCGTCGAAACTTTTGGCGGTCGTTTCAATTGTCGATCTTTCGACGGTCGCAACCGTTGCAAAGAAATTTTTAAAAATAATAAAAATTAGCGGCCGGATCCGACCGCTCGCGGCCAGATCTGGGTCGTAGGCGGCCGATCCGGCCGTGGGGAGGCTGATCCAGCCGTGGGGCGGCCACCAGATCCGGGCCGCAGGCGGCCGATCCAACCGCGGAGAGAAAGAGGGAGAGGTCGCCGGCGGTCGGGTCGGCAAAATAGGAGATGGAGAGAGAGAGGAGAGAGGGAAAGAAGTGGAGAATGGAAGTGGGAAAGTAGGACAGCACATATATATGGGAGAGAGTTGGGAAGCGGGAAAACGAAAAAAAAGTGGGGGGAGAGTATTGACCGTCGGTAATATATTATATTATTATATAATATTTATTTTTTAATTTACCGATAGTCCGAACCATCGGTAATATGTTATATTATTATTTTTACTTATATTATATTATTTTTAAAGTTACCGACGATCAAAACCGTCGGTAATATATTATATTATTATATAATGTTTACTTACATATACATAATGTTTATTTTTTAGTTTACCGACGGTCCGAACCGTCGGTAATATGTTATATTCTTATTTTTACTTATACTATATTATTTTTAAAGTTACTAACGATCGAAATCGTCGAAAATTATTTAATTATAAAAATAAAATATTTATATAGTATTTATTTTTTATTTTACCGAGGGTTTGAACTATCGCTAATTATTACCGACGGTTACGACCGTCGGAAATATCGACATTCCTAATCGTCGAAAGATAAAATAATAATATAAGTCTTTACATAATTTATTATTTTCATTTCCGATGGTTGTAACGGTCGGAAATTACATCGAAATTTGCGACGGATGCATATCCGTCGGAAATATCGACGTTCCTAATCGTTAAAAAATAAAATAATAATATAACAAATAAAATAATTTATTATTTTCATTTCTGACGGTCGTAACCGTCGGAAAATTCGTCGAAAATTGCGACGGATGGATATCCGTTGAAAATATCGACGTTCCTAGTCGTCAAAAAATAAAATAATAATATAACAAATTATATAATTTATTATTTTCATTTTCGACGATCGTAACCATCGGAAAATACGTCAGAAATTGCGACGGATGGATATCCGTCGGAAATATCGACGTTCCTAATCGTCAAAAAATAAAATAATAATATAACAAATTACATAATTTATATTTTCATTTCCGACGATCGTAACCGTCGGAAAATTCGTCGAAAATTGCGACGGATTGATATCCGTTAGAAATATCGACGTTCCTAATCGTCAAAAAATAAAATAATAATATAACAAATTATATAATTTATTATTTTCATTTCCGATGGTCAACCGTCGGAAAATCCGTCGGAAATATTTCCGTCGCAAAATCCGTCGCAAATTGCAACGGATTTCTATCCGTCGAAAATTGCCCGTTGAAAATGGCAATTTTCTTGTTAACTTATGTTATTATTTTCCCATCTTTTATTTTATAATCATTTAACTATATTTCTTTTCATATTCATGCTTAATTAATTGCAAATTATTTATATGTCAACAATGAATAAAAAATATTTTGACAATTAATACTTTTATATAATGGGTGCACTATATAAAAATTATTGTCAATATAAATTTCTATATATTTTAACTAAAAAATTAGTTATGAATTTTATTTTATTTGATTAAGATATAAAAATTTAATTTATTTAAATTATAATACAATTTGTATAGTGCTTAAATTAAATAATTTGTCATATGTCTGATTATGTTATTGTATATTCATTAACTAATTCTATCGCTAAGTTTATTGAACACTTATTTGTTACAACTTCTAATCGCTAATCATCATCCGTTATCCGTTAATTAAATCATTATCTGCTTGTCAAACCGTTAATAATGCAGAGCCTATGTCTTATCTTTTGAAAGGAGATGGTCTTATGTCACGAAGCCAAGAAGAAATTTATTTCTTATCTTATTTGGAATTAAGAATAAGTAATAGTGAAACTTTGCATAATTTCGAAATCATGAAGTCGGACGTAACACACAGTGCGATCTAACCTTGTCAATAAAATTTTTAGCTTTGTGTTTGCACTTTTTTCTCTTCTTTTATCTATCCTTAATATATTTGTGTTTAAATTATTTGAATAATACTGTTTAAAATTTTCCAAAACTTTAACACTTTGATTCAAATTTATCCATAAAATACTAATTCATCTCCCCTTCTTCATCTTTTAGGTGACTTGTGATTCAACCAAAGAAATCACAACTAGGAAAGTATCCTGACTGGAGAGGTCGTGACAATTGCATGAGAATTAGATGGTCAGGTAATTTCTCCTCCTTCTCCCTCAGTTACCGGAGGTCTCTTTATTTAATTATATTATAATGACATTTGCTTTTGTTATTGAAACCGCCGGGTGTTACCGTGTCACTCCATTCATGTGGGAGGTTAAAAGTGGCGTATTTCTTTGGCCCTCAACCTCATACACTTGAGAATTGTATACTATTCAGTTTGTTCATAATAGTAAAAACATGGGGTGAAACCGAGAATCCATTGTCCAATATTACAAATCAAACATGATTAAGAATAAGGATTCACAATGTACAGTTTTAAAAACCAAACACGGTTAATTAAGAAGAACTGTTCAGAATAAGCCTTCTCAATGTACAGTCTTGAAAGCCAAACAAGATTAAGAATAGCTCTTCTCCGACCTCTTGATCACGCAGACGTTCTAATACCATTAATTTGTTTGGAGAAAAGTTGATGAACGGGGTGGGTGCCATTGTGCAAAACAGAGATTATCAGACTCTTCCTCTGAAAGTTGCTAGACGTGCGACAGCTGCTGCACTTGCTCCAGCATGAATTGCCCCAGCACACAGGAGCTGAGTCCCACTTAATATGATGGTCAGTGTTTCTATCGTCCTCTGCTCAAAACACCACAGAATAAATTTTGTTTCCAGTTAGTAAAGTTTGCTTCTATCATATATGATCACCTCTCTTTGTTAGACTTCACTTTCAGTCAGTTGTTTCATATCAGGAATATGGAATCGTTTCAAGTTAAGTGCTCACCAGGCTTGCAGTCCTCCAGCCAATGCTGATCTCCTTGCAGGCCAACCTGCAATGAGCACGAAACACTAAATGTGAGCTGAGCTCTGTAAAGTGTAATATCCGACAACATAAGGATACTGAGATCACTAAATCTTTTTTTCAACTCATAAAAACAAAGGGGAAACAAAAAGCTCGAAACCTCAAATATCCAAAATATATAGCCTATATACGCGTACCCCATGGCAAGAAGCGTGAGACCCCAAGTGATGAGAGAGGAGGCAGCCGCTGAGAGGAGGCTGGCAGCATTCCCTTGGAACACATCCTGTAGGCCGGTGAACGAAGTGGCGATGCCGACGACCCCAGCGAGGAGGGCGAAGATTACGAAGAACCCCGTTGCCAGGTTCCCTATCGGATAATATATCGGGAACAAACTCGCCGGCACCGACAACTTGGACGCTGTGCAACTAAACAATCAGCACCAGCTGCAGAAGTCGATGATGTTCTTGCTCAAAAAAGAAGAAAGCCAGGGGCCATAACTTTTACCTGCATGAGGAGTCTCATTTATGCCATAATTGAGAGCCCAGCCGGCGATGGCCGCGACGATGGCGTACATGATCAAGTTTATGATCAGGAAGAAGGAGGCGAGGGAATTGGCTCCTTGGGACGCCATGAGGGGAAAGAACAAGGAAGAAGTGGGGTAGTAGATTAACAGCACGCATGCACGAATCAAGAAGCCATGGATGATGCAAAAATATATAGACCGCTCGACCTGTATGTACTATAGAAAGGTTGGTATTTACTTATTTTTCTTTATTATTAAATTTTGTTCTGCTGTGGGAATTGGAGTTCGATTCATGGAATTAATCAAGGTATCACACATACGAGAGCTGGCTGGCTTTGCCTTGAGGACAAAGGAAAGGGGCTCACAGTCATCGTGCTTTCTTCTTCTTTCTCCTTATCGTCTCCTGCATGCGGCAAGGAAAGGATTTGTTCCCTGCATGATGTACTCAAGTCTCCAATGGTTTATTTGTCACCTTTGGAACAATGGATCTTTATTGGTATTCTCAAGGGCCAATTTAGGATTCGAATACGGGCAGAAAACACAAAATCTAATTTTATTTTTGTAAAAAATATTAAAATCTATTGAAAAATCAAACAAGTTGCTGCTGTGCAATTTGTTAACTAAAATATATCGTAATATATCCTGGAATTTGCACCGTGAACCCATCTTGTTCTCATAAACAGTTTATTCAATATTATAGCTTCTACTTAATTAGTTCAGAGTTTTGATGTGTTTTTGTTTTTTTAATGTTATATTGTTGTCTTGTGACCTTGTCATCTTTTTGCACTACCTGCCTCGCCTAAGTTATTTTCTTCCATGTATTGGTGACCTGCTATTTTGTTGCATAATGCAAATGTTGGTATAATAACTCAGCAGGAATGTGTTGGGCTTTTGAATTGTGCCCGTTCTGACTTGTTTGACAAATATCTAATGGAGGGATGATGTGCTGATGGGGTGATGAAGTGTGGTGTGTCATTAAAAATTACATATTTGAATAATAAATTATATAAGATATGTGGTGGGATTATGAATGTTTTATTTGTATAAAATTTATTTTTACTTTTCATTATATATTTAAAGTATTTATAATAATTAACTAGGGATGATCACGAGCCGGGACGACCTGGTCACCCTGACTCGCATCGGCTTAGATTTTTCAATTTTTTTCGACCCGATGGACAACTGAGTCAGTATCGGGTCTCAAGAAAATCCGACCGGATCGGGACCGAATCCAAGTTTTACGTCATGTTTTGAATATAAGTATTAAATTATTTTTAAATAGTATATTTATATTTGTTTTAAATAAAATTTTATATTTTATTTGATATATAATGAACAATAAATAATTACTTTACTACTTAATTTATTTTTCTCTTTTTTTTTGAACTATTTTATTCATCTATCTTAAAAATAAAAAAAATGATAAATTGGGAGAAAGAGAGGAGAGATGAGAGAGAGAAGTGGTTTAATTTTGTAACAAGAGAAATAATTTCATTTGATAATAAAAGAGAGGTTAATTTGATCTAAAATTATTTATTCATCATTATTCTACCAATTTGGTGGAATAAAAAATATGATATTTGGAGGACTTAGCCATTCCATCTCACCCCTCATAATTTAAATAAAAAATGTAATCAAATAAGGTTTATTTAATTTAATTTTTTCATATTTCATCCCACCCTTTCAAATACCTCAATTCAAATCCTTTATCAAATAACTTATGGAGGGATGGAATGTGGTGGCGTGGTGAATAATGGAGTGGTGAAGTGTGGTGTGTCGTTAGAAAGTCAATGTTTGAATAATAAATTATATAAGATGTGCAGTGGGATAATGAAAATTTTATTTGTATAAAAGTTATTTTTATTCTTCATTATATATTTAAAGTATTTATAATCATTAAATTATTTATAATCATTAATTATATAAGATAAACATGAATGGGACGACCTGGTCGCCCTCACTCGCACCGGCTCAGATTTTTTAAATTTGTTCCGACCCGATGAATAATTGGATAAGGATCGGGTCTCATTTATTTGAGACTCGACTGGGTCGGGTCGGGATCGAATCTAGATTTTACGTCCCGACTCGGTTGAATATATTATATTAGTATTAAATTATTTTTAAATAGTATATTTATATTTATTTAAAATAAATTTTATATTTACTAAAAGTTCTATTTAGTAAAAAGTCATTCTTACCCTTTAATGTTAGAAGAAAGATAATATATCAATGAGTGAATGAGAGAGAGATGATTTAATTTGGTAAGAAGAGAAATAATTTCATTTAGTAATAAAAAAAAGGAAAAGGTGTTAAATTAGTCTAAAATAATCTATTCATTCTCGTTCCACCAATTTAGTGGAATGAAAAATGTGATGTTTGAGGGGCTTAGCTGTTCCACCCCTTTTAACTTATAACTAAATATGGTTTAACTAATTTAATTCTCTCATATTCCATCCAAGGTTAAAATGTTTTAATTAGTTAAACCTAATTAATAAAAGTTAGTTTTCTTGGTGCAACTAGAGTCTATTTAGTTTTCTTGGAGCCACTAGATTCTATTTTTGAGTGTCAACTCCAATCTACGGGAGACCTCCGATGTTTGAAGTCCGAAACTACTAGCGTCTGACTAATTTAGAAGTCTTTGGTGAAGGAAAGGGAAAAGGGTTTTCTTTTCTTCCATGTTGCTGGAGACAAGTTAATTGGAGAAGAAAAGAATAAATTTTTTTTCATCAATGGATATAAGAAAAAAGAGGAGAAAAAATAGAAGAAAAAAAGACGAATGATTTCTTCATGAAGAATAAAGAATCAAGAATAGAGGTATATTCGGAGGATCTTAAAGAGTTTCTTGATATTAAAATGATAAAAAGTTATAGTAATTATGTGATATTATTTTTACTACTTATTTCAATATTTTCATAGAATAATTATTTATCTCAGTGAATTATTATTTGGATTCAAATGAAATTTGAAAGGCATTGTACTTTCTTGCATTGGTGATATTATTTTGTGATTATTCAATGATTTTCTTTCTTCTTAATAGTGGACTTTTCTCATAAATTTAGTCTCCTTTGTGTGTTATTATTTTTTATGTATCATACTTTAACTTGTGTTATTTAATTCACACATAAGAAGTAGATTAAATTTCCAATAAGTGACATAAAAGCGAGGTTAATTAAGATTTTTTATGAATTAAATGGACCTCTTTTATGGAATGATCAAATTGACATCAAACAATTATTTAGTTCCAAAAGTTAGTACGGAGGACTTTTTTATTGCAAGGACTTGTTTGACCTCTTAGAATGAGGACACAATAAGCTGACGGAAAAAATGAAAGTTGGAGAAAGATATATAGAAAATTTTCAGAATGATTAGGTAATTTATTGTATTTTTTTTCATCATGTTGCTCCAAAGACATGCACAGATTTTGTGGATAAAATTAGAAGACTTATATAAGAGAAATATTGCTCAGAACAAAACTTATGATTATAAAATTGGTAAACTTGAAGTGTAAAGATGAAAATTTTATTGTTGAACACTTGAGCGAATTTAAAAAATTAATAAATCAATTGGGGCAATGAAAATAATCCTTGGTGACGATATGTAGAGATTAATACTCCTAAGCTCTTTGATATATTCATGAGAAATTTGGTTATAACAATTAGCAATTTTGCTCCTAATAGTGTTGTATCATTCTCTATGATCCAATATTATTTATTCAATGAAGAAAAAAGAGAAGAAGAACATCAGAATAGATACTACATATGCTCTTGTCACAAACAACAAATATAGAAACGCATGATTAAAAGGCTATGGCAACAATAGGTTTCAATCAAGAAGAAACTTTACATGTTATCACTACGACAAGAAAGAACACATTGAAAACATCGTAGAGTCCGGAAGAGACAATAGAATGAGAAAAATAAAAAAATATATGCAGATGATCAATGTACTGCTGATGTAAAATTATATATCTCATATTTCTTTTAAAAGAAAATGAAGAATATAATGTCACAAATCATTCTATCTAGTTTATGTTTAAAAATATTTTGATATAAATTAATATTATTTTATAAATTAAAATATAAGAATAATAATTAATATTTAAAATTAATAATTTAGTAATCAGAATTATTATTATTTATTAATTCCAAAAAGCATTGAAATTAAAACATAAGAGGACGTTGGAAAGAGATAAGAGTCTGACTAAAAGAAGAAGAAAAATTAATTAAATTAAATTAATTAAAGATAATTAAGGAGAGATTAAGATAAAAGTTCAAAATTTCATAATGATAAGTTTAATTTAATCGAAACTTGGTTTATTAGAATTTTTTCTATAAATAGCACATCAAAGCCCCCTCTCCTTTCTCCATCTACAAGCTAAAAACTCTCCTCGTTGCACGTGAGTGAGTGCTCTTGGCATTTGGCTACTCTCAACATCATGCTCTTGGCCGAAGATTCAAGTTTCATCATCAAAAAGTTCGTCCAAAGATAGGTTAATTTTAGGGTTATTTTTTCTAACTACTTCTAAACTATCATGATTTTGTACATCTAACCTCAAACTACGAACTTCATTTTTTGGGTGTCTAAACTATCATGATTTTTTCAATTTAATCCTTTCGTCCAATTTTATCAACTTTTTAATTAACTTTAATTTTTTAAATTTGTGAAAAGGTGAAAATGCCCCTTATACGAAAAAATCTCTCTCAAGAAGAGAGAGTAGAGGGAGAGGGGGGGGGGGGGGGGTTCGTCCGACGAGGTGTAGGAGGGCGACGCCCGACGCGGCCGGCGCAGGGGGTGGGGGGTTGCCCCCCACTCTGCGACCTCGGCGAGGTCACAGTGTGGGGGCGAACCCCCTTGCGCCATGTCGGTGCGGGGAAGGAGGGGGGGTCTCCCCCCCTTTCCTGCGCTTGCCGACGCGAACGCGGGGGGTGGGGGGTCGCCCCCCTGAGACCTTCGGAGGTCGCAGAGAGGGGGGGGACCCCACCTCCTTCCCCGAGCCGGTGCGGCACAGGGGGGTGGGAGGGTCGGCACCCACCCTGTGACCTCGCCAGAGGTCGCAGAGTGGGGGGCCGCCCCCCTCACCTCGTTGGATGAACCCTCCTCCTCTTCCTCTACTCTTTCTCTCTTCCTAAGAGAGATTTTTTTCGCATAGGGACATTTTCGACTTTTCACAAATTCAAAAAATCAAAGTTAACCGAGAAATTGACGGAAGAATCAAATTGAAAAAATCGTGACAGTTTAGAGATTTAAAAAAATGAAGTTCGTAATTTGGGTTAGATGTGAAAAATCGTGATAGTTTAGGCGTGATTAGAGGAAATAATTCTTAATTTTATAATATGATATTATAAATTTTGAATCCACTTTTAGATATGTTTTCTTAATATAATAATAAAGTTAAAGAAAAATGAAAATATGGTTTATGTTCTCTTATGATACATGAAATAGTTCTTCAAGATTATGTCATTTTGATATCCAAAATCTCGGTCAAAGTTAATGAAAAATTACATGAATTTTAATTTGTCAAAACTCGGCCTGAGTTTGATGAATACAACTTGGATACAATTAACTTAATCCAAATTTTATGTAGCTCAGCCCGGTTCTAACTAGAATAAGAAAAATGATCGTTCGAGCATTTCATTCCATGTTTGTGGTGACATAAAGTGCACATAAAATCAAGTCATTCTTTATTCTTATTTAATGTAATAGTTATTTGAAAGTTAGTTTCCATTCAAAGGACTAATATGAAAAGAAACATAGAAAGATAAATCGCTTTTGCACTTTGTTATAATATTATTTTGCTTTCGCATTCTACGAAAGAAAAGTAAAATAAAAGAAATTGTAAATAATCCCAGTTCAAATAGGATCAATTGTCACGTGATGGGAGGGTGAATTTCGAGATATTATTGCGTTAGTTAATTCACATATTAGAAGAGGAATTACATTTTCAACAAAATGCACTAATGCAAGAGGATCCGGATGGGAAATATACATTTCAAATTCCTCCTGATGCCAACATGATACGCCCTTTCCAGCCGGGATCATACTAGTGAAATGCACAACAGCTTGGTCCAATTCCAGTGTAACCAACAATGAAACCCAACGAGATCGGGATTCGAGGAGATGAAATTTTTGTCAAACGCACTGCGAGAACAGGTGACGCTGCTCAAGATCTGCTAGATCTCATTCTGGGTCCACTCCTGAATTAACAAAGAAGAGTAGGTTGAAGAATCCAGTGGCTATACTACTTGTCTCTATCTGTGGAATTAGATGCTAACTGGCTGGACCCAGCCTTATAACGGCATCACATGTCTCTAGGTTTATCTATGTTTCTTGGTAACTGTTATAACAACAACATACAGTAACTGTTAGTTACAGCATTCTTCCAAGATTCAGCTTTATTTTTCTGCTATCAGGATGCATATATTATTGGGTAATATTCGTATATTTTTTTTTGTAAAAAATTGAATATTCATTAGATAAAATAGAAAAGTGAAGTGAAATTTCCAACTAAATACTGCTCCGCACCAAAAAGCATTTTCCTTAATTTGATGTATTGTGCATCTTCTTCATGTGTACATAGATGATGCACATTCTTCAGATGTAACTTAGTTCAAGTTTTAACAAGATATCTCTCTGTCTACTGCTACACTTTATGTGCATCTCAATGTCATTTGTATACTTTAATGAAATTCATTTTTCTTTTTCCCTAAAAAAAGATTCTTTTTCTTCTGTGCATCAATGATCAGTGCCAGTTAAAACAAGGGTGAATCTGATGATTGTGTATATGTTTCTGGTGTAGTGGAAGAATAACAATGAAATCTGATGTTTCATATCTCTGTTCAGAAAAAGAGAAACCATCCCTAATGGTGTTTAGAATTGCGGGTAGCTGCTCTGTTGTCAATAGTATGATTTAGCCACAGTTCTTATCTTTTCTTCTTGAAGGGAAGCATCGAAAAGTTCTGTGTTGTGGAATTTTCACTTATTTATGTGTAGTTTGAATGGCTGTCCTCATTTAAATGTTAGCACTTTTATTTTGTACCTTACTTGAAAAGGACCAATATTTTATTTTCACAAATTTAATGGATCTAAATTGGGATAAATAATTCAGGGTTGTCTGCTTGCTGCTCGATTAAGGAACAAACTGCCAACACATCACTTCGGGAATTCATTCAGGCCTGCTTCAATTATTGTAGTCTGCAGGCAGGCATAAAGCGCATGTGTTCTCTTGAGAGTATAATAAGAGGAAACATTTAGTTCCCTTGTAGGAGATGCTTTGATAGGAGAAGGAAACCTGAAGCCTATTCTGTTTTTATAATCTTAGCCAGTAGAAAGTCAATTGATGATATTACTTCGGCGACAACTTCACGAGAACTGAGGGATTTTCGTCAGGACTTCAAAGCAACTTTATCATCCAAAAAAGAAAGTAAAGGAAAATTATTTACTTATCATGCAACAGTGAATGCCTCTGAATCAATTATGATTGACAACTTTTCAGATACCAAGATTGTGCTACTCTGCAAATCTGTCTGGTTCGTAGTTACTCAGAGCCGGTCTCCTTTTAGGTGCTCTCTCCTCTTTCTATGATCAAGTCCTATTAGAAAACTGATAGTGTTGGTAATTTCTCCGTGATATTGAGTAACAGCATAGATAACATAAAAATGCATGTGTCTGATTAGTTTTTAACTATTTTATTATAAGTGTCTTGTAACTTTCGTTTCAGTCACTATTAGAAATATTATTACTTTCTCATATTTGCCTGACGGTTTTTTGGACTCACAATATGAGTTAACTATTCTTTTCTTCTACTGCTAACACCCTGCAGAAGTTACTTTTGTAAATGTGATATTTCTGTCCAGGTATGTTATGATTTTCTTTTTCTGCAATTAACGAAATGTAACAGATATATAATATTCCTTACTACATCCACAATCTACTTCACCACCATTTGTCTTCATAGAGGGGACAAAAAAAATCGAAGCGTCGTCTGTGTGCCTGCTATGTATCATGAATTTTGTCCAATTATCCTACATCTCATCGATAAAATTCAATATATATATATATATATATATATATGACAGTAATATGATGACTTGTTCTTGTCATCCACAACCAAAAGGCCAAAAGACAAAGACAGACAAAACAAAACAAAACAAAGAAAATGCCTACAAATAAATACAGCGATAAATCAAGTTACTTCTTCCTGGTCTATATAGTTCCAGGATTCAATGATGGAAAAATAATATAGCTGCCACACAGCAGTTGACACTACAGTGACCCACAATAAGACATTAATGATCAGCTTGTAGGCTTCGAGGGGAACATGTTGCAGAAAGAAGCATCTAAAGGAGAAACCTCGGTAGGCCTACTTTATGTCCTGTTCGTTGGACATCCTTCTTCACTTGTTCCCTGAATTCTCCAAAAGTGAAGGACCTGTACAGCGGGGGTACTTTGCAGCTCCCTATCACAGACCCAAATGATGGGCAGAGGAAGTATGCTGTGGAATACCTGCCCATCTCCTTGTTGGTCATGGCTTTGTGCACCACGCTCTTGTAGATGTCGTTGCTCCATGCCTGATCAAATTGACTGTGTTCAGTACACCATATAAGCAACTTTTCAAGGAAAAGGTGAGGGATGAAACACAATAACCTTTTTTTCCCTCCAGTAATATAATAACATTTGAGTAAAAAAAAGCAGTAAGAATAACCCCTTGGAATGGCTCTTGAAAGTTTAATCTGGAATCTCTTCTTAGGAAAGATGAACTCGTTTGAGTTACAAGTTAATGTTTTACTATCCAAGGATGTGCACTGTGTTACGCATGCATTGCTACCGACGAAGATGGTTGGTTGTGAATTACGTACCTGGAAGAGGTCTCCAATGTTAACTATTAGTGCATCTGGATTCGGTTTGACGGCGAACCACTTCGAATCCTTCATCAGTTGCAGCCCTCCGACCTGATCTTGGTGCAGAATTGTGAGGAAGTCACTGTCTGTGTGTGGCACCAGGCCGAAAGTTTCAACGGAGGAGAACGGACACGGAGGATAGTGATTCAGCCGCAGGAAGCAGGTGCTCCTGCTGCAGTCCTCAGGAAAAGCACGGCCGACGTATCCCAACTTCTCAGCTAAAACTCCGGCCAGAGTCCGAGCAAGCTCACACATTACTTCAGCAAGCTCCTGCATGGCCTCCCTGTACAGTAACATGCACCCTCAGAATTGGCAAAACACTTGTGATCTGGGTATTTTGGACATTTGAGTATCTTTAAATACAAAAAGAAAGTACCGCGATAGAACACGAACTGCAATATGCATCCTCACCTCAAAGAATCGAATTCTCCAAAGGAGCAGTCCTCTGAAAACTTGGAGAGGGGAACGTGGAAGGATTCTGACCAGGAGAACTGCCTCGCGGACTTGGCCGTCGGAGTTCCCCAGCTGTAAGAGTCTCTCAGGAACTTCGCGCCGGTCTTCTTCTCGAATGGAAGATCGAACAGCTTGATTTGCTCCATCTTGATCCGGCTGAGAAGCTCGCTGCTGACGCCATGGTTCACCACCTGAAAGAATCCCCACTCGGAGGACGCTCTGACGATGGCTTCAACGCAAGCCTGCCTCACCCCCCTGTCGCAGCTGCTCAGGCCACTGACGTCTATAAGCGGCAGTTCGCATTCTTGGACCACGGCGCAGGAGCCGCCATGATCACAGTGCTCGATCTTTTCCTGCTCAGAGAGTAGCGCTCGGTAGCTGTAAGCCAAAGGTGGAACACTCTCATTATCGTTAGACATAGTTAATGGTACCGAACGGGCTTGTGTTAGAGAATGGAATGGAATGAGTGCTGACTGGAACTGTCTTCTGAACCAGATACTTAAATACGTGAGCTGCTGCAGGCCATTGAGTGGCTGACGTCCGAGATGAAGAGAAAAACAAAAAAGAAAGAAAACTGAAAAAAGAGAAAAGAGCAGGTAGCCAATAGAAAAAGACGCCAGCACAAGTCCAACGGGTGTCCCGCACATGCAGCATGCTGCATGGCACGAGCATCCGGCTTCCACTGCAGTTATTGAACAGGAAAATGAGGGTGGTGCACGTTTAATGTAAATGGCTGCTTTGTTGACTATTTGCCACCACTGTCTTAATTGCACCAATTTGAAACGGGCAGAAAAGGAGAGGATGCAGAGGGTCACCGTTTTGCCAACTTTTTTGACTATTCATAGCTTTTTTCTGACAGCAAGTTGTTTTCAGCAAAGAGTGGAGCTCAATAAGGTTCCGATGACTAGTATTTTTTTTCCTTTTACTGACATTGCATGTTGCAGCACGATTTAGATATAAAGTTCTGTCTGATAGCGGTTCAATTTGCATGCTATAAGTAGCTCAAATTCGCGGTGACTTTTCGAGGTTCGACATGCTCCCCGGAAGAAAGATGGAATTATACTTTAAAGTCAGGGCTAGATATCTATATATCTATGGCGTTCATTCTATTGCAGGCATCTTTCAACACTCGCCGGGGTCATAAACTACTTTGTGCAAGTTCATGATCTAGTGCTGCACGGCGTCACTGTTGGATCACATTCCTTTTGAGGGAAAAAAAATAAAGAACAAGATTAGAGTGCAGCCGATAAGAACTTTTAAAGGATAAAAGATTCACTATTAAAAAGATGCTTAGCAGATGAGTACAGAAGTCACCACAATATTGTTTTTCTTATCATATATAAGAAAAGATGTAAAGATTTCACATGCACGAAAGATCCCTCTCTATCTTAGACTTAATGCATGCGGACGACGACCATGACTCGATACACATGCAGGATCACCATGAAGCAGTTCAGTAGCTAGGGACATGAGCCATCTGGATAGAACATGTGGTGCTGCTTTAATTGAGGGGCAAGTCACCTGAGCTGAACAGTGCAGCCGAGTTTCACGAGGGAGACCAAACATAAAGGCTAGAAGCATTGTTCTCTGAGAGCGGCTAGAGAACAAACCTCCATGTCCAGATAAGACGAGGACGCTAATGGCCTACTTATATCCCTGTTCTGGCGAAAGGGGTGGTCATGTGGCCTGGCTTTGTTCATGTGACAGCATCTGTAAAGTGCGACCCCACGGAGAGGAGAGCTGGTGGTGCTGGTGCTGGTGGTGGTGGTGCTGCTGCTGCTTGGAATCGCCTGATGGCACGACATTGATACCTAGTCGAACAAAGCACGGGGAAAAACAAAAATAGGCAACCAACTCTGAATCTTGTGAACTGGAAACACTTTGCGTCCTTGTCCCTTAAGGTTGCAGTTGCCAACTGGATTCTCATCCTCCACAAAGCCAGTCCATATTTTTTGTCTCTCTCTCCTCTCTCTGATCTCTTTCTCGAAACTGAAAAAATAAAATTATCTATGCAATAGTATTGTTTATACTATTTTCTTTTTCGGTGATTTGTTTATGTTAAATTTAATTCAAATGTACTGGCGACGACAAACATTTGACAAGTATATAACCTATTAAATGTCTCAAAAGAAAGAAAAGGAGACAAAATCAGTTGTCAACATCCGGGTAAGAGTCAAGTTTTGTGCTTATGAAAAACGAAATTATCCCTCTTATCTTTCTTTCATGTATTAAACGCGTGTAAATTAGCATAAATACTCTGAGAGAGAGAGAGAGAGAGAGAGAGAGAGAGAGAGAGAGAGAGAGAGAGAGAGAGAGAGAGAGAGAGAGAGAGAGAGAGAGAGAGAGAGAGAGAGAGAGAGAGAGAGAGAGAGAGAGAGAGAGAGAGAATTTTGATGCAAAAGATTGGTCTTACAAAAGTTAGTAAGAAAAAGGAAAGCATTTCTTTTTCCACTCCTGAAATGAAGCATTATTTTTTACCATTAAATAATGAATTACTAGTACAAAAATGAAGATAGGATAATTCGATGCTAACGATTTGGATTTTGTTGCTCTTATATATCATTGCAAATTGGAATCGTTATATTTCAAATGTTAAGTAACAAATTTAATCATAATTCATGATCATTAGAAAAAAATGCATGTGTAAACTCATAAAGGGTTTAATCCAACCGTTTGATTAAAGTTTGATGATGGATCTTAATATAAAAAGTTAAAATAATTTTAGTGATTTGATATCTTGATGACATCATCAACTAACTTAAGCCATCATCTACCATTAGATATTGATCTAATAATGAACATACACATATAAATCCTTTTTGGATTTACACCTCCATAAATCATCACATAACATCATTCTTTTCATCATAAACAACATGTATAAAATATTTTTACATTGTTCATCATGCTTATAGCAAAGAACATACATTAATCACCAATCATACATAGGCACAACATGTGACTTATATTTACCATGTTTTGTCTTCTTCTTTGCATCTTTATAACCCTTTGAACTTTACTTTCATGATTATCATCTTTAGTTTCATCCTTTGACATAAGGCACTTTGAAGATTAACTTCACCTTCACCACATTTTATCACATGACATTTTCGCTCTTAACTTAGTTGAAAAATCAAGTCATTAGGTTTTGGAGATACAATACTCTCGTTATTCGAAAGTAAGCAAGAATACTTGTGGGCATGAGAACCTTATTTCTGAAGAAAGTACATACACACAAAGTATAAGAACTTTATTTCTAAATTTTACTTTATTTTGAGAGTGATAGGAACGTATTCTTCAACTACAACATTATGCTTTAGAATAAAAAAAATATTATTACATCCCTTAGTTTTCAAATTTTAACCTAATATACATTTGAATAGTCATAATGTTATCTAGGTGTATATACAAGCATATCATTATTACATAAACTTTATACTTCAGAAAATGAATTTAATATATCACATAAAATACTTTCCAATGCCCACGGTTGTGCTTGCCACGACCATGAAATCTCAATTTCAACGGCATGACAAAATCCCTTTTTCTTGTTTGTTTTTGCACCTTTAGGACATGATCGTGATGAATTTATCACGATCGTGCCCAACTCGTCACGGTCATAAAAACCTAGTCTCACAGTCATGATAAAAAAACTAGCTTTCAACCTATTTTTCACCCTTTCGATTGCGATCACGATTGGGGCATTCACAATTGTGCTGGCGTATCAAATTTTGATTTTTAGCCTAAAAAAATTAAATTTTTTAATACAAAACTTTGGAAAAACATCCAAAATATTTGTAACATTATAGGACATGATTTCTAAGCATTAGGGCATCATAACAACTTTATATAATCAAACAAATTTAGTCATCATGAGGATTTAGGGTTTTCCCTTAATACATTAAAATAATGAATCGAGAACATGGATCTATAAACATTTAGATTTAGTCATAAATATCTATTAGGTCTAATGATCTTAAACACATGCAATCTCTCAATCACAATCTATCATGAAAATGGGGTGTCATTATTCTCTCAATCCAATATAAAAAGGTCATCGAGACAAAAGAGAGAGGTGTGGATCCCCTTTACATACTTAGACTAATTATGTGCTCATCTTCTTCCTTTTCTTTCTCTCCTTCCTCTTCCTCTTGATCCTCCTCTTTCTTCTTCTCCAATCCCTAATCATCAGGTGAAAGAAAAGAAGTGAAAAAAGAAAGGCTTAGGATTTTATATTGAAGGAAGTTATGAGTGTTTTGTCAAAAGACTAAAATTTCCTTATTATAAAAATTAAGATTGTTACAAATATGAGTTTGTCTTGTCTTCATACTCAATTGTAGACAAATTAGATCTCAAACTTATAAGTTGTACTATTTCTTTTACATGTATTAGAAATATCAAGTATGAATACTTAGCTATTATTTAAATAATGTGCAACACACTATAAGTTTAGTGCATGTAGCACTCATAACGATGTTGCAACTAAGTAAGTAGTTTCATGTGCCAACAATAAACATAAATATGTGAAAACTGAGTTAGCTAAACATTCATTTTTGTGGATAATATCATCACTCAACTTACATGAAAAGCAGGTTGGAAATATATTTTTAAAAATAAATGTCAACACAAAGAGTATAAGGAGTTCTCGAGATAACACAAATTATTATCCGACCACTTTGAATACTATGGTGGTAATAGAACAAAACACATTTGATACAAATAATAAAATTTAAAGTATAAAATATAAAAATAATGATTTGAAAAAATGTTGCCAAGAGATATTTTCACATGAGAGGGAGACGCAATCGCCTTTTAGCACTAATAAGGGGGCCTTGCTCTTCAATTTAATTATTATTTATATATGCATATTATACATTTTAAAAGATGTGGATACAATTTCGTTTGAATGACACATAACATTATTGTATGTTAGGTTTTGAAATATAACACAATTCCTTGGAATGCTAGATTCCATGGGATATGACTTCTTGAAATCACATTCTTAGAAATCTAACATTAGTATGTGTATCCGTATAGCATTTACATAAAAAAGAAAAGATTAAACAAAATAATGATATGAATATAGGGAAAGCCCAAATTAGAGGACAAAGAAATGGATGAAATTTTGGGTTAGTATCTTGGAGCATATTAGTAAAAAAGAGGAAAAGGTGATTACAGGAGAGAGAAAGTAAAGCTATTAGAGGAAAGAAGAAAAAAAACTATATGGAATGAAAAGTGAGATATTAGAGGAGAAAGAAATTGAGAACATTTAAGAGAGAGAAATTGAGAGCATTGCAGGAAATAAAAAAAATACTGATGAGAGAAAATGATGTATTAGAGGAGAGAGAAAATGAGAATAAGCATTTAGAAGAAATAAAATTAGCGGTAAGACAAAGTGAGATATCAGAAGAGAGAAAAAAATGAAAATATCGAAATGGAGAGAGAGTGGATATTGAAGCAAAGAATAATTTTATATGAGGCAGAAAATAAGAATTATTTAGGAGAAAAAATGATAATATCAAAATAGAGAGAAAGTGTGGATATTAAAGAAAGGAATAATTTTATATAAGAGGAAAAAAATAAGAATTTAGAAAGAGAGATAAATTTAGGATACTAGAAGAAAGAAAAAGAATATAGGAGGTAAATTGAGAGACCAAAGGAGAGAAAAAATGAAAATATTATAGGAGAGAGAAAGTGCTATTACAGGAAAGAAAAGTTCATTGAAAAGAGAGTAAAACATTGAAGGAGAAAAAAGTGTGAATATTACACGAAAAGGAAAATTATAAGAAATATAATGTGAGATATTAGAGGAGAAATAAAATAAACATGTTGAAGGAAATGAAGAAAAAATTATAGGAGAGAAAAGTCAAATATTAAAGGGGAGAGAAAGAGATGATAATTGGATTAGAGTTAAAATAAAAAAAATTAGTTAGAGAAGAGAGGAAGTATATATATATATATATGGAATTAATGAGAGTGTAACCCCCTAAGGTGAAACCTGGTGCAGCGCCCTAATCTAGACCGTCCGATTTAGATCAACGGTCCAGATCATTTTATATATTTCCTCCCACATTCTTCTCTCTCTCCCCCTCCCCATCGTTTCTTCTCTCGTGTCTGCCCCGCCGCAATTGCTACCGGCCTTCAAGCGCCGTCGATCGCCGCCGATTGCGAGCAGACAAGCCGGCGGTCCGCCCCCACGAGCACACAAGCCTTCGATCGTTGCCGATCGCCATCGTCCCCCACGAGCACACAAACCGTCGATCCGCCCCTCTCTCGTCGTCGATCCACCCCTCTCTCACCGTCGATCCCCTCTCTCGCCATCGATCCCCTACCTCGCCGTCGATCTGCTCACATTGTCGAGCCGGATTCCCTCTCTTCTCCGTTGATACGCGCCGCTCGTCGATCCGTGGGGCCCGCCCTCTCTTTCCCATCGATCCACGCCCGCCTCACGTCGCCCCTCTCTTTCGCCGCCATCCTGCTGCCGACCACCGCCGTCCTGTTGACCGTCGCCGTCATAGAGAATAGAGAGAGAGCGTGTGAGGGTAAAGATAGGAAAAAAATAAAATGATCTGGACCATCGATCTAAATCGGACGGTCCAGATTAGGGCGCTGCACCAAGTTTCACCTTAGGAGAAGGAGAAATATAGGAGAGAGACCAAGATAAAATGAAAATAAATAAATAAATGTGAAAATAGAGTAATTTACATGTTTGTCCCCAACTTTGCTCTAATACCATTTTGATTCTCAACTTTATTGTAATTGCTCCCATACTTATAAATTTGTAATACCATTTTAAGGATAATTTGGTATGTGATAATCTGGCCATATTATCAATTATTTTATTTCATGATACATTACGTTACTTATTTTTTTTCTCGATAATCAAGAATAGTTTTACATTACATTATTTACATTGCATTGTTGGTATTATCGATAATTTTAACTTCTCTATTATTCTTCATTACCACCTAACTAGTAATCGAGATATTTTATTAGTAGAAATATCAACCAATTTTATCTTTTTGAAAAAAAACCTTTACAAATAATTCATGATTTTGCCTCATTTTTTAATCAATATGCACATATATTTTTTTACTTTATTTATCTGTAATTATATGAGATCAAATTTTAGCATAAATTTCGAAGGGATTTGATACGTTTTCCTTCAATTATTTTAACTATTACTTACATTATAAATACTTATCAAACACTGTAATATGTTATTATCGATAATTTAAATAGTAATAATTTATTTTAATGATGATCTAAATTATTTTTTAATTAAATTAATAATGCACCAAATGATCCTTTGGGTTTCTAGGTGACTTAGTTTATGTGGCACCCAATTTTTTAAAATAGAATATACTTATATATAATAGTAATTTTAGATATTAGAAAATAGAAGAAAGTGGCAAGGGTCCTATCAATTCTTTTTTATATATTTTAAAATTCATATTAATATATATTCTAATACAAAGAAAAATCATTTGAAAACCTGGTTGGATGGATTAATTTAATATAAATTTGTATTTGAAGCAGTTACAAATCTGGAAAATTAACATAAAATCAAAGAAAAATTGAGGTAACCATGGAAATTAGACATAGTAAATATGTATGCTAAAAATAATATTGTATTGTATACGATAGAAAAAAAAAATATAAAATATAATATACGTGGTAACAAATGATAGAAAGCGGCGGAAGAAATAAGTATGACAATCATGATACAATCATCAAATACAAGGGGAGAATATATATTTTCTAAATACATTCCAAATTTATTTAAATCTAATTTTAGTAATAATGATATTGCCATATGAATTTCTAGAAAATACAAATGTTAGTGATAAACCCAACCAAGTAGTGTTTGATTAGAAGGCAGATGCAAATGATTGACCTGTGTGATCTCAGATCACTTGAGCCATTCATGACAAGGGCGACTAACTCAACCAGATCTGAAACAATCGACGCCCTTGTACTTTATCTTGGAGATGTTCGTAATGTCACTTTAAACTTTCTATTTTACCCTTTTTTATTTTAATTTATCTTCTGACCTATCATATGTGCCGCTTTGACTTTAGTTTCCGCTTTCCACCCAAATTTTTTTAATTAATTAATCTTCCACTCACTTTAATTTCCTTTCACCACTATCTTAGAGTGATTAGTGTTTCTGTCATAAAAAAAGAAAAATGCTAACCTTTGGAAGATAAGCAGATTTGTTCATGTTTTACAGACAAATATGTCACATAGTTTACAGGAGGATACAAATAAATCTATTCGAATTAAAAAAAATTAAATTTGAATACACTTAGGTGATTTTTAAGAAAAGTCAAGTATAATAGCATCATTCGAAAAATTAGGGGTGTTCACCTGATGACCCGATTAGGATCGAGTTCGGATCGGTGTCCGACTCGAACTCAATCCGACCATGGATGAGGTTGGATATGGGTTGGACTTTTTTTAATCTAAGTGGACCCAACTCCACCCAACAATCTCATTTTTTTATTTTTGTCAATTTTTATTAATTTAACATATATATTATATAAAAATGAATAAACTATTAAAATAAACTATTTTACATGTGGAAATAATATTTAAATACTTAATAAATTATTTTACATTTTAAAATAAATATTAAAACAATGTTTTTATATTAAATAATGAAAAAAATAAAAGAAAAAAATGATGATCGGATGACCCAATCACATGTCCTGATTCAACCTAACCTAGTTCACTGTACTCAACCTGATCAAAATTATCTTGATCAAGTTGGATCCATGGTCAAGTCGGATTAAACCCGACTCATTAACACTCTTATGAAAAATAGTACGAGCTTGTATAACCAGATGGGTATAAGATCAACATGTGATTATATTCCAAAAGCTTAGTGAAGTCAAAAGATAAAAATTAAATTTTAAATTACGACAGGTCGAACAACTGGTCAAATCGATCGAAAGATATTTAAAATGATATTGCAAAAGTGTGACTAGCTTCATCAAAGTTTTTACCAAACAAAGAATTCAACTTGACCGATTGATTGGCGCGTCTAACAAGTGTCCACAATCATCCAATGATACTAGTGCTCTCGCTAGTTGAGGTATTCGTCGATTAGCCTAACGGAAAGTGCCACCTGCCAAAAGAAAAACCCAACAGACATATTTATTTGTCAACCGATGCCAATATGACAGTTGCTTAACGACTAATTTTTTAGTTGGAATTTTTGGAAAACACCTCAAACGATCATATTTGCATAATGACCTATAAAAATGATGTCAAATCCTCAAGAGAAGGCATTCATGACAATTAAATCATTGTAGAAATTATATAAAACCAAGAGCACACGTTTGAGCATTTCTTACAAGTTATCTCATATTTCTTTGTTTTTCAATTGTGAGCATTCATTGTAACAAAAGAGTAATGTAGGGAGTTCTTTGTTATTTTTGTGGTGAAATTGACAACTCATTATAAGAAAAGATGTCCCTTGTCTCTTGAGTGAAGAAGAAGAAGAATGTTGTAAGATGTAAAAAGGGTTCCCCCCTCATCCTATAAGAAAATGAAAAGTTAGTGAAATTACATTCTCGATGTCGATAAATTGGAGAAAACAGGGGTGGACCCAGGTAATATGCATTTCTTACTCTTGGTCCGCTCCTAGGAACAAAGACGTAGGCTCAGAAGTTGAACAAAAAGTTGTCAACACATCATTCTTGAATTTGTATTTCTCACTTGTCTATTATTATGATCACTTCCTTTCAAATGATTTTGAATTTTCTAATGGTAATTTTTATACACCAATTTATCCCTCCCTTTTAATGCTTTTCTATCTTATAGAAATATTTCTAAAATAAAGTCTTGAAAAAATATTCAAAAGATTAATATGTTAAAGTGATATTTTTAAACATAATGGTTTTTATTTTCAATTTTAATCCACAAAATATTAAGTATTTTTTAGACAAAAAAATCAACCAGTAGTTAGAAGAGCATTTGCCATGATCGGACTAAACACCCACTCGAATAAAGTCTCCATTTTAAATTGAAATGGTCATACCGTGTAGATTAAATAGTCAGTTGGACTAAATAGTAATAAAATATTATAATTTCAAAAATATGTTAAAGTCAAACGACATTTTTTGCGTAATCAAATAAAATAAATATTAATTCATAAGTCAAGCCTTTAAGTTTAACATATATTAATTTAATAACTCATAAATTTATATTAATATTTAATATTTTTTTAATGTGAAGATTTCATACAAAAGGATGAAGTTACATATGCAACATTTGTTGTAATAATATTTATACGTACATTATATTTTTCTAAATGCTGCAAAAGGATGAGAAAAAGAAAGAATATATAGATAACTAATTTAATATTAACTAATAAAGAAATTGGGGAAGTTGAAGTAAATTAGTCCAACATTAAAATGAGCACAAAACAACATTATTAAATGAGGATGACAAAAGAAATATATATTTAAATATTTTTACATTGGTGACATCAAGAAGTGAAAATAAAATATCAACTATTAGGTGAGGAGTGGAGCAATGATCAAAAGTTAAATAACTTTTTTATGAAAAAATTACATGGATCGTCCCTTAACTTTAAATTAATATTTTAACGTTCTCATAATTTTAATTTATAACTAGATTGTCCCCTAACTTTATTGTTCTTGCATGTGTTGTCCCCCTGATCAGTAATAACCTATTTTTCGATTATATTGATTACATAACACAATAAAAATAAAATATTATAAAAGTAATAAAAAATTGGGGCTGACGTGCGAGCTCGCCCGCGCTGGCCACCCTTTTCTTCCTCGAAAAGGGGCACCGGTGTGCGAGCTCGCACGCTAACTAGCTTGCGAGGAGGGCGCTAGCCCCCCTTTTCTTCCTTGCACACGACGAGGAAGAAAAAAAAGGGGGAGGGTGCCAAGAGCTTGTAGGAGGGCGACCCCCTCCCCCTTGCCTGCGTGCGTGCGTCGCCGGCGCATGCAGGTACACAGGCAAAAGGGGAGGGGGTCGCCCCTGCGAGCTCCGACGAGAGCTCATAGGGGTCGTGGTCCCCCAGTAGGGGGATGACCCCCCACCCCAAGCTTCGGTCACTGACGCCTACATGTAGACACGTGGCATGTTTTAATATCACCACGTCATTGTCATATTTATATGGAGAGGAGAGAAGTTGTCGTGTCAACGTCACATTAGCTCTGCGACTGGAAGACGATTGATCGCAGATAAATAAATTAAAAGATAGAGGACATTTGTATTACAAAATGAAGTTGAAGAATATCGTTGAGCAAACGAGTTGGAAGGTATTTGGTGTAATTTTTTCTATTAGATATTGGTAAGTGTTTTTTTATGTTTGAATGAAAATGTAATTATGAAGAATAAAAAAGATAATTGATAAATAAGTTTTAGTGATTGTTTAAATAAAAATAAAGAACAAAAGAAATAAGATTATTATTATAATATATAAACATTATATTTAAATAATATTATAAAATATTATTATTTAAGATAATGTAAAAAATAGTTTAACGAATAATATTAACAGTAAATATTAATTAATAATAATTTACTATAATATTATATACTAATTAAAGTGTAATAAATAATTAATAACATTTTAACATCAATTACTAATTTAATTAAATGTAAAATCAAATACTATTTTAACACAAGTAATAAATCATTTGTAAATTAAAAAAGCAATTACTACATTTCATGAAAATACAATTTAACATAAGAAGACATAATTTAATTTAATTAATTTTATTTTAAGTATAAATTTATAACATATTTTTCTGATAATATTGCTCTAATAATTGTTTGATACCAGCAATTTAAAAAAAAAATTCTCATGATTTTTGTAAGTTAGCAGAAGTGTGATAATATATATGTATATTATCAAAACAAACGATAAATTTTATTTTCTACCTGTTATACATATTATTCATTGACGTAATATTTAATAAATATAATTTATTATTAGATGTTTTGTGTGAAAGCGTAATCTGAGTGAGAGGAGTGATTGTGTGAGTAATAATTGGAGGGAGAGATAAAAATTAATGATAAAAAATGAGAGTTAGAACTCACCACGAGAACTAAAATGTGATGACGTGTGAATTTGTCGCATTGATCAAAATTAAAATTTCGGTGGAGCCCACGAAAAAAATGATCAATGTTTGACAACATTTGTATTAGTGACATTTCTCTAACATTATTAAGTATTATTATATTAAATTATTTGGATCATTACATTATCCTATGATAAGTAACGAATATTTCATATTGCTTAAGTAATTCATGTTGTTCATGAAATGACAATACAAATTATTTTTGGGTGACAATTTAAATGGTCACTTTCACTTTTCGTATTTATTTTTAAAGTTTTATTTAAATAAATTATAAAACTAATTAAATAAATCATAAAAATTGATTACACCATTTTATGTTAATTATTATGAACTATATTATTATTATATTTTAAGAATATATTAATCATTTATAAATTTTAATTTTACGAGTGAAAATATGTATTTATGATTTAAGTATATAAAATTCAAAATAATATATATATTTATAAACAATTATTTTGTTTAGGAATATATTAATAAAATTATATTAAATCATAAATTTTTATTTTTTTATAAATAATTAATATAAATTATTAGATAAATTATAATGTACGTAGTTTATAATTTAATAAGTGATAATTTATTTAAAAATAATTCACTGATCTTGAATGATAATTCAGTACCTTAAAATCTATCTTAAAATTCAGTGAAGGCACCTTAAGCCAAGCGGTGACAACCGTTCAAGAGTTGAAGAGATGCCCACCCAATTAGTCCCTTCATGCGGTCCTAATTTGATCATGACAACACTGGTTAGATAGAGTCCAAATTGCAGGACCTCTACAGATCGTACATGCATAGTTGCCTGGTGGTTATTAGGAAAACGAAATTAATCCGATATATATATATTTATATATTTAAAATAGAGAGATCTCAATTATTATTGCCATGATGTGATATGTCAGAATCATGTTGGGCTCATGTTTTGTTTTTGTCAACTGGACTCGTGTTTAAGAACTCCAAATTTAATCGATGCCAAAAGTTGGCTAATTCTTAAAAATTCATTGTTGAGTAAAACAAAAATTATCTCAATTAAGTTCCATTTCCAATCCATCTGTTTCTAATTTAATTTGTGTTCCTAACATTGTAATATTTGTCAAATTAACATTAGTTAGATCGATGTATATGCATTAATTCGAAGATATGTATAATTATATGTTGAGCAATTTCATATTACTAAAATAAAACGTTGTAATGCATAAACTCGAGCATATTTAAATATATTTAACATCTTCTAGGACTAATATTTAATAATTATTCTAATATTATTTAATTTCATTTTACCATCGAATTATCACTATTTTATCATAATTCATTCGACATTGTATTTGTGTTATTATAATTATATATTATTGAAAATATAAGATAAAAAATAATTATATCTAATTAGAAACATGTTTTAGTATAATTTAAGCTATTTTGATGTTACTCATTTTACCATTATGTGATAACATTTTAATTTAAATTAGTGTTATTTTATCATGATTAATGATACATTAACTTATTTTATCATGATTAATCAAACCCGAATAAAAATTAATTTAACTATTAGAATATCAATATGTAAAGTAGGTCATTATGTTACTTATGTAACAACTCAAGGTATTTAACTATTAATATATATATATATTAATTCAATAATTTATCTAGTGTAACAATTCCCAATGAGATTAAATATCATTAATACAAAATTCCTGAAATCATGGTCATTAATTTAATAATGACTATTGGTGAATGATCAATATTATCATCACCGTTGAAAATTAGGAATTATGATTCAATCATTAATGGGCGAATAGAATAGCCCAGAATTGGCACAATAATGACGTTAATTAATTCCATGATCGACGGACGACGGGGAGGACGAACATGTTGATTTTTCGCATATATAATCCAGCTTGCTCTTATGGAAAAGGCACAACATCGGGAGTCTCCTAATCATCATCTTCTCTCTTATTTCCTTCATTGGTATCAGAGCCAAATGCTAGTGAAATGTTATCATTGGCAAAAATCCTTATTTGTGCTTCACAGCATGTCGACGAACCATTTTTTTGGCGGTTGATCTCTCCTCATTTCGACAAAGTTTCTCTTGTCTTCTACATCATCTTCTCTAGGGAATCGATCCTGATCGTCAAATGAACTCCCCGACGACTGCATCGACAAAATCAACCTCCCCTATTTTTTCTTCTTCGTCATGTACAAAATATGTCTTCAAAAGTTATGATTCAAAATTGACAAAACTTGAACATTTCAATAGCACCAACCAAGAAATGTAGATTCATAAGATTAGGTGCTGGCTTATCCATGATAATTTGGATCTTGTGATCACACCAATGCTCCTATT
Organism: Pontederia crassipes; assembly: GCA_030549335.1. Lineage (NCBI taxonomy): Eukaryota > Viridiplantae > Streptophyta > Magnoliopsida > Commelinales > Pontederiaceae > Pontederia > Pontederia crassipes. The sequence continues at coordinate 27,560,947 of CM060196.1, forward strand.
CTTCTTGAGAAGGCATTAGTGGTCAAATAAAGTCGAGAAATCAAAGGAGCAGTGGGACAACATGATAAGAAAGCCAAGACCTTGATTTTAATATATATGAAAGATGACTTGATAAGACTCTTTGAGACTCATAAAACTACACATGCGCTATGGAATGCCCTCAAGAAGAAGTACAATAAAAAATGAGATATGAACGTACAACTCCTCTTACACAAATACACTACTTGCAAGAATATGAAAGAGAGCGATAATGTAATTGACCATGTGAGTAGGATGATCGTGACGGCCAACGGCCTAGCTACAGCGGGGATAACCCTATATGAGGTTTTGCATGTGACAGTTGTACTTAAAAATTTTCTATCATCTTTTAATATGCTTGCCACTGTTGTTCGCATAAATGAAAAGATAAAAAATGTCACAGACCTATCGTCTATCTTGGCCGAGCAAAAGGTGGCCAAGGGAAAAAGGAATATTGAAATCTTCAAGGCTGAAGGGACTGAGGAAGGCCAATCGAAGGCTCATGCAGTCAAGCATAAGAAATTCCTCAGGGACCAAAAGAAACAATTCAAAGGAAAGCTCGATAGGATCTCGCATGGAACTTGTTATTCTTGCGGGAAGTTTGGCCACTTTGGGACCAACTATCCCTCAGGAAGGAAGCAGGGAAACAATAAGAACCTACAAATGGGACAAGGCAGGGGCTAGAAAAAAGGAGCCGTAAAGTTTGATTTAATTGCAGTCATCGAATGCAACAACATGATGAAAAATATTAAAGAATGGTGGATCGATTCTGGAGCGACCTACCATATCGCCAAGACCAAAGATGGACTGATCGAGTTCAATAAATTGCAAAAGGATGAATGTCAGATCTACATGGGAAAACAAAACCTACTTGGATGTAGAAGGTGTTGGCAAATATAGGTTGGATGTGGAAGATGACTTCATGATCCTGAATAATGTCCTATATGCGCTTGAAATTCGTAGGAACCTCATTTTTTTCCTATTCTCTTGCAATTGTTTCTTTAGTGGTTGTGTGACCATAGGAAAGGATAGAAAAGTTCTTGCTATGAGAAAGTTTGTATCAGGACATGACTTGTTCTATCTTTCATTTTTCAGTGGCAATGAATGGACTTGTGCTTATTCTGTGTCATTTGCTTGATTATGATTTTTGACATCAAAGATTAGGACATGCAGGGGATGCTAAAATGAAGGAAATGGTAGAAATGAACTTAATTCCTAACATATATTGGGGCAAAGTCCCTTGTGAACATTGTTTGACCGGAAAAAATATTTGAAAATCTTTTTCAATTGAAATAAGGTCAATGGAGTTGTTAGGATTAATTCATTCTTATATTTGTGGACCTTTAAGTGTTGCAACACACATGTGTAAGGAATATTTTATTTCATTCATAAATTATTACTCCTGGTTCCATATGTCTGTCTCTTGGAACGAAAAGCATAAACCTTTGACTTATACAAGAAATATAAGTGGGCGGGGAGAACAAATTAGGAAGACCTATATATTAAGTGTCTAAGAACGGATAGAGAAGGAGAATATGCCTCTCGTGAATTCGAAAACTTCCGCATTCATGAAGGCATAAGTAGATAAACCACTATGCCATATACGTCACAACAAAATGGTGTGACAAAAAGAAAGAATAAAATATTAATGAATGCAGTAAGATGTATGTTGTCCAAGCCTAGTCTGCTAAAGGAATTTTGCGAGAAAGCAATGTTAATTGCAAATTACATATATAATAGAATTCCAATAAAATCCATGGAATTAACACCATATGAGGTGTGGAATACTAGGAAGTCCGAGTTGGGTCATCTTCGAAAATGAGGATGTAAAGCGCACGCATAATTCTGACTAAGCTCGGGGACATGTTGGACTTCAAGACAAAAGTGTGCAGGTCCATTGAATACAGGGAAAATTCAATGGTTATAGATTCTTTCACTTGGATAGAGATCTAATTGACTTTTCTTGAGAATGAAAAGGAGCACAAAAAGAGGACAATGGGCCTTTTTATTATCCTTGAGGATAATGAACACGACTTCGATCAAGACACATTAGAGAATAATCCAATGGTGAGAGAAAGAACTATAGATGGAAAGATGCCCTTAGTAGAAGTGGAGGAACCCATTATCTCCTCGAATATAATCAGCAATAAGAGGTTCAGGATGAAAGTTGCACACTTTGATGATTATGTATTGTACAAGTGCGAAGTTTCGTGTTACTCCATTGATGATAATGTACAAATCTTGTTTCTTATAAAGAAGGCACGTCTTTAATTGAGTCAAAAAGTCAATCATCATGAGTGATGAAACGAACTTAATAAATCGAAACGGAGTATAGGTGCTATGCAATCTGCCAGGAAATAGGCAATCCATAGAATGCAAATGAATATTCAAGAGAAAACATTAGTATGATGGTTCTCTTGAGAGGCACAAAACAAGATTAGTTGGAGAGGGTTATACTCAACAAGCCAGAGTTGACTTTCAGGAAATCTATTCTTTTGTGATTAAATTTGCATCAATTAGAATGATCTTAGCAATAGTGAAAACAACTTTTCTACATGGAGAGTTGTCGGAAGATGTATATATGCAGCAACCTAAAGGCTTTGATGTTGTAGGTCACAAGAATAAGGTATATAATCTAAAGAAGTTTTTATATGGGCTAAAGTAATCGTCGAGACAATGGTACCTTAAGTGCCATATGATGATAGTTCAATTTGTGTTTCAGAACAAACAAATTGAACCACTGTGTGTACACTAAAAAAAGTGGGAACATTTTTATGATATTATCATTGTATGTTGATGATATCTTGTTCGTCGAAAATGATGTCACAATACTCAATAAAATTAAAGATAAGTTGGTCAAGGAATTTGAAATGAAAGACATGGGAGATGCATCCGGAATACAAATTACTTGCAATAGAAGCTCAAGAACACTGACATTAAGTCAAGAACAATATATTAGTAAGATATTAAGAAGATTCAGAATGCAAAATTGCACTCCGGCATTGACACCACTTGTGTTGAAAAAAGACTAAGTAAAAGTTAGTGTCCCAGTGTAGGGCAAAAATACTTAGAGGAGCCCTATGCTAAGCGGGGGGGGGGGGGGGGGGGGGGCAGCTTGATGTATGCAATGCTCTGTACAAGGTTGGCTTACTTAGTAAATTTGATTAGTAGATATCAAAGTCATTATGCAAAAGCACATTGAAAAGCTATAAAAAGACTCTTAGATATCTAAAAAACATAGTACAATTAAGATTGACATGCCAAGCAGATTCATTAGAACCAATAGGTTATACATATGCGGATTCCAATGGCAATATCGATAATAAAAAATTCACATCATGTCGCTTGTTCATGTCTGGTGGCAGTTATTTCTTGAGGTAGCAAGAAACAATGATGTGTAGCTAGACACACACAAAAAGTTGAATATAATGCATGTAGTATGGCAAGCACCCATAGTGTATGACTCAAATGTTTCTTATGGAATTAAGACTCACTTTAATACCGGGACTACAATTGATGTATTGTGATAATCATATCGCAATAAGATTGATAGATAACGGAGCAAACAGTTACAAAGGAAGACATATTGAGATTGAATATCACTATATATATGATACAGTAAAAAGCAAAGAATTGACCGTGGTGTATGTTCCTACAGAAGATATGTTGGTTGATTCTCTCACTAAAGGGATTCTGGGTGGAACGTTCGTAAATCATGTTGGTTTGATGGGAATTAGGAATAACTGAGTCAGGAGTGAAATTCACAAATAGTGAACTTCGTAATAATGACTCTATATGGTACAACACAAAGAGTGGGAGTACTAGAAATCATGATCAAGTGGGAGATGTTGGTGAATGATAAATATTATCATCACCGACGAAAATCAAGGGATTACAATTTCTAGAATAATTAATGGCCATTAATGGGAGAATCAAATCGCTTGGAATCCGCACAATAACAATGCCAATTAATTACATGAGCAACATGCGTGATCGACGAACGCTGAAGACGAACGAAAACATGTTGATTTTTCGCCTATATAATCCGGCTTGCTCAAATGGAAGATGCACGACATCAGGAGTACCCTAAGCATCCTCTTCTCTCTTATTTACTTGAATTTTGCACGCCTTGCATTTGTGATTACAATTGATAATTATAACCATGATTCTTATCATTATTTTATCATAATTAATTACACAATGTATTTGTGTTATTATAATTATATATAAGAGCTCATTTGGTTGGGGTGAAAGGATGGTAAAGGAGGGAAAATCATTCCTCTTATTTGATTTAGTATAAATTAGAAGGGAAAGAAATAAAAGGAAGAAATCTTCTCCTATTTTTTCCTTCAATTTGACATAATTTTCTCCCCTTCAAAATATGATGAAAGGAGGGAAAATAATTAATGACCAAACATTTCCTATTATGATTATACCTAATTTAAATATAATTACATATATGAAAGATATAATTGTCTATAAAAAATTGTCTTTAATGGCGGTCCTCCCGACTGCCCTCCTCCCATCCGCGCCCGTCGGATCATTTTTTTTACCATTTTAGCCCATGTTGGATGGTGGAAGAGAGAATGTCCTAGCATTTCACTTTCCCCCTCCCTCGTCGGTCCGGTCCTCATAGCCGCACGTCCTCTTCCTCCCTCGCTGCCACGGCTCCTCCCCCTCCCTCCCCCGCGTGTCCTCCCCCTTCCTCACTATCGCGTGACGGTCGGCCTCCCTCGCCGCCGCACGTCCTCCCTCACGACGCACGTCCTCCCATGCTTTTGTGGATTCTCCCATGCTGTCGCACGTCCTCCCTCGCGATGCACACCCTCCCTCGCCACCGCAGGTCCTCCCTCGCCGCCGCATGTCCTCCTTCGCGACGATCGGCCTCCCTTGCCACCGCGGGTCCTCCCTCGTGACGATTGGCCTCCCTCACTGCTGTGCATCCTCCCTCGCGACGATTAGCCTCCCTTGCTGCCATCGCAAGGTCGTCTCCGCCTGTCGCTGCAAGCTAGGTCGCCTTGCTGCCGTCGCTTCTACATGCCCGCTCCGAGTTAGGATGTCGCCGCTTTCTGACGTTGCCCGCTGCCGCCGCCCTCCGAGTTCTACCTATTCACCACCGCTACTTGCCGCCCGCTGTTTCATCCTTGAACTATGAAAACAAATCGAGAAAAAACTACTAGTTAAAAAAACTAAAAAAAGGATGTTTATCTTTGAACCGTGAAAAAAAATGTGTCCGTCGGATGGAGAGTTGGATCTCCATCTGACGGACGCGGATGGGGAGAGGGCGGACCCATTAAATCCAAAAACATATTACTAAACTTTTATTCTCTTCACTTCTCTTTAGTTGCTTCGTCCATATAGGATAAATACTTTATTGACGTTATCTTTCTTCTTCTTCTCCGAATTTCCCTTCCCTTCTCTTTCCTTCCAGTTTCTTCAATGAAATTTGAATTAAACAATCAGAAATAACCTTCCTTTCATCCTATAAGTGGACTAAGTAAGATATGTTGACAATAGTTGAACGGTCGGCAAACACATGAACTTAGTACTTTTATGTATTTTCCTTTGTCGTTTCTTGTGATCTTTTAATACAATAAGAATGGTACTTTCCATCAAATATTTTCAAAACTTTGCATTAAGTATTTTAAGTTTCACAATTTATTATTATTATCTTTAATTTGGTAACATTTTATATTAATTTATTAGCTTTGCTAATATCTTGATTATTTAGCAATCATAGTTAATTTATTAATCATGTTACGAAAAGAAGGAGAGAGATCGTACGAACACAAAAGAACATAAAGATTTATGAGGTTCACCTTAAATCGGGGTACGTCCTCGGACGACGGCTAATGATGATTACAAGAATACGAAATAATTTAATCATTATGAAGTTTATATAGACACTGTCTTTTATAGATAATAGAAATTACTGACCTCCATAAGAAAAATCTGTTAAGCTTATATAGGGGGATCACAAAAAATTATAATTATGTTTAAGTTACCCATAACATGAAATATATTCTAGAACAAATGTTCCTGTTCCTATTACCTTTTTAACTTTAAAAAAAGAATGCATTGACTTGACGTATATACAAAAGATAATTAAAAAAACAAATAGGAGGAATATTATAAAATGAACAAGAAAAAAGGTAAAAAGTATTTTGACAATTGATTGGACGTTGGGGAAGAAATACATGTCCAAGTATATTCTCAAGATGTCACTGAAAGTTTTGATTTTGTCTTTACTGATTGTATGATTAGACAACAAAAGAATCTACATTTATATACGAAATTAAATTAAAACACATACAAATTTTAATGTAAAATGTATTACAAGCCTTATGACTCAATGTTTAACATAAAAAATCAAATAAATGAAACTTCATATGCATAATTTTCAAATAATCATAATCACTTACTATATCAAGATGCAAAGACTCACTAAGACATTCTTTTATGTGTATATAGTCACGCCATGAGTAGCTTCACACACACAACATGGTAATCAATACACTTATTATTGTGCACCTACAGGATCAAGAACAAGGAAACGTTGCGCAACGTCCACAAATCAAGATATAAAGGATAACGATGTTGTTATTATTAATTGCGATAACCATGTGACTACAAAAATAACAAATGGTCAAACATAGGAATTAAACATGATCGGGTCTCATGCAGGATTTACATTATTAACCCATCTTTAATCTATTTACCACATACACAATATAGCAATGAGAGTTATCTTGATAATAATAAAAAATCATAGTGTACTTGGCTTAGCCGTTAAGAATACAAAATTCCTAATGTTACTTTCCTAACTTTTAATAAAATTAATTAGCATATCAAATTTTAAGAATAACAATCCGAATATAATCACATATAATAGGAATTTATCTCTCCTCTTTTTATTCATCAAATAAAAGATATGTCAATCAGATTAAAAAAAGTTTACATAGAAAAGAGTGAAATATGATTCATAGATTATTAATGTAATTAATAAAAAATATATGAGACACAGTGTTAAGTAGGGACACCTTTATTTTTTTCTGACGGGGAAGGAATTACTAAGACAAATATTAATGTAACACCTCCAAAATTCGAACTTCAACTTTAGACAGTGTTACGTTTGTTTCATTCTTCTTAACCTAATTATATGTAATATCACAACAGAAACACAATAGAATAAGCCCAATTAACGTAATAAAATAGCGGAAAACTTCTCGAGCAAATAAATATCAAGATACATCATTAGCTCATGGGCACATAAGCTCTAACATAAGGATCCAACATATGACTCATAATACATAAATGAGTTCATATAAAAGTTCATGACTAAAAAACTCATAAACTACACATATTTGACTCTCTTAAGAGTTCATCACCATAATATGCGATATTATAAGATAACATGGGCCATGGACTCAACCAACTCGTGTAATTTTTTTGTCATAAGATCTCCACCGCCGAGCATATGCATCGTCCATATCTACATGGATCCATGGGGTCCAGAGAATTTTTTCCATTAGAGTATGTTGAAGTTGGTGCATGTTATGATTCTATAATATATTTTCTATATATCATGACATATGCATTGCATCATAATAGAAACATAAAACATATATATGCTATGAGCTACATATGCACACTACATAGTATATGAACAATAATTATGACAAAATAAGATCAAATAATATCATAAAATATTATGCTATAACATATCATGAATTTATCTTGTTTAACTTTAACATCTTCATTCTGATATGATAATAAGATATACATTCGCATCCCTTTAGGTGCTTACATTATCATCATCTTCATCTTTATATTCCAAGTCATTCATCTTAGTCACCTTATGTGACTTTTATCCTTTCATCTTTAATTAGATAACTTCTTATATTGATGATTGGGAAGACCATGTTGATTCGTGGGACTTGGCTAGCAAGGCTGGGATCTCTTTGTACCAAATGGAAACTCCCACCCTATGAGTGTAGGTCACTTCCCTAGGAACTATTCACTTAAGTTAGCGAGTGACGACATCAGTTTCCCTCCACGATTACAACAAGATATTTTAATTCAATCCATTTTTTAATTATATTCATCAGTATATAAATTTTTTTAATACATGTTGCATATTTTAATTCTACCCAAGATCATCAGGAGTCAAAATTTTTTAAGTGTGCTAGGCATGGGTCACGGCTATGTCGGAAGGGGGCGTAGTCGTGTCAACCCCTTGGGAATGCTCATGAATTTTCCTTTCACGATTGGGTTGTATTGGTTATGGCCGTGCCACTCTATGAAACGATCGTGCCCTTAGTTTGGTTGACCTACTCGCCGACCAATTTGAACAGTGGCATTTTACCTTTTAAGCGATCGAATCCCCGATCAGCTGATTCACCATCTAATTTAAATAGAATGTCATGTCGACGGCGTGGCCTCCTTGATTGTCACAATCGTGTCATGCTGGATCACGGTCGTGCCGAACCTTGAAGTCGTGCATGACACGACCGGGATGATGGTTGTGCATACAAGATCACGGCGTGGCTTCACTATGAGTCACGATTCTACCGTGTGGCATCACGAGCGTGCCCCTGCCATGAGGTCATTTCACGCCTAAGGGAACGAACGTGGTCTCTCAGGGTCATGACCGTACCTTGGTGCATCACGGTCGTGCTCGAGGAAGCAAATAGTTTTTTTTTCTATTTTTACCCTTCTTTTTCATTTACATCCATACACAAGTAACTCTACTATATGCATTCATCCAACACATGAAAGATACATTTATACAAGTCATTATAAGATTCATATCATAATTGGTAATATAACAAGCCATAAATATTAGTAGAGATTATTCTTTGTTTAAAAGCTTAACAATTTTATCATGAATCAAGTATAAATATCATAATATCACATAGTTCAACACATAATTATCAACGAAACAATAACTTAAATAAGAAGATAACATCAATCCATGTCATCATGCGCATATCTTAATTTCATATTTAAAGAACAAATTGCTTATTCTTTCATATTCTAATTCAAACATTCAATCATCATTAGAGGTAAAATTAGAATATTGCATTCCAGCAGCATATTTTGATTAGTAAGCTCTAAACCTTAATTTCTTTTTCTTTTCTCTTTTTTCTTTCCCAACCGCACCAGCCATCTCTCCTCCCGGGCTGCTGGCACACCATAGTTGCTGCTGCCTCCACCTGGAGCTGAGGGAGGGATGAAGTGGTGTGAGCTGCTGGTAGTAGACAAATGGATTATGGAGGGGTTCTTTGGTGCTGGCCTAATGGTGTTAGGTTTGAGTGAGGGAGTGGATTACTGTAGCTAAGGAAATGGATTTTGAGGATCTTAGCCAAATGGGGTAGGTGAGAAACATTGGACATTGTAGCTTTTAAGTTTGTCATTTATAGTGCTTTGCTAGTTGGGCCTTTTTGGTTGTTTCTTTTTTTATTTCTTCGGATGTTACAATTAATCTATATTAATCTCCACATTTGAATATGATGGCATCAAAACAAACATTATCTCATTCGAAATTTGCTCTTAGAGCATGGACAAAAATAAAATTAGACAACCAATAAAAAAAACAACCACAACATAGATTTTAGAATTAGATTCATACCGAGATTTCATTGGAAATAAAGTCTAAGTATTGTATCTAAACAAAAGGGAATAAAATCTTTTAAATTGTATTCCCTCTATGTACTCTTTTTGGTATTTATTTTTCTTTCAACTTCGAGCCTCTTCTTTGTTCTTTCTCATCTCCCTCCTACAAAAAGAGAAAAACTCCCTCCTACAAAAGGAGAAAAAGAAAAAAAAAGGAAAAAAAAAACCACATCTTTCCATATAAGTACCACCATCATTTTGGGCCAAAGCTCCATCCAGCCATGAAAAAACTTTTTGACATATTCTATTTTATTCTTGGAATAAAATAAAAGGTTCCAAGTTAAAGCAAAGCAAGGACATATATGTTCTTGAGGTGTGAATATTTTTTTCTACCTTTTTATCTATTCTTGTGATCATAAGTGTTGGCTCCACAAATATGTTCTTGCACCAAAGAAACTAAGTCAATTTTATATTCTTTCAAGAAAAGTATTTGATTGGAGACTAAGATTTAAGATAAGACATTATTCCATCTTATTCTTTCCATCGAACAAAAATTAAAACGAAGCTAGAATAAAGAGATGGTCTTTCCTATTCTTGTAAAATACAACTTCTTTTTATCTAATAAAAAAAATTATTTTAGAATAAGGCACAAAAGTTCTCAATAGATGATATGATGTGTGCGTCGAGCTCGCTGAAATTTTCTTTTGGCGTTTTATTAAATTCTTTTGTGAACACACTTCACGCGCAAACCAAATTGTTGGGTCCAAAATTTACGAATTTAAAATTCCACTGGAGTTAACGTTTGGTTTTCATAAATACTTATGTTTTTATTACTTTTTCCAAAATTGTTTTTTTTCCGAATTTTAGTTCTTTAATAAAAAAAAGACCACTTATTTGGTTTATAATTTCCATTTTCTATTTCAAAAATTAAACGTTATAAAACTGCGATAGTGTACTGGGCCTTGAGCTATGAGCCCAGCAGCCCGACGTGCGCAAACGAACAGCCCAATGTTAAAAAACCCCGAAGCAAGCTATTATTTTGTGTTTTTAATTTTTTTTAAAGAAGATCAATATATGTACTCTTAATAACATACCACATTTTCAAGTTTGACTAATGACTACGGTAAGATTTGAAACAGAAAATGGAAATTTAATTTGGTTTTTTTCCCTCCTGCGTAATGATTTCAAACTAATTTCACATACGAAAAAATGATTAATAAAAATTATGAAATGATTTTTGTAGGCTTGGTAAAAGAAAAATGAATTATTTTCCATTATGAGCTCACTCTTCACCAACTTCAACCAATCTACTTTTATTAGATGCAGGGCCGGAACTATTCGATGTCCCCCAACTTTTAGGTCATATATAACTATATTATATGGATTTAATGGCTGCCTACCCTCTTAAAAGGGGTGGAGATGCCTGCCTAAATTAGACACCGTCTGATATAAAATCAAGGGGATAGATGAAGGTGGCCGGTTCAGCAAGTCATATGAGTGAAAGCCGTCGGTTCACGAAGACAACACCATCCGGTTCAGTCTGATGTTGATCGGGAGATATAAAAAGGCTAAAACCTAGGATTTTTTCTCCCTTTTCTCTCTCCTCACACGGTCGCAAAAGCGCTTGGCGTTGGCTTCCTCATTGACGGCTTCCTCTTCCGATCCCTGCACGTGACAGCCACCCTCCGTGCACTGCCGATCCCTGCGCCTGATGGCCACCTAAACGAGCGACGACGTTGACCTCCGACCGTCGCGCGGCGGCCACATAAATGAGCGACGATGCCGACCTCCAACACTCAAGAGACGGCCACCTAAACGAGCGACGACACTGACCTCCAACACTCGCCCCGAGAAGCCTTGTTCGTCGGCGATGACTCGCCTGCTACTCGCCGCCAAGAAGCCATGTTCGTTAGTTAAGAAGCCCTGTAAGCCCTCTCAACGCCCCTGCTTCTCGCCGTCGAGAAGCCCTATTTGTCGGCCGATCGCCCTCTCGACATCCCTACTTTTCGCCGTCGAGAAGCTCCCTGTTCGTCAGCCAAGAAGCCCTGTTCGCCCTCTCGACGCCCCTGTTTCTCGCCGACAAAAAGCCCTGTTTGTCGGCCGAGAAACCCTGCTCACCCTCTCGACGCCCCTAGTGCTCTCCGCCGAGAAGCCTTGCTCGCCTTCTCGACGCCGCTGCTGCTCGCCGTCGAGAAGCCTACCTCGCCGGCCGAGAAGTCCTGCCCACCCTCTCAACGCCACTGCTGCTCGCTGCCGAGAAGCCTTCCTCATCGGCCCTCTCGACGCCCGCCGCCTAGAAGTCGCTAAGTAACTTCGCTCGCCTACCATCAAGAACCCGACTATCGAGAATCCTGTGGCAACTGGTCAAAGTTGTGTGTTCATTAAGTAGTTAATCTTTGTGTTCGTAATTATTCTTTGTATTCATTAAGCAATTAATCTTTGTGTTTTGTGTGTACCGTGTAATAATAATGTGTTAATTGTAATGTTATTGAATTATGTTATTTGTGGATTAAACGTTTGCTAAGAACTTGACTAATTAACAATGAATTAGGTAATTTTTTTTCTCAACCTACTATGAATTATATGGATTAAATTCTTGACAATATATTGTTATTCTTACATATTTGTGTGTCTAATAATTAATTGTTTATGTGTTTTAGTATTATGGAGATGGACGTAGAGAGCATCATTGGACTTGATAATACATAATACATGTTTAGTGAGAGATTGAACGAAAAAGATATTGAGAAAGATGAAGATGAAGTATATGTCAAATCTTATGAGCTACCAAAACCATATGTTGGAATAACATTTGACAAAGAAGACGAAGCATATAAATATTATAATATGTATACTAAAATGGCTGACTTTTTTATTAGAAGACAAAATTCACACAAGTCAAATATTACAGGAAATCTTATCAATAGAACTTTTGTTTGTTCTAGAGAAGGTCATAAGAGATTGAAGCAAGGAATTGAAAAAGCATTTACACAAAGAAGGGAAGTTAGGGACAATTATCCAGCTCATCTATATGTTGGTGTAAGAAAAGATGGAAGGTGAGAGATAAGAAAATTTCAAGAAGAGCACAATCATCTTCTTACAAGTCATTTGAAGGTAAAGTATTTAAGGTCACATAAAGAAATCAGTGCAATATCCAAAGAAGCTATTGGTAACTTACGTGACTTTGGCATGGGTACATCCAAAATTGCTAGAGCACTTAATATGTCTGGCGAACCACTTACAACAGTCCAAAATTGTATTGATCATTTGAAACGACAATCGAAAATTCTCCAAGTCAACCAACCTCAATCACCTTGAATGATTCACAATTCATTATTCGTGACCCACTTCGTGTGAAGCCTAAGGGTAGGCCAAAAAATATTGGAAGGATTAAATCTGGAATTAAAATTTCGATGTCCCAAAATGAGTCTAAAAGAAGAAGTTGTGGAAAGTGTGGAAAGCAAGGACATGATAAGAGAACATGTCCAATGTTGAAGGTATAAATTATTTTACATCTTTTATCTTTATTATCTTTTCATCGAACCATTAATTAATACTTTGTCTCATTGTATTTATAGGATGTTGAAAATGAAGACACATGATATGTAATATTTACTGCCTTTCAAATTATGAAAATGAAGGTCACAATTCATTTTTCTATCTTAAATACTTTTCATTTATTTGGATTTTCTACGTGAATAACACATTTTTTGTATTTCATTTAGATTCCGGGAATGGAGTGTGAATTGTTGTTGCTACCTCTTGTTGTGTTGGGAGCATTTATTTGCTCATGGGGTCTTGGGTCATGTTATGTTGAAAGTGAAATGTTAATGTTAGTTGCTATCACATTATTCTTAAGATGTTATGTTGGTTTGATGACATTTCTGTCACCTTAGTTTCTTTGACATTTATGTTAGCTTATCAAGCTACAATTCTTAGTTTTTTAAACATTATTTATGGTATGAAAGGTTCATGAAAGTGCATGACTTGACGTTAAATATGGAATAATCAAGAATAGCTAAAATAATAGTTGACCACGATGCGTGGGGGGTCAAAGTGATTGTCTGCCATGTGTTAGCAATTGATACACACAGCACACTGCTTGTAATTGATAATTACAATTAATTCGTGCAGGTGGGGAACAAATTAGAATGAAATTGAATAAAAAATAGCTATAGTTGGCCAACGGTGCATTGAGAGTCGGAGGTCGAGTGGCCATCGAGCGTTAGCTCAAGCAATCTAACATAAGCTCAAGCAATCTAACATGTACAAGACATTGATGTCATTCCAATGGCAATTCATACACACAGCACTTGGCAATTGGTCCTTACACACAGCACTTGACAATTGATACTTACACACATCACTCCATAATTGATACTTACACTTTCACACAACATTTGACAATTGATTACACACAGCACAATTGATACTTACACTTACACAACACTTGACAATTGATTCTTACACACAGCATTAGTGGGCAAATTGATACTTACACATAGCACAATTGATACTTACACTTACACAACACTTAACGATTGATTCTTACACACAACATTAGTGGGCAAAAAAATAAAATGAAACTAAAAAAAAGCTAAAATAATAGTTGGCCGGCGTGGGGGATCGGAGGTCGGCCGTCGCAAGAGGAAGTCACGGCAGTCGTGACCGTCATGCGGGACCAGCGGTGTGCGTTGGAGGTCAGCAGTGGATGGGGGGTCAGAGATCGACCGTCAAAGGAGGAAGTCATGATCGTCGCACGTAGGGACCGACGGTGCGCCTCGAAGGTCGGCGGTGCGTGAGGGATCCGAGATCGGCCGTCGTAGGAGGAACTCATGGCTGTCGCACGCGGGGACCGGCGGTGCGCCTCAGAGGTCGGCGGTGCGCGGGGGGTCCCAGATCAGCCGTCGCAGGAGGAAATTGCCACCGTCGCGTGGAGAGACCGACAGTGGGCGGGGGGTCAGAGATCGGCTGTCGCAAGAGGAAGTCGGAACCGTCGTGATCGTCGCGTGAGACCGGCGGTGCGCATTGGAGGTCAGCGGTGCGCAGGGGGTCGGAGATCGGCCGTCGTAGGAGGAACTCGAGGTCGTCGCGTGCAGGGACCGGCGGTGCGCCTTGGAGGTCGACGGTGCGCGGAAGGTCCGAGATCGGCCGTCACAGGTGGAACTTGCGGCCGTCGCACGTGGAGACCGATGGTGGGCGGAGGGGGGGGGGGTTGGAGGTCGGCCATTGCGACCGTCGCATGGGACCGGCAGTACGCATTGGAGGTCAGCGGTGTGCGGGGGGTCGAAGATCGGTCGTCGCAGGAGGAACTCGTGGTAGTCGCGCGCGGGGACTGGCGGTGCGCCTCGGAGGTCGACGGTGCGCGGAACTCGCGGCCATCGCACACGGAGACCGACGGTGTGGGGGGGGGGTCGGAGATCGACCATCATAGGAGGAAGTCACGGCCGTCGCGACCATCGTGCGGACCGGAGGTGCGCTTTGGAGGTCAGCGGTGCGCGAGGAGTCGAAGATCGTCCGTCGCAGGCGGAAGTCGCGATCGTCGCTCGCGGGGATTGGCGGTGCGCGTCTGAGGTCGACGGTTCACGGGGATCGATGGTGCGTGGGGATCGATGATGTGCGGGGATCGATGATTCGCGGGGGGTCGGAGATCGGTCATCGCGCGAGAAGATAGGTCGTCGTAGGAGGAAGTCGAGGCTATCACAGGAGGAAGTCGAGGCCGTCACGCAAGAAGATCGGGTCGCATGGGGAAGTCGCGATCGTCAAGCGAGAAGATTGGCCATCACGGCCATCGGGCGCGGGCGAGGAGATCGGACGCTGTCGCTCGAAGGAGGAAAGGAGTTCAGGAGGAAAAGAAATCGTAGAGAAAAGGGGCGGCCGTGTGAGGAGAGAGAGGAAGGAGAGAAAAAAACATTATATTCTAACATTTTATATGCTGAACTGAACCGTCGATGCGCCAACCGAACCGGACGGTGTTGTCCTCGTGAACCGATGGCTTTCACTCGTATGACTTGCTAAACCGGCCGCCTTCATCTATGCCCTTGATTTTTATCAGATACCATGATTTAGGCAAGCATCTCCACCCTTTTTAAGAGGGTGGACAGCTATTAAATCCATATATATATATATATATGGATTAATGTACCTACAAAGGATCTTTCGCTTTGTAATCATTGATCCATTGATCAACGATTAAAATAATTGATATTTTTAAATCATGAAATTTAATCACTTTTGATGAGATCCATTGATGAGTGGATCAACGGTTAAGATGCGCTCAGCATCCCCACAATATATATATATATATATATATATATATATGATATATATATATATATATATATAAGTCAAGTTTGAGGGCCCTTCCTATTTAAGGAGGAGAGAAAGCAAAGGTAGGGGAGTGTAAATTAATTTACCCATTAATAAAGTTTTTTACTCAACGTACATAGTCTAAAGTATTTTTTTGGCTAAGCTGTATACGTACAATTTATTTAGAAATGTTAATTTACAGGTCAATTTTCAATCCAATGTTCCATTAAATATTCAAATTAAGTTAAATTTTGCATAATCTATTAGTAGAACTATATGATTCAAATATATTATTTTAAATATAGGACTGTGAATTAATAAAGCCTCGGATATAGAAATCCGAGAGGAAATAGAAAAAAAGTTAGATAAAGAAATTTCTTCTTTTTTTTTCAAATAATGGTCTTTTATCCGCTTCCGATTTTAGGTGATAAAAATAGTAGTGCAACAAAACGAGGAGACAGGTACCTCCTATTAATTGGTTGTATTGAATGACCATTTTTTATTACAAAAGAAAAGATAAAATAAATTACAACTAAAGGACAAAATGAATAATTTCTCGTCACGAAAAATAAAAGAAAGTTTAATTCTTTATACTCCTCTAAATTACAGCCATTTTTTTGTGTCTAATCTTAATATATGATTTATTTTAGGACGTTCCTAAGTTATCCATTCGTATAATTTTGTTAGCTTTTCCACTTTTTTTATTTTTTAAGACTAAAATATCCTTTCACAAATTATCTTCTATTTTAATGTTTAAAATAATAAAATAATATATATACATAATATAAAAACTAAAAATATATTAAAATAAGGGGCGCCCCCTTCCTCTGCGGCCCTTCGCCGCTTCTCCGCTCGGGACCTCCTTGACGATGCCGGAGGCCCTCTACTATGAACCTCGACTTCTTGCTCCGCTCCACCGCCTCTCCTCGACTTCGACGCCTCCTCGTGGCCACCCTCCACCTCGCCCTCCGACGCCCTTCCCACCACCGAAACACAATCCGGACGCACGTCGATGATATCACCTCCCTCCGCCGCGCGTGGCCAGAGGTCGCGGCCGTCGACTCCTTGGTGTCGCCAGACCGCAACTTCTACGACGTCTCCCGCGACCGCCACACGAGCGGCGTCCACTGAACCAATCCGTCTGATCCTCGGGTCTATAAGGCACGAGTCACCGCGATCGCCGCCGGTGTTTCTGACTCTGGTGACCTGCCGTATATGCGGCGTTCGAGTGACCCCACAAGGAGAACTGCATCCTAGCAGTGGACCGGGCAACCCTGCTGGTCTCACTGGAGATCGGGCGCCAGAGCGGAGTACAGCGAAATCCGCATAGTCGGGGAATCTAGTGCACTTGTGGGAGCGAGGGGCTGGTGTTTGCATCGGCGGTGAGTGCAAGGGATTTCGGGGTACGCTGTGTACATGAGGCTGTGGGATCCGAGGTCTGGGGAGGTGGAGTGGGAGACGAACAAGCGAGGGGGAGCAGGGCGGAGCGATCGGTTCGGGACTTGTTCGCGGATGAGTTTGCTCGCTCCACGTCGCCGATGAAGCGACGTGAGAAAACCCCCTTTTTTACATATTTATATATTATTATTACTTTAAAATTTTAAACATTAAAGGATAAATAGAGAATGGTAGTTTAGTAATAAGAAATGAAAAAAATAAAAAAGTTAACAAAAGTAAACTTATGGAGTGCATTCCGAAGACTCACGTTGCAGCATTAGCTTTTATCTTTTTTTCTCAAGTGCTTATCTTATATCTCTTATATATGTTCCCTCCAATCATCTATCAACTACCATCAATTTCTTTTTCTCTTTCGTATAACTCCCGCATGACTCCACCATTGTGTAACTTCCTCTCCACTTTTTTTTAATCTTCACATAACTCCCACAAACCACATCTTTTTGTAACTTTATTATTTCCTCTCACATTTATTTAAAAATAATTAATGCAAAGTGCTTCAAGCTCCTGGTGTTCACTACAACAATCTCCCAAATGTGGTCCCACTGGCCACTACTTAATTAATACATCCCACTGGCCACTACTTAATTAATACAACAATTTCTAAAGTTGAACGGTTCAAAAAAATTTACATATGAGATGATTCAGTTATATATTAACATTCATGATGTCAAATAAATATGATTAGATCTTTCTATCTTTCGTGTTATTTATTGTGTAACATCCATTCACTCATCAATTTTTACTCCTCTGTGTAACTCTTGGATACATCCATCACCAATTTTTACTCTTCCGTGTAAACAATCATCAATCTTTTTTCTTAATTAATTATTTTTTTTACTTTCAGAAGTTGAAGCGGTTTATAAGAAATATAACATCTTTTTTTTTTCTTTGCTCCAAGCGTCAACCGTTTCTAGAAATAAAATTTAAAAGAGCACAGGAGCCGTCCACCCACAACATCGTCGAGCTCCATGGCAGCAACCAGGTGAATTTCATCCTACCTTTATTATTATTTTTTTCTCCTTCCACCTCCACGTCTATGGAGTCATTCACTCCTTTCAGCTTTATGTTTCCCTTCGTCCTCTTTTGCTATTCTTGCAGCGGAATTGAGAGAGATATGGGCAATCACATCAACTACCAAATGAAACTCGATAGACTTGGAGGAGGAGAAACAAGAGAATGAGAGTGCCGAGTACGCACGGCCGCCTCCACGCATCAGCATCAACGTCCCCAGCGCGTTCGAGTCACTCGGCGGACTCATAGTCGATCTCCCGCTTGCAGCTCGCATCGGGATGGCGCCGAACGCAAATTTGAGATCATCGCCCGCAGAGCACTTGCCGTGCTCGGTGAACATGAACTCAGCACTCACCCGTCGGGCCTGAGAGTCATATGAGTGTCTGCGCACCATATCGTATAGCACGGCACCATCGTCGACGTCGTTATCCCTGAGGATGCCCGCGATCATGTAGCTGAACTCGTCGTCGCCTGTTTCCCATGAAGGCCGCCCGTCCCCCGAGCAAAGTGAGATGGCCTTGTTGGGGAACAACTATGTTGTCTCTCCCCTCCTTTTGCTGGCGACTTTTTTTATTGTTCTTTTTTTGTGGTCCTCTATTTAACTTTTAATTTTTTTTTCAAGTCATTGCGCGAGAATAGTTGATTACTACAATATTGCGACAATTAAGAAAATACTATTTCCAATTATTATGATTAGGCTAAGGTCAACTACGTAGATAGTTGTTAGATTAAATTTTATTGCATGATTTTGTTCCCTCGCCGTATGTGATAGCTTATTTCGTAAGAAAATATTAAATAAAATTATTTTTTATATAGATATTATATAATTACTTAATTTTACTAAAAGCATATGTTAATATGTAAAAGTATAACTAATGTAAAAAAATAGCTATTTATTGTAGTGAAAAACTTATAATTTACGAAAAAATTGTCCATAAATGAGCAATAAATCTACAATTCATTTTCAAACAAATTTATTTTTTTATAATAATATATTTTATTTTATAACAAGATTTCTATTTAATTTTTTATAAACTATTTAGAATTGAGCGTCAGGCATTGAATTTTCAAATATACATTCACATATTCATATTTAATCATAATTACACTTAACAAATATTTTATATATATACGCATGAATATTAAAATATGAAAACAAGAAAGTTTCTTCAATAAAATACTAAAAACATTTCAAACTTATAAAAAAATTCATATTCTTATTGTAAATGATTAATTTATAAGCCCATTTAAAAACTTATTGATGATGTTCCTTTTTTAAAGAAGGGACATTGTATTTCTTATTTTTTTTATTCATCAGACTAAAATTATATAAATTAGATTAAAATATTTTAAATGAAAATACATTAAATATCATTCATAAATTTTTAATTCAGTGATTGAAAAATTAAGAGAGACAACATTTTTTATTTTATTTTATTTTAAATATAATATTAAATATTTATAAACCTTTTGTTATGTAAATTCCATCCCTCCATCAATTGCCATCAATTTTTCGTAACTCCCTTTAATTTTCCGTTCAAGAGTCACCAACCCATTAATTTTTTTCTCATCCCACTATCTCAATATTAAATCTCACCCGCTATCTCATACATTAAGAAATTCCTTTTCGGCTATGAAAACTACTCAATTCTTTTCCGTTATTAAAATTGTTCAAGATTAGGATTAATTATTGTCACTGGCATTCCGACGAGGAGCTCTCTGCGTACAAGAAGACAGACGGTGGACCGGGTGAAAGCCGGACACGACGACGTGCAAGTGAAGAGGGCGTTGGGAAAGCACCAAGTCCTACAGCGCTTGCTGCTGATTATGGCCATCACTGGGACGTGGACGGTCATCGGCGACAGCGTCCTCACGCCCTCTGTACGCTCCAAGCGTTCCAATTCTGCACATCTAAAAATAGAGGCTTCCACTGACGTGCATGGACGTGTGATTCCACATCTCACGCCCTGGCGGCAGTCTCGGACGGAAGATCGGGGCACGATCAAACGTGAAGGATGTAGACACTAACCAGGAGGTGCAAGGCCTCGGATGCTCTGTTACAGAGGAAGAGGAAGAGCACGACCTTGCTGGGATGCTCCGTTACCAACAGCAACATGGCGTCACATATCAACAAAGTCCAGAGCATTAGGAAGAACAAGGCACAGTCGTACAATTGCCGCATAAGTAGTAAAACCAGAGTATATGTAAGTAGAAGAGGAGGAATTGTATCAAAGTTTAGGAGAGGTATTTTTCTAATCTTAGTGCACAAGAGTGCAATTGTTGTTTGGGTTATCATGATAGCTAAGTGCATGAGCGCTTTCTTTTTTCTTTTGGTGCTCATTCCATTTAGGCTCTCATCCGAATCGTTGCTACAGATCTTATATGAAAATTGATCGATTTCCTAAATTTCTTTATCTTATGCCGATCAGAAAAAAAGGGCTTGCAAATAAGTTTGCAGAGCATGTCTGAATCATGATGGAGCTCGCCTCTTTCCACATGTAGGCATCTTGCATCTCCTAGCAAGGTCAATCCTACCCCGGTGGATACACGGAGCTTCAGCGATGTCAAACCCACTACCTCTTCCTTTGGTAGCCATGCCGAAACTCGACGTTGACACCCTTGCCCACTACGCGGGCATCTTGGACCTGCGCAACGTCCTCAACCTCTTGATGACCTGCAACAATCTCCGCGGCGCCACCTATTAGGACTCCGTCTGGACTTTAGGTGATTGACTTGGACACGATCACTTCCTTCCTCGGGTGCCTGAACCTTTTTTTGGTTGAGTTGTTTTGTGTTATACCGTTTTGGTGTAGATTTTTTAGAATCGAGAAGAAAGGGAAACATTTTTAGGCTCATTTAGATCCATTACAAGTTCAATCAGGTAGATGATGGACATGAACATGTAGGCTTAGTTAATTCCTAGAAATATTCTTATTGGATATCAAGAAAATTATGTATTCCATGCATAAGGCAGGCCTCTTCTCCTTTCTCCATTTTTTTTTGTGATTTTTTCAATTTATAATTTTTATAATTACTATATCAACTCATATTAATTTATTGTATCATTTATTTTTTTCCTATTTCCACTTAATATTCTTATTATTAAATATCATATTAATTAATTACATCATTTAATTCTTTGAATGAACATTTGTCATTCTCATTATTAATTTGTATATTAAAAATTTAACATTAAAAATTATATATATTGACTCTTTACATTTCATTATTTTTTATTTATAATAATAAATAATCATATATAAATGCATACTTAATCAATGTGTGTTGCCATGTATTCTAATTAGTTGGTTATTTGAAGATAAACATGTGATCATTTTCTCTCTTTTTTTCCTTAATCATGATACAATTTTACAGTGATCTTTAGACATTAAATTTCCTCAATTATATATATATGTATTTATCTATCTATATAATTCCAAGGCATCATACCAATTTCGTAAATATAATAGATCGCTTGTTTGTCCATCATCTGTACTTTTTTAAAATGTTAAGTTTTAATAAAAAAAAATTGGAATTTTTAATTTTTTCCCCTATGTCTGATTAAATAACATGATATCTCACTTACTCTCTCATAAAATTTATTACATATAAAATTTATCCTCTCATCCACTATCTCATTTTATTTTATTATATATCTAATTAATCCTCTCAACCAATATCTCATTAATCTTTTTGTTTACTTTCTAATAATTCCTACCAATTAATTCCTCTTCATTTCTTGTGATCAATCAAATCTCTAACTTAATAATTCATTCGGCATAATTGAATTTAAAAATTCAAAATTTGAGAATATTGTAACTTCCTATAGAATGAAAAAGACTCATTTAATCTCTTTTTAATGATAAATAATTAATTTTATCATAATTTTGTCAATTGCGCGAAGCACTATGGATTTCCTTAGTCTATATATATATATATATATATATATATATATATATATATATATAAAGCTGATGCATTGGGAGGCTTCACATTGCATTATTGAGCTTTATCTTTTTTTTTTAAGTGTTATGTTTTTACAAATTCACCTCCCTTTTATGTGTTGTAACCTCCATCACTCATCAAATGCATCCATATATTAATTAATCCACTAACTCACCATAATTCCATATATTAATTAATCCACTAACTCACCATAAACCTCTCATATATTTAATCCACTCGCTCATCAGGCTGTACTCAAGTGTCGGTTTCTCTTTCGTAGTTATATTTTTTCTCATTTTTTGGTGTTTCTCCTTTTTTTTCCTCATTTTTTTTAGCTTTTTGGAATATGAAGGGATCTTTATTTCGTTCACTGCAACATCAGTTTTTTTTTTCAAGTAGAGTAAACATCTGACTGACCCTTCGACAACCCACTTTATGAAATGGTACATTAGTGCTTCAAGGGACGGTCGTTCTTTAGAATGAATTGATTCTATTTGCCGCACGACCGATTAAAAAATGTGAGATTACATTGTTTGCAGGTGTCTCCTTGCGTGAAGGCACAAGTGCAACCATGCCAGACGATGAGGACCAATCAGACCAAACCTATTCGATGGAAGCTTGGATGGACCTAAAAACATGGGGTTCAGCCTTCCCATGGAGAGGGAGCGCTGCCTGATGGAGCATGCCAGGAAAAAGCTGAAGCATGAACTCAAACAGGTACGATACAAAGGATACTATGCTACTTGCACATCCTAATACAAATGCATGCCTTTGCAGAGACTCTTTGCGTGTATGCATTTCTTTCTTTCGTAGAGTTACAAGGAGGAGTTGGTTGAAATTAGAGAGGAAATACTCCACAAGCAAAGAGCCGGCAAGCTCCTGGGGGACAGCACAAGTCTTCTGAAGGCATGGTGGCAGTCGCACTCTAAATTCCCTTAACCAATGGTAAGTAGTAACAAGGATCCATGGCTTCTTTGCATGCAGTGCTTCTTGAGCTCAAAACATCATGATCATGACAAAACATTATAGTTGTGAGCTATCATATAGATATCCTGAAGCGTACTTTTATCTTTATTGAATTCGCAATTGCTTCACATCTGTCCGTGTATTTATTTTTGCTTCTCTCTATGGTGATCAATCCGTGCTTTAACTGGACATCTTTTTTGTTGTGTGTGTTGGCATTTTTTTTTGCTCCCTTCAGGAGAAAGACAAGGCTCGACTGGTGCAGGAGACAGGGCTGCAATTAAAGCAAATCAATAAACAATTGGTTCATTAATCAAAGGAAGAGGAACCGGCACACCAATCCATCATCCTCCACTGTCCCCAAGAGCAAACATAAAATGTAGATCATAGGCAAGATTTCTTGGCTCTCCATGAAAACTAATCAAAGCAGCTAAGGCCTTGGAAAAGAACTAATGCAGGCAGTGTAACAGGAGTTGAAGTAGCTACCATTGAAGGCATAAGTGATGGATGCTATACAACTTCGACAACATCGATCTCAGAAAAAAGTTTGTCTAAAAAAGCTACACAAAATAAGGCCTTCATCGATCCTCCGATCTCTCCACTATTGCATTCCATGAGATGTCCCTCGAGCTCCCTACAAAGGCAGGCCACTCTTCCATATCCTTCAACCATCGTAAGAAGACGTCTAAGTTGTGCACCGCCATGCGCAAGCTAGAGATAAGCTCTTCCATTGTCTGGTTCTTCGTATCCGTATCTGTGATCCCCCTCCTAAATAGCACCATGTTCTACTACAACACTCAACACCTGGGAGTCCACACCTCCACCATTGACATCTCCAGGGTTGTGGGTCAAGGCACGTGTTCATTTGGACCGCCACCCGGCAATGGTACCTGGGATGGGATCGCTGTTCTCACCGCCTGGGATCCGGCTACCGCCTCAGACTTTGATCACCTGCTACTTCCAAACGTTGCATATGGCGAAGAAGCGGAGTCGCTGCACCCACACGGAGTCCCCCAAGTTCTAATCTTTTCCCTCTATGTTCCATCGTCGAGCTCTCCACCCGAGTCAAGCAATGGGACCTGGATCCACAGGATATCGGATATTATCACCGCATAACCGAGTTCGATGGACCATTCATCCACAATTTGATTCCAATGCTATTGGCCTAGTTATGATATAATTTAAAGACATTCTAAGATATTTAAGAAATTAATCCAAACAAATATGTAAAAGTTGTGGAATGGGAGGCACTAACGGCACTCCAAAAGGTTTGCTGCCACTCCACAAAATTATCTGCAAGATGGTTATGCCCCTTTTTTTGTCACATGTTACCCACCAATATCAAGTCATTTAAAAAAGATAGGACGCTACACTATCTCTAGTTTTTATCAATTTTTTCATATTAAAATAAGACCCAAATTATTTATATATACAACCCAAAAAACTTTTTATTAGTTATTATCTAGAATAAGTTTTGACCAAAAATCTCAATTTTTTATTTTTATCTAAATCTTAGTTCAAATTATTTTTTTAATATATAATGATCAACTTTTAAATAAATTTAAAGAGTTAATTCCTTAAACCTCATCGGAAGTATAGCAATTTTTTGCTGTTCCTAATATATGAATTTATCGTAGTGCTCTCGTATCGTGATTTTTAATTTTATCTATCCATCATATTTCGTTAATTTTTCATTATTTTCAATTTTTTATTTATTAAATAACTAAACTACCCTTCAATTTTATCTTTTAACATTTAAATATTTAAAATAATGTAAAATATAGGTTTTTGTGTTTATCTCAAACTTAATTTAAACTTTTTTAATAAAAAATTATAAAATTTTAAACTAATTTAAAGATTTAATTCCTTACTTCCCTAAAGCATAGCGATCATTTTTAATGTTTGTCCCTAATATATGAATTCGTCATAGCGCCCTCTTAAACTATATCGTGATTTTCACTCTAGTCCATCCATCATATTTCGTTAACTTTTTCCTTACTTTCATTTTTAATTTATTAAATGACTATCCTAGTCTGCAATCTTATCTTTTAACATTTAAATATTTAAAATCATGTATAAGAATAAATAATATAAAATATAAAAAGGGCGAGCCACCCTTTCTAGGCGAGCAGCGAGATCCCTCTCTACCGCCGGCGAGCAGTACCCCCACCCACCCGCTTGCGAACCCCCTTTGCCGACTAGCAAGGTGACCCCCTTTACCGCTGGTGATGCAACTCCCTCTGTCGGTGAGCTCTGAGGCCCTTCCTCTCGAGGTGTCGAGCCTTAGCTCGCAGACTAGGGTGGCATGAATTTCCTACAACGACCTTGCAGAGCCAGGTGTGGGGGCATCAACGAACCTTCCTGCGATGACCTTGTAGAGCCGAGATGGGGTGGACGAGATCGTAGGCATGCTCTGTAATGCCCGAGATTTAATTAGGGAAAAGAAAAGAAATAAAAGGAAAAGAAAAGAAATAAAAGGAAAAGAAAAGGAAGATAAAACAATAAGGAAAAGATAAAATATGAAATCAAATTTTATGAGGAGTTGGTTTCCAACTAAACTCAAATTTCTCCCCTATATATATGGGATTAAATCCAACGAATCAGCCCATTTTTCCTGTGCAAGCCGGCCCTAAAAATCTCCACCCTGTTTTCGTGCGTCCTTTTCGTTATTTTCGTCCCTGATCCGCCGCCGCCGACAGGGGACGTGCAGGAGGATGTGAACCCCAACGAACGCGCACCTGAACCGAGAGGGACCGACAGAAGAAGAGGAAGAAGAGGAAGAGGAAGAGGAAGAAGAAGACAACAATAAAGTTTTTCGGACAGAAATTTTGAGGTATGGAACTAGGATAGATTCGTAATAGAATCTTGATTTTAGACTTGAAGCATGTTCTAGGTCATTCATGATTATAGCATGATGAGTTATGATGTTAATTGGTGCCGGCCATCGTTAGAAAAGATGAACGGAACGCGAACTGCACGACGCGCAGTTTCTGCGCAAGATGAACCCGCCCGAGTTCACCTGAACTCGGCCCGGGCAGGTCCTCCACCGGACCGAGTTTGGAGAAACTCGGTCCGGATCCGCCATTGTTGCGCTCTCGGAGCTCTGCAACCGGACGAACCCGGCTCGGGTTGAAGACGACCCGGACCGAGTTCGGCACACGACGAACAGTCGAGCACGAGAGTCGCCCCGACTCGACGATGAACCGACCCGGCCCGGATGTAACCCGAACCCGGCCCGGGCTCTACCCAGATTTTTTCCAAAGATGATAATCGATCTACTTGGCCCGAATTTCTCCCTACTCGGCCCAGGTTCCGACATGATTAAGCATATGATTATGATTTCTTAATCCTTATTCCATATGATTAATTTTGATCTATGTATGATGATGATGATGTCAATTTTATCTCTGATTTACTCTCCATGATTATGTCCTTTATCCTGATTTAAAGTTCTTATCAAAATATATTTTGTTTAATTAAAAGAGGTAAGATAAAAGACGTATAACGTTAAATGGAGAGCTCTTTTATGATGGACTAATGACGATCAGTTATGGGCTATCCTCGGACAGTTATGGACTGACCTCTGTCAGTTATGGACTGGCTCTGCCAGTTATGATGATGATGATAGACGGGTTGAGGCAGGCCTCCCCATGGGTTGAAATATACTCCAAATAAGTCAAAGATGAAATTAAGATGATGACGAAGATGAACACATATAAATAAAGAATATCTCTTATGATGTCTGGCTTTTGCCTTTTTCCTATGATGATTATTTATGATCTTTTATTCATATGTTCCTATGCATGCTCCTATCATTCCATATTATGATCATGATTCACTTTCCTATCTGATGATGATGTTATTTATGATGTTATCTTTTATGATTCATGCCTAGTATCATGATCCTACTATGATGTTTATCTTACTTCCATACTGATTTGTAAAAACTCATAGAGATGTTTCTCCCCTGCATATTCTTAAATGCAAGCCAAGGTCTCAATGATGATGGTGGCCAACGGTGACAGATCGAGCTCGTAGGTGGCTGCACATGATTATCGAGTCCATTAGATGATGGATAGCTTTTTTTCTTTCTTTTTATTACTTGATGTATTAGCTTTTCTTTGGACTCCTATAAAGTCAGTTATCAGTCTTTCGCATTTCATGATGTTACTTTATTTTATTTCTAATGATGATTTAGTTATTCCGCACTTATCGTTGATGAGTTGACCAGTCAAAGTCTTTATTTCGGTCAACATGAAGTAAGGATGACTCGTAGCATTTCCGAACCGTATTCTGCCACGTGGCGGGGTGCGATTTGGGGGCGTTACAGTTAGGTATCAGAGCCTAAAGTTAGGCTATTCTCATGTCCTAAAGTATGATGTCAAGTCCATGTGCAAGCGCCATGAGCAGTCACCGCGCCACCTGAAGTCCAGTAAGTTTATCTTGTCTATTAAGGTGTAGGATATTTTTCTAAGATGATGATGTATGATGATGTAGATGCCTCCACGCCGCGCACCTATTGCTAGAGCTTGGGGTCGGAGGCGACCTCGAAATAGCGGCGGGATTGGAAATCCACTACAAGAGGGGACAGACCAGAATGATGTTCAGATGAGTCAGACTCGAGCTGTAGAGCCGACTGTACAGTCCCCACTGGTACAGCTCCCACCATCACGGGCACCAACGGTTCCGCCCGTACTGATACCATCTGTTTAGGACGTACCAGCCATGACGCCATCGGTGCAGCCCCCTCCTGTACAGCCTATGCCATCTGTGCCCTCTAAGGACACTATTCAGGCATTTATGAAGTTACGCCCTCCGGAGTACGATGGTTTGGGCGAGTTTGACAAGGCTGAGAGATGACTGAGGACGATTAAAGAGAAGCTGCAACAGATGAATTGTGGTGAAGGAAAGAAGGTTCTGTTCGCCACCAGTGTATTAACTGAGGATGCCTTGGATTGGTGGAGAACTGTGATCGACACACAGTATGACGGACAAAACGACGTTCTTTGGGAACGTTTCTATGAAGCATTTGAGGCACGCTACTTTCCACCATACCAGCGTGCACTTAAGCAAAGGAAGTTCCTACAGTTGAGCCAGGATCAGATGACAGTAGCTCAGTACCATATCAAATTCATTCATCTAGAGAGATACAACACCCTCAAGATGAGTGATAGACAGAAGGCAGACCACTTTTGCCAAGGCTTGAACCCAACCATCAGGATCAGCACCTTAGCTGGCCAATGCGCTAATGTGAGCCTGGCAGTGGAGTTGGCAACCACGATGGAAATGAATTATGCTAGGGAGCAACATGAACTGAAAGATGTGAAAGGAAAGGCTCCCATGCAACCCTCTGCTTAGAACCAATCACGATGGAAAGACCGTCGTCAGAATCGAGGAGGACCCGATCGTAGAAACTAACATCGGGATAATCGGGCAAGGCCATATGAGCCTCGTGAGGCTAACCGTCAACAACAGCCCCAATATCAGGTAAAGATGATGAACATGGAGTTAAAAGATGTTTATGATGAAGAAAAATTAAGTTATGACTCTTTTTGCAGTCTCAACGACAGCAACCCCAGCAGCAAGCGCATGGTACTGGTGCATGTCCCCACTGTAGGAGGTTCCACATTGGGGAATGTAGGATGAAGGCTGGGATATGCTTGCACTGTGGTCAACAAGGACACTTCATTCGTGATTGTCCTACTAAAAAGGATGAACTTGCACCAGCTCAGCGTGACGCAAGAGGTGGAAACAACATGGTGCGTGGAAGAGTTTTCCACTTGGAGGAAAATGCAGTACCGGCGGACGCCGAAGTCATTAGAGGTACACTATCCATAACCAGTCTTCCTACTACGGTGCTATTTGATTCGGGTGCATCACGCTCTTTTATATCTAAAGGTTGTGCTACTACTTTGAGTTTGCCTCTATATGATATAAGTCACCTTATGGATATAATTACTCCTATGGGAATGTTCTACGCCACTAAGTACCTTCCTGAAGTACCAGTAGAGATACATGACAAGAATTTTTCTACAGATCTGGTAGTCATCCTCATGGCGGACTACGATATTATTCTTGGTATGGATTGGCTATCCTACCATGACGTAGTCGTACAATGCAAACAGAAGAAGGTGATCATTGGTACCCAAGGTGAACGTAAGGCCACCGTTAGAGGCACCATAGGAAAGGACGAGAAGGTTATCATATATGCCTTGAAAGCACAGAGGATGATATAGAAGGGATGCGGAGGTTTTCTTGCAAATGTGATGACGACGGACAACCCATGGACCCAACTACAGCAACTGGACGTAGTTCGGGAATTTCCGAATGTCTTTCCTGATGACATTTTCGGATTACCACCTCCACGAGAGATTAATTTTCGGATCGATCTCCTTCTAGGCACTGCCTCAATCTCGAAGGCCCCCTACAGGATGGCACCGGCCGAGATGCATGAACTGAAGCAGCAAATTCGAAAACTTTTAGACAAGAGGTTTATCAGGCCGAGTGTATCTCCTTGGGGTGCTCCAGTGCTTTTTGTTAAGAAGAAGTGCGGCTCTCTAAGACTGTGCATCGACTATCGGATGCTAAACAAAGTCACAGTCAAGAACAAGTACCCTCTACCGCGGATCGATGACCTCTTTGACCAACTTTCCAATGCCGCGGTGTTTTCCAAGATTGACTTACGAAGTGGGTACTACCAGCTTAGGAAGATTTTAGATGAAAAGGAATTGAAGAAGATAGAGGAATATTTAGCAAGGGTCGAGCTGATACAAGAAAGGATGAAGACAGCCCAAGCTCGACAAAAGGTTTATGCTGATAGAGGACGATGTGAACAAAGTTTTCAGACAAGTGATCAAGTACTCCTGAAGATTTCCCCAACTAAGGGAGTGATGAGGTTCAGTAAAAGAGGAAAGCTCAGCCAAAGATATGTTGGTCCATTTGAGATACTTGAGCTGGTCGGAGAGAGTGCTTGCAGACTAGCCTTACCTCCATCCTACGGGCGAGTTCATAACGTGTTTCACGTTTCTATGCTTCGGAAGTACAAGCATGATGATGCGAACATTATATGATATTAAGAATCCAACCTCAAAGATGATCTGACTTATGAGGAGCAACCCATCCAGATTCTGGAGACAAAGGTTCAATGTCATAACAACAAAAATGTACCACTGGTCAAGGTGGCTTGGAGCCATCACCGAGGTGATGAGGCAACCTGGGAACTCGAGTCTGAGATGCGAAGGGAATTTCCTGCATTATTTGGTAAGTCCTAACTTCTGACTGAATTCGAGGACGAATTTTATTTTAATGGGTTTATGATGTAACGCCCGAGATTTAATTGGGGAAAAAAAGAAATAAAAGGGAAATAAAAGGAAGATAAAACAATAAGGAAAAGATAAAATCTGAAATCAGATTTTATGAGGAGTTGGTTTCCAACTAAACTTAAATTTCTCCCCTATATATATGGGATTAAATCCAACGAATCAGCCCCTTTTCCCTGTGCAAGCCGGCCCTAAAAATTTCCACCCTGTTTTCGTGCGCCCTTTTCATTATTTTCGTCCCTGATCCGCCGCCACCGACAGGGGACGTGCAGGAGGACGTGAACCCCGACGAACGCGCACCTGAACCGAGAGGAGCCGACAGAGGAAGAGGAAGAAGAGAAAGAGGAAGAGGAAGAAGAAGACATCAGTAAAGTTTCTCGGACAGAAACTTCGAGGTATGGAACTAGGATAGATTCGTAATAGAATTTTGATTTTAGTCTTGAAGCATCTTCTAGGTCGTTTCTGGTTATAGCATGACGAGTTATGAATTTAATTGATTCCGCCATCGTCGGAAAACATGAACGGAACGTGAACTGCGCGACACGCAGTTTCTGCGCAAGATGAACCTGGCCCGAGTTCACCTGAACTCGGCCCGGGCAGGTCCTCCGTTGGACCGAGTTCGGAGGAATTCGGCCTGAATCTGCCATTATTGCGCTCTCGGAGCTCTGCAATCGGACGAACCCGGCCCAGGTTGAAGATGACCCGGACCGAGTTCGGCACACGACGAACAGTCGGGCGCGAGAGCCGCCCGACTCGACGATGAACCGACCTGGCCCGGGTGTAACCCGAACCCGGCCTGGGCTCTACCCAATTTTTTTCCAAAGATGATGACCGATCTACTCGGCCCGGGTTTTTCCCTACTCGGCCTGGGTTTCGACCTGATTAAGCATATGATTATAATTTCTTAAACCTTATTTCATGTGATTAATCCTGATCTATGTATGATGATGATGTCGATTTTATCTCTGATTTACTCTCCATGATTATGTCCTTTATCCTGATTTAAAGTTCTTATCAAAACATATTTTTTTAATTAAAAGATGCAAGATAAAAGACGTAAAATATTAAATGTTCTTTTATGATGGACTGGTGACGACCAGTTATGGACTATCCTCGGATAGTTATGACATCTGTCAATTATGGGCTGGCTCTACCAGTTATGATGATGATGATGGACGGATTGAGATAGGCCTCCCCATGGGTTGAAATATACCTCAAATAAGTCAAAGATGAAATTAAGATGATGAAGAAAATGAACACATATGAATAAAGGATATCTCTTATGATGTCTGGCTTTTGCCTTTTTCCTATGATGATTATTTATGATCTTTTATTCATATGTTCCTATGCATGCTCCTATCATTCCATATTATGATCATGATTCACTTTCCTATCTGATGATGATGTTATTTTATGATGTTATCTTTTTATGATTCATGCTTAGTATCATGATCCTACTATGATGTTTATCTTACTTCCATACTGAGTTGTAAAAACTCATAAGGAGGTTTCTCCCATGCATGTTCTTAAATGCAGATCAAGGTCTCAATGATGATGGTGGCCAACGGTGATAGATCGAGCTCGTAGGTGGTTGTACATGGTTATCGAGTCCCTTAGATGATGGATAACTTTTTCCTTTTTTATTACTTGATATATTATCTTTCCTTTGAACTCTTATAAAGCCAGTTATCAGTCTTTCGCATTTCATGATGTTACTCTATTTTATTTCTAATGATGATTTAGTTATTCCGCACTTATTGTTGATGAGTTAACCAGTTAAAGTCTTTATTTCGGTCAACATGATGTACACGTAAAAATGACCCGTAGCGTCTCTGAACCGTATTCTGCCACATGGCGGAATGTGATTTGGGGGCGTTACATGCTCGCCTCTCCCCCGAGGCTCACCGACAAGTAGCACCAGATGCCCCTACTCGTGCTGACTAGGAACGAGACCCCCTCGACCGTCGGTGATGTAGCCCCTCTGCCGGCGAGCTCTGTGAACAACCTTCCCGTTGGAGGGAGGGAGAATCAAGCCTCTACTCGACAACGAGCTAGACAGTGATGTATGTGCACCAATGTTATAAGACCCCTTTCGATCATCGACCCAGATTGATCAGGTCGGACCGGGTCGAACCAGATGGTCGGACTGGATAATATAAATTAATAAAAGAATAAAATAAGTTAAAAAAATTGTTATGATCATGTTAATATATAATATCTTATTTATCAAGAATATAAAATATATTATAATAAAGTAAAATAAAATAATTTAGATTAAATAATATAATTAAGTAACATAAATTAAGTCATCAACATAAATAAAAGGAAATAATGAGTATCCCCCCATTTCATATGGGGGGACACTCCCCCCATTCCACAGCGCCCGTCCGATCCGGATCGGACGGGCGCCGATCAAAAATCGAGTTTTCGAAGATAATGGGGTGTGGGCACCCGGTTCATGTCTAAAAAATCAATTTTTTTATCTCGATCGGTTCATCCGTTGGACATGAATATAAAAACCCGGGGTAAAAATATTTTTCCTCTTTTGTGATGCGCTAGTTCTCTCTCTCAACTCTCTCGTTCTCGCTCTCTCGCTCTTCAGATCTGCCGCACGCCTGAGATCCTCTGCGATCGTCGTCATCTCTGTCGCCGACAGATCTCCGCGTGTGCGGCCGTGTCCGTCGGAGTCTAGTTCTGCGCAGGGAACAACCGTTGGCCACATCGTCTGACTAGATCTGACGCCTTGCGACGCCTTGCCGACCAGGTCTGCTCCTCACGGGGTCGCTGAGGCGTAGATCTCGTCGGCGATGAACAGGTCGAACGCGTTCATGAAGCCTCACCGACCGCCGACGGCATTCGCTTCTTAGCGACTGCCTGCGACCCCCGCATGACCTCGTCCCGGCAGATCTGCCCGCGTGCGACCTCGTCCCAGAAGATCTGCCCTCCTGCGACCCCGACTCGACAGATCTGCCTGCCTGTGACCCCGTCCCAGCAGATCTGACCGCAGGTAGATCTCGCCTCCAGGAAGCCGCAACCCTCCTGCCGTCGACGCGCGCGTGAAGAGGAGCGTAGATCCGAGCCCGTCCGCCAGATCTGCGACCCACTAGATCTGCAACCCCCCTGAGCGCCGCCCGCCCGTCGCACATCTTGTTTAATCTTATTTTTATTGTAAATTTTTATTGTTTAATCTTGTATTTATTTTAAATTTTTATTGTTTAAACTTGTAAACTAGTTATGCTTTTATTAATCCGTCTGCGATTAGTTACATTTTTGTAAATTTATGTTAATCCAAGTTATAGATTAATTAAAAACATTGTAGATCGAACATCAAAATGTCTTTTGTAATTTTTTTGTTAATTCATCGCAGATGGAAACATGAAAATGTGTTGAGGAGATGTTTTAGATATCAAATAACTTCGAAAATTGAAAGAGGAGTGTTCCCCATGTAACACTGAGATACGCGGAAATTAGGTGGATCGTATTGTTCGTTTAAGCAATGTGTTGCATATAGTTCACAACTTTATCACAACTTCCTGACAATTTTACATCTCTTTCAAGGAATAGAACAAGTTGCTTCTAGCCTGTTTACATATGTTTAATCCTAAGCAATACAACAAATTACAACTAATTACACCACAATGATTAACACACGATCAACAGCGTGAGGGTCGACACTCGATCAATCACGTGAGGGTCGGCGAGCATGAGGGTCGGCGGCATCGCGACGGCGTGCAGCGGGGTGCGATGGTGCGGGGTCAGCGGTCGTGCGGGGGCGTGCAAGCGCGGCAGGGCAGGCCGGCGGTCGTGCGGGGTCGTGGCGGGGGTCGGCGAGCGCGGCAGGGCAGGCGGGGGCGTGCGAGCGTGGCAGGGCAGGCCAGCGGTTGTGCGGGGGCGTGCAAGCGCGGCAGGGCAGGCCGGCGGCGGCTTCCGATGAGGACCAGATCTGGTCGGCGTCCGTTAGATCTGGTCGAACAGGGCCGCCGACGACCAGATCTGGTCGGCGTCCATCAGATCTGGTCGAACGAGGCCGCCGACGACCAGATCTGGTCGGTGTCCATCATGAGGATGCGTTCAGAGTGAGAGAGCGGTCGTCGATCTCGCCGACGGTCGAACGACGCCCGTTGAACGCAGAGAACGAGAAAGATCTTGCCGGCAGTCGAATGGCGCCCGTTGAATGCAGAGAGCGAGAAAAATCTCGCCAGCGGTCGAACGATGCCTGTTGAACGCGAAGAGCGAGAGAGCGAGAAAGATGAGAGAGAGTGCGAGCCGGGAAATGATGTAAGATTTTTTTACCACGATTTTTGTACTCGGCAGCCCCGGTCCGATCTGGTCGGATTTTGAGCCCGGTTTTGAACCCCCCATTTCGCCGGTTCAACACATCTAAACACATTTTCATCTGAGCCCGTCCGATCCGGATTGGACGGGCGCATGTAAATGGGGAGACTGTCCCCTCATTTCGGATGGGGGGACACCCATTAAATCTTAAATAAAATAATTCTTGTGAGGCGGTTATAAATAAAAAAATATTGAAAAAAATTTATATATGTGACAAGAGGACATTAAAATATAAATTTTAATTATATATAATATGCCTAAATATTTTAATAAAAGTCCTAATCGGTCATGCACAAGATTATAATCAAAATATTCACACACACACACAATAATCAAAATTGACATCCAATTTCATTGATATATCATAACAAGTATATAATACATACCTCCTGACAGTAAGAACTTTCTTGTCCTTACCTATAGTTACCCTATCATTATAAAAATTAACTTCAAAATTCTTCTTTAGAAATATGGGAATAGACACGAGATTCTGGCGGATACCAAGAGCATATAATACATCATTAAGAGTTACGATGCAATCTCCCAAATCCAGTCTATAATTCCCCACACCTTTCATATCAAGGTAGGTGTTGTTACTCATGTATATTCTCTATTCCCCCTTCTTCAATTCTTTGAAGTCAATCATACCATTCTTTATCTTGGCGATATGGCGAGTCACTCCTAAATCGATCCACCATCCCGGTCAGTACTTACAGCGTTGCATTCGACGATGCCAACGAATTCGAGCTTCATTCCTTTCTTATATTGGTTTTGACCTTTCTGCACTTTTGCCTTGGTGTAGTTAGATTTGGAGTGTTTGAATTTTTCACAAGCATAACAGGCTCCAAGTGGCTGCTTTCCATGCTATCTCTTTGACTTCTTATTCGTACCAAGCTTTTTGAAGCGTGCAACATTCACCCCATTATCGCCTTCTTCTACTTCGAAGACCTCATTCTTTCTTTTGCTATTGGTCAAGTCTTGTTCAATAGACAATTGCACTGGCAAGTTTATCATCGACTTAATACTTCCATTAAGTCGCAAAGTTGTGGCAGCCATGTCAAAACTAGGAGAAAGACTATTTAGTACTGTGACAACTTGTAAGAGTTCAGGAATTGTCGTACCAGTTGTGGCTAAGTCTTTAGCTAACACAATTATTCTATTGACATGTCATTTAATTGACATGATCTATCACATTTTCCCGACTCTTTCATTTTACAAGTGTCATACTTGTACAACAATAATTGAATATTTACTCCAGTTTTAAAGTCATATTTGGCCTTTATAGCCATCCATAAATCATGGGTTGTTTTCTGTGATTCAAATACCCTTATCAAATTATCTTCCATGTGCATCAATACGAAAGATCTTGCCTTTTTATCCTCTCTCTCACACTTGTCATGTGCTTTCTCGTGCGTCTCAATTTATTCTGGAGTGGTGTTCTCGAGAAGCACATGACAATTATTTTTAATAACACTATCAAAATTATCGTGCATAAGTCCATACTTAATTTTGCGACTCCATATTTCATAATTTACACTATTTAGACGTTCAAACTTTGCTAACTTTATGTTTCAATTTTATTTTCATTTCAACAATTGACCCGACCGGGTTGGCCGATTGAACCCGAGTTTTGATCGGGTTTGGCCGGGTCAAAGTAGGTCAAATCCTTCTCGGGTTTCAACCAACTCACGAGCCTTTTTAGACCCGGACACCGGTCCGATCGGCCAGGCCGGACCAGTCTGACAACATTGATGTGCGCTACTCATGTATATTCTCTATTCCCCCTTCTTCAATTCTTTGAAGTCAATCATACCATTCTTTATCTTGGCGATATGGCGAGTCACTCCTAAATCGATCCACCATCCCGGTCAGTACTTACAGCGTTGCATTCGACGATGCCAACGAATTCGAGCTTCATTCCTTTCTTATATTGGTTTTGACCTTTTTGCACTTTTGCCTTGGTGTAGTTAGATTTGGAGTGTTTGAATTTTTCACAAGCATAACAGGCTCCAAGTGGCTGCTTTCCATGCTATCTCTTTGACTTCTTATTCGTACCAAGCTTTTTGAAGCGTGCAACATTCACCCCATTATCGCCTTCTTCTACTTCGAAGACCTCATTCTTTCTTTTGCTATTGGTCAAGTCTTGTTCAATAGACAATTGCACTGGCAAGTTTATCATCGACTTAATACTTCCATTAAGTCGCAAAGTTGTGGCAGCCATGTCAAAACTAGGAGAAAGACTATTTAGTACTGTGACAACTTGTAAGAGTTCAGGAATTGTCGTACCAGTTGTGGCTAAGTCTTTAGCTAACACAATTATTCTATTGACATGTCATTTAATTGACATGATCTATCACATTTTCCCGACTCTTTCATTTTACAAGTGTCATACTTGTACAACAATAATTGAATATTTACTCCAGTTTTAAAGTCATATTTGGCCTTTATAGCCATCCATAAATCATGGGTTGTTTTCTGTGATTCAAATACCCTTATCAAATTATCTTCCATGTGCATCAATACGAAAGATCTTGCCTTTTTATCCTCTCTCTCACACTTGTCATGTGCTTTCTCGTGCGTCTCAATTTATTCTGGAGTGGTGTTCTCGAGAAGCACATGACAATTATTTTTAATAACACTATCAAAATTATCGTGCATAAGTCCATACTTAATTTTGCGACTCCATATTTCATAATTTACACTATTTAGACGTTCAAACTTTGCTAACTTTATGTTTCAATTTTATTTTCATTTCAACAATTGACCCGACCGGGTTGGCCGATTGAACCCGAGTTTTGATCGGGTTTGGCCGGGTCAAAGTAGGTCAAATCCTTCTCGGGTTTCAACCAACTCACGAGCCTTTTTAGACCCGGACACCGGTCCGATCGGCCAGGCCGGACCAGTCTGACAACATTGATGTGCGCTACAAATTTTTTATTTGTTATTATATATTGTTTTAAATTTTTAAATATTATAAGATACAAAAGTAGAGCACTTTAGTCTTTTAATAAATAAAAAATTAAAAAAATAAAAAAGTTAAAGAAATTAGACTAAATTGAAAATCACAATGTAATTTAAAGGGTACTACGATAAAAGAGTAGAGGCGAAAAATCGTTATAATTCATGAGAGTGAGAGGTTTAAAGAATTATCAATAATTTAAATTTTAATATATATTATAATTAGATAAATAATATCGTTAAATATAGATTCAACAATTTGAGCACATAATTAAATATCAGGTGATCAATTTAGTATTTTTACTCCACTAGATATAAATACAATATTATTTTAAATTAATACAGGGTAAATTTTGCTTGATTTTTGTAATGTCAAAATTATATAAAAAGATGATAAAATATTAATGTTTAATCTTTGTAAGTTTAAAAGTTTGTGATATGTTATCATTTCTCTATCTGGTCATTGTTAAATTAATATTTGATAATATTAACACAAATATAATAGTAGGTTATATGTATAAATAATTTAAAAGTTCATAATTTTTTACACAAAAATAAAAATTTAAGATAAATCATGACCCAAAGAAGATTTTCTCTTCAAACAAAAATATCATATTCTTCTTTATATACGAGTAGATTCCGAAAGAAAATCTCATTTATTCTATTATTGTATAATAAAATTTACTAATTGATATGAGATTTCTTTAATTCTTTTGGCATATTTTCTTATTATATTTCATATTCATATGGAATATATGAAGAAGAAAATATACAAGATGAAGAAAATAATATAATTAATAAAAAAATTTATTGAATTAAAACAAAAAAAAATTAAATATTTATTTGTAAATTTTGTGTATTGCCGAAACATCACATTTTCTTGTTCAAATATAGAAGAAAGTAGCTACTAATAATAATGCTGATCATTCGTTTGGAATACATGCCGACGACATCATCAAAAATTAAATAGACTCCACTAAGTTACATGGGAATAAGTGAAAGGGTAAAAAGTGATAAAAAATGAGTCATAGGAGTGGCACAAATACTTTTAGGAGTGGCATCAGATCCTATACTTTTCTAATAAATATCGTTTCTGGTGCGTGCTTAGTTTGCTCCTCTATTTGCATCGTATTAAAAAAAATGATTATTTTCAATCTCTTCTAAATCATTATGATTTTTTTACATGTAACTTCAAATTATAAACTTATTTTTATTCATAATTTTTTTATTTTTAAAATATCACAACTTTTCATCTTAATTCTTCCGTTCACTTTTATTATGTTTTTTATTACTTTTATTTTTTTCTATTTATAAAAAGATTAAATTATTTCTCTTTAAAAAAATATGAAATAATAAATATAAAAAATAAAAAAAATTATTGGAAGGATCAAAGTGATAAATAAAAAAATTTATCATTTACGAAAAATACTAACTTACCCTCTCCTGATTTTTTTTATATTTATTATTTGATGTGTTACGGAGAAAAAAATAATTTAATTTTTTTATAAATAAAAAAAATTAAAAGTAACGAAAACATAAAGGATTAAAGTGAAAAAATAAGTTAGATTAGATGCAGCTTTACGAAATAACCTTATAAAAGAAAGATATAAAAGAAGAGGGGACCTCTAAACGCTCGATTATTAAAGTGTAGTGTGTCTACCTCGACAAAACAAAAAAAAAAATAAAGGAAAAAAAAAGTGTAGAGCGAAGATTTGGGATCAACGGGCTGCTTCTATTTACTTTCGGCGAGAAGAAGCAGCAGGAGGGGAGAAGGAGAGATGGCGATTCTATCCAACAGGTCAGTTCTCCATTGCATGCATTTGCGCAGAAGAACTTGATTGTTGATCTGCTAAATCCGAATCTTGTTTTGCTTTTCGTTTTTGTCCTTGTTGCAGGATTAGCAGAGAGAATCTCATTCCTGGTGATCACATTTATGTTTGGAGGGCTGGATACAGCTACGCTCACCATGGTACATATCATCCTTTTCTTTCCCCCCTAAATTGGCCTTTGGATTTCTCTTTTTGTTGCTATTGTTGTCGTCGTCGTCGCCTACAATTTTGTTTTCTGCCTCATTTTTCGAAGGGGAATCACACCAAAATCCAACTTTTAGGAGTTGGGCAACTGAATTCCTTATGTTTTCAAGCATTTGAAGATGATCCATTTCAGGACTTCTAAATCAAATTGAGTTCCTTAAGTTCTGGTCTCTGCTATCTGAAAAAGGAAAAAAGTTACACTTTTGCTTTCTTTCTTTTTCAAATCGCTGATGAGTGTCCAAGGTTCATAAATAGTATTGGATTTGTGATCTGATAAATACGCTGATGTGTTATATTATGTTCCTTCACTTACCAAGTAACAAAGACATGTTTGCTTTACTCAATCATACAATGGGGAAATGGTTCATGTAACCTTCTTTTTGGTGTCAACCTTGAAATCAACGGGGGAATGATTGCCATCACTATGGCCGATGTTAGAAGGTTAGAGACGCAAAAGTTTGTTTTTCTTTCAAGAATTATGACTCCGGAGTTGATCTTGAGTCAATCTCTATTCCGAGGCTCTACTAACTTTGCTTCATGTACCTTTCAAAAAAACTTTGCTTCATGTAACTTTTGCACCCATAAGTTCAAAGAAATATGATTTTCTTGTAAACATAAGATTTCAACATTAACTTACTAATTTTATGGAGATCACATTCTCATGTGCGTGGTTGAATGTATTAATGTTCAGCAAAATGCTCGTGCTAATTTACTAATTATTTTCTGAAGTATTTTGCAAAATCATCGATATAATATTTTCTGCTGTTATCTTTGACTATACATAAGTCAGAAGCAAAGTTTTTTTTTTTTTGAGAAGTCGGAAGCAAAGCTACTGTAGGCATCTATTGAATAAATGAAGCAGCCTTATTTCTCTGTTTACATCAGCCTTTGTGAAGCCTTTATCATACAGTATGAGAATATACATTTTCATTCGTCTTTTCTTTAGCAGGTGCAAGTATCTTTTTTCATCTGTAACATAATTCATAATCAGATGATATTGAAAATTAGTCAAGTTCATTGCTTCTATGTAATTATGTTCGTTTATTGACTGAACATATTGAGTCATTCGAGAATCTAGAAAGAAAAGCGGATCATGATATGCTTCAATTCTATTTCCAGTTCAAACTTTTGGGTGGAATGATAAGATGATGATTTTTTTTCCATCATGAATTTTGTTTATTATCTATTTTTCCAAAGGCATATATGTTGGCGAGGATCAGGTCATCCATTTTGCTCCTGGACAAGTCAACGAGTTGCTAACAGGAACCGTAATCGATAGAATAATCAATTCAAGCACACAAGCCCGATCACCTTGCCCCAGTTGTGCAGTCAACCAAACAAGCTCTCATCAGGTTATGTCTCATTGCCTTGACTGCTTCCTACAAGGTGGCGAACTCCGCTGTTACAAGTATGGTGTCAGCCCTGCGAAGTTCGCTCTATATCGTGGCGGGACATGTAGTAAGATGTTATCGGATCCCAGAGGTAAAGTAGTGCATCGTGCTGTTTACCTGCTGAACAAAGGCTTCTTGGCCTATGATTTGCTCAGTGTCAACTGCGAGGACTTTGCCCGATACTGTAAGACTGGCTTACTCCCTGCAGAAGAAGGTGTTGCAGAGAGTGGCCAGACGGGTGCTGCGCTAAGCCTTGTCACAGCTGTTCTGGTTGGGTCACCAATCATAGTTGCAGGACTTGTGGGTGCATTGGCTATTGGTCCCCAAGTTGGAAGAGCAGCGGCAAAATTTTTTTGGACTACTACTGCAGGATCATTTTTGCTTGCCAGAAATCTGAATGAGGGTGAACGAAACTTGTTGAGGATTGAAGTCGAGGAGCTAGCGGCAAGGTTGCACTCTCTGAACCAATAGTTTGATTGGTTATAAAAGTTAATGATTGTGTGCAGTTTCTAATCATTGGTTTTAATCTAATCATTTGTTTAAGGAAAGTATTCTAAAGCTAGACATGATCGGATCTCTGCATGTCTAGGCGCAAAACTTTGCTAAGTGAGCTTATCTATCACTTTCAAGTGTCGCAATATCAGCTAACAATTTGCTATGTTTTCAAGAATAGTTCCCGAGAGGAACCAATCTCTGTTTGCTTGTTAGTTCATTGATTACTCATGCTCCAGATAGAGTTGGTAGATATAATTCTGTCATTCTGTATTTATTTTCTTATTTTACAAAATCAGTACAAATCTTGGTCCACCTAGATATATTTGTGAAGCTGGGCTTGTGAAACAAGAAATGCTAGATAAGTGTGGAGCATAGTATGGCATGATTTCTAAAATCCATCTGGAAACAAGTGATATTGCAAATGTACTCTTCATGTGAAATTATGCACTGAAGTAAAAAACTTCTTCAATTGGAAGTACAATAGCAGTCTTCTTTTCTACCCACAGCATCTTCACATTTCTTTTTTCTTAAAATGAGGACTGTTCAAACAAGGGATTGAAAATTAATTGGACATACCCTCACCCTATTTGTAGTTCTTTGTTTTATATACATCAAACCGATATTTGATTGAGAATGCAATCATTTTTACATTTCTTTCTTGATACTAAAATACATCTTCATTGTTATCCTATACTTCAATTTTTTTCAATGCATTTTTATGGTTTTATTTTTGGGTTATATCCATCTACTTGCCTTTTGTTGTTTGTGCTACAGCAAATTGCAACTATTTAGCGTCATTTTCCAAATGAGGTATCACTCGGAAAAAAGGCACACCATATGATTCTTAATGGATTACCAACTTCGAGTTAACTGCTTCTGTTAATATCCGGAATTCTCAATTTTTTCCCTCTAGGTTTTCATCTCTGATAATCTGGTCCAAGGGTGCAATAATTCAGGTCATATAAATCATTATCATAAGAAAAAGAAAACCTTCAAAGAATAGTGTAAAATAAGCTATATTGCCACCTTAAGTCCATTTATTTATTTTACATTTGTTAAATATGCATATTCTACTAAATATTTGTTAGTTAATCTGTCTATTCGTGTAACACGGTAAGCTAAATATTTTTTTCCTCCAAGAACAAAGCCAATTAGTAAATAAATAAATTCATTCAAACAAATAAATTCCAGGCATTCATACATAAATAAATTGCAGGCACCTCGATGAAGCATCAAATATTCAAATTTAGTAGAAGCAGACAAATCTTCCTATTCGTTCGAAATTAGGACTGTGTAGTTAAGTTTATCATGCACAACAAATTAAAGGGAAAACATAACATGAAAATTATCAACTTCAATTGATGCAAGAAACATTAAAGAAGAAAAAAAAAGTCAGGAGAAAACGTGTTAAAAGTTGAGAGATAATGATACTATTTGTACCTCAAAAAGTTACAGGAAGCTTCAAATACATGGTTTGAAATATGTAAGAAATGTTCATTGGAAAGCCAAAACTAATCGCCCTACAACAATAATAATTGATGAGTTGTAGCAGGGAAAAAAATGAAAAGAAAATAACTCAAACCAAGGTATTTCGGCGATTCTTATTTCCATACTTCTTTATTTCTATCATAATAATTTCTTATGTAGAGGACTCATGTGTTTTGGACATATTTCGCGCGGTTGGTCGGATCTAGCCGCCCGTGGTCGATCTGGCTGCAGGCGTCCAGATCAATCGCCCGAGCGGCCGGATCTGACCTCCCAGCGGCTGATCCGGCCGCCCGCAGCTGTCGGGCGGTCAGATCCGGCCGCCCGCGGCTAGATCGGCCCGCTCGGCCGCTGGGTGGCTAGATCCGGCCGCCCACGCCAGATCGAACGCCGAGCGGCCGGATCTACCGTCCGCAGTCAGATCCGACAGCTGGGTGGCCAGATCCGGCCGCCCGCGCCAGATCAGCCACTGGGCGGTCAGATCCGGCCGCCCACGCCAGATCGAACGCCGAGCGGCCGGATCTACCGCCCGCAGTCAGATCCGACAGCTGGGTGGCCAGATCCGGCCGCCCGCGCCAGATCAGCCACTGGGCGGTCAGATCCGGCCGCCCGCGTTAGATCGAATGCCGAGCGACCGGATTTGGCCGCCCGCAGCTAGATCCGACCGCTCGCAGCTAGATCCGACCGCCCGCAGCCAGATCCGACCGCCCGCAACCAGATCCGGCCGCTGTCGGCTAGATCGCTCGTCCGACGGCCATCGTGAGAGAGGGGGAGGGAACGAAAAGCTGCCGAGAGAAAAGAGAGGGAGAGGGAGCGAGAACGGGAAAGCCGCCGGAGAAGAAGAGGGAAAGAGGGAGGGAGAAGAGAGAGGGAGAGGGAGGGGGGGGGGGGGTTTCGGTCGATTTGAGAGGAGGGCGGTTCGAGCGAATTTTTAACTCTTGAACCGTCGGATCTCCATCCGATGGGCGCGGATGGGGGAAGGGGTTCCTCCCCCCTTGCAGGGGAGGACCCCATTAAATCCATATATATATATATATATGTATATATATATATATATATATATATATATATAAAGAACTTGGCATTTTCTCACTTTCTTTCTTCTAAAAGCAGCATTAGACATTACTCCAAAAGAGACGTCTGCCCTGCTGTGTTCTCACAGTTCCTGCTTACTGATTGGCTGCACTGCACTGGACAGTCTTTTTTTTAAGGACAGTCCTTGTTAATTAATTAGCAGGGTTTCTTATACTTGCATTGATTTCGAGATCTATAGTTGCAACTGGGAAAGCAAGGTTTCAAGATTATTTAAGTGACCATAAGAAACTTTGCCTTCTGTATGGGTTCTTTGTTGCATGGTTAGAAGCAAGAAGAATGGAAGAGAAAATGTTGCTGTCCGACAAGTACATTTTCAGATTAATTCTTTGGTTAA
Organism: Pontederia crassipes; assembly: GCA_030549335.1. Lineage (NCBI taxonomy): Eukaryota > Viridiplantae > Streptophyta > Magnoliopsida > Commelinales > Pontederiaceae > Pontederia > Pontederia crassipes. The sequence continues at coordinate 27,605,711 of CM060196.1, forward strand.
CGAAAAAAAAGGATTATTTATTTTTTTTCAATTCTGCTTCTACATCTGCATCCTGTTTCATTCCATGCTTCGCTTAATTTGTTGCAGGATCACCAGAGAAATGCAGATTCCTGGGGATAAGAATTATGTCAATATTTGGAGGCGCAGTTACCGCCACCACGGTACCTATCAATCCTCCTGTTTTTTCCCCTTCAAACTTCCTCTTATGTTACGACCACATCTTTTCATAGGAAACTGTTGTACGTAGGATTCCTTTCAGGACTTTATATAGTGCGTTGTTACTGTGTTTTCTTTAGAGTAGGTTCTAGATGTTTGTTATCCTTCCTGCTGAAAAAGAGAAAAATGTTGCCTTTCTGACGAAGTAAGTGCATCTTCTTGGTTATGTCCTTCCAGGCCTCCACAGACCAAGTGGATAGCAGAGATATGTCTGCTCTAGCAGATCAAACAATATCTAGATATATGACTCAAGATTTCAGCATATAATTTAATTACATATAGAAGTAGCTGTCTCTCTCTCTTGCACAAGGAAGAAATAATTTGAAGTCAAATTATGCATGATACACATCAGTTGGCCATAATCCACAGATTTGAAAGACCATTTTCAGTTTGGTGCTCTCCCTTTGAACTCATTTGTCATTTATAAAAGTTTCAATTTCTACCATCCACAAAATTTAGCATTTGATACGCAGAGTCAGAGATGTAGTCAGAAGTTGATGAGGCATCGGTTCCATCTTAACTGAATGACTGGTTTCGTAATCAATTAACTCTCCACAGGACCAGGTACATATGTTGATCGCCTGAGTGGTCAGAAGACACGGAACCATCCGGCCGTCCACTGCACTACCGGACTTGGCACTCGTCAGATGCAAACGCGAACCCATACCGTATCTCTCCACAGGATCATCAACCGGAGCGCGGCCGCGCAGTCAGACTGCCGCCACTGCTGCGCAGAGAACGCGACGGGATCCCGGCAGGTCAAGATCCGCAGCCTCTATTGCTTCCCGCATCACGGCGAGCTGCGCCGCCACGCGTACGGCGTCCGCCGCGCCCAGCTCCTGCTGCACCGCCGCGGCTCATGCAGCATCGGGACGCCGTCTGATCGCGGCGATTCTGCTGCAGTAGTCGTTCGCGCCGTGCACTTGCTGCAAGAAGGCTTGTTGGCGTATGACTTGTTTCGCATCAACTGCGACGACTTGGCCGGCTACGGCAGGACGGGCTCAGTTGCTGAGGGCGTTTCAAGGAGTGGCCAGAGCGGTGATGCGTCGGGCTCGGCGGCAGCTGCCATGCCCGGAGCACCGCTTCTGGCTGCAGGATTTGTGATCATTGGCTATCGTGTTCTAAGACTAACAGCGACGTCGAGAGCTCTATGGACCACGGTTGCAGGAACGTTTTTGCTTGTGAGATGCATCGTAGAGGACGAAGACGGCATAGCCAAGATGGAGGCAGCGAAGCCTGTGCCGAGGTACAGACCTTTGAACCAGAGCGTGGTGCGAGGCCTTGGCCTCCTCCTTGTTTCTTCTGACAAGGAACAGAAAACACGAGTGATGCAGGGCTACTTCAAATCCCTTCGCCAATAGATCAAATACACATCCCATAGACACTGAATGTGTTTTTTTTTTTTTTTTTGTGTGTGTGTGTACATTTCTTTTTTGAAAGTTCTATACAAATTTGTGTGCTGCCTTATTTTGGATGGAAGTAAAAGAAGGGGGAGGCAGAGCTAATGCGATCCAAATCGATCTTATCGGATTAGTTGAGTTTGAAGGTGGATCAACCTTTCAACTTATGGTCAGTGCATTAGAGTCATGCAGATTAGATAATTGACGCCGCTTCCAAATACTGGCGACTTGCTACCGTAAAAAAAAAAGAGTAGGGAAAAAAATTTTCCCTCATTTGAATATGATTGAGAGAAAATGGGAGTGAATTGAGTGCCCATTCTTTCAACTCAAAATGAAGATGAGAAAAGAGGAAAGGAGATTATTTTGTGAAATTATTTATTTACCATTTTGAATGATATAAAAATATATAACATAATTGTTCATTTAAATTATATAACTTGTTTCTTTCTTTTTCTTTTCACTTCATTACCAAATTAGGTGTTTTTTCTTCTCCCTTAACCTCCCTTCTTTTTCCTTTCCCGCGGTCTCTCTCTTTCTTCTCCTTTTCCCTGATTGAAATGTTTGTGCCTACTATTAAATATTAATAAAAAGCAATTGTTCAAATGTCCTCCTTTTATTTTTATAAGCATTGAGACTATGCAACCGAGCTAAAACACATATAAACAATGATCAAACCATATATAGTTTGGTGGAGCCTTCCACCGCTTTTTGACACATCCCTGTTATAATGTCCATATCCTAATTCAACGCTCGAGATCGAGGCTTCTTAACATGAACCAACCATATAAAAAAAATTGAACCGGTCGAGCAATAACCCATCTTCCTTCTGCGATATGCCCGCCATCTCTCACCAGGCGATTGCCTAATGATAGGGATGGCACGCGCCCCTGTTGTGCATGGGGATGCAGCAGTCCCCCACTTGGCCCTAATCCTCGGGAAGGGACTAATTTTATTCCTGCCCCTATTTTTTACGGACCTAGTATACGAAAATTGTCAATTTACAATGATCGATCTTCGACGGATGAAAATTCTTCACATTTTCTGATGACATTTGTAACAAATAGAAAAACCTTTCGAAATATCGAGGGCTAAATAATCCTTCGCTACTTTGGACCCGTCAGTAAGTTCCCGTCAGGTATAGCCTTCAAAATTACTGAGGAATTTAAATCCATCGGTAATCCCGAAGAATATGCCTGTCAGTAATTATATTTATAATGATATATATGTAATATAATATAAGTATATGTTTAATAGTTTATTATTAAAATTACCAATGGGTCTAGCCTTCGGAATCATCGAGGAATTTAAATTCATCCGTAATTCTAAAGGTATATTTATAATAATAAATATGTGATATCATATGAGTAAATGTTTAATATTTTATTAATAAAATTAGGGTCTAGCCTTCAGAATTATGATTTAAATTCAACGGTAATTCTGAATGCTATATCCGGCGTTAATTTTATTTATAATAATATGTATGTGGCATAATATAAGTATATATTTAATATTTTATTATTAAATTTAATGAATGGTGTAGCCTTCGAAATTATCAAGGGATGTGAAGGCTACGTCTGTTGGTAATTAAATTTTATATTTTATTATTAATTTTTATAATATAATATAATTCATATTCTATTTTTTTCCATTTTCTCATATTTGTCTTTAATATTTTATCTTTTTATTAATTTTCCTTTTAATATATTTATAGAAATAGAATATAGATTATAAATAAATTTATAATATAAAATAGATAAATTTTAATAAAATTAAAATATGTTAATTTCCTATTCAAGATATAACTAATTTTAATTTCAATATAACTAATTTTAATCATAAGTATAAATTTTGGATTACATCTTAGATTTATAACTACTTATCGATTTTTAATCAATAAGCCTCATAAATTTGTTATTTATTATTTAATCATATTATTTATTAATGCATCAAGAAAAGAATATAAGTAAATGTAAAAAAAGTTAGATTTGTATTATATCATAAATATTAATAATAAATTATTATTTTAATTATCGACGGGCATAGCCTTCGAAATTACGGAGCGATTTAAATCCGTTGGTAAGTCCAAAGGCTAGGCCCGTCGGTACTTATATTTATAATTTATTATTGATGTTTCTAATATAATATATATCCATCTTCCATCTATTTATAATATTTATGCAATAATATTATATTATTAATGTTTATAATAATATATATTAATACATATAACATTATCAATTTTTAATAATAATATTTTATATCATATATATTAATAAATTTTTATTTAAATTTTCGATGGGTGTAACCTTCGGAATTACCGACGAATTTAAATCTCTCGATAATTTTAAAGCATATCCATCGATAATTAAAATAATAATTTATTATTAATGTTTATAATATAATACATATCCATCTTCTATTTATTTAGGATTATTTTCTCTAATCACCCCTAAATTATCGCGATTTTTCACATCTTAACCCAAAATTACGAACTTCGTCTTTTGAGTCCTTAAACTTTCACGATTTTCCAATTTGATCCTTCCGTCAACTTCTCCGTTATTTTTTATTTTTCACATTTATAAAAAGTCCATTATACCCCTGGATTGAGTGGTACTTCATTTTTACATAAAATATAATATATAATAATAGATATAAAACTAATTTAAAAAAGAAAATGCCACGTGTCGGAGGGGTCGTTGCCGCCCCCCTTTGCGTCCGTCGATGACGTAGAGGGGGGCGGTGACCCCCCTTCGTTCTTTCCCGACGCCGGGGGGGTGGGTGGCCTTCCCCTTCGCTCTTTCCCGGGGCCGGTGCAAGGAAAGCGAGGGGGGTCACCGCCCCCCTCTGCGTCCGACAACACGGACGCGGGGGGCGGTGACCCCCCTTCTTTCCTTGCGCCGGCGCCGGCGCAGGGAGGGCGAAAAGGGGGGGTCGTGCATACAGACGTAGAGGGGGCGGCGACCCCTCCGACACGTGGCATTTTTTAATTAGTTTTATATCTATTATTATATTTTATATTTTATGTAAAAATGAACTACCACTCAAGCCAGGGGTATAATGGACTTTTTACAAATGTGAAAATTTAAAAATAATGGAGAAGTCGACAAAATTGGACGGGAGGATCAAATTGGAAAAATCGTAAAAGTTTAGAGATCCAAAAAATAAAGTTCGTAGTTTGGGGTTAGATGTAAAAAATCGTGATAGATTAAGGATGATTAGAGGAAATAACTAATTTATTTATAATATTATATTATATTATCAATGTTTAATAAAATATTTTATATCATATACATTAATAATATTTTATATCATATCCCTTATCTTCGCGTAGTGTTCTCTCTCTCCCCTCTCATCTTCGGTCTCTCTCCCTCTCCGGTCTCTCTCTCCCCTCTCCGTCTCCCTCTGTCATTCGACTTCGGCCAAATCAGTAGCCGCGCCCCCCTCTCCTTCCTCTCTTTCGGCTCCGACCGCTCGTGGGGCCGTTGGCCGATCTCTGGGTCGCCGGACCAATCGACGAACACAGCCAGATTATTGCTGGGGCCACCCCCTCTCCCTCTCTCTCTCTTCATCTCTCTCTCAACTCTGGCTCTGGCGACTTCATCTCTCTCGGCTGCCGCATCCAGATCCGTCTCCGATGACCTCCCACGACACCAGCAATCCCAGCTCCAACCACCCTCCCCTCTCTCCTCCCTCTCTCTCAACTCCGGCCGTGAGATCATTTGCCGATGCCAGATCGCTCTCAACAAAATCGGCCGGTGGCCGAATTCGACCGTCAGATTCGACCGCTGGCATTCAATTTTTTTATATTTTAAATAAGGTTTGCGATGAAAACTACCGTTAGAAAGACATCGGAACAGTCGACGGGATGTCTCCGTTGGAGCATCCGACAGATGGACTCCACTAGAAATTACCATAAAAAAGTTTCGAGGGTTGTCATGCCTTCGAAACTTTTGACGGGTTTGACCCGTCGGAAGTTTCGAGGGTTTTCATGCCTTCAAAAGTTCCGACTGATAGATCCGTCGGAAACACACGGTCTCGTCAGGACCGTCGAAAACTCGTTTGCGACGAGTAAATTTTTTACGGGAGCAAAACCATCAAAAAAATTGACGGATATACGTAGTTTTCCGATGAAAAAATTCGTCGGTAATTGGCAAAAATCTTGTAGTGCCCGAACCTCCATTATTTTTATTTATAAAATAATTAATAATTAAAACAAAATAATAAATATTTTAAAATAATAAACAATAGATAATGTATATTAAAATATTGAAATATGACTAATTAAAAATAATACAATATAATATTTTATTATACAATATTACAAAATACATACAATACTTGTTTTTAAAAAATAAAATTATTAAATTAGTACTAAAATTTTTAAAAATGATAATAATTTTGGGGATCAGGTTGCATGGGGCGAGGGCTAGTATCCATGCCCCGATCCTCATGAACGGGTCCCATTTGGATATTTCCCGCGAGGACTGGAGATATTGCCATCCTACCTAACAAGACATCATATCTTCCTCTTTTCATGTGAAAGGCTCGACAATCTCGCTGCTCGAGGCTTGACGATCTCCCTCTCTTGACAAATATCTCGAGCGCTCTCACCCGCTCGACGTCGCGCCAAGCGACCTCCCTGCTCGCTCGACAGCCGACGACCTTGTTTGCTTTGGCACCACGCCATGCAACCTCCCTCACCTGCTCGACATTGCGCTAGGCGACCTCCTTGCCCACTCGGAGGTCGGCGACCTCGTCCGCTCTGATGCCATGCGACCTCCCTCGCCCTCTCGACGCTGTGCCAAGAGACCTCCCTGCCAACTCGACGCTCTGAATTTCCCTACAATCTCGAGCAGACGCGGCGGTAGGCGCCATAAAGGGGCTGAAGAAGATGCAAGTTTTGGCGGAGGGGTTTTCATGGTCTGGGAGCATTAGGAGGGGCACAACATTGGTGGGTTGGTCACGGATCGCAGCGAGCCATAACTTGCTGTCGCAAGCGAAGAGGAGTCCATCGAAGAAGGAAGAGACCCAAGCAGGACTGATTATCTTTTCCATTAAAATGGCCGGTTGAGGACTGGTTGAGGGTGAGATTTGGAGCATTCATTTACACATTTGGGCATTATAATGACTGAGATTCTTTGATTTGAGGGTGAGATCAAAGACCTCACCCTATTTTTCCTCTCTCTCTCTACATATATATATATATCTCCTCCCTACACACGTGACTGTAGGATGTGAAATGGAGCGATCATCCTGTGCGTGGTTCAGACACGATTTTGCTAAGTAGGAGAGGTCTGTTTGAGCAGCTCGAATGCGGTCGTTCACGCGTCGGATTGTCTTCAAAATTAAAAACAAGGCCGTTCATTAGGCATGCATATGTAAGGTCATCAACGTACTAGCAAATAGCTATGTAGAATTTGGACTTGCCTAGTGGACGGCCGTGATGCTGACGATCCCCAAGGAGAGACGTAGCCGCCGGAGCAGAGGAAGCCACCACTCCAGAGGATGATGGCGCCGACAGTGTAGGAGAAGAGCGGCTAGAGGGGATGAAGGTCATCCAGGCTTTGATGTTCATGCAGCCGAGCCCAGAGCCAGCAAACAGGACCAGCGTGATGGCCACGAAGGTGAACTCGACTAAGACGAGCATGGTCATGGGGTAGAAGGACTCCACCATGGCCTTCTCTAGCGTGACATTGCGAGTGTAGTGAGCGTAGGCCACCAGGTGCGTGCGTTGGACGAGGTAGCACTGACCGAGCGCGGGGGTGGCCTTGCTCTAGGAGAGGAGCCGCTCGCTGAAGGCCATGCGGAAGCTGAAGCTGAGGAGTACCAGAAGATGAGTGATGTCACTAAACACATATGAAGCGCTCAAGCAGGCTGTTCCTCTCAAGCAAAATTGCATGTGAACCATGCCCAAATTGATAAGCCGTTCATGTCACATCCTGAGTCGTGTGTGTAGGAAAGGAAATCCTCCTAATTGAGGAACGTTAAATATATATATATATATATATTTAATGCGATAAATGCACATTCAGAGTGCCCATTCCCTGGAAGGATGCAGTGCATATCACAATTGTAGATCTATCATCCGACAGACTGCATTCATCTTCACTGAAAGGCGAGCCACCTTCTTCCCTCTGTGCTTCCTCTCCCTCGACGTCTGGCGAAGCCACGGAGGAAGCAGGAGAGGTCTACAGACAGTTCTTCATTGATGTCCGGCGAAGCTGCGAAGGAAGCAGGGGAGGTCTACGGATAGATCTACATCGGCAAGATCTTTTTAAGTGGACAAAGCTTGTCATCCATTATAGTCCATGAAGGAAGCAACCCTAGAGGAATGGCGACGGCGATTGCGAGGGGGAAGAAGATGGCGCCAATTGTCGATGAAGGGCGAACGAAGTAGCCATGGAGGAATAGTGAACGACGAACGATGCGCAGCTCCGGGGCCGGATCATGAGCAGGGGGAAGAAGATCGCGCAAGGGGATTGATTGACGACTAAGGGCGAATGAAGCAACCCCTGAGAAACGACGAACAACGTTCGGTGGCGGCTAGAAGATCTGAAGGATGCATGGGCGTGCGACGAACAGCGAATGACATTCAGCGACGGCTGGAGGATCTGAAGGACACACGGGCGTGCGGCGAACGACGTCCAGCAATGGTTGGAGAATTCGAACGGCGAAATCCGAAGGAGGTGACATGGGGATGGAGAAAGATAAGCCCTATTAATCTGGTTGAGATCTCCACCATTGATCCATAAAGAACGGCCTTGATCATGTTTTGACACCCATTAATATATCCATCGTCCATTAATACATGGGTTATTTCAATCATGTTACCTACAAAGCACCTCCCACTTTTTAGAAATGTTGAACTTATTTCAATCATTGATCAATGAATGGATCTGATCAAAAGTGATTTTCCCATTTGCATCTTGCCCTAGAAAAGCTCGCGATCGAACAAACCTTCGTTCATTACTGAATCTCGAGCCGCCGCTCGCCATTGCAGTCCTCTATTGTGGTGCTGCTTACCGTCGTCGAATTTGTCCCGATCTGCCATGAGCAGCTCAAGCCTATCCACCACTCCCCTGTCCGCCACCGCCATGAGCCGCTCGTTGTTCCTCCGCCGCGAGCCGCGAGCCGCGAGAGCCTGTCCATCGTGAGCCTGTCCTCTGCGAGCTTGTCCTCCTGACAATTGTGAGCTTGTCTGCCACTCCGATTGACCATCATTTGCCCGACGCCGAGAGCCCCGAGGCCATTAGGGACTTCGAGGGACGATCGAGCGGCGGACAAGAGAATAGCACAGGGGCGATTGAGCGGCGGAGGAATGGCTCATGACAAGGTTCTCGTCGTCGTGGCTCTCGGCGTGCGGCGGGACCCTTGGCGTTCAGGGGAGTGGCGGAGGGGCGAGCGGCTCACGACGGATCAGGGTAGGATGGAGGAACCTTGAGCGGCTTGTGGAACAGATCAAGGCGCGATGGAAGAACGTCAAGTGACGAACGGAGCGGCGCATTGCGAGCGATGGAGAGGAAGAGATCGCATGTGAAAATGAGGAAAAAGAGAGATCTTAGGACAAGACGTGGATGGGGGAAAAACAAAGCCGGTTTCTTTTGTTAATATGTGAGGAAAAACTGACGGCTCAGACAAATGGTAGATCTTCTCTTGCACCTCATTAAGATGAATGCGGATCTAGGCAGGAAAATCATGATGTTTTTTCTAGGCAAGACCCCATTTAATCCTACATATATATATGTATGTATATAATTGTAAGACAAAAACTAAACTTATCTCTCCTCTTTAATTAGGCTAGATGTAACTTAAAATATATTTATTTTCTTAATATTTTTTTACTCTCTTTAAATTTTTTCAAAGTCTGTCCCTACATATACAGCCTTTTTAACCTAATATAAAAGATTGCTATAAATAGTCACTTTATATTATCAAATAAAAATATCTTTGGCGTATAGGAGACAAACAAGTTTTATTATCACCTTAAAATTCATTTGTTTATTTTATATTTATTAACTATGTTATATTTTACGAAATTATTGCTTCTTTCTATCATGTACCACACTAAGCTAAACATTGCGTTCCCTAAAAAAATCAATTATTAGATGGAACAAAATTGCAAAGAGATTGTAGTTCAAGAATTCAGTCTAACAAAAAAATTGTAGGCATGAAGAGGAGGATCAAATGTGGTATAAGAATTACAAATAAAACAACTTGCATTTAATTAATTGCAAGTTTCAATCAATTCGGTGGTTCATTCGAAAGTGTAAAGGGGAAAATATCAAAGTAAATTGTAACACACCACAAATTTCATAAAAATTTAAATTTTTGTATATTGCTTATGTCGAATTTCAGACGCTTGATCAACAAAATGGGCGCCTGAAACCATGATAGATTGACAACCGAGTCAATGCTCTACTGGATGATTAAAACTCATTCGAAAGCATAACGGGCAAAAGATCAAGATCATATCGGATTTTTTCACCATTACTCCATCATAAAGGAGGGGGATTTTGTAACCCCTCCACCATGATTTCTTAGTTTTCAAAAGTCATTAAATCCCCAGGATTATGACCATAAAAACTTACGAAATTCCATCCTCTCTTCTCTATTTTGTCATCTCTTTCTCCTCCATTTTCGTTGTCTTCTTCCAAGTTTTGTAACGCCCCCAAATCGACCCACGCCACGTGGCGAAGAGACTTGGGAACACTACGAATGCTATGGCATTGACTATCATATTGACCAAATCTCAATAAGAATCGAGATATGTCAACGAAAGAAAGAATAAAAATAAAGAAATAATGATATTAACCACGAAAGGCTAGAAAAATGGCTACATCATCTCTGAGAGATATCATATAGTTCTACATTGCAAGTTCATAAATGTGGAAGAAAAATAAAAACTAAATAGGCTTTGTAGTTCATGTGCTTTCTTGTCGTCAGAGTTTCGTCGTAGCACACATACTCAACACCATCACTAATCTGGCCCTGCAAAAATCAAACACAGGGGAGGAGGTCCTCCTGTATGCTTTACAGCCTAGTGGGAAACCAATAGAAATATACAATGCATAATTTGAATAGCTTAAATTAGAAGTGAGACAAAGTACTTATCTTGAACGGAAAATGGAAACATGGGAGCATCATAAGTCATAATAAGAGAGATTAATAGATGTCACTAATCAATGAAATCAGATGATGCTTGGTAAACTTAGAATCATAGCATGCTTTAACTTGACTTGACGTTCATGCTTACTTGTCCTATTCATACTTCTTAATTTTCGTTCATGCTCAGAAATTAGGGTGACTTTAGATGTCTTTAATTCTTAGGATATGCTGAGCAAACGATATAGTTTTGTGCAGGTCAATGAGTGATCAAACCATGACTAAGGTAGCGACCCTTATCTTGAGGCACTTGGTTTGGACTAGCAACCCATTATTCATCTTTCATCTTAACTTATTAATCACTTTAGAAATTTGTTATTCTTTATTCTTCATACAATGGTGGCAATAAGATCAGTAGGAAAGTAAATTGATAAAAAGAATTTATGTCTTAATCAGGTATGGATCTCAGTGAGGACATGGCATTAAAATTAGTCATAATCATGATTAATCATAAGGCAACAGAGCGGATGGGAATGGCACGGTCGGGTCCATAGTGGCACAGGTGTGCTAGAAGTGAGTACGTAGGGAGTGGCACGGGCGTGCTATAAGGGGGCATGATCGTGATGGAGTGTGAAGGAGGTCGACTGGTTCAAAGGGTCGATTGATTGGTTCTATGCTAGTGCTCAGCTAAGATTTTGGTTATGGCACGAGCATGCCAAAGGGGTGGCATGGCCATGATGGCTTGGGAGTTCGATCGATTGATCTTTTACTTGAGTTTGGTTGAACGATGGCACGGGCGTGCCAGAAGGGGGCACGACCATGACGGCGGAGGTTTCCCAATCTATTTCAGTTGTGAAGTCAATCAAACTTTAACAGAGCATCATTACAATCTAAATTCTATATCCTAACAATCAATAAGGCAAAATAATAACCATAAGAATCAAATCCTACGAACAATCAATCAAGCAATTATACAATCAATGAGAAAATAGGGCAATCAAATCAATAGTATATCGATATTCATGTTCATCATGCTTTGGTCGTGTATTAATCTTGAAAGAGGGCATGGATCAAATCTATTCAAATCATGCAAGGTGATTTCAATTCACCCACCTCTATTTGTACTTGATCCTTCCTGTCGGATCGTCTACATTAGAGGCCGGGCCTCAAGCAAGAAGAGGTCATGAGGAGAGGTCCGATGGTTGAGGATCATGAGAAGAAAATACTTAATTGATGCGATCATGCAGAGGGAGAAAGATGTTCATCTCGCCTTTACCAAAGGGGGTTCAAAGGCGTTAGAATTTCTTCAGGAGGTGCAGACCTGCGTGAGATGGGGAGAAAACTAGGAGGCCGCTGCATCAGAAGTATATGGAGAAAATCAAGGTATTATCTTTATCATTAATGTCAGTTATATGATTTTATCTTCATTAATACTCCCATATATGTTAACCATATCTTCTCCACCATAGTAGGGATTTATGGACCTTATCATGCTAGCTAGCCATTCTATTTTCTTTTTTATTCGATTTGATTTTTTTTGTTGTTACAAGTTTTCTCGGACAGAAGGTTTAGAAGGGACTTCTACATGTGCTGAGACGATGGGGAGCCAAGGAGGATGAAGGAGAAGTAGCTAGAGCTTGAACCAATGAAGAAAAGATGAAGAGTGCCCAAAACTGAAGTGTAATTCAGGATCTAGGTCATGGGGATTTTCCGGAATGATTATACATGCTTTAAAGACTATTTTAAGGTTACAATCCTTAATAGAATGGGTAGAATCCATGTATAAGATTTTTTATTTTAATCTTGAATATGACTGGTCTCATGTTGTTGTTTAGATGCCTTATTTTGACAGATTTCGAGATTGATTATTTAGCCTATGGTTGATGAATGTTATACATCTATCGTTTAAAGTACATCTTGGTGAACCTTTAGCATGATTTTTTGAAGGTTATGATTTTGGTAATATAAAAGATCTTAGCCGGAGTAGTTAGTTCATGGATAGAAAAAAATGGGCAATGGATAGGTTAGATTGTTCTGAATGCATGATGACAAGATATGATTTTTGGTTAAAATTCTCTCTGAATTATGTTATATGTTAGGAATGATATTAGCTAGTGTTATATCTTTGATGTGTGCGGCGACTGTAGCTCAAGTGGCGTGTGTATATAATTATTATATGTTTATCTTGAGTCTTTTACATGGGACCTGTTAAGTTGTATTATGGCATGAACTTTATAAGCATGATATGATGTACTTTCACTTTCATTTATCATTTTAACTTTCATACTTTTATATTCAATTGTTGTAATATTTCATTTATTTTTTAAATTTTCACTTATGTGTCACCTCATTTGAGTCAACGAAAGGGTCAAAGAAATGCTGAAAGAAGTAGCACACAGAAGAGAAATTTCGTCATGTGCTGAGGTTAAAATTTTTGGATTGTTACATAAACTATAAAAAAAATATCCACATTGATTGCAACAGAAAAAAATATAAAAAAAAGTCATGAGAAATGAACTTAAATTATTAGTTAAACTTAGAAGTTGCAGGAAGATTCTAATATAAAACAAGTTTCAAAATGGTAAAGTTGTCAAAATGTAAGAAAAATTTGTATTAAAAGTAAGAGTTTGTTTGACAAATAACTAATGGAGGGATGGGGTGGAGTGGCATGATGAGTGATGGGGCGGTGAAGTGTGATGTGTCATTAGAAAGTTCATGTTTAAATAACAAATTATATAAAATGTGGGGTGGGATAATGAATGTTTTATTTATATAAAAGTCATTTTTATCATCCATTATATATTTAAAGTATTTATAATCATTAATTAGGAATGAGCATGGGCCGGGTCTCCCTCGTCCGCAATGACCTAAATTTTTCGAATTATTTTCCAACCCAATGGATAACTAGGTCAGGATTGGTTTCATTTCTTTGAGACCCGCGGGACCGAATCCAAATTTTACGTCCCGATCCGGTTGAATAGTAAGATGTAAAAAATGATGGTACCGGGGATGGAATTTTTATTTACTAAAAGTCATTCTTACTCTTTAAAATAAAAAATGATAGATAAATATGTATTCACAATAGAAAAAGATAATATAACAATGAATCATTGAAAAAGAGGTGGTTTAATTTGGTAAGAGGAGAAATAATTTCATTTGGTAATAAAAAAAAGAAAGAGATTAATTTGGTCTAAAACAATCTATTCCTCCTCATTCCATTCATTCTCATTCCATCAATTTGGTGGAATGAAAAATGTAGTGTTTGAAAGACAGCTATTTCACCTCACTTCTCTTAATTTAAATAAAAAATATAATCAAACATGATTTAACTAATTTTATTCTCTCATATTCCACCCTACCCCTTCATATCCCTCGATCTAAATAGACCCTAAGAGATTGAGCGTCAATGAGTATATATATGATTGATGACTTGTAACGTCAAAAAATGTGTCATTTGTTAATGGAATTATTGCCTTTGGCACTAAGCTAACTTATTGATTGGCTTCACTAATTGCAATGGACAATCTTTTTTTAAACACTTATCTAGCTACGACTCTCCCCTATTTAAAAAATATTAACTCGTTACTCTTTAACCCAGACTAATAGTCACTACAAGAAAATGGGCACTTAGCGACGCAAAGTAGCGTCGCGAAAGCTGTGATGCTATATAGACGCCACTAGCGCCTTTATAGCGTCTACTTCGCATCACGATAATGAGACGCTACTTGCCTCTCGATAGCGTCTTCTTAGCTATTCAGTGAATGGACGCTAATTCTGGTGCAATCGAGATGTTACGTAGACGCTATTATTTCACACCACGAAGCGAAAATGCGCGGCAGCACCTAGCGCCGCTCTCGCGTCGACGTCGTTAGACGCGAATCTAGCGTCGCATGTTTGGCAGCTCTAAAGAGACACTATATGGCGTCTCAGAGATAGGCAATGCTATTTGGACGCTACCGTGTTACTCATAACTTATCTACATTTATCTCGCTATTTGTTTTATATTTAAACCCTATATATTATATATACTATCTGTAATAAATTCATTAAATATTATATTAATATTAATTACATGATTATCAACATATTATCAATAGCGTATTATCAACATATATATGTATTAATTACACGATTCTATATATATATATATATATATGTATTTTTACATGATAGGAGTGTTCCTAAATATATAATTTGTTACCTATATTATTTATGTTATCTACACATATAATATATATAATATCTTAATTATGCATATATTATTATATACTTAATAATGAAATTACGATGGCTGATTGGGTGATTTGCTACCATTGTAGCATCACAATGGCGACTCAATAGCGTCCATGTAGCGTCTAACTACAGCCGCCGTTACAGTCGACGCTATGGTGACACTATTGGCGTCACTGTAGCGTCGCAGAATTGAGACGCAAAAATGTATTAGATGCTAGTTCGGTGCTACGGTGTCGCTAAATGTAACTAGCAACTCAATAGCGTCGGTATTACGCCTCCAAACCCGACTTTTTACCCCTCGCTTAATCGGGCACATATAGACATATAAATACGCGTATATGCTTATACTTATATATCATAAGTGCATATATACATATTATTATAACTTAATATCACATATATAAACATATACACATATATTCACTTCGAATACGTATACCTATACACGTTATCTATATATATATGACTCGCACATGTATAGACATATACATACACATATATATTTATAATACATATAGATAAACACATTGTTGTAACTTAATCTCCCACACGTAGACATATATATAGATACGCATATATTACATATGTATATATATATACACAATTTTGTTATATACACATATACATACATATTTATAATTTTGTATACATACATGATAGATTGTCGGAAGGAAATAAAACAATTGGAACGGAGCATATTGCGATGAGACGCTACATTGATAAATAAAATTTCATACATACTAAAAAAATTTGAAAAAAACTTTTAATGAGCGTCTCAATGGCGTCGCATTCTTGAAACGCTAAATCCATTTAGACGCCCCGACGATGCTATAGTGTCGCTACATTATCTTAGCGACACATTAGCTTCTCTATAGCGCCGCGCTAGCCGAATTTTGACAGTATCGACACCTACATGGCGTCTACGAAGCGTCGCGTTATGTGACGACGCTAAAAAATTACTTAAATCCCTAACCTCTCTTCTTCGTTTTCACTTTTACCATTTACCTTCTTCGACGTTCGTCGCCCGCCCGACGCCCGACCCCCGACGCCCGACGCTCGCCACCTCCACTGCGCCTCTCTGATGCCCTCCACTGTCGCCTCCGCCCTTCGCCCGACGTCCGATGCCTGCCACCTCCACCGCGCCCCTCCGACGCCCGAAGCTCGCCCTCCACCGCCGCCGCCCTTCGCCTCCGCCGCCCTCCGCATTCGACTGCCGCCCTCTGCATTCGACCGCTGCCCTTTGCCTTCTCCTCCTCCTCCCTCCCCGACGCCCGCCCTCCATCGCCGCCACCGCCCTTCGCCTCCGCCGCCGTCCGCATTCGACCGCCGCCCTCCGCATTCGACCGTCGTCCTTCGCCTCCTCTTCCTCCCTCCGCCTCGTCCACCCACCACCGCCGACGCCGCCCTCCGCCTCCATTGCCTTCCGTCGCCTCCGCCTCCACCGACGCCTCCTCCTTCTCCTCCTCCCTTCGCCTCCACTGCCCTCCACCGCTGTCGCCTCGTTCGCCCTCTGTCTCGTCCGCCCTCCGCCTCCACCGCCGCCCTTCTCCTCCACCGCCGCCTCGTTCGCCCTCCGCCTCGTCCGCCCTCCACCGCCGCCGACGTCCGCCTCTGCCGCCACTGCCCTCCGCCTCCACTGCCGTCTCAGCCGCCCTTCGCCCTTCGTCGCCCTCCGATTAAGAAGGTACTAGACCGCCACCATGTGTGTTAAGTTTATTATGAATGCATGAAGTTAAATTAAGTTAATTATTCATGTTAAGTTAAGCATTACTTATTCATGTTATGAATTAAGTTAAGTATTACTTAAGTTAAGTATCATCTCTTTGGATCAAGCTAGTCTTCGCGGAAGAACAGAAATTATAATGCATGCAGTAATTGCTCGATATTATTTCTTGTTGAAGTTGAATAATTTAATGTTGTATGATATAGCAACGATATGAAAGTTTTCAAATGCGTCAGTGATTACGAATCACATCTTGCTAGTTTTAATAGTTACACATTTCAATAAAAGTTTTAATCACTCAGATCTTAGGTCGATCTCAAGCCAATTGTTATATACATAATCGCCATGAAAAAAATGGCATTCGAATATTTTTTATTACTTAAGTTAAGTTAAGTTAAGTTAAGTTATGAACTAATTCATGTACTTCCACATTCTTGGTGATAAAATGAGATTATGATTCGATGATGAAGTACCTGAAACATGTGATTTTGGACTTCGTAAGTTCAAAATCACACGTTTCAAGTACACGAATTTGATTACTCGGCTTAATGTTCTCCGTTACAGAAATGATAAAGCCATATCATAGTTGGATTCGTCGTTGGAACATGGCATCATAACTGAAGAATATAAGGATGGTGTTGATGAATTCATTAATGTGGTATATCAAAATAAGGTGTTGCTTCTTCATATGGAGAAATCTTATGTCCATGCCGGAAGTGCAAATGTTATAAGTGGAAAGTAAGATATGATGTGCAGAAGGATTTATATTACAACGGTTTCTTACTTACATACATCAATTGGTTCTTTCATGGCGAAGAAAGATGGGCTAAAGAAATAAGTAATGTAGATACCGTTGTGGGCGACTCGAGCAATCCGTACAGGGACATGATACGAGATGCAATGTTAGGAGAAAATATTAGCGAAACATTAATTGAAGAAGACCTGAATCCTTCGGCTTCTAAGTTTTATAATCTTATCGAAGAAGCATATGAGCCTTTATGGGATGGATGCGTGAAGCAAACTACACTTTCTGCAGTGGCACAACTAATGAACTTAAAATCAGAATTTAATATGAGCGAAAATTATTTTGACCGAATGCTTGCCATTATTAAGAGTATGCTTTCAGCTTCAGATAAATTATAGTTTTTTGAAAGCATAAGTATTTGATGTTCACAAAGGACGGATGAACGATGGCAAAGGAAGTAGGAAAAGACAAGAGTTAACCGTCTTTCAAAGTCCGAGGCCCACATCCACACAGAGGGATCGATGCGATTTGATGAGCATCGACGGCGCATGGTAATTTACATATAAATTCAATTTATAAAACTTTTGATTTATACTTATGTTATCAAATTTGAAGCTTTATTGTAGGAGGAGAAAGAAGGCGGTCCCGTAGAGTTTCGTGTGGTGTATGAGGCCACACATAAGAGCCGGAAGACAAACGATCTAGTCACGTCCACTGCTTGTAGACTTCTGGTAAGTCTCATGATATGGTCATTTGGTTGTTGTCGTTAGTGCACTATTTTTTAAATACATAATGTTTAAATTTTATGGAATGAGTATAATGCGAAAATGACTGAAAAGTATGAAGATGATCCGAGTACTCAGCCACCAGGTTGTTTCTTCGTTGGTTTTGTCATGTTTTTAATTTGTGTTTCTTGATATATAATTTATATATTAAATGATTGTATGATTTTTCTATTTCGTAGATGACCTACTGTTTGGAAGGAGGTGGCCGGCACGACACGATGGGGGTACTTGCGTGGCCTCGACACAGTCGTTCAGATACCTAGGAGGATCGGAGGATATGCAAATGGTCCATCTGCTGTGAGCTCATCCGCTGCACCTGATGTGACGCAACTGTCACATCAGTTATTGCAGCAGTTATCGGAGCAGATATCGCGGCAGGTGTCGGAGCAGTTGTCACAGCAGTTGGCTCCGCTATTGCAGGCGATTCTGGGATTGATCCCGACACAGAATTCATCCCCGCGAGACCATGAACCGAGCACGTCTGGGTTAAATGTCCGGAATGATAACAATAACTCCCAAACCTAGAATAGAAATAACCCATGAATACAAAAAATGCTTTTGCTACTTATAGATTTAGATATACATATAGTTTGCTAGTTCGGTTTATTACTTTTCGTATTCTTATGTTCAATATTATGCATGTGATGCTTTTATATTGTCTGTGATGCTTTTATATTACATGTGATGCTCTTATACTGTCTGTGATGCTTTTATATTGCCTATAATGAATATCAATGCATTTTTATATGCATTATATAATTGTATAGTTTGGGAAGGAGAAAAATGAGGATTGAATGAGTAAAAAAAATTTGTAAATGGTGTCTCCATAGCGTCCCATTCGCGTCTCAAAGATTGTCGACGCTAAGTTAAATATATCGTCCTTAGCGCCATAGTCGCGTCTCATTGGCGACGCGTACACCATTATATTGCGTCACCTCAGCGACTTCCTAGCGTCTAGAGTAGCGACACGTGGGAGCCAAAATAGCATCTCATAGCTTGCGCCCCTTGCGCGTCGACTTAGCGACTCTTATCTTCTACGCACAGTCGCAAACCTCACGTCTTAATAACGTCGAGATAGCGTCAAGTAGTGGCGCTAGTAGCGTCCCATTTTCTTTGACTCCATTGTGACGCTAGTAGCCACCGATATGCCGCGTCCCATTTTTGTGGCGCTAGATAGACGCCAATGAGACGCTCTTCACAACGGAGACGTAATAGCGTCACCCTAGCGTCGCATATCTTGGATCGCTAATCTTCCATTTTCTTGTAGTGAGTCCACAAGCTAATAGTCCAAAACTCATTAACACCACACTAAAATTTATGTGCTAATTCTCATTCTCCCCCATTTCTCTTCGAGCAACCAATTCACCCCCAAATGACATCATAAGGGTTTGTTTGGTTGGAAGTGAAAAGATAAAAATTATAGAAAGATAAAAGGATAATTGATTTATGTTGTTTGATTAAATTTATATAGGAGGGGAATGAAAATAGAACTTCCCTCATTTTCACTCCCTTCTCTTCTAAAACTCTATTTTTTTCCTTTCAATTTCAAATCAATGTGAAAAAGTTCTTCTGACACTTTATTTTTCTTTCCATTCAAATCAGTGTGAAAAGGAGAAGAAAATTATAATTAACATATATTCTCATCTTTAACTATATAAACTAATATATAATATAATAAAATCGTCTAAATAGAATTATAATTTTACATTCATTTTTTTCTCTTTTCCTTAATTATCTCAACTAAACACATGTAATTATTTATCTTCATTCTCCTCCATTTTCTTCTCATCATTTTCTTTCCCCTATCTACCTTCCCGTCTCTTTAATAAGCTTTGAACCATAAAGGAAAGGCTTCTATCTCCATGAATTATGGTAGCAGATTCAAGGAGGATAGAAGTAAAGTAGGCAAGGAGAAGGATGGAAAAGAAGGAATAACATGTTTAGGAAAGAGGAAGAAAAGAAGAAACTAAGATTTTAGACAAAAATCCTTAAAAGATATGTTTGAAGGTATGCAATACTAATATCTTTCCTAATGTGTTAATTATTGATTGGATCGAGCTTTTTAGGAGTAAACCAAATTCTTATATAATTGAGATTAAGGAAGTTGTGTATTATTATTACTATTCATTTTTATTGTTGATCCTATTAATGTTTTGAATGAATCATATGCTTCATCTAAAAGGCAGTGATGCGACTTTTGGTCATTTCTTAATTAAGTTATATTTAAATATGATATTAATGTTTTGATCCTATTAATGTAATTAAGTTGTATAATTAAGTTATACTATTAATGTTTCAATATAATATTATATTTCAATATAATTTAAGTTATATAATTTATTGATCCTATTAATGTTTCGATCCTATTAATTATATTTCAATATTATATAATCAAGTTATTATTAATCAATGCTCACTTTCGTATAATACTTCAACATCCCTTGAAGATCAAGTACAAGAACGAATTGAGAATAGTTTTGCAAAATGATTTAAGGATTATATAAGTCCTCCTCATAATTGCCTTCTAGCAAATTATTAACATTGATCGCTCTATTTTTATTCCAATTGGATGCAATGTACCTAAAAAACATACATAATATAAAGTGTATCGTCCTCTATTGGCTTTTTAAATGTGAAGTGCCTCGAGGGAGACCATCAAATCTCATCAACTGGCACTTCACTTGGATATGTAATTAGCAGCACTATCGAGTTGAAACTTCGCTGAATTCTTCGTCTACGACGTATACTAATTAAACTTAGCTGAAGAAAATTGACCAAGCACGATCTAATTCAACGGGAACAAGTCAACTACAACACTGGGAAATTGAACAGGAGCAAATCTCAGAACTGAAGCAACAATCAAGAGATGCACACATGATGAAAACTACGGAAGCAGAAGAAGAAGACGAACAAAGCTCGTTCCACATTATTCTCGGACCCATCACAAGGAGTTGTCGGCGGCGGCGGCGGGGTCCAGTCATCAGCATGGCCTGGTGCAGTAGCACCTGCGGTGGAAGACATGGCCGCGGCAAACTCCTCCGTAGAAGCCTTCGGTGTGGCAGACGTTGGCGCAGTTGGTCTGCCTCACGCAAGGCCCCACGAACCTGTGGCTCTGCGACTCGCATAGCCGACCCTCCACCATCGTCGTCCCCATCTCTTCGCCCACCACCAAAGCACATCAGACAATAAGCATACGGCGACAGGGTACGGATTCAAAAAACGAAATAATATTTAAGAACTCTTAATTAGAATAGTTAGAATCTAACTATGTCAATGATGTAACCTCCATAAGAGGGGAAAGAGAGGAACAAGAGCGAGACGAACCAGAAGCAATGAGAAGGAACAAGAGCGCCATGGCAGCTGGAAGAAGCATCCGCTTGGAGAGCCCCATGATTAGGTAGGAGCGTAGTACTGCCGTGTTCTGGTGGGGGTATGTTTAAAAAGAGGAAGCTTGAAGGCTGCTTCACATCGTGCACCTTCGGATAATGTTAACAAATCCAGAAGAGGACGTGGGATTTTGTTTGATCGAGAAGGGCGCAGACTGGAGAGCAAGGGGAATCGTTGCTTGCATGGTTCCGAGACGAGGGGGGCCGTGGTGCATGCTGCAAGTGTTGGAACTTGAATAAGTGAGCAGAGCTCGTTAAAGCCTCATCCAGAAAGAGAGGGTACCCAGTTGTCTTTTGAGGGAGGGGATGTGAGAGAGATACTAGTGTTCACCGAATCCGGATCGGTAAACTTCATTATTCGATCCGACTCCAATTAGCATCTGATTTAATTCAATCTAGTTTCGATCCGATGATTATTTATTTATTTTTATTTTCATATTTGATTTAAAAGTTTTAAAAAATGTCAATAAATAATTTTAATGCGAAAATAATATTTTAATATTGAAAAAATTGATTTTAAGTTTTAAAATAAATATTAAATAATACAAAAAGAAAAAAATTACACCAAATATCTTTCAACTTTAAGATTTGCTCAGCAACGCCCTTCAACTTCACTTTGTAATAGTAATGCCTTTCAACTTTTAACTTGTTTCACCTGATGTCCTCTTTACCTGTAATAGCCCGTCTCCCGATCGCGGAGTTAACGTGACCACTGACAGGACATTTTCTCTCCTCTCTACGCTGACATGGCAATATTAAAAAATAAAAAAATGCCATGTCACCGGCGAGCTCGCTGGCGCGTTGGAGGGGGGTCCTCGTCCCCCCTCTGCGACCTCACCCGCCGGTGAGGTCCGCCCCCTCTACGCCGGCGAGGAGAAGGGGGCCCGACAGGTGAGGTCGCTTGACATTTTTTATTTTTTTAATATTATCACACCAACGTAGAGAGGAGAAAAAATGTCCTGTGAATGTCACATCTGTGCCACGTCAGCCCCGTGACCGAGAGACGGGCTATAACAGGTAAAGAGAGCACCAGGTGAAATGAGGTAAAAGTTGGAGGGCATTGGTGTTACAAAGTGAAGTTAGAGGACATCATTGTGCAAACCTTAATGTTGGAGGGCATTTGGTGTAATTTTTTCAACAGAAAAAAGAAAAAAATAGAAAAAGAAAAAAAGAATGGTCATCGCATCCGACCACTCGATCCAATTCGACCTGAACTAAATTGGGGTGGAATTGATTTGATTTGTTCATATAGGTTTTGATCCGACTCAACTTGTGAATACCCTTAAGAAAGAGATTCGTAGAATCAAGAGTTTGGTGTACTTAGAAATGGGGAGTGACTCTTCATCGAGAAAAAAAAAAACAAATGGGAAGTCAAGCAAATGAAAGAGAAGGGGTAACTCTATTAATCTCACTTCTCACTTCTACTCCCTTTTTAAGGTAAAGTGCAATCTTTTGAAAATCAGGACCGATCAGTTGGTACGGTTCAATCACGAACCGATGACAAATTTGGTCCAATTTGATATAATAAATTAAAATTGATAAAAATAATGGAATAGAATCCAGTTAGACTGGAAAAACAAGTTGAACTGCTCAAACTGGTCCAACCCGATTTAATATTTTTTGAGTTACTTTAAAATTTGTGTAGATTTTGCTTTTAAAGACATTATTGATAAAAAAAGTCATCGTCTTCTCCCCTTCCCCCATTTTCTTTCGTTTTTTTCTCATTTCTTTCCTTCAAAACTTTTTCAGCTCTAAGTCTTGTGCCTAAAATGAAAATGTTCAAATCTTTTCTATCATGTGGTTGATCAAATTTATTTTGAACATTCAAACTCTGATCCTAACATCAAAAAATTTTCCTAAGTCGCCTTTTTAGTTCTCGCAACATTTAAAATCTTCCTCCTCATTCTTTTTGCAATACCCTTTTTGGCATGAATAGGACATATTGTTATCTCTATTTTATTTTACCTAAGCCTTTACTTTTATATGTTAGTATATGGAGTTTAAACACTTGACTAGAAGATGAATGTGTGGGCCGTACATGACACCTCCATCACTTGCATAGGAGAAATATACTTATATTTTTTTTCATTGTTATAATTGTATTTTGCAATACTCAAGATTCACTGATGCTTAAACTTGTTACAATCAACTTTTCAATGACTTCACATATGAGCTAATATTTTTTGATAAAAAAATATTAAATACTAATATAGCAATTATCATGACATATCATGAAATTTTAGATATAAAATGAATTAAAAAGTAATATTTCATCACTTAAGTTTACGTGACTATGTAGATAAAAGCAATAAAAGTTTAGGTTGTATATAAATCTAACATAATATTAGATTAATTGTAATGGGCTAGAAAAATATGTAACTTGATATTCAATTATATGTGTAAAAATTCACAAGTCAATATTTTCTGTCAATCTATTTTATTAAACTATAGTAGAGATTAATTGCAACTAATTAAAAAAAATGAATGCTTAGAAAATTTATCACAAACCCAAAATTTTGATATTTTAATAAAATTTGTCATTTGTAATGCGTCTAATTACACCTCTTTTTTTATCTATTTTAATCATTATTTTTTGTATCACATAAGAATCATGTTCAATCAATCTAGTCTTTCCCAAAAAGTTCAACAAAAAATCCGATCTAGAAATGTCTAGCTAATTGATTGTTGAGCTCACATCAACTAGAAATTAAATGGAGCTTTCCAATGGATTAAAGCATTTGTGAACCAATCACCAGGAATTTCACCTTTTCACTTAATCTATTATTGTAATTGGAATGCAACTCACAAAGACATGTTCATAAAATCTCTCAGTATTTAGAGAGTTTTTAGGGAAGAAAGTCTCAAATTAGTTTGGATCATGTTTCCTAGTGAATTTATGCATATGAAAAATTAGAACATGAAACTTGAAATTACTTTTGAAAAGAATGAACAACCTAACTTATTTGTTAATCTATAACATTTTTCACTCCTCAAACCCACAATTATTCTTTTAGCCAAGCTTAGAGGATGTCAAATCTCACCACTAAAGCAAGTTTTAATAATTATTAGAACTATTATTCTTTAGACTTTGTGCAACATCGATTTAGAGTTTTCTTGTTCTCTTTTATTTGATTATTTTACATCAAATTTGTCATTGAG
Source organism: Pontederia crassipes (assembly GCA_030549335.1). Taxonomy (NCBI): domain Eukaryota; kingdom Viridiplantae; phylum Streptophyta; class Magnoliopsida; order Commelinales; family Pontederiaceae; genus Pontederia; species Pontederia crassipes. The sequence continues at coordinate 27,630,460 of CM060196.1, forward strand.
ATTGTCTTTTGATGTAATCCATTATTTGACAATGTTTTTCTTCAAGAGAAAGTTACTTTTATGAAGACAAAAGACACTTTTACTTAATGGAATATAACTTCACTAGAGGAAATCCAACCATGGATATTAAACGCACAATATGCAACAGAAATAAAATCATGGAATATAAAATTTTGACATTTGAAAGTGACTTTGCAACTTAATTAAAAGGTTCCTCCCCTTCACGAGACATAATTGAATTGGATTTAAGGCACAATTTATTTTAGCAATTACTCAATATCAATATTTTTACACTTAAATTCACATTTAATTAGATTAATTCAATGTATGTATCCATGTCAAAAAATGTGTTTCAACACAAGGTTGTTGATCTTTAACGTTTAGCAAACTTATAACTTCTAAGTTATAAATTCTCCCTTTAGTTCTCTTAGCATTTATTATTTTAAAAATAACATGTGAAATTTGTACAAATATTTTTTATAACAAAGACTAGTTTAATAAAAAGTTTCTACATATATAATGACAAATTGCATAACCATGTACATTTTTTTTCCTTTTTGCTGATTAATATTGTAAACCATGGATGCACAAAATCAAGCACAACAAGAAGGGTAATGTGCTATATATTTGTTGATAGAAAGTATAAAGTCACCAACAATTAAGTATGAGATATTTTTTTGTCACAAAGATATGCAATGATAATTAAAAGATAAAAAAGGATATATACTTTATAATTAACTTATTATAGAGGAGGAATTTAGCAAAATCAAGTTGTTAATTAATGCTTCAATTGTTCAAAAGAAAAAAAAGACGTCTTTTTGACTTACAAGTTGGTCCTTTGAAGTTTGAGGGAAAAAAGAAAAAGAACAGTGAATGAACAATTGAGATAAAAATATAATACATAACATGAGGCATCAAATGATATAGTGGGATATCCAATTTGTTATCATTTTTGTAACAATAGATGGTGCATGTAAACAAATGAGAATGAAATTCGATTTGATATGTAAAATGTTGTTATTCGTTCATCAACAAAATTCAAGTTTTCAAATTGTATCAATAAATGTTTATGAAAAGGTATAAGTTACAAAAGAAATTTTCACGATATATAATGATTCAAGCTTTATTTGATGAGCTTGAACAAGGAGAATTCATGTTATAGGAGGTGTAATAAAGATGGCCATTTTACACATTTTTTTTGCTCTTTGTATTAATTTCCATTATATTGACTAGATATTATTCATTTTTTCACATACAGTATTAATAAGTACAAGATGACATTACTTGAATTATTAGGGTCTCAAGTTTCAATATATCATTCTCTTTTCTTTTTTTTTGTCTTCCTACAAAAGGAAGAAGATTAAACTTATGTGTGGGTCTAAGAATTATATAACAAGATATTGGATATTAAAATTCATCTCCTTGATTGTATCAAGAGATAATAAAATTTGATAGGTGCAAATAAATTATCTCTTTGAGAAAAAATCTCTACACACTAAAAAAAATATTTTAACAAATTGCAACAATCATTTTGAAAAGGAAGGGGATTTGGAATAACTAGCATTTGATCAAGAAAAGTAATTTTTTTATTATTATTGAAAAATTAATTTTAAGAAATCAAGGAAGTGAGAAAATTCATGTTGCTCATCAATATTGGTATCCTTTTCTCCAAAAGATTAAGCTGAGAATTAAAAGAATAGTGCTTTTCTTCACCATTTTGTTGTGGACCACAACAACTCATAACATTTTTTGTAAGCTTTGCAAAGAGAAGGGAAAGTTGGTTGTCAATCAAAGGCACCACAAAATGTAACCTATAACCTCGGTCTTTATGTATCTATTGAACAACATTCAAGCATTATGAATTGCTTTCTTTCTCTTTCACTACCAACATACAAAGTTTTATTATTGAAGGATCACAGGTCTACCTTGTGCTCATATAATAAGAATATGAGATATTCTATCTTGGTTATATGCATTCTCATTGGAGGATTAATAAGAAATTTATAATACTAATGTGGATTAGATTACCAAAATGCACAATTCAACATATTTTTTTATGGCTTGAAAGAGAAGTATTTATTTATGAAAATAAACATATCCAAGATGAGTTTCTAGATACGTGAATGGATCATCATCTTTGTTTCCTAAACCAATTGTTCAATCACACAAAGGTCGTGCAATAAATTTAAAAGAACAAGAAAACACTCCAATTCTACAAGGCATGATCCTTTGAAGTTTGAGAGACTACATAAATTACAAAACTAATTTGCAAAAGTTGCGGACTTATTCAGGTTGAGAACACTTGGGTCTCGAACTAGGATGAAATATTGGTATCATCCCGATTCAATCATATAAATAAAATTATTTAACATATAATAATAAATATTTATGATATGATATAAATATAATAATTAACAACTAAGTTACATATAATATAATATAATATAATATAATATAATATAATATAATATAATATAATATAATATAATATAATATAATACATTTAAGTATATAATATAATTTTTAATTAATATAAACATTAATATAATATTTTTTAAAATAATTTAATTTATGAATATAATATGTATGATCGAGTTAGGACATGATTTAGATTTTCATAAAACATGTAACAAATCGAAAAAAAACTGAAAAATATGAGTTAGTGTTCATTGACAACCATGACATCTAGCCCGTGCTCACCCGTAGGTCTTGGTAAAAGTACTTTCATAGGAAAACATAATACAATAAGTTCAAAATTTCAACCAGTTGGAAAATCAAGTTGACAAGCAAGGGCAAGAGATCTTATAAAACTGATTTGTTGGTAACTTTCATTCCACAAATGTTATAACATTAATTGTGCAATATAATCTTTATTCAATTTTGTACCTTTTTTTATCTAGTTATGACTTTAGTTATCACACAAAATGTTTATTTTGACCCAGCAAACAATAATATTTTTTTCTCATTATGTGACCTTTCGCTATAATGAAAACATAAGTTGTCAGTGAACACATCATTAGAAAATGCAACTTATTTGTGTTAAAAAAATGACTTGTTGGCCTATAAACTAAGAGGTTTTGAGTTTGAATTCCATTAGTGTTAGTGTGCATATTTTTTAAAAAAATTATCTTTCTTTGTATTAGAGCTTGAACCTCCTTTTTAATCGAAAAAATTTATTTACATTATATTTGCCACCTGAAATCACAATTGTAGTGGAACATGCGTCTCAAAACAAAAATGGAACCTTTTTTTTCATACAACTTAAGAAGATATCCATGATTAAATAAAATTAATCTACTACACTAAATAGTACAAAAAGTTTTATAACGTTCATATGAATATGAAAATATTATTGGACTTAGTTGTCACTACTACATTAAAACTTATAACATGTGCAATCTCTTCGTTATGAGTTGATTCGTCATCTTTTATAAACTTTCAATTAGAATATGAAAATGTCATGCAATATTGTGACTTATAATCATAATACTACATGATTTTTATTATAGGATCATGAACATGCACAATATGGAATTCATATGACATAATATTATATATATCATGAGAAAGAATATAAGTAATTCATACCATCACATTACAGTTATTATATCATCCGCTACATGAAGCATAACATTTTCATAACATAACAAATATTTATCATGACATTAATACTATCATCATCATAGTTGAACCTTTGTCTTGTTGATCATCCTTCCATTCTTCATGTTATCATATGACTTTTTAAAAGTTGCTTCATAACTCCACTACTTATTGTGTAATATTGTTACACTTTTTTCTTTTCTCGCACAACTAACTTCAACATCGTGCATCTCATAATTATTTTATAGCCCTTTAAACTTTTTTCATCATGTGAAACATTGAAGTGTCATACTTTTTTTTTCCATCATCATCATATGATATCATTGTGTTTGATAAACTTAAATTTAAAGACCACGTCAACATCATCACATGGGTTAGTTAAGATACAAGAATCTCCATGCTCCATGCTCTCCACGGGGCATCTTAAAAAATATGCACATCGTGATGATGAAGGACTATTTTCTCGATCATTCATGGGGACAAGGACATCATTTCTAATGTGAAATCATGTTCTTGGGAAGTGCATATACAAGATGCATAACTTTACTTCACTAGATGTTGTACCTTTGAATCACATACACTAAGGGCTATTTACTTTCTAACTTTATTTTGATAAGTGACAATAATATATCAACAACTTTAGGTGCATTATATATAATCATTACATCAAACATTCATAACAATGGTTTTTATTTTGAACATGTTTTATCACGTAGCATGATAATTGGATATCTCAGTATACATTAATCGTTTCATCAAACATTCATTAAACAATCTTTATATTTTAAACCTATTTACCACTTATGGACATACAAGCAACATTTCATGAATTTGATAATCAAATTATAGTCAAACACATCATAAAGATCTAATATTAACATAGCATTGTAGCATCTGATAATTTGAGAAAATAAATGTATTTCATGGTCTATGACCATATCATCATGGTTGTGATTTGCTTTTTCATGAATTTTGACCTACTAATTATAGTGCTAATAGTGTCCTCACCCTCCCCACTATTATAAACTTATGGCTCAGAACTCTCATATATAGTGTCCTTGCCCTTTCGATTATTGTAAACTCGTGGTTCATAACTCTCCTGTCACTAGAGAACTAGTGAACTTATCATTGATGAGTTTTCCTTGGTCTTAGCTTGTAACACGATCATAATGACGCTAATAGGGAGTTCAAAATTTTCTTTTGTTGAAGTCAAGGCTAGTGACCTTGTTATCCCGACATGTGTCATAACATTATGGTTACAACCCGCTAGAACAATATATCTCCTTGCTAATTTTCACGGCTCCTTACATGATTGTAGTGGTCTATGAAAATGACTTGGAACACAATATGTTTATCCTAGACTTATACGATTCATGGTCTATGATATTGGGATTACGATCCATGAAATTGTCTATTCATTCTGGAATTGATTTATCCTATTTCATTTGATCGTTCGTGGCCGTGATTCCAAGATTCACCCCCATAAAAATGACTGCAATTCTAACATTTCCTTGCGCAATTTCTAGGGTTGGAAAAATAGGTGAAAGGATTATTTATAGAGGATTATTCTCAAGTATTTGGACTTGTTAGAATAACAAAGAATAATATATTTTAAATCATGCATAACATAATTTTTGGATTTTTTTCTCAAAATATTGTACGAACATAAAATGTAGGCAATATAACAAATGCAACCATCATTGCAATCCATTGATATGAACACAATCAATCAAAACATACAATCCATTGAAAGAGTAAAGAAGAGTTGGATCACATCTATATATCTTTGGGTCTCAGATCTCCTTCTATTCTCTATTTTTCCGTGTGTCCTTCTTCCTCAATCTATCACGCACTTCTCCATGTGTAAGGGAAAAAAGAAAAATAAGAGGAAAAAATGAAAAGTTTGAACTTTTATATAGGGTCAAGTTTAGGTATTTTCTTAAAATCTTTTATTATCTTTTCTTTAAAAATTTAGGAGTTGTTACAATTGTTATTTAACTTGTGTATTCAAATTTCATTCATTTGAATACTCTTTAATTAATATAATCGAGTAAATATTTATGGTCCTATAGTATATGCAAAGTTAATCATTTTGCACCACTAATGAAATTAAGAATTTGACATCTTTACCTCTACTAAGTGATCTAACTTGGTTGTAAGTTGGCACGACGGCTTGAGAAAAATTGAAGATTTTAAATAGAGAAAATGGAAGAAAATAAGTTAAATAGTTTAATTTTCATTGAGCAAATTTTGTATACAATGTTGAACATAGCTGTTAAAGAGAGAGAATGGAAAAAAGAACTTAAAATATCATAATATTTAATGCACTAATTGTAAGTGTTAATACATCAACTTAAAAATTATCATGCACATCTTTTATAGGGAGTGAAAATTATATGGGTTAAAAAATGAGATGGGTAAAACATTTTGTATTATTTAGAATTTATATTGTAGTTATCATGATTCATTTGCAGTATGAAAGTATTAAGAGTATCACTACTGTCACTCTAAAATACATTTTTGTTATTTTATTTTATCTCACAAAGGTAAAAATGTTCAATAGTTTCATCACTCGCATGATGAAATGACAATAATATATTTTGAAATGATAATAGTGGTGCATAATATTAAATGTGTATAACATTAAAAAAATGAGGTTAAAATTTTAGAAGTGATGCCATGCTTCTTTTCTTGTTAACACATTAGCATTTGTTTTGCATATGAAAAATTTTAAACTCAATTTTTGTTAAACAAAAATAGGTTGTGTTGCGGAATATCCTCGATACCAACAAATCATTGATACTGATGTCAGGGAGAAAGTGATGAACAGATAGTTGAAGAGTAACAAGAAATCACACAGAGAAAGACACACAAATTTTACGTGGTTCAGATATTGGCTCCTACATCCACAATCATCACATAGTTTCACTTTATTCACATGTCTATTATGTGGTATATAACCGCTATCAGATATGTGTCTTGGGTAACAATCCAAGATAATTGAATATCTATCCTGATTGTCCATAACTCTATATCTAACAAATACGATAATTATGATAACCACTTAATCTCCCATATTATAGTTACAAGGAAGTTACAATCTTTTAAATTCTTTCTACCATAACTAACAACAAATTAGTTAGGCCCAGAATTAGACTCCACCTAACTAACTCCAACAATCTCTCACTTGGATAATGATTCTCTTGAGATTGAGCTGCACCTACCTATGCCAACTAACTTTGGAGGAACCCAAGATTGCACCGAATCTCGATTTTCTGTGACTGCCACCTAACCCTTCCTTCATATTGTACAACCACTTTTCGTGCAATGCATTTTCACCTTTAAGTAATTTTATTATCACCCAAGTTTTATCCTTATACGACAAATCCATTTCATCCTTCCTTGCTAACTCTCACTTGACTGAATCATCAACTATCAAGAATTTCCTAAAACACTCTAGTTTACCAGTATTGGTCAGCAACATGAAATTTTAAAAAGGAAACTACCTCACAGGTGGTCTTATCTCTGGAGTAGATCTCCTGATGGGAGCAAAGTACTCGGTCCAACCTGTATCACCTCAGGTCATGCTGAACAATCTTTTATGATCCAATCACATCTTCATCTGCATTACCAGATTATACAACACACTTATCTTTATACATGGTCTTTTCATGGAACACCACATTTTTTTTGAATAATTTTTTTGTTCTCATCAGAATCATAACTAATAAAGAAACACCTCCGAAACTTGGCATCTAACTTGTATCTACATGCAAAATCAATATGCACGTATGATAGGCAACCAAAAATCTTCGGATGAGAAAAATCTACCTCCTTATCACTCCAGACCTCTTTTGGTAGTTTGTTCTCCATTGGTACAAATAGTCCGTGGTTGATCTGTTATGTCGTTGTTTCATACATCTATCCAAAATGACTTCGATAGACATGCATTAATCCTCATGCTCTTGGCACGCTCATTCAGCGTCCTATTCATCCGTTCAGCCACTCCATTCTGTTGCGCCGTCCTCAAAACTGTCATCTCCATCGTGATGTCATGTTCTCTATGTTGAATCCTATGTTTTGATGATAACAAATTAAATTGACATAAAAGTTACTAATCTATGCTCAAGTGATGATAATGCAGGTGTATGATTGATATGACCACATTCGCAAAAGAAATCGACAAATTAAAATAGCAAGAAAAATTTTCAGACACGATCGGTCGACCCCTCGTCGACCGACCATAAGCACCGGTCAATAATATATACAGTGGAAGGAAAGATGAGATTACACCGGTCGACATCGAGACTATACCGATCGATATACCGATCGACAGTAATTATACCGATCGACGTCGAGACATTATCGATCGATGTATCGGTCGAAGGACCGATCGATCGGACAAGCATCAAAACACGAAAACCAGACAACGATCACATAGACTGGTCGACCGGCCCATCCCAGCGGTCGATCGGCCTCTCGGTCAAATGAACAGTAACGGCTAGAATTTTTTAGGAAAAATTTGTGAAAGAATTTATGAACGAATTCTCACCTCCAGGAGCCTATATAAGGAGTGCCAAAGCCTGAAGGAAAAGTATTTAGCAAGAAAAAGCATTCTATAGCTCCTCTTAAGTTTTTTAGCATAAAAATGCAAGTTTCTTCCCTTTTCTTTTCTTAGCCTTCAGTGTGAGAAAGATTTTATAAAAGAAATGAGTTAGAGGAAATATTTACTTTCTGATCTAGTAAGATTGAGAGCTCCTTTTATAAGAGATGTGCCTTGTCTCTTGAGCGGAGAAGAATGCGTGATTGTGTAAAAGAGGGTTGTTCTCTCCCTACAAAAAAAGAGAAAGATAGTGAATCTCCGGCAATCTCGAGGTCGAGAAGTCGGAGCGGGGACGTAGGCCAAAGAGTTGAGGCCGAACATTTTCATCATATTATGTTTCCTTGCGTTTGTTCTTCATCTTTCATTTACGCCTTATCTATATTTGCTTGTGATCATTTTTATTGATTCTTCCCAAAGTGAATTTTTGAAAAGATTTTTTTTCACCAATTCACCCCCCCTCTTGGTGCTTTTGATCTTACAATTGGTATCAGAGCCAAGTTGCTCTAGCTTTAAGATTTAAAATATCTTTAGAGCTATGGCATCAAGTGATTCCGATTTTTCCGAAGGTCAATCTATTAATCGTCCTCCACTTTTTAATGCATCAAATTTTGTATATTGGAAAATTAGGATGCAAGCCTATGTTTGTTCTAATGATATTGATATGTGGGATACTATTAAAAAAGGTTTTGATCTAAATAAAAAAACTCTTTTTGAATATACTGAAGGAGAAAGACTTTTATAAAACTAAATTGGAAAGCTAAAAATATTTTTTATTTTGCTTTGGATCCAACCGAGTTTAATCAGATTTCTAGTTGTGAAAGTGCTAATGAGATTTGGAAGAAACTTATTATTACTCATGAAGGAATTGATAAAGTTAAGGAGTCTAGATTAAACATTTTAAATCATCAATATAACTCTTTGAAAATGCTTGAAAATGAATCTATAAATGAGATGGTCGTTCGCTTTAATGATATTATAAATGGTTTAGCCTCTTTGGGCGAGCCAAGGACTAATCCCCAAAAAGTGAAAAAGTTTCTCAGGTCTCTCTTCTCCAAATGGCATACAAAGAGGACGATGATTGAAGAAAATGACTTAAACAAGTTAGACTTTGATGATCTTATATGTTACATATGAAATCGGGATTAAGGAAGATGAAGAAGCAAATACTCCAAAAAGAAAAATGACATTAAAGATAAATAAAAATGAGGAAGATACAAGTAAAGAGAATGGAGATCTTGATGAAAAGAAGCTTTCCCGATATGCAAAGAAGCTTGACAAATATCTCAGGTTTGCTAAGCAAAATAAGAAAGGCTTCACCAAGAGAAGATCGTCATCAAGCAAAAGTCAAATAACTTGCTTTGAATGCAAAAAGATTGAACATTACAAAAATGAATGTCCAAATTTGATCAAAAAGGAGAAAGATGGAGAAAGCTCAAGAAGGAAGAAAAAGACTCTCCAAGCCACTTGGGATGAAAGCGAATATGAAAAGAATAACTCCAACATATCATCTAGTGATGATGAAGAAGCCTACATATGTCTAATGGCTAATAGCCATGAGGTATCATCTAACTCCTCTAACTTTAGTGATAGTAAATTTTTCAATGTGCATAAGGAGTTTAGAGGTCTAATTAATAAATATGAATGCCTAAAAAAGAAATACGATGAGATAAAAATAGAGCTTGAAAATTTGCAAAAGAAAAATAAGAATGTTAAAGCATGTGAAAAGTGTGATATATTGAATGAAAAAAATTCTAGCCTAGAATTCTCAATTGAAGAATTGAAAATGGAAAATAGTGTACTAAAATCATTATGTAAAAGACAAATTGTAGAAATTGCATGCTTGAACAAAGAAATTAATAAATTGAAAGTTGAACTTGAAAAATTTTCAAATGGAAGTAAAATGTTAGATGCCATGCTTAGTGGATCTAGAATATTTTCAAACAAAAAGGGACTTGGTTTCACCTCTTTTGAAAAGAAGAATGACAAAAAAATTTTGTTTGTCAAAGCATCGCATGATTACACAAGATCACATATTGTTTATTTTCATTGTGGATATGAAGGGCATTATTCTTATGATTGCAGAATTAGGAAAGGAATAAGTAAAGGAATGAAGAAAATTTAGGTCCCAAAAAGGATCATGACTAACTAAGATGAACCCAATTAAGTTTGGGTACCAAAAAGATGAAACTCCTAATTTCTTTCTTGTAGGAAGCTTCTAAGTACAATGAAGGTAAATGGTATTTGGATAGTGGATGCTCAAAACATATGACCGGCGATGCCTCAAATTTTATCAATTTGGAAAAGAAAAATAGAGAAGTATAATATCCCTAAGTTAATCATGCATGATTAGTTGTATGAATGTGATGTTATATTATCTTATTGGTAATCTCTATGAATGTGATGTTAAGACTTGCACTTCAATATCAACTAAAGTGCGAAAACGATGAAAATTTACTTAAGGCATGAAAATGTGATTTTCGAAAAAGTGAAAATTTGGAAAATTAAAGTTCCGGTAATTGCTCCTATATATGAAAGGATTCTAAAAGTGATTTTTAAGAATTTTTAGGAGGTGTTTGAGTTAGGTAAAACATAGACACAAAATTGAAAAATCTGTAAAATCATGATTTTTGTTCTTCAGACAAAAAATTAGATTTCGATTCATTGATTATTTATTTTTCTAAATATTTTATTTGACCCCAAATGGGGATAGTTCCTTATTTACATGTAATGTATTAAGTAAATGAATAAATAAATAAGCCATATAACAAGGGTATTTTTGGAAAAATGCTTTCCACCAACTGAAGTCGGTTCCCCTTTCTTTTAATACTTATCCTTTCACCTTTTACTACCTTCTTATGACCTACTCACCACCCTTGGCCGAATTGTAAAGGTAGAAGAAAAGATGCTACATGGTTGAAGGAAATTAGAAAAAAAAGGAGGGGCAACTAGGGTTTTAGATTTTGGTAAGTTCCTATTTCATTTTCTTTGGATTTTAACTACATAATTCTTAATTAAGGTGACTCCGAGCCTTTCTCATCCATTCATTTTCGGATTTTACTTGAACATGGGGAAAAACTCATGTTGTTCATGGGTAAGATTAACCCTAGCTATATTCAGTTGATTCACGAATCTTTATCTACATAATTCAATACCTTCGAGTGATCAAAAAATTATAAAATTTATTGATTGATCCCCTATGAGTCTACTTTCATTGAGTTTTGGAATCAAGTTAATATGATTTCTGTAGACAAAGTTATGCTCGTATCTTTAAGGTACTATCACTCTGTCCGCCGAAATTGCTACCCGAATTTGTAAATTATGTATTAAATTCAATGTCATGGAATTATTTGATAAATTAGGGTGTTATATATATTCATGTTAGGTTTCATTGAAAATTGGAATAACTAGAAAATGATATGTGTAGCGAAAGTTATAAATATTTTACCGAGCCTTACTCAGTCTGTCAGAATGGAGCTTAGGGCAGATTATACTAGTATTGGTTAATTTTAGTGTGCTCAGTAAAAATAGAGAGAAATTCAAGTAATTTTATGACTTGCACCTTAGGATGTCTACAATTTGGAAAAATTAAAATTACTAGAACAGGGAATGTTTATTATTTTATATAAATCATAATATTCAGGTTACTCAATCTGTCAAGACATAGAAACAACATAAATGTTAGGCTGAATGTTGATTTTCATCAGAGCAAATCATAATGAAATAGGAAATGAAACTTTTACAGATGAATGTATATGTAATATGAAACTAAAAAAAATTTGAATGATGTCATTTGATTATGTATGTAAGAAGATATTGATTTTTCTTTACTATGTGTGCAATATGTCATATTATTAGGTCAATCCTTATGCTAAATAATTACTTAAGTTATAAGAGTAAATACTTAAGATTCATATACCCTTTGCAATTAATGATGTTTCATGTGTTATAGGCTTGTGCTCATATCATAGTAGTAATGTGTTCTTTACTATTATTGTTATAGGAGTAGAAGAGTAAAGTAGTGAAAGGGAAAGGAAAACATTTTGTTAGACCTTATAGGTAAGTTGATTTCTCCTGCTCTATGTTTTCACATCTTTTGAATTTGGTGTGACATTTATTATTATATATATTAAATATGTTTTAGAATTCTATGAATTGATTTCGAGAAATGCAATTATGGAAAGTTTATGAGATATGATCTGAATGGATTGCGATGAGTGCAATCATGTTTATTTTGAAATGGTATTGAATATGATTCATCTTCTGATATTCAGGAGATGTTTGTTATATGATGAATTGTGCATCGACATCTATTTGTATTTGCATATATGATGGTTGGAGCTAAGTGCTACATCGCTGATCATGATGGGAGCCACCTCTAGAATCCAATGCATCATTTCTGTTCCCCAGATATGAGATGAGATAGATTGGAGCTAAGTGCCATGCGGAGCTAAGTGCCACATCGTGAGTAGACGCGATTGGGGCCACCTCTAGAATCCGTAGGGCCTCCTCTAGAATCCACCTACCGCTATATGATTATTCTCCGAAAGGGATGTGGTAGAATGGAGCTAAGTGCTACATCGCCGATCACGATGGGAGCCACCTCTAGAATTCACCTACCGACCACTGGCCAGCTAGTGATTCGTGCATACATATGAGAGTGTTGCATTGCATACACATGTTTGATATGTTTAAGTGACAATGAATATAAATTGAGTGTAATGATGGTGATTGAGATGTTATATATGTATGTAGTAAATGTATGAAGATATTGACCCTGATATTATGATTAATGCATGTATGCTTGTGTCTCTTCGAATTTATTAGATGGTAACACATAGCTTATGAGTTATCAGCTTACTGAGCTATTATTTGCTCACAGTGTTGTTGTACACTTTTTCAGATCAGTAGAACTTTTAGAAGCGCGAGAGACAGCCTTAGCAGGGTGTGAATCCTTTTTGCTGTTAAGGTATTGAGAAGTCATGTGCCCCACTGCGCGTGTTAGATAGAAGACTTGCAGCTCTCATATTCCTTTGTTGGGATATGGAGAGAGTTTGATATGTGCTATGAATGAAAAATAATTTTGTATCTTGTAAAATGTAAATCTTTTGTGACTATATGGTGGTGTAAACCCTAGGGTTGTTACATGCTCTGAATGATCAATATAAACTGCGTGGTTTGATTTTGTATGTTATCACTCTCCTGTATTATATATAGGAGTTATGCACAATTTTTCTCAAAAAAAATATTTATTTGTAATAAGTCGCGAGCTCTAATTTAAACCACTATTTAAATCGGGGTCGTGACAAGAAGTCACATTTGGAGACAATAGCAAAGGAAGAGTAATTGATATAGGTAATATTGGTAAGAATGACAAAGTGTATTTAGAAAATGTTTGGCTTGTTGAAAATTTAAAATATAATCTAATTAGCATAAGTCAACTATGCTATAAAAATTATTTAGTCAAATTTAAAAGGGACAAATGTTTAATACTAGATGAAAATAAAAAAGTTTTACACATGGATTTTAGGTACAACAATGTATATAAAATTGATTTTGATAACTTGAAAAATGAAAAACATTTTAGTGTCATGCATGATGACATAAACTTGTGGCATAGAAGATTAGGACATGTAAATTATAAATTGCTAAATAAATTTTCAAATCATGAATTGGTTAGAGGCTTGCCTAAGATCAAATTTGAGAAAAATAATGTTTGTGATTCATGTCTAAAAGGTAAACAAACCAAAAGTTCTTTTAAATTAAAAAGAGTTATTAGTACACATAGGGCCTTGGAACTTTTACATCTTGACTTGTTTGGACCTATTGATATGACAAGCTTAAGAGGAAAAATATATGTATTTGTAATTGTTGATGATTTCTTCCGTTTCACTTGGACAATTTTTTTCGCTAGTAAAGATGAAACGCTAAACATATTTTCCAAATTTGCAAAAAGAGTTCAAAACGAATTTGAACAAAAGATTTCAAAAATTAGAAGTGACCATGAAGGAGAATTTGAAAATAATAATTTTGAATTATTTTGCAAAAAAAATGAAATTACCCATAATTTTTCCACTCCTAAAACACCTCAATAAAATGGAGTAGTAGAAAGAAAAAATAGAACTATACAAGAAATGGTTAGAACAATTTTAAATGAAAACAAGTTACCAAAATATTTTTGGGCGGAAGCCATAAACACATCATGCTATGTTCTCAATAGAATTCTACTTAGACATCTTGAAAAGAAAACATATTTTGAAATTCTATTTGGTAAGAAACCAAATATCTCATATTTTAAAGTTTTTGGATGTAAATATTATATTTTGAATATCAAAGATAAACTAGGCAAATTTAATGATAAATGTGATGATGGTATTTTTCTTGGTTATTCTAGTACAAGTAAAGCCTATAGAGTGTATAACAAAAGAACATTAGTTGTTGAAGAGTCTATTAATGTTAAATTCAATGAAACTAATGATTTTTTGAGCAAACAAGCACATGATGATGATGAAGAAATAGTTGAAGTACAAAGAAAACTTGAAGTTGTGGACATAGAGGAAGCAAAAGCTTACACCACCAAAGGTGGAAGAAATTGTAGTACCTCAAAGAGAAGAGAATTAAATCATCCCAAGAAATTGGAGACATGCCTCATCACACCCACTTAATCAAGTTATATGTAATATAAATGAAGGCATAAAAACTAGAAAATCTTTAAAAAATCTGTGCTTTTTTTTGTTTTCCTTGCAAATTTTGAACCCAACAATATAGATGAAGCACTTGAAAATTCAAATTGGATAAATACAATGCATGAGGAATTAAATAATTTTGAAAGAAATCAAGTGTGAAAACTTGTAGAAAGACCCAAGGACCATCCTATCGTTGGAATCAAATGGGTCTTTCGAAACAAGTTAGATGAAAATTGTGTCATTGTGAGGAACAAGACTAGATTAGTGGCCAAGGGTTACTCATAAATTGAATGGATTGATTTTGATGAAACTTTTGCTATTGTTGCTAGACTTGAGGCAATTCGAATGCTTTTGACTTTTGCATGCTATAAAGGTTTTAAATTTTTCAAATGGATGTTAAATCGGCTTTCTTGAATGGTTTTATAAATAAGGAAGTTTATGTTGAACAACCTCAAAGTTTTGAAAATCCAGATTTTCCCCATCATGTATTTAAACTCTCAAAAGCTCTTTATGGATTGAAACAAGCCCCTTGAGCTTGGTATGAAAGATTGAGTTTATTTTTAATTGAAAATGATTTTCAAAAAGGGAAAGTTGACACCACATTATTTTTAAAATATTTTAAAAATGATATTTTAATAGTTCACATTTATGTTGATGATATCGTTTATGGTGCCACTAATGAATGCCTATGCAAAGAGTTTGAAACTCTTATGCAATAAGAATTTGAAATGAGTCTTGTGGGAGAGCTCACTTTCTTTCCAGGCCTACAAGTAAAACAATTCAAGGAAGACATTTTTCTCAATCAAGAAAAATATACAAAGGAACTACTCAAAAGATTCGGGATGAACGAATGCAAGCCGAGCACAACACCTATGAGCACTACTACTAAATTAGATAAAGATGAAAAAGGCAAGTCCATTGATTAAAAAAGATATAGAGGTATGATTGGTAGTTTGCTCTATTTGATGGCATCTAGGCCAAACATAATCTTTAGTGTGTATTTGTGTGCTAGGTTTCAATCCGTCCCCAAAGAATCACACTTAATCGCCTTAAAAAGAATAATGCGCTATTTAAAGCATACAAGTGAATTAGGCATTTGGTATGATAGAAATTCCCCATTTGAATTGCATGCCTACACCGATGCGGATTTTGCCGGGTGTAAAATTGATAGAAAAAGTACTAGTGGGATGTGTTATTTTCTTGGTAGTTCTCTCATTTCATGGGCTAGCAAGAAATAAAACTTCATCGCACTTTCTACCGCCGAGGCCGAATATATAGCCGCCGGTAGTTGTTGTGCACGAATACTATGGATAAAATAATAACTGCTTGATTATGGTGTAAATTGTTCAAATTTACCCATGAAGTGCGATAACACAAGTGCTATAAAACTGATCAAAAATCAAATTCAACACTCTAAGACTAAACACATTGACTTACGGTATCATTTCATCAGAGAACATGTGTTCTTTAAGAACATTGTAATTGAACATGTGTCCAAAGTTCAACTTGCAGACATATTTACAAAACCCTTAAGTGAAGAACGATTTTACATGCTAAGAAAGGAATTAGGAATGATTAACTCTTGATTGCATATCAATTCAAAGTAAAAGTGACATGATTATGCAATCTCACTTTTGACATGAATTGAACATTAACAGTGTTGCACAACACTTACATTTGTATGATATCTCTGAAATAGGATTTTTATTGATTTAAACGATTCAAATTTTTGAAAAATGCAAGGATCGGTCGATCGACTGGAAGGACTGGTCGAGCGCTATGAAATTTGCAAATAAGCATTCTCGTCAAACAACGATCGGTCGACCGATATGATATACCGGTCGACCGGTATATGAATGTGTCCGACTGACATAAATCGACCGATGGTGATTTAAATGGAAAAGAATTGTCCGATCGACTGCTGGGAAGGATCGGTCGATCGGCATATGCCAAAATCGTGCGATATAAGAAGTCGATCGCTCAAATCGGTCGACCAAATCCCCCTTTCCACCTGACCGCTGCTCTTCCTTCGACGACTGATGACCAAACTCCGGCCAGCCGACCAACTTTTCCCCTCCGGCGAACCCTACGATTGCCGACCACTCCAGCGACCGGCCGCTCCTTCTCCCCTTTGACTTCAGCACTCGACCGCCACTTCCGGCCGACTGTCTCTCCTCTCTTTACCGTCCATCTCCTTCGACATCTCTCTCCTCCGAACTCTCGCTCTCTCTCTATCTCCTCTCTCACTGTCCATCACTCGTCGCCTCCGGCGACAACAACCGGCCGCCTCCGTCGGCCGACAGCTTCCTCTACCATCACCTCCACCGTCCGCCTCCGCCGACCGACCGCTTCCTCTACCATCACCTCCACCGGCCACATCTCGTCTCACTTCGACAACAGCCACCAGCCCTCTGAATCGAGTGTCCTCTCTCTCTCTCCCTCTCTCTCTCTCATCTCCATCACCTTCGGCGACCATCGACGTCCGCCGCCGCTAACCAGCCATCTCGATCTCTCTCCTCTCCTCTCTGGCACACTTCTTCCTTACTCATTCACCTATACCGCCTCCATCTTCCTCTCGATCGATGAGTCACCGACATCAGCTTCATTTCTGACACCTTCCGACCACCATTGTTGGATCCCATGATCGACGACGAAGAGCATCCCCGTCCCCGGATAGTCTTTCAGCGTCGTCGTCGCTTCCCTGGCTCCGGTGGTACCATTCATATCCTCCCACGTGAACCTGAGCCAAAACCCGAACCCGAGCCCGTCCAACGTGGACGAGGTAGTAGATGATCCCGTGGACGTACACGTCAGCCATCTTCCTCCGAGCCCACTAAGTTTGATATTCATCTTTTTGTCACTAGGGACGTCTCTATTAGTTTCAAAACCTTGTATGCCTCTCGCGAAGTCCGGCGTGCCTATACCATTGATTGGGACGCTCTAAACATTCTAGATGTTCAGGAGATGTTCACAACTATCGGTTGATTGCCGCTTCTTTCTCTCACAGAGCATGTGTATCCCCATCTTGTTCGTCACTTTTATGCGAACATGACAATCACTCGAGAGTCTGTTATCACCTATGTCCTTGGTATGCTCATTCGCTTTGATCCAGATCATCTTTGTCGCATCTTTGGCATTGCTTGCTCCTTACCTAGCTTTATTCATTTGTCACTCATGGTTGACCTTTCGATTATCTTTCGATCGCAGATGACATTCGTACAGTTTTTGCTGGACAAGACATCCAGCATACCATCGAAACTGCCTATCGACGTCTTCATCCACTCATGAAAATGGCACATCACCTCCTTAGCCGCATGATCACTCCTCGAGCCGGGCACTATACAGAGGTCACTCACTTTGATCTCTTCTTTCTTCATTGTCTCTGTATCTGTGATGCCTCATTTCTTCATTTCGGTCATTATGTCTTCTATCACATGGACTACACCTTTCAGAAGATCTCTTCTGCTGCTCGTGGATGACACCACTTATATTTTGGTGCTTGGATGATGAAGATTTTACTCCACTTTGGTGTCGAGATCCCTGCTGACGAGGAGTACATTCGACCTCGTCCCACTGACGTCATTGGTTCCGGGACTTTACACCGGAAATGTCTTAGGTTTAGTGAGCAGACAACGCTAGATTCTGATGATAGAGATGATGTCACAGATGGCGAGCCAGTGCCGATGAACACTCAGGATACACCAGAGGCTGGCCCCAGCTTTCCGCCACCATCAGCACCCGCTGAGCATGTTGGACCTTCCCAGCACGCTAACTCAGATTTCTATGGCACCTATGATTTCACGGCTCTTTCACAGCAGGTAGCTGTCATAAACCATCGTGTGACCCAGATGGATCGCCGTGTTCGACGGATGGAGCGTGACTCTCGTTACCTTGTTGGTTCACTACAGGCATACTATGCATCGCAGGGATTTATTCCGCCCGTAGCTCGTGAGGATGATAGTCCCGATGAGGAGTAATTGAGTTGTCTCCCTCTTTGATGATGTCAAAAGGGAGAGAAGATTAGGACGATGTTATGATGCTATGATGACTTTGTGATGTTATGTTGTTTACATTTGTGTCATGCACCATTTTGTAGTGACTATAGTCACACATGATATATTATTAACTATGAATGTGATGTAATGACTTTTTTTCATGATGAAATGCTTTTTGATTTCATATCTCGCCATATGTTCATATTGTCCCAAGGAATTATGAAAATATAAATGCCACCTATTTAGGGGGAGAAAATGTGAAATCTGCATAAATGTAGGGGGAGCTTGTTCACTACTTTCTATCTAAACTTACATTTTCATTTTCTTTCTTTCTCTTTCTCCTTATCGTCCAATTAATTTGCCATCATCAAAATGGGGGAGATTGTTGAATCCTATGTTTTGATGATAATAAATTAAATGGACATAAAAGTTATTAATCTATGCTTAAGTGATGATAATGTAGGTGTAGGATTGATATGACCACATTCGCAGAAGAAATCGGCAAATTAAAATTCTAAGAAAAAATTTCAGACACGACCGGTCGACCCCCCGACGATATTTAGTGGAAGGAAAGACGAGATTACACCGATCGACGTCGAGACTATACCGGTCGATATATCGATCGACAGCAATTATACCGGTCGACGTCGAGACATTACCGGTCGATGTCGAGACATTACCAGTCGATGTATCGGTCCTAGGACCGGTCGATCGGACAAGCATCAAAACGCGAAAACCAGACAACGGTCACATAGACCAATCGACCGGCCCATCCCAGCGATCGACCGGCCTCTCGGTCAAATAAACAGTAACGTCTAGAATTTTTGAGGAGAAATTTGTGGAAGAATTTTTAAACGAATTCTCACCTCCAGGAGCCTATATAAGGAGTGCCAAAGCCTGAAGGAAAAGCATTCAAGAAAAAAAAAGCATTCTATAGCTCCTCTCAAATTTTTTAGCATAAAATTGCAAGTTTCTTCCCTTTTCTTTTCTTAGCCTTGAGTGCGAGAAAGATTTTGTAAAAGAAAAGAGCTAGAGGGAACATTTACTTTCTGATCTAGTAAGATTGAGAGCTCCTTGTATAAGAGGTGTGCCTTATCTCTTGAGCGGAGAAGAAGGCGTGATTGTGTAAAAGAGGGTTGTTCTCTCCCTACAAGAAAAGAGAAATATAGTGAATCTCCGGTGGTCTCGAGGTCGAGAAGTCGGAGCGGGATGTAGGCCAAAGAGTTGAGGTTGAATCTCGTCATCACATTATGTTTCCTTGTGTTTGTTCTTTATCTTTCATTTACGCCTTATCTATATTTGTTTGTGATCATTTTTATTGATTCTTCCGAAAGTGAATTTTTGAAAAGATTTTTTTCACCAATTCACCCCCCTCCCTCCTTGGTGCTTTTGATCCTACACCCCAAAGAATTCTTTGAACTCATGGTTCACATACTCACGGTCATTGTTAGAACACAAAAGCCTGATCTTGATGCCAATTTCATTCCCTACATGTACCTTTCATTTCTTGAAAGTAGAGAACACATCAAATTTATTTTTTAGAAAATAAATCCTATGCCTTCCTATAATAATCATTGATGAATGTTGCATATTATAGTGACCCACCGAAGGATGGAATTGGAGATTGTCTCATCACATCCGTGTGTACAAGCTCCAACTTGCTACTCTTCGGTATCCTTGGCACTTTTTTGAATGTGATTTTCTTCTACTTCCCTAGCACACAAAGTTCACATCGACTAACTTCAAACCTGATAGTCGACCATCTTGTGCAAAACTTTCATCACTTTTTCAGTCATATGTCCAAGTCTACAATGCCAAACTTCAGACATATCATCTGAATCGACTTCTACAATAATTTGTGTTCAATGACATGTACAAAGTACCTAGCTTGTTGCGCCGTGAGATCACCATGGCTCCTTTGGTGACCTTCCAGGTATTAGCTACAAATACCGTAGTGTAACCCTTTGAGTCAAACTATCCAATCGATATTAGATTTCTCTTCAACCCTCTATATGTCAACATCTTTCAGCTTCCAAGTTGTCTCATTATCAGTGACAATCTTCACATTCCCTTTTCCCACAACATCAAAAACTTTATCATCTGCAAGATAAATCTTGCCAAAGTTACCAGTAGTGTAATCTTTCATACACTCCATTTGTGATGTAGAATGATATAAAGCTCCAGAATTTAGAATCCGGGATTCTGTTGGATTGTCAACACTCATAACCCACTACAGGAAATTAATCAATTAGCGACACACGTATATTGACTCTAATGCATCGCTAATTTGTCACTGAACAATGTAGCGACGAATTAGCGTCACCTATGTGCCACAGTCATGGCGATGCCAAAGGTCCGACAATATTTGCGTCGTCGTTACTAGTTCGATGCTAAAATGGCGTTGGAGTGTGCGACGCTAAGTCAACACCGGGTTGATGCTAACATAATGCTAATATGACATTGTTTTGACACTGGCATGGCACTAAAACAATGTTTAAGTTTATTCTCATCGTTGGTTGTGGCACTACGTAGATGCCAATGCGACGCAATTGTGTGACGCTAAGGCACTAAATTTGCGACGCTAATGTGACACTAAGGAGATACTAACTAAGACATCTTCATCCAACAAAAATAGCATGCTTTGTACAATTTAATTTACATTTCACATTTCTTTACACAAGTTTAACTACGATACTCGATTATGTACACGTTCTAATCAGGTTCATCAAATTCATCAAATTACACATTACACATTATACATCAAGTTTACATATACATTCCAAATTACACATTTTAATCACATTACACATTATACATGATAAACTGCACCAGCGTTGCCTTCATCCGCGGCATCAAGAAATGGATCATTCTTAAGGACCCCTCCGTGCAGTGCCTCCCCTGCGTGTGCAGCCGCTTCATCTTCCCCCCGTGGAGGTCCATCCATGCCACCAACGGCATGAAGTCACTGACGTTGAACAACCCGGCTAACATCATGAGCTCGACCACCATCTCCTTGAACTCGTTGGCCTACCCTTGGTCTCGAGTAGGGAGGAAGGTGGTGGTAGCAGACAGCGTCAAGGAGGCAGGCGGCGGCAGGAGGGAGCCAGGCAGTAGTAGCAGACAACGTCAAAGAGGCAGTCGGCGGCAGCGGACACAACGAGGGGTGGTAGCGGACGGCGTCAGGAAGGCAAATGGTGGCGACAGCGAACACAACGGCAGCGGATGACATTAGGGAGGCAGGCGGCAGCAGCGGACACGTCGACGGGAGAAGGCATTGGAGGGTTGGAGGGGAGAAGGCAGTGGCAGATCGGTAGAAAGAGGATGTTGCTGACATTAAAAGAGGGAGAGAGATCGACTTAATCAAAAGAGGTGTTACGAATCATCGGATTAAAAGAACGGATGGTCAGGATTCGTTCCTTGATGAGCACACGGGTCGCTAGTTAGCGACGCCAATGATGCGACACTATTGAGTCGCTAGTATGGCTCCATGTTTTATGCCAAATAATGTCGCAACTTAGTGACTCAATATATTGTGATGCTAAGTTAGAGTATCATGCGCATTGGCTTCGCGCATTCGAGACGCTAACTTAGCGTCACAACTTTGCGATGTTATTGTGGCACTACTATAACACTAAAATGAAATCGTCGCTATTGTGATGCTTAAGTGGCGCCAAACTATAAGTTATTTATTAACTATAAACTGATTAAATGTACGTGTGTATGTATATGTATATATGTATGTTTATGTATATATATGTATATGTATATATGAAATATGTATATATGTATATATATGTATATATATATGTATGTGTAAGTGTATATGTGTATATATATGTTTGTATGTATGTATGTAATTTCTAATATTTTTTTAAGTGCATTAGCGACTCAATATATTGTGACGCTAAGTTAGAGTATCATGCGCATTGGCGTTGCGCATTCGAGACACTAACTTAGCGTCACAACTTTGCAATGTTATTGTGGCGCTACTGTAATACTAAAATGAAATCGTCGCTATTGTGACGATTAAGTGGAGCCAAACTATAAGTTATTTGTTAACTATAAATTGATTAAATGTACGTGTGTATGTATATGTATATATGTATGTATATTTATATGTGTATAAATGTATATGTATATGTATATATGAAATATGTATATATGTGTATAAGTGTAACATGTATATACGTATGTGTAAGTGCATATGTGTATATATATGTTTGTACGTATGAATGTAATTTCTAATGTTTTTTAAGCGCACGAAGCAAAATAGCTCATTTTGAATACTTTTTAAATTTGGATATAAAAAAATTTCTAAGAATATTAGCATTTCTTAAAAAAATTTAAAAGCTCTATTCAACTAAATGGGACTGTTCTGAGCACTCCCGAAAGGTCTGATTTTGAAGAATGCATTTTTAGATTTCTTAGGGGGGATGGAATTCTTAAGGAATTTTTATAATTACGAAAAATAGGTATTTTGAGAATCCAAGGAAATGAGAAACACGTGAAACATGAATTGTCTACCCACCCCACCTTCTCGAGCCCTTCGGAACGCCTATGCCAAATAATGTCGCAAGTTAGTGACTCAATATATTGTGATGCTAAGTTAGAGTATCATGCGCATTGGCATCGCGCATTCGAGACACTAACTTAGCGTCACAACTTTGCGATGTTATTGTGGCACTACTGTAACACTAAAATGAAATCGTCGCTATTGTGATGCTTAAGTGGCGCCAAACTATAAGTTATTTGTTAACTATAAACTGATTAAATGTACCTGTGTATGTATATGTATATATGTATGTATATTTATATGTGTATATATGTATATGTATATATGAAATATGTATATATGTATATATGTATGTATATGTATATATGTATGTGCAAGTGTATATGTGTATATATATGTTTGTATGTATGTATGTAATTTCTAATATTTTTTTAAGTGCACGAAGCAAAATAGATCATTTTGAATACTTTTTAATATGGCGCCATGTTGTATGCCAAATAGCGTCGTAAGTTATCAACTCAATATATTGTGATGCTAAGTTAGAGTATCATGCGCATTGGCATCGCGCATTCGAGACACTAACTTAGCGTCACAACTTTGCAATGTTATTGTGGCGTTACTGTAATACTAAAATGAAATCGTCTCTATTGTGACGCTTAAGTGACGCCAAACTATAAGTTATTTATTAACTATAAATTGATTAAATGTACGTGTCTATGTATATGTATACATGTATGTATATTTATATGTGTATATATGTATATGTATATATATGTATATGTATATGTATATATGAAATATGTATATATGTGTAATACGTATATATGTATGTGTAAGTGTATATGTGTATATATATGTTTGTTCGTATGAATGTAATTTCTAATATTTTTTAAGCGCACGAAGCAAAATAGCTCATTTTGAATACTTTTTAAATTTTTTTAAGAAAATTGGAATTTTGTAGAAAAATTTAAAAACTCTATGTCAACTAAATGGGACTGTTCTAAGCACTCCCGAAAGGTCCGATTTTGAAAAATGCATTTTTAGATTTCTTAGGAGGGATGAAAGTTTTAAGGAATTTTTATAATTACGAAAAATAGGTATTTTGAGAATCGAAGGAAATGAAAAACACGTGAAACATGAATTGTCTACCCACCCCACCTTCTCGATCCCTTCGAAATGCCTATTTTTTCGTAGCAATCCGATCTAGGACCACGGAGAACCAACTGTCGACTATTTCTATTTTGAAACTTTGTTCATTTTATTAATTTTCTTCTGACCTCCGATTGCCGCAATTCTTGTGTATATATATGTATATATGTATGCTTATGTATATATGAAATATGTATATATGTATGTGTAAGTGTATATGTGTATATATATGTTTGTACGTATGTATGTAATTTCTAATATTTTTTTAAGTGCACGAAGCAAAATAGATCATTTTGAATACTTTTTAATATGGTGCCATGTTGTATGCCAATATAGCGTCGCAAGTTAGCGACTCAATATATTGTGACGCTAAGTTAGAGTATCATGCGCATGGAGTTGCGCATTCGAGACACTTAGCGTCACAACTTTGCAATGTTATTGTGGCGCTACTGTAATACTAAAATGAAATCGTCGCTATTGTGACGCTTAAGTGGAGCCAAACTATAAGTTATTTGTTAACTATAAATTGATTAAATGTACGTGTGTATGTATATGTATATATGTATGTATATTTATATGTGTATAAATGTATATGTATATGTATATATGAAATATGTATATATGTGTATAAGTGTAACATGTATATATGTATGTGTAAGTGCATATGTGTATATATATGTTTATACGTATGAATGTAATTTCTTATGTTTTTTAAGCGCACGAAGCAAAATAGCTCATTTTGAATACTTTTTAAATTTGGATATAAAAAAATTTCTAAGAATATTAGCATTTCTTAGAAAAATTTGAAAACTCTATGTCAACTAAATGGGACTGTTCTGAGCACTCCTGAAAGGTCCGATTTTGAAGAATTCATTTTTAGATTTCTTAGGGGGGATGGAAGTTTTAAGAAATTTTTATAATTACGAAAAATATGTATTTTGAGAATCCAAGGAAATGAGAAACACGTGAAACATGAATTGTCTACCCACCCCACCTTCTCGAGCCCTTCGAAACGCCTATGCCAAATAATGTCGCAAGTTAGTGACTCAATATATTGTGATGCTAAGTTAGAGTATCATGCGCACTGGCGTCGCGCATTCGAGACACTAACTTAGCGTCACAATTTTGCGATGTTATTGTGGCACTACTGTAACACTAAAATGAAATCTCGCTATTGTGATGCTTAAGTGGTGCCAAACTATAAGTTATTTGTTAATTATAAACTGATTAAATGTACCTGTGTATGTATATGTATATATGTATATATATTTATATGTGTATATATGTATATGTATATATGAAATATGTATATATGTATATATATGTATATATTATGTATATGTATATATGTATGTGCAAGTGTATATGTGTATATATATGTTTGTATGTATGTATGTAATTTCTAATATTTTTTTAAGTGCACGAAGCAAAATAGATCATTTTGAATACTTTTTAATATGGCGCCATGTTGTATGCCAAATAGCGTCGTAAGTTAGCAACTCAATATACTGTGACGCTAAGTTAGAGTATCATGCGCATTGGCATCGTGTCACGGGGTCATTTTTCGCTCAACCGACCCGTGCGGCGCCTAGACGTGCCCAACGTCTAGGCAAGCTTTTTTGAGCACTTTGCGGAAGCTTGCTTATGCCACTTTTTGTATACCACAACTTTTGGGACGCACGGTCCCGAGCGGACGCTTCTTCGGTGGAGGCGTTTATGAACAAACGGGCATCTCGGCGTAATGCTCGATCGCTTGGGACGCTCTTTTGTGGGTTGCCACCCCACGCTTGAGGCACGATGCTAGATTTAGGGAAGTTTGAAATCTTTGTTGAGTAAATAGGAATGATTACAACGCTTCGGGGGAGGACTAGCGGGTCTCCCCTACTATACCACCGTTTCGGGTGGTAGAATTGCGACGTGTGATGTGGAGGACCATCTCCGGGGGTGCACTTTTCTGGAGTGCAAATTACAAAACTGCCACCACCACACTTAGAAAATAAACTAAGTACAAAAGTGGGTTGAAAAGGAAAATACATGGTAAGATAACTCGACGTGCCTCGGGGAGAAGCCCCCGGGACATTCTCCCCCACTCAAGTTAGCGACGTCCCTGGAGCTGCGACTTGGAATTCTTCAATCTTTTGCTTGAACTGCCACAAGTCTTCGGTTGTCTCCCAACTGGTGTCGGCGTCCGGTCTTCCGCTCCATCGAACAAGATACTCTTTCTTCTGATTCTTCGCGCGGACGGCGAGTACTTCTTCAACTTGATCAGTAAACTGCTAACGGTTGGCCGACGGGGCCGGTCTGAAACCCCACGCCCGGGATCTTTAGTGTCTTCAACGAAAGGCTTGAGCAGGCTGACATGGAAGACGGGATGTTGTTGCATCTGAGGCGGGAGCTCCAACTTGTAGGCCACCTTGCCTACCTTCTTCAGGATCTTGAAGGGGCCCTCGTAACGCCTAACGAGACTCTTGTGCAGGTTCTTCCCACTTAGCCGAAGATGTTGGACCAACTTCACCAGGACCAAGTCTCCGACTTCAAAGTTGACGTCCCGTCGGGCGGTGTCCGCCCACTTCTTCATACGCTTCGATGCCTTGTGCAAACATGATCTCGTCATGTCGTTCTGCTCATGCCATTTCCTCGCCATGCGGTGAGTGGCGGGGACTGTGCCACCATAAGAAGTGGCGACGGCCTGGGGCGTCAGAGGTTGCTGCCCTGTCACTATCTCGAAGGGACCCCGATTGGTCGACTCGCTTCGTTGCAGGTTGTAGGAGAATTGCGCGATGTCGAGTAGCTTCGCCCAGTCCTTCTGATTGGCACTCACATAGTGCCGCAAGTAGATCTCCAGGATACAATTCACCCTCTCAGTTTGGCCGTCGGTTTGAGGATGAAGTGATGTCGAGAAATGCAGGTTAGAGCCCATCATCTTGAACAATTCCTTCTAGAAGTTGCCAACGAATCACCCATCCCGATCGCTGACGATGCTTTGTGGTAGGCCCCAATACTTCACTACATGCTTCATGAATAACTCCGCAGCTTCAGTAGCAGGACAACTTGCGGAGCCGGCGGCGAAGATGACATACTTGGAGAACCGATCAACGACCACCATGATGGTACCTGCCCCTTTAGACTTGGGCAAGCCCGTGATGAAGTTCATGGAGAGATCCTTCCATGAACGCTCTGGGATAGGCAGGGGTTCCAGAAGTCCGCCGGGCGCTTGATTGAGGTTCTTGTCTTGCTGGCAAATAAGGCATGTCTTCACGAAAGCTTCAATGTCGTCCTCCATCCTTGGCCAGAAGTAATTTTCTTCGATGAGTGCCAAAGTGCGGCGGATGCCCAGATGTTCCACCCACTTGGAGTCATGGCACTCTTGCATGATAGTGCGTCGCAAGTTGTCGAAGAGTGGAACGTATATGCGACGTTCCTTGGTGAAGATCAGCCCATTTTCTACCCAAAAGCAGCGTTCCTTGCCCTCCTTCGCTTGCTCGAACAAGTTCTTTACCGTGGGATCTGACTCCAATCCCTTCTTGATCCTCTCGATGAGGCGGCCTGAGAGGAGCTCATGGCCGCCAATTCCGCGCGTCGGCTGAGGGCGTCGGCAACGACATTCATCTTGCCAGGCTTGTACTCCAGGACATAGTCGAATTCCGCCATGAAATCTTGCCATCTTGCTTGCTTCGGCGAGAGCTTCTTCCATGTCTCAAAGTAACTTGTCACGACGTTGTCCGTCTTGATGTGAAATTGTGACCCGAGAAGGTAGTGCCACCATGTTCTAAAGCAGTGAATCACCGCGGCCATCTCCTTCTCTTGAACGGCATAGCGCCGCTCCGTGTCGTTGAGTTTGTGACTCTCGAACGTCACGGGATGCTCCTCCTGCATAAGAACTCCTCCAATGGCATAGTCATAAGCATCTGTCTGTACCTCGTAGGACTTGGTGTGGTGTGGCAGGACGAGCATCGGTTCCTCCGTCATGGCCCTCTTGAGAGTGTCGAACGCTTCCTGGCATGTCGGCGTCCACTCCCACTTCACATTCTTCCGGAGGAGATTCGTCAAAGGGGTCGTCACATGTGAATACTCCTTGACGAATTGCCTATAGTAGTTCGTCAGGCCAAGGAACGAACGCATGTCGGGAACCCACTTGGGCGGCTCCCACTCCACGATGGCCCGAATCTTCGCACCATCCATCTTCAGCTTTCCACTTCCGACGACATGTCCCAAGAAGTGTACTTCCGATTGAGCGAAGGCACTTCTCCCGCTTGACGTAGAGCTCGTTCTGTCGCAACACCTCGAACACTTGCCGAATGTGCTCGATATGCTCCTCCAAGGTGCGGCTATAGATCATGATGTCATCGAGGTACACAACCACGAACCTGTCAAGGAATGGCTGCAATACCTTATTCATGAGAGTACAGAAGATCGCCGGAGCGTTGGTGAAGCCGAACGGCATCACGATGAACTCGTAGGAGCTGTATGTTGTGACACACGCCATCTTCTGCACATCCTCCTCCGCGATCCGGACTTGCCAATAGCCCGAACGAAGGTCCAACTTAGTAAACCATCTTGCACCGCCAAGTTGGTCGAACAAGTCCGCCACCAAGGGAATGGGGTACTTGTTCTTTACCGTAAGCTTGTTGAGCGCCCGGTAGTCGATGCACATCTGGAGGGAACCGTCATGCTTCTTCTGGAAGAGAATCGGGGTGCCATATGGAGATTTTGAAGGCCGAACATATCCTGCATCCAATAGTTCAGTGAGTTGCTTACGGAGTTTTGCAAGTTTCGGAGGGGCGAGCCGATAGGGGACTCCATGTGGGGCTTTAGATCCTGGGACCAAGTCGATGACATGGTCCACTTCATGCTTCGGAGGCAACCGCTTTGAGAGTTCTGGGGGCATAACATCCGCAAAATCCTCAAGGGTTTCAAGAACTTTGGGAGGTGTTGGAGTGGAGGGCCCCAGATCTTCCAAGATGGCGGTCGCCAGGAAGGTGTGCTCTTATTTGCGCAACCCTTCGCCACTTGCATGGCGGAGAGGTCTTCTGTTTGAGGTCTCCGCCTGACCTCATAGGGACGTTGTAAGGTCCCTTGGGATCAAAGATGACCATCGAGTTGGTGAGCGGGATGACACATGCAGTAATGTGTCGCAGAAAAGAGATGCCCGCCACCACTTCGTAGTCATCCACTGGTGCCACCGTCACGTCGAAGCTTCCCGACCACTTGCCGATGCGAACCTTCACTCCAGGAGAAATTCCTGTGGTCGAGATAGACTTCGCGTTCACCGTCTTGAACGTGGCGTTAGTCTTCTGTAGTGGCAGCTTCAGCTTCTTGGCGGCCACTTCCGACACGAACAACTCCGATGCTCCCGTGTCAATGAGGGCGTTGAAGACTTGCCCGTTCAACTCGATGTCCGCATAAAGTCGAGCGTTGATGGCGCTGAGGACGTGCATCGAATTGAGACACACCTCCTCCTTTTCCTTCTCATCGGGGCAATACATGGCGTTGACCGTCGCCTTTTGCGGACAATCGCTCATCCAATGTGGACCCTTGCAAATATAGCATGGCTTTGGCGGTTTTCCGTCCCTCTTGAATCTATCATTGTTGGGTCTCCTGTCTTGGTGTCCCTTTTCTTTGTCCTGATAGTGCGGCTTGCCTCCTTGCGACTTTGGCTTCTCTCCCTCATCATAGCCCTTGCCCGAGGGTTTTGTTGGTGGAGTGCTCATTTTGGCATACTCCACGAGCGACTCAGCAGCAGCGACTAGCGAGCGGAGGTTGGGGCAATCTCGTCGCTCCAACTCCGTCCTAGCCCATGGCTTCAAACCCTTTACGAAGACCCCAACAAAGTGTCTTCATCCACCTGGGTGTTCTGTAGGCGGAGCTCGGTGAACTCTTTCACGTACTCCTTCAACGTGCCCTTCTGGCAAATGTTGAACAACGTAATCTTGGCCTCCAGTCCCGACTTGGCAGGGCAGAAGTAGTTGGTAAGCTGCCTCTTGAAGTCATCCCACTTCTCAATGGGATCCACAATGCCACGTTCCACGTCGTCGCAATGGCACTGTCATCATAGACTCGTCGCATCTTGCAAGTAGAAGGATGCGGTCTTCACCATCCTCGCTTCGGACGTCACGTCCAAGGCCTCCATGTACCTTCGGGCGTTCCACAGGAAGTCACTGATCTCCTTTGCCGATCGCTCACCTTTGTAGGGCCATGGCTTCGGCACATCAATCCTTGCCTTATGCGAGGCGGGCGTCTCGGAACGCCGCCCATCTCCATAGCGTCGCTTGAACTCCTCCCGGAAGGTCTGGAACTCTTGCTCCATCTCGAACCGCATGTTTGAGAGACCATTGTTCAAGGTCTCCCGCATGTCCATGATTGTCGCCTCCATGGACTCGAGCCGTGTATACAACAGCGCCATCTCTTCCCGCATCGTTGCGAGATCCACGGTGTTCTCCAACTCACGCTCGTGCATTGCGAGTTGGTCTTGCATCTCGCCCACGTCCAATTGGAATTGGCCGAGGCGTTGCTCGAAGGCGGACAAAGGCGTCCTTCGAGCGGGCGCGCCCTCGCTCGGGGCGGCCCTTCTCCGGTGCGACATGTTCATTCGTCATTTCCGAATTCGACGTCATTTCTCCTTGATCGTCGAACGCCAACTTGAGCGGTCCTAGAAACGCTGCTCTAATACCAACTTGTCACGGGGTCATTTTTCGCTCGACCGACCCGTGCGACGCCTAGACGTGCCCAACGTCTAGGCAAGCTCTTTTGAGTGCTTTGTGGAAGCTTGCTTATGCCACTTTTTATATGCCACAACTTTTGGGACGCACGGTCCCGAGCGAACGCTTCTTCGATGGAGGCGTTTGTGAACAAACGAGCACCTCGGCGTAACGCTCGATCGCTTGGGACGCTCTTTTGTGAGTTGCCACCCCACGCTTGAGGCACGATGCTAGATTTAAGGAAGCTTGAAATCTTTGTTGAGTAAATATGAATGATTACAACGCTTCGGGGGAGGACTAGCGGGTCTTCCCTACTATACCACCGTTTCGGGTGGTAGAATTGCGACGTGTGATGTGGAGGACCATCTCCGGGGGTGCACTTTTCTGGAGTGCAAATTACAAAACTGCCACCACCACACTTAGAAAATAAACTAAGTACAAAAGTGGGTTGAAAAGGAAAATACATGGTAAGATAACTCGACGTGCCTCGGGGAGAAGCCCCCGGGACAATCGCGCATTCGAGACACTAACTTAGCATCACAACTTTGCAATGTTATTGTGGCGCTACTGTAATACTAAAATGAAATCGTCGCTATTGTGACGCTTAAGTAGCACCAAACTATAAGTTATTTGTTAACTATAAATTGAATAAATGTACTTGTCTATTTATATGTATATATGTATGTATATTTATATGTGTATATATGTATATGTATATATGAAATATGTATATATGTGTAATATGTTTATATGTATGTGTAAGTGTATATGTGTATATATATGTTTGTACGTATGAATGTAATTTCTATTATTTTTTAAGCGCACGAAGCAAAATAGCTCATTTTGAATACTTTTTAAAATTTTTTAAGAAAATTGGAATTTTTTTAGAAAATTTTGAAAACTCTATGTCAACTAAATGGGATTGTTCTAAGCACTCTCGAAAAGTCCGATTTTGAAGAATGCATTTTTAGATTTCTTAGGGGGGATGGAAGTCTTAAGGAATTTTTATAATTACGAAAAATAGGTATTTTGAGAATCGAAGGAAATGAAAAACACGTGAAACATGAATTGTCTACCCACCCCACCTTCTTGATCCCTTCGAAATGCCTATTTTTTCGTAGCAATCCGATCTAGGACCACGAAGAACTGACTGTCGACTATTTCTATTTTGAAACTTTGTTCATTTTATTAAATTTCTTCCGACCTCTGATTGCCGCAATTCTTGTGCGGCGTGTCGATCTCTACGAGTCCATAATTTTTGTTTCGACTAATTCCCGTCGAACTCATGTCAGAGATCGTCGAAAGACTCTTTTCCCTAAGTTCTTAACTATGTCGTACGACCTCTTAAAATTGTCAAAAAATACTAAAAAATATGTGTTGATGTGGCCTATGGGAGATACAAATTTCGTAATGATCTGACGGTTGGATCTTCGGCAATCGCCATTTGAATTCCATAAAAAATGAAGAATCACTATTCCTCCGATTTTGGAATTTGGGAATTAGAGTATAATGCATGTATAGCATGGTATATTAACTTTTGTATATTATATAATAGAATAATATTGTATAGTATAGTGTATAATATAGTATAATATAGTTTAGTATAGTATATAGTATTGTAGTTAGTATTATATAGACTATACTAAAAAGAGCGTAAAAGACTTAGCGTTGACTATACTATATGTACATTATATGATATTAGCGTCCATTTCACGTTGACTTAGCGTCGTGGTTACGATGACGCTAATGTAGCATCGCATGCTTGCGACGCTAATGCAACGCAAGAAGCCAGCGTTAATATCGACTCTTACATTCGCGTCGATTTAGCGTCACTTCACCTGTGACGCTAATGTAGCGTCGCAGCCCTGCGATTCCAATATATTGCTACCATATGCCACGTGCTTATTAGTTTTCGTGCGTGATAATAGTACCGAAATAGCGTCGCTTTGGAATCTCATTTAGCTATTACATTTTGTGATGTATATGGATGCTATAGAGAGGCACTTAGCATCTCTTCTTATCGACCCAATGATGGCGCTATTGTGACGCTATTAGCGTCAATTTAGAGTCGTGTAATATGGCGACACTAATTTGCGTCGCTATTCGTTAGTTTTCTTGTAGTGACCAATGTATCTGAAACTTCTTTTGTAGCAGCATTCATTGACTCCTTATTGGTTTTCTTCTCCGCAATTCCAGCATGCGAATTCACCAGATCTCGACTAACTTCGTCAACTTGCATTTGATCTTCCTTGGTACTATCATCACTGTTGCATTCTAACTCTTCCCTTTGCACTCAATGTCGAGTTTGAGGCTTCTGTTCATTCTCTCTTGCGAACGTCTTCGCTCAGAATCAAATCTCGAATATCATTGAGTTTCAACTTTGTTGAACCAGAAGAACTGCTGATCGTCGTCACAATTGTACTCCAACTTTTTGACAAAGAGGACAACAAGATCAAAGCCCGTACTTCATCATCAAAAGTGATACTTACCGAATTCAACTGTGTAATGATAATGTTGAATTCATTGATGTGATTCGCGATCGAAGCCCCTTCACACATCTTCAGGTTGAACAACCTTCTCATCAAATACACCTTATTTAATGCAGACGGTTTCTCGTACATATTTGATAACACATTCATCAAACCCGTCATGCTCTTCTCGTTCACGATGTTAAAGGATACGTTTCGCGTCAACATCAACCTAATGCACCAAGCGCCAGTCAACGTCGATCATCGCCTCAAGCTTTTCCTCAAAGAGATGCTCGTGCAATTTCTTTTGGTACATATAGTTCTCGATCTGCATCTTCCATAAGCCGAAGTCTCTACCATCAAACTTTTCGATCTTCACCTTCCTATCATTTGTCGCCATCGCTCCCACTGCCCACGAACTCCTCACCGAAGTTCTGATATCAGTTGTTGCGGAGTATCTTCGATACCAACAAATCATTGATACAGATGTCAAAGAGAAATCGATGAACAGATAGTGGAAGAGTAATAAGAAATCAAAGACATTCAAAGATTTTCTCCTACGTTCATGATCGTCACAAAATTTTACTCTATTCAGATGTGTATCATGTGTTACATGCATTACGCAAATCCCCATAATATATGGTGCATAATCGCTACTGGATATATGCCTTGGGTAACAATCCAGAATAACCAAATATCTATCCTAATTTTTCATAACTTCATATCTAACAAATAAGATAGTTATGATAATCACTTAATCTCCCCATTACAAGAAAGTTATAATCTCTCAAATTCTTCCTATTATAACTATAGGTCAAGAATCAGACTCCACCTAATTAACTCCAACAGATTGTTTACCTTATGAACCAACCCAATGAGTTTTCTCATATCATTTTATGCTTATTTTTATTTATCTTACTTTTACTTATATTTTAAACTCTTGTGAGTAATATAAAAAGTAAAACTTTATCATTAGTGAAAGTTTTAGAAAAAAAATACACTTTTTTGCTTTTTTGATTTATTTGTATGATGAAATATATCAACGTCACTACATGACGATGATGATGGATAATGGCTACAGATAATGCACGATATTTTCGTAATATGCTTTCATGAAAATTTCTAAAGTCAACTTTTATTTTCATAAAATAAACATGATCAATTTAATAAATGGACAATTTTTAAATTAAAAATTGAAATCAATATAAACGAGGTGAATTGAAATATATAATAAGCTAAATAGAGGATATAAACTAAAAAGAAAATAGTGAAACAAAATAAAACTAAAATTATTCATAAGAAAACGAAAAAGAGTGACAAATATATTTTCCATCAAAATTCACTAGTGTCCAAGTCTACTCATGTGACAAATTTGATATTAGGACAAGAGAAAAAAAATATAAGCATGATCAATTTAATATTTTAGAATGATAATGGAGTCACTAGATATGTATAAAAATGTAAAAGGATATGTAAAGTGGAAAATAAAAAATATCGTTTTATGGAATTCTGAAAAATAGGGTGATTTTTTAAATAAAAATAACATAATAAAAAAGTCTACGAGACCATAAAATAAAATTATATATAAAAATGAAATACCTAATATCTTTAATCATAATTATGTCAATATATAAATTATGTAGAAAATACATACTGCCAAAGATTGCACGGGTGAAAAATTGTCTTTGAATATATGCAATAAAGTAGTCATCACAAATATAAATTTGAAAAAGATATAGAGCTTCAAAAAATATTTAAAAAAATTAATAAGATTCTTAACTTTTAAACTATCATTTAAATGTCTTGAATGTGTTTATTTTGACAATATTCGATTTGCATCGTCCTCATCCTTGTTTGAAATACAATAATTTGATAAAGACAAATACAATATTCGATTTATCCACAAGGCACGTGAAATTCCATACTATAGGTATAACTCTATAAGTTCCATTTAAACTTTAGATAATCATGTGTATATGCCATTAAGCTGTAGTCACCGCACACACATCAACGGCTCGGAATCATCATCAAGTATCTGTGGGGATCACACAGGGGAGCAAGCTCAATCATTAGCACAATGCTAAGTGTGGATTCGTAAAATCATAGATTAGTTCCGTCAGAATAAGCATGAGGTAAACATTTTAAATCGGATATGAGAGAAAATCATAATGAGAAATTAATAAGGAGATCATAATTATAGTTCAACTCATTCACGTCCCTATTCTTTGTTTATATCCATTATTCATACTCTTGAGGATAATATCATTTCATTCATCGCATGAGGTAAACATATAAATAATATAATAGAATGGATCAGTATGAAGGATTAATGAAGATATCATGGTTCATACTCATTCATTTTATTTTATTTTCATGTTCGTAAGGACAAAGTTCTTTAATTCATCTTTTGTTCAATCATATTCTTTCATAAAGTTCTTTTATTCATCTTTTGTTCATTCATATTCTTTCATACTTTCATACTTCCATCCTTTCATACTTTAGAAGAGCTCTTTTCCTTTCAGGGATTCCATTGCTGGCACATAAATGTACGTCTATCTAGACCATCATGGGTCAGTGGGGGATCAGTGCCACTACCAACCCTACCGAGCAAGATAATCTCGCGCAAGGCGAAAACATCTATAAAGGTATGGATGACCTTGCACTAGATGGCAACATCACTCAGTGGAGATGACCTCGCACTAGGGGAAAACATCCGTAAAGGTGAGGATAACCTCGCACTAGGCAGAAACATCCCTTGGGAGAGATGACCTCGCACTATACTATAACATAAGTGAGGATAAATCTCGCACTACGTGAAAACATGCCTCGAAAGATATGACCTCGTAGTAGGCCATAACATAAGTGAGGATAAACCTCGCACTAGGCGAAAACATCCATCGGAGGAGATGACCTCACACTAGGCCATAACATAGTGAGAATAAATCTCGCACTAGGAGAAAACATCCCTCAGAGGAGATGACCTCGCACTAGACCATAACATAAGCGAGGATAATCCCCGCACTAAGCGGAAACATCCCTCGAGAAGATGACCTCGCACTAGGCCGTAACATAAGTGAGGGAGAAACTCCCATCTAGATAGACACATGGAAATCCTTTATCATTCGTGATCCTCTCTTTCAATTCGTGAATTGATCAAGGCCGTATAGAGTATAGCTCCGATTCATAATTAAGTTCATATAATTCAACTTCAATCAAGTGGACGGAAGCTTATCAAATCAGGGGGTTCATTTTTAAGTCATACTCTTCATGTCCACGTATCGGATGCTCGAAAGTCAAGGGTCATCTACTTTTAAGTCCATTCAATGGTCGTTCGAGAAAAGGAGGACGAACATCCATTCATCACTATTCTTCGATCGACCAAAGAGGAAGCAGTCGATTGTTCTGTGTTCATTCTTTATTATTTTTCAAAATCATATTAGTTTTCGAAGCACTACATTGTACAAACCATTTCAATCTACATCTAAGATTTACTAGCATCCAGAGATCATACAACATAGTTCATATTCATTCCATGAATTATATCATCTTTTCTTCATTCATAACTATGTTCATTTCCATGTCATACATTGGTTCATTTTCATATAATTGTCCATCTTCATAACTTAACATAAATACGTAAATCATCATTAAACCTTTAACAACAATCATAACTTCATGCATGTCCATCCTTATGATTCTTAAACATATATCCTAACCAACTAATAATAAGAATTTCCATATGTCATCAAAGCACCAAATCATAAACTGACTTCTACAACCTTAAGCATGTAAAAATCATATGAGAAGAACTTTCAATATGGAGGACTAAGCAATCTATCTGGCAACAATTCCCCAACTTAGAAATTATCTAATTGATGCATCATTTGATAACATATAAGCGTTCATAACTTAATAACATATCATGGCATTAACTAATTTCTTCTCATCATAATTCTAATAACTTGGCATGCATTTCATTATAACAACATAAGGCATCAACCTCCTTCTCCCTATTTGTTTTCTTGTTCATTTCATTCGACAATAAATCAGGTGGACAGAGGCTTAATAAATCAGAGGGTTCGATTAGGATTGACTTCCTTCTATCCACATACCGGACACCCGAAAACCAAGTGGTCGTCCGTCTTTAGATCTTTTCAACGATCATCCGAAGAGGGAGCGGATGATCGTTTATCATTTCATAAAAAATCATAATGGTTCATTAAAATTCATAATGAGTCATCGTCATTCATCGTTCATGGAAGATCATAATCAAATTGGCATCACATTTGATCGGTTCAGTTTAATCACTAGAAGGGTAAGCATGGTTCTGTTGAGCATAATCAACTTCATGGACAAATCATATATCAAATACGTAAAGGAGGGTTCGCAAATCATAAGATCATCATTTTGTTGGTCAAAACCTGGACCGAGCAAAGGTGGAACCCGGGTCGAGTTTTCGAGGAAATCAATCTCAAATAATCTGAGCAGAAACCCGGGTCGGGTTAGGATTATATCAGGGCCGAGCTGGGACACGAGCGGGTCGGAAGGGTCAATCTGCTTGATCGTCTTCTTCGATCGATACCCGGACCGGGTCAGGCAGAGCTCGCGTCAGGTACTGGAACACAGAAAGCTCGAAACTTCATGTTAATGATAGATTCGGGCCGAGTTGGGAAGGACTCGATCCTGGTTTGATTTTGGCCGAGTTATGAGCAACCCGGGTCAGGCTCTTACTTACGTAGAAATTGCGTGAGTTTACAAAGTTCGATCATTTCATTTATTTCAATAATCATGTGATTATGCATCGATATCATGAGTTCGTAAACATAAACTAAGAACCATTTGATCATCTAAATGATACAAAAGTAATCTACACATACAATTACCTAGATAAGTTTGAAATCTATGTACTAAACAATCAAACGAGTTCATATGGTTCGCAGTGATGAAATTAAATATTTCAAGAGTTCATATGCTTTGGTTTTCTACAAAATTTAAAGAGGTTTTCGTCTATCAAGATTTTTAGAAACATGCTTTGAATTTGTCCAAAAACTTAACCTATGAAATAGATCCCAAACTACACACCTTTTTTGCCGATCGTCAGTTCATTGTTTCACCGGGTCATCCTCAGCTCCTACTCCGATGTTTTTCTACGCCGTCCGTGTCTGAAAAGCTCGCTAGAACCCATTCTTCTTCTTCTGGCCGAGCAGGAGCAGGACAAGGGTGCAAGTCGACGAGGGAGGAAGAAATGAGAGTGGAAAAGCAAAAAATGAGAGAGAGGGAAGTGCTGGGGTTCGGTGATCAACATGCCCTTTGGCCTCCCCATTTTGTGGGTGGATGGAGTTACATGTCTGGTGAAATGAAGAGGGGAGAGGAAGGATCGTCCGGCTGTTCGTTTCATTTCTCTTTTTTTTTCTGAAAAGGTGGGTTACACTAGGATTTAGAAAAAAAAACTTAAATACCTTCAAATTTTGAATTATATTTTAGTAGAAATCTATTGTGTATTAATAGGCTTTCTTTTTCCTATTGCCCTCAAAACCATATTTAAATCGAAAAATCTTTAAGCCCTTCTTAAAATTTGGAAATAATTGGTCCAAAATTAAATCATTAGTATATAGACTTGGACCTTAATTGCTTAACTTAAAATTCTAAATTTTTTAGTTATCTTCTTCAAGTGTTAATTAAAAATATGCTCATGTTAATTTTATGACCTAAATATATTTTTTTAAAAAAATTACCAGTTTAATTAGTAGGTAGCATTGCATGCATTTGAATTAAAAGACAAGACTTGGATGCTAACTATTTAACTCTAAGGTACCGGGGAAGACATAATAAATTGCAATTATTTGATGAAAAATGAATGAAAAGCACAAACAAATTTCCAATCAAAATTTATGCAATGACCTATTAAACTGTCTTTTATCAAGAAATTTGCTCCGGCTCAATAGTATTAGTGGCGAATCCTATTAAATAAAAAATAAAAAATACTTTGCAACTTGGAGTTATACATCACTATAATTTTTTTTAGTGTTATAAATGGAATACGGATAATTATGTGTGTATAAGAAAATCAGGTGATATTTCTCTTCATAATATTATATGTGTGTATACAAATTTTAAATATAAAAATAATAAAATATTTAAAAATAAACTTAATACGAACAGGAAAACATAAAAAGAAAATCGGCATAAAACAACATTTAAACATAACATTTCAAGATTAGTCAGTTGGGGAAAATAAAAATAAAAAAATTTAAGGTTTCGAAAATTGTTATCCATAGGCCTCCAGTTTACGGATCCAAAGGGTCCAATGGGCCTGACGATTATTACACGTAATATTTTTTTAAGAGCAGTTCATCATTTATCGGACGGCTGTGATGCTCCACTGTGTCCCTTCCTTCGGCCGCTCGAACCCTAAACTAGTCGAAGGGAGCGCCTCCTTCATTCCTCTCCCCTATCCATCTTTTTCATTTCTCTCACTCCTCCTTCGCTGCTCTTGGAGGCCAATCCATTCTCTTCAGTTCTCTCCCATCTTTCTCCCACCCTGAAGCAAAGGTGATATCTCTCTCTCTCTCTCTCTCTCTCTCTCTCTCTGTTTTGTAGTTTCTGAATGATATCGAGTTACAATTACCCATTGATTGATAGCTTGTGAATGGTAGTATGTTCATTGTTTTTGTTTGTCTGTGTTGCTGACTCCTGTAGGATTTATTAAAAGTTGATTCTACACGGAAAGATTGTAATTTTAGATGCATTGCTGTTTTTTCCCGTCTTTTTTTGTGGCCTGTATTTCGTTTTCCCTTTTAATTAGCGTCAGGGAGTTGTAAAGTTTAATTCTTTCTAAGGTCCTGAAAGAGATATGAAGTTTTGATGTAGAACATACTTTGTAATGCTTCCTCTGAATTAAAGTTGGTTTTCTTTTCTACAAGTTGTATCCGGTTTCCATCTTTTTCTCCCAAACTTTCTACTTTAGCATCATCCGTTAGGTTCAAGATAATTTAGGTACCTTTGTTTCATGTTCTAATTTTATCGAATTTTTATCTTATGGCTCATGCTACAGCTTTTCCAGCATGTTTTCAGTTGGCAAAAGTCATCAAACTTTCTTTGAGAAAAAGAATTGCCATACAATAAATTTTTGAGTTCTCCAGGATGATAACTCCGATGACAGAGTGGCTGATTAGAATGAAATGATACTCTGATATTATTCAAGGTTCTCAGGTTATTGTTTCTAGTATGCTTGTGAGTCCATGTACAAATCCAGAAAAGTGGGTGTGCCTCCATTGTGTTTTATTTTGTCATTTCCATTACTGCGGTCCTTAGTTTTATTTTATTTGAAACCTCTTGTAGAAAGGGAGAGGATAGATCGAAATGGAAAATGACCATGGGGTTTCGGGATAATCAATATGATACTCTACCGGACTTATGCCTCTCCCTGTCTTTCTTCTGGCTTTCTCAGGTGAAGCACAATGTTGGCAAGAAGCCAGAGATAAAAAATTTCATTGTAACGATCTTTCTCAAGTGACAAGATAATGAGAATAAACTTTCCAAAAGTAATAGCAGAATACATCATTTCTGTTGGGTGAAATCATACCAAATCTAATTCTTAAAAGATTCTTCAAATGTTCTGTCTAAAGTTTGCTTAAAATGTTGGTTTTACCTAATAAACCGAATTCAGTGTTCATAATTGTGATTAATGGCCATGTGTACTATATCCTTTTAGTCTTTTGAAAGTGTTTCATGTTATCTGAAACCAGGGTTCAGTTTAGAAGATTTTCATGACTATGAGGTATCACTTCTACAGGCCATAATCTTTGTAATTAAAAAATCGTTCATATTTTGGCAAAATTGTTGCCAGTTGTCTATTTGGCATGTCACATTTAAGGATTCCATTTTTGTATTATCGAAAAACGAACTAGACTCCAACACTTTCTTGGCTTATTGTTGCATTGATGTCTTCCTATTTAAATCTATTTACTTTATTCTGAAAATGTGATTTCTTAAATTCTCTTGCTGATATAATTTATTGCAGATGAATCGGGACAAGCTCATGAAGATGGCTGGTGCAGTCCGTACTGGTGGAAAGGGCAGCATGCGCAGGTTCTGTAATTTTGCATTTTATTCTTAATCAGTTTATTAACATCAATTTTTTCTGATATTTTTGTTTGTAGCAGCTGATTCACAATATCTTTTTGAAGCATCTGATAAGAAATGTTGTCTTCTGGTTTAAATATTTGTCCTGGTTGTTTGATTAAGGAAAGTTGAATAGGCATAATCCTCAACCTTCTTTTGGTTAAAACTGATTGGCAATTCCCTAAGGCTCTCTAAAACTCCAATGTACCTGTTGGCAACCACAAGTGACTGAAATGAACTTTTTGGATTTTAAGATGTTTACTGCGATAAATTTCTTTAATTGCAGCTTTACACTTAACAACATTTGGATGTCATTTCCATTCCATTTGTTAAGAAATTTGAGTTATAACTTTCTCAAACAAAAAACTGAAGTTTACTCCTGGCTCATGCTTACCCATGTATAGGGGGATGGTCTGTCTGCTAATTGGCCTTTTACCATGTAATTAGTGTGTATCTATCTTAGTTAATAAAAGGTTTCGATGAACCATTTTCTTTTCAGAAAGAATGTATGTTTAAATTTCTATGATTGCTTATATTGAGGGTGACAAATGCAATGTATTTCTTATCATTATTTAATTGAATACAGGAAGAAGAAGGCAGTTCACAAGACAGCAACTACAGATGACAAAAGGCTCCAGAGCACTTTAAAGAGAATTGGCGTGAACAGTATCCCTGCTATCGAAGAAGTCAACATTTTTAAAGATGATGTTGTGATCCAGTTTGTGAATCCCAAAGGTCAATGAAAATAGCATTGCCTTATGAATTCTATTGGTGTTGTGTAAAAGCATTTTCTGATGATTTATTTATTGTTGCAGTGCAAGCTTCCATTGCTGCCAACACCTGGGTGGTTAGTGGGTCACCTCAAACAAAAAGTATGTAGTCTTTTCCAAACGCCTCATGAAACTAAAGAAAATATATGATTACTTCAAGAAGAAGTGTAACACAAGTTATTGTTTATGCATATCATACTTCCTCTTCTCGATAAATAAGTTATAAATATCAATCCGTGTAGTTCTGATGTGACAATCAAGAAAGTTAAAAATGGGTTTGATACCTCACTTGATTAAACAGTTAGTTCTTTGTCGTTTCCTAATTTAGTAGATATATTGTTTTACTTGTCTCTATTTGGGACCTTTGCGAAATTTTAAGGTGTAACCGCTCCTGTATGTTTTTTGCACTAATGCAGAACTTCAGGACTTGCTGCCTACCATCATCAACCAACTAGGTATATGCCTCATTGACTCTTCAGCTATTACAATCATGTCATTTATGATTTTTGTTATATTTTCGGCATGGAGTGAAAGGGTTGATGCGGGGACATTTTTGCATCCAATTTTTTTTTACCATATCTTGATGCAGGACTGCAACCAATCATCATTTTAGATAGATTTGAAGGTCGCAGCTTTTTTTTACAATATCTTGATGCTCATGTTTGTTTCATAAATCTGAAATCTAAGGCTTTTATTACTCTGTCAACTTCTGTCATTCGGTAAAGCATATCAATATTCATTATTCTTTTGCATTTTCAGGCCCTGATAACTTGGAGAATTTGAAGAAGCTTGCAGAACAATTTCAGAAGCAAGTACCTGCCGCGGGCACTGCTGCTGACAAGGGTGAGGGGGATGATGATGATGACGTCCCTGAACTTGTTGCTGGAGAGACATTTGAGGCGGCGGCCGAAGAGAAACAAAGCTCATAAATTTGATGTTAAAAATCTTAGAATTGTCAGTTTTCCCCTTGGTGTCATTTCTCTTTGATTGTAATGCTGCGACCATTTTTGACATTTTTAGCTTTCCATATGTGGCACTTGGCCCAGAGCTTGCCCTTTTCCCTGCTTCAGATGCCCTAAGGATAATCAGTTGTACAAGGAGATCATTTCTGGTATGTTTTCCTTCAATGCTTCTTCAAAGGTGAACCCTAGTTGTTCGAACTTGCTATTTGCTGCGGGGATGCCTGAATTCTAGTAAATGGGCGTCAAACAATTGGTGCTTAATATAACCACATTGCTTAGTATCAACAACACATTACATAAGCATTATTTTAATTGCATTTCTTCTCAGAAAATACCATTTCAACTGCTGTAGTAAGGTGGATAATAAAAATGCGATTTCTTTTATCCTCACGAGTCGCTACTGGTTATTTAGCTATAATACTTTTCTCTATCAATTCTATCGTTTTATTTTTTTTAAAGGAAATTAGTATTTCGAATTATAGTTCTAAAATAATGACCGTGAAAACTAGATGTGCTTAACGGATCAGACGGATTATTAATAGATTATATCAATCGGGACGTTGACCGAATATCGAATGGACTTGGCTGACTCGTTATTTTATTGGACGGACATCGGGTTGTCAATTAAGTGTCTAGCTTTGTTCTTCCCATTAAAGTTTATCAGACCTTAACGATCGGGCTGGCAATTAGACGGGTCGGACGAGTCCATTAATAATTTTTACAATATCTCAAGAATCATTTGTCCTATAATATGT
This sequence comes from Pontederia crassipes, assembly GCA_030549335.1. NCBI lineage: Eukaryota > Viridiplantae > Streptophyta > Magnoliopsida > Commelinales > Pontederiaceae > Pontederia > Pontederia crassipes. Next base: position 27,674,780 of record CM060196.1, read on the forward strand.
AGTAAAAGGACATCATAATATATTATTTCTCAATTTATTATCATATATTTACTCATTATGTTGTCAAATATAAATAAGAAAGAAAATCAATTGTGCTAAAAATAGAATATTATATATTTAGTATCATATTAAGTAAAATAAAATTTACGATAATCAAATATTACTACAAAGTGATAACTATGCACTATGCAACACTAGTAAAAGATTCGTCTTTTCTATCTTCATTATTTTCATGATATATAAATTGATCTTGCATTCTTACTTTTGCATCAAGCATAAATAACATTATAGAAGAATAAAAATTATATCATTACATAAAATATATGATCATATCTTTAGAAAAGAACAAAAATTAGAATCATGCATTTTGCATAACTAATTAACATTAGCTAAATAACATAATGGCATCACATGAATTAGTTAAAATAAATTTGTACAATAATATTTATATTATTTTAATAAGTTTAATATATTAATGGTTAATGGACGGGCTAGCGGACGGCTTATAAATTATCGGACGGATATTGGATGTATATCGGACTATCGGTACGGGCAAACAGATGAATAACCTTGTCTAGTCCGATATAGGCCTAAGCCCATTAAGAAATCGGACAGGCTCGGGCCTGAACTTGGACGGACTAGCCAATATGTTATCGGGTCGGATAGCGGACGGACCGGGTTGTCCGATCCAATAAACACCTTTAATGAAAACCAATTAGTTGTTCGTGGATGACCTCAAATGGATATTGATCTTGAACTTGGATCTCATCTCGTTTGTGATGCTGTCACCTTACTTCAAGGTAGGAGGCACAATTGTATTAAAATATTACATGCCATACGTCCACATATTGATTAGTAGTCTACTTTGTTATGTTTCTCAGGAACTACATGATTAGTAAGATCATGTCAAGATAAATATATTTATATATACAGGGTAATATGCACTTCCAGAGCAGCAAAAGTCTGGATCCCTTCGGAACACATATTTGCCGTTGATCTCGCATCGAACGGTGGATCTAAAGCATGGCCATCAGAAGGTCGTGATTTGTGTCCGCGTGTGTGGGGGTGTTGCTCGCTCACGACTCGCCACTCGCTTGAGGCTCTCTTTCCCGAAGCACTCCCGATCTCCAATCCTTGACGGCTGACGAGCGCGGCCGGCGATTTCATGGACGGTTGCGATCTTAAGGTGTTGCTCGTCGGTGATCTATAGTCCATGACGGTCGACGAGCGTGTTGGGATTTAGGGCTCCTGCAAGGTTCACAGAGCAGATCTATTGAGGATTGCGACGATTTTGGCGACGATTGCGATCTCAAGCTGTTGTTCGCTGGCGACTTGAAGATAACGAGGGCCTCTTATTCGGTGAAGACATGCCGATTGTAGGCAAATCTGGTAAATGCCTTCGATCTTCCTCTTCCCTCTTCGTTGTTCTTAGTTCGCCCCAATGAACTCACGACTTCTTCGCTAGACAGAGATCCATTGCTCCTCTGCCTCTCTCGTTCATGGTTTGCCTCGTTGACAGAGCCTAGTCGCCAGAATACAGAAAGGCCCCCATAGTAGGAACTACTTAATAGATCCGTGTGAGCATAACATATTCTTTATTTGTGTTGGCTTGTTTGTAATGTTGTGAAACTACAGGAAGACTTAAATGTGATGTTGAAAATGCTTTCATTTCAAGTTTAGTCATGTTCTCATTTGATATTAATGAAATGGATGAATATCATTCGACTCCTCAAGAACAACAAATTGAAGAACTATGAGACACATTCATAATTTGCATGTATGTAGTTTTTTTGTATAATCTTAGTTGTAAGATTAATGTTTCTTTTTATGCAGTAGTCAAATTGAAGAAGAGGACAATGATAAAGAATGCCAAGGTAATAAACCATTCATTGGCATGAATTTGATACCGAAGATCATGTTTATAACTTCTATAATGCATATGCTAGAAATGTTGGATTTTTCAGTGCGAAAAGAATATAGATATAAATCTAGAAAAACATATTTAACCATTGGAAGATTGCTTGTATGCTCAAAAGAAGGGAAAAAGATCTTAAGTTGAAGCAGACATTAAGGAAAGATGTGAAAAAAAAGAAGATATTAGAGAAAATTGTGGCGCTTTATTATTAGCTAAAATTTCAAGTGATGGCAAGTGGGAGGTGAAGAAGTTTGTTGAAGAGCATACACATGAACTTGCTTTAAAGTCAAATGCTGGAAGATTACGCTCTCACAATAAGTTGTCGACCCCTTCCAAGGAAACTATGGAAAGTCTAAGAAATGCTGGAATCGGACCTTCTAAGATAGCTAAATATCTTAAGATGTTAGGAGAAACTTTTGTAACATCTCAACAATGTATAGATTACATGAAAGCATTGCGAAAAAATAATTTGGGAGGGGACAATAGATGTATTCAAAATCTTAATAGATGTATTCAAAAATCTTAATAGCTCTGCCATTCCAACTTCAAAAAGTCTTTTAGAGATTCAAGCTGGAAAGGTGTATACTCAAAATGTATTCAAAATCTTTCAAGATGAATTGAAGAATATCATACAATTTTGGAAACAGGTGGTCTCACAAGATGGCCAAAAGGTTGTGTACTCTATTTATGACTCAGGTTCTAAGGATAAAAGAAGAATTATAGTAGAGTATCGTGCCCAACCAGAGGTTTTGGTAAGATGTTCTTGCAAAATATTTGAACAAGAAAGAATTTTATGTTCTCATGTCTTGCTAATTCTCAATGAAAATAGAGTTATGTGCTTACCTCGATGGTACATTTTACATTGTTGGACAATAGATGCTCGAGCTGCACAAGTGTTAAACGATGAATGCACATCTTCAAGTAATCAAAAAGTTGTAAGTCTTGCACAAAAATTAAATTTCAAAAGAAATGCACGAAAATTCATAGAAATTAGGTTGTGTTCACTCGAGCACTTGGATGTTGGGAATTCTTTCTTGAAAGAAGGGATTCAAAGTTTGGAAAATATCAGAAAAGAATGTATGAATGAAGGTCATTCTAGAAATGTGGATGTGGGTGGTCTTTTCATTAGATGCCCAAACACAATGTTCAACCTTCGTCATACATGATCCTTGCATTGACAAATCCAAGGGAAGACCAAAAAACATAAAAAGATTTAAATACACTCTTGAGATTTCATTGTCCCAAGGAGAGAAGAAGAAAAGAAACTGTAGTCATTGTCTTAAGCAAGGTCATTATGTGACTTCATGTCCAGTTAAAAAAGCAAATGTAAAATTTATCTTTTATTCATATTTCTATATTTATTTGCCATATAGTTTCTTTTATTATTGATTTTTTTTCTTATTGAAGGATCAACAAGTTGACAAATCAAGTAATACTCAATAAATGTTGCTCAAACTTTAATGACATTGCTGCTACTGTAATTTAGGTATGTTGTCTCCATTTTCGTATTTTTATTCATGTTCGTTAGGTTCAATTGTCCAGACTTTACTAATGGCTATGTATGCTTCAATCATGCCAGGTTTTTTAATGTTGGATGATCAAGATGAACCTTTGAGAAGCTAAAGATGTTAGGTGCTCAAGTTTTTGAATGTAGCTTTTGATTAATATTTTGGGTGCTCAAGTTTTTTAATGTAGCTTTTGATTAATATTTTGGTCAAATTTTTGGGTAAATTACATGGTCCCCCAACTTTGAATCGATTTCCAATTGGTCCTCCAACTTCAATTTATAACAAGAACGTCCCTCATCTTTTATTTTCTTGCACGATTAGTCCTCTTGACCGGTGATAGTGGGTTTCCCGGTTGCCTTGCATACGTGGCCGACACGTCAGTCATTTCTTTCTCATCCATGTCATTTAAGTTATCCACGTCATTTAACACTTCAAACTAGGTAAATTACACGAATCGTCCCCCAACTTTGAATCGATTTCTAAATAGTCCTCCAACTTTGATATTATTACATGATTCATCTACTTGATCGATAAAAAATCGTCTCTCGATTATCTTGTGATGTGGCATAATAAAATATAATAAAAAATTTTAATTAACTGACATCACATAATAAAAAATATTATAAAAATTTCAGGGCGTAGACGAGCTAGCAAAGGAGGGGTGTCGGCCCCCCTCTCCAAGCTCGCCCTTTGGCGAGCTAGCATAGGGAGCGCCCCCCCCCCCCCCCTCCAAACTCGCCCACTGGCGAGCTTCGTACAAAGGGCGCTAACGCCCCCTCACAAGCTCATCGACGTCCCTAAACGATTCAAAGTTGAGAGAGTATAAAAAATAAAAATGATAGGAGCGCCGACGAACTCGCGAGGGGGCGTTAGCGCCCCTTGTGCGAAGCTCGCCAGTGGGTGAGCTTGGAGAGGGGGGCCGACACCCCTCCTCTGCCAGCTCGTCCGCGTTCTGAAATTTTTATAATATTTTTTATTATGTGATATCAGCTAGTTAATTTTTTTTATTATATTTTATTATGCCACGTCGCAAGATAATTGGGAAACGATTTCTTACCGATCAAGTGGATGAATCGTGCAATAATATCAAAGTTGGAGGACTATTTAGAAATCGATTCAAAGTTGGGGGATGATCCATGTAATTTACCCGGTTTGGAGCGTTAAATGACGTGGATGACTTAAATGATGTGGATGAGAGAGAAATGGCTGGCGTGTCGGCCACGTATGCAAGGTAACCGGAAAATCCACTATCACCGATCAAAAGGACTAATCGTGCAAGAAAATAAAAGATGAGGAATGTTCTGGTTATAAATTGAAGTTGGGGGACCAATTAAAAATCGATTTAAAGTTGGGGGACCATTCATGTAATTTACCCCAAGTTTTTGAATGATGAACCTTTGTAACCTTTTGAATGATGAACCTTTGTAACCTCCTTTTTGAAGTTCCATCTTGAGTAGTGAGATTATAACTCTTTTATTACTAAAAATTATATCACTTTCAAGAGAATGTTTTCTTTTCATGAAATCGTTCATTTGCACGATTAATTAATGTACATGAGCTCAGTGTGTATAGACATAGAAGTTTTGAGATCATAAATAAATCTCCAAGAAAGCATTCGATCTACAAGTTCCCAGCAGATTGGTGGTAATTGTGGATTACAACTTCGTGGATATGGCTCTCAAGATGCAAAATTTGACGATAGGCGTTAGTTTGAAAGCATCAGTTATGTGCACATTCATTAGTGTTATTGCTGCTACTCACATATTGAAGATCTAAGGAAAAAACTTGAGATCGCGAAACATAAGATGGCATTGTTCATCACAATTAGACATAAGTAAACATCGTACATAACATGAATCCATATAGCACGTCTACAAGTAGCATGTCATATAAACATGACCCATATTGCTACAGGAACAAACATTACAAAAAGGAATTTACAAAATGATTTCAACACATTCCTATTAATTCCAACTATGTCTTCTAGTTCATTTTTCGCTTCCATCCTATCGATTTTTCTCAGCAATCCGTTTATCAATTGTGTAGATCTTGATCCAAAAGGTTCATTCATCCACTCGAAGTATTGACATGCTCCTCGTTGTTGCAAGAAAGGAAGAAATCACAAACATAAACAACATATACCGCTTAAGAGATATCAACATCTATCTAATACAAAACTCACTCCGTAAAAATAGCATCCATAGAATCTCAACCAGTATTACGTTCAGTCCATGATGTTTTTAGTATTGCTTTTTGTAGGCAATAACACTTGGGTGGTGTCATCACTTTGCAAAGGAGACTGCAAACAAATAATCATTACAAAAGAAATGGCTACACCATGACACGAGAATAAAAATGGAACATAATGAGCCAGACTAAGAACCACACAGGAATAAAAATATGTATAATTTAGAGTATCAATTTAGAGAATCAAATGCATCAGCAAGAAATAAACATTCATTGTATTCATATACTGCTTGTATCACCACCGGAAAGCCATCATTTGTAGGCATCAAATCATCAATCAAGGCTGTGTGGCGAATCACGAACGTGAACAGTGAGGGAGAGGACCGATTGCTCTCTGTCCGACGGATAGGCTCTGTTTGGCGAAGGTCTATTTAGCGAAGTTTTGTCCAGCGAATAGGCTCATAGTAGCAACGACTCTCTATCTGGTAAAGGAGTTGTGAGTTCGTTGGGATGAACGAAGAACAGCAAAGGGAAGAGGAAGATCGAAGGCATTTACCGAGTTTGCCTGCAGTCGGCGTGTCTTCACCGAATAAGCGGCCCCCGTTATCTTCCAGTCGCAATCCTCAATAGATCAGCTCGTTGAACCCTGCAGCAGCCCTAAATCCCTAGATCGGTCGCGAACAACACCTTGAGATCGCCAGCAAGCAACACCTTGAGCACCTTGAGATCACCATTAAGCAACACCTTGAGATCACCATTAAGCAACACCTTGAGATCGCGATCATCGAAGAACTCGTCAACCATCGCAGACTATAGATCGCAAGCGCTCACCGGCCTTCGCGGACCGGACATCAGGAGCGCTTCGGTGAAGACAGGCCGCGTTGTAACAACCCTAAATCCCAAACACAAATCCTGAGCCCCCAAACACATGGACACAAATCGCGATCATCTAATGGCCACGCTTCAAATTCACCATTCGATGCGAGATCAACGGTCTAGATGTGCTCCGGAGGGATCCAGACTTTTGCTGCTCTGGAGGTGCATATTACCCATATATATATGATGAATTAATTTTTTTGAGTTTTGAATTAAAAATTAGTATTGTAAATATAAAATATAATATTTGCAATAAATAAAAAAGTATAAAGTATTAAATTTTTTAAAAAACATATTATTTAAATATAAAAATCGATTTTTAATAATTTATATTTAATGAAATATTGAAAATTTTAATAAAATAATAAATAATATTATATTAATTCTTTATTACTAATATTTTACATATAATAAATATTACATATAATATAGGTAAAAAGAAGAAAAAACTAAAAGAAAAAAGTTTGCAAAATAAAAAAAGTCACATTGTTTGAAAAAAAAAAAACAGAACCAGCAGAGCAGTTGGTGCGAAAGATTCCGCTCAGAAACCAAACTGCATGGATGCGTTTGGAGAACCACGACCGATAGCCTTAAGAATTACTAATCTTATGATTCCTGCGTATAAAGAAAACAAAGAGCAATCTATCTTTTTCTGGTCATATTTATTTGTTGACAATTGTATAGGTGGGCACGGGCGATCCAATTGTCCAGGCCCTAATTTAATTTTTCACTTCTTTTCTCTCATATCGTATATGATAGTCCGCTCTTGTTCCCCCAGTTCTACCGATCTTTCTTTGTCCTAAACTCGTTCGTATCACATGTTCAACTATTTGATTGGGATAATGTCAACTGCTTTTTATATTATAATTGCATATCTATAAAGTTTATTACCCAGAAATATGATCTGTGCATGACAACATATATATTTTTTTTTTCACAAGGTGCAATGGAGGTGTAAACTCAGAAAGAAGAAAATTGCACATATCAATTCATGATTGGATTAAAATATAATGGTACATAAGCATATGAATTATTTAATGATATCACCAATGACATCAATCATGCAGAATTATGTCATCTTTTTTTAAAATTAATATCCCTTCATCAGATTTTAATGTAACGATAAGTTACATGTGTAAAACCTTTCTTTTTTTTTCCATTTTATAAATTTAAACTAAATTCTAAGTATTTTAAAAATAAGAATAACCATGAATATGTCGCCATTTACTATTTTTTTTATTTGAACCGGAATGGAATGAAACAAAACTATTTCAGATTGAGATAAATAAAGAAAAAAAAAACTAGAATGAAATAAAACAAAAAAGAAAAAACTTTTGTGAATTTCACTTTCTTATCCATAGATTTTATAATTTCACAATCAAAGGATACGTAAAGCATACGCTCTTTGAATTGGTACGAGCGTCCATTTATTTTGTGACCATCGTCATCAACTTAACTCATGCCCTAAGTAATTAATGATACCATGAACCTCTATACATCTTAGGCAATCGACAAACCATGCATGCATCATACATGTGGCTCATCTTGGACATGGCAAGTTTTGAATTAATCACTCACCTTCACCTTCACCTTCACCTTCACCTTCACCTTCGTGCCATAATTAAATCATCTCATGGTGACTTGGTCATGTTTCGTGACAGTTGGGGGGCTGAGGCAAACATCATGAGCCAACTGCATGCTTCATTCTTATCAAATTAATTAATTGCCTCGAAAATGATAATTAAGTTTATTCTTGTTTAATTACTTCTTGTACGCCCTGTTTATTTAATACCCTGATAAAGTTGCACCATCTCGTGTTGTCTTTAATTGCATGCAATTGATGTGTTCCCACGAAAAATAAAAAAAAAAAAGTTAAAATCCCGAATCTTTTAGCAATAAAAAATACTATTGATGATAATAAAATGAAGAAAGGAAAACTACTTTATCCGGTCCTAGATATATGAATTTAGGGTGCCCTTAATGTCACTCCTCCAATTCTTATTGTCACTCCAAACTCATCATTTTACTCTTCATTTATTTTACAATTTTGCTATTAATTCTCTCTGTGTCCCCTCAACTTCCATCCAACTTTTCCTCTTTAATCATCACACACACTTTCTCTATTCGCTCTCCTGATACTATTAGTTATTTAATTAATGATATAAATTAAATTATTAAACAAATATATTAATTTAATTAATATGAAAATTATAATAGGACTAGACAAAAAAATTAAAATATATTTATTTCTTAAGATTATTAAATTTATGAGGAGTGTCCGTTGTTTTTTTATTTTTTTATTAATAAATTAATAATATTTTTTAAAGCAATTTGTTCAATCAATTATTTGTAGTTAAATAAATATTTTTTAAGATATGACAACGAATTAGATTGGATATAACACACTTCTTAACAAAAAATAAAAAACAATGACTAATTATTTTGAAAAATGATTACACTAAAAATAATTTATCTCTTCTCATTTCCACTTTATTTTATATATCATAAAATAATATTATATATTTAATCTTGTTGTAATTTATATATTAATTAAATTAATATGTTTGTTCAATAATCTAAATTATACTATTGATAAAAAATTAATTAATTGCATGAACCAATAGCATGAAGAAAGATATTGTAGAGAGTTAATGAGTATGAGATTATTTAATAAGCGTGATTGAGTGAAAATCAAGGAGACTCAAAGAGAGAATAATAAATAAAGTAAAATAAAATAAAAGGTAAAATGATGAGTTTGAAGTGGCATTAAGAATTTAAGGAGTGACATTAAGGACACCCATGAATTTAATGTTTATCCTCCCTAATTGTGGAGGGAGGATCATACTCCCTACTTTATCAATCGTCGGATGACAACTAGACGGACGATCAACTTCAACGCGGTTGCAGGTGTGGTTCATAGGTTGATGAGAAAAAATCGTACGGTTAAAGGTGATGACAGAAAGCCAACGTCCACGGATCAAAGACTTCATGAACGATTCCATTTTTCGTAAAATCCTTGTGAGAAGATGTTTCATCTCCACAGATTTGCGGCGTTCTCCGGCTCGTGCGGCCGCTGCTCGACCCTCATGAGCAATTCTCTGCAGTTTCACTTTGATCTCCTGCTTCTCGCACCACTGCTTCACCTCCGCAACGGCCTCCTATTTGTCGGTCGCTGCTCAACCCTCGTGGGTGATTCTCCACCTCCGTAGGTCGGCTCCGACCTCCTTGTCACGTCGTTGCTCCGCCTCCTTGACAATTCCGCAGATGTTGAGCTAACGGACCTCATTCGTGCATGGTAGAAAGCGAGGGCAACAACATATGGCGGCAGCTCGGCCCTCATGGGTGATTCTCCACCTTCGAAGATTCGCTCCGACCTCCTTGTCACGATGCCGCTCCACTTCCACGGCAACTCCACATATCTGGACCTCATTCGTGCACGACGGCAGCAACGAGGGCAACAACACACGACAGTCACATGGCACGGGGGCACTTCGTTCGCGCGATGGTAGCTCGTGAGGGTAACAACTGAACTAGGCAGGGTTTTTTAGTCTAACTGTAACAACACGATCAATGGTAAAAAAAAGATTAAAATGATATAATGATGAAAACGTAAGGCCAGTTCCTCCCTTTTTTTCACCTTTTGTCTTCTTTTGTGTTGTTCTCTTCTTCTTCTATTCTTCTTCTCTTCCTATAGTTGCTCTCTCTCCTTCCTCTCTTTCTCCCCACCGGCAGAACCTTCAACTGGTAGAACAAATCCGGCTGCCGGATTTGCTGTGGAAAGGGCAAGATCGATCGTCTTCCACTCCTCTATAAGAGGCGCCCGACTCCCCTCTATTTCCCCCTCTGCTATTTTGTTCTCTCCAAGCCGAGCTACAGCATCTCACTCGTACTTCTTCCTTCTCCGGTGCACGGGCAGTAGAGGGCGAGCGGACGGTGCCGGTGACCTTCTCCGGCGAGGGCGACGTAGGACTCGGAGAGGAACATCGATGCAGTAAGGACCCTGTTTCCTTCATCTATTTTCCCCTATTTTCATTGTCCGACCTTGCGCCTCGCCCATTTCGTCCCCTCCTCGATGAGCGGACAAGAACGGACACCGGCGACCATCTCCGGCGTTGCAAGGAGCAAAGTAGGACACAGACGAATCGCGTATGATTTCTCGACAGCGTCGTAGGAGGTACGTGAATTCGGGATCTTCTTCATAAGTCAAGATTCTTAACGAACGAAGCATGCCTGATTTAAACATCCATAAATTGAACCCTCGAATGTGAATGTACAATGCTCTATGAAATGATAACATGATGACTTTGCTGCGATGAACGAAAGAATGCATGTTTAATGGAATGATCTCATGTATGACTGAACCGAACTAAATGATGAGAACGTAGGATCTGATAGTAATTTCTGAGATGCATGTTCACTGTTGGATCTTCGTAGTGTAGACTTTAGTTTCATGTTTGTAATGCTAGTAACTTAGTCAATGTAGTTATGCTCTACCGGCGATCGTTGAAGAAAAACAAACACTCAAACATGTTTTATGACTCGACCGAACCCGGCCCGAGTTCCTCAAAACCCAGCCCGGGTCCTGTCCGACCACACCAGATTCCTCCGAGCACGGCCCGGGTCCGCCATGGATGCCGAGCTCGAGCTCGGGACGAACCAGGTGCCCGGACCGGGTCACCAATGACTCAGCCCGGGTTTGTCGTGGAGAAGACGATCGGGAGAGACGACCCTCCCGACTCGATCATCCTCCAAACTCGGCCCATGTGTGATCCAAACCCGGCCCGGGTTCTTCTTGGTTTCTCACCTTGATGGATCGAGCTCGCTTGAGGCCAACTCGGCATGGGTTCCCTTCACCCGACTCGGGTTTTGGCCCCAGATTTCTACGTTTACTATTTTCGACTTCGACTTATTTATGAAACCCACTGATTTGGTAACATGATAAACTTATGTTCATTGATCCTCTGATTTCTGTACAAACCCATGATTTTTACATGAAATATTATTATTGATCTCTCATCGGAAAATTATCGAAGTATGATTGTGATCTTCACGCCAAGAATGATAATGATCTCTCTTAAACCTTCCAATGCATGATTATGACTCTTATGAACATATTATAAATGATGATGATTCTATTGAACCTGATGATGAATGACTAAGAATTATGACATGATGAATAAGAATGATAAGCAACGGCAATCGCACCCCTTCGGTTGACCGATATGATTTCGACAGTTGACCCGTAACTCTCGGGCATCCGTCGTGTGGACTGAAAGTGATGACCTTCTTTATCTTAAATTTGATTTTTAAATGAACTTTCGTCCACTTGATTATTAAGTAAACAAAGACGAACATAAGATGATAATCTTTCTATGCCTTGATCAGTCCATGGATCGAAAGACAAGCCCATGTATGAGGAGGGAAGATGTTCCGGCCTCATAACAAGCCCTTCCTCATGGATTGACATTTTCTCTATCTAGGCGAGAGTTTCTCCCATACGGATGTTTCCGCCGGTGGCGAGGTCATCTAGCTCGACGGGGTTTCGTCGTGGCATTGATCACCCACGAACATATGATGTCTAGATAGCTGTATCACATTTTATGCAATGGTTTTCCCCTTAAAGATGAAGAGCTCTTCCAAAAATGAAAGATGGATGAATGATGAATGAACGAATGAAATCAAGCATGAAAGCAAGAAAGTATGAATGTATGAAAGTTAAGCATGGCAATGAATATGAAAATGTGTTTCCTCTTGTGATCATGACTTTCTCCTATGACATCGATACTATGATCTCTATTTATGCCATGACTGATGAAATCTATCCATGATGACTTGATCTTTCTCTTATGATGATTACACATTCTTTTCATGTTATATTATGATAGAACTGATTTATGATTTATATGAATCCGCACTTAACTTTATGCTAACGGTTGAACTTGCTCTTCTATGTGATCCCCACAGGTGCATGATGGTTATCCAGGAGGTGGTGATGCACGTGCAGAGGTCTCGGCAGGGGCTACTGTTGCATATGGTCCTCATGGAGCGTAGTAGTAGTTACTTACTTTATCATTGTATCTGTTAGTGTATCTTTAGTAATGGAACCTACCGAGTCCTTATGAACCGGAGTCGCTTCTTCATCTAGACTAACTTTGCATCTATGAGTCACTACATTTTTGGACGGAGGAGTACACCTTTTTTATTCTCGCACCGTGATTAGTAATGAGATTGTTCGCTCTCACATTGTTGCCTCCTATGAAGGCAAGTTGAAGTACTTTATATATCAGCTTCCGCATTTTTCCTTTACTTTGTCGTATTATTCTATTCATTTAGTCTTCCGCTATCTTTATTTAGTCTTCCGCTTTACATCTCCTTTATGTTGACCATCCGGTCCACAAAAGAGTCAAGAAAGAGGGAAAGAGTCAAAGGGTTAAGAGTAATGCCGCGGGAGGAGGTCGCGCCGTGTGGCGAGGCTGAGCCTCGGGGCGCTACACTAACACACGTTGCAATTGATTCACTTGAACCAGGAAATACGAGGCATTGCAGTTGATCAACCATCGAACACACATGGTTGTTAAATTAGGGAGGACGGTCCACCCTCCATAACTATGGAGGATAAATATTAAATCAGATCTTTGTTGGATGAAAATTAATCTGTGTTTTAGTAAGACTTCATCACCTGATCATGTAAACATATGACCTTAGAGCTTTTTCAAAAGGCTCATATTTATATATGTTATTAGTTACCATTAGGCTTGAAAATGGAATCAAAATTAAGACTTAAAATGGTACTAAACACAACCATCCAATTTGTGTCTTGTCTCTCCGCGAAGATTTTAATGGGGGTCCTCCCCCCATCCGCGCCCGTCGAATGGGGATCCGACGAGCGCGACTTTGAATTTTAGTTTTTTTAAATTCATTTTCTTTTTTTAGTTTTCTTTTTTTAATCCATTTTCGATCCGAGCTTTTTCCTTCACCCTCTCCCTCTCTCTTCTCACTCCCTCTCGCGCTCATCTCTCTTCTCCCTCCCTCTCTCCCTCCCTTTTCTCCCTCCCTCGCCTGGCGTCGGCGGCCAGATCTGGCCGCTCGGCGGCCGAATTTGACTGCGGGCGGCCAGATCCAGCCGCCCGCGCCAAATCCGGCAGATCGGCTGCCTCGGCGGCCGGATCTGGCTGCCAGCGGCCAGATCTGACCAATCTGGCGCGGGCGGCCGGATCTAGCTGCTCGGCGGCCAATCTGGCTGCCCGTGTGAGCGGCCAGATCCAGCCGCCCGCGTCAGATCTGATGAGGGCAGCCGTATCTAGCAGCCCAGCCGCTCTCGCCGAGGCCGCCACTCTCGCCCCCGTCCGCCGCTCTCGTCGAGGCTGCCGCTGCTCTCGCCCTCTCTGCCGCTCTCGCCCGCACTCCGCCACCGCCCCGCCGCGCTCCGCCACCGCCCCGCCGCGCTCCGCCACCGCCCCGCCGCGCTCCGCCACCGCCCCGCCGCGCTCCGCCACCGCCCCGCCGCGCTCCGACCCCGGCCCGCCGCGCTCCGCCATCGCCCCGACATCGCCCCGCCGTGCTCCGACCGCTCCGCGGCGCTCTGTCACCGCCCCGCCGCGACCACATCGCCGTGCCGGATCCTCGCATGCTGTCGCCGCCCCGACGCCGCCGGACCCTCGCATGCCGCCGCCGCCCCGACGCCGCCGGACCCTCACATGCCACCGCCGCCCCGACGCCGTCGGACCCTCGCACGCCGTTTGTCGTGATTTTTTTTATTTATTTAGGATGAATATTGTCGAAGCTTGTGATCGCATCGAGAAGCCTCGTCGAGAATGGGAATGTAATTGATTGTTTATGTGTCGATGTATGAAAAATGTAATTTGAGAATGTAATTGATTCATGTCGATGTATGAAAAATGTAATTTGAGAATCATTGGAATGTGTATGAAATCGACATGTAACTGATTCATCATCTGTCATATGTATCACATATTCGCGGAAGCTCATAACCCTCGGAACGGACGCTTGTATCACATATCTTCGGAACGACGTTTGTATTACATAACCCTCGGAACGGACGCTTGTATCACATATTCTCGGAACGATGTTTGTATCACATATTCTCGGAATGATGTTTGTATCACATAATCGGAACGACGTCAAGCTCATAACCTTTAGATACGACGACGTACGTTTATATCACATTACAACATCAACATGAATCAATTATATTTCCAAATGTAGAACACATTACAATGAAATCACATTTTTCATAAATCAACATTGGCATGAACACATTAGAAACGCATTCCAATGAATCAATTACATTCTCAAATTACATTTTTCATACATCGACATGAATCAATTACATTCTCAAATTACATTTTTCATACATCGACACATAAATAATCAATTACATTCCCATTCTCGACGAGGCTTCTCGATGCGATCACAAACTTCGACAATATTCATCCTAAATAAATAAAAAAAATCACACGACAGGCGGCGTGCGGCGGCGGCATGTGAGGGTCCGGCGGCGTCGGGAGGGGTCGGAGCGCGTCGGGGCGGGGTCGGGGCGGTGGCGAAGCGCGGCGGGGCGGTGTCAGAGCGCGACGGGACGGTGGCGGAGCGCGGCGGGGCGGGCGGAGCGCGGTGGGGCGGGGTCGGAGCGCGACGGGGCGGTGGCGGAGCGCGGCAGGGTGGGCGGAGCGCGGCGGAGGGGGTGAGAGCGGTGGCGGCCTCCCCTTGTCAGATCTGACGCGGGCAGCCAGATCCGGCCGCCCGCGCCAGATCGGCCACCGAGTGGTCAGATCTGGCCGCTGGCAGCCAGATCCGGCCGCCCGCGCCAGATCGGCCGCCGAGCGGCCAGATCTGGCCGCTGGCAGCCAAATCTGGCCACCCGCGCCAAATCGGCCGTCGAGCGGCCAGATCTGGCCGCCCGTAGTCGGATCCGGCCGTCGAGCGGCCAGATCTGGCCGTCAACGCCGGGCGAGAGAGGGAGAGAGGGAGGGAGAAGAGAGAGGGAGAGGGTGAAGAAAAAAGCTTGGATAAAAAATGGATTAAAAAAAACCGAAAAAAAAGAAAATGGATTTTTAAAATAAAGCTAAAATTCAAATCTCACCCGTCGGATGGTCCTTTTATATTTCTCCATAACAATCGATATTGATTTTTCTAAAATAATAAATAAATACATAACATCCTGGAGTAATAATAATATATTTAAAAGTAACTTACTTGATCAATTAGATAACGGCCGAGCATCAAGTTTTCGTTGTGTGTAAAAGCTAATAAATTCCACTAATCCAATTTATTCCAATCTTGACTAAAAAAATTTGTTCTGATATAGATTCATTGTAATTGAATATTTAATTAGTTAAGAAGAACAAATGATTTTAATTTTTTTATTTTTAGATTTGTTGAAGTATCGACAAGTTCAAGTATATAAAATGTCCAATTTGATGATTCGACCTCAATCAATTCTTCTCGTAGGCCAGGTTGAAGTTTGACCGAAATTTGATTTGTCCATACGATAGGCACAACAGACTAGCGGGATTGTGTCTCAAGTGGTTCACTAGGTGCTATTAGCCACAAGTTCGATTATTGGAGTAACTACTTTGATCAGGAGAATGAATATTTATCATTCTTTCACCTTGCCTGAAAAAAAAAAGATCACATAAAATATAACTAATTACAAATACAGGCAATTTAGATAACTACCCATTTGCTTCCTTTTGAATAAATTTAGATAACTATCCATTGGAGTAATAATGATGGAGTTTAATGCCTACCCCAAAGCACTTAAATCCGCAAGCCGTGACATAATACTATCGATCAAATTCTTATAGCGGAAGCATCATATTATCATTATAAAGTTATCACACTATTGTTCATACACACATATTTAAACTCATAGCAAATACACACTCTAGTTCAAAATCATACATTCAAAACAGTTTCTAAAACATTTAACTTTTACACACCATATAACACATTAAGAGGAGTCACACATCTTCACAAAAAGACATCAAGAGATTAAATCTTCAAAAATGCTTCTAATCCGATAGGGGATTTCCAAGCACGACCACATGACTAGTCTACTGATATGAAAAGTGTTAAAATAACATTATGAGCATACAACAGCTTAGTAAGTTGAAAACTCATAACCTATGTGTTACCACCTATTAGATTCAGGTAAATTAATTTAACATTTGAAAAACTTATAGGAAACAAGCTGGCATCTTATTACTTATGAACAATTGTCATATTATGAATGACACTACATCAACTAGTCTCAATGAAATAACATCTTTAGCATATCATATAGTGCCTCACATATTTGTTTCATTTCATATAACATTTCAAATATCATATTATGTATCATATCATATCATGTATCATATCATATCATATTATATCATATCATGTCATGCCATATCATATATCATATTATATCATATAACATGTCATGTCATGTATCATATAGTATCATGTATGCACGTATGCCTAATGCACATGTCATATTACCAACTGGTCAGAGAAACATATTACCCAGTAGGGTTTCATATTATCCCAAATCATGTGGTACATTTCCTGCAAAAGACATATCATCCATGACCAGAGGCCTCGTATCATCCCGTAGGACATCATATCATCCATGCCGATGAACATATATTATCCCGTAGAATACCATATCATCCTATGAAAATGGGATACCTTTCCTGCATAAGACATATCATCCCGACAGAGGAAATGCAATGCATGACAGATAAGATGCATAATGCATGCATTAACCATATCATATCATTTAGAACACATATCATATAATTGCATTAAAGTAAGCCACTCACTTTTTGATCATATAGAACATATAGTCATATCAAATGACATTCCAAAGACATAACATGAGCTATAACAATGATGGATTATTTCTATTGCACCTTAGTACACTAGGAATTCATGTGGTGCTGAAAATATCATGCATAATAATTAGTAAACATGTGATATTAATACTATCATAATTTTACATCGTAACGATCTTTACGAAGCCTAATCCTCTGAAATTTACTATTTAAGGTATATTGTATAAGGGATCTAAAAATTTTATCAAGACAACTATATTCTTCACCTACCTAGTTTATTGACAGATTGAGGGGTGTCGGGTGTAAAAGTCATAACTTCTATAATACTTTCGATAATTAAGTAATTATAATTTTACATGAATCTATACTCCCCAAGGTTTAACCCCTATAAATCCCATAATTTTATTACTCATATATGATTCTAAAAACATCCAGATATTTGCCTGTTCTCTTCTTCTTTTCTATTTTAACAAACTGGGTGATGTTTGCTTTAAAACTCATAACTTTCTCTTTACAAGGTCTATAAAGGTGATTCCACTTGTATTACAAAGAGGCCTTTAACATCTTTCAGAAATATAAATATCATTTATTAAAGATAAGTATTTAAATTACCATAGCATTTACAATTCGGACTACTCATCACAGAAAATAGAAAGGGCGACTCAGAATGATCAATTCATAACTTTTCATATATACAAATCCAATTAACCTGATTCTAGAGCCTATAGCAAGTAGACTCAATTAGGGCTCATCCTACGAAATTTCATAATTTTTTACACACTCTAAGATGCCGAGAACATGTTGACAACTTTCGGATAGGGTTTAATGTCCAACAAAGATGAAACTTCATATTGGAGAACTATGGTTTGTTCCACACACAAGAACATGGACATACAAGCACTAAGAGATCTCTTGGAGGCTTAGAAGAATATATTTTCATCTGAATTTCATAGGAATAATTCATAGGGAAGGAGTAGACAACTTACCCAATAGAAAGCCCTAACAAGTAACCCTTGATTTCCTCTTCCTTTCTTCTTATTTTCCTTAGCCTTGGTTGCTGCCTTGCTGAAGTCGAATGGGTGTTCCAATGGGGTAAAGAGATAAGATTTTAGGTTATATATATCTTGGATACCGACCTAAAGTTGGTTGGAAGTGAGTTTTCAACTTTGCCCTTGGAGTTCACCTTATTTATTTATTCATTTACTTAAGAAGTAAATGGGTTATCATTTATCCTATTATTTATTTTATTTATTCATTTACTTAAGACATTACATGTAAATAAGAAACTATCCCCCATTTGAATTCAAATAAAATATTTATAAACTTAAATTCCAAAGGAATCGAAATCCAATTTTTTGTCCGAAGAACAAAATCGATGGTTTTTCTGATTTTTTGATTTTGCGCTATCATTTAACCTAATGAAGACTTTACCTAAAAATTATTAAAAATCATATTTAACATATATTATCATAGGAGAACAATTATCGAGACTTTAATTTTCTTAATTCTAATATTTTTTAAAAGTCATTTTTCCTTGTCCTTAGTCATTTGTCATCAATTCCAGATGTTGGATTGATGCACATATGCTAACACACTTATCATAATACATTTCAATCATGTAATCTATGATTAATTTGTGTAATCTTACATGAAGCAAATCGTGCAGAACTATTATGAAAAAAGTATTTAACTCTAATGAATTTTACTCCTAAAATTAAGTTACCAAACCATGATCCATCAAATGAGTATTAGTGTGGTCAATTACTTTGAAAAAAAAAACCATTCTAAAATATCTTGCCTCATATTTACACACAGTAGTTCTATTGAAATGGTCGATTGGTGCAACATAAATGGCTAGAAGTGTTTCAAATACATATTTTGGAGAATGTTTCTTAAAATAATTGATCGGTAATATAAGAATTTTGACTTCTACACTTTTTTCATTCACTTCATTTGTACTTTCATACAAATTCATTTCTACAATTCTATATAACATAAATAATCTAAAGGCATGAACTGTGTGGGCATTTTTAACATGGACTACATCCTGAATTTCAATTATATGAATTGGATGAATGCTATGTGCTTCTAATTTGATTATAGAATAATCTCAAATTTTTATTATTTGTCATGATGGAAAAGTGTATTCACACAATTGTTCTTCTCGTAAAACTCTTTCAAGAGCTTATGTTGTGGAAGGATGTTGGTGGTGGTTGAAAGATCTACTGAGCACCATGTTATAGTTCTCATCCATGAATTTAATTCATGCATTAAAAGAATAACTGTCACTCAAGAAAACCTCTTGCGCTCCCCTCTTTTTATCAAGTGGACATGTACAATTTATCAATAAAGTTCATAAATGCTGAGTTTAAGTTATCATTTGTTGATGACATGATGAATTTGTTGAATAGTGTTGATCTAGGTTTCCACATCATTGATGTAGCGTTAGTAGTAATAGTAGTAGTAGTTAAATAGCATGCAATCAAATATGATTCAGATTCATTGGATGCATATTGGTTGTACAATTTTTGGTTGTTAAGAGTATTAAAATAAGTCAAGAATGGTTTACCAAATTTTATTATTGCTCTTATGCTTTTCAAGAGTATAGGAATCATCATCCTTGAAGTTGGTTGGACTATTAGGAGAATAACTCTTAGTCGGAATCTCTTGCACTCCCCTTTTTTTGTTAAGTTGAGAAGCATCACATTCTATCTCTCGATATGAGGAGTTGAGCTTCCGATTTGTCATCAAACAAGTTCTTCACATTGTTAATGTGGTTTTGCACCCATCTCTTTGTAAATTAGATAGTCGCATCGAATTTTAGTTGATATCATTTGTCATCAAATGATAATGTTACTAGGATCAATAACAATAATGATGTCAGCACCTCCCCCGTTGTTTATCCTAGTGAACTTCACATGAATATAATGAATTTGGGAACCTTTTATATTACTATGGTGGTCAAAGTTGACTTATTCGTTGAAATATTTAATGTAAATTTTCTCCAGATCAGAAGGGAATGTGTCATGAATGAAAAAAATATTAATAGAGATGACAAAAAGATCGAACTTTAATAGAAAGAAAGATGAATAAATTTCTTAAGAAGATTTTAATCCAAACTCACATGATCCGACCAAGGTAGCTACATTAATGGTTGATGATGAATATAATTATCTTCGAACAATCAATCATCTCTATTATTAGTATCTCTTAGGTGATGGTCTTATCTTCCTCGATAATTGAGTGACATTGATGTGTCCTCTTGCTCTCCATATCAAACACTAATGCTTCTTGATTTAATATGAATCAATACTATAAACACATAACATTTTTCAATCTTTGCATGAATAAATTTGATAAAATTCTATATGAATTCACCTATCCATAATAAACATAAGCTAGTTAGTCTTTTGAATAATAATAATAAAATATGTCAACAATGACCAAATTATCATACCATTCAAATTGATTCACTTGAATGTTGTTAGTGCTCTTGTGCTTTACAAGAGTATAGGAACAATGATCGACATTCATCAACTCACTTAGACATTGGAGAGGAACAACTACCTTAAAAGGTAATATTCTGCACTCCCTTTTCTTGTCGAGTTGAACAACATCACATCCAATGTCTCAATGAAGTACAAAAATAAGGAGTTACACTAATCATTTGTGGATGATATGTCAAATCAATGAATATTGTCGAGCAAGCTTTCACAATGTTGATGTGGTCGCATCCATGCCTTCAAAAATTGGAGATTAACATCAATTCTTGAGTTTATTGTTAAATAATAATGCTTATATGTTCAAACTAATTTCTTCAATGCCTTCTCCTCTCTTATTACAAATATGATGAAATGGAGAGCCTTCATGCTATGATGCAACAACTCCCAAACTTTAGGAAGTGTGAACTGGTCATTAAGATATCTAACATAAAATATCTATAGATCGGTGATGAATGCACCGGGAAGGAGAATGTTAATAGCAATAATAATAAGGGCAAATAATATTTACAAAAAGAATGACAAAGAAGTTTAATTCGAAGGAGATTTACTCCTAAATGACCTTGACGAGGTGTCAAATATAATTATTTTGAAATTGTTAGTATTCTTGATTATTAGTATCTCTTAAATTATGGTCTAGTCTATCTTTCTCCACAATTTGGTGATTGATGTGTCTATCATTATCTAGTGAAACATGAATACCTCTCAATTCAATAACAATAAATGCTATAAGCACATAATCTTCATCAATCTCACACACGAATAGAATCAATAATATTGTATATGAATTCATCTACTAGTGAAAAACATCATTCATAGATACAACTGATAGAACTAATCTTCTAATTAATTAACTAATATATAATAAATAAACCACCAAATGATCAAATCATGACAAATAGTTAATGAAATGTTGTTAGGTTCTTATATACATGAGTATCAAAGTGGCCAATCATTTTGGGAAAATGATCGATCATTTTAAAATGCTATTTTTTCTCAAACTTTAGAATAATTAGTTCTAGTTAAATAGTCTATCAATTCAACATTAGTAACTACATATCTCTAGTACTATGCGTTTTGAATGATCAATAGTGTCAAAATTTTGACACGTACATATTTTTTTCGAAGATTTTCTTGTATTTCAAGACAAAATAATTTCTAGATATAATTGGGGTGTTTGGTATTAGAACGTATGTAAGAATAGGAGTCTTGCTCTTATTTTTGCATCCAAACACCCTTAGAACAAATTGTTCCGATCAACTTTTCGAACTTCAAAAACCACCTCAAAACTTGTAAAAACCACCATCAGTTGTTCTTAAAATGAGAACAATATATTCTTACATGTGGTAGGAACATTTGTTCTTAAACTTTCTTGATGCAACCAAACAAAAAATAAATTTTATCATAAAAATACGTTCACTCTTGTTCATTCCACAAGAACAAAAAAAGAATATTCTTGATAATTCTTACATCTATTATTCTCCTATAAAACACCCCTCAAAATGTTTTCTTACAACTAACTGTTGGATCTAAGTTTTACTGACATATTAAATTATATTTTGATGATACAAATCTCGAATGAGTAAAAATAAAATGCTAAAAATTTTAAAGAAAAAGAGATAACTTTATGCACTACATTTGATTAAATAATTGGCACTGGTATTAGTTTTGGATAAATATGGAAGTAGAAAATTCTGTTAGCTTTCCATAGACTCCAAGATCATCTAATTTGGATAACTGTGCAGAAAGTTATGCTCAAAATAGTGCAGGGCGATCAACCTGCCGATCGAAATTATGAAGGCCGGTCGAGACAGTCCGGTCGACCGATCGGAGATACCGGTCGACCAATCAACTGAACGGGAGAAAATCAAAACTGCGAGACTCTACCGGTCGAGATATCGGTCGATAGTCCGGTCGACCGACCAAGTGTTGAAGCTGCAAAAATGACCGCAACGGTCATATAGACCGGTCGACCAGTTCATTAATGCGATCGACCGATCAGCTGTGGCAAATCAGAAAAATGAGCCAATGGTCATACAGACCGGTCGATCAGCCCATAAATGCGGTCGATCGGTCCATTACTGAAATGAACAGTAACGACTATATTTTGAGGAGAATATTGTGGTATTATTTCTGGACGAATTTTTCACACACCAGAGCCTATAAAAGGAGTGCCAAGGCGAGAAGCAAAGGCATCCAATCTAAGCATTGAAGCAAAACTTCAAGAAATCAAAAGGAGATCATTTCTCTTGAAGTTATCATTTTAGAGCCTTCTTTCTTTCTCTCTTCTCTTCTTGTGAGTGTTCTATTGTAAAAGAGAGAAACGATTCTTCAGAAATATTGTGAGAGCTCCTGTGTAAAAGAGATTCCAAATCTTACCTCTTGAGCTAGAGAAAAGATTAGCTTCATAGGAGGAGAGGTTGTCTTGCCTCTCGAAGCGGAGAAAAAGGTGGTTGTATAAAGGGCTTTCTTCCTTGCCCCATTTGAAACAAAGGAAGGGATTAGTGGAATCTCTGACGGTTTCGAGGTCGAGAAGTCGGAGCGGGGACGTAGGCTAAGGTGTGGTCGAACCTCGTCAACAACCCCCCGTGTTCATTGTGTTTGATTTCTCTCACTCTATCTCCCTCTCATATTGTGTTTATGATCTGAATTTCAAAGATTTTAAGAATCAATTTTGTGCTTCCGTGATGACTTTTGTGAAATCGATATTTTCGGTTAAACACCAATTCACCTCTCCCTCCCCCCTCTTGGTGCCCTTTGGGATCCTACAATTGGTATCAGAGCGGGTTGCTCTTGTTTTGATCTTTTGAATATTTTTATTTTCAGATCTAATCATTTTTTTTAAGATTCAATCATTTTTTTAAGATTTAACAATTTTAAGAGCTATGGCATCAAGTTCATATATTTTTGCCGAAGGACAATCAATTAGTCGTCCTCCCTTTTTAAATGCATCAAATTTTGGATATTGAAAAATTCGGATCCAAGCCTACATATGTTCTATTGATATAAACATGTGGGATATTGTCGAAAAAAGCTATTACTTACATAAAAAATTGCCTTCCGAACATGACGAAAGATATAAAGTTTTTTCGAAATTTCATTGGAAAGAAAAGAACATTTTTTTATTGTGCTTTGGATTCAACGGATTTTAATCGGATTTCTAGTTGTGAAAGTGCAACCGAAATTTGGAAGAAACTTATTACCACTTATGAAGGAACTGATAAAGTCAAAGAATCTAGATTGAATATTCTAAATCATCAATATGATTTTTTCAAAATGTATGATAATGAATCTATAAATGATATGGTTGCTCGATTTAATGATATTGTGAATGGCTTAGCCTTTTTGGGCGAGCCGAGAACTAATCCAAAAAAAGTAAAAAAGATTCTCAGATCTCTCTCCTCCCGTTGGTATACAAAAAGGACGATGATAGAAGAAAAAAATTTGAACAAATTGAATTTTGACGATCTAATTGGTTCACTTCTAACCTATGAGATCGGAATTCAAGAAGAAGAAGAATCAAATGCTCCCAAAAAGAAGGCATTGACTTTGAAAGCAAGCAAAAGTGAAGATGACTCGAGTGAAGAAGAAGTAGATGAAAAGATACTCGCTCTCTACTCAAGAAAACTCGATAAGCATATCAAATTAGTGAAAAAGAAAGAAAAGAATGTGAAGCCTACCCGAAGATCATACAAAAATCGCAAAAAAGAGATATCTCATAGAAGAAAGAAGAAAAGACATGATGAGTCAAGTGAAGATGAATCAAGTGAATCATCAAATTCGTCCAGCGAGGATGCATATCTAAGCTTAATGACACATAATGATGAGGTATCATCCAACTCTTCTTATTGCTCTAGTGCTGATAGTGATAATGATGATGAGGGTGATAATATCAATTTTGACGTGTATAAGGAATTTTCTTTCTTAATTAAAAAATATCTTATTCTTAAAAAGAAAAATAAAAAATTGATGGATGACTTTCATATTATAAAAGATGACCTTGAGATTTTGAAAAAGAAAAGAGATGCTTGTCTAATTCATAATGAAACCTTAATGAATGATTTTCATATTATGAAAAATGAGTTTGAAATATTAAAAGTAGAAAATGATACATATTTTATGGCAAATGAAAATCTTAAAAATGAAATTGAAACTTTGGAAATAACACATGCATGTGAAATTGTAAAACTTGCATGCTCTTTAAAAAAAGAAAAGAAGGAAAATGCCTTTTTGAAAAATATAGCTATTTCTCATGTAACAAAAAATAATCCTAGAAAACACTTTGGACACGAAAACTCTTATTGGAAATCTAATCATACATATGATAGAAAATCGCATATTACATGTTTTACATGTGGATTTAATAGTCATTTTGCATATCAGTGCAAAATAAGAAAATCTTCACAAAATGGCATGATTTGGATTCTGAAAGAAACAACATCTAACAAAATAGGACCAAAAAAAATTTGGGTACTAAAGATTACATAATCATTTTTGCAGGTGTGCCTCACATACAAAGGACAAGTGGAATTAAAAATGTAAAGGTACAAAGGTTATGGTAAAAGTATCATTGATCGCATTCTTATATTTCTTAAGTGATTAGGCATATTCTTTCAATTCAAAAATTTCAAAATGATTATTTCTTTGAATGAAAAGAGAGAAACAAAAGAAAATTAGTCATAATGATACGGAGAACATGTTAAAACTTTAAAACTTTATTGTTGTATCAAAGTTTTATGCCATATTTTGACTCGTAAATATATACTTGGATTTCATCAAATTGACTTCATTTTACCATTATAAAATAGTCATAAATTCAGGGGGAGTCATGTTTTCAAATCCTTATGTTGAAATACTCTCTACATGTCTATTATATGACAAAAGGGGGAAGAATAAATTTTTTATTAAGGGGGAGTTACATATGATTTCTTATATGCTTCATATATATAAATTATTCTTTTTGATGAAACAAAAGGGGGAGAAGTATAGGAGAAATATGATCTGAATATCATTTTATATGAAGAGTACCTTACAATTAATATTTATGTGAATATCTACCATTGTAAGGAAAGCTATGTGTTAGGAGGAGTAAAATTGTTTTTACAAGAATTTTACAACTTTTTTGCAATTTATATATTTTTCATATTTCTCGATTTGTCTTCATAAAAAAGGGAGACATTGTTGGATCTAAGTTTTACTGACATATTAAATTATATTTTGATGATACAAACCTCGAATGAGTAAAAAAATGCTAAAAAATTTAAAGAAAAAGAGATAACTTTATGCACTATATTTGATTAAATAATTGGCACTGATCTATTTAGTTTTGGATAATTGTGGAATATCAGAATTGTAGAGAATTCTGTTAGCTTTCCATAAACTCCAAGATCATCTAATTTGGATAACCGTGTAGAAAGTTATGCTCAAAATAGTGCAGGGCAGTCAACTTGCCGGTCGAAGTTATGAAGGTCGGTCGAGACAGTCCGATCGACCGATCGGAGATACTGGTCGACCGATCAACTAAACGGGAGGAAATCAAAATTGCGAGACTGTACCGGTCGATAGTCTGGTCGACCGACCAAGTGTTGAAGCTGCGAAAATAAGCGCAATGGCCATATAGATCGGTCGACCGATTCATTGATGCGGTCGACCGATCAGCTGCGGCAAATCAGGAAAATGAGTCAACGGTCATACAGACCGGTCGATCGGTCCATAAATGCAGACGACAGGTCCATTACTGAAATGAACAGTAACGACTATATTTTGAGGAGAAAATTGTAGTATTATTTCTGGATGAATTTTCCACACACCAGAGCCTATAAAAGAAGTGCCAAGGCCAGAAGCAAAGGCATCCAATCCAAGCATTGAAGCAAAATTTCAAGAAATCAAAAGGAGATCATTTCTCTTGAAGTTATCATTTTAGAGTCCTTTTTCTTTCTCTCTTCTCTTCTTGTGAGTGTTCTATTGTAAAAGAGAGAAATTATTTTTTAGAAAGATTATGAGAGCTCCTGTGTAATAGAGGTTTCAAATCTTACCTCTTGAGCAAGAGAAAAGATTAGTTTCATAGGAGGAGAGGTTGCCTTGCCTCTCGAAGCGGAGAAAAAAGTGATTGTGTAAAGACCTTTCTTCTTTGCCCCATTTGAAACAAAGAAATGGATTAGTGGAATCTCCGATGGTCTCGAGGTCGAGAAGTCGGAGCGGGGACGTAGGCCAAGGTGTGGCCGAACCTCATCAACAATCACCCGTGTTCATTGTGTTTGATTTCTCTCACTACATCTCCCTCTCATATTGTGGTTATGATCTGAATTGCAAAGGTTTTAAGAATCAATTTTGTGCTTCCGCGATGACTTTTGTGAAATCGATATTTTCGGTTAAACACCAATTCACCCCCTCCCCCCCCTTTGGTGCCCTTTGCGATCCTACACTAACAAATCATAAGATACAATATTAATTTCTTGGTGATGAAAATGAATTTATATGAAAATACAAAAAAAAATCAAAGTGTATGAAATACTACTCATTAGCTACTTTAAGAATCGACCTGCAATATATGGCATGTGGATATTAATGTTGCATCGGTTGACCATTTCAATTAAATTATTTGACCAAAAAAATTAAGGTATAAAAGATGTTATTCATTGCATTAATATAGTTGACTATCTTTTAAAATTATTGACCCTTTTAATATTTCTATAAAGAACAAAGTGCACTACTCGTATTCAATCAATCAATCAATTATTATTATTATTATTATTATTATTATTATTATTATTATTATTATTATTATTATTATTATTATTATTATTATTATTATTATTATTATCATCATCATCATCATCATCATCATCATCATCATCATCATCATGATCATCATCATGATTTCATTTATTTATTTATGTAAATATTAATTTATTTTTCTTATATATACACGAAACATGCTCTTCTTTTGGAAGATGAATTCTTATAAAATGCATTGATGAATGTCATTTGCTTCTAATATCGATTATAGAATTAAATGCTATTGACATTAATTAAGTATCATGATTTGAGTCATTTGACAATTGAACAATGTCCACAACTTAAATTCGTCACGATAGTCACAATTGTTCTTCTAAGATCATTTGAAGCTGCCTTCACCACAAGGTGAGAATGTTGATGATCATAAATTTGATCAGCACCTCAAAAAAGTCATCATCAAGTCAGTCAAAACTTTTAAGGTGAACAACAATACAATAGGCAATATCTTGCACTCCCTTTTTTCGTCAAGTTGAGAACATTATGTACAATGTCTAAATGAAATCTCTAAGTGAAGAGTTGATTTTATCAATTTTCAACATGTCAAATTTGCCAAATGGTTCCAAGCAAATTTTTGGCATTGTTGATGTGATTTTGCATCCATATCTTTGAGAATTAAATATTAGCATCAGAGTGTAAGATATATAGCATTGTCCATTGTCAAACAATTATGGTTTTACATACAATAACTATCAACAATGCCTATCGATTATCTCCATAATTTTTCCTCCACCTTTTTATCCAACAGAACTTCACAATGATGCCTCCTACATTATGATGGTGGACCTTTCTACTTAAGAAAAAAATAAGTGGCAAACTACAATCTCTATAATAAGTGTCTAAATGAAACATCTAATGTAAAATTTTCTAGATCAAGGTGATCAAACTACAAAGGAGAAAGAGATTAATTAATATTATAAAAAGATCGATGAATGTCTATAAAGAAAGTGATGAGAAATTATTTTGGAGATTATAGTTTCAACAATCCTGACCTAATCAAGGTAGGTGCATCAAGCTGACATGTTGTCGAAAATTGCTATTTTCTAGTTGTCATTAATCTCAATTATTAGGATTCAAGTATGATTTAGTTATCTTTGACCATAATTAAACAACATTAATTATCCTCTCATCATCCAACATCAAACAATAATCCTTCTAACTTCAATGAATCACTATAAGAACATAACATTTATCAGTCTATACATGACCAATTTTAGTTATATCTATAGGAATGCATCTATTAATCATGCATAGTTGATGTTGTTAATGATGATAACACTAATAATAAGTTAACAATGATCTAATTGAGTGACCATACAATGTTGAATTATGGACTAAATGTGGTTAGTGTTTTACAAGATTATCATAGCGGTCAATCATTTTAGACACATCCTTTTTGTTATGAAAAGAGAGAGAGACATCGCACAAACGCAAAAACACAAAATTTACGAGGTCCACCTTAAACTAGGCTACATCCTCGGGCGACGGCAATGATGCAAAATAATCCACTCATCGTGGAACTTATATAGGGAACTCCAATACAAAACAAAATAGGAAACAAATCCTAAAATTATTTAAGTTTTGGGGGCTCCGCCCCCGAGCCCCGTAAGGGAGGATTCCCCTCAGGCTCGCTGTTCGGACAGCAAGATCCCGTATGGGACAGGAGACTTCGTTCCATTGCTGAAGCACCTAATTAACATAGGGGCTCATCTAAAATTACAACTGAGTTTAGATTCAATGCATTATCAACACTTTCTCTGTTAGACTTTCAAGAAAGTTCTAATGAATGATCCATCAATGCAACATAGGTAGTTATAAACCTCTTTTGCTATATATGATTGATTCTTTAAATGGTCAATTGATAACATTAAAATTTTAATTCCTAAATTTATTTTTGAACTATTTCCTTTGTACTTTTGTGCATATTTTCACACAAATTTATGTTTAGAACTTTATAATTCGCAAAGAATCTAAAGGCACTCTTCGTGAGCAATTTTAGCATGGATTGAGTTGTCACGGACGTGCTCCACAAATATCATTTAAACATAATCTTACTGTTAATTAGTAGTTTAAGTAAGTTTAGATGCTTATATAGTCATGGTTGCATGTAGCAATTAACCCTTGGATTAAAGCATAATCAAAATTAAATTATCGATAAGCATTATAAAGAAATTATATAAGATTATTAAGAATAAATTATAATAATTGTAAATATTATAATAAACATATTTAATTATGATTAACTAATGTTAATTAGAAGTTTAACACTAATTTTTAACCAAATAATATGATTGGACCTCCATTTCAACCAATAGGATTTCAAGTAGCTGAAGAAGGCAGCTCACCAACTTCTTAGAAAATGATTTTTCCAAACTGTCATATGATGTGTTAAAATTCTGGAGAAAATATATAAATCATTTATTCATATTATCTGCAAGCTGAAAATTTTCCAAGACCAGATCAGTTGCCGAACAGCCTGAGGAAATTCGACAAGTTCGCTAGGTTAGGGTGAATCTGCGGATCCGAAACTGACCTACAACTTCATAAGCTCATATCTTCGTGAGTAGTTCTTCATAAATCTTGAAACATATCATTATTCATCCTCCCGATGTTAGCTTTCCATGACCACAAGATTCATACAAAAAGAACTTCTGTAGAGGAAATTATGAACCGAGAATCGTAGGTCGCTCACTCTGTCCCGAGTCAGAGACAGATCCGCCTTGTAGATTAGGGTATGATTAGGGTAAATAGAATTAGGGTTTGAAATTTATACATGTTAAAGTATGCTTCACAAGGGTTCCGTGAGAAGTGGAAGCATCCAATTTGGATGTGTAGAGGCGGAGAAATAAATTTTTCATTTCATAGTGAGTCTTCTGTCAGATTCCAGGACATTGACAGATTGCGACCCGAATTAACTATTTTTGTTATAAGTCTATATAGCGAGTTAAATTCTTTAATTTTTATGACAAAATACTAATGAAGTCTATTTTTCAGAAAAATTATGCCCTAGTTAAATGGACAAGTATGAAGAAATATATAAATCAATATTTCAGTGACACACAGTCTGCCAAGGCACAAACCCTAGGTCAGATTGCTTGGGATGTCCTAACTTACTCACTTGGAATTTGATAATGATATTTGGGGATTGGAAACCTTAGTATGTCTAGTTTCTAATTAATCTAGAATCATAATATTTGCCCATGTGGTTAAGAAATTATGAATTATTGATTGATAGACACTCATTCTGAAACCCTGAAACAACACCTAGGTAAGCTTTGGAAAATTAAAAAATTCTAAGTGTGGAATAGCTTATGAATATAAATGTCTAAAATTAGAAATTGGTATTAGATGAGGTTATATGCATTTTAGGGTGCATAAGCATTCATAAATCATGAGCATGCATTACCTATTATGATTTGCTCTGCATATCTGAGACTCTTGATTGTGAAGCTCTGATTAACTGTATGACACACAATCATAGAGGGATACGTATTGACCTATGATTTGCTCTGCGTATCTATGACTCTTGATTATGAAGCTCTGCTTAACTGTATGACACATAATTATAGAAGGATACGTATTGACCCATGATGAGTATGTGCAATGGCACATGTGTGAAGTTTAATTATGAATATGATGATATCTTGAATAATTTATATTTATGTAAAAGTTCATATGATTTGAAAAGTTATGTGAAATAAGTTATGCTTTAAATGTTTTCTCATACGAAAGAAATGTGGTTATTTAAATGTTATATGCACTCGTATTGTTCCCCTATGTTGTACATTTATTCCACTCACTAAGCAAACGTTTGTTGCTCACATTACCCTTGTTGAATTTTTCAGATAATTATAAGTTCTTGAGTTGAGTCAACTCGAAGCTTGCCTTTGATGCATATAGAAGAAGTTGAGCTGTTGGAGCACTTTTATTTTCTCTCCACTTTCATTTTTAAAAAGCATGCATGTAATAGGTAAACTCGAGAGTTGTACTAGAGTTTATTAGAATCATTTTGTAAGGTTGTATGAGACTTGATCCTGTGGGGTTATATGTGAAATGGTTTGTGGAAAAAAATATATAATGACCATATGTGAATGTCATATCTTATAGTTTTTTTTTAAAAAACTTTGATGAATATATGTCCATCTTTTGTATGTGTTGGCTAATAACACAAGAAAGTAAGGGAGTGACGTTTTGCCAATTTTAGTTTTGAAATGGCTAAACGTAACTAAGATTTATGATAATTGGAATTAGCACTTAGTCACGGAGTTGGGTGTGACAGAGTTTGGTATCAGAGCTTAGGTTTAAGATTCTGTAGACAGTATGACTTAACTTTAAGGTTAGGTGACATTATCTGCATTAGATTGATAGTTCATGCTTTTGATTACTTTTCTTATTTTATATTTTTAAGGGGTAAACATATCACCACATGAGTAATGTGGTGATGGTCAATTTGATATTATTGGCCTTTATAAATTTGCTCCGTCTGACGGTCGACCTATTAGGAGTTTATTTTCATCTCATGCATTATGCATCGGTACATAGTATGGCATTTGATGCCAACAGTGATCCTCCCTATGTGATGATGTGATCATAATGGATCCATCAATAATTTTCATGATGGTAATGTTACAGATCAAACTAGTAGTACTTGCAAAAGATATAAATGAATATGGAGTCAAAAGGGACTAAGTGAGAAACGATGACAGATTTCATTTCTTTAAATATCTAAGATTATAATGTCTTACCCGAAGGTGATTGATTAATTCGTTAACATACCACTTCACATTGTTTTAAGGAAGAAGTGTACTTTGAGTTACTAGGAATATTAAGAGTTATATTTTTTTATAAATGTTAGAATTTTCTCCTCTTGCATTATTTACATAATAATGATAAATAACTTAATTAGAAAGGGATGAGAAGTTTACTTTGCTTTTGTCATCGAGATAAAGAAAAAAGGGGTCACGATTGGAAGATATTCCAATCATATCTGAATTTGTTAAATTGTTAAGAACTTTCCAAATTATGACAGAGGAAATAAAGGGAAATCTTTATGGATCTAGTTCATAAAACTATTCCTACTTTTAAGTCTCTTTATTGTATAACACATGTAAGATTAAAAGAACCATGAGAGCATTCTGATGAGGTATGCATTTAGTGAAAATTTTGAGCTTTGGATTTATTCTTCAAGAAGAAAGATAAGTTCCTTAGTTGGACATGAATTATATACATTTTAAGTGACTGTGAAGAATAGCTTATCAAGAATGAGTTACTTGCTTGATGAAGTACAAGTACTATTAGATTCTCAAAAATGACTTTAAGAGATGGATATCATTAGCTAAAGTTAAAATAATGGTATATCTCAACCTCTATATACATGGAACTCGATATGATCATTGTGAACTTTTGATCATCAAACCTCTCATAAACTTATGAACTCTCAATTCCGAAGATCATGCACATCATGAGAAATATTTAAACATTATTTCATAAAATTATTATGGGAAAAATAAAAGTAAGAGCCAAATTATGAGTAAGTTTTGGGTTGACCTCAAAGTATTAGATCATGTCAAGTCTAAGAAAAAAAATCATATCCTTGGTATGTATGATCATTTGATATATTTGAATGATTGTGATCAATTATTTATCATGCAACCTTTCTCCTTAATATGGAAAGGAAGTATGATGTGTTCTCTTGTCTCCAATCTAAGAAAATATAAAGTAATCATTTTATGATTGAGTACGAATAAGCTTGTTGATTGAAACAAGAACTTATCACCTAAGAACAACTAGTTTGTATTTTACATTGTAAGGGAATGCAAAATAAAAGAAAAGTCACATCCTAAGATATTGTGTTATAAAAGTTTTGTAATGAGACATTGTGTTTTGGAATAAATACATTTGAACCTTATGAAGGTGTGAGGAGAGGATATTTACAAACTACCCTTCATAGTTTTGTATTTAACATACATTGAAATACTCATATGTATGAGAATCAGATAATAGATATGCATTACATCATTGTTATTCTAATTTTAACAATCAAGTCTTTGGGTTTGAACACTATATTTGTTCGACTCTCTCAAATGATTATCGTTATTCTCAATTTGTAAATAATGTTGACTTTGAAGCTTAATTCTACAAAATTGAGATTGATCCGAATAAAATATGTGGATAAGAAGATAGGAAAAATTGAAATAAAGTATAGTTATGTTATTTTGAATAGTCAAAATCAATTTGCAAATGTGTTATAAATAACATAAGGGAAATATGAATGTGATCATGAAAACTTTATAGATATATATATATATATATATATATTATATAAATATATATATATGAATGATTCTTATTATGGAAAAAAATTATTTGTGTTGGATGTGTAGATAGTAGAGTATGAGTTTTGTTCTTTGGGTTTGATAACATCAAATTTTAACAAGATTATACGAGATATTAAAGGTTTTATAGGGACAATTAGTAAGAGAATAGATGCTTGTAATCCTATGAAGACATTATGAGATGTCTATATTAATAAGAAATGATAAACATTTTATAGAAATGGATAATAATATTAAGTTACACATAAATGTTAGAGAACCAATCATCAAATCAGTTTAGTGTTGGGAACTGATGTCTATTTGATAGGATTCAAATCATATGATGATCATTAAAGTAACATTGTCTAATGTGAATTATTATCAGTGATTTTGAAATCACTATGAAACCTTGAATTGTTATATTGATATCAGAATTATTGTGAACTTTCAACCCATAGTTGTCAAACAACATTCATTGTTATGCATTCTAAATCATTGACGATTCTTAATTAGTTGTTATCGATTACAATTCCTCATATTTGGGAAGTGAATTTTTACTCATCCTTATCTATCACATCTCATATAGGGTGACTGATTGAATCATCATTGTCACTCCTTTATGAGTGATAAATGATTTGCCATTTCGGACTTTAGTACATCCATTAATTTTGGAAGTTTAAAGGAGTTGTGAGAAAGCTTCTCGAAAGATTATTGGAGTGATGCATCATCTGGTCATCTATCGAGAACTTTAATTGGGTGTTCATCAATCACGAAATGTTGGTTGAATGTATAGCAAATGAGCGATTAGAGGAGGACGCCTTTCTGATCCTCGATCGCGAATTCGAATTGACATTTCACCATTGTAAATCAATTAGAGAGGGAAATTCTTACTCACAAAACTCATTGTTGCTCGCACTCTGACACTCATTCTTAGAAATGATAGTGATCGTATTTGACTTATAGGTACGTAATAATCGATGGTTATTATGTTGTTCCCTTTATCCAATGTGTCATTTTCTTTTGCTTGTCATGATAGACTCATATAATTGTTGAAGTACTACCCATTGTTCTTGTTGTCCATAAAATTTATCCAATATTTAGGAATTTTCTTGCAATTAATTTCCACTCATAACATTGGTACTTATCTTTATGGGAACTTTGTATAAAATTAAACATGGTAACAAGACTAGATCAAAGAATTAATTCTTTTATGGAATTTTAAATATGCACATTAGGAAAATGTTATAGACAAAAGAATATGATATATGCAGGATTATTGTGAAATATCAAGAAAAATAAAAGGAGATCACAATAGTGAGAAGGGAAGTTATGTCCATGATACATAGTACCATATGAGATTTTGACATGTATTGGATCAATTTTTTATTTGTTAAGTTCCACCATCAAAGATATTGTGTATTTACAATATCTTCAATGTTTCTATGTTCATTGATATTGATCAAATCCTTTGTAGACAAGCTTATCAATCAACAAATCATCAACAAAAGTTTTTGTCTATGTCCATCTTTGGGCAACTGGATCAAGATATTTTACATTTCCTTATCTAAAGTCTCTAAATTGCAATGAGTCATTGGATGCTATAACTATGATGACCAGGAATATTCTAAGTAAGATTCCTAAACCATCGTATGTATCCTTGGGCTAATTTTCAGTTAGAAGTCCAACAACTGCAGATATCAAAGCTCAAATCATAAGAATGATCAATGTCAAATCATGTAAAATATTTTAAACAAACATCCAGAAGCATCTTGATGATTTTTTTCAACATGCTTGTTGAAAAAAGATATTCTTCTTGTCATTATCATAGCATCAAGTGAAATAGAGATCTTCCTTGCTTTTTCATCTAGTCCTCCATTGCTCTTCAAGGTATTGTTATTATGTTCACGTACAATAGATGCTAACTCATCTAGGTTAATGCAATAGTCAGTTTTTCTTCTCTTTTGAGATATGATATTTTTGTGTGCTATGCGTTAAAGCAAAAAAATCAAATAGAGCAGAACACCAACAGAGAACCAAAGAGAGCAGAACATCAATAGAGAATAATACATACAACTACCTTCTGCTCATATAGAATCAAAGATTGCACCATCAATAAATTGAAGAGCAGCCTTCTGCATATAAAGAGAAATTCAATCTATTCGAATATAAGAGAATTTGTCTTGAGAAGAAAAATATAGTATAAATTATAAGAGTCAAGGAAAATGAACTTCATAAATGAAAATTCCTTTAGTATTTGTGTTATAGGAAAAAAAAATTCATTCAAGTAAAGAGAAAGTTGGAAGTGAGAATGATCAAATAAGAAGGAAGTATTCATTCTTATCCTTCACAACATATATCTAAATTTCGGGGACGAAATTTTTTTAAGGAGGGGAGAATTATCACGGACGTGCTCCACAAATATCATTTAAACATAATCTTACTTTTAATGAAAAGTTTAAGTAAGTTTAGATGCTTATATAGTCATGGTTGCATGTAGCAATAACCCTTGGATTAAAGCATAATCAAAATTAAATTATCGATAAGTGTTATAAAGAATTTATATAAGATTATTAAGAATAAATTATAATAATTGTAAATATTATAATAAAAATATTTAATTATGATTAACTAATATTAATTAGAAGTTTAACACTAATTTTTAACCAAATAATATGATTGGACCTCCATTTCAACCAATAGGGTTTCAAGCAGCTGAAGCAGGCAGCTCACCGGCTGCTTAGAAAACGATTTTTTCCAAACCGTCATATGACTTGTTAAAATTCTGGAGAAAATATATAAATCATTTATTCATATTATCTGCAAGCTGAAAATTTTCCAAGACCAGATCAGTTGCCGAACCGCCTGAGGAAATTCGACAAGTTCGCTGGGTTAGGGTGAATCTGTGGATCCGAAACTGACCTACAACTTCATAAGATCATATCTTCGTGAGTTGTTCTTCATAAATCCTGAAACTTTGCATGATTCATCCTCCCGATGTTAGATTTCCATGACCACAAGAATCATACAAAAATAACTTCTGTAGAGGAAATTATGAACCGAGAACCGTAGGTCGCTCACTCTGTCCCGAGTCAGAGATAGGTCCGCCTTGTAGATTAGGGTATGATTAGGTTAAATATAATTAGGTTTTAAATTTATACATATTAAATTATGCTTCACAAGGGTTCGGTGAGAAATGGAAGCATCCAATTTGGATGTGTAGAGGCGGAGAAATAAAATTTTCATTTTATAGTGAGTCTTCTGTCAGATTTCAAGACATTGACAGATTGCGACCCGAATTAACTATTTTTGTTATAAGTCTATATAGCGATTTAAATTCTTTAATTTTTATGACAAAATACTAATGAAGTCTAGTTTTCAGAAAAATTATGCCCTAGTTAAATGGATAAGTATGAAGAAATATATAAATCAATATTTCAGTGACACAGTCTGCCAGGGAACAAACCCTATGTCAGATTGCTTGGGATGTCTTAACTTACTCACTTGAAATTTGATAATGATATTTGGGGATTGGAAACCTTAGTATGTCTAGTTTCTAATTAATCTAGAATCATAAGATTTGTCCATGTGGTTAAGAAGTTATGAATTATTGATTGATAGACACTCAGTCTGAAATCCTGAAACAGCACCTAGTTAAGCTTCGAAGAATTAAAAAGTTCTAAGTGTGGAATAGCTTATGAATATAAATGTCTGAAATAAAAAATTGGTATTAGAGGAGGTTATATGCATTTTAGGGTGCATAATCATTCATAAATCATGAGCATGCATTACATATTATCTTACTAGTGATTGGGAAGTAAGAAGACATTATTGTTTGTAGGAAAACCTCAAGTTGCAAGTGAAAGAGAGGAAATCTAATAAACCTCATTGAAGTGATAAAGTACAAGGTGAGTGAGTAATTTTACAACATAGCAAAATGTTATATGTTAGTTCTTTTATTTATGATATTATTTCAAGCAAAGATTATTAGTTTTACTATTATTGAAACATATCTTGAACTACCAAATGTGTTTATGATATGTTTCAATGATTTTATATAAGATGGAACAACTTTTACATGAAAATGTTTTCAGGGAACAATGCTTGTGAAGTTAAAATAAGTTTTATTTGATAATGATATGAGATTATGACATGTGTATTTTGATATTGTTAAACTTCGTGTGTTCATTAGCCATGCTATTTGAAAAAGATCTTTGGGACCGCATTCGATATACATGAAGCCTTTGGGCGTATATCGGGTGTCTTTGCCCTTTGGGGGCTGCTCTACGTGCACGTATTGACCTATGATCGCTTTGCGTATCTGAGAATCATGATTGGGTGGCACACAATCATGACTGGGATACGTATTGACCCATGATTTGCTCTGCGTATCTGAGACTCTTGATTGTGAAGCTCTGCTTAACTTTATGACACACAATCATAGTGGGATACGTATTGACCCATGATTTGCTCTGCGTATCCATGACTCTTGATTATGAAGCTCTGCTTAACTGTATGACACATGATTATAGAGGGATACGTAGTGACTCATGATGAGTATGTGCAATAACACATGTGTGGAGTTTAACTATGAATATGATGATATCTTGAATAATTTGTATTTATGTAAAAGTTCATATGATTTGAAAAGTTATGTAAAATGAGTTATGCTTTAAATGTTTTCTCATACGAAAGAAATGTGGTTATTTAAATGTTATATGCACTCGTATTGTTCCCTCATGTTGTACATTTATTCCACTCACTGAGCAAACGATTGTTGCTCACATTACCCTTGTTGAATTTTTCAGATAATTATAAGTTCTTGAGTTGAGTCAACTCGAAGCTTGCCTTTGATGCATATAGAAGAAGTCGAGTCGTTTGAGCACTTTTATTTTCTCTCCACTTTCATTTTTAAAAAACATGCATGTAATAGATAAACTCGAAAGTTGTACTAAAGTTTATTAGAATCATTTTGTAAGGTTGTATGAGACTTGATCCTATGGGGTTATATGTGAAATGGTTTGTGGAAAAAAAATATATAATGACCATATGAGAATGTCATATCTTATAGTTTTTTTTAAACTTTGATGAATATATGTCCATCTTTTGTATGTGTTGGCTAATAACACAAGAAAGTAAGGAAGGGAGGTTTTGCCGATTTTATTTTTGAAATGGCTAAATGTAACTAAAATTTATAATAATTGGAATTAGCACTTAGTCACGGAGTTGGGTGTGACATGAGTCCTATGTTGCAATTTGGGCGCAAATTTTTTTCCCAACGACTAATAATTCATGACACAAGATATTATTTTTTACATTAGGAAAATTCATAATGCAATCAACCAATAATTTAAAATAAATTCACAATCATCCTATCTCAATTATTCATATTTTATTTTGTTTGGAAGTGTATTTTAGAAGAACCTATACATCTAAAACTTCTAATTCTATAATTTATTTACATCATTCCAAAAATATTGGCAATGATCTTTTTCAATATTGTTATGGTTGTGAGATGAAACATTCATATCTTTATTTCCGCATATATAAAATAATGGATTAAACTTTATTTCAAGAAATTATTCCTTTAATATCAAATCATAAGTTGTTCCTTATAATTTTACGTGCATTTTGTAAGTAAAACATAATCAATGTTGTTAAAACTGAATCGAATTGACCGGTTCAACTATGAACCGACATTTGTTCGATCCGAATTTACTTTAAACCCATTGGGTCAAAATCAATTTTGGAAAAAACCAAGTTAAAATGCAAAGTAGGTTGAGTAAAATGAAAAGAAAAAATTTAAAGAAGGCATGAATGAGGTAACAATATAAAAATTAAAAAAAAGAAATGCAAAAATAAATGTAGGAAAATAATTAATAGGAAGAAGAAAACAATTTTTAAAGCGGAGAAATAAAAATGGTGAATTATGACATGATGAAAAAGTAAATATAGGAAGATAATTAATAAGTAGAAGGAAAAAATTTTGAAAGTAAAAGAATAATATAAGAAAATAATTAATAATAATATAATTTGAGTAAGCATTAAGTTTTTAATATAATAAATAAATTGAAAAAAAACTAAGTCAACTATAAATATCAAATGATGGGAAAGAATAATTAATGGGAAAATGAAAAAGTAAAAAAGAAAATAATTATGAAAGGATATACAATTAGAATAATAAATGGAAATAAAAAAGATATGAAAATAAAAATTAAATGAACTAAGAGAAATTTCAAAAGTGAACTAAATTTAAACAAAGTAATATAACATCCATGGTTGATTCATAGTCATGCAATAATAATCCACAATCTTAATTATTTTAGAATTTCTTTTAGCTCGCCAACCCCTCGTGTATGAAAAATGATGTCAGGTGGCTCAATTCATGCGACACTAATGATTATGCACATTGTCTATAAGTTGGAGGTTGATAAGTTAGCTAATCTGATTAAGTCATCTTGTGTCACATACCTCGCAGTGATAGGTGATGCTTTCAATAAATTTTTTTTGCATTCAAAACTCGAATTCAAAACTTTGATTAGGCAAAGAGAAGTCGCTTATTACTCCACCCTAATTTAGTGAAGTTGTTTACCACTCTATCCAACTCCTACCCCTTGTTGGCATTCAATTTTAAAAGAGAAATTATTTTTTTATACCCACTCGGGCCTTGCCTCAGTATTCAAGGTTATTAACATTTGACTAATTCAAAATCGGGATAAAGAGTTATACCCACTTTAACCAAGAGGTGGATCCAAAAATTAAATATGAGGTTACTAGCTCAGAGCATTTCACTGGAGCATAACCCTAAAAATCAGTTGTGTCAACCAAGCTTGGTTAAAAAAAAGATGAATCGTTGATTCACACTTTATATTTTTTCCCTTCCTCTTTTATTCATTCTATATCTCTCCGTACAAATGTCTCCTTCAAAATATATCAACATGTTTTAAGGAAAAAATGAAAATCACATTCCAAAAACTTACTTAAATGTTTGGAACTTAAGGTGAGAAAAACCTAGATAAGGAGGATCTTTGGGAAGTATTAAGGAAAATAATATTATTTAATTACTTTAAAATTGTTATAAATTAAAGTATAAAAGTTAATAGCTAATGAAATAAAAGTATATTAATCATCAATTATATGAATCAAATATTAGTAAATTATTTTAAACATTTTAAATATATATTAGTTATGATAATTTAATTTATTATTTTTTATTTAATAATTTCATGAATAATTTGATTGTTATTTAAATGTTTCTTAACTATCTTCCAACATTTTACATTATAAATTCAAATTTTCTTTTCATATTATCTATTTCCTTTTTTAAGTTCATCCTATAAAATTTATTAATTATGTTTGAATTTTTAATATAAATTACTTATAATAATTTCAATTTTATCATTTTATTTAAGTTGGTGATAATTTTCTCTTTCCTCCAAATTTTAATTTATTATTTCCTTCTTGCCTTTTTATTTTCAAAACTTACATTTACTTTCCACACTAGTAATATCTCTTTTTACATTCGTCCTATAAAATTTAGATTCTTATTTTTCCCTTCTTCCTATTCTTCCACCATTCATATTATAATATGTTTCCCTTTTTCTTCAGTTTTTTTATTATTTTTTGAAAAAAAATGGATTGAACCATTTCTTTAGTTCAACCTCGTTTCGACCTAGTCAATTTGGTTTAATTTATTTTTTGACAAACCAATTTGTTGTGTCAAACAAAATCAGATCGATGATCAATTCGTGATTGGACGGAACAATTCGATCCTATTTTAAAAATACTAGTTTATAGATGTTACATATTTTGATTGGATGAATATTAAATGTGGTCCCCACCTGAGTGTTAAATAATAAATATAATATCACTAATAATAACATGTAATAACATTTTGTCGAGATCACTTGTTTAATGCATCTCTACTATTGGGCTCCAATATTTTTTGTTATTCAGCAAATTATTTTTTTAGTACATCCTCTGGTGATGGATCTTAAATAAACAGTAACTATAAGCACCAAATGTGTTTAATGCTGCTAGAACTCATCTGAGTGGACTGGTTCGAAATAAGACGACAATGGACGCAAACTGACATAAAAGTAGACGAAGCCATATAAAGAAAAGTGGTGGACTCAAATTTTCTTTCTTTGAAAAAAAAAAGCGACCTTCCAATTTTTAACTCATTATTCTTCTGAGTTTTTGTTTTATAATAAAACAAGCGTAAACTTACTAACTTATTTTTCTTTCTAAATTTTACTTCCAATTAACTTAGTCCAATTCGCCTCGAAACACGATGAAAGAAGTACGGAGAATGAAATCTCTGTTAGTACTACTAATTAACTTATCAGACGCTACACATCGATTATAAATGTCATGCCATTTTATTTAATGCCACAAGAATTTTATAATGATTAAAGAACATGTTTTTTTATTTACTAAATTTGGGTGTAAAAAACGCTTATTTTAATTTATTGTATTTTGTAGTTTTTCAATATATAATTATCCTTGCACGCAATCATATCATGTACTAATTATAATGATAGGTAAAATTTATAGTATTTTGTTATGGAATTCTAAGTTATAGTAAATTTAGTTAGAATAGTGGATGTGATAAGAGTAATGAAATTGGGGAGTAAACTAAAATTAAACAAGCATCTTATCCACGCCTTATTGATTCTTAAACCTATAAAAAAAAAGAAAATTAGTAATAATAATATGTATAGAAAGGTTAAATTTGACCATTTCTATTTGAAACGTTTCCTCCCGTTAATGCCTCCTCCACCCCTCCCTTCCTCCCTCCCTCCCTCCCTCTCCTCCTCCTCTCTCTCTCTCTCTCTCTCTCTCTCTCTCTCTCTCTCTCTCAATTTCTTAAACCCCTTTCCTTCCTCGTCCTCTCTCCTGTAACAAAAACCACTTCCCAACATTAGCCGGTTCCCAGCGATGGGCGAAGAGGCCGTCTCTCCTCCCTCCGCCGCCGGCGACCCGCCGGGAACGACGATTCCAGACGGCTCCGGGGCCACCTTGTCCGCTCTCTTCGATACGGAGGTGGCCATCGGAAAGTGCGAGAAAGAAGAGGAGGCCGCGCACCTGAGGGCTGCGGAGTTGAAGCTCCTCCGGCCGCCGTCTCATCTCCCGCAGCCGGAGGCCCCGCCGGGGCTGACCAAGGCGCGCTCCACCGGACCCGAGGACCGCCGCGTCATCGAGCGCTCCGTCTCCACCAACCCCGCAGCCGTCGACGTATCAGCCATCGGGAAGTACCTCCGGGAGCGCGGCAACAGCTTCTCGGCCGCCATAGCGAAGCGGATAAGCTCCCTCAAGGAAGCGTCCAACGAATTGGGCGCCGGCGTTGGGGACGGCGACCAACCGGTCACAGAGATCCACCTGTCCGGGCTCAAGGTGATCGTGCGGCTCAACGGCGAGGACGACTGGGGGAATCAGGAAGCTGCCGAAGGCGGCGGAAGCGCTAGGCACGGGCGGATCAAGGGCCGCATCAGCTTCTTCTCGAGGTCCGGATGCCGGGACTGCGGCGCCGTCCGGACGTTCTTCCGGGAGAAAGAGCTGCTGTACGTCGAGGTCAACGTCGACGTGTTCCCGGAGCGGGAGAAGGAACTGGTGGCGCGGACGGGCAGCGCCGCAGTGCCGGCCATCTTCTTCAACGAGAAGCTTCTCGGCGGTCTGGTGGCGCTCAATTCGCTGCGGAACTCCGGCGAGTTCGACAGGCGGCTGAACGAGATGGCGGGGAGCCAGTGCGCAGAGGGAGACGGAGCGGAGGTGGCGCCCGCGACGCCGCGGTACGGGTTCGACGACGAGGAGGCGGCGGCGGCCGAGAGAGAGGACGGGATGGTGGCGGTGATGAGGGTGCTGCGCCACCATCTCCCCATCCAGGATCGCATCTCCAGGATGAAGCTGATCAAGAACTGCTTCGCCGGCGGCGAGATGGTCGAGGTCATCGTCAACCATCTCGACTGCGGCCGGGAAAAGGTACCGTTGTCTTATACCGGCACGTTTTATTTACCGCTGCTTGGGTTCCGAAAAGTACATAGTATTAGTATATACCGGGTTTCATCCAACCGTGTCAGAAACTTTTTCTTAAGTGGGCCCCTTACGTACATGCATGATGAAAGTAAGCAAACCGAAATGGTTACGAGTACGACGATAATGTCCCAATACTAAACAAAACAATGGATCTTTTTATAATATTCGATCTAAGATGAACCTATTACTACACACTTTGTTAATCTGTAAATTTTTAGACCTTGGAAATATAAGTTTTTTGAAGTATGGCTGCTGTGACATTAAATTTATGCGTATAGACTGCATGATTATCGACAGTTTTATGTGCCTGGAGATTGACGTTTAAGTAATTTTAGGGGCAAGTAGCAGCTCTTTTCTCTGTTTAATTGTAGAGTGGGGGTGCATAGGAAAATTGTAGCACATGTTGTGGGGGAAAGCCGGAAAGATGACTACCTGCTTTACGAGATTGCATTAGGCGGCCCCTCGCATCCTGTCTGGTTGTTCGTGAACAATAGCTATGATGGAATTTCTAGAGGGTATTACCTTACTACCCCTTCAGTTTGTGTCAGTGCATTGAACTGGATAGGACATCAAATTTGGAGTGAATCAATTGAGGCTTTCATGTTTTGGTTATGGGAACTACGTTTTTTGAGGATGATTAGTCAGCTGTTTTTTTTATAATGAGAATATTTATTGAGTGTTTAACGATGCCCTTGTGCTGCTTCTCGCCTGTGTTTGTGCTGGAAGATATGCTCCTTCACTTCTCTGGAAAGCTGATTAGTGAATAAAAAAGTTTCTAGATGACATTTAGTGTATGGTGTTCCATAAATCCATATTTCGGTGAGTATGGTGGTCGACTATTTTATGCATGTTGGCGGGGGAAGATTTAATATTGGACAATCGAT
This sequence comes from Pontederia crassipes, assembly GCA_030549335.1. NCBI lineage: Eukaryota > Viridiplantae > Streptophyta > Magnoliopsida > Commelinales > Pontederiaceae > Pontederia > Pontederia crassipes. The sequence continues at coordinate 27,719,632 of CM060196.1, forward strand.
TTGTTTGTAGATTTGAGTTTCGAACTCATGATTTACCTATCTGCTTAAGACCATAGTATATTAAAGAATTCAAGTTTCGAACTCATGCCTAACAAAAGGATTCAAGTTTTAGTTTCCCCATTTTCTTCTTTGGGATTTCAGAACATCTTCTTTAGTTTTGTCTGTATATATGGGAAATTTGTCAGAAATGGCCTTAAAGAAGATTTATAGATTAATAAAGATATCTTCTAAATTACATTAATGTTATCCATTTTCCTTTTACCCTCTCGAAAATGAAGTTACCCATTTCTGGCAATCTTGTGTAAGAATATAACATAGCCAAGCAATGAAATTGTACAGAGGAAACAATTATTTTTCTGTTCATGAGTTACTTTTATCAAATATTACTATAAGCTAGCCTTTTTTCTCAAAGAAGATGTTTATGATATCCGACTTTAAGATCTCAATATGTGATTACCGATTTACTAGCTTGCTTTGTGCTCCAATCCCCTTGAAAGTTATAAATTAACTACAGTATGGTTTTTTGGCTCTAGGCTGTGGAGATTGGCAAAGAGCTTGCAAGGAAGCATTTCATACACCATGTTTTCCGGTGTGTGTCCTGTGTGACTTCTTTTTGTTGGAATGCCTCAATGAATGAACTTAGCATAATCTACCCAGTGATTTTCCTTGATCAGGGAGAACGATTTTGTTGATGAGATCAACCAATTCTATCGCTTCCTCGAGCATGATCCCTCAATTCCTAAATGCTTCAACTTCAGAGAATCTACAAATGACAATGAGCCGAATCCTGCTGCTGCAGTTGGTCAAAGACTCACCAAGCTAATGGTTGCAATCCTTGAGGCATATGCATCCGATGATAGATGCCATTTGGACTACACTCGTATACGTGCCAGCGAGGAGTTCAGAAGGTATGCATAAACCATAGTGGAACTAAACTGAATGTTACTTAAGAAGATAGTCACAAATTTGTCGATTTACCTAATTAGGACCTGCATCTTTTTTACTCGTTCAAGTTAAGCTCGAACTTAGTGCAACTTATCATAGCTCTGCATCTAACAATCTTTGTAATGCACTGTACTTGACTTGGCCAACATCATTAAGGAACTATAAAGAAAAAAGTCCACTTGAGCACAGGTCCAAGTCCATTTTAGGATTCCATCAGTGCTCTATGTCCTTTCCATTTTAAACATTAAAGAGTTAAAAATATGGAAACAATGTATGTTAAAGCAGCCTAGTTAGCACAAACAAGCAAGAAGCTGCTATTCAAGTAGGATTTTTCTTTGGAACTGGATGATGTCGATCATCAATCATTTTCCCTTCAAGTGTCGTTGAGCATTCAAATGCTGGAGGAATATACTTTCTTTTCACATTCTTGTTGAGTTGAAGTTCATGCAAATCTAAGAAATACTTCTCAAATAGTTCCCTTTCAAAAAAAGGAATACTTCTCAAATACTTAACTGTGACAACAGGTGCTTAACCTCTAGTTATTGGATTGCATCCTGATTCCTTGCAACTTTTTGAGTATTCATTGATTTAGTAATTGGCAACTGAAAACAATGTGCCGACTAATGAGTGAACTTTAAATTTGACTGGCATGCTTAACAGATATGTTAATGTGATCCAAGACTTGCAACGAGTCGATCTCTTCACATTGTCATCAGAAGAGAGGCTGGCTTTCTTCTTAAACCTGTACAACTCCATGGTCATCCATGCTGTCATCAGGGTTGGCTGCCCCGGAGTCGTCGACAGAAGGGCATTTCACTCTGACTTCCACTACATAATAGGAGGGTATCCTTATTCTTTATCAACCATCAAGAACGGTATTCTCAGAGCTAACCGAAGGCAGCCTTATTCTTTGATGAAGCCATTTAGTAATGCTGACAAGCGATTGGAGGTACCTATTAATTCTTATGGTATCTTTGTATGTCCTCGAAGGACTAAACTCGTGAACTTATGACACTCAAGTTCTGTGTTTGCCAAACAGTTGTCAGTAGAAAAGGTGAACCCACTGGTCCATTTTGGGCTGTGCACTGGAACTCGATCAAGCCCACCCGTGCGATTCTTCTCTGCTCAGGGTGTTGACGTCGAGCTCAGATGTGCGGCAAGGGAGTTCTTCCTCAGTGGAGCCGTGGAGGTAGATCTTGATAAGAGGACGGTTCATCTGACCAGGATATTCAAATGGTAGGATTTGATCAATTCATCATGTCACTTCAGCGTCTTAAATGCAACTTTGAAACATTCTTGCATCGTATCCTGAAGTGGATTGGGCTCAATAATGCAGGTACAGCGCTGACTTTGGGCAAGATAAGGATATATTGAAGTGGATGTTGAACTACCTGGATGCAACCAAAGCAGGGCTCTTGACTCATCTTCTGAACGATGGAGGTCCTATCAGCATAGCGTACCAAGACTTCGATTGGTCCCTGAACTCTTAAATGCAAGATAATATCTAGGTATTGCTTTCTTTTCCCCAGAACTCTAGTGCACATAGTTAGAGATTTCAGAGTTCAAGCCCTACGTCTGCAAAAGTGAGAGGCCATAAACTGTGGCACGGACAGGACGTAGTTTTAGCATATAAATTGCATATATTTTGTGACCATAAGTTTCCGTGCTTGATTATTTTGGTGTATCAATTATAATGTTTTTTAGTGGTATGATGATGTAAGTGCAAACCAGCTGCCTTGTGCCCCTATGAAAGAAACAAAACATGTTGTAGCCGAGCACCAAAACGGCAGTTGAGTTGTTTGTGGATTGATAATAAATTTTTACCATGGTAAGAAAAAGATTCCTCTTGGTTGTATTTTTTGAGCTTATTTTAATGTTTCATCTTATTGTAAATGTACGGTACCTCCATATTGTGATAAATAATTCGCTATGTCCCATCCGGACAACAAGTCATGTCACATCGTATAACATTAGTGTTTTTAAAATTTCAATCCGAGTTGATGTTAAGAATCATGTTTTAAAAAAATCGGCTGATTTGAAATGGATAAAATCGGGTCAATTTTTTTTTCAAATCAATAAGATACAGGTTATTAATGGAAAGAAAATATAATATAAGAAAAGTCAATAATGAAATAAATGTTAAGAATAGAAAGTATAAGAAATTAGGAAATAGAGTAAATATGGAGAGTGAATAGAAAAGTAAATTAATAATTAGGAAAATAGATTTGAAACTTTTGAGGAAAAAATAAGATGTACATTAGAAAGTATAAAATTTTAGGAAATTAATAACAAGCAAGTTATATTTGAAATTTGCAAAGAAAATAATGGAATAAGAGAAATATATAAATAAAAGATATACATAAAATTTTAAATAGAATATTTTAAAATAAGAAAATATTTTATTAAATTATTGTTATAAATATAAGTTCAAGAATATTTTTATTAATGCTTAGTTATTTTTAAATAATAATTAATATGTAATTATTTATATTTTTATACTTTTAATTGTACTATTTTTAAAAAATATTATTATTTTAATTAAAAAAATTGGGGATCAAACTTGGTTAATTAATTGGATAAAACTCTACAAATAGAGGGAAAGTTAATGAAAGCTGTACGCTAACAATTTAAATTCTCATAAAAAAAGCAACAAGGTAGCGTTTCTAACTAAGTTTGGCCGTCAAAAGAGGAGTAATCTTGAGGTTTTTAGAACCGGACCGGTCGGTCTGACCGATTCAATCGCGAACCGATTGTCCGTCCGGTCCAGATTTTTTTGTATATAAAATCAGTTTTGGCAAAAAAAATCGATGTGAAACGAGAAAAAATAGTAAAATCGGATTGAACCGGCCATTCTGGTTCGACTCAGTTTTTTATTGAAAAAAAAAATTAGTGGTATAAAATGGAAACTTTCAAATAGAATTTTGAAAGATAAAAAAGAACAAAAAAACCTGATGAAATGAAGCCTAAAATCATGAGAGATTTAAAAAATAAACGGAAAAAGGAAAGCAAAATTGAATAATAAGAAAGTTACCTTTCATAATAATAATGATCATAATTAATAATCTATTAGTCATTTTAATTTTGGGTAGCATTAACTTTTTGAAGCATAAGAGGAAATTTTAAAACTAAAATAATTCATCTCTACTTTTTATTTGATATTATTTGTATCCTGTAGTTCAAGTCACTGATGAGTTGTAAAGTTTTAATTCCGGAGACAATTGAGGGAGGGTATGATCCAAGCCTGTTATCTTTGTCACAGCAACAAAAAAAAAAGTGTTTTTTTTTTCTCAAATGAAAAAAAATGTTTCTCCTTGGTGCTGAAATACCCGACATAACCTAACATCTTGAAAAATTTTCTCCATGGCAAATGTCAACGTGGGACTTTGAACTTTGAAGGGCCTCCTCCTCCGAGACTTTGAAATATAAATACAATTAAATTAAAATAATAACTATAATATAACGTCACTTCTCAAGTGACAATTAAATATCATCAAAGTTCGTATGAGTTCATGTACCCCACTTTCTTGCACCTCTTTCTTTCAGTATAAGCTACCATTATATGTATTCTTAATTATCAGCATAATCACGAGTACAAGAAAATAAATTAATTATAGTATGTAAAAATTATGTATATTATGATCGATAGTATAATACAACATGATATCATAAAAGGATGAGACCTGCTATATCCTCCTAATTTTTAGCCTAAAAATAAGCTTAACTTCTCACAATGTCTTTGATGATAATTTTATCAACTTTTATGGGGAGTTTATTCATGTGAGTATTAGGAGAAAAATTAGACAGATGTTTTAGGAGGAATTAGAATTTTTCTAAAAGGATATATCCATGATATGCACTACGTCAACATTCTTAACATGACAAGAATAGAACGTTCATAGCCTTAGAATTATACATAATAATATCGGCAAGACATATACTACACAGGAACATTTTGGGATATCATTTCATTTGGTTCTTTACTTTTTTTTTATTGCTAGCGTTCGTTGTTTGGGAAGCGGTGCCAATGATCCAACCTGCGCGGCATTAACGATTACATGCACTGTCCATAAGTTAAAGATCGACCCACTATCGAGTCCAACTAATCTAATAAGGACATCTGTGTCGTGTGCCTAACAATGATATGTGAGTCTCCCCACAAAAAATTTATCACATGGACTCAAACTCGATATGCTTAGGAGGAGTCACACCCACTCAACCTTATAATATTTTAGGAGTTATGTCCTAAATCATTATTTGTTATTTGTTATACGATGTCTTTACCTTTTTATCATATGATTTTTAAAACAAAAACCTTATTTTCATCTTCACATTCATTCCTCTCATTATATGTGTCTTTGATACTTCTTAATTGAACAATCATCTATGCCACAAAAAATTTATATGTTCATCCATACCCCACCAGGGGACATCCTTTTTTAAAAAAAGGAAAATTTCATTGATGTTAAGTTACTCCATTGGAGTTAGAGTACAAAAATTAAGCAAGACATGGGGCAGTCTGCCTAGCCAAAAATTATCACTCGGATTCGTGCGACCAAATTTTGCAAGGTAATCAGCTGCCCTATTATCATTTCGGGGCCTATAAGATATAATAGTAGGGCTAATAGCTGTGATGGTGTCCCTGGTATCAAAGATGATTCCTTTCAATCTCCACGAGCATGTGCATGTGCGGTTAATCATGTGGACGAGGATCTCGGAATTAGAATATATTTGGATATACGATACCCCATCTCCTTGCATTTGCGAAGCCTAGTGAGCATAGTGTTGGCTTCAATCTCGAGCACAGAGTCGACCATCATGGTGCCTAATACTGCAAAGATGAAAGAGCCAGTGAGAGAGAGAGATAAGTATCATATACCTCCAACCCAATAAGCTCAAAGGAGCCATCCGAGCTGAAGACAGTCTAGCTCTGAGGTGGGGGCTCCCACCGAATTTGCATATGCGGATCCTGGGGGTAGAGGGCCTCAGGTGCGTGGGCGCAAAATCGGCCAAAATCCTTTCCCAAATCGATCCCACAATTGCGCGACGTGATCTGAAGTGGGCCTCATTTCGAAGATTCCAAATCCTCCAAAGGCAATAAGCAAAAATGGATAAAAAGAAATCTTTTTACTATTGATCCAAGTTAGCTCTCTCGTGGAGCCAGGCGCCAAGGTGCCAAGAGGAGTAATTTTGGAATTAGATATTTAGATTACTCTGTAGGATGTTCCACAATTACAGTGCAACTGGGCAATGAAAGAAGAGGTGCATATTTATTTCGAGGTGTAGGCCACAGAGGGGGCAAGTTGGATCAATAGTGTCATCAAATAATAGTATAGTGTCAAGATTGGAGAGTTTATTTTGTAAGAGTTTCCAAAGAAAAATGTGTAATTTAAGAGAGCTGGAATCTTCTAAACTAGCTTCCATAGCGGCCCTCCACTGGGGGACGACGATTAACATGGTAGTAGACTGACTTAGCATTCGCACATTCATAGGTATCATTCACTCATACCCACGCATCATCATTGGCAGATGAAGAAAGACAAATTCATTCGATACGAGAGCATAAATCTGGACCAAAAGTAGACAAGAGGAGGGGGCGATTCCAAGAGCCGTTTGTGGTAAGGTGGTCAACAGTGAGACCTTCAAGAGATGTCTCCTTATTAATGTAAGTGGGTATCCATATGAGAGGGGATGCAAATATCCATGAGCCACGAAAGATAGATGTTGAGCTCCTAGAACTAATACTCTTTTTGAAACTAGATCTTAGGATGCTGACTGAGTTTAGAATTATTTTTCAAGAATCAGCGATATGGAATCGCGGGGTCATGTCCCAAAAGTTGAGTGTGCCATATTTGGCGTTGACGAGACCCGTCCAGAGGATGGGGCAATTGTTAAACAAGTCCTGAATTCGCCTTGCAACAAGGGAGTGCTTAGATTTCAGGGGACATCCTTAATGTAAGACATTGTTTCTTTAAAACCAAATACAAACACAATGTGTAGAACTATATATTATTTTTCATCTTTAATGACATCCATAAGACATATCATGTAATTTGTATTTTCTTTCGATTCTCAATATATCAAGCATAACATGTATCATGGAGCCTACCTTATCATAAATTATCAATCAAGGTTTTGTAGCTAATAAAGAGCATAACATACAAATAATCATCATAAATTAAAATTCACATTTATAAAAATGATTATAAAACATAACAATAATTAAATAAATAAATTTCAAATAATTAATTAAATCATAAAACAGTTGCTACAATGGATTGTAACATTGTGGAGCTGTATGTGCTCATTCTGGTAATCATTGCTACGGTCTATCATCCTCCATTATGGATGTGTCGTGATGACAATTATGTTGGTGTGTAACATAATTAATCATGAACTGCATAGAGAACAATTTAGAGGCAACCTCTAATCACATAAAAAACTCATGCACTTCTGTGGCCTGCAAAACTTTATCAATTCCTCACAAAAAAAACAAGGTGTTCTTAGAACTCCTCAATCCAAACAACGTATAAACATTGAAGAGGAATAAGGATGACATGGATCCTCCTTATACATCTTTAGGTTTTGTATGTAAAATATTTCATTACTTAATCCTTTCTTGTTCTTCTTCTTTCCCATCTAAAAGTTCTTACATCATCGTCCTTGTCCTAAGATATAATCCTCTTTTTCAAGGCCATCCTATTTGTTGGAGAGGAGATTGAGACAGATGGTTTCAACAACTCGTTTGGGAGAGACACGAGCTAAAATGAGAAGATCTTTATATCTTTGGAGCTTTTATTGCTAGCGTATTAAAGTCTTTTAGATTAAAATTAAAATATTCTTTTTTAAAAAAATAGAAAATATTTATACCTTATCTAATTATATTTTAATGATATAAATACTGAATTTTAAGGATTATTAATTTTTAGTGCTGAAAAAATTTGCATGAAGAAAGTTATGTGTTAGAGTTCATATTAGCTATATCACACTATCTTTTGAGTTAATATACGAATAGAAAAAATATACATTGTCATATTATTTTTCATTACAATAATTTTCATCTCAATTTGATTTTCATATAAAAAATATGTGGACACCTTACAATGGGACAAATCTATGAAATGTAAACTCCAATTAGATGCATTATATTTTAACTTAGTATTTGACTATGTTCTATGAGGTCTGGCTTGATATATAAATAACTTGATATTCAAATACCTTTTGTAATATTTCGAAATTTTACCCTCCTGTCAGGTAACCATCAAACTTATTTTGAATCGGCGTTATCTAAATTTCTTCTTCTTAAACTTTGACCAATCAATTCAATCTTATTAAATAATAAATAGCTATATTCTTACAGAAAGTGAAACAAATTTCTAATGACGTGCAGAAGTTATTTAACTTACTAACTTTCTTTTCCTACTAGTCCTTAAAAAATAACTAACTTTAAAATAATTTTACATCAATACAAATAAAAATAATAATAAATAGTTCTAATGACTTGACCCAATGTTCAACTGCATCATCACGGATACTTTAGAATAATTTTACATCAATATAAATAAAATTGTAATAAATAGTTCTAATGACTCGACCCAATGTTTAATTGTATCATCACGAATATTATTGTGCACACAGCTCTATCCTTACTTGTGGGTTCAACTACTTGTGAAATTTAAATAATAAAAAAAATAATGTTCAATACGCAAGATAGTATAGATGAATGTTATAGCTTAAAAGTATCTTGAACTTTAATAATTTTCATAATAGGGCAAATAATCAAAAGTAACATTTTGGTGGAGAGGAAATCGAGAGAGATGAGCTTGACAAACTCTTTGGGAGAGACATGAGCTAAAATGATAAGATCTTTAGATCTTTCAGCTTTTTATGGCTACTTTATTATGGATTTTTGGATTAAGACCAAAATATTTTGTTTTCAAAAAAATAGAAAATATATATTGGTTAGAACATAAATTTTTTATAAATATTGAATATTTAGGATTATTAGCTTTTAGTGTTGAAAAAAATTACATCGAAAAGTATAGTCTTATGTGTTAAAGTTCATATTAACTATCTCATAGTCTTTTTTAATTAAGATTTAATGGGGCTCCTCCTTACATTGTAAGTCGTTGGATCAAAATCAAAAGGCGTAAAAAATCATGCAGGGTTCACAGGCTTCGGTCCACCTTCAGTTTTGCGCGATTAAGAGCACTTTGTTTGGACCGATGAAAGCTGAAGCTTCCCTCATCGCTCCTGTAGAGAAGTGCATTTCTGGAATTGGTGGAAGCAGCCTACATTCATTTCAATAGCACAGTTGCATAATCATTAAGGACTGCTGCTACCTTTGCCGAGAGAGAGAGAGAGAAAAAAAAAAATGGACAAGATTAGCAACAAACACATTGAAAAACAATTGAGATCAGAGTGTATCCTGATTCCTCAAAGATTAGCAACGCAGAAAGAGTTCCAACAAGTATCCACATCGTAGTATCCCTTCGTCTCCAAAGTAGCACATCAACAACTGTTGAGAACACCAAAATGATGCATTTAAAAAGACGAGAAGAAGGGACCTGGGCAAAATCAATTTGTTAATTGGTGGATAATGGAGACGAGAAGAAGGCGACATGAAAGGTTTATTATTACAAGATTATCTATTCCATTCGATTTTGATCCAACGACTTGCAGTGTAGGGAGGAGCCTCCTACCTTCTTAAGTAGGGAGGAGCTCCATTAGATCCTTTTAATTAAGATATGAATAAAAAATTATACAATGCCATATTATTTTTCATTAGAATAAGTTTCATCTCAATCTGATTTTGATATAAAAATATGTGGAGACATTACAATGGGACAAGTTTATGAAATGTAAACTCCAATTATATGCATTATATTTTAGCTTAATATATGTTCCATGAGATCTGAATTGAGATAAATATATAAGTTGTAAATTATTCTATTATTTTTTTAAGAATAAAGAACTATCTCATTTTGATAAATAAAGAAATTCTATCAAAATTTTAAAACTAAATATATGTACTAAATTTTACATTCATATTTGACTATAATCTCATGCCATTTGGATTAAGCAATTGATATAATATCATATATAATTATTTTAACTTTTTAAAGAATAAAATATCATCTGATTTGTACAAATATATAAAATGCTATGTCTAAAAAGTGCATGCCTATCAAGCTAAAAAAAATATAATGATTAATTTTAGAGGATTGAACTTAAACGAGATATTCAAGTACCTTTTTTTTATCCCCCTACCACATTACAATCGGACTTATTTTGTACTAATGTTACTTACAATTTCTTTTTCTTCTTCAGTTGTGACCAATTAATTTAATCTTATAAAATAATAAAGACCTATCTTTCTTACATAAAAGTGCAAAACAAAATAATTTTCTAAAAGTGCGGAAGTGATTTAGCTTAGTAACTTTCTTTTCCTACTAGAGCTAAAAAAATTAATTAACTTTTACATAACTTCATATCAATATAAAAAAAAGTTCTAATAATTTTATCTCATGTATAACTGCATCATTACGAACCTTCCTTACTTGATAGTTCAACTATCTATGAGCTTTAAATAAAATAAAATAAAATTTTCATAAGCAATAACGCTTAGTACGTAAGATAGAACATATGGATATGATTTTTTAACGAAAGTATCTTGAACTTTAATAATTTTCATAAGAGGGAAAATAAAAAAAATAATCAAATAATAATTTTTTAGTTAACTTTTTCATGTTTAATTTCTTTCTTCTTATACAATCAATCTTTATCTTTTTTATGGGTTGCACTACGACTCATTATAGACATCTATATATGTTGTCATAGGCAAACTTTTCAACAATTATATATTATGGATTATGGCATGACATTTTCATGTATCTTTGGGTCATCATGTTGGATCAGACCAAGACCAAGGGGTGAATGCTTTGGACTTAGAAACTTTAGGTATCTAGGCTCAAACTTTCTTAACTTTGAATTTTTCACTTTAAACTTGACAATTAGTGCACACGATGAACATTGTATTATAACTTTGGGATTAAGAATTGTGTGGACCCGAAGCAGATCCGCACATAACAATCACCATTAATCTACAAATTAATGATAGTAATAAATATATGGTAAACTCGTTTTAAAAAATATTTTATCAAGGATCACCATTGATTTATTAATCAATAGTGGGTCCACATATTCCTTAAATCCTATAACTTTTATCTTCTTATCTACTCAATTATCTTTGAGCCTTCATATCAATAAGATCAAATAATATGAGTAAAAAGATCATTGGACCTTAAATCAAATCTAGTGCAAGCGTTAGTGAACGGGTATAAACCTGGGCTGGGTGGCTTAAAAACTCAAGTTGATCCCGGTGAACTCAAATCGGATCCTAATTGAGCCTATTAACTTCACATTTTTTGAAACCCGGTCCGATATAGCCTGGCACATGATAGATCAATGGAACAAAGCTCTAAGCACCTGAAACCTTATATTCTTTGACACAAAGCCAAGATGGGTTACACGAATTTTGAGTTAGGTTGACATTGAATTCGAGTCGAACTCGACGTCAATGGGGACATGTTGGAAAAACAATGTAGTACTCAACCCGGATTCGCAGCTCGAGTGAGCTAAGTCCTAGAATGACATACTTTTGACACAAATCATAGGAGAATATCATACCATCATTTTTTACTTAAACAATTTTGTTAAGAAATCACATAAAAAATGAATCCAAAATATGTACGTACCTTTGAACAACTGAACTAAGCTTCCAAAATATGTACGTTCAGGTCTTCAGAGTACAATTGAGCATGTCAGGATGTAATTTGCATTTGCGCACACACATCAAGGAGAGAGAAAATATCGCACAAAGGTGGAAGAAAAACTCAACTTCTAAGAGGGTGAAAGGCGAGGAGAGAAAAACTATCAAGGAAGTCGATTTTTAATTATACTTCTAAATCATAATTTAATTAACTTTTATTTTACCTATTTTTAATTAAATAATTATTCAGTATAGATTTTCTTAATTTCCATATTAAAAAACCAATTTATTATTACTATTTTATTTTGAATGTTTTAACTTATAAACCTCTAATTTAATTTCTAACTTCATCCCTAATACTCTTATAATTATCTTTTTTTATAAAAATTATCTCGCTTAAAAATTAATTATCCTTATTTTCATGAATTTATAAAATAAAAAAATAAAATAATATGATTTTATCTTTTGAATATTTTTAACTTAAAATTCTTATTCCGAACCCCATTGGAAACATATGAACTTATGGTTAGATTCAAATTTAAATTTTAATCCCTAATTTTAATCTAAATTCTATTTCTTAGTTTAATTAAAATTTATCTTTTCTCTTTTCCCTATTACTTATCTAACTATACTTTTATTTATTTCCAAATTTTACTTTAATTATCTCTAATAAATAATTAATTTTAGAATTTATTTAAAATAAAAAATTAACTCATTTAGACTTTGTACCAAAAGTTAAAATCAAACTACTATAGGAATATCAAGTTGGAAAAAGTCATAACTATTTTTTGTCCACATGACTAGTGAGGATTATATTGAAGTTTAAAATTTATAAAAGATATTTTAGAGAATTATAATGAACTGGTATTTCAAGTGAAATATCGAGCTACATAAGATAATCATTTTTGCAGTTTCTTATGTGCAAATTTATAATTTTTGTCCTTTTTCTTGTGTTTATGTGAAATATTATAAAAAAATGTTGGAGGGAAATTCACTCTTTCTATAGAGAGGTTATAAATGGAAAAAAAATGTTGTGACTTTACCTGTAGAGCATACAAAAGAGTAAGTTCCTTTCCCAAATTCAAAGTAATGATTAGTGAAATTTCAATGATCTTGAAGTAAAAAATGTAGGAGAAGGAACCTTTGAGAAGTTAGATCAAACTGAATCAACAAATTTTAAGTGTATTTTTCGTTTCTTGTTTGCTCCCTTATTATTTTATATTTCTCAAATTAATTTATACTTTCACAAATTTTTTATAAATCAATTTAAAATTTTAAATACCAATTTACCTTTTTAATATCAAGTGCTCCAACATTAACCATAGTAATAGGTGGCAACATCTTCCATTAACACACTTATTAGACCTGGACTTGGGCCCTCATCTTGACTTAGTTTTCCTAAAAGTTGTTAACTAGTCAAACCTTATCATATTATTTTTCATTATATAATATTAATATATCATGTTATAAATTTTGCTTTAAATATATGACACACTAATATACGATATATCTTATTAGTTATATATTAATATGTTACTTCCATAATGTAGAAACCGTGTAAAAATACACATTTGCAAAGATAAAAAAATATGTTATAATTTATATTTTTTGTTTTTAAACGAATTTATAAAACATAGGAATTAAAAATAATATTACTACAAACATGATTAACATTTTAAATTATGTTTAGTGTTGTAGGTTCATTGTTTAGCTCAACAATTAATATTAAAATTTTGCCTCATACTCATAGGATATCCAAACATGGTTGTGAAAACATTTTAAATTTATTTGAAAGATTAAACTTATTATAGGAATTAAAAATATAATTAGGGGCGTGCATGAACTGAGCCGACCTGATCGACAACTCACGAAATTTTCAATTTTTTTGACCTAGTGGGTAACCAAGTCTGGACTATAGAAACCTAAACTATGTCTTGATCCGATAAAAATATATTATATTAATATTAAATTATTTAAAATATTATATTTATCTTTATTTCAATTAAAACTTATATTTTATTAAATATATATTATATATAATTTAATTGATAATGATCATATTCATATAATAATTAAATTTTTTTATTATTACATTTATTTTTTTATGATCAAATCGGACAATCGAGAATTCTTCGATTTTTGTCCCGATTTAATTGGGACATCCTAGTTTCGATCATTTTCTTAAAACTCGGAGCAAATCGGGTTAGAATGAGACCTATTCCGAACTCAAGCTTAATCCAAATTCAGCTATATACATTAAAGCAATTGAATGGTATTCATATAATCTTTTAAAAAAATGATAAATTTATTGTATTTTTAATAGTATGCATGATAATAAAACTCAAAGAACCAAAATTATCCTTCCCCAAATATGTCATTATACAAAATTAATTTATATATTTATAGTTCGTAGAAATACTACATAAATAATATTTGATAAAACTTAGATCCATGAAATTAATTGATATATTGATAGCTTTAAAAAAGAATTTGTATCTAGTCGATAACTTAAATATTATGAAATTATGCTATGCGATCGATCTTGTAATAGTTAGTTAAGTTGAAATTATTTTTAAAATATTTTTTTCTAGTTTTTTGTCTGATCATTACGTATTTTCTTCTAATATTATGAAGGTTAGAAAGTTAACATACAAGATCCATATAAAAATAAGTATAATCATAAAACTTAATTAGGACAGTCTAATTCAAACAACAAATTTTAGAAATACATATTTTAGAAACTTAAAATAAATATGCATATTTACTTAAGATGTTTTTTGAATGTTATCATATTCTAAAATTATATACACTTCGTAGTAAAAATGTTAAATTATTATTTGTTTTATTAATACACTTCGTGCGTAATTCTTTTTGCCATGGGCCTGGAAGTCGTTTTAGGCCTTTGGGCGGTCGATATGTGATCCACCACCGGCTCATCTCTTAAAAAGTTTGGGGTTCCAAAAGCGAAGCCCACAAAGCACCGTCGCCCATCGTCCAAAATTTTCCCTCCTATTCCTCTGCCAGCCAAAACCCCCAAAATTCAACGTTTTGGAAGAGGCCCCCAAATCCTGCCGCCACATCCATACTTTTGCGCCTCCCTCCTCGTTCCCACAGGTCCCCTCCTCCGCTGTCTGCATCCTCGTCTTCCTCCGCCGGAGAGCACACATCGAGGGAGCAAGAAGCCGCCCGCCATTCGCCGTCACCTCATCACTTGCTTCGCCTCTCACGTCTCTTCTTCCTCCCATTCGTTTTTTTTCCACTTTATTTTGTTAAAGTAGTTGCGTTTGTGTTTAGAATTCGAGCATGTTGTGCGATGCTTTCTGCGGTGATCTCTGGGAATGTGAAATGATTCCTGTTGACAACAAACCCCACCAAAAATGCGTCTTTTATTTTATTTTTTTCCATGGTTTATGGTTCATTGATTCGTTCCATGCTCCTCTTTTTCCCTTTTTCCGGCAAACAAAATGAAACCTGTAGCGAAGTCATCGATTTCCCGAGTGCTCGGCACGTTTCCTTTTACTTTTGTTTTATTTTCTCCAACTTGAAAATTTTCTCCTTTTTCTTTTTCCGATTTCAAGGAAAAATATGTTGACAATTGTCGACGTGATGGGATCCGGTTCAGTTGAACTGAGATTTACCACCCAATCTTATGACGGAACCCAATCCGCTTCTTTGCTAACGCCGTGCCCATTTCTTCGACAATTTTTCTTCTTTGCTAGTGGCATAGCGAACGCAGCTTCCATACGGCCAGAAAAAAGAGAAGAAATGCGATTCTTTTAGTATTTTTCCTCATCCCTTTTTTGTTTATCTCCCCATGGGCCTTAGTTGCCTTCAATGTTTTTAGCAATTTATACAAACCTTTGGTGTGCAATTTTATGGGCTTCTATAGATATCAATCAATTGAGGTCTGCTGCTGGAAACAATAGAGGAAATCCATAGTATTTTTTTTTATTTCTGACAACTGTTATTTATGATTATTTGGTTGAAAAGAATTGTATCAACGTTCTCCTGGCACAATATTTAAATATATCTCAGAGCATATTTGAACATTAGGGTTTATGCACAAGATTGACTTTTCCAGTTTGATTAGGATGCCACATTGAGGAATGGACCGAATCACTGAACTTGCTAATTTTTTTCTAGCTTGCTGAATGTAGAAGCAGCCTCTATCTAGGTTATGGTATGGAGGGTAAACCCAGCAGTATACCATATCTTTTGGCGAACTTAAATTTTAGTAACATTGATGTTGTTTTGTAAATTGAATTTGTCATAGAAGTTGATCGAAATAAGCATAAAAAAATTGTATGATGAATGTATAGGTAGTGGATAAATTTAGTGAACCCTTATTAGGATGTATCTGAAATTCTTTATTTGCAAATGCTTTTTGCTTCAGTCTTCCTATCTTCAATTCTTTCTTCTTTCTGTGAATAAGAATGCAGGCATGACTGTGTAAGTGAAATGAGATTTGGCTCTTTGATCTCCTAGAAGCTTTCAATTCTATTGAACAATGGATTACCATTTCTTCTGTTAACCATCTGTGATGTGTAATGTCCTTAAGGTTAACTTCTTCATCTTTTAACATTTTCAAGAATAGCCATAAGAAACTTCAATTGGTAATATATTTGGAACTATTTGGCTATTGGGATGTGTGCATTCATTATGTTCCTTTGTCTTGATGAAGAAAGCTTGTTGCCCTCAAAAAATGATGAAAGCTCTTGTCCCGTGAAGATACTATTATATTGTGACAGATGCTTTTCTCAGAACTGATTAATCCTAGTAAACTTGGATCATCGATTGCAAAAATTGTTCTCTTTGTGTTACTGTTAACATATCTACAAAAAAATGTGAAGACAAGTGCATAGGATTGGTGAAACTCAAAGAAGAGTAGGAAATGCTACATAATTACATATCATTCTAACATAAGGATATTAGTGGAAGATACCTACAGAAATGATATATATTCTTTCTAATGACAAGCCCTTGAAATAATTCCATTGAACTGATATGATAAATACCAGCAAGGAAGTGATCAATGACCAATCCATGATG
This sequence comes from Pontederia crassipes, assembly GCA_030549335.1. NCBI lineage: Eukaryota > Viridiplantae > Streptophyta > Magnoliopsida > Commelinales > Pontederiaceae > Pontederia > Pontederia crassipes. The sequence goes on from CM060196.1 coordinate 27,736,394, forward strand.
TCGCAACAGTAGGAATTTTCTGTGTTGAGGAAGAAACGAACATATATTGTAGAGATGTAACTATAGATAACAAACATGACAATAAGAAGAAAGTTATCTGTCACTTTGATTATGATCCTTATAAATGATGTATTTTCTAGTTAAAAGAAGATATAAATTTGATCAAGCAGTTTCAACATGTCTGAACTAACAAGCTTGTCAAAATTTCTTCTGATGGGTTTGCCAGTCATTATTTCTTTATGAAATGTTATTGTTACACTATAATTTACCATTGTGGTTTCTGTAAACTGATCAGGTTTAAAGTTTTGACATTTGGCATGGAGACTGCTGCACAAGAATATCAACCTCGTACATTCTCGATCAAACTTTGGCCACCAAGTGCAAGCACAAGGATGATGCTTGTGGAGAAGATAACCAAGAGCCTCTCAATGGAGTCCATATTTTCCAGAAAATATGGCCTTTTTAATCTGGAAGATGCTAATGATAATGCTAAGAGAATTGAGGAGGAATGCTTTGCTGCTGCCAGTGAACATTTTGAGAAGGAGCCTGATGGTGATGGAAGTTCTGCAATTCAGTTCTATGCCAAGGAGACAAGCAAACTAATGCTTGATGTCCTTAAAAGAGGTCCCAAACCCAAAGAGGATGTGGATGTCAAAGTTGATAGGTCTGCCACACTAGGCAAAACATTTGATATCTCTGGTGATCGTCGGGCTTTCATTGATGCTGAGGAAACCAGGGAATTGTTTGCTCCTCTAATTGATCATGGGAATTCATATACAAGGATCTGCCTTAGCAACAGAAGCTTTGGAATTGAAGCAGCTCATGTGGCAAGCCCTATTCTGGCATCTCTTAAGGAGCATATAAAAGAAGTAGACCTCTCGGATTTTGTTGCTGGAAGACCAGAAGAGGAAGCCCTTGATGTCATGCAGATATTCTCATTAGCATTGGAAGGATGTAAGCTGAGATACCTTAATCTCTCTAACAATGCCCTAGGTGAGAAGGGTATCAGAGCATTTGAAGCACTATTGAAATCACAGGATAACTTAGAGGAGCTCTATTTGATGAATGATGGGATTTCTGAGGAAGCAGCAAAAGCTGTGAGTGAGCTCATTCCATCCACAGAGAAGCTTCGGATTCTACATTTCCATAATAATATGACTGGAGATGAAGGTGCTTTTGCTATTGCTGATGTCCTGAGACGTTCTCCTTTGTTGGAAGATTTCAGATGCTCATCGACAAGGGTTGATTCTGAAGGTGGAATTGCATTGGCTGATGCATTAGCAACTTGTACTGGTTTGAAGAAATTGGATATCAGGGACAATTTGTTTGGGGTGGAAGCAGGGATAACCCTAAGTAAAACTCTTGAAAAGCTTGTTAGCATCACAGAAATCTACCTGAGTTATCTAAATCTGGAAGATGTTGGAGCAATAGCAATTGCAAATGTTCTGAAGAACTCTGCTCCTTCTCTGGAAGTTCTGGAAATTGCTGGGAATGAGATCACACCTAAAGCTGCACCTGCATTGGCAGCATGTGTTGCTGCTAAGCAGTCACTGAAGAAATTGGGCTTGTCTGAGAATGAATTGAAGGATGAAGGTGCTGTTATTATTGGTAAAGCACTAGAAAAGGGGCACATGCACCTTAAACAACTTGATCTGAGCAGTAACATGATCAGGAGGGTCGGGGCTAGGTGCTTGGCTCAGGCAGTGTCAAATAAGCCTGATTTTGAACTGCTAGACATAAATGGAAATGCCATATCTGATGAAGGCATTGACGAGGTAAAAGAGATATTAAAGGCTGGTAAAAGCTCTGAGAGTGTTCTTGGTCCACTGGATGATAATGATGTCGAAGGCGAAGATGAATATGAAGAGGAGGCAGATGATCATGCTATTAATGGTGGAGATTTGGAGTCGAAACTTCATGATCTCAATGTTGAGAAGGATTAAGGTCAAGGTTTGGAGTAATGGACACAACATTATTTCCAATTTCCAATCAAGCTTTTATAAATTAGGTTCCAGTGACATTATACACAGCAAATGACAGCAACACGTTTTCTGGTTTGTTGTCTGCCTTTGTATGGTTGATTAATGTGTGCCAGTTGGCATCCTCTTACTAGTTCATATGTTTATGTATTTTGTTGTTTTCTATCTCAACTAGTATTGGGCTGCAAGATCTTCTGGATCTTGGGCCACTTCTTCTGTTTTGAGTACTTTGAACTAGTGATGGTTATCTGTTGGCGATGAATTTTTTTTGTCCTATTAATTTCATGCCTTGACAACTGCTTGATATTGACTCAACATGTAATAGCCTGTTTATTATCTTTGATACGGACCGCTTATCTTTGGAAACGTTAATACATTTCCAAGTCATTGTAGCTACATTAACTCGGGTCACTTGGTTCAACAGTGTTTGGCTTGTCTGCATGGGTAAGATCTCTTGGCATGTTTCTCTCTCCCGTTCTGAAAAAAAAAGAATAAATCTTTTGGCATGTCTAGGGCCTTGAGGCCACGCTAGTTTGATACTTTTCAGTAACTTGCTTTCCGTTTGTACTAATATTTCTTTTTCTATTCATACCCACTTCCTTTTCTGTAGCTGTTTTATCTTTTTACAACTCCATATTGTCTCCCGATTTTCGTGTATCGATTCAGGGATTAGTTTTCCTTGGAAATCCCAGTTGAAGATTATGCTTCATCATCTTGTTAAGTGGGAAGAAGGATTCGACGCTCGATTCCCGTTGAACTATCCACATATTCTTGCATTAAGAGAGAGAGAGAGAAGAAAACATGAAAGTAATTATGCCTCCTCTGTGGTCTATCTGTAATTGATCTTGCGTGCTCGACTCAAGTTTGAAGCTCAAATGACCCTTTATTTCCATTTGTTTTCTAGTGTGTGATTCGTCAACTATCACAGGCCATGCCAAGCCAAAATGAAGAAAAAAAATTGAATATAAAACCCAGGGATACCCACACAGACTGGAAGACGTAGTAACGGAAGTGTGAAAGTTCTTAGACCTCCCTCCCCTCCCCTCCCCTCCCCTGGCTTTCACTTGAAACACCCAGCCAATGCGAGACCTCACTTTTCTTTCCTTTAATAATAATGCGAGTGCATGTTTTTCTCTTTTAATAATAATAATGATGTTAAAATTCCCAATGAATTAGTATTGGTTATTCTATTCTACTTTTATTCCTGGGAATAACTTTTATTCCTACGTTTCCCGTACAAGGTAAATATATAAATTTCTCGACGCACATCTTAGTTCAAGTTATCAATCAGGTTATTTTTTTTTCGATTATCATTTCAGTGTTTGGGAAGCGACACCTCAATTTAATTGGCGCTAAAGATTATGTGCACTGATTACGAATTAAAATTTCGACCCATCATCGAGTTCGATTATTTTGATGTCTCTCCAGACAACGTGTTTGACTATGATAGGTGAGATTGCTAGTAAAACTTTTTTTGCATTTATAAAAATTTGAACTTGAAATCTTATTTGAGCGATGAGAAGTTACTGTCCACTCCACTCACTCTAATTTGTGTGGTTTAATCATGTTATTCAAAATGCGCACTACTCTAAGATTTTTTTCAAAAAAAATAAAAGGTACCGGGACCCAGGAAGCGAGCGAGGCGTACATGTCTTGTTGCATGGTGGGGGTGGGTCATGGGTGGGACCAACATGGGATTGGGACTGACGCAGCGGTAAGGAATTCGGTATAGAAATTTAAATATAGGCAAGAGCAAATCCTAGGCCCGATGAACAATGTTCTATTACACTGTGCAAGTATACCTCTGTTATGCTTGAAAGATCTGCAGAAAATAAACGTCGATGTCGCCGGTTCAAGCGGACGATAATCGACAAATAAACTAGCAGGAATCCACCTGCACCTTAGAAGAAATTCAAGGCCAAGATCGTGCGCACACGAACTCAAGAATTTAGAAAGCTCTGAACTGGAACTTTAATTAAATAGATGATAATGTCTTTAATTCTTACAAGTCAGGCCAATATATAGGGATTTCCAACTAGCAATACTATTAGCACTAAGACTCCTATAGCAAAAGGAAAATAGAATCCCACCAACATTAGGACTTTTATAACCTAACAGAATAGGAAATAAACTAATAGGAAATAACAATCCTAATAGCATTAGGACTCCTAAAAAAAATAAACTAAAAAGCAAATAACAATCCTATCAGCATTAGGACTTCTAAGAAAAATAAACTAAAAAGGAAATAACAATCTTATCAGCATTAGGACTCCTAACAAATTCTTCAAATCTGAATCAAACTAAATTGATGACCACTAGAATTCTGTACAACAGCAGAATTCTCTCTTTTCTTCTCAACAAGATCTACATCAGGCTCCCCTGCTTGAAAAGAGCTCGACCCCGAGCTTGGTAATAGCAAACCTGGCGGATGGTACATAAAGAGATCTGAAACATTGAAGGTAGATAAAATTCCCAAGTCTGCTGGCAGGTCGATGATATAAGCATTATCATTGATACGCTTCAAAACTTTGCAAGGACCAAACTTCTTGTTCATTAATTTATGATAAGAACCCTTGTTAGCACGCTCCTTATACTTAGCATTAGATTCTTTCAACTTCTTCTTGGTTTCTTCATAGATATGTTGGATATGCTCAGCCATATTGTCAACAACAATACTTTTGCGCAAAGTTTCGAGTAAATTGATGAGGTCTACGATCTGGTAGGCATTCTACCATAAACAATTTCAAACAGTAACATGTCATCCAATCTAGAAATTGGAAGTCTATACTTGATTGTGATCTTGTTTATAGCTCTACTATCAACATACATTCTCCATGTGCCATCCTTTTTTGGTAAAAGGAGTGCTGGTACTGCGCATGGACCCATGCTTTCTCGAACAAATCCTTTCTTTATTAATTCATCCACTTGATCTTGTAAAATCTGATTTTCTCTTGAACCTGGTATTAGATCAATATGATGTCGAATGTCTCGCATGGGAGGTAATCCATCAGGTAATTCTTCAGGAGTGATGTCTTTGAATTCTGAAATTAAATTTTGGATTGCCTCTGTAGTGTGTTGATCTGGAGGAACCTCCCCTATGCACATAAGTGCATAAGCCTTTCCACGGTCTTTTACCTCAGAAATGAATTCATCTGCCCGTTCAATCAAGTGGCCATTCTTCAAGCTATTTTCTTTAATTACTGAATCATGTTGTAATGGTAATAAAGAGATGCATTTTTCGTCTTTAGAAAACTTGTAGATGTTGTCTCATCCTAAATGGGTTGCATTAACATCAAATTGCCAAGGACGACCCAAGATGATGTGGCTTGCATCCATATCCAATACATCACATGTGACCACATCCTTATAACTCTTGCCAATTGATAAAGATACCTTACACAAGTATGTAACTTCTTTGTTAGTGCCTTTACTAATCCAACTAACTCTATATGGTGAATGATGATGTTCTATTTTCAATTCGAATATGTTCACCATTTTTTTTGAAACTATGTTTTCAGAGCTCCCATTATCACTAATGACTTAAAAAGTTTACCTTTCACTGTGCAATGGGTTCAGAATATTTCATGTCACCGAGGGTCCTCTTCTTTCTTAGGCATTGCACGACACTCGAGAGATGTTCTCCATCTTCATCAGCACAAATTTTTTCTTCAATATCATATTCATCATTAGCCTCTTGATCATTAGTTTCTTCTTCATCCTCTATTATTCGTGCTGAATGAAGTGCTGGACGTTGTGCGCACTCATTAGATCGGTGACCTAATTGTCTACAATGATAGCAAATAATAGAATTGGACTTCCCATATGAGTTAGAAGTCCTCTTAGCATTATCAGCACCCGTAGGTTTTGATTTAGAGCTGGCTGGTAAGCTTTTGTCAGCACTTTCAACCTCTTCAATTGCAAGAAGTTTAGATGAATTGCATACACTTGCCATCTTATTAGTCTCAGCAGAACAAAATTGTGCCTTGGCTCCTCATTCTAGTTGACGTTCAGCAGTTTCTGCCAAGGTGATTGTAGTGGCCATGGTGCTAGGAGTCTGCATCCCTACTTTGTCTTTGATGTTAGACCTCAAACCATTTAAGTATCGAGCCACTTGTTGTGGTTCTAGTTCAACTAGGTTGTTGCAAGATGTTAGACGATCGAATTCCGCTGTATAGTCCCGCACTAGCCTTCCACCCTGTCTGCAATTCTAGAACTGTTGGTGTAGAATCTGTTGATAGTTTGTTGGAAGATATCTTGCTTCATTTTCCTCCAACTCCGTATTGGTTGTTTATTTTTTTGCACTCGCAAAGATTGAATTTGCTCCCACAGTGCAGATGCTCCTCCTTTTAAACGATATGCCACCAATTTTGCTTTCTTATATTCTGGGATTTCCATGTCCTCAAAGAATCGTTTGACCTTCGAAATCCAATCCAAAAAGTCTTCAATGGGTAGATAGCCATTGAAGTGAGGTAATTCCATCTTTATCCTAAAATTAGATTGTCTGTGTGCAAAATTTCTTCTTGGCTCTTCTTCACTATCGTTGTCCACCGAAGAAGTGACTATTCGTTGTCGTCAATTTTCTTGGGTTGCTTCTGGTTGGACACATGTGTGAATAGGATCTTGATTCGTAAGCAATTTTTCGATGGCAGCAGTAAGGAGATCTACCTTTGCTTTTAATCCGTCAAACTCTTTTCTACTTAGAATATCAGCCATGATCTCTTCCTCGCTCTGATATCACTTGACACAGTGGTAAGGAATTCGGTATAGAAATTTAAATATAGCCAAGAGCAAACCCTAGGCCCGATGAACGATGTTCTATTACACTGTGCAAGTATGTCTCTGTTATGCTTGAAAGATCTGCAAAAAATAAACGTCGATGTCGCCGGTTCAAGCGGACGATAATCGACAAATAAACTAGCAGGAATCCACCTGCACCTTAGAAGAAATCCAAGGCCAAGATCGTGCGCACACGAACTCAAGAATTCAGAAAATTCTGAACTGAAACTTTAATTAAATATATGATAATGTCTTTAACTCTTACAAGTCAGGCCAATATATAGGAATTCCCAACTAGCAATACTATTAGCACTAAGACTCCTATAACAAAAGGAAAATAGAATCCCACCAGCATTATGACTTTTATAACATAACAGAATAGAAAATAAACTAATAGGAAATAACAATCCTAATAGCATTAGGACTCCTAAGAAAAATAAACTAAAAAGCAAATAACAATCCTATCAGCATTAGGACTCCTAAGAAAAATAAACTAAAAAGGAATTAACAATCCTATCAGCATTAGGACTCCTAATAGATTTTTCAAATCTGAATCAAACTAAGTTGATGACCACTAGAATTATGTACAATAACAAAATTCTTTCTTTTCTTCTCAACAAGATCTACATCAGGGACCAGTCAAAGTGTGGCAGTAGGATGCTCTCTCTCATGTCTCAGATGGTATTGGGTAGGGAGACCGGCACTCGTTGGCTCCTGTCGGGGTGCCAATCCAAAACTTTGGCGCACACGTGAACTCTCATTTCACGGTTTGCTAATTGCTCACCTATCTCTATTTATTTATTTATTATTTTTTTAAAAAATCGATAACGATTTGTGTGTACACCCGCAAATTAGAAGGTTCATTCTAATAATGTTGTCTAACTAATTTTCTTTTATATTTGACGATGATGAGGCTTGCAAAACTAAAATTAAAAGCAACATCTGCTTAAGCAATGGAAAAATTATTGATCACTACATTTTCATTTGAACCGAGGTTGTCTCCAAAGTACGGCCTAAACTAAAACAATGTAAACATCCTTTTATGCATATATAAATGATATTTTGTTTAATATCTTCAAATAATTTTTTTGATATGTAAAATTACTAGCTAAATCTTCGTAATACATTTAGCTTTAAAAGTAGTTAAGATTTTAAATATGTAAAGAGATAAATGTAAAAATCATTCTTCTAGTGAAGATAATATGCACATTCCTAACTAGTTGATTAAGAATAACCTAATATTAACATCTCTACAGTTGCCTCAGACCCTTGGTACTTAAAATATTTATGAGCATCTTACGAGTTTATTTATTCGGTTTATCCTTTAATTTTGTGTGAACTCGCACAGAGAAGCTGACGCCCCTCCTTTTCTTCCTCGCGAGAAGCGGATCCAACCCAAAAATCAGGAGGCCCATATGTATAAGTAGTATACTTATTTTATTTTTTTATAAACTTTTATATAAAAAATACATATATGAGGAAGGAAAGGGGGGCATGACCCCCTTTTTTCTTCTTCGCGGCCGGCGAGGAAGACAAAGGGAGTCACCAGCCCCCCTTGCGAGCTCGTCGACGCGACCTGGGAGTTTGGAGTACTCCTCTTTTCTCCCTCGTGTGTGACACCGGCCAGGAAATAATGGAGGGTGTTGGCCCGCTGTGCCAACTCGTACAAAGGGCCGACACCCGCCTTTTTTCCCTCACCGCCAACGAAGGAGAATAGGGGGTGTTAGCCCCCGCTATGTGACTGGGCTGACGCCCCTTGCCCTCCTCTCAGGCGTTGGAGGGGAGAGGGGGAGGGGCGCCTCCCCCTTGCTCCCCTCTGGCGAATGCTATTTTTTATTTTTATATTATTTTATTATGCCAAATGACATTATAATGGAGAAATCGACTATTGACGATTAGGAGAAAAATGAAGTTCGAGGATAATCTAATTATAAATTAGAGCTGGAGGATCGTTGAGATATTCACTTAAAATTGGAAGATAATCCGCGTAATTACTCAATATTTTACTAATTCAAAATTTAAATTAAAAATGAAATAATTTCATAGGGCCAGGTTGACCACTCAATAAATCAAAATCTATAAGTCTTAAGACTAAATATTATTCGGTTTAACATATCAATAACATATTATTTGAAAATTGTAATAGATTAGCAGGCCGCAAATGAATGAGAAAACTAATCGTCTAGGCTAAAGGTGTTCACCGGGTCGGGTCGACCCGGTGAACCCGGAAATCCGACCCGACCCGACCCGATCACGACCCGACCAAGGGTCGGGTCGGGTTCGAGTTAAAATTTTTCAACCCGAGTTGACCCGACCCGACCCGACGACCCGGTTTTTTTCTTTTTTTTTTTTAATTTTTAATTATTTTTTAGTTAAATGTATAGTTTTATATCATTTAAAATCTAAAAAAATATGAAATAAATTATTTTAAATGTAGAAAAGTATGTAGATATTTTAAAAATATTTTTGGTATTTAAAAATACTTTATTTTGTATTAAAAAATAAAATAATAAATACTTTTTATATTAAAAAAATAAATGAAAATTTAAAAAAAAAAGAAAAAGGGTGGTTGGGTAACCCGACCACCCGACCCGACCCGACCCGGCCCGGCCCGGATCGGGTCGGTTCGGGTCGCAGCCCAAAAAGGGTAGAGCCCGAGGGTCGGGTTTGTTCACGGGTCGGGTGAAACCCAACCCGGGAACACCCCTAGTCTAGGCAGTTTTTTTTATTACCCACTCGGGGCTTTGGTGTTCAAATTTATTAGTATTTAATTAATCTGAAGTTGAAGTGAAAGAACAAAATGATATGTCTTGACTAAAATGGTGATGCTAAAAATCGATCTCCAACTAATAACATCCATAGAATTATTTGGAAATTGGAATATAACTATACTAACCAATTAGCTTGAGCAGTTTGAATCTTGGATCTGTGCATAAGCTTCCACTCTGAACTTTCTCTCTTTCTCTCTCTCTCTCACATCTATTTCTATTGTTGGATTATTAGAATGCTCCTTTTGGTATTATATGTTAATAGCCGTCCGAACACTTTTTTTGATTACTCGCTGCCATGATAATTAATTGCACAAGTTTGGTGCTGCAATGGAAAATTATGAGAGCATAATGTTATCTTGTACCAAGTAGCTTATTTCCGTCAAGCAAAATCCTCAATCCAATATTTTATCTAGGAGTTTCTTTTTGCACCATTCGGAGATTAATGAAAAATATATCTTACATTCAATAATAAAATATGTTCTATATATAAATTAACTTAGCGTGTAATGATAAATTATGATTATAACATATTTTAAATTTTTAATTACATGATGCAATCACACTGTATAATTATGCTAATACCCCCACTCCATATATTATTATTATTATTATTATTATTATTAACCGATAGCAATGTTATAGTTTTATTTATAAAAATAATTGAGTGGTCATCTATTTATATTAATAAATAAACAAACAAACAAATAAATAAGGAGGAGGTACAAAGAAAAGCGTTCAATTTTATTTTTTTCCCGATGGTTTTTTTCGGTCGAAATATACTGGTGTCTAGGACTATAAGCATTCGACTAATTCGGTGTTAGGACGAGAGTGGTATGAATAAATTTTGATCAAAGTAATAATTATGAGAATCGAACTTGGGACTACTTGCATCTATCAATCTCAGGACACAACTTCGCTATCCAACAATCTCAAAACATAACTCTATTATCCGGATGTGTCAACCATCCTTGGTTTCGTCGTATGAATCTTTTGACATTTCATCTTATAAGCAGCTAAACAACAACAACAAAGCCTTATTCCAGCTAAAGTCGTAACTAATTTTATAGTTAAATTTAGTGTTTGATATCATTAGATTGATTAATAATAAAAATGTTTTATGTGTTGAAAGTACAAAATACATTATGTATTTTTGCAGTGCAGATAATATATGCAATTATTATTTGAGTTCCCGATAATATTTTATGTCTTAAGGACAACTCATGCAGACGATGGAAGTGAAAATAATGTTAACTAGGAGATTGGTACATTTATTGTGAGACAAGGTGCCCACTGAGAAGCGGAAGCAGCGTGCACTGGAATCGTCGTATAATACTAAAAGTTGGCTGATTTTAGTAGACATATTTAATTTGGTTGTTAGTAGACCAAGTTTTCCTGTTTGGTTTCCATGCCGTCGTTACGTCGAGCTGAGCATGCACATCAAATACAACCAAATTATCATTTGGACCAGTCCTTGGGGTTCGCATGTTTAACTCACAAGGGTGCCATCATGTCAATTATATTATATTATATTTATATTATATTATGAGTTTAATATACTTTCAAAACATCCCAATAATTAATTGACTGAATCATTTAATTACTCGCGATCAAATTCAACGATGAGTGAATAAATGATCTTCAACAACAACAACAACAACAACAACAAAACCTTATCCCATTAGGTGGGGTCGGCTACATGGATCATACGACGTCATTCCGCTCTATTAGTAACCAAACTTTTCGGTATATTATTTACCAATAGATCTTGCTCTATTAGTTCGCCAAGTGTTCGCATTGGCCTCCCTCTCCCTCTTTTAATCGGACTCTAGATTATTTGATCTACTCTTCTTACTGACGCATCTAATGGTCTTCTCTGAACATGACCAAACCATCTCAAACGATTCTCTACCATTTTCTCACTAATAGGAGCCACTCCGACTCGTTCACGTATATGGTCATTCATAATCTTATCTAATCTTGTATGACCACACATCCATCTCAACATTCTCATTTCGGCTACCCCCACTTTACGTTCATGTTGTCCCTTCATAGCCCAACATTCACTACCATATAACACTGCTGGCCTTACAGCAGTACGATAGAATTTTCCTTTAACTTTATTGGGTACTTTTCTATCACAAAGAACTCCAGTGGCTTTCCTCCACTTACACCAACCAGCTTGAATTCTATGATTAACATCGTCATCAATCTCACCATCTTGTCTTATAATTGATCCTAAATATTTAAACTTTGTCACTTGAAGAATTATATCCTCCTCTAGCTTAACTTTCAAATCGTCTCTAAGTTGTTTATTTGTGAAATTGCTATGCATATATTCTGTTTTATTCCTACTTAAACGAAAACCCTTTGACTCCAACGTATTTCTCCATATTTCCAATTTTGTATTAATCTCTTCTCTTGAATATGCTAAAAGTACTATATCATCCGCAAATAGCATGCACTTAGTTAAATAGATACAGACATAAAACTGATCCTTGATGTAGGCCAATTCCTATAGGAAATTCATTTGTCTCACTTCCGGGTGTTCTAACCCTAGTCAATGCCCCATCGTACATATCTTGTATTACCTTAATGTAGACAATACTCACCCTCTTCTTTTGCAAGGCTTTCCAAAGTACATCCCTTGGTACCCGATCATACGCCTTCTCTAAGTCAATGAAAGTCATATGTAAATCTCTTCCCCTACTTCGATACTTCTCCATCATCCCCCTTAGTAAATAAATCGCCTCTGTAGTGGATCTTCCTGGCATGAACCCAAATTATCTCTTAGAAATATTAGTCTCCATTCTCAATTTATGCTCAATCACTTTTTCCCATAATTTCATTGTGTGACTCATAAGTTTAATCCCTCTATAATTTGCACAATTCTGAATATCCTCTTTATTTTTGTAAATAGGAATTAATGTACTTAATCTCCAATCATCAGGCATCTTTTTCGATCGTAAAATCTCATTAAATAGTTTACATAACCACAACACACATTTTTCTCCTAAACATTTCCAAACTTCAATCGGTATACCATCCGGTCCAACGGCTTTACCATTCTCTATTTTCTTAAGAGCTTCGCTAACCCCCGAGACTCTAATTCTACGATAAAATGACCTATTAAGCTCACATTCGCTAATTGTCAAGTCCTCCAAATCACAACGGGAACCTTCACATTCATCATTAAATAGCTTATAGAAATACTCTTCCCATATGTTCTTAATATCTCTTTCAGTAACTAAAACCTTACCAACTTCATTTTTTATGCATCTTACTTGATCCAAATCTCTCGACTCTTCTTTATTCCTTGCAATCTTGTAAATTCTTTGTTCACCAGCCTTTGTCCCTAACTCCTTATAAAATCTCTCATATGCTTTAGCACGAGCATCACTAACTGCCTTCTTAGCCTCCTTTTTCGCCAAACGATTCATTTTCCAAGTGTCAGAACTATTGTCCAAGTGTATCACCTTGAAACAATTCTTCTTATTATGCACCTTTTCTTGGACCTCCTCGTTCCACCACCAAGTTTCCTTATCTCGTGGTCCAAAACTTTTTTATTCTCCTAAAATGGCTTTAGCAATCATTTCAATCTTTTTTGCCACATTCTCCCACATGATACTAGCATCTCCTTCTAACTCCCACACACTTTCCTCTAATAACTTACTTCTAAAAGTTTCTCGCTTCTCCTCATTTAACTGCCACCACTTGATCTTTCGATCAAAAACTGTTCGGGATTTTGGTTTTATACATTTCATTTGCATATCAAGAACTAACTTCCTTCTAAATAAAAAGATATTAAATTATTATGTTATAAATAAGGTGCAATCAAATTTATATCACATTATTTTGTTCAATTTTTATTAAATTTGACGTGCTAATCAATTTTTCTAATTAAAATGAATATAATTTTATATTATTAATATTCCTTTCAAGTGTGGGCTGATGATTTTGATTTAATCCAGCTCATTGTAGGATCCCAAAGGGCACCAAGAGGGGAGGGGGGGGGGGGGTGAATTGGTGTTATATTGAAAATGTCAATTTCACAAAAACCATCGCGGAAGCACAAAACCGATTCTTAAATCCTTTATGATCCAAATCATAAATTCAATATGAATAGGAAGAAAGAGAGAGAAAATCAAACCCAAATGGACATGGTGGTTTGTTGACGAGGTTCGATCACACTTTGGCCTACGTCTCCGCTCCGACTTCTCGACCTCGAGACCGTCGGAGATTCCACTAGCACTTCCTTTGTTCCAAATAGGGCAAGGAAGAAAGCCCTTTACATCACCGCCTCTTTCTCCGCTTCGAGAGGCAAGGCAACCTCTCATCCTAGAAAGCTAATTTATTTCTCTCGCTCAAGAGGTAAGATTTTGAACATCTTTTACACAAGAGTTCTCTCTAATTTTCTGAACAATAATGTTTCTTTCTTTTACAATTCTAAGCTCATAAGAGAAGAAGAGAGAAAGAATGAGAAAGCTATAAAATGAAAATTTCAAGAAATGGTCTCTCTTTGATAAGTTGAAGTTTTTCTTCAATGAGTGAATGGATGCTTTTGCCTCTGGCTTTGGCACTCATTTTATAGCCTTCAATGTGTGGAAAATTCGTCCAGAAATTATTTCACAAATTCCTCCTTCAAATTTGACCGTTACTGTTCATTTGACTCGGAGGCCGATCGATCGAAATTCTGGACCGGTCGACCGGTCTATGTGACCGTTGCGCCATTTCTCCAGTTACCACAGCTGGTCGGTCGACCGGACTATCGATCGATGTCTCGACCGGTACAGTCTCGCAGTTTTGATTTATAGCCGTTGAGTTGATCGGTCGATCGGTGCTTCGACCGGATTATCGACCGATATAGTTTCGACGTCAACCGGTTCTAGATCGATCGATCAGCATCTTCATTTGGTCGACCGGACTGTCGATCGGCCTTCTTTGCATCGACTGATAGGTTGACTGACCTGCACTCTTTTGATCATAACTTTCTGCACAGTTATCAAAATTAGATAATTTTGAAGTCCATGAAAAGCTAACAGAATTCTATACAAATTCACTGCAAATATTCATCCAAAATGTAATCATTTCATAGTCAATTATGTAATCAAAGTTTGTGCATAAAGTTATCTCTTTTTCTTGAACTTTTTCAGTATTTTAATCTTTTGAGGTTTGTTTCATCAAAATATAATTTCATATGTCATTGAAACTTTGACCCAACACTCATCAGATTGACCTCTAGCTCTAATACCATATTAAATTTAATGTACTAATTAAATTTTTAAAAAACTTAAAACGTTAGAAAAATATTAATGATTTTATAATCTTCATGATTTGAATCTCTTCATGTTTGATTCGATAGATTCCATTCAGTTTTAAAAACACCAATAAATAGCAGCATGTATTAAACATAAGAAGTCAAGTTAGATGGAACTAATTATTTCTTATGGTGTTCCTAGTGACACTCCAAAAATGTTATTATTACCCTATTTATTAGACATGGATAAACTTGTCCATTACTCATATAAATAAGTTGCAATAGTATTTTTTTTAGATAACAATAATGGCATTTATTTTTTTTGTTAATAGAACAATTATTTTTAATAATTTCTTAATAAAAAGTTTCATACATTGATAATGACACATACTTTATGTTCCAAAGATTAGCTTAAGAAAAGAAGTTTAAGGAGGTCGGGACATCGCACCGTCGACGAGATCGTAGGGATGCCCCCCGCTTCGCTCCTCCTCGTGGGGGGGGGGGGGGGTTGCTCCCTGCGACACCGAGAGAGGCTCGTGCGTGCTGGCGATGAGAGGTGGGGGCGTCGCCCTCCACGATCTTGTCGGACGATGGCCCCCATATGTGTCGGCACGCACGAGGGGATCTCACCTTCGATGTAATGGGGGAGGGGGGGGGGGGGGGGGGGGGGCGCCCCCTCGATGAGCGTCGGCAATATTTTTTCTCTTATCTTTTTTATTATTTTAAAATTTAATTATTAAAAGAGATGAGAGAAGGATAATTTATTTATTTAATAAATAAATAATAAAAAAATTAACAGAAGTAGACGGATTGATTAAATTGGAAATCATGAAATAATTTAGAGAGTTAGGATTAGATGGAGAAAATCATGATAATTTAAAGGAGATTTTAAAAAATAATTTTTTTCATCAATGTCAACTGAGATTTTATTATTATATATAAATCCTATTTTATTTAAATCATTTATTATATTTATAAACTACTTTTATGCTTACAATCCTTGACATAAAATTCTCTTATATTGAAATTCTAATAATGGCCTTGATATGACCAACAAATGTCCTATTAATCAGTCCTGACCCGTCCATTTCAAGCCATGATGGATGGTATGTTGTGATCAGACTCAACCAGAGTTTTGAATTTTCTTTTTCCTAAAATGTGACCAGATCCGACTCAATGTCAACCAAATTACAGGTCCATTGAAAAGATACTTATTTTGCATATCAATTATTCAATAACAAATAAAAGAATATTTAATTAATATAAGATTAATTACTTTTTATTATTCTTTTCTTTAATAGTAATAATAAGAAAATACATCTTAGATAGGTTCTGAGCTTGGTTCAATGATTTTTTTGTTAAACCAATGAAAGTTAATTAATTATTAATTAATATATATATATATATATATAATTATAGTACCCCTGCGGTTGCTCTGGATATAATTATAATTTAGAGAAATGGTCGAATGAATGGTAGGTGAATAATTCATTCGAAACACTTCTTCTTTCTTTTTTTTATCAATTAGTGAAGACCCTCGCGCTTGCGCGATTGAAAATAAGTTTAATATTTTTATAATTAAGTTTGGATTACTTTTTGTAATACTTAAATATGTTTTTAACAGATGTAATTATTAAAAAAATATATCATAACAACGTGAACTTCAAATTATGCTCATAAATTATTTTAAAAGATAAGAATATTTTTAATTATATGTTTTGATTAGAAATAATAGTATGATTAAATTATCCATTTTTATATAATTATTTACATGTACACAAATGAATAATTTTGTTTTAATTGCTTTTTTCAAAGCCTCTTAATTTATTCTTGAGTATTACATATGTTTAATTTTAAATCAATTGAGAACTAGAATTATTTAATTATAATTGTATAAATTTGTATGCAAGAAAATGATAATATAAAACAATTAGTAACATGCATATAAAATTTTTCTTCTTCTTAAGCTTTTGGTTAGTTTGTGTTGCATATGTTAAAATGAACCTATTAATATGAAAGTTAGAAAAAAGAGAACATAGACAAATTAAAATAAAAAATTTATTTGGTTGAATTTGATTTTTATTACCAGAAAGTAAGTCATTGCAAGACAGATGAAAATAGCAAATCAAATTTAAAAATTACATTTGTTGATGAAGCGAGAAGTATGATAAATTTGGAGAATTAAATGTGCATTAAAAAGTTCTCCCCTTCCCAAATTAGATATTGTGTAGTCACCTGAAAAGAAATATTGCCATGAATATAGTGGGCATATGAGTGAATTAGAGATCATAACATAACATGCAACTAAAATCAATTACATAAAATAAGATAATTTGAAAATTACAATAAAAGATAACAAAAAAGATGGAGAAATAGCAAAATCTTAGTTAACTACAATTCTGATATAGAAACTATTTAACATATTATAGTAGTAATGATTATTTTGCACAAACAAATAAATATATATAATCAATAAGAAATGATAATAGAATTTCGTGATAAAATTATTTACACTTATATTTAAATATGTTATAAGACTCATTAAGGAATAAATTACTTTATGAAAGAAGAAAATAAGAATAATGAAATAAAAGAAACATATGAAATAATCACTTCAATATATATTTATGTCATGGACGTAACACACTATATTGTCGCAAAACAACATTGTGATGAACATAGAAAATAAAAAAAAAGTATCTAGAAGAACATATAACATGATATACATTTACAAATAAGTTAATGATAAATTAAATTTAAACAATAACACCAACATAGAAAAAAAATCTAAAAGAACATATAAGATGATATACATGTACAAATAAGTTCACGAGTAGATAAATTTAAACGTTAACATTCGAGTTAACAAAAGTTTCGTCACAATTCTTCATTTTTTTACAGCTCGTTGGAGTGGATCTTCATTCATCTCAACTTTCAATAATTTGTTATGTCCATCATCATCCTCCTGAATTGGGTAATATGAGAAAAATACATAATAAAAAAAAATAAATTCAAAATAAATTTACCTTTTGTGTCCTCTCATTGTTGTCATTAATAATATAATGCTCATCATTATTCACAAACTTTCCCTACAAAAAAATGATATAACAAACATTAATGTCGAAAAAATAATAAGTAACATAATTTATTAACCCATGAATAAGTGATAACCTTTTCTTTTGTTTTCAATACAAGTATTCTCTCCATATTTTCATTGACCTCAAAAACCTTGACAATTGTAAAATTCTCAAATCCCTGTTTCAAATTGTAATCATTCAATTTTAATTTGAAAACATATTCTTTTCCAAGAAGGGACTCAATTTGTGGAGGAATGGTAGCATCATTTGCAGACTTACGATTAAATAACTTATGAGCAGATGTATCTAGTAGCTTTTCTGCTTCAGTGTTAAACATGACAAATGTTGTTTTTCCTGTATCATCCCCCACATTAAGATTGTCTACCAGCAATAAAATTTAATTACCTCGAAATGTTTTCACCAATACTGAAGTGACTACCACAATAAAAGTTCCATTTTCATTCTTATATAAGCTTGGATCAAAAGTGTCAATCAAGTCTCCCCACAAAGTAATTTTTGCTGGAACATAACTGTGCAATGAATTAGAAATAAATAATTGTTAAGTTGCAATAACAATGAATAAAATATCCAAAAGTAACACATATGATGTATGATAAACTCACTAATTTGTAATAATTTGAATGTCTCTTTTTTTATGTCCAGCTTCGAAGACTTCAATTTCTGCTAATCCTGAGAGGCATCCAATAACATCTACAAAGAACAAAAGGGAAATAAAATGGATTAGACAATGATAAAAGAAAAAAAAATACATCATATGTTAAATCAAACCTGATAGTATTTTATTATTGTTAATGCGTTCTTCAACCAATTCCTTTGTTATAAAATTGAATGCATTGATAGGAATATGTGAATGGTCATCTAGTTATTTCACTATGGTTTTTGGCAGAAAAATAATTCTTTTATCATTTTCTACTAGTTGAAACTCTGTCAATGGAGGGGCAACTTAAAATGTCGTAATCAAAAATATATTTCCTTCAATCAATAGGTGCCTAAACCGCCCAACTTGATTCTTACGGATTGAAGCATGCATCATATTTTTCTATAATAAGATTGAAAAAGAAGCTATGTTAATAAAAAAACAAATAAAAAATATATGATAAAAAAATGGAATAAGAAATTACCTTTTTTTCAACTAAAATCATATCTAAGCTTATTAGTTCTCCATCTTTTTTTCAAAATTTTTGCTTCCCAAATTCTACAAATCCTAACTATAATTGACCAATCATCTCTAACATTGCTGATATCACTAAGGAGTGAGTAATTCATTTTTATATGTAAAGGTCAGAGAATAAATTTAAAGAGAGGATGATATTAAATAGAAAGAATGTATTGTGTGAAATCAGTTAAATGTCTATAAATCAATTTTTTTTAAAGAAAATGTTCATTACCACTGGGTAGTGGGGTAGTGAGTATGTGTGGAAGTTACCAAATATATTATTTATTATGAAAAATATAATAGAAGATAATGGGGGAGTTAATATAAGATCATGGAGAGAATAAAAAGAGAATAAGGTGATAGAGGGGAAATAGAGTGAAGAACATAATTAATGGAGAGTTAGTTACGTAAGATAATGGGATGTGAGTATGGTTTATAGACATAATTACACAAATGTAAATTAAAATTTAGATATAAGGGATTTAGTATGGGGTTGTGGAGGGAAGAAAGAGAAGAAGTTAATGAGTGGGGAGTTAGTTATGCAAAGTAATGGGAAATGATTTCTAGATATAATAACACGATTTTGAATTTTAGTTATGGGGGAGTTAGCATGTGTTTGTGAAGAGAATAAGAGTGGTGAGAGAAAAATGAGAGAAGAAGATAATTAGTGGGAAGTTAGTTACGTAAGATAATATCATGATGTGTAAGTGGATTAGATAGTGTTCTAATATTTATATTGCCAATTAAATAAAAATTTAAAAAATATTAAATATAAATAAATGTTATTTCCTCTCGTATTATACAAGAAAAATAAAAAATGGTATTAAAAGAGAATAAGTGATGAGGGAAGAGAGAGAATAAGATAATGAGTGGGTAGTTAGTGATAAGATTTGTTATAATAGTTAGTTAGTGTTATAATTTTTATATCACCAATTAAATAAATAATTAAAAAATATTAAAGATAAATAAATGTTATTTCCTCTCGTATTATACAAGAAAAATAAGAAATTGTATTAAAAGATAATTATGGCAAATATAATAGAAAATAATGCGGGAGTTAATATAAGATCATGGAGAGAGTAAAAAGAGAATAAGGTGATAGATGGGAAATAGAGAGAACATAATTAGTGAGGAGTTAGTTACGCAAGATAATGGGATGTGAGTATGGTTTATAGACATAATTACACAAACGTAAATTAAATTTTAGTTATAGGGGATTTAGTATGGGGTTGTGGAGGGAAGAGAGAGAAGAAGATAATGAGTGGAGAGTTAGTTATGCAAGTTAATGGGAAATGATATTAATGATGGGTAGTATGATTTCCAGATATAATAACACGATTTTAAATTTTAGTTATGGGGAAGTTACCATGAGTTTGTGGAGAGAATAAGTGTGGAAAATATAACAGAATATAATGGTGGAGTTAATATAAGGTTGTGGAGAGAATAAAAAGGGAATAAGGTGGTGAAGGAAAAAAGAAAGAAGAAGATAATTAATGGGGAGTTAGTTACGTAAGGTAATAACATGTGAGTATAGCCAATTAAATAAAAAAATTTAAAAAATATTAAAGATAAATAAATGTTATTTCCTCTCGTATTATACAAGAAAAATAAAAAAATGGTATTAAAAGAGAATAAGTGATGATGGAAGAGAGAGAATAAGATAATGAGTGGGTAGTTAGTGATAAGATATGTTATAATAGTTAGTTAGTGTTATAATTTTTATATTACCAGTTAAATAAATAATTAAAAAATATTAAAGATAAATAAATGTTATTTCCTCTCGTATTATACAAGAAAAATAAGAAATTGTATCAAAAGATAATTATGGGAAATATAATAGAAGATAACGTGGGAGTTAATATAAGATCATGGAGAGAGTAAAAAGAGAATAAGGTGATAGAGGGGAAATAGAGAGAAGAACATAATTAGTGGGGAGTTAGTTACGTAAGATAATAACATGTGAGTATCATGATGTGTAAGTGGGTTAGTTAGTGTTCTAATATTTATATTGGTAATTAAATAAAAAATTTAAAAAAATATTAAATATAAATAAATGTTATTTCCTCTCGTATTATACAAGAAAAATAAAAAATGGTATTAAAAGAGAATAAGTGATGAGGGAAGAGAGAGAATAAGATAATGAGTGGGTAGTTAGTGATAAGATTTGTTATAATACTTAGTTAGTGTTATAATTTTTATATTACCAATTAAATAAATAATTAAAAAAATATTAAAGATAAATAAATGTTATTTCCTCTCGTATTGTACAAGAAAAATAAAAAATTGTATAAAAAGATAATAAGTGATGAGGCAAGAGAGAGAATAATCCTCTCGTATTATAACAAAAATAAAAAATTGTATTAAAAGGGAATAAGTGATGAGGGAAGAGAGAGAATAAGAAATGTTAGAGTAAAAAAAATGAAGATCATCAAATAGTGAAATAGACATTGCTCAACATTATTATAGTGAAATAGACGAAGACATTTGATTTACTATCTCCTTTAGAATAAGGCAACACAATAACATTACATAAATAGACAAATAAATGATGACATTTAATTTACTGTGTCCTTTAGAATAACGAAACACAATTACATTACAGATGGCCACAAAAAAAGTTTTTGGCGATGGCAGAGACCGACGCGACGCCGACCATGGAATATGCCGATGGCAGTGATGCGAAGTTGATGCTGCTAGTGGAGTAGGCCGTCCATGAAGTATGTCGATGGCAGTGATATGCTAGTGATGCTGATGCCGAAGCGAAGTTGATGCTGCTGGTAGAGTAGGCCGACCATGAAACAAGTGTCGACGATGCTAACGGAGTAGGCGATAATAATGGAATAATAAATATTGAGGGGCCAAGGATGAAGTGATGATCCTTGGTGATAGAAAGGAGGGTTGTGAAGAAAAGAAGGATGAAAGATGGTGATAGAGAAGAGGATTGAGAGAATATATAGGAAAGATATGGATGGTTAGAATTAAAATAAATAAATAAATATAAATTCAAAAATTCAAAAAAAAAGATAAATAGCAAAGGAGGAAAAGGCTTCTGAAGCATCATGATTATATATATATATAGATTATTTATTTGTTCATGATAAAAATATAAGATGGAGTTCTTCTTTTTCTTGCCAACAAATATTCCTCATGGATTTTGCCTCCTGGCAAACTTCCAAACCATGGTTCACGTTCGCAGCATTACCAACTTCCGGTCATTCTCTCTCTCTCTCTCTCTCTACCTCTCACTCTCTCTCACTCACACACACACATTCTCACTCCCCGCTCTCTCTCTCTCTGTCTCTCTCTCTCTCACCTAATACAACGAATACTAAGCTTCCATCCGCCTCGGCGACATTGTCTTTAAATCCTACTCGCGCACAGAGACGACGGAAGGCATAGAGATTGTTGAGGGAGCTCCTCTACAGCCGCCCATGGCCTTAAACTTTAACTGGTGATAGGGGGACACACACCTGAGAGCCTCTCTGCTGCTGTTCTTCCACTGTGGCCACTGGTTCCTGCTCCAATCTCTCTCTCTCTCCCCTCTTCTTTTCAGTGGGTAGGGAGAGAAGCTGTGGAGCCATTTGAAACTAGAAAGAAGAGGAGGAAACACAAGAAGACACGATCGACCTGTCTCCCTCCTCCTACCTGGTACTCGTGTTTCTTCCACACACACTCTTGGTTTCAGATCTTATCTACTCTGCTCTTCTTGCGTAATGCTGTTCTGAGGATAAAGGAATAGCTCCTGTTACACATTGATGGGTGGAGCCTTCTACTGATCCGCGCATTCTCTTTCCGCATTTTGCGATTCGTCTTGTAAAGATATGATTTTGGAGCTTTCAGATGCTGCCTTCATTTTCTGATAAGGAAAGCGGCATTTGTGATCGGCTCTGGGCTTTCATCTTTCTCTCATTTTCCCTGTTGCTGTAGGATGTAGAAAGTGAGTTTTACAATTTTAGTCAATTGTTTAACATCTTTGTGCAAGTTTTGAGGAAATTACCGTACTTTCTTGCTGATATATATTTTTTTTTTGGGTTTTACGATTGATAATATTAAAGGTTAGCCATACTGATCTAAGTTGCTTCCTCGATGCACGATCAATTTAGGTCTTCTGATTGAGAGATTGTTCATCCTGTTTTTTCCTCCTCGCTCATTCTGTAAATTTCACATTTCAACTCCCAGATTTCTTTTTTCACCCTTATAAACACTACTCAATCGTTATTTTTAGCTTCAAGTTATTCTGGTCTAAGTATACTCAAATAATCTTGTTTAATTTCAAAATCTGATCTTCAGATTTTTTATGTTCTTATTGTTTTTTTGGGAAATGTTTGTACTTTTAACAGATATCCACTTGAAGTAGGAACTGACCCTGGAAACTCATTGCCAGTTGCTAAACATCTGCAAACACAGGCAGAATCTGAGTTAAAATGCAGGTAAGGAAGCAAGAGACAAAAATCTGTTTCCTTTGGCTTATGACACATTCTAATGCCAGCATTTTAGTGGTCTTGAATGTTCAGTTTGAAGTGCATCGTGTGAAATAAAACATGACAAGTGCTAACATAGTCGAGTCTTAAAACCCTGATGGTATACATGAAAATTTAGTACTCAAATGTCACTCATGCAGTATCCAGCCTATGTGTAGTTGAATAATCGGACTTATTTCACTTCATTGTTGGCATACTTTCTCGGTATTTGTATCAATATTATGATTCTATTTGCATCTTTAGTATAGATGTGTTCCTGATTATCAAATTCTGCTGCTTTAAACTCTGCTGTCAGCTTAGGGCTTTGTCTATTTTAATCCATATTGCCTTCTCATTTTCTCTATCTTTATCATCCAATTCTTTACAGAATCAAGACTCAACCACCGAGAAAACAGCAGATGTTGTTTTAGATATCGAGAGCCTGGCACCGTCCTCTGACAAATGCACTGGTAGCCCAAAGATAACTGTAAGTATTCTCTGGTAGACCTGTGAATTCTTAAGATATCTGAAACAATGCCTCCATATTCAGATAGTATACCATTATTGGCTTGCTTGTAAACAGAAGGCTCTGTCTCGCAAAGGTTCAAATCGCATGGAGAGGCGGAACGGGGAGGACCAAGACATTGAAGAGGCAGCAAAAAAGGCCGTCAGCAAAGGTACAAAATTATGCTGGAAGTCACTGTTCTGGGACACTCAATGAGTGTTAATGGTTGAAGTGATTAAGATATATGACATCTTTATTTTCAGGAGCTATTTCTATTTCGACATTAGATTTTTTGTACTAAAATTGTCCATCCTTACTAACACTGAAAAACTTAACCAGTTTATTCATTTGGGAAGTTATTGAGAGTTTGATTATGAGAATTGAGTCAATTGACGATCTGAGCAACAATCAGATTGGCATCAATAGCTGCACTGACAACAACAACAACAAAGTCTTATCCCACTAGGTGGGGTCGGCTACATGGATCACACGACGTCATTCTTATTCGTTGATCCATGTTCATGAGATTCGACAGGGTTTTACGCTGGCTGTCGGGGTCTAACACAACTCTCCTCCTTTATCCGGGCTTGGGACCGACTATAAAACATAGACGGAGTTCAATAGCTGCACTGAATTTAACTAAAAACAAGTCTCATTGTTTTCCTTCTCAGCAGCATTGCCATCTCAACTGGAGCAGTTGAAGCAACCTTTGCTGCAGAACAAAGCTCATGCGGCAGTTCCTGCATCAACCAACGCATCTAATCTTTCGGATTGTGATGGAAGGGCCAAGAGATTTAGTCGTTTGACAACCATAAACCCCAGGAGAATTCTTCTCCTCTTTGCATCAGTGTGAGTTTCTTCTCTCTTTCTCTCACTCCTGATACTTTGTTTCTTACATAGTAAACTACATGTCTTTTTCCACAAAATTATGATACTGCAATAATGTTATTGTGTATTATTTACAGGTCTAGCGTAGGCACAATGATTCTCATATACTTCACGCTTGCCATCTACTGGAGAGGGGGAGCATAATCTTCTTAATAAAGTCTGGTTAATGGACAGTTAATAGCAGTTTTGTTGTCCATGAAGATTGCAGGAGCAGTAATTCCTACTTGTTATATGTGAATTATGTCGGTACATCAACCTGACAGTATCATGATGAGGGATCAGAATTTCCAACTTGAAATGCAGTCGTTTAACTGTCTGATTTCTGTCGATACGTGTAACGAAGTGCCAGTGATTCCATGGAGTTTGCTTGATTGGATTTCTGAAGAATTCAGGTTCTTGCGTTCCTATTCATTCAGGGAATTCAAGTTTGGTTCCACATATTCTTTGCCCATTGTCGATCATGAGAGCTTGAATGTTTCAGAAGGAAACTTTCGTGCTGTTGTTTGATGTTCATTCCATGTAGCCCTCTTTCTACCTACCTTGCATTAAATACACTTTATTTACATATTTATGATTGAGGTACGATTGACTGTTAATGTAGATTTTATTTTGTTTTCTCAGTCAGATTCGAAAGTTGACGTTTTATTCAATATTTCTTAATCAGAAGCAAAGAGAGTAAGCAGGATTCTTTAAAAGAACATCTCCGGTTAAAGTATCAAAGATTTTTTTCATTACATTAGCATTCTTCAAAACGAGCATAATTAGAGTTGAATGAAAGCATCAAATTTGGAAACATTAAACTAGTTGGAAAAATAACTTGACATTCACACCTATTTCCATCCACGAACTATAATTACTGGCACATCAAATTTGTTGACAATCAGATTATCGAGAAGGAAAACAAAAGAAAAGAGACTAAAACAAATGTACAAAATTTGGTTTTGGCTTTTCACTTCCAGCATGCAAATTTATGGCAGTTGCAGTTCAGTTACCTTCACTGTCATCATCGATTTCATTCACAGCTTGGAGAGTATGAGTTGACAAGAACCCACTTTCAGATGTACCCGGAAGCCCGTCCCCAAATAGGCAAATCTGTGGCTCAATCCGATTCAATCTGTTCCATTCTTCATCTGTCAAAGACCAACGGAAAATGTCGATGTTTTTCTGGATTCTGTCAGGCCTTAAGCTGCAAGGTAAGACACTGGTACCTCGCTGCAGTCCCCACCGCAGAATGATCTGATACAAGGCAAAAGAACAATGCCAGGGGAAAGAAAAATAAAGTAGACGAGCTCAAGAAATGTTCCTAGTTGAAGAAGCCAAGAGAATGTGCAAGCAAGAAACATCTGGTACAACGAGACTTATTTTCGCTAATGTTTTGCTAATAATCCTTTCAAATAGCAATTGAATATGCAGTTTTGACCAATCTAAAGCTATGTCTATCTTTCTCTTTTAAATTTTTTTTTCTTAAACAAATGTTTCTTCACAATTAAATATAAGTTTCTCTATCTGATCGAAGGACGTAAGCAAAATTATCATTTAAAATCAGCTCTGCAGATGTTGCTACAACAGAACATTAAGCAATAAAAATGCGGCGTCTCAAGAAACTTAAATTAGAAACTCAAACATCAAGTAGAAGCTTTGATTATTGTTGCCTTCACTGGTTCTTTGATTCTTTAAAACTTAATATATAAGAAAACAAAACATTAACAAAAAATCTACCAAGAACTACCGCTAGCAAATTTCTCAATTTTGGTTTGTCTCGCATCTGCAACTCATGTTTCCACAGAGAAATATCATCATAAGAATATTCTTCCCTAAAAGCAAGTGCAACTTGTAATAATGTCTTAGTTTCTAATAGCTTCTCCTACTGAAAATAAAAACACAAATGATATATACATGGCCCGAGGCATGAAAAAATGAAAAAAATTTCCGTGTTCAAGCAGGGTAAGAGTGCACAGATATGTACCCTACATCTACTCTGGCTAGCTGAGAAGTGCTTGATGCACAACGTTTTCCTTTTTCGATAAAATGTTATACTACATACGCATTTATCCTTACTGGAAAGCCAGAATCAATTACCTGCTCAGGTGTCTTATGATGTCGATCAGCTATTTCAGAAACAACAGAAAGCTTCATCATTGGTCCATGGACTGACCTTGATCTTCTGAATGTTATACGAGGAGTTCCAGGTTCATCCTCTGATCCACTGTCAGACAGACCTGCGTTAGCTGTCTGCGTAGCAGGAGTGGCAGGCACACCTAATGGTGTATGGGCAGACACATGGATGCCTTTCTCTTGACAAAACTTAACAATTTGATCCTGCCTCCAGAAGGGATGCAACTCAACCTAAAAATTTTATGCACCACGCAAGGAAAAAAAAACAAAATCAACAGTACCTCATTGAAGAAGTTATTAAATTACAGGATATCAGAGATTGCTAAAGATATGAATTTCTTTTTTGAAGGTGGAAACGGCATGAACATATAGAGATAAATGAACCATTTTTTTTTTGTTGGGAATTACAGACGAATGGAGACATCACATACAACTTAGATGGAATGAAAAAATAAATAGAAGAATGTAAAAGAATGGAAGGAACATTGAACTGGTAATTTGGTCTCCTTTCATTATTCACTACCTTCATTGAATGAGAAACATACATACTTTTTACTTAGCATGCCTGTTTCTGACATCTCAATTAGAAACTCTGCTCCTTAGCTCACTTGGATTTTTTCTTACTGTTGGTAATTTAACACTCAACAACTACAAGGATATACATTTGAATGTTAATATGAAGATCAACCAAGTGAAAATCAACATCCTAGGACAACAGAAGTCTTCAGGAGGGTAGATGATCCTTCAAAAAATAATGACAGGCTCAAATAATAAAAATGAGATGGAAAAGTAACACTTTAAAGAGGCTACTTTGATTAATTCTATACTTCTGCTTAGCATATAATGCCAATAGAGCAGGTAATACGAAAAGAATGATGTTAGATAAGACAAAGTATTTACGTTCTTATTTCTAGAAAAATCAATAAAGAAAGTTTAAAATTCTTGTTCCTATCAAAACACAAGTTGTAAGATGATCAAGTTCCAGAATGAGATCCTTGACCCATTTTTTTGTTAAGTCTTCAGTTGTCAAAAACTGGTGCTTGGCAAAAGGAGAAAACATATTGACAAAACTCAACCGCACACATCGGAGTTGGAGAGTCCACAAAATGAAGCATAAATTAGAATTGATAGGATGATCATTGCTTAATAACAATTAAAATAGTAACAGTTAATGAGTCATTGATAAGATTTGTCAAATATTATTCTTGGCTTGTTTTCTTCTGGTTGACATGTGCATGATTTCTGTTGATGTATTTTTCATCACAGTGGATGAGAACTTGTTATATTTTTTTTTCATGCACATGGTGAAGATGGTTCATAAGTACATTGCCGCACCTTGTTGAGAAATAATGGAGTTAATGCTTAGCGTCACCAAAGGAACAAAATGTTAGATACACTTTCCCAAGCCAAAAGTGACAGCAATTTGTGCTGCTATTTTCATTCGAATATTATGCTCATGAAATAAGTTGACAATAGAGTGATGGTCCTTATTTTCAAATAAATGTGATGCACAACATGAGCTTCTACATCCAATCTTATAATTAAAAAATAAAGTGAAAATGTCTAAATCAGCTCATTAAAATTCACTGGCACCTTCCCAATTGGAATCAAATGGTTAGTGATTTTGTCATTTCTGTCATTGCAACAGATATTGAGATTAGAATTTTGATGATAAAACAGTCAGGCATATCCCAATCAGTAATGCTAGTAAGCTTCTAAAGGCCAAATATTGCACCGTGAAATCTATTTTCTCTTGCTTTCTCATTTCCTCTCATGGAGGCCAATCCCTTTGAACTGGTCAGATTTACCTTGATTTACAAAGATACACTTGAAGACCATCTCCAAACACAATTACATGTTTCATTTGCAACATCAAAGAGAAGACATAATTCCAAATCTCAAATGCAACAAGTAAAAGCCAAGTGTTGAGGACGAACCTGATTGACTGCAGGCACAATCTTGGCAAACTGGAGCAGCTCGCGAATCTGCTGAACGTTGAAGTTGCTGACGCCGATGGCGCGAACAAGCCTCGAGTCAACTAGAGCCTCCATGGCCTTCCAGGTGGGTTTCAGCCGCTGCAAGAACTGCCGGTACTCCGTCCCGGACTTCCACGGTGGATCGGTGGCGTCCCCGAAAGCCGCGGACTCGGGCCAGTGCACCAGGTACAGATCCAGGTACTTCACCCCGAGGCTCCTCAGGGAGACCCTGACGGAGTTCTCGATCCTCTTATGGGAGTTGGTGGCGAAGTACACCTTGGAAGTCAGGAACACCTCATCCCGCCTGAGCCCTGCGTCGAACGACTCCGCCAGCGCTCGGCCGACCTCCGCCTCGTTGCCGTAGAGCTGCGCGCAGTCGATGTGACGGTAGCCGGCCCTCAGGGCCGTGGCCACGGCATGGACGCAGTCGTCCCCGCCGGACTGCCACGTCCCCAGCCCGATGGCCGGAATCCTGGCGCCGGTGTTCAGCACAAAGTAGTCCCTGTCACCTGCTCCCTTTGCTTTCATTCTTCCTCGATCCCTTCCAAGCGTTCACCCGACAACAAGAAAAGATCCTGCGAACAAATCGACGGAAAACAAAACAAAGCAATCAAAACACCCAAATGACATAAAAAAAAATCATTTTTTTTACGCTGCGGTGAAGGTGAGAATTTGCTGAAACAAGAAACGTCAAGGGCACCAAAACTAAAAATTTAATTAACAAGGCGAAGCAAATTAATGTAGAGACAACACAAACAATCAGGAAACTGAAATTAACACGAGATTAGACAAATCGAAGCTTACGACTTTATGCTGAAAACTCCTCACAGAGTCAAAGAATGAGATGTAGAATCTGCATAACAATGGGAAGAAGAAAAGAACTTTAAATTGTACAAACCTCTGAAAACAAAGATATTGAGCAGTCCTCTCTCTCTCTCTCTCTCTCCTCAAGGTGGAAAGAAGGGGGGTGTTGTTGCTGTCGGAAAGCAGAAAAGGGAAGGCCAAAAACCTTCGTTAAAAGGAAACGGCGCGTTGAGTGAAGAATTATTACTACAATTAATTATCCAGCAAAACTTAATAAAACATATTCTTTATTATCTAAGTTGAGAAGGAGGGGAGGGGTTTTCCGCCATCTTATTTTCTTCATCTTCACTCATACAATTAATAGGCATAATTTTCCATCTGCACAATTGTTAATTTTTTTTGTTTAATTTGTTTTTTAATTTTATTTTCTCTTTTCGTGTTAAAATTAATGTTTCCAGTTTTATTTTACGATCATGTATTTTGCTCTTTCTATTTTTCAAGTGTGAAAGTATCAATGGATAAACTAAAAAGGTAAAAGGTAAATATAAAAAAACATTTCTAGTAAATAAGTAGTAACTAGAAATGAGTCATATAAACAATTACAATCCCAGACGAATTTATAATTCTAAATAAGAAAAATTAAATTGATCAACGATAAAGATAAAAGACGATGAAATAAGACGGCACAGGAGAGAGACAGAGGGGAAACTGAGATCACATGGAAGGTGATCGTACTGTTACAGAAAGAGAAACGAGAGAAGGCCTGCGCTTTGGATACTTTGAGAGAGAGAGAGAGAGAGAGAGAGAGAGAGAGAGAGAGAGAGAGAGAGAGAGAGAGAGAGAGACCAAACGAGACCGGCGCCACCTACCACACCTCAATTATTATTAGAGCAATAAAAAACAAATTTTAGTTTCCATTTCAGATGATGAAGTGAAGATGTTGAAACTTGGACTGAACAATTTATAAAAGTTTTTTTTATGAACAAACTTCTAATTTAATTAATTTGTTAATAATACATAACCAATCAACTTTATTATGACATCTTAATTGTGACGAGAATCTATGAGATTTAAAAGAAGTCAAAAAGAAAAAAAAACAAAAACACAAATCCGTTGGGCTCCGAGAGCTCGTGGTTAAAACTTAAAAGTGTACTAATCGTAATTAAATCCTAGAAAACTTATATATGCATCGAAGTAAAGTAGCAATTTTGTAAGTTAAACAAAAAGCTTTTCTAGCTAATGACACGCAACCCAAAAGTTCTGATGCAACTGCTGATACTTTTCCGTGCTTTTTTCCAAAGAATTGGATGTCACCTGTTAACGGTATCAGAATTCAGAAGGCAGTAAGTAACAGGTGAAGAGAGAGAGAGAGAGAGAGAGAGTCTGGTGCATTTGTGGTGGCTCTCTGAAGTCTGAGACTCTGAAGTGAACACTGCGGGGGGAGAAAGAGAGTCTTGTGTGGCTCTCTGAACGTGGTGGGGAGAGAGAGAAAATGGGAATGTAATTGTAACCCCAGCCAGCAGTAGCAGGTGAAAAGTTGTGCTGTTGAGGTGACCCGGGAGAAAACAAAATGATTGTGCCGACCGCCGACTCCCTCATTGGGGCATTGAGACAAAAAGGTGAGCGGCCGAGGACGCCGTGTCTCCATTTTTGGCTCTGTAAATTTTGCCACCTTTTGACCGCAATCTTAACTCCACATGAGTTTGGGATATAAAAAAAACTATCCCTATTATCACCTCATATTCTATTAAACATTTTTAAATAATGTATTTTAAATAATAATAGTGGTACCTAAAAAAGACAAAAATAATAATTTTTAATAGTTTAGTTGTTGTAATTGGTATTTGTAAAATCTATAATTAAGGAGAACACACTTTTTGTTATGACGTATGTTTAATTAATAAATTAATTTTAATGAAACAAAAAGAAGTAGTGCTAAGATATCTGTCTATAAGTTATTGAATATATATATATATATATATATATATATATATATATATATATATATAAAGGTTGTAAACTCAGTGAACATGGTTATTAGTGAACAATAACATACAATCATGATCATGCCTATATGTGAAAATTGATTAGATGAAGTGGTTTGACTAATTAGTGTGTTAATTAATGAATAACCGGTATGATTTGAAAATAATGATTAAAAATTATCATATATACAGTGGATAGTTACTTGAATGCTTTTATAATCGGATTATGGATTGGATCAAATTGGGTCATGATTGCCCACTCGAATTCGATTGAATTGAACTGAATTTTATTAAAATAATATTATTTATAATAATTTAAAAATAAATAAATAATGAATATTATATTATGTATAAAAAAATTAGTAACCTATTAAAATTGAAACACTAACATAATTTATTTATTATATTAAAAAATATTATCTCTGATGAGAAAATGACTCCCAATTTTTAATACTTAATAGTAATCAATTATTATTAAATTTTTATTTATAGTTAAGTGTTATTAATAGTATGCTGAATTCTTTTAACCATAATTCACTTTTATGTTTTAATTTTATTTTAATTTATTTTTTCCATTTCTTCCTTTCTCTCTTCATTAATTTTACTCTCTTTTTCCTCATTTTCTCTCTCTTCATTAATTATTTATGTTTACCATTTAACGCTATTAACAATATATTAATTTATTATCACTGTAAAACACTTATATTTTCTTATTATTATTTTATTTTCACTTTTCCCCTCTCTCTTCATTTATTTTACTTTCCTTTTTTCCTTTCTTCTTATCTCTCCATTAATTGTCCTCCTATGTGTTTTACTATTTTCCTTTGATTCAAATATATTAATTTCCTTTTTTATTTCCATTTTTTCTTTCATTTTAGTGTTTTTTTATTTTTTATCATTTTTAAATTGAACCAGGTTTCTAATACTGCTTCATTCAGTCTTTTCCCGATCAGAAGAGTACAATTCCGATTTTGACTTCACTCGGACCGAACTAGCCATCGATTCGTGATTGAATCGGTTTGATTTGATTTTATTAACCTTGCTTATTTCTTTTCCTTTCTTTTTTCTCTTCCTCACAAGATCACCTTTGAGTTTCGGATGTCCGAGTGATAGACTAGTTGTCCGATATGTCCACTTTACAATTATCCTCCTCTGTTTCATCTTCACCAATCGAGCGACGATAAGATAGATATCATTCCTCGACAAGACATAGAAGATGTCTGCTATGAGGATCATAGATCTGATATGATAACAATTATCTTTCTGCTAAAAGAAGTCGATGTTTGCTAACAAGACTGATTGTCCTTTGTTTTGCATAATCGTCATTGTGAAATTCCTTAGATTTCAATCAGTTTTCACACTAAAATTCTCTAAAACATGTTTAGTTATACCACTAATATATAGCATGATCCAGAGGTCGTTCATAAATATCTTCATGTCCATTTTATCACAAACTGCTTCATTCAATATAAATTCATCTCATATTTATCATATTCATATCATATATTCACGTCAAATATATAGTCAATAAGATGTCAAATCCATGCATAGATCATAAATTCCTTATGGCTTGCTTGGCACGGGAACTTTTAATAGTTTTTTAGAACTAATCGATTTGATAAAAAAGTTTAAGTTTGATGCTTAGATGAAAAATGTAATCATAGAAATTTGAAAAGTTGATTTAATAGATAAGTTTTAGTAGGTGTTTGGATAAAAAAAATAAGAACTAAGCATATAATTTATTATTTTATGAAGGATAAAAGTATAGTAAATTAAAATATTATATCTTTATTTAGTTAAAATAATAATTTATGAAAATATTTATATTAATATTGTAATTTATAATTTTCAAAAAATGTTTATGTTAATATTATAATTTATCATTTTCGTATGTTCTTAATATTAAAATTTATGAAAAATATTTATATTAAGTTAAAGAATTTATTTTATAAGCAAGTTGATAATATATTAATAAATAAAATATTATAATTAATTACTATTTAAGATAATATAAAAATAGTTTACTTAATAATATTAAAATTAAATAGTAATTAATAATATTTTACTAATTAAAAGTTCTCAGAACTTGGGCTAGAACTAGCCCAAGTTCTAAAAGCCAAACACAATTTATGGGTAATCATGTACATAAACACTTAATTATCAACTAAGCTTACTTGGTTCATCTCCCTTGACATTTTCATGTGTTCATCATAAGGACATTCACTACTTCAATTTTTTAAAAATCATATAATCATAACAAAAAATCATCTAGCATATGGCATGATTGTCTTTATGGGTAGTCATATGAATAACATCTAATCATCAAATGAGCCTTCTTAATTAAGTTTTTATGAATGATTTACATAGCACCTAAAGCTGGAAAGCATAGTATCGATTTCTAGTATTATGATATGTTTGGTGTGGACATGAAAACACTGGAGGTAGCGTTCTTCCTCTCACACGAGATGCTTGATTGACAAGCGTTCCTTGCCAAACAAAGTCTTAAAACATGCTAAATAAATGCCAAATATTTATCATAAAACAAAAAATCATAATTAGGCCATTCATGAGCATAATTTTAGCATGGTGGTTATCACCTTAAGCCATTAATTTCATTCATCATCAAGAGCACTATAATTAACCAAATGAAGTGATTTTTAATTTTAAGAAAATATTTGAAATTTATTTGAAACTTATATGTTCACCTCTTAATTTAAATCTAATGAAAACTTAGACAAATATTAACTGAATATTAAATACATAATATTATAAATTAACAAATTAATAATTCTAAACATTCAATGTGGATAACTTGTAAAATACATCAAAATTAGTTCTTATCAAAATTGGGTATAAAATTTATGGAGTAATGGGTGATATAAGTATCCTTTATATAACTTCGAATCATATGAAAAGGATGTCTATAGGATGTTTTGGATGTTGTAATATTCACGTGATAAATTATTAAATGTGCAAAATATTTTAGATTATTTTAATAATTTCTAAAGATAAATGATAAGAGGATAATATCTAATGTCATTCTCTTAAAGGTAGACCGATTAACTAGATGATGGATCTCAATTTGAAAAGTTAAAATAATTTTTACATGTCTGATGTCATGATGACATCAATAAATTAAACAATCATATATCTAAGGGTGCGTTCGTCACAGGGCATTTTCCCGTGACACGAAGCGTGAAGCCTCGCGGCATCAGTGCCGCTCAACTTATAGCTCTCGGGCACTCAGCGTCGAAACCATAGAACACATGCAGCCGCCCCACACTGTGTAATATTGCGGAGTATCAAGTTATCCATCCTTAGAGCATTTATCTTGTAAGGCCGTCCTTATGAATGATCAAGTAGGTGACATTCACGTATGGTACATCTTTTGCATCTTCAATATATAACAAGACTCCTATACCTACGGTATACTGGGAGGAGTTCACTAGTGTCTTCCGAGGCCCAATTGTATGTTATGTTTCATCATATTTAATACAAGTAAAATTTTCTTTAATTCTAGTGTCATGACCTTGAGCGTGGGATGACAACCCACATCGGTGCCCCTTCGTGGCGTCCCGTGGCTCCTTAGTCGCCCCTTCGGACTTCAAGCGCCCAAGCACCTGCATTAGTGCCGCAATGCGCTAATGCCATGGTCCCACGACGAGTAGTCCAACACTCTAGATATGTTCGTGATTGAATGCCTATAAGAGCGACTCTCGGCATAGTCATCTCGACCATAAAACTTCCGTTGCAAACTCAAAATAGGCTTGGCTATGTGCCTATCTGCCTAGTCGTCGCACGTGGTCTGGTGTTCGAGAATGACCCCATGACAAGTGGCATCAGAGCTGTTCTTCCTACTCGGATTACCCAGCGACGATGACTCACTTGTGTCGTTGCAACATGCCCTAGCGTAGGAAAAGTGCTTCCTCTCAAAAACTCCATCACGCCCAGGCGCACTGGTACCATGGTCTTTGATCGTGGAAGCCAACGAGAAACGCGTGGCAAGCTTCCTTGCCGCACGCCCAGTCGTGCCCCGCAGCATGTTCCTCATACACCCGTGTCGTGTCAAGGAACATCCGTCATGCATCACGATGGCGGACTGATCGTCCCGCCTAATTGGGACGGTCAGGCGTCGCTCACTCGAGTAGATCAACCATCCCAGGTATATAGTCTAGAATCTTAAAGTGTCGCATTGCGTCAAGAGTGACCATATGCTCAGCATGATGGTCTTGCGCTACTCATACCATGAGATCGCTTACACAAATATTGTGTAACTCGGAGAACCCGTGTCACATTCAGGGACTGTCGGTCATGCACGATCGTGACGACCTGGCGCTACTCGGTATTTCGTGGCGTCGCATCGCATGCCCAGTCATGCAACGTGAAGTGCACAACCGCTTCACGGGAGAAGTTGGCTCAAGTTTAAGCATCAAGGTTCACGATCCCTTTTCGGCTAAGGAATATCATTCTTTTGGCTAAGGAGCATCAATCGCAAGCATCTTATCGTGCCGCAGCATCGCCTGCCATGCCATGATGACTTTCAAGGATGGAGCAAAGCGTTGATTACTTGTAAACACTCGCGGACGAGTTGTCAGCCTTGTCTGCCTCATCAAGTGTAGTCCTGCAAGTGGCGTGATGTCATCCATCAAGGGTTGGGATGAACCTGCTACATGCCAACGCAAATTGATGCCTCAATTCAACGACCAATTTGGCAATTGGTCTGAGCGTTGAGCATCGACGAACCTTGACATGCTGCTGTCAAGCGTTCTGCCGCCAACCGAAGGAAGGAGTACCCTTCCCTCTTGGACAGTGTCTCGAGCAATTGAAGCAGTCTCCAAGGATCGCAATTCAAATGTTTCGAAGGACACACTGGCGATGTCGTCCCTTCGAATGAAGATGGAGGTGATGTTGGGAGCTCATGCCATGAGTTCACCAACCACAATTCGCTTACCCAAGCGGGGCATCTTCACGAACATTCCCATGGTTCGTTGAAGACCCGAAACGACTATTCTTCCACAAGGTTCAGTCGCCCAGTGGACATGTCGAAGGCGCATGATCCTTGCCGACAAGCGTAATGGCATTACTTTATCCAAGTTGCGGACGGATGAGCATCCCAGTGCATCCTCTTCGTGAACGAACACAACGATCTCACCCCATCCATACCCAAAAGTGTTGCCTAAGCTTCAAAGGAGGTCCTAGGATCAGAAGAAGGCATATCCCAAGAACCCTGCAAGATGTGGCAAACTCAGGATGGCGTTGCCATCGCGACAATGTGGAATGTGGCAAAAATGCATCCCATTGAGACATGGGACGGAGGAAGTGGCAGCTCATCAATTATGCGAGCCCTGACAAGTTGGGACTGGAGGTCAAGGTCGCTTTGTTCAGCATCGGTTAGATGGGCATGTTGAAGGAGGTTGTGAAAGATATCACCGAGCTCCTTCTATAGTGTTCCCAGGAGGATGAAGACCCAGCGTTGGTGTACTTCAAGCAGAAGGGTTGAAGCTTTGAACTAGGACGAAGTTGGAACGAGAAGATCGTCCAACTTCCGCTCGCTAGTCACCGCTGCCAAGGCGTTCATGCCAAGACAAGTGCCACACCACCAAAGCCCTTGGGCAAGGGCACTGGTGGGGGAGAGAGGTGCAAGTCGCACAGAGGAAGCTATCATGTTAAAGACAAAGACAGCCCATCGAATTAGGAGGATCGAATTAAACCACAAGAATGTGGAGAGTTGCTCACTATAGCGACTTGAAGTGGACAAGGTAGAGAATGTCATATCCAAGAACCTTGCTCTACTTCAAACCGACGAGACATCAGACGACAGCCAAAGGTAAGGTGGTCCCGCACTCAACACTCGACGGATGAAGGACTCCACGTTGCAGCCATCTGCAACTTGGAGACAGTGAGTTGAACCACAAGGGAACATGGGGAGACTCTCGTCGCCTACTATGGCGACTCGGAGTGGACAAAGCATTGATTGCTATATGAAAGGACCTTGTCCCGCCTCAAGACTGCCGAAACATTAGGTGATCACCAAGGAGGAGGTGGTCCTGCGCTCTTCACTCGGTGGAGGAATGGAAGACTCTACGTTACAACTATTTGCAACATAGAGACGTTAAGACAAGCCCACAAAGAGACTTGGAGCGTTCCTTAGCACCCATGGGAAGACTCTTGTCGCTCATCATAGCAACCCAAGGCACCCGAAGCAGACAAGCTGCAAGCGTTAACATCGAAGAGCTTGTGTTATTTCAAATCGTCGAAATTCAAGAGCGATCATCGAGGGTGAGATGGTCCCGTACTTCGCATTCGACGGAAGGGAGACCTTATGTTGCGGCCACCCGCAACATGAAGGCATCGAGTCAAGTCATGTAGGTTGAATGACGAGACTCTTCATCATGTTCTGCACGACCCTGAAGTAACTCTTTTTCGAGCTATTCCTGAAGGCATACAAGAGTTGTTTCACCCCAAAGAAGCCAAACCACACAAGTTGACGCTGCACAAGTCGAAGAGAAGTGAAGCCAACAAAGACTTGATGGACGGATAGTTGCTTAATGAAGTCAGACCGCTCATGGCGGACTCCACTGTCATTACACAAGTGATGACCCCGGATCGAACGAAGGATCAGTAAACGAAGCAGGCTTGAGGGAGGAGTCCTTAGTGAGACCCCAAGGAGCGGGCATTCCTAGCATTGCGCGATGCTGGTGAAGTAGAAGTCAAGACAAAGAAGACAGAATTGAACGAGACAAGCGAAGTCAAGACTGAAGACGAAGGCCTCGAGGAAGTCCGAACAACGGCATTGGGGGCGTCGCTGACTTTGGTGGGGGAGAATGTCACGGGGGCATTTTTCCGTGACACGAAGCGTGAAGCCTCGCGGCACCAGTGTCGCTCAACTTATAGCTCTCGGCCGCTCAGCGCTGAAACCATGGAACATATGCAGCCGCCCCGCACTGCGTAATATTGCGAAGTACCAAGTTATCCGCCCTTAGGGCATTTATCTTGTAAGGCCGTCCTTATGAATGGCCAAGTAGGTGACGTTCTCGTAGGGTACGTCTTTTGCATCTTCAATATGTAACAAGACTCATATACCTACGGTACACTGGGAGGAGTTCACTAATGCCTTCCAAAGCCCAATTGTATGTTATGTTTCATCATATTTAATACGAGTAAATTTTTCTTTAATTCTAGTGTCATGGCCTTGAGCGTGGGGTGGCAACCCGCACCGGTGTCCCTTCGTGGCATCCCATGGCATCCCATCGGACTTCAAGTGCTCAAGAGCCTGCATTGGTGCCGCAACGCACTAATGCCACGTTACCATGATGAGTAGTCCAACAATCTAGTCATGTCCGTGATTGAATGCTTATAAGAGTGACTCTCGGCATAGTCGTCTCGACCATAAAACTTCCGCTGCAAACTCAAAACAGGCTTGACTAGGTGCCTATCCGCCTAGTCGCCGCACGTGATCTAGTGTTCGAGAATGACCCCGTGACACGTTCACTGCATTGTCATTCAACATTACCTAGCAATGTAGGTTGCCTCTCAGAATCACTTGTTAAATTGCCAGCAATGTACATTACCTTATTTACTATGCATAAGTAATCTATCTAGCAATCTATATTAGTTATTTATAAGAAAATACAGATTTATGAGTTAATATATAATTTTTACCGATATACCCCTAATCAAAAGAATTATGTTTAGATATATAAATTATTTTTATCTTCGTAAACTTAAATCATAAATATATATTCTCACCTATAAAATTAAAATTTATAAAATAATTAACATATTTTAAAATATGATAATAATATAGTCATAATAATTATAGTATTTATTTGATTAATTTTATACTTTATTTAATTATTATTATAATTTTTTCAATGTGTTTTAGAATTTATTTAAATAAAACTAGAAAGGACAAATGGGGAAAGTAAAATTTAAAAGATTGCAACCCGGGTGATAATGTAGATTGCCTACCCTCCCATAGTCAATCTGCATTGTCATTTCATAGGCAATGTGGATTGCTTGGGTAACGCAGATTGCCTATTACTTGTCAGAAATGAATAAGATAATGTGGTGGCCCAAGTAATTTAATACAATATTACCTGGTAATCTACAAAGATTACCTCTAGAGAAATATCCCCTAAGAGTGTTTATGGATTGGTCTGACTC
The DNA here is from genome assembly GCA_030549335.1 of Pontederia crassipes. Classification (NCBI taxonomy): domain Eukaryota; kingdom Viridiplantae; phylum Streptophyta; class Magnoliopsida; order Commelinales; family Pontederiaceae; genus Pontederia; species Pontederia crassipes. The sequence goes on from CM060196.1 coordinate 27,776,327, forward strand.
ATGGAGAAACCAATGGGTCGGGTTAGGAGTGTTCACGGGCCAGGTTGGACCTGACCCGTGAACAAATCCGACCCGACTCAATCAAATTTGGTCAGGTCGGGTCTAGGAGGCTGAGGGGTTGGATCCGATCCAACCCGACCTAGTTCGGATCGGGTCGGGTCGGGTGGTTGGGTTACCCGACCACTCAATTTTCTTTTTTTTTTAAATTTTTTTCTTACTATTTTATATTTTATTTAATAAAAAATATTATTTAATATTATTTTAAAAGCATAAAATATGTTTTCTAACTATTTAATATTATTTCTGCATTTAAAATATTTTATTTCAATTTTTTTAAATCAAATATAAATCTTAAGTTTAAATAAAAAAGAAAATAATAAATAATAAAATAAAAAACCGGATCAATTGGGTCGGGTCGGGTCAAGTCGGGTTGGATTTTTCCAACCCGTACCCGACCCGGGTCGAGTTCGGGTCGGGTCGGGTCCGACCCGATCACCGATCCGACCCGACCCAAATTGGTTCGGGTCAGGTCGGGTCGGGTCATCGGGTTCATGGGTCGATCCGACCCGGTGAACACCCCTAGGTCGGATTAAGGCACCTTGGGGCGGCCAAATTTGACCCAATTCAATTATCTGGTCATCAATTATTTTATTTTTATTTAACATAAAAATATTTTTAAATATTTATTTTAAAGCATAAAAACATTTTCTAGATATTTATATATTATTTTCATACTTGAAATCATTTAGTTTAATTTTTAAAAATTTTAAATCAAATATATAAACTTAAATTTAAATAAAAAAGGAAAAATATAAAATAACAAAATACCGAGATCTTTGAACGGATCGGGTCAACTCGGGGAAATCCCAACCCGTAGTCAACCCCACACTGTTGGAGTCGATTCGATCATTTACCTGCTTGATCGAACCATGATCGAACATATATAAAACCTTTTTTGTGTGCACCACTCAGTGTATCCCAAATGTTTAATGTGCTTCTCAAATAGGAGAGAGTGCAACTAGAATGCGTGGTGACCGGAGAAGGAGGCTCCCTTGAGATGACCTAACCCTCCCACCTTGCCGCCGCCCAGCGCTATCATTCGGCGGCGCCGCACCTCCCTGCAATCCCCTTCTTCACCTCACTATGACATCTCAATCTTCACCCCTTCCTCCCCTTCTCCCCTTCCCCTCTCATTAGCCTCCTTCCCCACACTCTCAAGTTCCTCGAACGCACATTTCGTGCCCCTGGAAACGCCCCACCCAATCAAACCCGTGGAAAATGGTCTGAAGTAGTCCAAGTGAAGAGAAGCTTCCCGTAGATCTCCCCCGGCAATGGCATCATCTACAGTCCTCTGTCACCGAAATCATGGATATCCCCATAGATGATGTGGTGCAGCAGTTGGAAGCAACTGAGCGCAGCCTAATGGGTCATTTCCTAGGTTGCCGGGAACACATCGTTGCCCTCGCCGCCACTCTTCCCCAGATCTGGGATGTCTCGGGCCAACTTTCCATCCGAGAACTTGGTAACTCGGATCTCCTTTACACTTTCTCAGATCCTGATGACTGTTTACATGCTCTAACGCGACCTCCAACGAGCTTCCGAGGACACCTCCTTCCTCTCAACAAATACAAACCATTCTTCCGCCCTTTTGTGGAGCACCCAGACACTTTGTCGATCCGGATCCAACTCCTAGGGCTACCTTTTGAATTATGCCCACTCTTTGCTGTTAGACGCATAGTGTCACGACCCCGATTTAAATGGTGATTTAAACCGGAGCTCGCGATTCATTACAGACGATCAAATAAAAATTTTTTTAGAGAAAAATTGTGCATAACTCCTATAGATAATACAAGAAAATGATCACATATATAAGCAACCACGCAGTTTATATTGATATTTCAGAACATGTAACAACTCTAGGGTTTACACCACCACATAGTCATAAAATATTTATATTTTATAAGATACAAAATTACTTTTCATCATAGCACATATCAAACTCTCTCCATGTCCCAACAAAGGAATATGAGAGCTACAAGTCTTCTATTTAACACGCGCGGTGGAGCACATGACTTCTCAATATCTTAGCAGTAAAAAGGATCCACACCCTACTAAGGCTGTCTCTCGTGCTCACAAAAGTTCTACTAATCTGAAAAAGTGTACAACAACACTGCGAGCAAATAATAGCTCAGTAAGTTGATAACTCATAAGCTATGTGTTACCATCTAATAAATTCGAGGAGATATAAGCATACATGCATTAATCATAATATCAAAGTCTATATCTTCATACATTTACTAAATACATATATAATATCCCAATCAAAATCATTGCACTCAATTTACATTCATTGTCACTTAAACATATCAAACATGTGTATGCAATGCAACACTCTCATATGTATGTGATGCGTAAAATGATGTAGCAAAATAAAATCGCTAGCAAGTGCACTAGCCGCTCAAGTGATATAGTAATAGGAGTAAGAGTGTCGAACCCATGAGAAATATTATTAATTCAATATCTGAATTTATAAATTAATAAGAGAGGAAAAACATGAATTTTTGGAAATATGTTTTGTAAAAATAAAATAAAATAAAGAAAATAAGATAAGATAATATAGTGGTGTTGAAGTTAGGCCTTAGGATGAAAATAGATCAGGATAAATATTTGAACCATAAAAGATAAATTTAATCTTTAATGATAGATTAGAGTCCTCCTAAATTATTAACTTGACATGATTAAATTACGGTCTCCACAAATTGGCATCCTCTCAATCTAAGTATACAAATTAAACTATCTTAATTTAATAAGAATTGAAGTCTCCATAAACTGACATCCCATCAAATCCTATTAAAATTAAGATACATTAAATTAGATTTTCTAGACTATCAATCACTCCACAAATTAGTATAGATTAATAGATCATACAAATTTGATTCTTCACACATTAGTTATCAAATTTATGTCAATTATTAATTTCAGATAAAATCAATTAAAATTAGTATAATAAATTCTAAATTAAACACTCCACAAAATGGTATAGCCTAATTCAAAAATTCAATTAACTAACATAAAATCATTAAGCATAATTAATAATTGATAAAAAAATTAAAACAAATAAAATAGGGTCCAAACATTTCCCTTCAATTAATAATCTCCTAAAATAAAAGATATAAAAACATAGAGTTCATCCTAGAAATTTTGGAGAGATAATAAAATACAAATTTAAAAAACTGGAAGAATTATACCCAAATAGATAAAAGTCGAAGCTTCGGATCACATGTAGACAGTCGAGCAGCCTTTCGGACCTCCAACCGTCGCACCTCTCTCCTCTTGGTCGAAGCCTACATAGCTCACGACTCAATTGTGGAAGAAACTTGAACTTCAGAGCACGAATTGGAACGACGGCTTCTTCACGTATTGCTAGGTGCGGACAGACTTCAAGTTGATCCCGACCGTAAGATCGTATGGTCAACTTTAAATTTGGCTAGAGATAAAACTTAGTTAATGATAAAAATTTCATGACCGATAAACTGATCTATCCACTTCGTTTTGCGAAGATATCTTTTGTAAATCTCGGCCACAAAATCTAGTTTGCGTCCAAGGATGGCCGCTTGATAAATTGGTTAAGATAAAACTTGGACTCTTTTGCAGCCGATAACAAAGTCTAGTTTGCGTCCAAGGATGGCCTTCTTCTTTGTATCTCGATCGATAACAATAGGTTTTTCTTGTCATTATGATCAAAATGATAACATCTTCTTATCTTTACCCCTTTCTTCGAATCTCGGCCAAAACGATGAATCCTTTAATCATTACGCCCAAAATGATAAATCCTTTCTTCAAATCTCGGCCAAAATGATAAGTCATTTATGCAAATCTCGGCCAAAACGATGACTCATTTTATCTTTACGTCATTTCTTTTACACCCAAAAGAAGTCAGACATATTACTTTTATGCCCTGACTGGCTGTAATCATCTCGGCCAAATAATGTGGTTTACGGCCGATCCATCCATTAATTCGGCTTACCTGCAAAATAATTATAAAAAATAAGTAAATCCATCCATAATTAAAATATTTAGATAACTAATAATTAAAATTGATAAATCCGAAATTAGGACTAAAAATGGTCTAAAATGATGCATGCCATGATCAAATTACAGAAAAATTAACTAAAATAACAATATAAAATATGTTGTATTTTGCATGCATCAAACTCCTCCAAGCTTAAAGTCTTGCTTGTCCTCAAGCAAAAATTCAAAAACAAGGCTCAAGAAAGTTCTATCATAGCCTCCATATTGTCAACTGACTAATTTTGTCACACAGTTCTTCAGCACACCTACTATTCAGTATCTTACCACTTTTCATGTACTTAACTTCATAGAGGTTCTGAATGCTACATAAATTTAAACAATTTCAAATTCAGCCTTGTAGAAGAATAAATTGTCTGTCAAATAATAACATTAATATTGAACACATAAATACTAATTGAGCTTAAAACTTTTTCTTTTTCTTTTTTTCTTTTAATTTCAATCATTTTAAAGTTATAATATTCAAGCAGGATTGCACAAGTAAGTTCATGTAGCGGGCTTTGGACTGATGACTCCCAGACCAGATGGCCTTAGGGCAACAGGTGATAAGACACCCTTCGAGTTTACTTGCCCGAACAACTAAGGTTTTGAACGAAGAGTTCAAACTTAACCATGATTTAGTATTCTTGTGCTTCTCCATATTTCACAAGATGGTCCTTGTAACAAGTTTTCGATCGGCGGATCTCAGAGTAGTTGCCCTTAGGTCGCTAGGCATGAACCCCTATGGATCTAATTACCTGAACACACTTTGGTTCCGGATAACACTTTTGTACCTACACATAACTTTATTCTTTTTTTTCTTTTATTGTTGGGGTTTAACTAACCCTTATTTTTTCTTTTATTGTTGGTGTTTAACTAACCCTTTTTTTTTATTCTCTTTTTTTTATAAGCTCAAAAAGTACTTGATATGGTCAATAAGAAAGCTACTACTATCAAGACTTAAAAGAAATAAATAAAAATGCATGAATATAATTTTGTCGTCTAGTCATTCATAATAATATTTAGCATAGGCACACAGTTCAGAAGTTTGATACTAAAATAGCAAATGATAAGAAAGAAAAGTATTCAAATTTCATCAGTTAATGACATGTCTGAACTTTTACTTAAAGATAATTAAAACAGTAATACAAGGGTTAGTATGATGGTAGCAAAAATAAATGCATGTAATGGTATTTTTGGAAAATTTTCAAATTTTTTTATTTTTAGAAATACATGCAAACATAAGCAAATAAAAACAAAAATAAGAGAAAATGCAATGCATGAAATGCAAACTCCCCCAAGCTTGAACCACACACTATCCTCAGTTTTAAGCCAGCAAGGAAAAGTGATACATACTCAATAAAAAGGAAAAAAAATAAAGAAATAAAAATAAAGAAAAGGGAAAAGACACAACCGGATTTATTGTCTCTGGGGGTGGCGATGTTGGGTGACAGCCGAGATGTCCTTGGCGCATATGATACTCATGGATGCACCTCGTCATGCGAACATACTAATTTTAGAGGGATTCGAAGCGACCCTGACGATCATCCATATTTCTAAAGTCAGCTCGAATGTTGGTCAACTCTTGGGCCTGTCGAAGTTGCTCTTCTTGAATAGCGTGCAGCTCTCTTGCTTGACGAAGTTGCTCTTCCTGAAAAGCGTGGAACTCCCCTGTCTGACGAAGTTGCTCATCGTACATCGATTCCCATCCATTTTGCATGGAAGCATAGTCAGGCTGAGGTGGCGGAGGTGGATACTAAGTCTGCTCTGGAGCTGAAGTGAAAGTAGGTTCTGGTGCTATATAGTGATTCCGCACAGGTTCCTATAAATGGGTAGATACTTCCATCGGATCGCGTTCCTCATAGGAGTGGCCGGTATAAATGAAGAATCAGAAGAGATCTCATGTGCATGAGATGGAATCGGCGAAGACACTGGCGTATAAGGTGAATGGGCTGATGTGGCATATTGGGAAGCTATCGGTGATGCAGCCTGGAATCCCTGTGGCTGCTGAAAGTAGTGTTGGGCTGCCGCATAATCAGTAGAATCAAACCAGGAGAATGTTTCATCCTGATGTGGCTGTCCGACAGAGGTAGATGGTCCTACAGGTGGGATTATTGGAGCTATGACCTGTTTAAAAAGTAACCAATTATTAGGATTAATTGGTGTAAACGCATTTCGGTTACTGCAATGCACCTTCAAATCACCCTCTTTAAAAATAAAAACTTTAACCCCTGCATTGTTAGTCTTGGCGAAGCGCATGGCCAGAATGGTTCGTCAGTTGAGGTGGGCAATTCCTGGAACAGCTTCAAGATCATCCAGGTCCAGTCTGAAATATTGAGCTATTGGCATGATAAGGGCGGCCATACTAATGCTACCGCTCCGAAGAGTAGTACGGCGTTGAAGACGACGAATTAGGAAGGCGCCAACGTTGACTTGTGTCCCGTGGAGCATGCTGTGGTTAAAAAATAATTCTCCTTCCGAGACGGCTCCATCACTGTCACTTCGTCCACTAAGGGTGTTTCTGAGCATGCGATGGACGAAGCACAGGATAGGATTTTGAATTGTGCTTTCCTTAATTGTGCTCCAGACCAATCGATTTTCTTCAGTTATCTGTTTCAAAAAATCTTCAGCATGAAAGTCAGTAGAAATAGAATGATTCCCATAGTTGGGAAATTCATAAATATTATTAAAGTCTTCTAAAGTCAACGTGAAGGGTCGCTCGTATAGCTGAAAAGAAATGCGGGGTTGATCATATTGTTTCCCATCCAAATTAAAGACCTCGAGAGATGATAAAAATTCCATAGTAAGGACTTCATAAATCGGTCACCACTGTTGAAAGGCCAATTTGAGAAAATAATAAATGGATATCGGCAAATAAATTGTACTCCCTCAGTATCTCGGTGTCTGGAAATCTAGTGCCGTTGACTCAGACAATAAACAATCTTTCAAAATGATCTTGATAGGCAGGCTTCGTCCAATAATAATCTCCCGGATATGAAATTAATTGCGAAGATTGTGGCGTGGTCTGGGCGTCCGGATGTCGACGATCGCGATGCCCCCTCCAAATATTTGCAGATCGCCTCATCTCTCAACAAAAATAAAATTTGCCCTGTGTACGAGGAAGAAGGATGTCGGTTCGGTGTAATATATTCTTCTAGTCAAGTCGGCGATATGTCGGTGGATAGATAATCAGCCGGTACTAAGAAATGACTACGAGAACTTCGGCCGAAGTTCGACGACTTCTCGGCTGCAATGGTTGTCGGTGAAGCAAGGCTCGGCCGGTGTGGAGTGGGGAGCTTGCGGCCGGTACGAAGGCTTCGGTGGATTCTCGGCCGCAATAGTTGGTGATGAAGATTGGTCGGTTGATGATGAAGACACGTCGATGGGAGACTCCGGTCGTAATTTGGTGACGGTGAAGAAGAGATCTCGGCCGCAGTTGACAGAGAGGGGGCTTGGCGGCCAGAATGAAAGGTGGCTCTCGGCCGTAATTAAGAAAGGACCTCGGCCGCAATGACACGGAAAGAGAAGGGCGCAAATGGAGGTAGATCGGCTTGGTTTTGACCTGCAAATGAAAAGAAAGAAAAGTAAGTATTTATAGATGAACGATCATGAACTTACCTGGTGTGATGACCGGTCAAATCGACTGAGATTCGAGCGCAAAACTCGATGGTCAATCAGCATCTTCGCAGCTTTGCGGCCGAAAGGTCATTTTAGCACAGAGATTCGCTGGTGCAGTTCATCGTTCTTTTGCGCCTGATATGTCTCGTCTCATCGGGTGTCGGGTAGTCAGGTGATGTCAGCAGTTTGGATTTGGTCAGACGATTGCGCATGCAAACTCATGTCGGTTTTGGTCTTTTGTCCTCGTAAGGTCACGTCGATATCGTCAGGTCGCATGGTGATTCCATTGGATTTTGTGCCCGCCAAGTGATGCATGTAAGCTATCCTTCACGTGTCAGTGTTGGACCCACTTTTGTGGTTGGGTTTGTCTGGTTTGGAAATTAGCGGCCGAGAAATGTCTTGTACGAGGTTTATGAGGCTGTTCGATGATGATCGGTCAAGTGCATGACATGCATTTGCGGAGCGCCGAGTCCAAATATTTCTCCTTGCACGAAATCTTAATTAGATGGCTCCATAAATAAATAAAAAGAATAAGATATCTACTTAAAATTAAATAAAATAAAACTATCACTCAAACTAATTCTATGTAACTAAAATATTAATCAGCAACTAATTAAAGACTAATCTAAAGAAAAGAGGTAAAAATAATTCTAATTTATAGTCTTTACTTGACTGAGTCTTGATGATAATCAAGGCCTATTTTGCTCTTCTCCCCTTAGATTTTTCTCTGTGTTTCTTGGGAGAGAGCCCGGTGTACGTCCAGTCAGTTGTGCCGCCATCTGACCCAGTTGTCTTTCTAAATTTTGAATTGATGCATCCTGACTCATGACTCTAGATTCCATATTCTTTTACAACGATTGTATGTTGTATATGATCTGTGTCATCATCTCCTTGTGATTTGATGATTGATATTGGGGAGCATCAGGTTGCCTTTTCAATATATAATCTTTTGATGGACCAGAAGGTTGGCCTTGATTATGATTATAGGCAAACTTCATATTGTGTCTCCAACCATAATCGTGTCTCCTAAAAAATGGGTTGAAAATAAAGTTAGTATTTTCAATTTGATTTGAATCTGAAGTGTTACTTGCAGGGCTATAATTGTTTGAATTTCCTATTAGTGAATTTTTGATTAAGTGATTCCAGTTGAGCCACTATTTTCGAAGATTGTATTCCTTGTGCAGCATGTACATCATGAGTTCGGCGAGATGGTCTCCTTTCTTGGCTTGACTTGAGGGCTACATCTTCAATAATATCCTGTATCTCACTAGGGCGTTTAGATTCTAGTACTGTCCCTCCTGCTGATTGGTTGAGCTTATATCATCCCATTATTGGAGAACAGAATGATGGATTGGACTCTAGAGGTGACTCCCATCGTGATCAGCGATATAACACTTAGCTCCAACAATCATGTATGCAAATACAAATAAATGTCGATGCATGACTCATCACATAACAAACATCTCCTGAATATCAGAAGATGAATAATATCCAATACCATTTCAAAATGAACAAGATTGCACTCATCGCAATCCATTCAAATCATATCACATATACTTTCCATAATTGCATTTCTTGAAATCAATTCATAGCATTCCAAAATATATTCAATACATATAATAACCGATGTCACACTGAATTCAAAAGAGGTAAAAATATAGAGTAGGAAAAATCAACTTACCTATAAGGGATAACAAAATGTTTTCCTTTTCCTTTTCACTACTTTACTCTTCTACTCCTATAACAATAATAGTAAGAAACACATTACCACTATGATATGAGCACAAGCCTATCACACATGAAATATAATTAATTGAAATGGTATATGAACCCTAAATATTTACTCTTATAACTTAAGTAACTATTAAACATAAGAATTGACGTAATATTATAACAAAGTGCACACATAATAAAGAAAAATCTATATCTTCTGGTATACCTAATCAAATGACATCATTCCAATTTTTTTAGTTTCGTATTACAGAGACATCAAACTGTAAAAGTTTCATTTCCTATTTCATTATGATTTGCTCTCATAAAAATCAACATTCAGCCTAACTTTTATGTTATTTCTATGTCTTGACAAATTGAGTAACCTTATTTTTATGATTTATGTAAAATAATAAACATTCCCTGTTCTAGTAATTTTAATTTTCCTAAATAGTAGACATCCTAAGGTGCAACTCAAAAAATTACTTGAATTTATATTTATTTGTACTGAGCACAATAAATTTAATCAGTACTAGCATAATCTGCCCTAGGCTCCATTCTGACAGACTGAGTAAGGCTCGGTAAAATATTTATAACTTTCGCTACACATATCATTTTCTATTGATTTCAAGTTTCAATAAAACCTAACATCTAACACTCTTTATCAAATAATTCCATGACATATTTGATTTAATACATAATTTACAAATTCGGATAGCAATTTCAGCGGACTAGAGTGATAGTACCTTAAAAATAAAAACATAACTTTATCTACATAAATCATATTAACTTGATTCAAAAGCTCAATGAGACTCATAGAGGATCAATCAGAATAAATTTCATAATTTTTGGATAACTCGAAGGTATGAAATTATGTAGCTAAAGATTCGCGAATCAATTGAACATGGCTAGGGTTAATCTTACCCATGAACAACATGAATTTTGCCCTACATTCAAGTAAAATCCGAAAATGAATAGATGAGACAGGTTCAGAGAAACCCTAATTAGGAACTATGTAGTTAAAATCCAAAGGAAATTAAGTAAGAACTTACCAAAATCTAAAATCCTAGTTGCCCCTCCAATTTCTCCAATTCCTTCAACAATTATTGATGTTTTTGCTCTTGTCTTAGGTGTTCGGCCCAAGTGGTGAAAAGGGTAGTAAAATGTAAAAGGATAAGTATTAAAATGGAGGGAGATACCGACTTTAGCTAGTGTATGGGTTCTTCCCAAAATGCCCTTGAAGTATGACTTATTCACATGTAAGACATGTAAATAAGAAACTACCCCCCATTTGGATTCAAATAAAATATTTATAAAAATAAATAATCAAGGATTCAAAATTTAAATTTTTGTCCGAAGAATAAAAATCGCAATTTCACAAATTTTTCGATTTTGTGTCTACGTTTTACCTAACTCACACACCTCCTAAAAATTCTTAAAAATCACTTTTAAAATTCTTTCATATATAGGAACAATTACCGAGACTTTAATTTTCCAAATTTTCACTTTTTCGAAAATCACATTTCCATGCCTTAAGTAAATTTTCATCGCTTTCGCACTCCAATAGTTGTCATTGAAGTGTCAGTCTTAACATCACATTCATAAAGCTTACCAATAAGATAATATAGCATCACATTCATACATCTAATCATGCATGATTAACTTAGGGATATTACACATAGCCGCGCAGTTTGGTACCCCCCTTTGTGTCGACCTCTCGGTTGAGAATGACGACGCTCGTACACCAAGAGTTTGTGTGGATATGAGCACTTGGACACCGATTAAGCAAGGTATATGGTCGAGTCCGTCGGACGGCACAAGGTCTTTTCAACAGATTCTATACGAAAACGTCCCTTTTTTTGCTTTAGGTGTGGCTTCCATCGGGCACCGTCTGGAGAGTTGCCATACTTCTGGAGATTCTGCTCTCAATGGCAACACCGGAGGGGTGTTACTCTTCGGGCCATGGATGCTTGCTAATCCTCCCTCCCGGCGGCATGTTTCTCGGCCAGGACCACAGGGACTGTGGTCGTGTCCCAGAATCCAGGTAGGCAAAGGCCAAGCACGGCCAAACCCTGAGGCTCTGCACGTGACAGTGGGTGTGCCGCCCAAAGCACAATTGGAGACCACACCCCTACTCGTCAGCATGTACGGCGTCAGCACGAATGACGTTACTCCGCCTAACGGCACTGGGCAAATGGCTACTGACACTATTTCTGACACATGTCTCACTCATCCACCAGCGTCTGCCGCTCACCAGCTGTCTCCCACATTTACCTCACCGCCAATCTCGATGCCTGCCATCTGTCCATCCCCTAGATCGCAAGGTGGAAAAAAATCAGTCCATTTTGAACGTGGATGCTGCACCTTGCTCTCCACGAGCCCTTGGATGCATGACACCTGGTTCCCTCCAGGGCATCGTACCCTCAATTGTCACTCCCCAACCTCTCCCTGCTCCCCAAACCTCATCGTCCCACCCCCCTTCTCCCTCCCCACACACGCTTCCTCCCACTGCAATATCGACACCATGTTCCTCTCCCCTCTGTCTCCCTGGCCCTCTTTCATTCTGCCCATTCGGACCCCTTTTCAGCTATGACACATGATATCCTAATGGAGTCAATTTTTGCATGTTTTGCAGAGGCTGCGATGAGCTAAAAGGCTTTTGGAAAGTGATGCTCAATTGCTTAAAAGAAATCCGGCTATGTATTAAAAGACACATTGGGAATGGGCGCACCACCTCTGTGATGTAGGACCCCTAGCTCTTCACCATGCCACTTATCTTTATGCCTACTTATGTTAATGTCAATGAGCAGACGTACAATTTACTAGTCTCCGATCTCATGACGAATCAAGCCTAGAATACGCAACTTCTCTCTAATCTTTTCGGCCCCCTCCTAGTTTCTTGTATCACTGAGTTGTGTCTACCCCTCTCTGTCGATGATGACTGGTGGATTTGGTGTATGAACTCACTCGGCCACGCCTCCACCTCCAGCACGTATAGATTCTTATGCGGCAGGACAACTCCACAATCTCTGCCTGGGCAACAATATTGGACTTCTATTTGGAGCCTCTTCCACAAAAAATAAAACTATTTCTCTAAATTTTTTTGCATAAACACCTGCCTACTCTTGACCTTCTTACTCGTTTTAATTATGCAATAAATCCAGTCTGCGCCTTGTGCAGAGCTTCCGTCGAGGCGACGACCCACTTATTTTTTGAATGATCCTTTGCACGTAACACATGGCATTTGTTTTCTCAGATTTTTGGGGCTCTTGGCTGGTCGGGAGCTAGATCAATGAAGGTAGTGACCTAAAGCTTGACTCAAGATCTTGCATCACTTTTGGCTTTTACTTTTTGGCACATTTGGATTTCACGGAATGTGGCACACTTTCAGTCCAAGATTATTACCGCTTCGATTGTGTAGGAGAGGGCCCTTGCTAGTTATAATGAATATGTGCCAAGAGGCACGCATGGCAAGCAACACCTCCCCCGCGACCCTGCCCGGGTCCGGTGGGAGCCCCATCCGCTGAGTTGGGTTAGCCTCGACTCAGATGGTTCATATACTGGATATGCGACCTATGGGGGCGTTGGTTTCATTATTTGCTCTACTAACGGTCAACTTCTTGCAGGTGCCAGTAAGCGAAAAGGCCATTCGGCTTTGGAGATGGAAGCACTTGCGCTCTTGGCGGGACTCAAACATAGTGTGCAGAAGGGATACCTCAAGGTGGACTGCAGGATTGATTCCGAGCTTCTAGTGCAAATCATCAACAGAGCCTCGCCTTGTCCTTGGCGCATTCAAAACATTATCCAGAACATTTGGCACTACACTTTATCACTAAATGAAATCAAATACAAACATATATATCGAAATTATAATGCTGACTTTTTGTCTCAGGTAGGTAGAATCTTTGTCTCGGACATATTTTGGGAGGAAATCCTTTGTATCAGGACCATCATTCTTAATTAATAGCTAAAGTTTCTTTTGAAAAAAAAAAAGTGCTTCTCAAACAGAACATCTCGAGTGTTGAGTATTAGATCGCGAAAGCAATCATGGAGTTTGCAATTATTGGGGACGTTGAACGCATCGAAGCAAAACTCAAACAGGTACGTAAAGTTATTCCAAGGGAAGGAATGAACACAATCTTTCGAGTCCCGGCTCACATTTGCCGAGGGCGCGAAGTCTTGTTCCTCCCTCAGATGGTCTCCATCGGCCCTTACCATCGCGGCAAGGAGGAGCTGCAAAAGATGGAGCAGGTCAAGTGGCAGTTTCTCCTGGAGCTTAACGAAAAGTCTCCGTTTGATCTGAGGCGCTGTATCGAAGCACTGAGGGGTCTGGAAGAGAGAGCGAGGGCATGTTACTTCCAGGGGGTTTCCATCAACTCCGACGATTTCGTCGAGATGCTGCTGTTGGACGGTTGTTTCATCCTCCAGCTCTTCATAAAATGGCGCGGCCCCATCGGAAGAGGCGCCTCTGAGACAAGCGACGCCGCATCAACAGACGCCGAGTTAATAGACTTGTGTGGAAGGAGTTGGTGGAGCTTTTGGGCAATCAGGCATGATTTCTTTCTACTGGAGAACCAGATCCCTTTCATCGTCCTCCAAAAACTATTTGAACTCATCTCCCCCCTCTATTTTCCCAGCCAAATGGAAGACCGGGATCTGCGGCAGATGGCCTTCCAATTCCTCGCCGGGCCGAGTAAGATGCGGGCTACCGGAGATGGCCTCTCAATTCCTTCCAATTCCGTTATCATGAGTCATCAACCTCATCACTTACTTCACCTCTGCTACCTCCGCTACACAAAGACAGCACGTGCTCGATCCGCCATGGGAGAAAATAAGTCAATCCGATCGAAACAGATCTACTCAGCCACCAATCTCGTGCAGGCCGGCGTGAAGCTTAGGAGACGGGACGACGCTGACACCTTTTTCGACATCGCTTTCACGGAGGACGGCACCCTCCAGATCCCGTTCGTCTCGGTCGACGAGGACACCATGTACCGCTTGGCGAACCTCGTGGCCCTGGAGCAGTGCGACGCGGATGTAGGCGCAGACATCACCACTTACGCTTTGCTCATGGACAGCCTGATAGATACATCCGACGACGTGGAGATCCTCCAACGCGAAAACATCCTGAGGAAGATGATGGCGAGCAACAAGGAGGTGGCAGACTTCTTCAACCAGCTCAGCGTCTACTGCGTCTTGAGCACCGATAACAACCGTTTGGTAAAAGTGTTCGAGGATCTAGACAACTACTGCAAATTGGGATGGCATAAAAGTAGGGCAATTTTGATGCGAGACTACTTCAGCAACCCCTGGACTTCTGTCTCAGTTGTTGTCGCATTCACGATCTTACTGTACACGGCCGCGCAGTCTTTCATGGCTTTCTATTCCGGCGTTCCTCGTACGAAAGCAATAATAACGTTCTCATCAATAACAACGCCACTAATCCTAATGATAATTTATATTATCATAATAATAATAAAGAAGATTAAATAGTGTGTATTTGTTTTGACATGATCCCTGATGGGAACGATTTCGAAACTGTATTAGTGAGAATCGCACGCGGTTTGCATTTTCGGCAATTATATTTGGTTACAATCAATGTTTAGGTCATGGTTAGATTCGTTCAACCAGATTGCACTGAATTTTTATTAAAATAATACTATATTTATTATTTCAAGAAAATATATTATAAATTAAAGTATGAAATGATAAAAATAATAAAATAAAATCATATTAATCATCATTTTAGATTAATGAAATATTATTGTTTTTTAAAATATTGTTTATAATTTAATTTTATTATTTAATAATTTCATGAATAGGTCTAAATTTTATCACTATCTTCCCACCTTTTGTTTTATAATTTCAAAAGTTTCTTCAAATTATCTATTTCCTTTTTCAAGATAATCCTATAAAATTTATTATATTACTTATGTTTTAATATTTAATATCATTTATTTATAGCGATTTAAAGTTTATCATCTTATTTAAGTTCATGATAAATTTCTATTTTATTCACATTTGACTTTATTATTACCTTCTTACCTCTTATTTTCAAATTCAAATTTAGTTTCCTTAATACTAATATCATTTTTTACATTCATCCTATAAAATATAATCCCTTATTTTTTTCTCAACTTATAAAATATAATCCCTTATTCTCCCACGAATCATACTATAATATACTTGCCGTTTTCTATTTGTTTTCTATTAGTTCAGATTTTTTATTATTTAAAAAAAACCAGATTGAACTAGTTTTCCGATTCAACCCAAATTAGTCGGGTTGGGTTTTCTGTCAGTTAAATTTTTTTATTTTTTTAAAAAAATTGGATTGAACTAATTTTTCAGTTCAACCTAGATCAGGTTGACCCGGTAGTCCTATTTTTTATACCTAACCGAATGACTAGTTCGCGATTGAACCGATTGGATTGGCCGGTCCAGATCCAATTTTAAAAACACTACTTAAATCTAAACTTAATAAATATATTAGTTTATAACTACATAATAATAAGAATATATTTTACACTCATTTTAATAAGTTATTGTGAATAAAAGAATTCTTATATGATTAGATATAGAGATGAAAAAAAGGATGTGTTCGAGTCGGTCAAATCTTGTTTGATTGTATCGTGCACAGTGTGATACTGAATTGATATTATGTCAATCCAGCGTATGGTTAGATCGGATGTCCCATTTTTTTATTTGTTCTAAGATTTAAAATTTGAAGTAATAAAAAATTATAATTGTGCGATATAGTGTATTAGATATAAAATAAAATTTTAGTATATAATATAGTTATATGATTAAATATTTAAAAATATAGTAATAAAAAATAAAGTATGTCTTATTAGACTGAAATTCTATTTGACATTATTAGTGGTTTGATAAGCGAATAATGATTTAATAGCGGATAGTGTTTTCACTAGCGGACATCCGTTTAACTAGCGGATAGCGAGTAGTAGATGATGATTAGTGGTTAGAGGTTGTAACAAATAATATTTGGTAAACTTAGCGGTATAATTAATTGATGAATATAAAATGACATAATTACACATACGACAAATTATTCAATTTAAGCACTATACAAATTTTATTATAGTACAATAAATAAAGTAGTTATATCTTAATTAAATAAAATAAAATTTCACAACTACTTTTAAAAGATCTAGAAATTCATCTTGACAATACATTTTATATAGTGTGCCCATGATATAAAAATATTAATTATGAAATTATTATTTATTCATTGTTAACATATAAATAATTTGTAATTAATTAAGTGTGGATATAAAAAGAAATATTTAAATGATTATGAAATAAAAATGAGAAAATAATAAGATAAGTTACAAAGAAATAATATATTTTAATATGGGTAAAATAAAAAAAATATAAAACACTAACCAATAATGATTAAACGTTAGTAGAAAGAGCTTTTCAATATTTTTATATGAAATGCCAAAAACTACTTATTTTTATTATTTACAAAAAAATAACGTTTGAACCACTAAATATTATTTGAAATAATGTTGCCAAGCGGAGCCTAAGTTAGGTCGGGCCCGTGCTCATCGAGTCCTTGCCGTGTCTTGGTCAGCATTCCGTTAAGTAGCTCGTCACGGTCTAGCTTGGGTCCAATCTGAGTGCTTGGGCCAGCCAACGAATCTCCGTGCAGGCCATGTGTCGGCCGGGCATCCATCTTTAATTAGATATTATTGTGTTTATATGAAATTTATTTAGTAAATATATATACGATGTAATATTAGTCTGACATAATAAAAATAATCCTAAATATATAGTCTTACAATAATATAAAAAATTAAATAAAAGTGCAAAATTTCAAATTATTGCATCATAAAATAATTAACATGACAATTTTATTTTATCACGAACAACTCAGATTTCATGAAAAAGTAAACAAATGTTGTTTCAATATTTATATATACACACACATATAATAGTCTTTATATATACAATTTTTTTTACGGGGAAAATGGGTTTCCCCCATTTCAAATGGGAGGACAGTCCCCCATTTCACTGCGCCCGTCTGATCCGAATCGGATGGGCGCAGATGAAAAATGGCTTTTTTAGCATTGAATCGACATTTCGATAGCGGTTCATAATGCCGATTCAAAATCAAATCAGATCGAACCGATTGGAGTAATAAAACCCGTTGTAAAAAAATTATTTCCTATTTCCCGGCCTCACACTCTCTCTCAACTCTCTTGCTCTCCGATCTCCGATCGACACCACCTCGTTCGACCAGATCTGACCAGACGCCGACCAGGTCTAGTCATCGGCAGCCAGATCCGACCAGATCCCGCTTGTCCTGCTGCGCTCGCACGACCCCGTCCGCACGCCGCTGGCTGCCCTGCTGCGCTCACATGACCCCGCCGCACGCCACCGCATGCACGCCCCCGCTTGCCCTGCCGCGCTCACACGACCCCACCCGCATGCCACCCACCGCCCTACCGCGCTCACACGACCCCGCCCGCACGCCGCCGGCCGCCCTGCCACACTCACACGGCCCCGCCCGAACGCCGCTGCCTGGCATGTGGTGCTTGCACGACCCCGCCCGCACCCTGCCTTGCCGCTCTCGCACGACCCCGTTCGCACTCTATCCCCGCCCCCGCACTCCCTGCTGCTCTCGCCCCCCCCCCCCCCCCCCCCGCCCGCACGCCGCCACCCGCACGCCCTCACGGTATCTTTTCAAGTAAAAAAATTTAATGCTAAATTTGTTCCATCTGAATAGTGCGTAGTAGGTTTTGGAGATGCTTCCTTGGCAGTGCGCATTTAGATCAAACTTTTTGTAAATGTCGAGTTTAATCGAACTTCAATTGTACTTAATTATCTTGCTTCAATAGTCGATACCTTATTTGTTCAATATTACAAATTGAGACCCTCAAACTCTTGTTTCATCGTGTACTTATTTGTTCAATAGTCGATACCGAACTTCAATTGTACTTATTTGTTTCATGTTACTTCATCGTGTTCATGCATGCATGCATGTCTTCTTGTTTCACAGGTCAGGCATGTCATCTTCTACCTCCTTCATATCACGTCAATTAGATATTCTTTTTTGTGCATGTGGTGATAAGGCAATATTACAAACTTCATGGACAAATAATAATCTTGGGAGACGATTTTGGGGGTGCTTTCATTATCGGGTAAACATTTTGATTGCAAATAAGTAATGTATTTAGGCCTTCATTTCTATTTCATCATATAATTTTTTGTATGTTGTTCTTACAGGGTAAGCCCCCACATGAACATTGTAATTTTTTTAGTGGTTCGATCCAACTATGAATGATCGACATAAGAATATTTTAAGAAGCTTGCTAAAGGACGATGAAAAAGCTCAAAGACAAAGATCGAATAAAATATAGAATCATTTTAATAGGATTGCTCAATAAAATTGTGGCCTATGAAGATGTTGCAAGGAGAGATAAAATCATGTAGTTACTTCTTGGAATGATAATATCATTTGTATTAGTTAAAATGAACTTTTTTAGTTGCAGGGTTTGTAATCATTATTTCCCTTCTTCTTTTTATGTAGTGATAATAGTTTGTAATCATTAGTTCCCTTCTTCTTTTTATGTAGTGATAACAGTTTGTAATGAACTTGCATGTTTTTTAGAAGCTGATGTTATATATATCTTCTCTTTGTGACAAAGCAATAATGTTTCAATATGTTATATGCTACGATATGTTCAGTTAAAAATTTTGCGATATGTTTCTATACTTACTATGTTGCGATATGTTCAGCTTAAAATTTGCGATATGTTTTCAACACATAACATCACTAGGTTCCAAACATAGTGATATTTTGCTATATGTTACAAATAACATAACTAGGTTCCAACATAAAATTTTGTGACATGAAAGTTTCCATGCCAACATAACTAGGCTAAAAAATATTGCGATATGTTTTGATACTTATTATGTTACAAACAACATAACTAGGTTCCAACATAAAACATCCAACATATGTGAAATTACAAACAACATAACGAAATAGGTTCCAACATATAACATCCAACCTCAATGAAATTACAAACAACATAACTAGGTTCCAACAATAATTATTAAGCAAACATATTTACACATGAAACAATTAAAAAAGTGATTAACTCACATCATTTAACTAATCATGAGATAATTAACTAGTTACAAGATGATTAACTACTTACATGATGAAGTTGATTAACTAAGTACAACATGATCAGTGATCAACTACTTACAATTGAAGGTGATTATTACATAATTACAAGGTGATCAACTAATAAGTGTTTAACTAATTACACGGCAACTCGACGGTAGGCGTCGACATCGTGCGAGAGCGATTAGGCGTGCGACGGCAGTCAGCGGGGGCGGAAGGGAGACGACGTGCGACGAAGGTCACTGGGAGCGGAAGGACGGCGTCGTCGTGCGAGAGCGACCAAGGCGTGCGACAGCGGTCAGCGTGAGCGGACGGGAGGCCGCGTGCGATGGTCCTCAGTGGGGGCAAGGGCGGCAGCGTGCGACGAAGGTAACCGGGGGCGGCAGGACGGAGGCGGAGAATCGTGTTTCCTGTCGGCGAAGACAAAGGTCGGTCCGACATAAAAAATGGAAAAACTACATATGACAAAGGAGGGGAAAGCACCTTAGGCCGTAGATTTGGTCGGTGCCAGAAGCTGGTCGTAGATTCGGTCGGCGTCGGACCAGATCTGGTCGGCGTCCGTCAGATCTGGTCGGACGTGGTCGGGGAATCGCAAATCTAGGATGGTCGCACTCGCCGGTCGTCGTCTTCGCACAAGTCTGGTTGTGCCGGTTGCGGATACCGGACAGCGAGCGCCGCTGGACGACGAGGGAGGTGAGAAAGAGAGAGAGAGAGTAAAAGGGACTCACCGGCGGTCGTCTTCGCACAGATCTGGTTGCACTGATCGCAGTTGCCGACGGTTGTGGATGCTGGACAACGAGCGTCGTGGGATGACGAGGGAGGTGAGAGAGAGAGAGAGAGTAAAAGGGACTCGTCGGCAGTCATCTTCGCACAGATCTGGTTGTGCCGATCGCGATCGTCGGTGGTTGTGGATGCCGGGCAGCGAACGCCGCGGGACGACGAGGGAGGTGGGAAAGAGAGAGAGAAAAAGGGTAAAAAAATTTTCACCACCCCCTCTTGTAGTCGGCCGATCCATCTTTTGAACCGAAGTATCAATGAACCGGCCGATCCATCTTTTGAACCACCCATTACACCGGTTCAACCAAAATAAAGCCATTTTTCATCTGCGCCCGTCCGATCCGGATCGGATGGCGCAGAAAAATGGGGGGACTGTCCCCCATTTGAAATGGGGGATACCCATTTCCCCCTTTTTTTACACACACATACAATTTTTTTACACACACAATAGTCTTTATGTATATACACACATACAAGGTTGTCAAGATCGAATATCGTAAGATCGGATCGAGGATCGTAAGATCCTATCTATTAATAAAATAATATATTATTAAAATAATAAATATATTTTTGACAAATTTTTTGCATTGAAATATTAAATGATACCCCACTAAGACATTTCTTATCGATTCTTAAGTCAAATTATATGAAAACATATTAAAAATAAAAGAAAATATATTTAACTTCATATATATTAATTTTTATTATCATAAATATATTTTAAATTAATATTTAAATAATTATATTAATCTTATGTGATCGTATATGATCGGATAAGATCGTAAGATTGTGTGATCAAAATTAAGATCGTATTAAGATCTTACACATAAGATCCTCAAGATAAGATTGAGATCAGAAGAGGTCTGTAAGATCGTAAAATCGTAAGATCTTAATATCTAAATCGAGATCTTGACAACCTTGCACACATATGTTTCCAAGGCACAAGCCGTGGCAATGGAAATTTTCGACGGTTGTGATGGGGTCGTTGGAAATTATTTACGACAAATAATTTTTCGACGATTCTTCTATTGAAATATCCATCGCAAAATTAACGACGGATCTTTTACGACCAAAGTCGTTGAAAATAATAATTTTCCTTATAGTGTTAATTAGCAGAGTAGCACTCATCATGATCATGATCATGATAGGGTGCAGGGCTATATATTTTTAGCGTTCGGTTGCAGATACTCTGATTAGAGATATATATCTACGTCTCCATGAATAATAAACCTTTCTGTACTAAAGATGACAGGCACGTCTTAGCAAACTGGGGGTAATTACCGATACTTGCATGCATCACCAAGGCGTCGCTGGTGCAAAAGACCAGCCTTGGATATATATCATATGTAAGGCCTTGGCGTACAAGTGGGAGATGCATGATAGGTTGGGAGTCATTTCTTGGCTGCTTTATTATAGCCATAGTAGAAAACATTTTTTTCAAGAATCTCATGACGCGTGTGATAAGTCCAAAACCCTTAATTCCAACATTGTGTACAGTTGATATTAGTGTGAAACATATTGTCTGATTTGACCATTCTTGGAGAGCACCTTGATATGTGCACATTCTCACAATCTAGCTAGGTGGTGTCATTGGACCTTAAATTAGGTTACACTCCTCACTTATCCAAATCACACAACCCCGTGATTAGGTTGGGCCCTTTTGTTTGCTTTCTTCCTGTGATGATTGGGGAAAGGGATTCTTATTTTTCATTCCAAATTCATGATATTAATGTATTAATCTTCAAACCTTTCATTCGTTTAAAAAGCAAATTCATTGTCTCTTCTCTTATTATATGTTCTCTTTTATCATGACCGACTAAGTTCTACTTCTAGGATTAGTTGACACTTACAATTTAATTGTTAGGGATTATGACTTCACTACAAGAAAATTACCATTTTCCAACGGACAATATCCGACGGATAGAAATCCATCGTAATTTACGACGGATTTTACAACGGAAATATTTTCGACGGAATTTTCGACGGTTACAATCGTCAAAAATAAAAATAATAAATTATGTAATTTGTTATATTATTATTTTATTTTTTGACGATTAGGAACGTCGATATTTTTGACGGATATCCATCCGTCATAATTTTCGACGGTTACAATCGTCAGAAATAAAAATAAAAAATTATGTAATTTGTTATATTATTATTTTATTTTTCGACGATTAGGGACGTCGATATTTCCAATGGATATCCATCCGTCGCAATTTCTGACAGAATTTCCGACAGTTACAACCGTCGGAAATGAAAATAATAAATTATGTAATTTGCTATATTATTATTTTATTTTTCGACGATTAGGAACGTCAATATTTTCGATGGTCGTAACCGTCGGTAAATGTATAATAATATAATCTAAGGAGTATTTCATTAATATAATTAGCGACATTCCAAACCGTCGTAATTTCTGACGGTTTCGATCGTCGGTAATAATTAGCGACAGTTCAAATCATCGGTAAAATAAAAAATAAATATTATATATAACTAAATATAGTATTTTATTTTTATAATTAAGTAATTTTTTACGGTCACAATCGTCGATAACTTAAAAAATATTTAATATTTACTTTTCCGACGGTCAAAGTCGTCGGTAATTAAAATTTTATTATCCCGCTTTTTTTCTATTTTCCCACTTTCTCATCTTTCCACCTATATATATATATATAAATAATATATATTTATATACACCCAATCCCTTTATTTCTTTCCCTCTCTCCTCTCTCTCTCCCTCTCCCTCTCCCTCTCCCTCTCCCTGCCGGCGAGCCTCCCTACTAGACGTCTCAAGCGTTGACCCTCTCTCGCCGGCGTCCCTCTCCCCTTCTCTATCTCCGGCCCGGACCGCCAGGCAGCAGGCGGCCGATCCGGCCCGCGGGCCGTCGAATCCAGCCGCAGGCTGCAGGATCGGCCGCCTGGCGGCCGGATCCAGTCGCGGGCCACCGGATTCGATCGCTGGCAGTCAGATCCAGCCGTGGGCCGCCGGATTCGACCGCTGGCGGCCGGATCCAGTCGCGGGCCGCCGGATTCGGCCGCTAGCGGCCGGATTCAGCCATGGGTGGCCGGCCAGCCTCTGGCGGCCGGATCCAGCTGCGGGCGGTCGGGCGGTCGGCCAGTCGCTCAGGCGGCTGGCAGTCGGATCCGACCTCGGCCGACTGGCGGCTGGATCCGACTGCTCGACCGCTGGCCGCTGGCCTTCGGATTGGTTGCCTGGCGGCCGAATCTGGTCGCTAGCCGTCGGCCAGCTAATTTTTTTATATTATAAAAATTCTTTGCAATGGTTTTGATCGCCGAAAGTTTCGGCAATCGTCAAAATTTACGACGATCGTCGAAAGTTTTGGCGATCGCGACCGCCAAAGTTTCGACGATTTTGTCGACCGCCGCAAATATCGGCGGACACGATCGCCGAAGTTTTGTCGATCGCCGCAAATATTGGCCTCCGGACTTTCGTCGAATTTTTTTGCATTTTTTTTCAACATTCAAAAATTGATTTGCGATGATCATTTTTTGGATGAATCGATTCTGTCGAAAAAATCGTCGGAAATGACATTTTCGACAGTTTTCGAGGGAATTACGGAGACCGTCTATAATACCCATATTTCTTGTAGTGTTTGTTGCCATAGAATATTCTTTGTCATTCATATGTTTTAATCAAATAATAAGATTAATTTGGCTATCTAATTAAATAATTTAAGCTCACTTTGATTATGAAAAATATTTAACATGATTAGCTTAGTGAATGTCATAATATGTTAATGCATCTTAGAAATGAGTTTATGTTTTACTCTTTTGATCTAGGATTATGATGCAATTAGTGTGATTGTAATGTCTACGAAAGGAAGCGTTCATTATTTAATTGAAATCATATTAACCTAAAAAAGAAATACATGATTTATTTTGATCGAGTAGAACAAAATCTAAATGTATGAGTTTTGTTAAAGGATTTCGTAAGTGGTAGAAAAAACATCTTCCTCGATATTTTATGTACTATGGTTTTTATTTTGTATACATGTGGATTCTTTGTCAAGGAAGATTGACTTTATCAGGGGAGAGGACGGTTAATGGGCACGAGAAGAGAACAAGCAATGAACTTGTTTACTTTCGTTACAAAACTGGGGGGAATACTTTCGTTACAAAACATAAGTTGTATGATAATTTGTTTACAAAACAAAGTTGAGGACGAAATTGGAAAAATAACAAAGAAGATGATAGTTACTGGAATTACTAAAATTAACATTAAAAGTACAATTATTTGAGAGTCATAGATGATATTTTAATTTCTTACTTTTGTCAATATATGTTTCTTATCTTTTTCATGTAACATGATGATAATTTGAATTCCACAATAATAGAGTGTTAAATTTCATACCAAATAATTCTTACAAATAACACTGTAAATTCCAGCTTTTGATCCATATTATTTTTCACAATTTGTATTTTATTACATAAAAATGCAATTCTTCTGATCGAATAAAGCAAATAACAAGAAAAGGTTTCCCTGTATCATTAATTCTTTTCCTTTGATCATGACTTCAGTATATATAACAAGCATGGGGACCTACATGGTATATTATGCGGTCAATTGACCCCATAATTTTGAAGTTATATATTATTAGGTATACAATATGTTAATATTAGTTAATTACATTTCAAGAATTTAAATGTACTTAGATTTCTTAAAAAAGTAATGAAACAACTTTTCATAATTAATTTAACATGTCCTATATAATAAAAAAATACTTATTCTTCCTGTACTTTCATTGACTTTTGAGATAATTATCATAATTAGTTTTAATATTATCATGTTTATTTGGTTAGATTTTTTTTATTGAAATCACAATTGTAAGTACTGTTACATATTTCATTTCACATTAATTATGAGTACAATTACATAATTAATTATCCTAGAACTTTTCTAATTTTAATATCTTGTAACAAATTTATTTAGTTATTCTGATTAATTATATTTAATTTCATCATACTGATTTTAGAAATTACTATAAAGTTACAATATATACCCATAATACTTCAAGTCCTAAGTCTGTCCGTGAATAAAAAAAAACAAGTGGCATGTGATTTTTTTTTCTCTACAACGCATTCTTGTTAACCACTATGCAATATATTTTAATTATGCAGTGATCACTTATACCTAATTTTGTAGTTGATCTTGGACATAAAATGAAAATTATTAACTATTTTGTAATTGAAAAGCTAAAAAAATAGTTTTCACAAACGAAGAATGGAAAAATATATTTCTTGAAACAAAGGATCTTGATCTCAATTGGATATTCGCGAAGTTATGGTACGTTGTGGCAGAAATGTATCTCCAAGGAAATATTTTTTTTATTATTTGTCTGACCAAGTGAGGAAAAACTGTATGCATATCCTGGTTTGAATTCAGTGTGCCGCCAACTTCCACACATCATTGTCCAAAATAACTATGGATTGACGTCGATGTCGAAGCAGCTACAAAAAAAATCTCGTCCTGAAGCTTCCTCCTAACACTAGGAGGATGCAAGATGACCCATATATCTGCCCTTAATTACTTATATTCCTTATGTTATCAGACATAAGCTTGAATCTTCTGTCACAGTTGCATGGTTGGTGTTTAACTGCTTATATTCTCATTGTACATAATTAGCTTCTTCGTCAAATTAAATGATTATCGGCATATGAAAAATAATAATATAGCACAATATTATTTAAATATATATTGTTTTATTTTGAAGTTAGATTACTATCAATAATCCGTGCATGATATATATATTTAGGATGAAGCGTCGATCAAATGTTCTTCAGATTTCCGATTCTACTAGTAAATGCTTCCGAAGTTGATGCACGAAAACCTCACATTTTATGAACTTTTTTTTACGTAATTCATCGAGAAGAATGGTTACTTAGTCACTAACATACATTTGCTTCATGAAATCTGTTTAGGGTTTAATTGCTTGGCCCGTCGATTCACCGCGTAGAGGTCGATCTGATAGAAATTCAGAAATATCAGGCGATCGACATCCGCCGCATAGGACATGCACCTGCTGCAGTTCTTCGTCGAAGTTTACATTATGGGGGAACGTAAACTTTCTATTCTATCAGCTAAAATGAGTAGGTAATCCCGGGCTTTGGTCTCTTGCCTACCGAAAAAAATGAATAGATAATGCAGTTGGATTAAAGGTAAATGTGTAAATATACATAAATACATACATATGACAAAATGGAAGTTTTATAGAACACAGAATTCGTAATTTGATCTTCCAGAAAGATTATCTTTACAACTCTCAATGTCACTAGTATTATATAATACAAAACAGTTGCTATTTCTTTTCAATCTTTACATTCGAATCCTTAATGTGTAAGGGAAAAAAAAAATTCAAGTACGTGATTTATCTATGCAAACAAACGCGTAAGAAGTCAATGCAGCGCTGGCCTTCAGGAATTTATGGACTTGTGGCAATCGAAGAATCGGACTTTTTTTTCGGTAAGGAAGAATTGGACTTTGTTAACGCAAAGTGCTGAACCACATCATTTATTTTTCAAGTTGTGGAAATTTCCAAGTTGTTTTCCTAGGAAATTACTATTCTTGATAATGGAGGCGCAATATGTTCTTTGTTAAACTCGTCAAATGAATGAGTTCAAAGTTCCATATACTCCTATCAGATAGTTTATTTTTCTCCCGGCATTGACATCTACAAATTCATGTACTTTCCAGGCAAGAATATATGCAGATGATGCAGATGATTTAACGTAATATATAATTCTAAGTTGACTTGACGTGACTTGAGCAAGCTATAAATACGTCTCGTTCCATTCCCAACCACATCATATTTGCTTTTAACCTGATAATTTACTACGTACGTGGTGCATAGCAACAATTAAAGGACACAACAAAAATGGTGTTCTTCTACAAGGTGGCCGGGGCATCGGAGTACTTGGCCATCACCGGCAATGGCATCACCGACATAAAGCTCGCGAAGCATTCATCCTGCCGGGGCAACGATGCACCCGGTTCGACATGTCCCCTGTCAACTACACCTTTGAGGTGCAAGCCATGAGCGCCGAGAAGCTCCCCTTCATCCTCCCCGCCGTCTTCACCATTGGCCCTCGTGTGGATTCCATGGACAGCCTCTTGCTGTACGCTAAACTCATCTCCCCTCACGATAAACTCTCCAACCACGTCAAGGAGCTTGTCCAGGGTGTCATCGAGGGGGAGACTCGCGTGCTTGCAGCCTCCATGACCATGGAGGAGATCTTCCGGGGCACCAAGTCCTTCAAGCAGGAGGTCTTCGAGAAGGTTCAGGTCGAGCTGAACCAGTTCGGCCTCATCATCTACAACGCCAATGTCAAGCAGCTCGTCGACGTCAAGGGCCACGAGTACTTCTCCTACCTCGGCCAGAAGACGCAACAGGGCGCCGCAAACCAGGCCAAGGTGGACGTGGCTGAGGCCAGGATGAAGGGTGAGATCGGAGCCAAGGAGAGGGATGGACAGACCAAGCAGAATGCCGCCAAGGTTGATGCCGAGACGAAGATCTACACGGCGCAGAGGGAAGGGGAGGGGAAGAAGGCGGAGGTCAAGGTGAAGACGGAGGTGAAGATATTTGAGAACAAGAGGGAGGCGGAGGTTGCTGAGGCCAACTCCGAGCTCGCCATGAAGAAAGCCGAGTGGCAGCGGCAGGCCAGGACGGCAGAGGTGGAGGCCGCCAAGGCCGTTGCAATCAGGGAGGCCGAGCTGCAGATGGAGGTGGAACGTAGGAACGCCCTCAAGGAGACCGAGAAGCTCAAGGCCGAGCTCCTCAGCAAGGCTGTCGTTGACTACGAGATGAAGGTGCAAGAAGCGAACTGGGAGCTCTACAAGAAGCAAAAGGCAGCGGAAGCTATGCTCTACGAGCAAGAGAAAGCTGCCGAAGGCCGCAAGGCCTTGGCCGAGGCCTCGCGCTTCGCCCGGGAGCAGGAGGCCGACGGGGAGCTCTATGCTAAGCGCAAGGAGGCTGAAGGTCTGACTGCGCTGGCTCAGGCCCAGAGCGTGTACCTCGGCTCACTGCTGCAAGCCCTCGGCGGGAACTATGCCGCTCTCAGGGACTACCTGATGATTAATGGAGGGATGTACCAGGACATTGCACGGATCAACGCCGACGCCGTCCATGGCCTGCAGCCGAAGATTAGCGTTTGGACCAGTGCTTCCGGCGGTGAGGCGAGCGGTGACGCCGCAGGGGGAGCTATGAAGGAGGTGGCCGGAATCTACCGCATGCTGCCACCTCTGTTTAAGACGGTGCATGAACAAACCGGAATGTTGCCTCCTGCATGGATGGGCAGTCTGAACGAGGTTTCATCGGCTTGATTGATGCGCATACATTTACCATCTATATCTCATTGTATCAAAGTTGCTTCAATCTTTACTTGTAAATTCAATACATTCGTGATTGGATTAATATCTAAGGATAAATAATCATTTAAATTATTTGACGATTTCATCATCATATCAAATAAATAAAGTTATTTTAACTATCCATGATCAAACTTTAATCCAATGATTGCATAAATCTAATATTTTCAAAATTAGATCAAACATCGAAATAATCAAGCAACTAGGTCATAGTTTGATCAATTTAACCGAATTCAACCGAATGAACTATATTTTTATTAAAATAATAATATTATATTTCTTTTAAAAATATAATGTAACTGAAAGTTTAAAATATAAAAATTAAATAATTATGTATTAATTATTATTTAAATAACTAAATATTAAGTTCTTTTAGCAAATATTTATAAAAATAAATTTAATAAAATATTTTTAAAATTTTAAAAAGTTCTATTTAGAATCTAGTGTATATTTTTTCTTGAGAAAAATATATATGTAGAACATTTGATGTAGAGCACTAATTTTATTTATTAAATTGATTAAATAATTATATATTAATTTTAAATTATATGTTAAATAGTAAAGGTAATTAAAATTAAGATCATCATATTATTCGATGGACATGATCAAGCCATGTTAATAAATATACTTATTCGTTGGTTATAATTTATTTAGTCTTAGAATATACATTTTTATTATCAAATTATTCAAATAAATAAATATTATTTTATCTAAAAGATATATAATAATTTAATCATGAATTATAATCATTAAATTAAATAAATAATAAGAAATAAACACTCTATACGAAGGTGTAGAACGAAGTGATCTACATACTCATTGACATTTTTTTTATATATATTATTTTGGGACGCTCTACACCGCTCTACCGTCAGATCTTGATTGGAGGGTGTGAGATCTTAAGAAATAAGGACAACTATCACAACTGTTCAAATGTAAATGGAGGCTCAGATTGAATGCGAAAGGGGACAAATTAAAATGCCCTAAGAAACCGCACGTGATTTTATGTTTCCCAAAATTCCCCTCCGCCGCGTTGCTTCTTCCTTCTCCTCCTCCGATCAGCGTGTTGTCCTTAGCTCCCTCGTTTGATCGCACTGCATTTTGTCATTTCTCCCCCAATGATTGTTCAACGAACGACTGCTGTAGGAACTCTCGATCTGCTCTAAGATCTATTTTTTCCATTATTTTCTGCTCTGATTCCTTTTTTTCATTTTGGTGTTCTACCTTTCATTTTCTTGTTGTTTCGTTGTACGCACTTTCCCTCCATTGCGGCCACGTCGCTGCTTATTTCTCCAGTTGTTGCGCCGCCGGTCCTCCTCCTATCTCCACGTCTCTCCCACGATCATGCTGCATTTTGTCGCTTCTCCCCCAAGATAGATAAACTCATAATCTCTATGATCTTATGATCTATTTTTTCATATTTTATTTTGTTATGATTTCTCTTTCTTTTTGGTATTCATTTTTTAATTTTTTTTCTCACCATCTCTATGATCTGCTTTTCCATATTTTGTTTTGGTATATGATTTCTCTTTCTTTTTGGTATTTGTCCTTTAATTTTTTCCCCACTCTTTTGTTGCGCGTCCTCTTCTGCTGCTGTACCATTGCTTTCGCTGCCATGCTACTGTTCCTCCCTCTGACCTCCACTTCAATCCTAACGCGGTAGGAAGAAAGGAGCACGCACATCCTTTTTTTTTGTGCATAATTTCCCCCGCGCATCTGCATACTTTTTTAGCTCAAATATGAACGATGTGCTTTTTTTTTGTGTGCGTTCAATTTTTTGTCTACATTATTTTTCAGTTTTTTGTGTTTTGTTATTTCGTACTTTTTATAAATTTTTTTTGCCTATACTGATATATGTTCTCTCTCACCACAACTAATATATTGCTAACTTAATTTTGATTTCTATTTATTAGGTGGCTTGGAGTATGCAATTATTTTCTTTGGATGAAATCACAAAAAATGACTATTATTCACTAGCATGGTCTCACAAAGGACTATAGAAAGTGAAGCAACAACACTCAGACGAAGTACAAAAGTGGAAGAGCATTAAGGTGGCCACCTTCGTGATCACACAAGGGAAGCCAAAAGTTTATGTTCGCATTAAAATCTCTGATGATTCGGTAGAGATTTAAAGGGTGTGATTCGGTAGAGATTTAAAGGGTGTACCTTGAATCAGACAATTATATTTGTAGCAAACAAATAAGAATTGATCTTATGTGACATATTATTGTCTAAAAGAAATCCAATAGTAGACTTGATGAGCATATTATTGTCTAAAAGAAATCCAATAGTAGACTTGATGAGCCATCATCTTCTGCCTTTTGGCATGATATTAAATTCTTTCACAACATAACTTCATTACTACTCCCTCACAAAATATACAAGGCAGACTTACAGTACTCGATTTGTCTAATACAAAATGGATAATATTTGGATAAAATTAACAATGCTCCGGTTGTTCTTAACCAGTTTGCAGGAAATTGAGTAGTCAAATACAATGAGTCTGGTACAATATTTCCATTCATGATTCAACACAGCAAGCACACGGTTAAAAGAGCATCCGCCAAACTTGTTGCATACTTCCAATTGTCAATTGTTGCACTAGTTTGCCGGTTATCAGTATTTGAAAAAAGGACAATCTTGTAAGATATATTTGTGTGCTCATGAAAGATGAAGATCATAAGAAGACGTTATAGGCTGAGTGGACTTCACATGCATCTCATAGTTTCTTTTTAAATGAACAGCTAAGATCTAAAATGTATCGTCTTCAGAAGCATAAAAAAAATTTTCTGCAGTTATACAGCCAAGTTGGCATCAGAAAACTAGTAAAAGATAAAAATATTAATATCACATCATGTAACTTACAATCAAACAGGATGAACTAGAAAGAACCCTTTTTAACAACATACTTAAAAACACACCTCAAACAGAATGAACCAGTAACATTTGCATATTTGGAATGAAATATGCACAAAAAAAGGTTTGCAGAGAGCATTCATATGGTGGAGCAGCAGCGCAACAGTAGAAGCAACAAGCAGCGCAACAGCGAAGGGAGGAGAGCATGTACAACAATGAGAGTGGAGGAAAAAATGAAACGACGAACACCAAAAAGAAAAGAAATCATAACAAACAAAATGGAAAAAAGATATCGTAGAGAAGAATAAGGCAGCGAGAGTGGAGGGAAATATTATACGATGAACACCAAAAGGAAAAAAAATAGAGCAAAAAAATGGAAAATAAATACATTCCGTAGCGCAGATCGGGGCAGCGAGAGCGGAGGCAAAATTGAAAGGGTGACCACAAAAAAAGAAAAAGAATCCAGAACAAAAATAATGGAAAAAACACATCGTAAATCAAATCCAGAGCAATCATTTGTCGAACAATCATATGGGGTGTGTTATGAAAAGAGGGAGAGGGAGGTCGCACAAAACACAGAAAAATACGAAGAAAATACGGCGGCGGCTCTATTTGTTATGAAATAATGATGATTACAAGGATAAATTTCTATCTAGATCCCTAGGGAGTTTATATAGGCACTCCCTTTGACAGATAATAAAAATTACATACGAATTGAGACTCTAAATAAATTTCCTAACGAGACCCCCGTAGGAAAATTCTGCTGAAGCTCCTGACTATGTAGGGGTCAATTGGGTTCAGATTCAAGACATTATTAACAAAGTGCAGCACGGTAGTTGGGAGAGCTGTGGAGATCGGAGGAGGACCAAACCAGCGGCGCGATATCAGAAAAACAATCAGTGGCTTGGCAGAAAAGGAGGGAGACTGCGTACAGCAAAACAACGTGAAAAATGAAAGATAAAACCAAAAATAAAAAGAAATCAGAACAAAAAATAATGACAAAATAGATCTTAGAGCAGATCTATGAGTTTACCTCTAGCAGTTCTTCATGGTACAATTGTTAGGGGAGAAGCGAAGAAATGCAGCACGATCGAACGAGGTTGTAGTGGCAAACACGATAGATCGGAAGGAAGAAGCAGCGCGTCAGAGGGGGAACACATGAAATCACGTGCGGCTTCTTAGGACATTTTAATTTGTTCCCTTTCGCATTCAATCTGAGCCTCCATTTACATTTGAACAATTGCGATAGCTGCCCTTATTTCTTAAGATCCCGCACCCTCCAATCAAGATCGAACAATAGAGCGGCCGCTCTACACCTTGATGTAGAGTGGCTGCTCTACATATTCATTTTTCCCATTTCTTTTCTTCCATTATTTTCTTCGCAAATTCCAAATATAACTTGCTTAAAGCATTGTAATTATTTTAGTTTATATTGCTATAAATGTGTAGTATGCATTATATATGCATTGTAAATTGTATGGGAAGGGAAGAGAAGAATCGAGGAATAGCAAGGTGAAAAATGCATCGAGATTAGTGTCATAACTAACTCCCTGACTAAGTTTTAATCATAATTATTATAGACTTTAATCTTATTTAACAATTCTAAAAATAAATGGACAAAA
The DNA here is from genome assembly GCA_030549335.1 of Pontederia crassipes. Taxonomy (NCBI): domain Eukaryota; kingdom Viridiplantae; phylum Streptophyta; class Magnoliopsida; order Commelinales; family Pontederiaceae; genus Pontederia; species Pontederia crassipes. The sequence continues at coordinate 27,809,514 of CM060196.1, forward strand.
CCTCCTCCCTTAGTTATCTTATGTTATTAGCCAATGCATACAATAGATGCATATATATGCTTATCCAAGTTTAATCGGAAAGCATAAATAATGTCATGCACATATCGACATTGTTCTTCACACACCAACTCATGTGACGTACCTCATATGATCAAGTTCCATACCATCTTACAAAAATTTTCTAGTCACCTATATTACCATACTTATGTTTATCTTCTACATGCATTCTTTTTTTAAAAAAATGAAGGGAAATAAAAGTGCTCCAGTGACTCGACTTCTTCTATATGCATCAAAAGTAACCTCCGAGTCAATTAAACTTGAGAACTTACGAGTATTTGAAAAATTCAACATGGGTAATGTGAACAATAATTATTTGCTCAATGAATGAAATAAAAATGTAACATAGAGAAACAATACGAGTGCATATAACATTGAATAACATCATTTTTCCATATGAGAAAACATTTAAAGCTTAATCCATATATCATAAGTTACCAAATCATATGTCACATAGATAAAATAGCTCAAAATATCATCTTATTCATAGTTAAACTCCACGCATATGTCATTTCACATACTCAACATGGTCAATACATATTCCTCCATGATAATGTGTCATACAATAAAGTAGAGCTTCATAATATGAGACTCGAATACGCAAAGTATGTCATAAGTCAATACGTATCCCTCAATGATCATGCGTCATACAATTAAGTAGAACTTTACAATCATGATTCTCGTATACATAAAACATGTCATGGGTCGATACATATCATTTCATAATCATATGTCATGTAGTTAAGTAGAGCTTCACAATCATGAATTTTGAATACATAATCCATAACACAAGTCACTATGTGCACGCAGAGCAGGCCCCGAAGGGCAAAGACACTCGATATACGTCCTAAAAGCATCATGTATATCGAATGCGGACCTTTTCCAATCGGTATGATCAATGAACACATGTAGTTTAATAATATTCATAATCACATATCACTATCAAGTGAAACTTATTTTAACTTCACAAGTACTATTTCTCGAAAATATTTTAATGTAAGAGTTTACTTCATCTCATCTGAAATTCTTAAAACATACCTTAAATATTTTACATATCTCAAGATATGTTTCAATAATAATAATAATAACAATTTTTGTTTGAAATAATTACATAAATGAAAGAAGTAACATATATCATTTTTCTATGTTGTAAATTTACCCACTCATCATATAGTTTATCCTTTCAAAGAGGTTTACTAGATTTTCCTCCTTTGACTTGTATCTTATGATTTTCTACAAGCAATAATGCTATTTCACTTTTCAATTATTATTAATAATAATATGCAATGCATGCTCATGATGCATGAATATCATCTTAAAATACGTATAATTCATTCTAATACTAATGTCTAATGTAGGTGTTTATATTCGTATGCTATTTCACACTTGGAATGGAGCCATTTAATTTTCCAAACTTGATTAGGTGTTGTCTCAGAATTTCAAACTGAGTGTCTAGTAATAACTAATTCATAACTTTTTAACCACGAGCTCAAATCTTATGATTCTAGATGAATTAGAAACTAGACTTACTAAGGTGTTTAACATATAATCATCAGCCATTTCTCAGTGAGTAATTTATAAAGGTCTAGGCAATTTGACCTAGTGTTTGTGTTCTACCAAACTGTATGATACTAAAAAAATAATTTATTTCTTTCTCAGTACTTGTCCATTCGACGAGATCCTATTTTTCTCGAAACTTTTAGTCATAAAAATTGTAAAATTTAATTCCTTATATACTCATCTAATAAAAATAGATAATTTGACTTGAGTTTTGTCCATGTTCTTAAACCAAACAAAAGAAGTCATGCGGGATGAAAAATTTATTTCTCCATATATATATATATATATAAGTCCAAATTGAATGATTCCACTTTCTTCAAACCACTGTGAAGCTTAAATAAACATACCCAAATTCCAAACCCCAATTCAGAATATATTAATCATGTCCTAATTTACAAGGTAACCCTATGATGGATGCAAAATATAACATAAAATTAGCCATGCATTTAATCACATTTCGATTCCTTTTCATATTGCATGCATAATTTTTTGGCCTTATTTGCTTTAATTGTATAAAATTGGAAATCTACCCAAATTATTTGTTAGATATGAATTAATATAGTTATTACATATTCTTTTGATTATGATTGTTGTGCTTAATGCTTTTTATTAAGATTATTATATTTTGAAATAAGAGTACAAATCAGATCTGGGGTACTTAGTTTTAGGATTTAATAATTTTCAACGAATCGATTCTTAACTTAAAGTTGAAGCAATCACAACACGAAATTAGTAACTCATCGTTTGTGCTAGATTTTATGCGGTCTATCAGTTTTTACCCAGCAAGGATAACTATTAGTTTAGGAATTACAACTTAATGCATCTTACTATCCTTTTTAACTGAAGATTAACTCATCATTTGTGGTCTTAAGTTTTGCGAGAATTAAGATAGTTTGATTTACTCAACGTAGAGGTCAATAATTTAAGTAATCCTAATTCGTCTCAATAACTGAATCTATTCATTATCGTTATAATTCAATCATCATCGTGATTCATGCTACTTAATTATTATCTTTAATCATTCATAATCCTTAGGCTCAACACCAATTTATTTTATTTTCTATTATTTAATTTTTTACATCTCTATTTTCTATTTTTATATCACAACATCATTCTCTTCTCTTAGTAGATTATTAGGATAGATTAGATTTAACTAGTTCCTCGTGAGTTCGACACTCTACTCTCTACTTTATTACTTGATACGACTAGTGTACTTTCTAATAATTTTATTATTACAAATTTAACGCATCAAGTTTTTGGCGCCATTGTCGGGGAACTACTTTCATAATTCTTAGTCTCTCTCGTATAAACTACTTTAAGATTTTTTATTTTTTTGTTTTACTTTATTTTTTCTTTTAGTGTTGTGTAAGCTTTTTAGGTAATATCTTTTGTACACAACCGGATCATCATGAACACATCTACACACCTCAACGAAGATGAACAAAAAGACAACAAACCAACAAGTTGAGAAAAATATCCTTGCTGTCCAGTAAGATGGAATTCAACTTGAGGCATCATTGTCAAAACAATGCACAAAGAAGAAGTCTCAACAAGAAAAGAAGGAAGATATATTTCGAGACCCATCTGCTGCACTCACAAAATTATTAGATTCTTTGCTGAAAAAGCTCTCCACACAAAATTATCAAATTAAAAATTTGAAGAGACAAATTCATAATATGAGGCAGCACAATAAGAAGTTAGATGAGGATGAGGCATCAATTCTTGAATTTAAATCAACTTCTGACTTCGTAGAGATGATTGATCAATTTGCCACAACAATTGAAAGAAGATTGACAATGCAAGACCAAGACATCCAGAAATTGGAGTCTGAGTTATCCAAACTTCAGAAGCAAATTGAAGTCGACAATTCTCTTCGACTATTCGACAACGAACTCAAGTTCGAGGCTTTGGAATCAAAATTTCATGCACTAGTACGATCTTCTCCAATTACAACATTACACAGATCACCAACCGTTGTCTGCACATCAACGCACATCTCCCCAAATTCCTTAGTGCAGTTGCCAAAACCTTTTGAAGGGAAAAGTTCTCCACCTATACTAGTACGATCTTCTCCAACTACAACATTACAATGGCGACCAAAGAACCGCTCGACAATCCAAGTTTAGCAGCAACACATCTCTCAAATTTCATGTCAAAAAGCTGCTGTACATGAAGAACCGCCACCGCCAGATGATGACATCAAATAAAAAACGTAGGCATCACCCAACATTGTATGTGTTGAGCCTCACCATGATAAGCGTTCCTAAACACATTAATTAAACCCGGTGAGATTGTTCCTTTATTTCATATTTACTTATATTATTCTTATTGATAATTAGTCTCAGCATATATGCTATATCAAAATCGATCTAGTGACTTTAAATTTAGAACTATTCATTTTCAATCCATAACTTATAGTTTAGAACTTTTGTGTAATTTAGTTTAGATTAAGTTAGTTCATGTTAGATTTGTTAGTTTGATTATCTTGTTGGATTTAAGTTTTAATGATATATTAAATTATATTTTGATGATACAAATCTCGAATGATTAATGATAAAATGTTAAAAAGTTTTATAAAAAAGAGATAACTTTATACACTACACTTTGATTAAATAATTGGCACTGATCTTATTAGTTTTGATGAATGTGGAATGTCAGACTTGTAGAGAATTATGTTAGCTTTTCATAGAGTCCAAGATCATCTAATTTGAGTAACTGTGCAGAAAGTTATGCTCAAAATAGTGCAGGGTGGTCAACCTACCGGATGAAGTTATGAAGGCCGATCGAGACAGTCCGGTCGACCGATCAAGGCATAAACTGTTCAAATAAAAACTGCGAGACTGTAACCGATCAGAGATACCGGTTGACTGATCAAGACATAAATTGCTCAAATGAAAACTACGAGACTGTACCGATCGACAGATCGGTCGATGCGGCGGCCGACCGATCAACTGAACAGAAAAAAATCAAAACTGCGAGACTGTACCGGTCGAGATATCAGTCGACAGTTCGGTCGACCGACCAAGCGCTGAAGCTGCGGAAATGAGTGTAATAGTCATATCGACCGATCAACGCAAATTAGGAAAATGAGCCAATGGTCATATAGACCGATCGAAGACCATTAGATGCGCCAGTAAGAAGAGTAGATCAAATAATCTGGAGTCCGATTAAAAGAGGGAGAGGGAGGCCAAGGCGGACACTTGGCGAACTAATAGAGCAAGATCTATTGGTGAATAATATACCGAAAGGTTTGGTTACTAATAGAGCGGAATGGCGTCGTATGATCCATGTAGCCGACCCCACCTAGTGGGATAAGGCTTTGTTGTTGTTGTTGTTGGTCATATAGACCGATCGACCGACCCATAAATGCGATCGACCGGTCCATTACTGAAATGAACAGTAACGATTATATTTTGAGAAGAAAAATGTGGAATTAATTCTGGACGAATTTTTCACATACCAGAGCTTATAAAAGGAGTGCCAAGGACAAAAGCAAAAGGAATAAATCCAAACATTGAAGCAATACTTCAAGAAATCAAAAGAAGATCTTTTCCTTGAAATTATCTTTTTAGTTGTGCTATTCTTTCTCTCTTCCACTCTTGTGAGCATAGAATTGTAAAAGAGAAAAACATTCTTGTTCAGAAAAATAGAGAGAGCTCTTGTGTAAAAGAGATTCTAAACTTGAGCGAGAGAAATAGATTAGCTTCCAAGGAGGAGATGTTGCCCTGCCTCTCGAAGTGGAGAAAATGTGGTTATGTAAAGGGCTTTCTTCCTTACACTATTTGAAACAAAGGAAGGGATTAGTGAAATCTCCGACGGTCTCGAGGTCGAGAAGTCGGAGTGGAGACGTAGGCCAAAGTATGACCGAACCTCATCAACAACCACCCGTGTTCATTATGTTTGAATTCTCTCACTCTCTCTCCCTCTAATATTGTGTTTATAATCCAAATTGCAAATGTTTAAGAATCGGTTTTGTGCTTCCGCGACGAATTTTGTGAAATCGATATTTTCGATTAAACACTAATTCACCCCCTCTCTTAGTGCCCTTTGGGATCCTACAAAATGTATCAGAGCCGGTTGCTCTTGTTTTAAGATCTAATCATTTTTAGATCTGATCATTTCAAGATTTGAACATCTTGTTTTAAAAATCTAACTATCTTTTAGAGCATGGCACCTATTTTTCAAGAAGGACGATCAATTTTTCTTTCGCCTAAATTTTGTGACCTAGATTTTTCACAATGAAAAATTTGCATGCAAGCCTATCTATGTTCTCTGGATTATGATTTATGGGAAATTGTTGAAAATGATTTTGAAAGGCCTAAGAAAGTCATAAATGGTATTTTTATTGATCTTTCATTTTTTGAATACAATGATTTGCAAGTTTCACTCGCCAAACTTGATTATAAAGCCCGAGATGCATTTTATTGTGCTTTAGATGTATAAAATTTAAATATCATTTCTAGTTGTTCTACATCTCATGAAATTTGGCAAGTTTTGTTAGATATATATGAAAGGAGCAATATTGACAAAAAGAGCATATCGGATGTGGACAGTGAAGAAAATAATGATTCTACATATACGGCATCCAAAGATGATGTGTTATGTTTAATGGCAAAAAGTAAGGATGATGAGGTATCATCTAACTCCTTTTATTGCTCTAGCGTTAATAGTGATAATGATGATGGGCATGATAATATTGATTTTGATGTGCATAAGAAATTTTTCTTCTTAATCGAAAAATATCTCATTCCTAGAAAGAAGAATGAAATATTGATGGATGATTTTCAAATTATAAAAAATGACCTTGATATTTTGAAAAGGGAAAGATATGCTTGTCTAGTTCAAAATGAGTTTTTGATAAATGATCTTCATATTATAAAAAATGATTTTGAAAATTTAAACAATGAAAAGAATGCATGTTTAATTAAAAGTAAGAAATTAGTACATGAGATTGAAAGATTGAAAGAAGAAAAGAATACATATTTTGTAGAAAATGAAGACATGAAAAATGAAACTAATTCTTTGGAGATTACACATGCTTGTGAAATTGTAAAATTAGCATGTTCTTTAGAAAAGGTGAAGCAAGAAAATACTCTTTTGGAAAGTACACAAAATAATGAAAGGACTATTTATCATATAACGAAAAGCAATCTTAGGAATCATTTTGGAAATAAAAATCCTTATTGGAAATCAAATCATTCATATGATAAAAAATTACATTTTAAATGCTTTACATGTGGATTTTATGGGCATTATGCATATCAATGTAAAAAGAAAAAATCATCACAACATGGCATGATTTGGATTCCGAAAGGAACAACATCTAACAAAATAGGACCCAAAGAAATTTGGGTACCAAAGATTACATAATTATTTTTGCAGGTGTGCCTCACATACAAAGGACAAGTGGAATTAAAAATGTGAAGGCACAAAGGTTATGGTAAAAGTATCATTGATTGCATTCTTATATTTCTTTAGTGATTAGGCCTATTCTTTTAATTCCGTTCAAAAATTTTAAAATTACTATTTCTTTGGATGAGAAGAAAGGAACAAAAAAAAATTGGTCATAATGATAGGGGGAGCATGTTAAAACTTTAAAACTTTATTTTGACATATCATGAATATCATTGTTGTATCAAAGTTTTATGTCATATTTTCATTCGTAAATATATTTTTGGATTTCATCAAATTGTCTTCATTTTACCATTATAAAATAATCATAAATTCAAGAGGAGTCATATTTTCAAATCCTTATGTTGAAATACTCTCTACATGTCTATTATATGACAAATAGGGGAAGAATAAATTTAAAAAATAATCGATTAAGGGGGAGTTACATATGATTTCTTATATGCTTCATATATATAAATTATTCATTTTTATGAAACAAAAGGGGGAGAAGTATCATTTTATATGAAGAATACCTTACAATTAATATTTATGTGAATATCTACTACTGTAAGGAAAGCTATTTGTTAGGGGGAGTAAAATTATTTTTACAAGAATTTTACAACGTTTTTACAATTTATATGTTTTTCATATTTCTCAATTTGTCTTCATAAAAAAGGGGGAGATTATTGGATCTAAGTTTTAATGGCATTAAATTATATTTTGATGATATAAACCTCAAATGATTAAAGATAAAATGCTAAAAAGTTTAAAAAGAGATAACTTTATTCACTACACTTTGATTAAATAATTGGCACTGATCTTATTAGTTTTGGATGAATGTGGAATGTCAGACTTGTAGAGAATTTTGTTAGCTTTCCATAGACTCTAAGTTCATCTAATTTAGATAACCGTGCAGAAAGTTATACTAAAAATAGTGCATGGCGGTCAACCTACCGGTCAAAGTTATGTAGGCCGGTCGAGACAGTCCGGTCGACCGATCGGAGATACCGATCGACCGATTAAGGCATAAACTGCTCAAATAAAAACTACGAGACTGTACCGATCGATGCAGCAATCGATCGATCAATTGAACGGGAGGAAATCAAAACTGCGAGACTGTACCGGTCGAGATATCAGTCGACAGTCTGGTCGACCGACCAAGCGCTGAAGCTGCGGAAATGAGTGCAACGATCATATAGACTGGTCGACCGATTCATTAATGTGGTCGACCGATCAGCTGCAGCAAATCAAGAAAATGAGCCAACGGTCATATAGACCGGTTGATCGGCCCATAAATGCGGTCGACCGGTCCATTACTGAAATGAACAGTAATGGCTATATTTTGAGAAGAAAATTGTAGAATTAATTCTGGACGAATTTTTCACATACCAGAGCCTATAAAAGGAGTGCTAAGGTCAAAAGCAAAAGGAACGAATCCAATCATTGAAGCAATACTTCAAGAAATCAAAAAAAGATTTTTTCCTTGAAGTTATCTTTTTAGTTGTGCTCTTCTTTCTCTTTTTCACTCTTGTGAGCATAGAATTGTAAAGGAGAGAAACATTCTTGTTCAGAAAAATAGAGAGAGCTCCTGTGTAAAAGAGGTTCTAAATCTTACCTCTTGAGCGAGAGAAATAGATTAGCTTCGAAGGATGAGAAGTTGCCTTGTCTCTCAAAGCGGAAAAAATGTGGTTGTATAAAGGGCTTTCTTCCTTGCCCCATTTGGAACAAAGGAAGTGATTAGTGCGGCGGTCTCGAGGTCGAGAAGTCGGAGCGGGGACGTATGACAAGGTGTGGCTGAACCTCGTCAACAACCACCCATGTTCATTGTGTTTGAATTCTCTCACTCTCTCTCCCTCTAATATTGTGTTTATAATCTGAATTGCAAAGGTTTTAAGAATCGGTTTTGTGCTTCCGCGACGAATTTCGTGAAATCAATATTTTCGGTTAAACACCAATTCACCCCCCTCTTGGTGCCCTTTGAGATCCTACATATCTTAGTTTCTTAGTCTCTTTAGTTTATTTTTATTTTAATAGGTCTCTGTATGTCACATGTCATGATCCCGATTTAACTCGCGAGTTAAATCGGAGTTCGCGACTCATTATGGACGATCAAATAAAATTATGAAGAAATGTGAAAATGTGATGTAATTTTTTTTATAACATACATAGGAATGAAATGTCATAAAATAAACTACACAATTTATGATGATCCTTCAGAGCAAACTAATAATCCTTCAGTTTTACATTTCATAAAATGATTTTGCCTTCTTACAACATATAAAATATGACATATGCATTACGCATAACCCAACCTCTCGACATCCTAATAGAAGGATACGAGGGACTCAAATCTTCTCATCTTACCATGAACCCTTCAAATACTATCACTTCGCATGATTACCAAGAATTATCTGAAAAATATTAGAAACAACGTTATGGGCAAAAATAGCTCAGTAAGTTGATAACTCATAAGCTATGTGTTACCATCTAATAAATTTGGAGGGACGGGCAAATATATGAAAAAAATATAATATCATAAATAACGTTTCCATATATTTGAAAATAATATATACAATTTCCTAATAAAGATCATCATACTTCAATTGCAATCAATATCACTCAAATCATATCAAATAGATGTATGCAAATGCAACACTCTCATATGAATGCATGGATCACCAACTGGCCAATGGTCGGTGGGTTGATTCTAGAGGTGGCTCCCATCGTGATCGGCGATGTAGCACTTAGCTCCATTCTACCTCATCCCTTTCGGGGAAAAATCATATAGCGATAGATGGATTCTAGAGGTGGCCCCTACGGATTCTAGAGGTGGCCCCATCGTGACTATTCGCGATGTGGCACTTAGCTTCAGTCTATCTCATTCCATTTTTAGGGAACAAAATGATGCATTGGATTCTAGAGGTGACTCCCATCGTGATCAGCGATGTAGCACTTAGCTCTAACCATCATATATGCAAATGCAAATGGATATCGATGCATGATTCATCATATAACAAACATCTCCTAAATATCAGAAGATTAATCATATCCAACACTCATCGCAATCCATTCAGATGATATCACATATACTTTCTATAACTGCATTTCTTGAAATCAATTCATAGAATTTCAAAATATATTCAATACATATAATAATCGATGTCACACCGAATTCAAAAGAGGTGAAAACATAGAGTAGGAGAAATTAACTTACCTCTTATGACAATATCGAAAGACTTTTACTTTTTCTTTTCCTTGTTATTCTTCTAATCCTATGTCAATAATATGTATTCTTACTAATTCTATGATCTGAGCACCAATATGTCACAAAAATGCAACAATGAGTAATGTTATATATTACTCATGCCTTCAATCCTACAGCTTAATTAATTGATTAATCATAAGAGTTCATATCGTACCATAGCAGATTGAATACCCTATAATATAGAATTCATATATCTTAAAATAAATAAGGGAATCAAATGATTCTAGTTTTACTTAGCTCCATATTATAAAAGTCTTAATCTTTAAAAGTTTCAAATTTTAGTTCATTGTGTTTGGTTCTCATGAAAATCAACGATCAACCCAAATTTCATATTATTTGTGTGTGTTGACATACTAGGAGACTTAATTTTATTATCTATATAAAATAGGAAACAAATTATTTTATGGTGCTTTGAATTTTTCTTAAAACTAGACATCCTATGATATAACACACAATTTTTCTTTAAATTTATGTCTATCTGGATTGGTCATAATAAATTTCACAAGCACTTAAATAATCTGCTCTAAATTTCCTTTTGACAAACTGAGTGCTCGGTTAGGTCTTTATTACTTCCTATTGAAATATCATTTTCAAATGATTCCACTTGAAAATAAAGTCTAATATTAGTATCCTGTGACTCTAAAGTATCAAACATTTATATAATAATTTCGATTTAATATCTAATTTATAAATTCCAATAAGAGTTTCAATAGACAAAATGATAGAACCTTACAAATGAATACATATCTTTCTCTACCGATATCCAATAGATCTGATTCCAAAGATCAGCAAAACAAGACTATATGAAATACAACATATATTAATTCTAAACTTTTACTGATCATAATTTATCTACAGAAATTGAGGGGTGTCACTTATACCCCCTCATAACTTTCTTGCACTAACGTTTTTTTTTAAGGTGGTACAAATTGGATTGGAAACCTAGTTAATACAAGATTCATACCCATAAAATTCATATCTTATTTATGAGCATATGATTTATAGCACAATTTGAAATCCAAGTTTGATAATTCTGTCAGACAACCAAGGCATGTACTACCTAATTAGTATATAGCATTTCAAATACACATGATTTCATAATAACTTTCTTTCCTAGGAAAATCATACATCTAAATCATCATTCTCTGCTGGTTCAATAATTTTACAATTATGATAAGATATTTTACCAATAATCTGAACATTCGGCTACTAAACTCAGAATATGAGATTTGTTTTGCTAATTTTGATTTTTCATATCACCAAGTCATTGGTCAAATTTTCTTATTAATTCAATCTATATGATATGCATGAATTTACATTTAATTTTCAGATTTTTAAACTCCATAAAATCAGGGGAATTAATGATCCAAAACCACTCATACATACCTGATAAAATTTCCATTTCTTTCCATTTTATTGTTGGTGCCTATTGTCTTTCCTTTTCCTCTTTGGCTCGGACAGCTTCGCAACATAAGGCCCTTTTTCTTTTTAACCTTCTTCTTTTTTTTATATTCTTCTGGCCGGCCACACAAAAGGAAATAAATTTTCCTTTTTTTTTAGTCAAGTAAGGTAAGTCGGTAATCACGCAGGTAAGTCGGCAATTCCATATGTTTACTATATTTTTCTTTTGCATGAGTGATGTGGCAGCTCACAATTTTATCTTACTTATTTCTGAGGTGAGTTGTCATGCTACCGAATGTTCTTCTTTTGTTTTTGTTTTTTTTATTCTTTCTATGCTAAGTCGGTATGCTGTCATCTCAAATCCAATTAATTAATTTAGATGCATAATTACGCTAATTAATGAGATTTACCTTGCGAGGATGACAAAATTGGTAGATACTAGACACTTAATTAATTAGCATAATTAGGATATGGTTTGCTTAACTATTATAGAGAAGTTAATTCAAATTGATCGAATAATCAAATTTAGCATGACTAAAGTATTATTTTACTACATAAATGGATCGTAATAAGTTAATTAAAATGGTCATAACTTCAAATCATTTCTATATGTTTTATTACAAGAAGATGAGAATAATACATATATAAATAGCACCAATACGTTACACAACTAATTAATTAGTCTAATTAACAATTAAGCATATTAATGCTAGTTTTATATTAATTCAATAATATTAAATTCAACTCGATGATATAATATTATGGTAAATTTTCCACTAGAGCTCATTAGCAATTTACTTTTAAAAAATCACCATTAAATTGAATTAGTTAAAGAAATATTTAACTCGGGATATTACATCACAAGCCAAATTTTACATTTGTTTTATTGTTCACGGACCATTATTGAATCTTCACGGGTGTTACTCAGCATATCATGGGCCGTAACATTGACCTCACGACCCGTAACATTACATCCCATGTCTAGCAACCAACACTTACAGGTTGTAATAGTTTTGTCACGAATCTCAAAGTGCATACATTTTGAATTTTTTATCTTCACGGACCATTACTTTATTTTCACGACCTATAACATTACACTTCGCATCTACCAGCAAAATGTCACAGGGCGTCATGTGTCTTTCACAGGTCTCATAGTAGTCCATATTTTGAACTTTTATTTTTCACGTGTTGTTATTATTCCTTCACGGATATATCAGTGACTCGATAAAATTTTTTTTTAAGCTTTATGGATCGTAAGTTTAATGTCACGACCCGTGACATTATGTGCACACCTCCATATTTTCGTTAAGCTGAATCTCGAGTCGTAACCTCACTTTCACGAGTCTCATAGTGGTTATTGATGGAACTATTCAACTTCATGGATCGTAAGTGAAAATTAACGACTATCACAGTGTTTAACAATCCATACATATCAGTTTTCACGAGGCGTAATCCATGGATCATGACCTGTTAGAATCATAAGTGCCCTACACCAAAACCATCTGACATGTTAGACTTTTATATTACGACCCTAACACCAAAGACGCATGATATCACGACCTGTTAAGTTCATGTAGCGACCCTTATTTTTATTAATCCCTCATGTTTAGTCTTTGCAGGTCCGTTACTCGCTGCTCACCATTGGCGACATCGATTTAGTGAAGAAGACAATTTTTTTTACAGGTCGTGAGTTCCATATCAGGACCCATGTTTTGCTAGAGTCTCATCACACAGCTACTGCCAAGGGCGTCAATAGCTTCTCACGACCCGTGAGCATCTACCGAAGGCCGTGTGCGAGCTATGATGACCAGTGACCTTCTGCGCCTAATATTCATCGCCATTGCAAGGGTCGTGATTTCCATATGACGACCCATTATCTCACATAGAAGGATCGTGATCCCTCTGCCATGACCCATTAAAATTGCACAGAAGGCCCGTGAACTCTTCAATACGACCTAATAACATCACCTTACGGGCCGTAACCTTCTTTTCACGACCCGTTACGAAAAAAGAGACAAGAAGAAGAAGAAAAGAAGAGGAAGAAAGAAAGAGAGAACAAAATTGCTTCCTCAAAATTGAAAAAAAGTAGAAATCAGAGATGCCAAAAATTATATCGACCAAAGACGCTAGGATTCTTTGTACAACTTCAACATCCATTGACTCGAGATGAATCAGGTTGTTTCATTTTCTTTTCTACATTTATATTTTTCATTAGAATATATATGCTCCTACGAGATTTGATTTCCAACACTAGGGACAGTGTTGAGTTCAAGCTTGGCAGAGTTTACAATTTTATGCATCATGTATATCTTTTTATATTGTATTGCAATCATACATTCTCTTCATATTTTAATTGCATATTTGCTTGCATCTTATATTTAAACAAAAAAATAAAAAAATGTTTTTCATAATTGAACATTGCATCATATTTTCTCATGTCTTAGTATTTACTTATTTTTCAAGCACCATTCAAGGTCATCTTGTTAATTAACGAAATTTGAAGCATTACTATTTTATCATTTATCGCCTTTGTATTGAGCAATTGGTTTGAAGAAAGTTGCTTAGTAAAACTATGAATGTTTGACGACAAATCCTATTCATGCTCTTACTTTTTTTTATTATGTATATTACCTTGATAATAATTATATCCCTGTTGAACATTCAAGTATAGCTGAGCTTACTAATAAATAAGTACATGTAAAATTGCCATCATATACAAAAGAGGGCTAGTGGAGCCCCCAAAAGTATGATGAGGTACAAAAAGGTGTTATTTGGAACCTTGGCGAGTTCGGATAAATAGATCCGGAGGGGATTCTGACCTGACGATCTAAGGGCAACTACTCTGGGATCCGTCAGTCGAAAGTCCGTTACATGGACCACCTTGTGCAATATGGAGACACACATGAGTACCAAAATCAATGAAAAAAAAGTGAAAAAAAGAAGGATGATGAAAAGTTTCTAAGCGAAGAAATATAAAAGTAATAAATGAATAAAAGCTCATGTTACACTTGTGTATTCAACATTGATATTTTTATTTTCAAGAATTATTTTTTTATTATTCAGAGCTGAATTTGGAGGAGTTTAAAAATGGCTTTCATTTAAAAATTTCACAAAGCCATAGAAAGTGGTGAGACACTTAGGCGATGGATGCATAAAATTTAGTGCTAAGAAGACTAGTTGAGTGACAGGATGGAAGCAATGATTAATCATTTTGGTTGGAGCTTTGCTTTGAACATTACTTGAGGACAAGCAAGTATCTAAGCTTGGGGGAGATTGATGCATGCAAAATACAACATAAAATTAGCCATGCGCTTAATCACATTTCGATTCCTTTTCATATTGCATGCATAATTTTTTGGCCTTATTTGCTTTAATTTTATAAAAAACAAATTATATGTTTTATTATAAAAAAAGCAAAAGAATTGGGTCAGGAATTCATAGAAACAAACCACACTCAAATCGGAGTTCAAACGAACCAGAAAGTGCAAATTAATGAAAGTTATCAGTGCTGAGTTGAATATAATGGGCCATTATATGACCGTAACTGCTATAACATAGGAGCGTGAACAACCCATTACGGCCCGTTAAAAAGGCCCAATTTTGAGTCAGAATTCGATTTGGATACTGTAAGGGCCGTTACAGACTTGTTATGGGCCGTTATGAAGGTTGTTTCCGAGATTTCTTCGACTTTTCTCGAGGATTTCAAGTCCAGATAGAATCCAAACTTTATCCTAAGCCTCGGGGATGATTAAGAAACATATTTACTCAGATTTAAAGGAGTTTTAGATGATTTTAAACACCTATCAAAGTCTATTTTGAAATTACTCTTTTTAATATAAAAAGACTTCAAATCAAACCGAAACTCTATTAGAACTCTTGGGACCCTTGGAGACTCTAAATAGAGGCCCTAGAAGACAGAAAAAATGTGGACTTGTGTGCTTGGGTGTTTAGTGGTGCTTGGAGGAGCTTGAACCTGGGAGGCGTGCTACATTGCAGAAGAAAAATTTCAGAGTTTTTCGGTATTTGTTCGAGAAAAACTGCAAAGCAACTTAGCGCGTGTGTTTTGCAGCGATTCTGAGATCATCAAAGGCGAAGAATTCTGTCTTCTAGCTATTGTTTGGATGATCTTTACCCAATCTTTTTATGCCTAATTAATTCTGTAATAGAGATATTTTTTCTTTACGAGAAAATTGCATGAACTCGGTTGTTAGATTTGAATTAATATAGTTATTTCATAATCTTTTGATTATGATTGTTGTGCTTAATGTTTTTTTATTGAGATTATTATATTTTGAAATAAGAGTACAAACTAGATTTGGGGTAGTTAGTTTTAGGATTTAATAATTTTCAGCGAATCGATTCTTAACTTAAAGTTGAAACAATCACAACACGAAACTAGTAACTCATCGTTTGTGCTAGATTTTATGCGATCTATCAGTTTTTATCCAGCGAGGATAATTGCTAGTTTAGGAATTACAACTTAATGCATCTTAATATCCTTCTTAACTGAAGATTAACTCATCATTTGTGGTCTTAAATTTTGTGAGAATTAAGATAGTTTGATTTACTCAACGTAGAGGTCAATAATTTAAATAATCTCAATCCGTCTCGAGAACTGAATCTATTCATCATCGTTATAATTCAATCATCATCGTAATTCATGCTACTTAATCATTATCTTTAATTATCCATAATCCTTAGGCTCAATACCAATTTATTTTATTTTCTATTATTTAATTTTCTGCATCTTTATTTTCTATTTTTATATCACAACACCATTCTCTTCATTTAGTAGATTATTAGGATAGATTAGATTTTACTAGTTTCTCATGGGTTCGACACTCTACTCTCTACTTTATTACTTGATACGACTAGTGCACTTACTAGTAATTTTATTGTTACAAATTCAACGCATCACCCTATATTTAACTCAGGACAAAACGAGTGCTCAGAGAATATTACTTCATAAATTTCTCTATACAAATGATTTTTATATGATTCTATGGAAACAAAAAATCTAACTTCAAGAGGATTATCCATGTAAATTTTCAAAATTTCTGAAGAAATTATCATGAAGATATGGTTATATGAAGTTAAAGTCAGTTTCGAATTAGAGAATTCACATTACACAATCAACCTTGCCGAATTTCTTCTGGCCATTCCAATCGGGATTTCATCTTGGCAATTTTTTAGTTAAGAGAGGGTAAGAATATAGCGGTTCATAAAAATACATTATTAAGCAGCTCGCATGCTTCGGCTGCTCAATATTCTATTGACTAGAATGAAGGTCCAATAATTTTTATTTATTAAAAATCAGTGTTCAATCTCTAATTAAACTTATTTAATCACAGTTATACATATGTATCATAATATTTATAATAATCTTATATAATTTCTTTATAATGCTTACCGATAATTTAATCATCAATATGCTTTAATCCAAATATTTAGCTAAAAATTTTGTATTTTATGCACAAATAAAACATGTTGAAGTTCACTACTATTCCTTCCGGGAGAAGATGCTACAAGCATATATCAAACTAATATATGCATGAACACAAGCCTTCATTGCAGATGCACTCAGAAGTTAAAGAATTCAAGGACAAGTTGGCATGACATCTAGAACAATTAAAAAATGTTGATGCTTAATGGGAGTGTTAAAAGCCAACACCAACATTGAATTTACAGATTTTTTGGGCAAGAAAATCTCCTAAATGATTGCACTTCTAGAGTATAGTAAATAACATAAAAAGTATCCGGACAATATTCTTTACTAAGTGGTGTTTAGAAATTTCACTTGATGCCTACAAATAGGCATGATATGTCAAGCATTTGGTGCATCAAGTGAAGTGTTTAGTAGCGTAAGTTTAGAGAGTGTAGTGTTGATACATTGGTGTGCAAGTGTGAGAGAGAGTGCTAGAAGGATTGATGAGAGGATGAGTGCAACTGTTAGGTGTCAGGTAATTATGTCTGTAGGGAGCTTAAGTGAAAGTAGATGAGGTGTATTGAGTGTAATAGTGTATTCTTCTAATTTTTTTTTTGTTAGGTGTTATTTGGTTTAACCAAAATTTAAACATGCCCCCCGTTTTCCCAACTTTTCTTTCAAATTAAAGAGGTAAAATTATCATTTATAAATCAAAATAATAAAATATGATGAAAAACTATATGACACTAGATAAATAAACTAATCTATGTAATTAAGATCAATTTAAAGTTATATTTGTTTGGATATATACTTTAGAGGTTAACATAATTTTGTGAAATTTCAAACGAGACGAAAGGAAATTACTTAGGAATTGAACACATATGCTACCATCTAACATTCAATTTCCTTTTATATAACGTTAATGCTTTTCATGATATGTTAAATGGTTAAAACTCTAAGTAAACACACAATTATATGATTTGAAAGAACTATTTTCCAAGGTAATATATAAACATATGCTTGTTGTCGCCATCGTGAGTGAGTGAAAATATCCTAAAATCAAGATGTTAAGGAATATTGAAATGCATTATTGAGTGATTGAACCATATTTGTCAAACTTTTATTTTACTTTCTATTTTAAATATTTTGTTTTCATATACCTACACACTTTTAGATATTGATATTTAAAACAGGGGAAAAAGGTCAATAATTCATTATTAAATGATTGAATTTTTAAGTGTGGGACAAATTGTTAATTTACACCTTTATTATCTTCATAATAAATGAAATTATATTGCAGTAAAATTCTGACATATTAAATTACTATGATAACAACATGTATCAAGTACCAATAGATATTATTAATGAAAGACCTATATATTGAATTATCATTATTTTTTAAATATGTAGATATCATTGTATATAAAAATATAAAGTCACCAATTTTTTTTACTGTTTTATAGTATTTCCTTTGTAATTCAGAAATCGCATAATTTTAACATAATGTCTTAAAAGAAACAAATTGTGAAATCCATTTTCTTTTATGAAACAAGTATTATGTTATGTTTTAAAGTTATAAGGATGACCAAAGATGTTGAAGTGGTTCTAATATGTTATTGGTTACAACAACTCATTATATTCATTCGGAAAAATTGAAACTAAAACTATTAAGATCAATGCATCTTTTCAATTCTAGTTGTTGGATTAAATATAATTGATAAACTAATTTGGTGCATCATTTAGGTTTCACAATTGTTAGATCCATTTTTTATTTGGTTTATCACAACAACAAATTGGATAAACTTTGGCAAGATGATAAATTTGGATATAATAAATTTAAAAGGACAATGTATATGTAGAGCATTAGACGTAAAATGGGTGTAGAATACTAATTTTACTTATTAAATTAATTAAATAGTTATATATTAATTTAAATTATATATTAAATAATAAAGATGATTAAAATCAATCGTCATCAAGCCATGTTAACAAATATGACTAATTCAACAATTGTAATTTATTTAGCCTTATATGATACTTTTTAATACCAAATTATATCAATATATATATATATGTATAATTTTATCTAATAAGCATATAATCAATTTAATCATGAATCATCAATTTAGCCTTACATGTAGAATGGTGTGCTCTATGTACTCATAACCTCTAGATTTTAAAAGTAGATGAATGACATAATAACACTGAATTCTTATCATATATGGATTCTTAACAAAGGAGTTTTTTTTTCAAAAAGTAATACAACTAGAAAATTGGGTTTGAAGATATGATTACTGTAACGCCCCCAAATCGTCAAACACAAAAAAAAAAACACGAAGACCAATATGAAGACTCTACAAACACTATAGCTTTGACTATAAATTACCATGACTCGGTCAACATACATGACATGTCAGCAAAAGATAGATAGGATAATGAACCTTTTTCCAAGCAAGCTCCGGCTTTTGAGCGCTTGGTGGTAGGAAAAAAGACCCCATAGACGGGAAGGTCAGATCGCTGATGGGTGGGGTAGAGGGCGGAAGGCGATAAATAATTGTGTAAGTAAAGAGTTGTTCAATGGCTTCGAAATAAGAATGTCATAATTATTACATCAGAATTCATAAATGCGATATAAATGAAAACAGATAATAGGCCTTTTGGTTCTTGTGCTTTATCGTTGTCTGAGCTTTGTCGCAGCACACCAACTTAACACCATCACTGACATGGACATATGAAAATCAAACACAGGGGAGACAATTCTCCCGTAAGCTTTACAACCTAGTGAGAATCCAATAATAAGGCAAAATCAATAAATATTAATAATCAATGAAAGGTGACACATGATAATCTTGGAATTAATAGCATGCTTGATAATCATGGTAACACTTGATAACGATAACTTGATTCGGTATTCATGTTCCATTACTTAAATCATGCTTCTTATTCTTAAATCATACATAGAATCGATGACTTTAGATTCCTCATCCTTTACTTAACATAGGATGAGTTCTTGTTTATTTATAGGACCATAACTAAGGGAGCGACCCTTATCATAAAGCACTTGGCATAGGCCGGCAACTCAATGTTCATCATTCATCTTATCTTATTAGTGACTTTAGAATCTTATATTTCGTTGTTCATCATGATATGGAAATCAATAGATCAATACTTGACAAATCAATATAAAAGTTCTTGTTTTGGATCAGGATGAAATCATATAACGATGATTCAATAAAGATCGTGATGGGCATGAGCACGAACATTTAAGTTTCAAATCAAATTCAAAAAACAACAATAATGCATGAAAATGGTCTCAGATGCCATAACCTGAGCCGAATACAGAGTGACCCGGGTTGAGTACATAGCATGAACAGTTGTCGCACAACGTCGAGGTCGACGTGGGACAAACTCGGGTCAGGTGGAAAAATATCGAGGGTCGGCCGATCCATCATTTGCTAACCCGGGGCGAGTTTAGGGTGACCCGGGCTGGGTTTCGCGAACACGCCTGTGTACACGATTGGTTTCAATATGAACCCAGGTCGGGTTTATATTAATTCGGGCGAGGTTCTTATTCGATTCAGAATGTCGAGAGTTCAGGCAAGGTTTAATAACGAAACAAAGTTTACACATTAATTAGAAGGTGATAGCATGCATCTACAAAAATTAAGATCGACATTTCAATGTAATTAATAAGCAAAACATGAAGGATAGATCAAACATAACTACAATTCAACTCTAACACGAACTCATCACAATAGGTTAAGAAATAATCAAACAATATATCTTAGTTCAGTAATCTTGATCGATCTTGACGATTTCAATTTGATAGACATGGATCATAACTTTGCATTGACTAATATGGAGGATTAGATCTATCTAATAAGGTTACGCAAGGTGATTTCAAAATCACCCACCTCTTTATGTGTTTGTCCTTGCTGATTCGCATCTAACTAGCCCTCTATGCCCCTCTATGTCGACCCTATGCCGAGGCTTCCACCCCTGGACGTCCTTCACTTGTAGGACGATCAAGGCCACGACTAGGCATGAGGGGGAAAGTTGCCAAAAAAAGGGAAAATGCGTGAGAGGGAATAGGGAAAAGAAATTATTCGATTTTTCTTTGTGATGCGTGGTAGAACCTAGTGTGATCAACAGAAAATGAAAAGGGAATCTGTGCGATTTGAGAAAATCTGAGGAGGATTTTATGGTTTCTTTCTTCAATTTCTATTAGTTTTCTCCCTCTAGCTCTTGCCCGATTAAGGGGGAAATCAAGTGTGATAATGGGCATTAATTCTCCTTGATTCTTGGCAGGTGTATTCAATTTCGAAATCTCTATTAGCTATTATTTGCTTTGTAGGGTGACTAAAATGGTGGGCTGAAATAATTTTTTTCTCTGTTGTTACAATTACTCCTCATTTAAAAAATTATTATATTTCATAAATAATAAATTAGCTATATTTTTTACAATGAATAATTGAATTATCAGAATAGTTCTTTATTTTGTTAATAAAATTGATTAAAATAACTAAATATAATGACTATACACATGATAAATGTGATAAATGATCACAATCTATTACCCATGTCGAATGATAACTTTATCAAACTTTGAAAAATAGAGATTAATAAGTATATAGAGCACCTCGTACTACTTCGAATGATAACTTTCGTGTAGAATGCTTATTTCTTATTATTTTATTAATTTAATGATTATAATTCATGATTAAAGTGATTATATACTTCTTAAATGAAATAATATATATTTATTTGAATAATTTGATAATAAAAATATATCATCTAAGACTAAATAAATTACAATCATTAAATAAGTCATATTTATTAACATGGCTTGATCGGATAATTCGATGATCTTGATTTTAATCATCTTTACTATTTAACATATACTTTAAAATAATATATAATTATTTTATTAATTTAATAAATAAAATTAGTGTTCTACACTTGTAGCTCTACATATATATTTTCTCTAAAACATAATACAAGTATGTAAATGCAAACCTTTTGTTTGACAAATTATGAGCCACTCTTTTTTCATTGCATTTATTTTATGTTTCCTTATTCCTTTTTCTTTTATCCAATTTAGATCGAGTTTGAGATCTCTAACTTTCTCGTTCTCATCTCCTCCCTCTTTTCCTCATATTGGTGATAGAAAGCGAACATCCTATAAATCCTATAGAAGGTGGAATCTTTCACTTAAAGATCACAATTTTTGTGCCTGACGGATCTATTCTTGTTACAGACAATGATGATGCAGCCCAATCATTCCCCCAGTTGGTGGGACGACATCAACAATTCATTTCTTTGGCAAGATCGCATCTTTCACATCCTTGCAGGCCTATATGGTTTTGTAGCAACCGTGGCTCTTGTAATGACTCCCCTCTTGTTCTTGCAAATCTCTTTGGTATCTCATCATGATCATTTGTTTTCATATTGTGTTGGTAATTTAATGATGGATGTTGATTTCAAAAGAGTGTCACCTTATTTAGGAAAATTTTGTTTCTTCTTTTTTAGTTTAACTTAGAGTTGCAGTTGATAATTTGAGCATTAAAAAAAAAAGGTCGGAAACATCAAAGATTCGTTTGCATTCTTGAAAAAAAATGAAGAAACTTGATGACATGTAATAAGGAGACACATTTTTGTGACGGGTGTTGAATTTTTATGATGATCAATTGATATTTCATGTTTGTGTACAGATACAATTAGTAAGAATTGAGTGCAGAGTTCCAGAATATGGATGGACGACACAAAAAGTTTTTCATTTTCTTAATTTTTTTGTGAATGGAGGTTAGTACGCACTGTTTTATTAAGCTTTTAGATCTAAGTGGTGAAAGCTCGAATATTATGATTTTAAGCATGATTATTCTTGTTTTGTTGTTTGATTGAATGCAGTGCGCTCAATTGTCTTTGCATTGCGTAGAAACGTACAAAATATAAGTCCGCAGGTACGTTTGAATGTAATGTTTTGGCACCTCAAATGCTTCTTAATTTACATGGATTGAAATTTCAATGTTTTTTTGTACAGGTCTTTCAACATGTTCTTCTTGATTTTCCTAGTCTTACATTCTTCACTACCTATGGTCTTTTGGTGCTCTTCTGGGCTGAGATTTATTACCAAGTAAATATGAATCTACTTCATTTAATATAACATGATTTTGTTAAAATTTATTTATTGTCTATTGCGTGGCGTGTCATTATTTCTCTTAATTATTTGTATCGCTCTTTCACTTGAAATTGTAGGCACGTGCAGTATCTACTGATGCACTTAGACCAAGTTTTTTTACTATCAATGGAGCAATTTATTTTACACAGGTAACTATTTGACTATTTGTTAACACCTAAAATAAAATCATAGGAAAAAAATCTACCATGCGGTTTATGATCGAAATATAGTTGATTCATTAGTGATGCATTTTGCTTATATCATTCATATGTTTGATCCAAAGTTTATTTACCTTTAACGAATTAATTTATTTTTCTGCGGATTGCACTATTTATAATGTTTAAAATCTTAGTTGCACAATTAGATGAATGCAAAGACAAATGCAAAGGCACTTATAGCATGAGTATCATTAGTTCTTAATTTGAATGTTTCTAATAGCATGTGCACCATAGAATAATCTCATTAATACTTAACTTACATTGGAAACTATATATCAATATTAATTGATGTTAGATTATGGTAGTATCAATGATTGAAGAATGCTACTAGTTCTAATTGTTGCTAACAATAATGAGTTATCATTGTATTATGAATCAATAAATGCAATTTGAGCAAGACGTCAAAGTCACTTTCAGATATCTTTGTGGTTGCTCTTTTGGTGGAAGCCGATCCAACCGGTCATTATTTTGTCAAAGATATTCTTTGCAGGTAGAGTTTTAGTTACGAAATTCTTTTTCTTTTTATAGAGTTAATAAATTTGTACTTATTGTGATTTCTTAAGGAATGTGTATTAATAGGTGTCTCGCTTTTTGGTGGCTTTGGCTTTCTTCTTTATGGTGGAAGGTGAGTTTATTTTGTTGCTTTACTCCATTTCCCATTATGGCATTAGTATTCCTTTATCTCTTAAGATGGCAAATATCCGCATACATCACAAATTCATATATGGTTTAAAAATGTGTGTACTAATAAAAATAGCAACCTTAACTCAAATCATGTTGCATTCTTGTATTTTTCGTGTTGTCCTTTTGAGTCAAAATAGTTGCTTTTTGATTCTTATTTTACTTGTACGTTTATCTTCCATCTAAGATCCATATAATTTTCCTCATATATTTTATCATCTAGACATAATTCTTAACTTGGGGTGTTTTGGTTAAGTTTTTTCTTGGTTATCATTGTACTTGTATCCTAGGCTTTTCCTAATGTTGCAGCGATTTCCTGTTGAGTCTAAAGGGCGACGCAAAAAGCTACAAGAGGTATTTATAACGTTTATTCTTTTTACAAATTCTCATATAATGTTATTTTGCATAAGATATCTTTAATTTTCATAAAGTGCTTCTTTCATTATTTGGATTTACCTCATTGATTATCACTTCTTATTCAAGCTTATCTCCTCTAGGTTGGTTATGTAACAACAATATGTTTCACTTGTTTCTTAGTGAGATGTGTAATGGTAAGCATGCTTTTTTTTTGTTTTCTAAAATTTTTCATTAGGACAATTTATATAGCATACCCTCTCTTTTTACCGTAAACTAACTCATGTTTTTTATCCATAGATGTTCTTAAATGCGTTCGACAAGGATGCCGACCTTGATGTTTTGAACCATCCTATTTTGAACTTCATATACTACTTGGTAATGAGAATAGCAATGATTATTAGTTATTACATTTCAAATGCGATTGTACTTTTGCTCCTTGATATATGCTTCCTATTGATATGGAACTTCAATTACATGGCTTTGACATCTTAATTAATTAGAGTTTTTATCTATGCATTTTTCATAAACTTGAAATAAAATTGATATAATGTGTGGTTCTATAATTCATGCATGTAAATGCTATAGTAAAATGAATACTACATCTACTGTAAAAATAAAAAGTTTGAGCAGAAATCAAACACATCACATTTACATGACAAGAATATGAAATAAGCAATCCACTTATAAATCAGTTAAAATAGAAAATTGATCATGCATATTTATAATTTTGTTTTTCCTTTTTTTTACTTGTAAAATTAATTAATTGATAACTTACATTTCTTATTTTCTTTTATTGCCAGCTTGTGGAAATTTTACCATCAACATTGGTCCTTTACATATTGAGGAAACTACCTCCAAAGAGGGGCATAACACAGTATCATCCAATTCATTAATCTATGGCATGACTTTGCTAGTTAACCATTGCAGTTTGTTCATTAACGAAGACAGAAGTGAGTATATATTTCAAAAATACACATACTTGAAGGATGAGAAGAATATATGATCATGTGTAAAGGTTTTATGGCTTCTTAGGTTAGATTGTCCTACCTGTACAAATGAAGAGCATGCAAAATCATGAGGCCATGCATGACAAAGGTTTTGTGCAATACTCCTATTCTCAGATGCTAAGATCTTAGTCCTTGTAATATGAAGTTTAGTTAATTTATTTTCAAATATACATGTTCTTTTACTATATGCTTATGCTTTAGACTTCAAACTTATATAGGTTATGTATCTGCAGTCCACATATTGTTATTTTTTTTTTCTTTTCATAAGATTCTCATCAAGCCTAAACATTTTTATGTGATTATTAAACAACCAAGAACTACATGAAATATCTCTCTACATATATGTATGCATCAATGAACATATGCGACATATTTTGGTGTAAATCCATTTTGAGTTTACACACTATAAGAAAATTGTCATTTAGCGAAAACAAATATGGTCATTGATTGTCAATTTATGGTTGCCATTTGTCATTAATGATGAGCATTTCTGATCATCACTGGTCATCGTAGATGCTGCCATTAAAAGTTAATAATAGCGATTTATGTGTCTAGCCTTTAGCCGATCGTGGTTGTCATATAATGACTATTCATCCAGCCATTAATTACATCTATAATGACCAAAATATTCATCCTTAATAATGTTCAGTCCATCTTGTCCGTCCTTATAACAAATTCACGTCTTTGGTTAATTTTGGCCATTAAACCACTTTTACGACCGTTGAGCTGGCTATGGGCACATTTTGGTGACCAACAAAAAATTGTCACTAAAGCTCTTTAATGGCCAGTTCGGTGGTCTTTATAACCGATTGTCAACCTAAAAAATGTTGATCATTATTGTTAATTAACGACCTTAATTCTAATCATTAAAATGTATTTACGACCCGACAGGTATATGGACATTATGGACTTTTATAGACCACGAAACTAATTGTCAAAACACATTGCTGAAAAGTAAAGAAATGGCTAAAAATATTATTGCTGATGGCTTCTCTGGTTGCTAAAGAAAACAAATGACCATTATTATTCTAATCATTAAAGGGATTATAATCACAACTGAAAATTTGGTCATTAAAAATCATTTAAGAACAATTAATTGGTCGTTGGAAATCATTATCATTTACCCAAAATAGGGATCCAATACACCTAAACTGAATTAACTTGCCACTAAGAAATGTTATAAATTAAAATAAAAGATGTTCATAACATTTAAGTTTTGTATCGTTAAGCATCATTACATCTGGATCTCCAAAAATATAAACATTGAACTAGTTATTTAAAAAGAAAATTAGTCATTTTGAATCTGTCTCAATGTTAATAGTCACTTTGGGTCTCTGTCTTGATTTAAGATGTTCTAAGCATGTAAAACAAGGAAAAGACAATGTTATCAATACAAGAAAGTTAATGAAATAGTTTTTAAATAAAAAGCATACCAAGTAACTATCATATTCAAGTTGACGTTGCTGAATTTTGAGTATTAGATCTTCCACCAAAGCATTGTTGCATTTGTTCTTCTGTAAAGTTCAAATGATTCTTTAAAGATTTGTTCTCCTCATGAAAAAAACTTATTTCTCTCAAGTAGCATGTAACTCATTTAGGATTGCACTTTTTGAATTAGTTCCTCTCAAATCCTTGGCATTTATCCCACCTCCAAAGCTAACTATACGCACGTGGGGAGGGGCGCGCCTATCACGGGGTCATTCTTGGACACTAGACCACGTGTGACGACTAGGCGGATAGGCACCTAGCCAAGCCTGTTTTGAGTTTGCAGCGGAAGTTTTATGGTCGAGACGACTATACTGAGAGTCGCTCTTATAGGCATTCAATCACGGACATGACTAGAGTGTTGAACTACTCGTCATGATACCGTGGCATTGGCACATTGCGGCACCAATGCAGACGCTTGGGCGCTTAAAGTCCGAAGGGGCGACGAAGGGACACCGATGTGGGTTGTCACCCCATGCTCAAGGCCATGAAACTAGAATTAAAGGAAAGCTTACTTGTATTAAATATGATGAAACATAACATACAATTGGGCCTCGGAAGGCACTAGTGAACTCCTCCCAGTGTACCGTAGGTATAGGAGTCTTATTACATATTGAAGATGCAAAAGACGTGCCCTACGGGAACGTCACCTACTTGGCCATTCATAAGGACGACCTTACAAGATAAATGTCCTAAGGACGGATAACTTGGTACTCCGCAATATTACGCAGTGCAGGGTGGCTGCATGTGTTTCATATTTTCGGTGCTGAGCGGCCGAGGGCCAGTGCCGCTCAACTTCACGCTTCGTATCACGGGAAAAGGCCCCGTGACATTCTCCCCCATCAAAGTCGGCGACGCCCTCGACGTCGTTGTCCGGGCTTCCTCGGGGCCTTCGTCTTCAGTCTTGACTTCGCTTGTCTCGTTCCATTCTGCCTTCTTTGCCTTGACTTCGACTTCACCAGCATCACGCAACGCCAGAAATGTCCACTCCTTGGGGACTCGCTGAGGACTCCTCCCTCAGGCCTGCTTCGCTTACTGATTCTTCGTCCGATTCGGGGTCATCACTTGTGCAGCGTCAGTGGAGTCCGCCATGTGTGGTCTGACTTCATCAAGCAACTATCCGTCTATTAAGTCTTTGTTGACTTCACTTCTCTTCGACTTGCGCAGCGTCAACTTGTGTGGTTTGGCTTCTTTGGGGTGAAACAACTCTTGGATGCTTCAGGAATAGCTCGGAAAAGAGTTGCTCCAGGGTCGTGCAGAACACGATGAAGAGTCTTGTCATTCGACCTGCATGACTTGACTCGATGCCTTTATATTGCGGGTGGCCGCGACACAAGGTCTCCCTTCCGTCGAATGCGAAGCATGGAACCATCTCACCCTTGATGATCGTTCTTGAATTCCGACGGCTTGAAATAGCACAAGCTCTTTGATGACGACATTTGCAACTTGTCTGCTTCGGGTGCTTCGAGTCGCTATGATGAGCGACGAGAGTCTTCCCACGGATGCTTCGAGACGCTTCCAGTCTCCTTGTGGGCTTGACTCCCCATCTCTATGTTGCAAATGGTTGCAACGTAGTGTCTTCCATTCCTCCACCGAGTGAAGAGTGCGGGACCACCTCCTCCTTGGTGATCATCTGATGCTTCGGCAATTTGGAGGTAGGACAAGGTTCTTTGATGTAATAATTCATGCCTTGTCCGTTCATGTCGCCATAGTGGAAGACGAGAGTCTCTCCACGTTCCCTTGTGGTTCAACTCACTGTCTCCAAGTTGCAGATGGTTGCAACGTTAGGTCCTTCGTCTGTCGAGTATTGAGAGTGGCTCCACCTTCCCCTTGATGGGCATGAGACATCTCGACGGTTTGCGGTGGAACAAGATTCTTTGATATAACATTCCGCATCTTTTCCACTCCCAGTCGCTATAGTGAGCGACGATGGGAGTCTCCCCACATGTACCTATGGTTCGACTCGATTCTCCTGCTTCAATGGGTGATCTTTGTCTTTGGTATAAGTAGCTTCCTCCTTACGACTTGAGCTTCTCTCCCCCACCATTGCCCTTGCCCAAGGGCTTTGGTGGTATGGCACTTGTCATGATTGACGATTGACTTGGCAGCGACGACTAATGAGCGGAGGTTGGACGATCCTGTCATTCCAATTTCCTCCTAGTCCAAAGCTTCTAACCCCTCTGCTTGAAGAACACCAACTCGGGATCTTCATCCTCTTGGGAACACTGTAGGCGGAACTCGGTGATATCTTTCACGTCCTCCTTCAACATGTCCATCTGGCCGATGCTGAACAAAGCGATCTTGACCTCCATTCCCAACTTGTCAGGGCTTGCATAATTGACGAACTACCACTTCCCTTGTCTCATGTCTCAATGGGATGCATGTTTGCCACATTCCACCTTATCGCGATGGCAACGCCATCCTGAGTTTGCCACATCTTGCAGGGTTCTTAGGATATGCCTTCTTCCGATCTTAGGACCTCCTTTGAAGCTTAGGCAACACCTTTGGGGTATGGACGAGGCGAGATCGTTATGCTCGTTCACAAAGAGGATGCACCTTAGATGCTTGTCCGTCCGCAACTTGGACGAAGTAATGCCATTGTGCTTGTCGGCAAGGACCATGTGCCTTTGACATACTTGTTCACCGGGCGACTGACCCTTGTGGAAGAATAGCCGTTTCGGGTCTTCAACGAACCCTGGGGGTGTTCGTGAAGACGCTCCACTTGGATAAGTGGATTGCAGTTAGTGAACTCATGGCATGAGCTCCCAACATCACCTCCATCTCCATTCGAAGGAACGACATCGCCAGTGTGACCTTCGAAGCATTTGGATTGCGATCCTTGGAGGCCACTTCGATTGCTCGAGGCGTTATCCGAGAGGAAAGGGTACTCCTTCCTTCGGTTGGCGGTGAAACGCTTGACAACAGCATGCCAAGGTTCGTCGATGCTCGACGCTCAGACCATTTGCCAAATTGGTCGCTGAATTAAGGCGTCAATTTGCGTTGGCATGTAGCAGGTTCATCTCAACCCTTGATGGATGACATCGCGCCGCTTGCGGGATGACACTTGATGAGACAGGCAAGGCTAATAGCTCGTCCGCGAGTGTTTATAAGTAATCAACGCTTTGCTCCATCCCTGAAAGTTATCGTGGCATGACAGGCGGTGCTGCGGCATGACAAGATGCTTGTGAATGATGCTCCTTAGCCGAGAGGGATGATAATCCTTCGCCGAAAGGGACCATGAATCTTGATACTTAAACTTGAGCCAACTTCTCCAGTGAAGCGTTTGTGCACTTCACGTTGCATGACTGGGCATGCGATGCGACGTCATAAAATACCGAGCAGCGCCAGGTCATCACGATAGTGCATGACTGACAGTCCCTGAATGTGACACAGGTCCTCCGAGTTACACGACGCTCGTGTAAGCGACACCTTGGTATGGGTAGCGCAAAACCATCATGCGGAGCATATGGCCACTCTTGACATAGCGCGACACTTCAAGATTCTCGACTATATACCTGGAGTGATTGATCTACTCGAGTGAGTGACGCATGACCGTCCTGGTTAGGCGGGGCGATGAGTCTGCCATCATGATGCATGACGGATGTTCCTTGACACGACACGAGTGTATGAGGAACATGCTGCGGTGCACGACTGGACGTGCGGCGAGGAAGCTTGCTACGCATTCCTCGTTGGCGTCCATGATCAAAGACCATGGTACCAGTGCACCTGGGTGTGATGGAGTTTTTGAGCGGAAGCACATTTCCTACGCCAGGGCACATTGCGACGACACAAGCGAGTCATCATCGCTGGGTAATCCGAGCAGGAAGAACTGTTTTGATACCATTTGTCACGGGGTCATTCTCGGACACTAGACCACGTGCGGCGACTAGGCGGATAGGCACCTAGTCAAGCCTGTTTTGAGTTTGCAGCGGAAGTTTTATGGTCTAGATGACTATGCCGAGAGTCGCTCTTATATGCATTCAATCACGGACATGACTAGAGTCTTGGACTACTCATCATGGGACCGTGGCATTGACACGTTGCGGCACCAATGCAGGCACTTGGGCGCTTAAAGTCCGAAGGGGCGACGAAGGAACCACGGGATGCCACGAAAGGACACCGATGTGGGTTGCCACCCCACGCTCATGGCCATGACACTAAAATTAAAAAAAAGCTTACTTGTATTAAATATGATAAAATATAACATACAATTGAGCCTCGGAAGGCACTAGTGAACTCCTCCCAGTGTACTGTAAGTATAGGAGTCTTATTACATATTGAATATGCAAAAGACGTACCCTACGAAAACGTCACCTACTTGGTCATTCATAAGGATGGCCTTACAAGATAAATGCCCTAAGGGCGGATAACTTGATACTCCGTAATATTACGCAATGGGGGACGGCTGCATGTGTTCCATATTTTCGGCGCTGAGCGGCCGAGGGCTATAAGTTGAGCGACATTGGTGCCGCGAGGTTTTACGCTTCGTGTCACGAAAAAATGCCCCGTGACACGCCCTCCCCCTCTCCTCTTTGGTGTGCAAAGGTTAGGCTCAAGAGGTTCACCTAGAGTTTTCTCTATCTTTTCTCTCGAACTGAATTTAAAAGCATACCTCCTCTAGGTCTGGAGGTGGGGGTATGTTGGTAAATGCCCTCATCTAGGTAATTGGCACTTTAGAAGCATGGTTGTTAAACTTATTCCAGACCAATCTGACCTAGGCCTTAACCGCCCACCTTGTTGGACCAGTTTGGCCCAATCAAGAATCGGATTGGACTGGCCGACCCTAATGGGTTGAATGAACTGGCATGGTTCATGATTAATTCAAAATAAAGATGAAATAGTGTCGACAATAAGTTTTGAACCCTATATCATTTGAACCAATTAATGTGTACAAGCCATTGTACCACAC
Organism: Pontederia crassipes; assembly: GCA_030549335.1. Taxonomy (NCBI): domain Eukaryota; kingdom Viridiplantae; phylum Streptophyta; class Magnoliopsida; order Commelinales; family Pontederiaceae; genus Pontederia; species Pontederia crassipes. The sequence goes on from CM060196.1 coordinate 27,841,448, forward strand.
TTATTCATTTGAATGGTAAGTTATCTTATATTATACAATGCTTATCATCACTCATTTATCAAATTGTTTTTCTTTGATTTTTGTAAAATAATTATAATATTTTTAAATGTCAAAACTTAAATATGTAAAGATTAATTACCTAATTAAATTATAAATAAAAAACTATAATAATATTTCTAGTGTAAGTTAATATTAATAGTTAAATTTGAGAAATATGAATTTGTAAATTATAACTGAATATATTAAAATCACATAAACTCATGTCAATAGTTAAATATGTCACATTTGATTTCTAAATTTTAATTAAATTTTTAATCATATTATTGTGCTTTGATGTAGAAATATATCAATTATTGATAATCATATATAAGCATTATAGTTTATATTTATATTAGTTTATTAATAGCCGATCCAAACGTGCAATTTAACCAGTTCGATCGATCCAACCTAATCCGAAAACTTATCCAAGTCGATGTCTGGTTCGGGTCTTACAACATTGTTTAGAACATCCCGTCCTCATAAAAGCTTGACTATCACGTTCTAAGCGATGACCCCAGAAGCGTATGTCAAGAACTAGTGAGCACGAGAGTGACTTGACCGTTGGAGGGCATCTATTACGAGTGTGGAAATGCTTGTGCTTGGGGACATATGCTACTTTAATGGTTTTACATTGGATCAAGAAATAAATGTCCTAAAATTATCCCCTCAGACCTAGTGTTTATTACCCTAATTTTTGTCCATGTTTACATAAAAAATTCATAAAAATTAGTGTAGCTGTAATTTTTATTTTAGTGGTATTTCATTTTCTCATTTCATATGACTTTCTTTGATTTAAGCTTTTCCTTCTAAACGATTTTAAGCAAGTGTGAATTTTTTAGTTTTGTCCACCCTTAAATACTGCGTTGATTATTGTGTACTTGCCGCTTTATCATATGTGCTAAGAATTTATAAATTATCAATCTTATTCGAGATTTTTCTGTGAAGTGGGAATACTCAGACGCATAGGGACATCCATCCACTTAATCGTCCTTTTTCCTCCTAGTGTGTGGTTTTTATATTGACGTCTGACATTCCACTCAAGTCACACACATCACACCACAAGTCAAAAACCTTATATTACAAGAGAGGTGTTGGATTTTCAACCTCAATATCTTATGCAGGCTATTGGTTTGGCCAAACTAGAAGAAGAAAAGTTCTTATATTCTTCCAATTTTCCTAAACCACTTTCAACGAGGCAACAATTTTCTCCTCCTTCAATGTCTAAACCCCTTCCTATATACGTTTCTTTTATTCCTGTAGTTAATCCTATTCCTCCTCTTGTTATAAATTCAGTTTCCAAAATCCCATGTTACCATCCTTATTACTAGCTAAGAGGTTGTCTGCCTTAGAAATGTTGGCTGAAGGGAAAAAGATTATGTTATAATTTTGTTGAAAAGTTTCATAAGGGGTACACTTGTAAGCCTAACTTTTTATTATTATTGACGATAGAGGATGTTGATTTTGAAGTTCCAGATGAGCTCTTTAGAAATAAGCTTGCATGGTTTATTAGGAGTGTTGATGCCTCAAATTCTAAGGTTCAAGGGATATATGATGGATACTCCTATTACACTTTTAATGGATAGTGGTTCAACTCATAATTTGCAAAAATTAAAATGTGTTGGTGTTTGTTCCAAAGTGAAATTCTCTATTCAAGATTTAACTTTTGAGGATGATTTTTATGTTCTTCCAATTTAAGGAGTTAAAGTGATTACGGGGGTGCAATGGCTACGAAAATCGGGTCCTATCACTATGGATTATAGCTTCCTTCAACGACTTTTTAGTGGCAACACGTGTTTTTATCTTGTCAAGATATCATCGCATTCTTGTACACAACATCAGTCGAGAAGGTTACTGCATCTTAATGATATTATGGCTTATTTCCAATTATGAGTTCAGGATGACACATATTCAGAAATGTTGGTTCAGGAGAATGAACAATTAGCTGCACTTTTAACTAAATTTCAAAAGGTGTCTGATTCTCCAACTTCCTTGCCACCTCTTTGAGAGGTGCAACACCAAATTCATTTGATGCCAAGAAAGGAGACAATTAATATTCGACATTACATGTATCCCAGCTTTCAAAAGTCAGAAATTGAGAATTTGGTTTCAGAAATGTTGGAACAATGAGTAATCCAACATACTTCCAGGCAAAAAAAATTTGATAATTGGAGGGAATATCATAAAATAATCACTTAAACTTTTATGGATGAAAATTTTAATATTTATATTAAGCCTATCTTCTAATACAATAATGTCGTAACCACTAAGGGTCGTTTGATTTATCCACAGAATATGTTGATACATCGAGAATAAAACAAAATGCGACACAAAATAACATTAACTTAGTCAAACTTTATTTTAATATAATATAGAAAATATGAAACCATCCTTTTTAACCCCAAATGATGAATATATATTATTCTGAAACAACATGGTACAAATATCTCCATCTTTTTAAATTTTCACCATTTTTATTATTTATTATTTACTATATATTATTATATTATGATTTTTATAACTATAATGAATGTAAACTATTTATAATAAAATATTTTAATTATAAAATATTATGTATTTAAAATTTATTTTTTTACATTAAACAAGAGTTAAAATAAGAATATAACAAAAATACTACATTCTTTTAGAATAAATTTTATTATTCCATGTAGAATATTCTTTATCCAAACCGTCAGGGCAAATGCTCACAACCAATGTTTTAAACCACGAATCGGCCACCAATCTTATTCGATTAAGCCGGTTGAACTGGCAAACTTGAATTGGTTCAACCTAGTTTTAAATTTTAGAAACAAAACATACAAATTTTGAATGATAAAATCATATAAATATTTGGAATGAAAAAATCATATAAAAAGGAAGGAAAATAAATATTTGAGAAAAGAAATAAGGAAAATAAGTGTGCATAAATATGAGAGAAATTAATGGAGAAGAATAAGTGAAAATTTTAAGGAGGAAAAGAAGAAGTGAGACAAAAAGTAAAATTGGAAATAATTAAATGAAAAAAGAAAGAAAAATATTTAATATAAATTTATGAAAGGAAAGTTATTAACAGAAGAATAATTAAACTAATAAGAAAAATAAAAATATTAATAGAAAAAATAAAACAATACAAATATTTCTTAATTAAAATAATAGAGGTAAAATTTTAATTACGTTTTCTCGAGACTTCTATTAAGTAATTTATTTTTTATAATATTTATATAATAATAATACATTTAAATAAAATTATATGGTTCAACTTTAAACTCTTTTAAATATAAATATATGGAGTTCCAAATTGGCATATTTTTTAATAATGTGAATATTCTTTTACTATTTTAATATAATGAGTCTATCCAACCATATTAGACTTATATGAAATTGGAATAGATTTTGAATAAATTTATAAAAAATGATTAATATTAATATTATTGAGAAAATAATAAAATATTTAAATTAATGTTGAATATTAAGAAAAATATTTTGAAAGTTATATTTTTTTTTTACAATATTATTCATAATATATCATTAAAATTATAAAAAAATAATATTTTAATAAAAAATGGTTCAATCGAATTATTAAACTAATCGAATCATGACCTAATTGTCACGTTGGTTCAACGTCCGATCAGACTTAAAAAACAATGCTCACAAACAACTACCCAATGAAATGAAAGATATATTCATATGATATACTAAACATGTTTAAGGAGTGTTTGATTAAATTTAAAAATAAATTAATTAATATACTAAATATATCCATATGATATACTAAATATATGACATGTCTTATTAAGAATATCTTTTAAACAACTCTCTCGGAAAGTTATTTAACTTTTGAAATAAAGTAGCATCTCATTATTTTGACCTTTATTGGGAACTATTCATTTTTTTTTCAAAAAGAACTGAAAATATGTTATCTATTATTATAAGCCCTCTCCATATATAAGGTGGAGAATATTTGGAGGAACATTCTTCAAAAAAAAAAAACGTAAAATTGTCGTAGGGCATGTTTGCCAATTTAATTTCATATAACAATGCGTAAATTTAAGGAAGGTAGAATTGACACGTGTCCAAAGTTTTCATGGGCTCAAAGGATTAATTCCTTATTTTTTTTTCTGAAGTATAATATTTTTTCGTATCTATTGCTAATATATGAATTATCATGACACTCTTTAAATTATGTCATGATTTTTATTTTAGTTCATTTGTCATATCTTATTATTTTTTTATTATTTTTAATTTATTAAATGACTAAATAATTCTTGACGAAGAAAAAAATAGATATTTATTTCAAATCTTAAAAAACTAATTTAATCATTTAATAAATAAGAAAATAAAAAAATAACAACAAAGTTCATTATTTTGACAATGGTTAAGGAATCCAGCTCAATTGAGACCTGGGTGAAATGAATGAAGTTCCTTGCCCTTGCCACCAAGTTGGGAACTATTCCTGATAAAAAAACATTTTAAAGTTAAAAATTGGTTGTTGCTTTCGTTTTTTTAAGGAAAGTGTACTACGTATTAATATAGCAACGCGAGGAGTCAAAATACAACAGTTGGAAGACCCTCGAAGGAGAGTGGTGCTCCAAAAAAATGTCATCTGACGAACGACAAGCAAAATGAGCAAAATAGTGCGCAACAGCGTTTGCTTTTCTATTGATGAGATTTTGTAGTTTGTAAAAAATGAAAGTAAGCCTTTAATGTCAAAGAAGATTTGACGGTCAAGCGTACCAAGTTAGTTTTGTCACGTCGTTGATGACATTCACCAGCGCCTGAGAATTCGATTCAATGTGTAGCGAGAGAATATTTGCTTGCATGCAATACTTGACGCCTTCAAGGATTGCCCATGCTTCAACTTCAATAGCAGTGCGGCATCGCCGAACGAGCGCCCCTTAACCACAAAAGAGGTATCATGAGAGTGACAAAATGAAACCCAATTCCGCAATTTCTCCGCAAACAAAAGTAGCATCCGTGTTTAACTTTCTCCACCCCATAGGCGGGGGCTCCCATCTAGCCAGAGAAGAACAGTGGGGATGAAAAGTGAACTTGGCATCTAACTTATTCATTGTGGGTGGAACTGCCAGACTATATCCATCTTGGATCTAAACATTGCTTTGTTTCTTGCATATCCTATGCCCCAAAAACAGTTTGCAATTAACAATATGTTATGATCGACTAAGATTTTCGACACTTAATAATAAATAAATAAAATTCAAAATAGAACCAAACAAAGTTTTTTTAAAAAATACCGTCTTAATGCTCGGAGCATTTTCCGTCAACTAATCTTACCCGCATCGGATGATTAGAAAATCTAAATATATCTCCAAATATATTATAACTCTAGATCTTAATTAAATAAAATTATGTTTAACAACATACCCTTGGAAAAAAGTAAATAAAGAATAAAACGTTCCCTTTTTATATTTCACTATATAATATTATTTCTTAAGACGTGACGAAAAATTGAAAAAGAAATTAGAAGAAAAAAATAAAATAGGAAACAAGTGACAGATTAGGATGATATAAATATTAATTAAACGGTAGCATTACTTTTTAAAATGGGAATTAATCATCAATGATGAATCATAGAAAAAAGATAAATTTAATTAATTACTCACGTTAATTTCAGGCGACTCACATGCGGCAAGCGGTGCAACGGGGCCGGTCGATTTGACCATATCAAATAATGTGAGTTTAATTTTTTTATCTTTCTCGAAAACCCAAAAAAAAAATTATCCGATTGGATCCTTAAAATTTTTAATGTAATAGCTGCAGTTTATAGCATGTGCCACATTTTTGCCTGTCCCACGTTAAGCACTATTAAAATTTCACTTTTTTTCAATAACAATGTTATCAAGATTAACAGTAATTGTTAACATGAATTCTTCAATTGACTGAAGAATCAACTTACTATAACACATGATTGTTAACATCTTTCTATGGCACTGTTTGGCACATAAAAAAATAGAGTATTTAGTAGCGGATAACGTTTTGTTAGAGTAAAAACGCTACTACAAGGGTTTGGTAAAAATTTTTTCTCAGTAGCGTTTAAATGTTTGAACACAAAACGTTATAAGCTACTCCTACTAGTTTATAAAATATAGAGGTAACGTTTTCATATTTTCTTCCTATTATACCCTCATTTTTAAAGTAAAAAATTATTTACTTATTAAACATCATATATTATTTTATTTTATATATCACATCTTTAATTTTACTTACAACCCAAATACATTTTTTTATTTTAAATTAATCAATATTTTATATTAAATAAGATTTTTAAAAGTATTAATACTCAAAATAATTATTTTAAATTAAATTATATGAATATGATGTATATAAAAATGATCACAAGTTATATGTTATGTTTATTTTCGTCATTTTATATTATACGCTAATTTAATCGCTATGTTTACCAAACAGATTTTATTGGATTTATAAACAAATCGCTATCCGCTATCCTCTAATAGCTAACCGCTATACTCTAATTAAATCGCTATCCTCTAGTCGAACCGTTATTCTCTAATTAAACCGCTAACTTTGCCAAACAGAGCCTATGTCTATCTCTTTGCTTTCGTGTCTTTTATTTGCTCAAATTGATCTATCTCTATTTCACTCGGTGAATATTAAATAACTAGTTTAATTCTCTTGCCCACAATTTAAATATATTTTAAAAATAAATTTAAATATATATATATATATTAAAATATAATTTTATATTTTTATTAAAACTTATAATATATAAGTACTATTTTTTTTGTAAAGCACATTATATCTATAAATATCTTAAATTTTGAATTAAGACAAATAGTAGTCAAGTTTATATTTTAAAATATTTATGATGACTATAAAATATTATGTCTTTTATAATATTAGAATAAGTATTATTTTAACATTCATGTGTGTTAAAAAATATATTACAATTTTATTATTGATAATTAATCAATATTTTATCTAAAATAATACCATATGTTTATAAAAAATGATATATTTTTTTCAATTCCTATTCTAAATTATAATTAAAAGTGATATGGTTAAGATATCTGATATTTTAAATTAAAAATAATTATGATTCTTCGTATCCACAATAAACATTAATTGAGGTTGCATTTATATACAATTATTTGATATTATAAATAAAAATTTAAAGGAATATAAAGATCAATATGTAATTTGTGAACAAAAAATAATACACAAATTTATAATGAGAATGGCAAGTATTCATACAAAAATTAAATAATGTAATTAATTAATATGATATTTAATAATGGGAATATCAAGTGACAATATAGAATTAAATGATGCAATAAATTAATATGAGATTGTGATAATAATTATCAAATTATAAATTGAATAAAATGACAAAAAAGTTAGAAAGAATGGTGAAAGGAGGAGGTTTTTGTGCAGGGATTTATATAAATGTAAGATAAATATTAATTAAGGATAATTTATAAATAATTATTTGATATTATAAATAAATTTCAATGAAATATGAAGAGTCAATATGTAATTTGTGAAAAAAATAAGACACAAATTAATAATGAGAATGTCAATTGTTCATACAAATAATTAAATAATATAATTGATTAATACGATATTTAATAATGGGAATAACAAGTGTCAATATATAATTAAATGATGCAATAAATTAATATGAGATTGAGATAATAATTATAAATATTGAAAAAAAAAAGATAGGAAGAATGATGAAAGGAGAAGATGCTTTGATGCATGGTTTTATATAAATATAAGATATGTTAAGAGAAATTAGATGCTCATATAATTTTTTATTTGCTTAGACATTATTTTATGTGTAACCAAATTTTATATCCGACATATGTGGAATATTATTTTTCTGTTTATATCTTTGTCATGCGTTTTGCACACAACGTTTTTTGTTTTTGTTTTGCGTATTTCAAGCTTTAAAAAATTAAGTTTTTTTTCATGTTAATTTTATGAAGAAATTTAGTTTCAATAATGGATTTTTAGTTATATTTGGTCGACTTAACCGAAAAGCATGGTAAAAAAATGGAAGCTAGGAGCATGGTAGTGATTCATGAACAATGAAGCATGTGAGACAAAAAAAAAGGGTTCATGGTAGTGATTCATGAACTTCAAAAAATTTTTTTAAAAAAAAATCTGAGAATCCACGTCTATTAAATTTTAATCTTATGCTTGAAAATATTCTCCAATCCACATCTACGTCATATCTAAAGTTTTCTTTTTTGTAAATATTGTCTTGTTGCTAGTTACTACCCACTTGATTCCATAATACATAGATATATATACAATGTGGCCTTGGGCTCTTTCTGAAGCACCTTGCCTCCTTGCTATCTTAAGTCACTATCTTGTTGATTGATGGAGTTTGTTGTATTATATGGTTAATTAATTAATTAATCTGACCATATTCACATGGTTGGCTAGGCACAAATGTAGTACGAGAATTCAACTCATATTTAACAAGTATTTTGTCCACCACATGAACCCATTTTATGCTTGTCCACCTTCTCCCTTTCACCACATGTACTGATCTGTTCGGCTGTTCCTACTTGACAAATTATTTTATATCGTTTTGTATGTATGCTGCTTATTAATTAATTGAACAAACATGGATTTTTTTTTAGGAAGGATGTGCCCTGCATTCACACAAAATTTGGAGGGAGTACATCCACTTATCTCACTAAAGGTAATATTATTCTAATTCGTATTCACTCGTTCCTTTAACTTAATTATGATTTTTTTGTTTTCTTCACTCTTTCTATTTTTCACTACTGAAAACACATTAATATTAGTATATACAGAATAAATATATGCTATGATTTTAACCATGTTTACACTTAATTTAGTTGCAGCAACTAATTTTGACTGGACCTTATTTGACTTTATTAAAATGACTGAAATTGCACAAATAAAGTCTTTAAATTATTGAACATTCACACTAATTTGTTCACCCATTTATATGTTTAAATAATTTAAGGATGTGCAAATCAATTTTTAACTTACATTATCAATTGATCCATCCAATCTTACTATTGGAATTATATATATATATATATATATATTGCTACTCAAACATTGATGTGCAAATGCATTTAATTCATACTTTAATATTAATTTACAGATATTGAAGAAAAAAAAGATAAGGTTAGAGACATCATGTAAATTCTAGCCCCATTAATTACCAGCATGAGTAATTTATCTATTGTTCTTCATATTTTCTTACTAAATAAACCCCCTCACTATTTTTTTTCCTTATTCATGGAAAATGATATGTACTTGGAAAGGTGATACAGGAAGAGCAAGTATTCATTGCAGCTTTCCGCAACGAACAAAAATTTAGAACAGAGGCCCCATCAAAGTACTACCTGACCAGGCGAGGCGACCCTGGTCCAATCCCTTGATCGCAAATTCACAACATGCTCTTGGTATGGGCAGGAATTAAAGATGTCGATCTTTGAAAATTTTGCAATTAAAATAACTTTGGAATCACGTCAACATGTCCATTCGTCGAGGCAAACTGCACAATTCGTCCATTGTGATGGCTCACATTGATTTTGCATGCATGGTCGCTTGCACCAGTCGTTTTCTGATAACTTGCTGAACGCATTGAGAGTTCATTCGCTTGGTATGATTCCAGCACCAGAAAGCAAAATTAGACCAAAAGACAACCCGAAACATCATCATTAATCTGTAGAAATTTAAGAGCAGGGAAACATAAATTAGTATCAAACGTCATCTGCAGTAGTAAATGCTTGAAATTTCAGAGCACCTGAAGTCTGAAGGATTATTCTGCAGAATGTCACAGAAATGGTGAGTGGTCTTCTCATGAGATGGTACGTCTTCTATCCTCTTCTCAGTTGTAAACTTGTAATCCTCCCTTTCCCTCCTTGCAGTCTCCAACCGGAGGAGCTTTCAATTCAATGCATGAAGTCTGAACCCTTTGCGTGCAGCAACAGCCAACAGGGATGGAGGAGGACGACGACGAGGCTTTCCATGCAGCAATAAAAATTGAAGTCCTCCCAGTCGACAATGTTAAAGATCAAAGCAAACGCCGGGGTTTAGTAAAACGATGTGACTTCAATCCTGAAGCCGATGTAATAAAAGCTAAAAGGTTGTGGTCAATTTGCTCAGTGTTAGATGCGGTTTTGACTGATACTTTATTAATTATGTCACCAGATCTTTCATTTTGACTTGACCATCTTCCTGGTGAAAATAAAAACAAGACAAAAATCTCGGGCTCGCCAGCGAACACAAATCAGGATTAATCCGAGCTCCATTTCCTCGCAACAAAATCCAATATCCATCACATAGCTACAAGCACGCACCCTCTCCCTGCACATTACCAGATTAAACAGTATCTCTCTATCTGTCTGTCAGAAAAGCCTTCAAATCCTAAAAATTCCTAATACCAATATCCTGCACTTTGTACTAAAGCCATCCTGCAAATGGAGTATGAGCGCATCCACAAGCCATTATCCCCGGTAATTTTCTTCTTCCTCGTTTCTCTGCCTGTCTCTGTGCTCGAAGGACTGGTCATCTCTTTGATTCCCCCGTAATCAAAGTTGTCCTCTTGGGGTCCCCATTGCTTCGTTTCTGCTGCTAATCTCTTCGTCCGCTTGCACACCGATCCAGTTGCCTTTCCTCTGCAACGATTTGAAGCTTGACATGACCAGATATGGCGTCGACGATGATAAAGATCGTATCTTGCGAGCCTTTTTTGTGTGATTTCGGTACGGTTTCACTTTGTTTCTAGCTCAAATCTGATTCCTATTCGGGCTGACTTCTCAGAGCTCTGGTGGTGGGTTCTCTCCCGGGAAACTGCGGGCGATGCTGCTGGGAGTGGAGAAGAAGCGGAAAGAAGAGGAAGAGCTCGAAGCCAAGTCGTCGCTGCGATCTGAGCCGCTGGAGTTCGAGGACAGGCGTAAAAATCTGGCCTTTATAAAACTTTTGAGTTCGGGCGTTCAGATTTTGATTCCAAAACCTCGCATTTTGTTGGTTTTGTAGCAAAAAGATCTTGTTTTTGCTTAGATTCGAAGGTTGAGAGAGTGGGATGAAATCTTTGCAGGCGCTAACGCTGCGGACAGCTGCAAGGATGTAGAGTGCTCCACCACGACTGAGATGTCGGGCAGCGGCGGTCGCAGATCGAGAGACTACGCAATGGGCGAATCCATGGTCCGGCCGCAGGACGACGACTCCTTGGATTCCGAGAGCGGTTCGTCGGGGTTCGAGTTTCAGAAAACGGAGCGGGCGCCGCCGCTACCGCAACGGTCGCCGGCCTTGGCGGCCGCGTTCGTGCCGCCGTTCTCGAGGCCGTTGCCATCGAAGTGGGACGACGCGCAGAAATGGATTGCCAGCCCGACGTCGAACCGAGGAGTGGGCAGAGGCAGTGCGGGGCAAGCGAAGAAGAGCAACTTCATTGGGCATGGCGGCCGGCAGGCGGCGGCAACGGCGACCATGACGACGAAGTTCGTCTTGGAGGTGGAAGAAGCAGACACAAAAAGAATGAACACGAACCATGTAAAGAAGGATGTTGGTGGTTTGAAGAGTAATCTCAGTTGGGTGGATCCAGGAGCAAACCCTTCTGTTGTTGCAGAGAATCCAGTTGCTGATCCTGCTGGTAATTTTGTGATTTTGCCTTGTGTGATTTCCTGTTGTTACTCGATATGTTGATGAATTATGCCTGCTATGATTTGGATGTGGATTTGCTCTTCCTTAACTGTAAATCCTTTTATATAGCGTTTGGATCGATCTTGTAATTTGTCATGTAATCATCAGTAACTTTTCATGATTTAGGGATAAAAATGCTTGTTGGCACCCTTGTTATGATGATACCTTTTAGAACATCATGCAATCTTTAGGAGAACATCTCAATTGAAGATAAACATGACCATATTACTAACATCAAACCATCTTAAACATGACCATATTTCTAACATCAAACCATCCTTGCCATGTCAAGTTCACTTCCTGGTCGCCCATGACTTGGATATAAATTCTTATGCAAGGGGTAGTTCTAGGTCTCATGCTTATCCTGGGTTCTTGTTTATTTCCCTTTTCCATCATTTTCATGGTATTCCTGGATAACAAATTGGTATTGGAAATATTCAATACCATTTGTACAGTTAACATAATTGCCTATCAAATAATCATCTTCACAGGGGTGTAGTAACACCTTGTGGAAGTCTATCACACGCATTTTGGGCATCCTCTAACTTTGCATCATATAATTTCTAAGGAAATATGGCATTTTAATGGCGAAATGATCAAAAGAATTAAACTTCTGTGTGTCCGAGAGTGTTAATTTGTTGACTGAGTTGGAGAAAGCCTTATTGAGTAGCATGATTATTCAAAGGCATTTGAATATATAATTTACAATCAGGATACTCTGAAGGAATCTATTATTTGGACTCCTGGAGTAGTTCCTTGTGCAGATGGCTTTCTTGCATTGTCCTCATTGAATGATTATATGTACTTTTAGAATCTCTTATTTTAGTTCCTCACATTGAACTTTTAACTGTAATGCAATAGAATATCAAATAACTTAGCATGAAGGCTGATCTCTTTCTGTGCATTATAATTCTTTCAGTTACATCAAATTGGTTGTTCTATCCTTAAATGCAAATTGTAGCAACATAAATGCTACACAGATCCAAAGTTTCCCTGAACACATTTTACATTATGATTCTTATATGCATTTATTTAACAACTTTTGATCATTTTTCCCCTATGCTAATAATGTGCAGTCAATTTTAGCCAACTTGATTCATCAGCTTCTGCTCACAGTACTATGTCATTCATTCCATCTGAACCAACAATTCGATCAGTATCCATGAGGGATATGGGCACAGAAATGACTCCTATAGCAAGTCAAGAACCTTCTAGGACGGGAACTCCTGTAAGAGCAACATCACCACTAGGCAGCCCAAATATGTCTCAGCCATCAACTCCTCACAGAACCACCCCAGTTTTTCCAAGGACTGAAGTGGGGGATTCTGTTGAGCATTCCAGCAAGGAGTTATCTGAGAAGGAGCTACAGCGGAAGACGAGGAGAGAAATTATGGTTCTGGGCCAACAGTTAGGTAAGATGAATATAGCTGCATGGGCGAGCAAGGAAGAGGAGGAAACAACTACATCTACACCAGAGAAGACCTTATCAGAAGACCAGAACCCAACAAGTGTCATTGAGGCTCGCGCAGCAGCTTGGGAGGAGGCAGAGAAGGCCAAGTATCTTGCTAGGTTAGTTGTGTGTCTCATAATACTCAGTTGCTGGAGAGGAAGAAACCCTGTTTCATTGTTATATGTGTACCAGGGAGATGGCATATTTCTTCTTAGTTTGCTTCAAGATCTGGTTGATGAAAATCAATTTCTCAGGTTTAAAAGGGAGGAGATCAAGATCCAGGCATGGGAGAATCATAAGAAGGCTAAAACTGAAGCTGAAATGAGGAAGATTGAGGTAATTTCATTTCCAATATGTGATCGTAGATTGAATCTAGCATAATGCATGCTTTAAGTATGCTGCCTCTCGGCTAAACCAACGTGATTGAGTAATTTCTTAAGAGTTCATAGTTAGTGTATTGATGTAAAGATACAATTAAGTTATAACCTAATCTATAAGGTAGATGTCTGATAAGTTGGGAGTGTATTCAATCAATCATCAAAACTTCTGGAGAGTGAATATTTATTAACTTATGTTGGAAATAAGAAGTCCAATAACACAAAACATTATAAGAGATCTCCAAAAGAGAAGTGCTATGCATAATATATTACCGATACATAGATATAGGATTAGCATGATTCGGCGTCTGGATAATCCTGATAAAAACGCAAACATAAAAGATGACTATGTTCATGATAATTAAGCTGTCTTAAGACATACCTGTCTAACAAGAAAGCCTAAATGCCTTTCTTTTTCATTCTATGATACAAGGTTGAAGTAGAAAGAATGAGGGCCCGGGCGCATGAAAGGTTAATGAACCAGTTAGCTGCTGCAAGGCACAAAGCTGAGGAGAAGCGTGCTGCAGCGGAAACCAAACGAAATAAGCATGCCGCGAAGACCGCTCAACAAGCAGAGTACATCAGAAGAACAGGACGTATTCCTTCTTCCTTTTCTTGCTGGAGTTTGTGCTCATGGTGGTAGTATCTTGACCAAGAGGATAGACGTGAAGTTGTTAATTGTAGCAAATTGGTATTTGGTAAAATACAGCTTTTGTCCACAATTCTGTAGATTACATTACTTCAGCTTCTTTTGTTGTAAATTGACATTTTCTTGTAATGTTCCTTTCATCTATACTACCTATCAACATGAAATATAACTTTTATTCCTTGTTTTTTTTTTTTTTCCTTTTTCACAAAGCTTTTGTTATCATGATTCCTTTTTCCCTGTTAATGTGCTTTGACATGATGTTTGTTCATATGCCGTTTTGTTTCTTGATCTTAGCACTTTGACTATTTTATAATCTTGAAACTGTTCTTGTGTCTTCTTTATATTATCTGAGATTGCTGCAAATCCTTTAGTAAACGTGTTTTCTTTGCGTTAACAGCTTGACAAGTTCTTTAAATTATTGAGATAGCTGTGAATGAATAATAGGGGAAAGAGACACATTCCTACATGTCTAATCATGCTGTCAATTTAAATTCTAGTTTGCTAAATCATTTCAATTTCGAGAAATCTCATTTGCCGAATTAATTACTTTACTAAGACATGATTCGATTTGACATAATTAATTATTGAACGCTAATTATTATATTTTAACTAATGGAGATTGATGAGTAACTATCAATTTTGATTGTTGAATTATTCGAAGAAATAAATAAAAGTATTCAATAAATTCTATTAATAAAAAATACTCCCCCTTACGCTCCAATGTATTCCATGTCAGTTCTTTATATTTTTCTAATGCTGATCCGTATTTAGTATATAATATCATTTCATTCCGTTTGTGAAAAATAGGGAAAAAATGAAGTAATTTTCATAATTTTGTCATGGATTAATAGTCTTACATCCATCTGCTAACGGTAAATTATTTCCAAATTTAACTAAAAAATTAGAAAAAAGATTCATCATTTCATTTTTCAGTTTAACATTTTTAGACCTTTTAATTTAATTTTATGTTTACATTCGGTCAATTTTTTTACGACATCCCTAACTTAAAATTATGAGCTCAAACTTTTCTTTTAAAAAATTAATAATATTTAAATATATGAACATTCATAAAATTCATAAGGGAAGCACTAATGCCACTCCTACGAGTTTTGCTGCCACTCCCAAAAGTTTTTATTGGTCCATTTTGTCCTTTGATCTCCTTTTACGTTAGAATAGACTTATGACAAACAATTATTGTCTCCAAGTCAAATCAGAAAATTCACGTAAAAAAAATCTCTATTATATAATCATAATCTATTATTATACTCAGCATAGAATAAAATAAAAAAATTGAAATTTAAGACTTCCATTTATAATAGTACAAATAGAGAATATGTTAAATAATAAATTATTATTATCTTATCTTTTTTTACTTTAGGTTAGTCGTGTGTTACTATTCTCGAACACGAAAAATCTCTTATAAATTCGGATCAGCCGACATTAAAAAAGAGAATAGAGAATAAAAAATGAATTGAAAAATGATGAGAGATATGCTGGAGGAAGAAAAAAATATGCAAATTATAGTTAAGAAGAAGGTGCATTGGGTACGAAAAAAATGATATTTTATAAATTACTAAATTTTATATATGAATTCTCACAATAAAACTTATGAAATAAACATTTCATTTATAAAGCCTATCGAGATAAGAGAATTGATCTATTTCACTTTTTTATACGTAGTATTTGACTCTTTTATATGTGATATTTCATTTTTAGTCATCAAGAATTATTTGTTATTAATGTAAATTTGATTACGATTGAAATGAAGAAAAAATAAAATGTCAATTACTGTAGTCTTGACACATTAATCAGAGAAAACTAAAAATTATAAAAGTATTTTATAAGTTATATAAAGGAATCTTTATTATTTTACGTTAACACAAATGCTATTTTAATAATAATTTTTGTTAATACTAATAAAAATTGGAAAAATAATTATTATTTAATTATTTTAATTTGTAGTGATTTTAATATCTATCCGGACGAATGTTGTTTGACATGACATCTAACAACTCCTTTTTCATTTTGCAATGCAGGGACAATTTGGTCCAAAAAATATGTATTGCAGTGGCAGAAAGGAATCGTGGAGTGGCGATAGAGGTTTCCAATTCATAATACTACCGACACCATGTTGTCAGCACACAGTGTAGGGTATGGGATAGTTGTACCAGCTGCCCTCGGCCAACAACTTAATTAATGTCCAAACATGTGAACTTCGCCATCTGAGAATCAATTTCTATAACTTTTTTTTTGCATCCCTAATTTGCGAAATGTCTCCAATGTCCATACTAATAGCACTGACTAATTTGGAATTGAAATAAAAAATAACAAATATATATTCTCCTATCAAAGTGGTGGTTCCAAGAATCCAATTTGGGACTCTTAGTGTCAACGGATCATTCTTGAACACAAAATTATGTGTAGACTAGGTAAATGGGTACTTAACCAAGCCTAAGTATGCATCGAAAGTTTTTATGTCAGACTTGTCGAGAGACTTGTCGAGAGTCTGACATTTGGAGAATCACGGGGCACCGAGGTGGGTCACCGACATGGGTTACCACCCCACACACATTAGAATTAGAAAGCTTTCTTGTATTATATAAAAACATAAAGTATATAAGGGCATAGGAAATGTAAAAAACTAATGCTCTACAAGGAGCTTGACTATTCATAAACATGACTTTACAAGATTATGCCACACAAGCGGTAAACATGGTACTCCATAAAGATTACGCAGTGCTGGATGACTGCATCTATTTCTTGTACAACACTGAGCAGTTGTAAGCTTAAGTTGAGTGGAGTTGGCGCCGCAAGGCTTTGACAAAAACACCCCCTGACATTCTCTCCGACCAAAGTCACTGATGCCCCTCACGCTATTGTTAGGACTTCTTCAGGGTCTTCATTTTCATTCTTAACATTCATTATCCAATTGGTGTACGTCTTCTTTGCCTTGACTTTTATTTCATTAGCATTACGCAATGCCAAGAATGTTTATGTCATTTCGGGACTCGCTGAGGACTCCTTCCTCAGGGCTACTTCGCTTACTGACCATTCGTCTAATCTGAGGTCATCAATTGTACATCGCCAGCGAAGTCTGCAATGTGAGCGGTCATTTCATCAAGTACATATCTGTCCATCATGTTTTTATTGACTTTAGCTTTGCTAGACTTGTGCAGTGTCAACTCGATTGATTTGGTTAGTTGGGGAGAAACAACTCTTGGATGAATTCATGAATAACTCTAAGAAAGAATTGCTTCGGAATCGCGACAAGATCGTGATGAGAGTCTTGTCATTTGACAAACATGACTCAATTTGGTGTCTTCATGTTATATATGGTCGCAATATGGAGTCACCCATCCATTGAATGCAGAGTAGACCCCCACCATGGTCATTTGGCATTTCGATAGTTTAAGGCAGAATATAGTTCTTCAATAAGACACCTTAGAACTTGTTTACTCTGAGTCTGTTGGGAGCTTCCCATGTTCATTGTGGGTTTGACTCGATCCTCTTGTGATGAGTCTTACTATTGCAAGACGTTTTAGGATGTGTCTTCTTTCGATCTTGGATCTCTTATGAAGCTTCGATGACACATTTGGGCAAGGATGAGGCGATGCCATTGTGCTCGTTAGTGAAGATGATGCAACTTTGACTAGGGATGTTCATGAGTCGAGTTTGACCCGACCTGATCTCGGACCCAACCTGACCCCTCTGGTTGGATGAGATCCAACCCTCGGGTCGGGTGGTCTAGTTATTCGACCATCATTTTTTCTTTTTTTTTTAATTTTCTTACATTTTCTATTATTTAATATAAAAGATATTATGTAATATTTATTTAAAAAGCATAAAATAATGTGTTAAACATTTAAATATTAATTTATGCATTTAAACTATTTTATTTTACTTTTATACAAAATATAAGCTAAAAACTAAAAAAATTAAAAAATTCAAGTCTTTGGGTCAGGTCGGGTCGCCTCGGGTTGAAAATTTTTGACCCATACCTGACCCGACCTGAACTAGTCATCGGGTTCACGGGTTGACCCGACCCGATAAACACTCTTACCTTTGACACTCGTCCATCTCGATTGGACAAAAGTGATGTCGTTGTACTTGTCAACAAAGATTATGCACCCTTCACATATTTATCCACGGGCGATTGACTCTCATAGAAGAATAGACGTTCTCAATCTTCATCGATCTACGGGGATGCTCATGAAGATGTTTCGCTTGATGACTAGAGGATTGGTGTTGGAGAACTTATGGTGAGAGTTTTCAACTTCATCTCCATCTCCATTTGAAAGGACAACGCCAAACACATGTCTTTCGAGAATTACACTTCGATCTTGGAGGCCTCTTCGATTACTCGAGGCGTTGATCGAGAGGAAAGATAGGCCTTCCTTCGGTTGGTGGTGAAACACTTGATAACATCATTATCAAGGGTTCACCATATGCCCAATGCTCACTCCATTTACTAAATTGGTCATTGGACTTGTGGCGTCGATTTGTATTAGTGTAGCAGGCTCGTCCAGCTCTTGATGGGTGACATTACGTAGCTTGCGGCAAGACACTTCATGAGGCAAGCTGGGCTAATAGCTCGGCAAGATACTTGCGAATGATGTTATGTAACAGGACGTTGAACTTTATGCTTAACATTGGACCAACTTCTCCTATGAAGCGGTTGGATGCTTTATGTTGCACAACTAGACATGCGATGCGACATCTCGAAATGTTGAGCAACGTCAGATTGTCATGGCTAGGCATGACGATAGTTTCTAAATGTGATGCGGGTATTTCGAGTTACACAATACCTCATGTTATGAGCGACGCAAAACCATCAAGGCTAGACATGAAGATACTTTTCTTGACGCAGCGCAACACTTCAGAATTCATGATTGTACATGTGGAGTGGCAATTCGCTCGAGTGAACGACGCATGATCGTCCTAATTAGGCAGGATGATCGATTCGTCATGACAGTGCATGACGGACGTTCCTTGACATGACACGCGTGCATAAGAAATTTGTTGCGGGCACGATTGGACATGCGACGATGAAGCTTGTCAAGTACTCATCGTTGACGCCCATGATCCAGGACCAAGGCATTAGTGCACGTGGGCATAGTGGGGCTTGCGAGCGGAAGCATTTTTTCAAGGAGGGCACATTGCAACGACATTAGTGGGTCATCATCTCATGAATTCGAGCAGGATGAATTGCTTTGACACAACTTGTCACGGGATCATTCTCGTACATAGGAACATGTGTGGTGATTAAGGCATCTAGTCAAGCCTCTTTTGAGTATGAAACAAAAGTTTTATGGTTGAGATGACTTGCCAAGTCATTCTTATAGACTTTCAATTATGGACATGACGAGAGTATTCAACGAATCATCGTGGGATCGTGACATTAGCGCGTTGAGGCACCAATGCAAGCGATTGAGTGCTTGACATATGAAGGGTCGTTTAGGGAATCACGGGGCACAATTGTCTCGGGGGCTTTCCGCGGGGCATGTCGAGTTATCTTACTTCATGTATTTTTTCTTTTTCAACTCACTTTTATACTTAGTTTTATTTTCAAGTGTGATAATGGCAGTTTTGTAATTTCTGCACTCCTGAAAAGTGCACCCCCTAGTTTGTCCTCCACATCACACGTCGCAAACCTACCACCCTAATCTGCGCTATAGTAGGGGAGACCCGCTAGTGCTCCCCCGAAGTGTTGTAATCATTCATATTTAGTCAACAAAGATTTCAAGCTTCCCTAAATCTAGCACCGTGCCTCGAGCATGTGGTGGCAACCCACAAAAGAGCATCACAAAGTGTCCAAAGAGATCGAGCGTTACACCGATGTTCTTGTTTGCTCACAAATGCCTCCACCGAAGAAGCGTCCGCTCGGGACCGTGCGTCCCAAAAACTGTGGCTTACAAAAAGTGGCATAAGCAAGCTTTCGCAAAGCGCTCAAAAGAGCTTACCTAGACGTTGGGCGCATCTAGGCGCCGCACGGGTTGGTCGAGTAAAAAATGACCCCGTGACAAGTTGGTATCAGAGCAGCGTTTCTGGGACCGCTCAAGTTGGCGTTCGACGATCAAGGTGAAATGACGTCGAACTCGGAGATGACGAATGAACACATCGCACCGGAGAAGGGCCGCCAGGAGCGAGGGCTCGCTCGCTCGAAGGACGCCATGTCCGCCTTCGAGCAACGCCTCAGCCAATTCTAATTGGACGTGGGCGAGATGAAGACCAACTCGCAACGCACGAGCGGAAGTTGGAGAAGATCGTGGATCTCGCAGCGGTGCGGGATGAGATGGAGCTGTTGTATACACGGCTGGAGTCCATGGAGGCGACGATCATGGACATGCGGGAGACTTTGGACAATGGTCTCTAAAATATGCAGTTCGAGATGGAGCAAGAATTCAAGACCTTTCGGGAAGAGCTCAAGCGACGCTATGGAGATGGGCGGCGTCCCAAGACGGCCGCCCTGCATGAGGCAATGATTGATGTGCCGAAACCGTGGCCCTACAAAGGCGAATGGTCAGCAAAGGAGATCAACGACTTCTTGTGAAACGTCCGAAGGTACATGGAGGCCTTGGACGTGACGTCTAAAGCAAGGATGGTGAAGACCGCATCCTTCTACTTGCAAGATGCGACGAGTCTATGGTGGCGGTGTCATTGCGATGACGTGGAATGTGGCATCGTTGATCCCATCGAGAGGTGGAACGCTTCAAGAGATAGCTTACCAACTACTTCTGTCCTGCCAAGTCGGGACTGGAGGCCAAGATTACGTTATTCAACATTTGCCAGAAGGGCACGTTGAAGGAGTACGTGAAAGAGTTCGCCGAGCTCCGCCTATAGAATTCTCAAGTGGATGAAGACACGTTGCTGGCGGTCTTCGTGAAGGGTTTGAAGCCATGGGCTAGGATGGAGTTGGAGCGACGAGATTGCCCCAACCTCCGCTCGCTAGTCGTCGCTGTTGAATCGCTTGTGGAGTACGCCAAAGCGAGCGCTCCACCCCCAAAGCTCTCGGGCAAGGGCAATGGTGAGGGAGAGAAGTCCAAGTCGCAAGGAGGCAAGCCGCACTATCAAGACAAAGGCAAGGGACACCAAGACAAGAAGCCGAACAATGAAATATTCAAGAGGGACGGAAAGCCGCCAAAGCCTTGCTACGTTTGCAAGGGTCCACATTGGACGAGCGATTGTCCGCAGAAGACGACAGTCAACGCAATGTATTGCCCCGACGAAAAAGAGAAGGAGGAGGCGTGTCTCAGTTCGATGCACGTCCTCAGCGCCATCAACGCCTCGAAGGGTCCTTCATCGGCTGCTCGACTTTATGCGAACATCGAGTTGAACGGGCAAGTCTTCAACGCCCTCATTGACACGGGAGCATCGCAGTTGTTCGTGTTAGAAGTGGCCGCCAAGAAGCTAAAGATGCCACTACAGAAGACTAACGCCACATTCAAGATGGTGAACGCGAAGTTTATCTCAACCATAGAAATTTCTCCTGAAGTGAAGGTTCACATCGGCAAGTGGTCGGGAAGCTTCGACGTGACGGTGACACCAGTGGACGACTATGAAGTGGTGGCGGGCATCTCTTTTCTGTGACACATTGCTGCATGTGTCATCCCCCTCACCAACTCGATGGTCATATTCGACCCCAAGGGATCTTACAACGTCCCTGTGAGGTCAGGCGGAGATCTCAAATAGAAAATTCTCTCCGCCATGCAAGTGACGAAGTGGTTGCGCAAACAGGAGCACACCTTCATGGCGACCGTCATCTTGGAAGATCCGGGGCCCTCCACTCCAACACCTCCCAAAATCCTTGAGACCCTTGAGGATTTTGTGGACGTCATGCCCCCGAAGGTTGCATCCGAAGCGTGAAGTGGACCATGTCATCGACTTGGTCCCAGGATCAAAAGCCCCACATGAAGTCCCCTATCGACTCGCCCCTCCGGAACTCGCAGAACTCCGTAAGCAACTCACCGAACTATTTGATGCAGGATATGTTCGGCCTTCGAAGTCTCCATATGGCACCCCGGTTCTCTTTCAGAAGAAGCATGACGGTTCCCTCCGGATGTACATCGACTATCGAGCGCTCAATAAGCTTACGGTGAAGAACAAGTACCCCATTCCCTTGGTGGCAGATTTGTTCGACCAACTTGGTGGTGCAAGATGGTTTACAAAGTTGGATCTTCGTTCGGGCTATTAACAAGTCTGGATCGCAGAAGACGATGTGCAGAAGACAGCGTGCGTCACAAGATATGGCTCCTACGAGTTCCTCGTGATGCCTTTCAGCCTCACCAACGTCCCGGCGACCTTCTGCACCTTCATGAACAAGGTATTGCAACCATTCATTGACAGGTTCGTAGTTGTCTACCTCGACGACATCATGATCTACAGTCGCACATTGGAGGAGCATATCGAGCACATTCGGCAAGTGTTAGAGGTGTTGCGGCAGAACGAGCTCTACGTCAAGTGAGAGAAGTGTGCCTTCGCTCAACCGGAAGTGCACTTCTTGGGACATGTTGTCGGAAGTGAAAAGCTGAAGATGAATGACGCGAAGATTCAGGCCATCGTGGAGTGGGAGCCGCCCAAGCGAGTTTCCGACATGCGTTCATTCCTTGGCCTGACGAACTATTATAGGTGGTTCATCAAGGAGTATTCACATGTGACGACCCCTTTGACAAATCTCCTCCGAAAGAATGTGAAGTGGGAGTGGACGCCGACATGCTAGGAAGCGTTCGACACCCTCAAGAAGGTCATGATGGAGGAATCGGTGCTCGTCCTGCCAGACCACACAAAGCCCTACGAGGTACATACAGATGCTTCTAACTATGCCATTGAAGGAGTTCTTATGCAGGAGGGGCATCCCGTGGCGTTCGAGAGCCGCAAGCTCAACGACACGGAGCGACGCTACGCCGTTCAGGAGAAGGAGATGGTCGTAGTGATTCATTGCCTTAGAACATGGCGGCACTACCTTCTTAGGTCGCGATTTCATATCAAGACGGACAATGTCGCGACAAGTTACTTCGAGATATAAAAGAAGCTCTCGCCAAAGCAAGCAAGATGGCAGGAGTTTATGGCGGAGTTCGACTACGTCCTGGAGTACAAGCCTGGCAAGATGAATGTCATTGCCGATGCCCTACGCGTGGAATTGGCGGTCATGAGCTCCTCTCAGGCCGACCTCATCGAGAGGATCAAGAAGGGGTTTGAGTTAAATCCCACGGCGAAGAACTTATTCGAGCAAGCGACAGAGGGCAAGACACGCCGCTTTTGGGTGGAAGATGGGCTGATCTTCACCAAGGAACGTCGCATCTACGTTCCACTCTTCGACAACTTGCGGCGCACTATCGTGCAAGAGTGCCATGACTCCAAGTGGGCGGGACATCCGGGCATCCGCCGCACTTTGACACTCATCGAAGACAACTACTTCTGGCCAAGGATGGAGAACGACATTGAAGCTTTCGTGAAGACCTATCTTGTTTGCCAGCAAGACAAGAACCTCAATCAAACGTCCGGCGGACTTTTGGAACCCCTACCTATCCCAGAGTGTCCATGAAAAGATGTCTCTATGGACTTCATCACGAGCCTGCCCAAGTCTGAAGGGGCGGGTACCATCATGGTGATCGTCGATCGGTTCTCCAAATATGCCATCTTCGCCGCCGGCTCCGCAAGTTATCCTGCTACTGAAGCTGTAGAGTTATTCATGAAGTATGTAGTAAAGTATTGGGGCCTCCACAAAGCATCGTTAGCGATCAGGATGGGCGATTCATTGACAACTTCTGGAAGGAATTGTTCAAGATGATGGACTCCAACATGCATTTCTCGACATCACTTCATCCTTAAACCGACAGTCAAATTAAGAGGGTGAATTGTATCCTGGAGATCTACTTGCGGCACTATGTGAGTGCCAATCAAAAGGACTGGACGAAGCTACTTGACATCCCACAATTCTCTTACAACCTACAACAGAGCGAGTCGATCAATCGGAGTCCCTTTGAGATAGTGACGGGGCAGTAACCTCTGACAGCCCAGGCCGTTGCCACTTCTTATGGTGGCAAAGTTCCCGCCGCTCACCGCATGGCGAGGGAGTGGCATGAGCAGAACGACATGACGAGAGCATGTTTACAAGGCATCGAAGCACATGAAAAAGTGGGCGGACATCGCTTGACGGGATGTCAACTTTGAGGTCGGAGATTTGATCCTTGTAAAACTGGTCCAATATCTTCGACTAAGTGGGAAGAATCTACACAAAAGTCTCGTTAGACATTACGAGGGCCCGTTCAAGATCCTGAAGAAGGTAGGCAATGTGGCCTGTAAGTTGGAGCTCCCGCCTCAGATGCAACTACACCCAGTTTTCCATGTCAGTCTGCTCAAGCCTTTCGTCGAAGACCCTGAAGATCCCGGGCATGGGGTTTTAGGCCGCGCCCCGCCGACCATCCGTCAACAGTTTACTGATCAAGTTGAAGAAGTACTCACCGTCCGCACGAAGAATCGGAAGGAGTATCTTGTTCGATGGAGCGGAAGACCGAACGCCGACACAAGTTGGGAGACAGCCGAAGACCTGTGGCAGTTCAAGCAGAAGATTGAAGAATTCCAAGCTGCAGCTCCAGGGACGTCGCTGACTTGAGTGGGGGAGAATGTCCCGGAGGCTTTCCCCGGGGCACGTCGAGTTATCTTACTTCATATATTTTCCATTTTTCAACCCACTTTTGTACTTAGTTTTATTTTCAAGTGTGATAGTGGCAGTTTTATAATTTCTGCACTCCTGAAAAGTGCACCCCCCTAGCTTGTCCTCCACATCACACGTCCTCAAACCTACCATCTGAATCTGTGGTATAGTATGGGAGACTCGCTAGTGCTCTTCCGAAGCGTTGTAATCATTCATATTTACTCAACAAAGATTTCAAGCTTCCCTAAATCTAGCACCGTGCCTCGAGCGTGGGATGGCAACCCACAAAAGAACATCCCAAAGCATCCCAAGAGATCGAGCATTATGCCGAGGTGCCCATTTGCTCACAAACGCCTCCACCGAAGAAGCGTCCGCTTGGGACCGTGCGTCCCAAAAATTGTGGCTTACAAAAAGTGACATAAGCAAGCTTCCACAAAGCGCTCAAAAGAGCTTGCCTAGACGTTGGGCACGTCTAGATACCGCACGGATCGGTCGAGTGAAAAATGACCCATGACACAATCGCCCCTCGCTCAAGGCTAGACAATAGAATTAGAAAGTTTGCTTATATTATATATATACAAACATATGGGCTTAAGAAGGTACTAGTGGACTCTCCCTAATATATCACAGGTAAGAGAGTCTCAATATAAAAGGGAAAATGTAAAAGGCTAGTGCTCTACGGAGATGGCCTTACAAAATTATGCCACATAACTAGATAACTTGGTGCTCCACAAGATTACGCAGTGTAAGGCGACTTCATTTCTTGTACGAGACTGAGTGGCCACAAGCTTAAGTTGAGTAGTGTTAGTGTCATGAGGCTTTGTGCGTTGTGTCACGAGAAAACATTCTATGATACTAGCACCCAACGAACTACTTGAGACACAACACTGCTAGCCGGTTGTGCTAACAAACCTTGATTATCTAAGAATCGAAATTGAGATTATTAGCATCCAGCGAATCACTTGAGACATAATACTACAAGCCGATTGTGCTAACCAACCTTGATTATTTACAATTACTTATTGAAACCCCATCTTCCAAACAAGCTCAACAACCATGGCAGTTGTACTGCCAAGCCGATCAACTACATATATCAATTGCATATGCTTGGTGTTCATGTTGAATTTTGTGCAAGTGTTCATGTTCTCCTTGAATCAAATCCATCAGTACATGAATTCTTATAACGTCTGATGAATAGTTTGAATGACAATTCCAAGCATAACAAAATCTAGTTTTGCACATCTCTTAATCCTCCATTTTCATAGTAGCCAAAGACATGTACCAAACTGTAGTGAGAACTTCTCTTATGGAAATGAGTTATCTATTACAAAAGGATTAAAAAGAGTCAAAGTACAAAATTTGAAGAACCTCATAAAGCAAGTTCCCATCCCAAAAAATATCAAAAGATGCCTGTCAAGCACAATTTGCCAATAAATCAGCCCCACAGTTTGCTTGTCTATAGCAATAAGTGTCACGACCCCAATTTAAACCTTAGTTTAACTTGTGGGTCACGACTTACTATCAATAATCATGTATAGTTTGTAGAAGCATGCTATAATTCATTTAGAAGATACAATAATTAAAGTATCCAAACCACATCATATGATATTATATCATTCAAAATAAGTAAGCATTATACATTATGTACTTATACATAACTAAATATCACATATTACAATAAAACCATTCTTTTTTTTATTTAATAATACACATCCAAAACACTTCTCTTTAGTCATCTCAAAAGAACTTAAAAGACTTAAGGTCCGTATATGCCTCTCACCTAAAGTGCTTTCATTCCTGATAGAGGATTGCCAATCACGACCACAAACTGGTCTAGTGATCTGAAAAAATTTGAGAGTAACAATATGAGCAAACAACAACCCACTAAGTCAAGAATTCATAGCCTATGTGTTATCACATATTCCAGTTGAGTAAAATAAGATTAATATTATTCCTTTATGCTTGAAAGGTATTACTATTTTATTTCAACATATATCATATAACGATAAGTTTTAAGCAATTCAAACCTTTATCATGTCACAAGATATGAAAAACATTTATACATATATAAGTCATGCCAAAAGTATAATCATCTTATCATACATAAGAATGGGGCATCGATGCACAAACTATGAATGTATGGATGCATGAATCATGTATGTCTGTACATTTGTCATATCGCCATCTGGTTAGAAGCATTCCTTTCAGGATATCTATCGATCCTATCGGGGAGTTTGATAGATTCTAGATATGGTCCCTACGAATACAAATGGTGGGTGGAATTTCACAATTCGATTCACATGACACTTAGCTCCAAACAACCTAAATTCTCTTTTGAGATATATGTCGGCCCTATAAAGTCTTTCAACCAAATAAGGGTAGGTTATTGACCTTACACGATTTTTCAATCATGCAAGGATAAATTGTCGGTCTCACAAGTCGTTAAACTATACAAGGGTAAATTATCGGTCTTGCAAGTATTTCAACTATACAAAAGTGAATTGTCGTCCAGTAGAGGTAATGCAAATGCATGATTAACATTATATTCTACCACAATCAATAGCAGCTAGGAATTTCATTCTTGGGGAATAATATGAATAAGAATGTTCACTAGGTTTAGTTATTTTATGTTTTTCTCTCAAATATCGACTCTTATGTTGAATTGTGTCATATATGACTTATGGACCCTATATTGACTTGAACCTTATATGAATTCCTTTATGTTGCATGTTATGTGAACCCTATATTGACTTGTGATGTTTGAGTTTGTGTCCATGTGCTTAACATTTGTTACCTTGGTATCAAAGTCTTCTGTTGTGATGTTATGTTCATTGTTCATTTATTATGTTTCTATTGTAATTATACATGTTATTAGGATTTTTATTAAATGTTAATATGAAACCAAATTTATTGTTATCAAATATTTTGTCCAAGAAGTTGAAACTAATTTTGAGAGCATTACAACAAATGTATCACCTTTGGAAGAGTAAGGTTTATGATGAGTAAGTCTTAGAAGAGGACTACGATTTTCCCTAAATTCATTTAATTTATTGTATTGTTAATCATAGGGTTGTTTGGATGTGATCAAAAAATTAGATATGTTCTTATTCTATTTTCTATTTGATTTGAAGAAAATAATTTTTCAAATTATAATATTTTATATTTATTTTAATACTCATTATTATTATAATACAACAACAACAACAATAATAATAATAATAATAATAAATTGAATATATTCTCATCTTAAGGTTAAAAATAATAATTTTATGATTTTCTTAATGGTATTAAAAAATAAAATTTGATCAAAATATTTTTATTTCGACTCTTGTTAATGAAACAAACAACTCTTAAATTGGGATAATAACTACTATGAGAGGAGACGGCCGACAAAGTATACATATGCGTGCAAAGCATGTTGCAGGATTAATTGACTATAATAAATAATTCATAGCTCATTTCACTTCTGCTAATTAAGTTTCGACCATTTCAGAATTGGATGTGGGTCTGTTTTCTTTCTTTCTTTTTTCTTTTTTGCTCTACTTTTGAACCTATGAATTCCTCTTGGTTCGAGATCAATGATCCAATGATCCATCCTTTATAACGTTTTAGAAAGTTGCAACAACACCTTTTGAAAAATGTCTTGATGTTTTGGATTAATTTCATAAATTTTTCTTAAATTACAATAATTTTTTTAACGCTCCTAAATTTTATTGCCATTTTCATTTAGGTCATTCCGTCAAATTTTATTAATTTTCTTATTATTTTTTAATTCCTCTTTATGAAAAAACTAAAATGTCCTCTGTGATTCGAAATAAATTCCTTTTTTTTCTTCATTCAAATAAATAGATAGATGAAAACTAAAATTCGCAAATAAAAATAATAAAAAATTTAACAAAATTTGACCAAAAAAATTAAGTGGAAGTCACTTTAATATGTCTCATATTCAGATTAGATGGAAAAAAATCATTATAATTTTGGCAAGGTTTATAAAATTATTTTCGAAAGCACCTTTGGTTATAATTTAAAGCATGTCAAATCATAAAATAAAGTAAATATATATTATATAATTATGATGTTATGTATCACATTTGCAAGTTATTTTTCTTGTCCGACAAAAAATATTGCCAACCATCGTTCACGAAAAAAAATAAGGTGCTCTTAGTGTCACTCCTCTCATTTTTATTATCACTTTAAATTCATCATTTTACTCTTTATTTATTTTATTTGCTATTCTCTCGTGAGTCCTCTCAATTTTTACCTAAGTTTTCTTCTTTAATCATCACACATATTTTTTCCATTCTCTCTCCTGATGTTATTGATTATTTAATTAATGATATAAATTAAATTATTGGTCAAATATATTAATTTAATTAATATGAAAATCACAATAAGATTAGACAAAAAAATAGAAATATATTTGTTTCTTAAGATTATTAAGTTTATGAAGAGTGTTCGTTATTTTTTTTGTTAATAAATTAATAATATATATATTTAAGTAGTTGGATCTAAATTTTAATGACATATTAAATTATATTTTGATGATACAAATCTCAAATGATCAAAGATAAAATGCTAAAAATTTTAAAGAAAAATAGATAACTTTATGCACTACACTTTGATTAAATAATTGTCATTGATCTCATTAGTTTTGGATGAATGTGGAATATTTGTAGAGAATTCTGTTAGCTTTTCATAGACTCTAAGATCATTTAATTTGGATAACTGTGCAGAAAGTTATGCTCAAAATAGTGCAGGACGGTCAACCTACCAGTCGAAGTTATGAAGGTCGGTCGAGATAGTCCGGTCGACTGGAGATACCGATCGACTGATCAAGGCATAAGCTGCCCAAATGAAAACTACGAGATTGTATCGGTCGACAGACCGATCGATGCAGCGGCCGACCGATCAGCTCAACGGCTAAAAATTAAAACTGCGAAACTGTACCGATCAAGACACTGGTCGACCGACTAGCTGTGGCAATTGGAGAAATCAGCGCAACGGTCATATAGTCCGGTCGACTGGTTAATAAATGCGGTCGACCGGTCCATTACTACAATGAATAATAACGGTTATATTTTGAAGAGAAAATTGTGAAATTAATTCTGGACAAATTTTTCACATACCAAATCCTATAAAAGGAGTGTCAAGGCCAGAAGCAAAGGTATCAATTCCAAGCATTGAAGCAAAATTTCAAGAAATCAAAAAGAGATTATTTCTCTTGAAGTTATCATTTTAGAGCCTTCTTTCATTCTCTCTTCTCTTCTTGTGAGTGTTCTATTGTAAAAGAGAGAAACTATTCTTCAGAAAGATTGTGAGAGCTCCTGTGTAAAAGAGGTTCCAAATTTTACCTCTTGAGCGAGAAAAAAGATTAGCTTCCTAGGATGAGAGGTTGCCTTGTCTCTCGAAGCGGAGAAAAAGGTGATTGTGTAAAGGGCTTTCTTCATTGCCCCATTTGGAACAAAGGAAGGGATTAGTGGAATTTCCTACAGTCTCGAGGTCGAGAAGTCGGAGCGGAGACGTAGGCCAAGGTGTGGCCGAACCTCGTCAAGAACCACTCGTGTTCATTATGTTTAATTTCTCTCACTCTATCTCCCTCTAATATTGTGTTTATAATCTGAATTGCAAAGGTTTTAAGAATCGGTTTTATGCTTCCGCGATGAATTTCATGAAATCGATAATTTTGGATAAACACCAATTCACCCCCCCCCCCTCTTAGTGTCATTTGGGTTCCTACAATTAGTATCAGAGCGGGTTGCTCTTGTTTTAATATCTAATCATTTTTAGATATGATCATTTCAAGATTTGAACATCTTGTTTTAAAGATCTAACCATCTTTTAGAGCATGGCACCTATTTTTCAAGAAGGACGATCAATTTTTCTTCCACCGAAATTTTGTGACCTAGATTTTTCACAATGAAAAATTTGCATGCAAGCCTATCTATGTTCTTTGGATTATGATTTATGAGAAATTGTTGAAAATGATTTTGAAAGGCCTAAAAGTTATAAATGGTATTTCTATTGATCTTTCATTTTTCTAATACAATTATTTGCAAGTTTCACTCGCTAAACTTGATTCTAAAGCTCGAGATGCATTTTATTGTGCTTTAGATGTAAAAAATTTAAATATCATTTCTAGTTATTCTACATCTCATGAAATTTGGTAAGTTTTGTTAGATAGGTATGAAGGGAGCAATATTGACCAAAATAGCACATCGGATGTGGACAGTGAAGAAAATAATGATTCTACATCTATGACATCCAAAGATGATGTGTTATGTTTAATGGCAAAAAGTAAGGATGATGAGGTATCCTCTAATTCCTTTTATTGCTATAGCGTTAATAGTGATAATGATGATGGGCATGATAACATTGATTTTGATGTGTATAAAAAATTTTCTTTATTAATCGAAAAATATCTCATTCTTAAAAAGAAGAATGAAATATTGATGGATGATTTTCAAATTATAAAAAATGACCTTGATATTTTAAAAAGGGAAAGAGAGGCTTGTCTAATTCAAAATGAGATATTGATGAATGATCTTCATATTATAAAAAATGATTTTGAAAATTTAAACAATGAAAAGAATGCATGTTTAATTAAAAATAAGAAATTAGTACATGAGATTGAAAGATTGAACGAAGAAAAGAATACATATTTTGTAGAAAAATGAAGACATGAAAAATGAAACTAATTCTTTAAAAATCACACATGCTTGCGAAATTGTAAAATTGGCATGTTCTTTAGAAAAGGTAAAGCAAGAAAATACTCTTGTGGAAAGTACACAAAATAATGAAAGGACTATTTCTCGTATAACGAAAAGCAATCTCAGGAATCATTTTGGAAATAAAAATCCTTATTGAAAATCAAATCATTCATATGGTAGAATATCACATTTTAAATGCTTTACATGTGAATTTTATGGGTATTATGCATATCAATGTAAAAAGAGAAAATCATCACAACATGGCATGATTTGGATTCCGAAAGGAACAACATCTAACAAAATAGGACCCAAAGAAATTTGGGTACTAAAGGTTACATAATCATTTTTGCAGGTGTACCTTACATACAAAGGAGAAGTGGAATTAAAAATGTGAAGGCACAAAGGTTATGGTAAAAGTATCATTGGTTGCATTCTTATATTTCTTAAGTGATTAGACCTATTCTTTTAATTTCATTCAAAAATTTCAAAATGATTATTTCTTTGAATGAAATGAAAGGAACAAAAGAAAATTAGTCATAACGATAGGGGGAGCATGTTAAAACTTCAAAACTTTATTTTTACATATCATGAATATCATTGTTGCATCAAAGTTTTATGTCATACCCATAAATATCTTTTTCGGATTTCATCAAATTATCTTCATTTTACCATTATAAAGTAGTCATAAATTTAAGGGGAGTCATATTTTCAAATTCTTATGTTGAAATACTCTCTACATGATTATTATATGACAAAATGGGGAAAAATAAGTGTTTTTTTAAAAAAGAAAATATTGATTAAGGGGGAGTTACATATGATTTCTTATATGCTTCATATATATAAATTATTCTTTTTGATGAAACAAAAATGGGGATAAGTATAGGAGAAATATGATCTGAATATAATTTCATACGAAGAGTACCTTACAATTAATATTTATGTGAATATCTACCATTATAAGGAAAGCTATGTGTTAGGGAAATAAAATTAATTTTACAAGAATTTTATAACTTTTTTGCTATTTATATATTTTCATATTTCTCGGTTTTTCTTCATAAAAAAGGAAGATATTGTTAAATCTAAGTTTTAATGACATATTAAATTATATTTTGATGATACAAACCTCGAATGATCAAAGATAAAATGCTAAAAAGTTTACAAAAAATGGATAATTTTATGCACTACGCTTTGATTAAATAATTATCACTAATCTCATTAGTTTTGGATGAATGTGGAACATTGTAGAGAATTCTGTTAGCTTTCCATAAACTCCAAAATCATCTAATTTGGATAACTCTGCAGAAAGTTATGCTCAAAATAGTGCAGAACGATCAACATGCTGGTCGAAGTTATGAAGGCTGGTCGAGACTAATTATTGGATTTAACACACTTATTAAAGATGTTTGAATCAACTTGATAATTAATATTTTTTAACAAAAATAAAAAATAGACTAATTATTTTGAGAAATGATTACATTAAAAATAATTTCTCTTCTTATTTCCACTTTATTTTATATATTCATAAAATAATATTTTATGTTTAATCTTGTTGTATTTTATATATTTATTAAATTAATATGTTTGTTCAATAATCTAAATTATCCTATTAATAAAAAATAATTAATTGCATAACTTACGAAGAAAGAGATGTTAAAGAGTTAATGAGTGTGAGATTATTTAATAAACATGAAAATCGAGAAATTAAAAAAAATAAATAAAGTAAAATAAAATGGAGAATAAAATGGTAAATTTAAAGTGAGTTAAAAATTTGAGAAGTGAAATTAACAACATAAAAAATATCATTTTTATATCATGATGTATACTTTAAATAAAGAGCAACCCGTTGACTATTATTTAACGTCAGAAATATAATCTTCTGTCCAGCCTGTCATTCTATAGGGTGAAGTTATACTGCCAAATAAGGCAAAAAGGAGTACAGTACAGAATAAATACAGAAGAAAAGAGGAACCAGGATCAGGAAAATGGTGAAGATGCACATCCCCCATAGCGTCCACATCCCCGATGCTTTGAAGAACAAGTTGGCCGCGCTCATCAACGATGAGGTGGCGGCGGTGCTCGGGGTGAAGGATGAGCTCACCAAGCTTCAGGAGAGCCTGGAGATGATAAGCCACGTCTTGGAGGACGCCCACAGGAGGCAGATCCAGAGCAAGGCTACGTCTATCAATCACTGGCTGAGCACGCTGCGGGACGCGGTGTACGACGCCGATGACCTCCTCGACCTCTGCAGAATTGAGGGCAGGAAGCTGCTGGAGGACGACGACGACGAACCCACGCGACTGTGCTGTGTGCCTTTCCTGCTGTCTTTCCTTGCCAGTCTCCCGTTTCGCTTCAAGATCGGCAAACGAACCAGAAAGCTGAATGAGAGGCTGCAGAGCATACGCACGGACCCATTGGCGCGTCCGCTGCAGCCGAGCGGGAACACGGACGTCGGCGTTAGTCGCCGGACCGGTTCGTTGCCCGAATCCGATTTGGTG
The DNA here is from genome assembly GCA_030549335.1 of Pontederia crassipes. Classification (NCBI taxonomy): domain Eukaryota; kingdom Viridiplantae; phylum Streptophyta; class Magnoliopsida; order Commelinales; family Pontederiaceae; genus Pontederia; species Pontederia crassipes. The sequence goes on from CM060196.1 coordinate 27,875,486, forward strand.
GGAAGAGATGTCGACGATGCTAAGAATAGTCTCGTGGCATTGCTGCTGATCGAGGAGAACAGGCGCAGATGCGAGATCTTTAGCGTCACGGGCATGGGGGGAATCGGCAAGACGACGCTCGCTCAGGAGATATTTAACGATAGAAGGATCGCGGACAGGTTCCAAATCCGGACGTGGCTATATGTTTCACAGAACTTTTCGGAAAGAGAGCTGCTGCAGCAGATGCTGAGGAGTTGCAACGCCACGTATAAGAGAGACTGGTCGGAAGAAGAGTTGGCGATCAAGCTCACAGCTGCCCTCAAAGGTATGAGCGTGTTCATCGTGCTCGATGACATGTGGAGGGCCGACGCATGGACCGACCTGCTCAGGAATCCGCTGGCACGGAGCGATATGAAACGCGCACGAGTTCTGGTCACGACCAGACATGAGAGGGTCGCAAGAGGCGTCGGATCGGCTCACGTCCACCCTGTGAGCTTGCTGCCGGAGGATGCCGGTTGGGATCTACTCCGTAAGAAGGCGTTTCTGGAAAGAGAGGAAGACGTCTCCCCGGGCCTCAAAGAGATAGGGTCTGCAATCGTTAATAAATGTCATGGTCTGCCTCTGGCGATCAAGGTCATGGGTGGCGTTCTGGCGACCAAGGAGAAGGACCAGAGGGAGAAGGAGTGGCGTAAAGTTCTCAACAGCCACGCGTGGTCAATGGAGTCGTTGCCGGAGGAGCTCAGAGGAGCCATTTACCTGAGTTACGAGGACCTACCATCGAATCTCAAGCAGTGCTTCCTCTACCTCTCTCTGTTCCCCAAAGGCCGCCGGTACTACGTAGGAGAGATGGTTTGCCTCCTGGTGGCCGAAGGGTTTACCAGGACAGAAGAAGGCATCACGCCGGAGGAGTCAGCCGAAGATTGCATCAAGGAGCTGCTGAGCAGAAATCTGCTGCAGCCGAGTCCCGATTCCTTCCGGTACAACCCATTCGTCGTGCACGATGTGCTCCATTCCCTCGCCCGGTTCCTGTCGAGAGATGAGTGCTTCTTTGGAGACGCCGCGGGACTCCGGCCAGCGAGCAAGGACACGAAGATACGTTGCGCTTCGATTTATGGCGGCAGTGGCGAGGTCGTGAAGATCCCTAGCGCGATGGTGAAGCAAGAGTGTCTGAGAACTCTGCTACTTTTGAAGAGCCCCCCTGCAGGAGTCGACAGCGAGCAACTCGTGAGGCTCTCAAATCTACGCGTCCTGGTTCTCTTCGGACCAGGGATTCAAAGCCTCCCACAATCCATCGGCAACCTGGTGCTCCTGAGATGTCTGTATCTAAGCGATACCAAAGTGTCTGTCCTGCCCGAATCTATCGGTCGACTGGTAAGCCTGCAGATCCTAATTCTCTTACGCTGCGCAGACCTGCAGTCGCTTCCTAGAAGCATCATTCAGCTGTCGGGACTGAGGTGTCTGGAGTTATCAGGAATGCCATTACTGAACCATGTGCCCAGAGGGATTGGAAGACTGAAGCATCTGAACAATCTCAAGGGATTCTTAGTGGGAGACGATGGAGCCCACAACGTCGATCAGGAGCAGGGACTAGGCTGCGACATGGAGGAGTTGAGATTACTTGAGCGGCTGAGATATCTCAGCATACACAAGTTGGAGAGGGCCGTCGCCGGAGATCCTCCTGTCAACGTGCTTGAGAACAAAACCTGCCTTAGAGATCTATATCTGCGCTGCACGCCCCGAGCTGAGACGGCGGCGACACGGGAGGAGGTGGAGAAGATCGAGGCGGTCTTTGACCAACTTCGGCCACCCTCGAGTTTGGAGACTCTCGAGATCTACGACTTCTTCGGCCATCGATTCCCCAATTGGATCATGTCGATGTCTTTATCGAGGACTTATCCACAACTGAGATCCCTGTGGCTTTGGGACTGCTCGTCGTGCTCGAGCCTTCCTTCGTTCAACCAACTGCCTCGGCTGCAATACCTTCATATCCGTCGTGCGACGGCGGTGACGTCGGCAGACCAGAGACTCCTTTGCGGCGCGGCCGCCGGAAGAAATGTGGTCGAAGGTGGCGTGACGATGATCATGCGGGAGATGTGGAACTGGCGAGAATGGTCGTTTGATGGAGAAGGATTCGAACCCAGCTTCAAACAGTTGTGGCTGGAGAAGTGTCCTAAGCTGAGGGCTCTACCTCGGGGCCTGCGTGGGGCGCGAGCCATGAAGCAGCTCCGCGTCGAAGGAGCTCATGAGCTCAGAGGCATCAAGGGCCTCCCCTGCAAATGGCTAGGAATCATCAACAATCGCCGTCTGGAGACGGTCTCCGATCTCCATTCTGTCAAAGAGATCTACGTGAGCAGATGCCCCTCCCTCAACTGCGTGGACAACGTGAATGCCGTGGAAGAACTGGAAGTGGACGACGAAGAGATGCCGAGCTTGCCGCGGTGGTTGTCGGGATTTATTCGGCGTTGGCGGCAGAAGCAGAAGAAACCTGGAGATGGTGACGGCGGGGACAAGCTAACGTTGATCGTCCGATGCAAGGTTAGCGTGCTCAGGAGGTGCGTCAGAGGAGGGTTGGACTGGGACGTAGTAGAGCAGTTTCCCTGCGTCCGCGTGCATGCAAGGGAAGCAGGCGGCATCCATCTATACTACGACAAGCAACGCTCGCTCTATGAGACCAACCTCACAGACGTAAGCCAGATGGCAGAACCAGTCTCGTCTCCCTCCCTCCGTTGATTGACTTCATTTTCGTTGTATTGTTCTAATTTCTGTTTCGTCCCTTTGTTTTTCTTTCTTTTTTTTTTTTGTCATAAAACAATAGATTTCAAACTGTTATGCAAATTGTACGTAATGAGGTATAAACGAGAGACCTGCCGTGCGGGGGTCTTCGCACTAATAATTATAATGATAGATTTTTAATAAATTTTATTAAATGCGCTTCAATTTTAATATTTTTTATCGTTACCTTTCAATTTCATTTTGTAATTAAATTATCATTCACTTTTTAACTTATTTCACTAAATATCCTTTCGATTGAAAATAATCAATTTTTTTATAATTTCATTGACATGATGTATTATTTAAAACTAGTCCTAAATCTCGTGCGATGTACGGATGAATATTATAAAAATAGCATAGAATTAAGATATTATAATTTATAATAATTAGTAAAATTAATTTATTGGCATTTAAATGTGATAAATAAGTTAGTCTATTTTAAAAATTTTAAAAATTCAATTTCAATCTATCAAGTCACACTTTCTTAAATTAATTTTTCTTAAATAATTACCTATTTTCCAAAAAAAGAATTTTTTTATGATTTGTAAATTTGTATTTATTTTATAAGGAAGTTTTAATTTTTATTGGACTTAAATAGAATTCTTTGTTTAAATTATTTCTAAATTTTGAAAATAAAAAATATCTTCTAAAAATGTAATAGTTGTACATTACCTTTTAGAAAGAAAAGATTATTTATTTTAATCATACTCAAATTGATAAAAAAGATAAAATTAATCTTAATTTGACTTAGTCTGAATTATTTATTTTAAACTATTTTTATATTTCGAGAATAACATGTTCTCTTTTAAAACAATATTATTTTTATCTATACATTATTCTTAGAAAAGAAAATATTATTTATTTCAATCATAACTAAAGAATCCGCTTATAATAAAAATACTCATAAATTTAATCTTCTTTTGTTTCAAAATTTTGAAAATAAAAAATACTTACAAAATATCACTTAGAAAGTAAATAATTTATTTTGATATACTCAAATGGATAAAAATAAAAGATTAATATTAATTTGACTCAAATTAAATTTTTATTTTATATTATTTTTTAATTCCGAAAATAATAAATTATTTTTATTTAATCTTTTAGAAAGAAAATAATATTTATTTTAATCATATTCAGATTGATAAATTTTTAAATTATACATTTTAAATTATTTTTAAATTCCAGAAAATGACTCAAAATGAATTATACATTTTAAATTATTTTTTAATTCCAGAAAATGACAAAATTTTCTTGTAATCATACTCAAATTGATAGAAATGAAATATTAAACTTAACTTGACTCAAATTAAATTATTTATTTATAAATTTTTAGTTCTGAAAGTAACAAATTATTTTTTTTCCTTTTTACCTTATATAACATACTATTATAAGATTATTTATCTTTAATTTTAATCATACTCAAATTGATAAAAGAAGAAAGATTAATCTTATTTGACTCAAATTGAATTATTTTTAAATTTCGAAAATAAAAATTACTTACAAATATCTTTTAGAAATAATTTTTTTATTTTAATATATACTCAAATGGATAAAAAGAAAAGATTAATCTTAGCTTGACTAAATTAAATTTTTATTTTATATTTTTTTATTCCATAAAAAACAAATTATTTTTTACTTGCATAATATCTTTTAGAAAGAAAATAATATTTATTTTAATCATACTCAAGTTGATAAAAAAGTTTAATCTTATATGACTCAAATTAATAAAAAAAAAGTTTTATATATTGTTACCTTATGTAGCATACTTTCTAATTTCTATGATTAGTTTTATCTCTCAGATTTAAACTGAATTTTTATTTTATTTTTTAATTTAGAAAATAAGATTTAAACTTCTTAATTATGTTAATTATTATTATTTGACATGTGCCATCATGATAATCTATCATTTAGAAAGAAAACAATTTATTTTAACATACTCAAATGGATAAAAAGAAAAGATTAATATTAATTTGATTCAAATTAATTTTTATTTTATATTATTTTTTAAGTCCGAAAATAACAAATTATATTTTACTTACATAATATCTTTTAAAAAGAAAGTAATATTTATTTTAATCACACTTAGATTGATAAAAAGAAAAGTTTAATCTTAATATGACTCAAATTGAATTATATATTTTAAATTATTTTTTTAATTTCTGAAATAACATATTATATTTTAAAAGCAATAATAAGTAATTTTAAATTATTTGTTTTAAATCATTTTTTATTCCAGAAAATGACAAATTATTTTTTAAATAGGAATTATTTTTACTTGTAATCATACTCAAATTTGATACTAATGTAATATTAAACTTAATTTGACTCAAACTTTCTATGATTTGTTTTATCTTTTAGATTTAAACTGAATTTTTATTTTATATTATTTTTAAATTTCGAAAATAGAATTTATGACATGTGTCGTCATTATATTCCATCGCTTGTCTACTTTTAAATTTAAAAAATAAAAAAATTCTTACAAAATATCTTTAAGAAAGAAAATAATTTATTTTAATATACTCAAATGGATAAAAAGAAAAGATTAATCTTTACTTGACTCAAATTAAAATTTTTATGTTATATTATTTTTTAATTCCGAAAATAAAAAATTATTTTTTACTTACATAATATCTTTTAGAAAGAAAATAATATTTATTTTAATCATACTCAAATTGATAAAAAAAAGGTTTAATCTTATATGACTCAAATTGATAAAAAAAATAATTCTTACAAAATATCTTTAAGAAAGAAATTAATTTATTTAATATACTCAAATGGATAAAAAGAAAAGATTAATCTTAATTTGACTCAAATTAAAATTTTATTTTATATTATTTTTTAATTCCGAAAATAAAAAATTATTTTTTACTTACATAATATCTTTTAGAAAGAAAATCATATTTATTTTAATCATACTCAAATTGATAAAAAAAATTTAATCTTATATGACTCAAATTGAAAAAAAAAGTTTTATGTATTGTTACCTTATATAACAAACTTTCGATGATTTGTTTTATCTTTAAGATTTAAACTAAATTTTCATTTTATATTATTTTTTAATTTCGAAAATAGGATTTATGACCTGTGTCGTCATTATATTCCGCCACTTATCGCGTTCTCAGCTCTCATGTTTTTACCTCTGCTTTTATATATATTAAAAAGTTTAATCTTATGATAAAAAAAAAGAATTCTTACAAAATATCTTTAAGAAAGAAAATAATTTATTTTAATATACTCAAATGGATAAAAAGAAAAGATTAATCTTAACTTGACTCAAATTAAAATTTTATTTTATATTAATTTTAATTCCGAAAATAAAACAATATTTTTTACTTACAAAATATCTTTTAGAAAGAAAATAATATTTATTTTAATCATACTCGAATTGATAAAAAAAAAATTTAATCTTATATGACTCAAATTGATAAAAAAAAAAAGTTTTATGTATTGTTACCTTATATAACAAACTTTCTATAATTTGTTTTATCTTTTAGATTTAAATTATATTATTTTTTAATTCTGCAAATAGGATTTATGACATGTGTCGTCGTTATATTCCATCACTTGTCGTGTTCTCGACTCTCATTCTCATGCTTTTACCTCTGCTTTATATATATATATATATATATATATATATATATATATATATATATAAGAGGGGGCGGCGTGTGCACCTTGTCTCCCTCTCCCTTCCATCGGCGGCGGTTGACGCCCTCACACACAGCAAAGGGGGAGGGCGGCACCAATCTATTTCTGATTTAAGATATGGACTCTTATGTTGATTCAATTTATTGTTGATATATTGGTTATAATAAATTACAAGATTCTAAAGTAATTAATAAGTTAAGATGAAAGGTAAATATTGAATTGTCAACCTATGCCAAGTGTTTCATGATAAGAGTTGCTTTCTTGATCGTGGCTTGATCAACCATTAACTCGCACACGGCTTTATTGTTTCGGTTGGCATACCCCATGAAGAATTTAAAGACGCGTAAAGTCATCTGATTTTTAAGCAAGATTCAAGATTAAGAAGCATGATTAAGTAAAGAAAACATGAACCCTAAGTCAAGTTATCATTATCTCTTATGGACATAATTATCAAGCATGCTATTGATTCCAAACCTACCATGTATCATCTATTTTTATTGATTATTTATGTCAATTGAACTCTCTTATTTGTGACTTATTATGATCTCATGTTTTCTCTTCTAATCAAGATGAGTATACATCCATATTTCTGATTTACTCTAATTAAAGTTATACATTGTATATTATTATTGGATACCCACTAGATTGTAAATCTTATGAGAGGATTGCCTCCCCTATGTTTGATTTCCACAAAGTCATGTCAATGATAGTGATGAGGTGGTGTGCTGCGACGAAGCTCAGGCGACAATAAAGCATATGAACCAAAGGGCCTAATTATTTATTTTATGTTCCTTCCGCATTTCGAACTGATGTATTCATTATGATATTATTATGTCAAGACCATGTAGTGACTCTTTGATTTCCACAATTATTTATCCCCTTTCGCCTTTCTTCATTATTCTATCTTTTCTTTTGTTGACATATCATGATTATTGACCGAGTCTTGGTCAATATATTGGTCAATGTCATAACATTTGTAGCGTTTGCATGTTGATCTTCGCCACATGGCGTTGATCGATTTGGGGGCGTTAATATGCTGATATGATTCTTCAAACTAAATTAAGATAAAAATAATGTCATCATATGATGAAGATGAAGAATACCCCTTCAATGTGTTACATGGTAAAAAAAGAAAAGATGAAAGAAGTTCCACAAGATTATAAAGTAACCCAAGGAAACATAATGAATGAAAAAAAGGAAACAAATACATTAAGTAGCAAGTAAGGATGGAGTTACAAAGCAACTCATAGGATGTAAATGAAATGTTAAAGATGAATGCTATGTATGTTTATGTAGCATTGAATGATACTATGAAAGTAATAGTTGTGTTTTATGATGCTTATGTATAATAATATTTTAGTGTTAAGAAAGTATGTCAAGTTATTGATGTTTGTCATATATATTATGTTAAAGATGACAAGTATGATGTTATGTTTTGTAAGAATGTCATATGTTATATCAAGCTAATTATATTTCATATTATTATGTTAGGAATGTGATATATGATGTCATGTAAGAATTGCAAGATAGTTCATGACATGCATATTACTATGTTCTTTTGATGCTAATGAATACACCTCATATAATATCATGTGATATATTATCATCTTTTGATCATGGTTGTTTCCCTCTTGTTGGTTACCCTTGATCCCTGTTATTTTTTTTTTTTTTGTCATATTTAGTATTCAAAGTTTTACCATGATTTAGCGGTTTACCTTTGTGTCTCAATGCATTTTGGGGAGAATCAGGTAGCTTTGAGTTCGAGTGACATTTCACCCTTAATCACAACTCATCCGATGATTCAACGAATCGATATTATTACATTCCAATTTCTTTCTTATTCGAGAGACATGATGCATGTCATTTTCATATGACCCTGTGGAGTGGCACAAGCATGGTATTTAATATTTTAATTAGAAAATTATGCATGTAGTCAAGAATTAAGTGTCACTATTAATAATACATTGAATCTCGTGAAATAAATTTGCTTCAACTAAAGTCTTTTAATTGTTACTTGAGGATAGGATGCTACATTAATTTTATATTCATTTTATTTGAAATCCTTGAAGTTATGAATTTTTTCATTTACAATGTATGTTTAATATTATAATGATGCGAATGGATTAATGGTGCAACATTCTTCTAAATGACTATAGTCTTGTATGGGGTATTTTGGATCGTCGCATGAAGCATCTAACAACTATGTTATTAGTAGTTATTTAAATTACAGCTAGTTTTAATAACACTTAGTTATATAAACAAGAGTTCAACATTGAATAATGCAGTTTTATCAAATTATAAAAAGAATATGGACATAGTAAATAAATAATTAAGGAAAAACACACTACGAATATAAAGACAAAACTTTACAAAAATGTATATGCAGTGGTACGTGTTATAGTTCCATTCGTTGGACAAATATTGCAGCGACCCATAAAAAATCCAAGTCAAAATTTCATGGCCCAATAATAAAAATCTCGTCATTCCACGGCCCAACAACATATACCGTTAATTTAACGACAATGATTTATTTACTTTTATATCATTCATTTTATTATTAAATTAGTTTGTTGACTATATATTACTTCATCTTATATCAGTGGCGGAGCTAAAAAATACAACGAATGAGTGCACAATATAGTATAATATATATTTGAATAATACAAAATAATTTTTAAATATGATAAAATAAGTATTTTTGATATAATAATTGAAAATATTTGATTTTTTAAAAATATATTAAAATTCACATATAAAAAGGATTGAGATTTTAAAATATAAGTTCAATGTGTATTATTATATTCCATGTCATTTTTTTACATTTATTTCCACCTCATTGTGAAACTACCATGTATTTTTTTCTTATAAAATGTTGTCTAACGTTTATTAGATAAAATAAAAAATAATTTATTGAAAAATTATATAAAAATTTATATCAGAGTTAATATATTGCAATTAATAGATAAAAAATATTAAAATTAAATAATGCATAAAATATATTATGTTATAGAAACAAATGAATAAAATGTGAGTAATTATGCGATCGAAACAAATGAATAAAACGTAAGTGGTACTCGAAAGAGTGAGCGACAGGAATCGAACCTGGGCTGACATATGCAGTCACAGAAGCAACTATACTAACTACTAATTATATAAAATTTCAGTGGGTGCACTTGCACCCATGGACACCCATGTGGCTCCGCCCCTGTCTTATATGATTAATTTAATTATGAATCATAATTATTAAATTACTTAAATAGTAAAAAATAAGAGCTCTATGTCAAAATGTAAAGTGAGGTGCTCTACATACTCATTAACCTCATTAATTAATAATAAAACATTTAATAAAGTACGTGTTTTTAATATCACTTTTAAATTTTACATAACAATATAAATAGTTTAGGTAATTTAGATCTTACATTTTAATTATGTCTTGGATTAGAAGCTATTCAATCACATTGTCATCATCAAAATTAATTGACTTTTGGTTAAAAAAAGAGAAAAAAGGATAAATTTGAGTTTTTTTAATGGGATGGGATGAAATTGGTATTGTTGTATTCTGTAAATAAAGAGTATTAATGCAATACTACATATTTTTACTAAATGGCATCATGGTATTTATACAAAAAGTCCAGGTAACTTCTATCTACAAAAATCATATTCCCTCTATTGTTTCTCTTTCCTCTCATGCCTCAACTATGTTGTTAGGGATTGAGAAAGAAGAAAGAACACTACAAGAAATTTGCTAAATAGTGCCTCAGCTTGGCGATGTTAAAGTGGCGCTAAATTGTGACTAAAAGAGACGCCGACGTCCGGTAGTTGTTAGCGACGACACCACTAGCATCATTTATCGATGCTAGTCTTATTATGATGTTAAAAGTCGTGTTGCGAAGCGATAATTAGAGGCGCTAGTTTGGCAATAAAGTGGCGCTGATCATGCCGACGCCATCGAGATGCCAATATGACTCTAAATTCGAATGCTATGCTAACGCTAATGTGATGCTAAAACAATCCACGAGACTATTTTCTTGCGGCAGTCAGTGGCGTTACTTAGACACTAAAAAGTTGCTAATTGTCAACTCTATGTAGACGCCAAAGGGACACTAAAATGTGACGCCATCCCGACGCTATGGTAGCCTCAATATGATATGGTATGGCGTCTCTCTTACAACGCTAAATTTCGCGATGCTAAAGTGGTGCTAAATACAATATGTTTCATATCGTGCCCAACTATAATGAGTCGCTACGGTGACGCTAAGGAGGCACTAAACATCAATTCTTTTGATCTTTTCATCCCTATTCTTCCCTTCTCTCCATCATACAATTTACAACGCATATATATAATGCATTCTTCGCATTCTTCACAATGATCCAAGCATTCAAAATAATAATAAATAAAGAGTAATGCACATAAGAAAATTAATAAATGACACAAAAATGTTAATAACATAACAAACACGTGTCAAACATTACAATAATTATCAAAATGTTACAAAAATTTAAATTAAAGGTAAGGGAGAAAAGAGAGGAACCCCTCTTTCTCCCCTCAATAATTTTGTGATTGAATTGAGAGACATAAGAATAATCCTTATTTAGGATTGCGACGAAAGATACATTTAATCATCATGCCCAAGATTTATATGTTCATGTGAACTTTGGGAAAAATCCTAAATTATCTTATGAATGTTTCAAACATTGCTATTCCTTATTATTTGTGTATATTTAGATGCATGCAAATTATTCCCTATCATGGTCCCTTCATCCTAAAATGTACTTCCCAAGTTTCCCATATAAAAAGATTTATTAGTGTGAGATAACTTAATTTGTGATCACTTCACAGGGCGTCAACCTACAATAAGGTCGCGAGCAAGTGTATGCAATTATTGATGAAAATTATCGCCCGTCCACACATGAAAAATATTTTTATGACCATGAAGTGGTCGCCTCATGGGTATGACTTTCTCATCAAGGACGTGAGTGAGCGAAAGAAAAATGGAAATCAATTAGATCTCACACACAATCATGAAACATCTTTTCGTGATTGTGGTGCAACAGCATCAGACTCTCATGTTATAGCCGCGACTAAATGGGTGCAAGTCTGAATTGAGAATAGTCGGCATGTGCAATCATGGCATTCACATCTATAAAGCAACTGATTTATAGGAGTGAATAATTGCTCACGAGTGCGAGCATCAAAGATGTTTTCATGTGGCTCCTCCTCGCTTAAGTAAGGTATCGAATTTGAGTCCTTGTGAATGTAAAATATTTTTGTTAGAAGCCTCATCTTCCATTGCTAGATACGCAACACGAAGTGAACCTAATCAAATTAGTTGGACTCGATTATGGGCCGACCTTCAACCTGTGGATAGTATGCTCTATAGTTCCATGTGGATTGAGTCGTCGGCACTGCTTCCCAGTCATAGGATCTTGCCACAAAAAAAGATGTTTTTATGTTTAAATTAATGGATTTCTGTATTAACATTTTAGGATTATATGTGTAGGAATGCGATTAAAATGTAGTTTGATGCATGTGGCCACCTAGATGACATTATACATGTATAGTCATAAAATAAAATATGTTAAAACCTGAATATAATGGTGAATATTGTTTGTAAAAAAGTCAAAATATATATTGCTATCACCAATCAAAACAAATTTAAAAAATAAAGTTCTTACACAATTTTTTTAGAACAAAGTTCACACATCACAAGTGTGTGTTGCTATGATATCCACCCGTGGTGTAACATCCGACATGTAAGAGAAAGGAAAAGAAAAAAACAAAAAAGAAGAAAAAAGATTGAAACCGAATTGGAAAAGATAAAAAAGGGAATAAAAATCAAATCTTTTGACTCCCAATCTGTTTCAACTCCTTTCCCCTATAAATATGAGGTCGTAAGAGAACCCAAGCGGTTCCAAAATCTTTACAAGTCGGCCCTAGCTTTGTCCCTTAGTTTCGTACGCCCTTTTATTGTCTTCTCATGATGAGTTGCTGTCGGATGATAGGAGAGAAACCAGAGGGCGTGGATGACGTGCTTGGACAGAGGGGAACAATCGGGAAAAGAGGAAGAGTAAGAGGACGAAGAAGACGAATATTAACGTGACAGTTTCTTGGACCAAAATTTGCAAGGTATGGAGCTAGGATAGATTCATCATAGAATCTTGATTTTAGGCTTGAAGCATGATCTTGTTAATCCATAGTCATAATACAATAATTTACGATGATGCTTGATGCTGGCCATCGCTAGAAAAATGATCGAAAAGTCCCTATTTTCTTCACGTGGGTTTCCGTGTAAGGGAACTTGGCCCGGGCAGGTCCTCACTCGGACCGAGTTCATCGAAACTCGGCTCGAGTCCTCCATTGTCGAGAGCTTCGAGCTCTATGACGAAGATGAACCTGGCCCGAGTTGATGATAATTCGGTTCGAGCTGTTCCACGATGAAATCGCATCGGCCGTGACTTTCATCCGACAAGATTATCAAACCTGGCCCGAGTGTAACCCAAACTTGGCCCGAGTTCTGGTATAGTTAGAAATAATTGAAAGATCTACAATTTCAAACTCAATATGACTCCTTGAATGCACATAAGTGTTTGTCTAGCTTTTTCTCAAAAGTCTTGGGCCTCCTTGAAATATTTTGGATCTCTTATAGCTTTCAATCTTCTTTATAACCATTGACATTTAAAATTAGCCATTTTTCAGCATTGGAGCAGAAATCCATTTCTTCTAGCGGACGTCGTTCTGAACTAGTGTTGTACTTATTTTTTTCTAAAGCACGCGCCATCTTTTCATAGAGATTTTCTGCAACTCCTATTATATACTTGCATTCTTTTGTACATATTTTTTTTTGCACAGTTATTCGAATAAAATGATTTTTGTATTCTATGAAAAGCTAATGAAATTATATACAAATTGATTTCATCTTTTATTCAAAATTCAATGATATCGTGGTTGAATATTATTGTAACGCTTCGAAATTTCATCCTCCTGCCACGTGGCATTTGGGCTTATTTGGATCGACGTTACCTACTATTTCATCTCGATCCATTGGGCTTTCACGGATCCATAAAAAAATAACAAAATAAACTAACAATTAACTTTCATTAACCAATCATATAAGAGTGCGGAAGCTAACATATCTATTGTTCCAAGTGATCCTCCTCATTCTGTTATATCATAGTAGCAACTAAAAAAAATAACATAAACTAAACATGCATCACCACGAACACTTGTAACTGCACACGCCTCTATCCTTGTCGGTTCAGTTATCTATTGGGATTCAAACAAAGGGAAATCAGATTTTCATGAGTATAAAATATTCAGTACATAAGATAATACAAATGGATAAGAAGACTTAATAAAAATAGGTAAGCTTTTAGTATGAGAAAATCATGCTATCAATTAGGTTCGGTTCTTTTTATTCCTTTCGGTACTTTTCTCTTTTTGATTCTGTTCTTTCTATTTCTTTCGATTCTTTCTTCTTTTAGATTTTGTTCTCTTTTATTCTTTCTCTTTTCTGTGCTATTCTTTTTCATTTTTTTAAATCTCCTTTTCTATTCTTTCAATTCTATTGTTTTCTATTTTTTCACTACATCTTTTACTTTAAACAATTTATAGGACATCTATATGCATTGTCCTAATGTAAACTTGATTTATTTTATTATGGACATTCATGGAACTTCATGCATGGTCAAGAACCAAAAGTAGGATAATGACGGGCTCAATAAAGAGGTGTGGGACTTTTATTTACCCACGATAACTATTATTGTAGTGGGGCTATTAATACCCACCTTTACTTTTTCTATACAATTCGATTCGGTGACAATCCATGCCAAGAAGCCCCATCTTACATTTTTTTATCTGTTGACCTAATTAACATCCTTACTATTCTCTATAAGCACGTAGGTTCAGAGACCCTTTGTCTCGGCCATTGTAGCACGTGTGTCACCTAATATCCTATCTACATGGATATCGACTATAGTGAGATTGACACAGATTACTAGTAACCAATGGTTCTTTTTTTTTTGCCAGAAAAATATTGGTGTTAAGAAAAAAGCTCTTGCGGGAAGGATAGCTAGAGATTCTGAGTTAGCTCACCCTCGCGGGATCGCGACCCTTTGTCCCGGCCATTGTAGCACGTGTGTCGCCCAGGGCATAAGGGGCATGATGACAAAAGGAATTCAAGTGCAAATAGCAGGTCGTATCGACGGAAAAGAAATTGCACGTGTCGAATGGATAAGAGAAGGTAGGGTTCCCCTACAAACAATTCGCGCTAAAAAATCTCAACATTCAATGTGTATTCCTGAACAATCTCATTTTTCAATTATTTAACCATTTCATTTTACCAAGTTCAACGTTAGCCAGATTAGTCAACATTTATATGTTTCGATGCAACAACAAGATGTTATTTGTAACAAGTAGTTTTGTTGGTTGGTTAATTGGTCACATTTTCTTCATGAAATGGGTTGGATTGGTATTATTATGTTATCAGTGTATGGACAGCTATCTCTCGAGCACAGGTTTAGGTTCGACCTCAATGGGAAAATGGAGCCTGTGTTTCGACAAGTTTAAGTTGATTTTATGATTCTTTGATCCCTGATTTATGAGCTTATTCCATATTTAGGTCATGATGATGATTACGCCATTTATGCTCCTGATTTACTCTCCATGATCCTATCTTGTAGTCTTGATTTAAGTTCTAATAAAGATATAATTAAAAGTTGAAAGATAAAAGATGAAAAATATTAAATGGAGAGCTCTTATTATGATGGATTAGAGATGGTCAGGTATGAGTTGATTTCGGTCAGTTATGAGTTGACTTTATCAGTAATGATGATGATGGCGAGTAGAGGCAGACCTCCGCATGGGTTGAAATATACCCCATGGTAAGTCAAAGATGAATAATAAAATGATGAAGAAGATGAAAAACAATGAATCTTCCTTATGATGATTGGCTTTTTCCACTTTTATGATGATTTTATTATGATCTTCTTGATCTCTTATTCATATGTCACATTACATGATTTCCTTAATCTTATGATGATCATGTCTACTTTCCTCTTATATGATGATGATATCTTTCTGATTCATGTTTAATATCATGATCTTATGATTGTCTTTACTTTACTTTCATATTGAGTTGCAAAACTCATAGGAATGTTTCTTCCCTACATTTTCTTAAATGCATGATCAGGTCAGAATGATGAAGGTGGTCAGTGGTGACCGATCGAGATCATAGGTGGTTGCACATAAGTGTCTTGAGTCTCTTAGATTCATGTTATAGATTTATCTTTCCATGTCATTAGATTGATGTATTAACTCCTTTGGAATCATATAATGTTATCTATTAGTCTTCTGCATATTACGATGTTATAATCTTTTTAGTATTATTTAATGATGATTAGTCTTCCATTTTAATTTGATGTGAGTTGACCAGTTAAAATCTTCTTTTGGGGCAATATGATTTATATGTAAGGATGACCATAGCGACCCTCGAAGCGTATTCTGCCATGCGGTGTGGTATAATTTGGGATGTTACAATTAGGTATCAGAGCCTAAAATCAGGGCATTCTTATGTCCTATTATATTATGTCATGATCCATGTGCAAGTGCCAAGCAGTCACCGCGTCACCTAAAGTTAAGTAAGTTTTATTTCATTTTCATCAGATGTATGTTTTCCTAAAATGCTATGATGTATGATGATGTCTCCACGACGTGCTCCTACTGGTTGAGGTTGGGGTCAAAGTCGACCCCGAAGTAGAGGTAGGATTGCGAATTTGCAACAACATGGAATAGATCGGGATGAGATCCAAATTAGTCAGGCTCGTGACGTAGAGCCGACAATTCAATCTCCACTGGTGCATCCCACATCGGCATGGACACCATCAGTTCAGCCTTACTGGCATTTACACTAGTTTAGCCTTCTTTAATGTAGCCTCTGCCTGCATAGTCCCTGTCGTGCCGTCGGTGCCTTCTAAACACATTATCCAGGCATTTTTGAAGTTGTACCCTCCAAAGTACGATGGCATGGGTGAATTTGACAAAGTTGAGAGATGGTTGAGGACTATAAAGGAAAAGCTACGACAAATGAATTGTTGTGAAGATAATAAGGACTTATTTTTCACAAGCTGCTTAACTGATGATGCATTAGACTGATGGAGGACAATCGTTGACACCAAGTATGAATGCCAGTTGTCATCCCTTGGGAACAGTTCAATGAGAATTTTGAGGCAAGGTAGTTCCCAGAGTGGCAATGTGCTTAGAAGCAGAGAGAATTCTTGCAGTTGGGTCAAGACCAGATGGTCGTGGCTCTGTATCATGTTCAGTTCATTCATTTTGGGAGGTATAACACTCTCAAGATGAGTGACAGACAAAAGATAGATCATTTTTGCTAAGGTCTGAATCCAACCATCAGAGCAAACACTTTAGCAAACCAATGTGCAAATATGAATTTGGCGGTCGAGCTGACAACCACGATGGAAAGAAATTTTGCAAGACAATAGAAGGAATCACGGGATGTGAAAGGAAAGACCCCCATGCATCCCCTATGCAGAACCAACCTCGATGGAATGATAGGCATTAGAATCGAGGGGGATTCGATCATTGTAACCAACTTCGAGATAATAGAGCGAGACCATATGAGCCTCGAGATGCTAATTGCTAGCAGCAACCCTAGCGTCACCCCCAACAACCTCAATAGCAAGCACAAGACATTGGTGCCTGCCCACATTGTAGGAGATTCCACATCGAAAAATGTAGGATGAAGACTGGAGTCTACCTACATTAGGGCCAACATGGGCACTTCATTCAGGACTGTCCTACCAAGAATAAGGATGACCAAGCTCCAGCTTAATGTGGTGCCAGAGGTGGAAAAAATCTACAAGGAAGAGTCTTCCACTTAGAAAAGATGCAATGTCGATAAACGCCGAGGTCATCAGAGGTACACTATCTATAGCTAGTCTTTCTACTACTGTTTTACTTGATTCGAGATGTCGCACTCCTTCATATCTAAAGATTATGCTACTATTTTGAGTTTACAACTGTGTGACATAAGTCGCCTTATGGAGGTAATCACTCTTATGGGAATGTTCTACGCCACGAAGTACCTCCCTGAGGTACTAGTGATGATGGAAGGCAAGAACTTTTCAGCAAATTTGATAATAATTCTTATGATGGACTACGATGTGATTTTTGATATGGATTGACTATCATACCATGATATAATCGTTCTATGTAAGCAAAAAGGTAATCATCAACACCTAAGTTGGGCGTAAAGCTACCATCCAAGGTACTACTGGATTGCCACCATGATGAGAGATTAATTTTCGCATCGATCTCCTTTCAAGCACCGCCTCAATCTCAAAAGCCCCTTACAAGATGGCACTAGATGAAATGCATCAAGTGAAGAAGCAAATTTAGTAAGTTTTAGACAAGGGGTTTATTAGGTTGAGTGTATCTCCTTGAGGTGCTCTAGTGTTTTTTGTCAAGAAGGACGACGGCTTTCTAAGACTGTGTATTGACTACCGAGTGTTGAATAAGGTAACATTCAAGAACAAGTACCTTTACCATGGATCGATGACCTTTTCGATCAATTATCTAATGGCGTGGTATTCTTCAAGATCGATTTACGAAGTGGGTATCACCAGCTTAGAGTTGTCGAACAAAATGTACAAAAGACGACTTTTCGATCAAGGTACGATCACTATGAATTCTTAGTGATACCTTTTGGACTGAAGAGCGCCCCTGCAACTTTTATGGATCTCATGAATCGAGTATTCAGATCGTATTTGAATCAGTTTGTCATTATCTTCGTAGATGACATTCTAATTTATTTAGAAAGCCCGGAACGGCACCAGGAATAATTGAATATTGTTTTGGAGAAATTAAGACAACACAAGTTATATGGCAAGCTGTCAAAGTGCAAGTTTTGGCTTGAACAAATTATATTTATTAGACACATAATCTCAAAGAAGGACATTTTTGTGAATCCATCTAAAGTAGAAGCGGTAGCCAACTGGCCAAGGCCATTGCATGCAATAGAGATCCGCAATTTCCTCGAATTGGCAGGTTATTACCTTAGATTCATCAAAAATTTTTCGAAGATTACATCTCCCTTGACGAATCTAACAAAGAAGGATGTGAAGTACATATGGACACAGAAGTGTGAAAACAGTTTTCAAGAGCTGAAGGCTAGGTTGACTACTGTTCCCATACTTACCATTTCGAAAGTTACTGACGGGTATGTGGTGTACAGTGTTGCTTGTGGTACAAGATTGGAATGTGTGCTAGCGGTAGTATTTGCATTGAAGATTTGGATACACTACCTTCATGGAGTGGAGTTTGATGTGTTTACGATCATAAGAGCCTCAAGTATGTCTTCTCTCGGTGGGACCTCAATATGCATCAACGAAAGTGAATGGAATTCTTGAAGGACTACGAGTTTATCATCAATTATCATTTTGGTAAGACGAACTCAGTTATAGACGCATTCAACCGCAAGTGGAAGAGCTCACTAGCTTCACGAAGCCACAAGTGTATGAAATGATGAAGGAGTTGAGCTTATGAAACCCAAGACATGAAAGGAATGGAGAAGTAGTAATGATGCATTAGATACAGCTAAATCTAGTGGATAGAATTATTAAGGCACATGCTCAAAATCCTGAATACACAAAGATGTTGGGAAAATGCCAGAAGGAAGAAAATTATTTCAAGCTCTCAACAGATGGTGGGATCAGATACAGAGATCATTTGTGGGTCCCAAGTGATGAAGCTCTCAAAAGAAAAGTGATCGATGAATGTCATAAGTCTGAATTTGCGATCTATCCGGGCAACACCAAAATGTACAAAGATGTACAAAGAAGCTTCTGGTGGAATGATATGAAGTGAGAGATTGCATAATATATTTCAAAATGTCTAGTCTGCCGATAGGTCAAAGTATAACATCAAAAGCCTTATGAAAAGATTACATCTCTTGCTATTCCATAGCAGAAATGGGAGAACATCTCCATGGACTTTATATCTTGCTTAACCTACATTCAGAATGGACAGGATGTTATATGGATAATAATTAATCGGCTGACGAAGTCTGCACACTTCTTACCGATCAGATTTAAACAATCAGTGTAGAGCCTTATGGATCTGTATGTTCACGAGATCATCAGACTTCATGAAATTCTCAGTATCAAATAGGAATCAAAGATTCACAGCCAAATTCTGGAGGAGTCTACAACACACTTTTGAAACAAAGTTGGATTATAGTACGACATTTCATCTACAAATGGATGGTCAGACTGAGAGGATCATTCAGACAATTGAAGATATGTTAAGAGCTTACACCCTTGACTGACAGGGTAATTGGGATGATCACTTACCACTTATCGAATTTGCTTATAATAATAACTATCATTCCAGCATTGTCATGGCTCCCTTCACAGTCCTGTATGGAGACCCTGTCATTCACCTACATGCTAGAATGAGGTAGGTTAAAAGAAATTTTTGGATGCTAAAGAGTTGAAGCAAACAGAAGAATATTCAATAAGGGTCGAATTAATATAATAGAGGATGAAGGCAGTTTAAGCACGTAAAAAATTCTATGCTAATAAAGGATGATGTGAGCAAAACTTCAAGATAGGTGATCAAGTGTTTATGAAGGTTTCCACAACCAAAGGAGTAATGAAGTTCAGTAAAAGAGGAAAGCTCAACCGAAGATATGTTAGTTCTTTTGAGATACTTGAGCTAGTTGAAGAAGGTACTTGCAAACTAACATTACCTACATCCTATGGGCGAGTTCATAATGTTTTTCACGTTTCAATGCTCTGAAAGTATAAGCATGATGATGTGAACGTCATAAGGTATGAAGAATCCAATCTAAAAAATAATTTGACTTATGAGGAGCGACCAATCCAGATTTTGGAGACCTAAGTCCAGCATCACAATAATAAGGATGTACCACTGTTTAAAGTGGTTTGGAGCCACCATCAAGGTGACGAAACAACCTGGAAACTCGAGTACGAGATGCGAAAAAAATTCCTCACACTATTTGTTAAGTCCTAACTTCTGACTAAATTTGACAATGAATTTTATTTTAAGGGGTTTATAATGTAACACCAATGCGTAAGAAAAAGGAAAATGGGCCAAAATCTCTGCAAGTTGGCCCTAGCTTTGTCCCTTAGGATTTGTATGTCCTTTCGTTATCTTCTCACGCTGAGTTGCTGCCACATGATAGGAGAGGAACAAGAGGGCGTGGACAACTCACTTGGATAGAGTGAACAATCGAGAGAAGAGGAAGAGGAGGAAGAAGAAGAAGATTAACGTGACAGTTTCTTGGACAAAAACTTGCAAGGTATGGAACTATGGTAGATTCAACATAGAATTTTGATTTTAAGCTTGAAACATGCTCTAGTTAATCCATAGTCATAGTACAATGATTTATGATGATGCTTGATGCCGGTAATCGCCAAAAAGATGATAAAAAAGTCCCTATTTTCTTCACACGTGATTTTGCGTAAGGGAACCTGGCCCGAGTTCACTGTAACTCGGCTCGAGCAGGTCCACACCCGAACTGAGTTCGCCGAAACTCGGCTCGAGTCCACCATTGTCGAGAGCTTCAAGCTCTATGACGAAGATGAACTCGACCCGGGTTGATGATAACACGGTCCGGGTTGTTCCATGATGAAATTGTGCCATCCATGACTTTCGCCCGACAAGATGATCGAACTCGGCCCGGGGCTGTAACCCAAAAACTCGTTCGGGTTTCGACATAGTTATTTTCTAGAGAACACGATACGAATTCGGCTCGGGTTCCTACCATACTCGGCTCAGGTTTCGACAAGTTTAAGTTGATTTTATGATTCTTTGATCCTTGATTTACGTGCTTATTTCAGATCATGATGTTGATTATGTCATTTATGCTCCTGATTTACTTTCCATGACCCTATCTTATAGCTTTGATTTAAGTTATAATAAATATTTAATTAAAAGTTGCAAAATAAAAGACAAAAAATATTAAATAAAGAGCTCTTATTATGATGGATTGACGACGGTCAGGTATGAGCTTATTTCGGTCAATTATGATTAGTTATGGGCTAATTTTATCAGTTATGATGATGACGATGACGGATTGAGATAGGTCTATCCGTGGGTTGAAATATACTTCATGATAAGTCAACGATGGATAATAAGATGATGAAGAAGATGAAAGCATATGAACAATGAATCTTCTTATGATGATTGACTTTTGCCATTTTTATGATGATTTTATTATGATCTTCTTGATCTCTTATTCATATGCCACATTACATGATTTTCTTACTCTTCTGATGATCATGTCTACTTTCTTCTTATATGATGCTGATATCTTTATACTTCTTGTCTAGTAGATCACAATTGTTTTTACTTTATATACATATTGAGTTGCAAAACTCATAATGAGATTTTCTCTCCTGCATCATCTTAAATGTAGGACCAGATCAGAATAATGAAAATGGCCAATGATGACCAATCAAGCTCGTAGGTGGTTGTATATGAGTGTCTTGA
Organism: Pontederia crassipes; assembly: GCA_030549335.1. Taxonomy (NCBI): domain Eukaryota; kingdom Viridiplantae; phylum Streptophyta; class Magnoliopsida; order Commelinales; family Pontederiaceae; genus Pontederia; species Pontederia crassipes. Next base: position 27,897,414 of record CM060196.1, read on the forward strand.
ATCCCTTAGGTTCATGTTATAAATTTATCTTTTCATGTCATTATATTGATGTATTAATTTCTTTGGACTCATATGATGTTATCTATTAGTCTTTTGCATATTATGATGTTATATGCTTTTTAGTATTATTTAATGATGATTAGTTTTCCACTTTAAATTGATGTGAGTTGACTAGTCAAAATATTCTTTTGGGCCAATATGATATACAAGTAAGAATGATCGTTGCGACCCTCGAAGTGTATTATGTCACGTGACAGAGTGCGATTTGAGGGCATTACACGTGGGACATGGAATATAGCATCTCCAAGACCTAATTAATTTAAATGATGATAGTGACTTGATTAATTAATTAAATTAAAATCAAACATGCCATAAGGTAAAAAATAAATCCAAAGAAAATAAAATAGTTCAAAATATCTTATGATAGAGAAATAAAGATAAACTATTACATGAAAAATTATTTTCAAAATGTTATAAAGTAGTGCGAAGAAAAAAGTATAATGATACCAAGAAGAATATAAGTACTATAAAAAATAAAAGCATCATACTTTTATATTCTCACCTATGATGATTGAATGATTATTTATGTATCCTTATATCATATATGATATGCCCTTTTATGACATGTAGAATTTCATTTTAAGGTTCCTTTTATTTATGCATTAAGTTATGTTTATATAATTATGCATATAAGTATGTCACGTAAATCATGTTATAAGATACATGTGTGATTTTTTTTCATAGATTTTAATTGAAAAATCCTGCAATTTGAATTCTTAAGTCAAATAAATATCATTGCTATGATGAAATTTGATGAGATTAATATCCTTTTATTTTCTACTCGAAGATATTATGTTATTTTCTAGCATTATTTTTAATTAATTTTTAAAAGTCATTATGCCATCCAAAATTATCTATATTTATATCTATATAAAAGCAGAGGTAGAAAGTGACACGTGTCGAGCTCTCATAAATTGATAATATTATAATTATATAATCCTAGATATTCAAGAGAGTTATTAGAAAATATATGATTTTGATTATTTATATTTTATATTTTATATTTGTGATTATAAATAGAGGGCTTTCAAAATATTATAATTATATAATTCTGAATATTCAAGAGTTAGTTATTAGAAAATATATGATTTTACTTATTTATACTTTTAAAATTTATATTTGTGACTATAAATAAACGGCTTTCAATTTCATTTGCATTCGTGAGGATCTATAAATTTAAAACAGTCCGTGATAAAAAAATATTTATATATAATTTTTCTCCGTCTAATAAAAATATTAAATGTTATAATAAAAAATACTCATATTTAATTTCTCTCATGTAACAAAAATATTAAATATTATATGAGGCTTTTATTTTACATTTTCATACTCAATGTTCTCTTTGGCTGTGTTTGGTTAAGAGAACAAATGTTTCGAAAAGTTCACAAAACATAATGATGAGACGGCTCTATTCAGGCTTCATGTTTGGCTGGATGTGTGAAGGACATGAACTTGGATTCTTGACATGACTAGCATCAAGTCGGACAACGATGAGAATTTTCGAAGTTCCAACATCGAGTCAAAACTTTTAGGCAAGGATTTTCTGGAACAAAGTGCGTTGACCAGAACTTTTAGGCAGGGATTTTCTGGAACAAAGTGCGTTGACCAGAACTTTTGTTCAAGTGGACCCCATCGTTGATGTCGTGTGCGTTTGGCTGAACATGCTGAAGTTCTGCCTTTTGTTCGCCTACCAAACACTGCCTTTGATGACAAAGAATATGTGCGGATTCACAAATATAAGTCTGTGAGTAATAAAAAATACTTATGTATAATTTCTCTTCATCTAATAAAAAACATTAAATGTTATAACTTGTGTATGCAAGGAAAAACTCAAAAATAATGCCATAATCACAAATTCAAGTCAAAGACATGCATTTCATACTTAAATAATAATATTCATTGATGATTAATATAGGTGTCATCAAATTTTTAAATATATTATTATGATACTATGCGTCTTATATATGGGTGTATTTATGTGTGTATGTAGGTATGTAAACTACTATAAATGAAAAAAAAAATGTAACCAGTAATATAATAACGTATAACATATGGAATAAATGATATATTTTTCTAATATTTTAATCACATATTGTTTATAGTTATTTTTTAGTGTTATCGAGTTGTTATTTTTTCAAGATATAGAATATTTATGCATATTAATAATTTTAGAAAATTAAATTAAATAATTATTTATTATTATTGAATTGTTAGTTATAAATCGATATAAGATACGTAATCACCTATAGCAAAAGTTAATTTTATAATTATGGATACTAAAAAATTAATTATTATTTAAAAATATTATTTATGATACTTAACAATAAGTAAATTATACAGATTATTTATATATCATAACAGTATTATATTGTAAATAAAATATAGTATAAATGGTTTGTAATTTAATTATTATTTCTTTATACTCTCTACATTAGCTATAAATATTGCGATGTAGAGGATGCAATGGTGCATATTGCAAAAAGCATGTTCTACATTCTCTTCAAAATAATAAGAATGTGTGCACGTTGTCTCTCAATAATAAAAATATTTTATATAAATTGTATATACATATTATGTATTCTACACCATGTTATGTACAAATAGAGGGATTTTTAATTTTTATTTGCATACTCGACCGCCTCTTTAAAGGCAAATGGTACGTGCAGGCATATGAATATAGTATGTGCGTGATAAAAAATATTTTACTATAATATCATCATGATATTCAAAAGTTCATTATGAAATATATATATATATATATATATATATATATATATATGTATATGTATTGGTTTATTCATATTTTTAAATTCAATATTTGTAGTTATGAATAAAGGACACTTCCAAAATAGTAGTATATTTTGACATCCTTTCTGATATAAAAGAGCATGTGCAGATCTCTAAGTGTAAGTCTCAATCTGCTAATAAAATACTGTATGTAGGTAAAGATGTCTAAGTAAAAAACTTACATCTTGGATCTCATAATAATAGTTATATATTTTATTAATAATAAATCATCAATATTTAATTATTTAATTATTATAATAATCATAATAAATTAATATTCATAAAATTATTACTATGATAAACTTAATAATATCAATGAGTATCACATCATTTAATGCTAAAACCTTTTTTGTTGGTTATTGAAGTTGACACATGTATATCCTTATTTATACATCTATATAAAAGAAAAGATAGAAGATGCTACGTATTATTATCTCATTAAGTTATGCATCATTAAAATTATTTTTTAAATGATAGTGTATAAAGTATGTTAGTTCTATTAAATAATAATAAATAAAATAATTTATATTCATAGTTAATATATATTATGATGATATGGATTAATATTGAGTAAATATCTATGTTCTCTATATAATATAGTTTATAATTTCAATATTGAATTTACTTTATAGTAAAAAAAATAAAATATTTATAAATATATATATAGTTATATATTTATATTCACACATATCTATGTATAATCTATTATATATTGAGATAGAAGTTGCCAAGCGAAAAACTCTTATGATATCATATATGAAATAAAATTATATTAAATAATTATAAATATTTTTTAAAACTATTATGAATGAGAATTGATTGTGTACAATAAAATTAATATTTTTTTGTATATATCTATCAAATATGATTTTAGTCCCACATTCAAAGGTTTCCAAATATAAATGAAATGAGATAAAATGAAAATGGAAGCATATTCAACTATCTAATTTAATCCCACATTTGAAGTTTATAATATGAAATAGATAAGAAGGACTATAAATAGGAACAATTCTCAAACTTTATATCTATCTTTCTGTATTAAGTCAATCAATATAAATAAATTTTAAGACTTAAAGACAAAAGCATGTGACGCATAATCAACTAAAAAAATTGTAAATAAATTCTAATGCTAAGTTATGTAGAAATTAAATATAACAATTATATTTCATATCTATATTGTATTACAAAGAATAAAATATATTCCTATCGTTCCATTGAGAGCAACTCAAATGACGAATAAAAAAAGATAAATTTATGGATTAATAATAATCCACATTATATTTGAGAGGGGAAGGGATAAATGCTACTTGTCACACACAAAATAATCTTTTCAAAATTACTTTTAAATAATATATTGTGTATATATATAATGACAACATGAATAAACTAAATATTAATTTATATAAATCTATCATATATTCTTTTAGTTCCTCATGTAAATATTATCAAACACTAAAAGTAAAATGTTATACAAAGGATTATTTCCGTAAATTACCCTTAAACTATCACGATTTTCTACATATAACCCTAAACTATGAACTTTTTTTTATCCTAAAATTATCATGATTTTTTCAATTTGATCCTTCCGTGAACCTTTTTGTTATCTTCGATTTTTTTCCATTTATGAAAAATCAAAAGTATCCCTCCCTTCAACTTTATGTTTTCGTTTCGATCGCTGAACTTCGATGAGTATTTTTCACTTTTCATAAATGGGAAAAATCGAAGATAACCAAAAAATTGGCAGAAGTCAATGGAAGGATCATATTGAAAAATTCAGATATTTTAGGGATCCAAAAAAATAAGTTTGTAATTTGAGGTTATATGTGAAAAATCGTAATAGTTTAGGGATGATTTATGAAAATAATCCTAAAAAAAGTATAATCAAGATGAGAATTTGCATGGAGTTAACTTGTGATCAGCTTAAAAAATTGCCACCCATATTCAAATAATAAAATTAAATATGTATATATTACTTACATTTCTTTTTAAACTAAATGTTATCAACACCAAATATACACTTTTAGTTATATTAAATAAAATATTTAACTTCAATCATTATTTATATTTAATACATACATAGCATGCATATATACACAGACCTTATAGAGAGTTAAAAGTTTGATGTAACCTTATCATGAAGTCATGCAATATGATCTAGATAATTGATTTTTTAAAGTTAGATCATGTACGATAAAAATAATATTAATTAATTTTAAAGTATGAAAATATAATTGTTTTATATAGATTATTGGTAGAAAGTTATAACTATTAAGTATATATTTTATAAGAAATTATTATAAAAATATACTTAATTAAGAAGTGAATGCATTGTGGTGGACATTTTTAAAGAAAATATACAATAAAATATAATTAACTATGAATTATAAAAAATATATAAGTAATAGAAGAATTTATATATCATTATCATCTTTGTCATTTCATCATCAATCTCTTCATATATATATATATATATATATTTATTTATTTATATATATATATAGGATATAATGCCCCTGCGTCGCGGGTTAGTTACGCATGGATGTGGATCGATCGCACACCGTCCATTTGAGGATTGACGATGCTATATTGTGCGCGCGCTGTGCTTCAATCTTCGACGTCCATCTTTTGCGCGACGGCTCCGATTCAACTTGGACGAATTCTTTGAATCCCTACCGCCGCTGCAGTCACCGATCTATGTCGCTTCTTCTTCAGTCTCCTTCACTTCTTCGATTACCTGCTGCTCTTCGGCGAAGATCGCGAGTCCAATGAAGGTCGCCTACTATGGACTCTTCGACAAAGGTCGTCTGCCTGGTCGCCTAGAGGTGCTTTCCTGAGTCGCTCATCTCTTTCTTGTTACTAATCCGGTCTGTGAGTATTTTTTTTTCCTTTTATAATTGGGATTTGCAAGTCAGATTTGTTCTATGAGATTTTTTCCTTTTTGTTCCTCAACTGATCTATTTTAAATTGTTTGTATTTGTTTCCTTTATAGCAGGGATCTGCAAGTCCATTTTGCAATCTCTTTTTTGTTTTCATTCGAACTACTTTTTTCGCATTAAAACCAATGTGCTCTGCAAGTCCATATTTGAGTTTTTAATCTATTTTTATCCTCATGAATTCATTTTAATTTCTTTGTCCACTTAGGTGGAATGTCGAATCTCGTTTATGTGTTTCCACCAAAGTGCTTATGTGGGGAAGAAGACATGATGCGGACTTCATGGACCGAAAGTAATCCGGGGAGAAGATTTTATAGATGTCGCTTTTATGGGGTATAGCCGAATGAATACCTCAAGTCCTCAATTTGTCTAATTGAACTATTTGCATTGTTTTACAGAGAATGTTAATATGCAATTTTTCTTGTAAGGTCCCTAGTGCATGCCGATTTTTTCATTGGATTGATCCACCAATTGAAGATTCAAGTGTTCACATTATGATCTTTTTGCCCTTGTTTAAAACAAACAAGTAGTCTACTAATGGGCATCTTTGTTTTTCTAGATTTAGAACAATGATATTTTCGAATGGAAAAACCAACCGATCTTGCATATGCATTGTAGAACATATAAACATCATTTTCTGTGTCGAACTTCATGCCAATGTTTGGTTTACTAATTTCAATATCGTTAACATTGGTTTCTTCTCGAATTTGATCACTGTGAGATGATAAGCAACAATTATGGCATAAAAATGAGAAAGCCTGAGAATGATAAAAAAGAATGCTCACACTTCTTGTGTGACTTCAATTTCTTCATCTTTTGAATTAGAAGAATATGCACACATTGCATTAATATCAAATGAAGACATTCCAACCTGTAATGAAATAATAATCTTTAAAGATCAGAGGATTACTAGAGGAAATAATAATATGTTAAATTATTGGTATATCATGATTTTTTAAGCTGACATTATAACCTTAGCCGTGAAAAAGTTATGCACAATGAGCCAATCAAACTCAGAAACAAAACACGATCAAACTCAGAAGCAAAACACAATAAAACTCAGAAGCATAAGCTTGCGCCAACATCCAGGGGGACATTTGAGCTTCTCGGAAAGGATTTGTTGATGGCAACTAAATAATAGCAAAAAAATCACCAACTATGAGGTCCTTGATGCACATTACATTGATGTAGAATGGCTTCTCAGAAAGGATTTGTTTGTGCCGCCCTTTAGCTATACTCGAAGGAAAGAAACATTTGAGCTTAATCGAGATACCTACCTTGGGCGATAATGAGCCGACCTTCGCCCTCTACTACCTCTCTGCCTTCTTCGAACAATGTCTCTCCACCTTTGCCCTCTATGACCTCTCTTCCTTCTTCGCCCTCTATGACCTCGCCTGACAAGAGCTCCAACTCGTCCATTCGTTGACTGCAACGGCTCTAGGGATTGGATTCAAAGAATTCGTCCAAGTCGAATCGGTGCCGTCGCGCAAAAGATGGACGTCGAAGATTGAAGCACAGCGCGCGCACAATATGGCATTGTCGATCCTCAAATGGACGGTGCACGATCGATCCGCATCCATGCGTAACTCATCCGCGACGCAGGGGCATTATATCCATATATATATAATGCATATATAATTAAATGGAAAGGTATAAGTTGACCTATGGCACTATTTCATTAAGCCACATATAAGGCTTAAAATATTTAAATAATGTTTACAATCTATGATATATAATAATTTAATTTATTTATGTTATACATATTTACATACATATAACATGTCAAATATGACATTTCTACATTGTCACATAGAAAATGAAATAGATAAAATAAAAAAAAGCAAAATAAATAGACATTGTTAAAAATATTAATAACATTTACTTAATTCTAAGATATGATATTTTTTTAAAAAAAATATAGACATCAATTTCTATTTATATCTATATTATATCTAAATTAGAAAGATATATAATTGAAATGAGAAGTCGCGGTGTTTCTATATTGTCATATGTAAGTTAAGATAAATAAAATAAAAAATTAAGTAATATATGTTAACAAAGCAACAAAATTAAGGAGGCAAAGATAGAGTAAAAAATAATTAAAAAAGAAAGAGAATGTAATAAATTTTAAAAAATAATTCCAAATAAATTTAATTAATTATAACATATCTACCTATGTAAGTTTCTAAGGCGAGAAAATGATTAGAGAATATATAAAATTGATATAAAAATAATTTTTTTTATTTTACAATCAAATATTGTGTTTAATTTTGTGTCATCTACACATTGCGCGGGTCATCATACTAGTATATATAAAAGCAGAGGTAAAAGTACAAAAGCCGATAACGTGACAAGTGGCAAAGTATTACAACAGCACGTGTCAAATAATAATAATTAACATAATTAACAAGCCCAAATCTAAAAGATAAAATTAATCTTATTTTTAGAATTAAAAAATAAGATAAAATAATAATTCAGTTTAAATCTAAAAGATAAAACTAATCCTAGAAAGTTTGTTGCATAAGGTAACAATATATAAAACTCAATATCAATAATATACAATACATGAAAAGTCAGATAAATAATATTATTTTAAAATTTAATCTTCAATTATTTGAGTATGATTAAAAGTTTGTCACAATCCTAATCCTAATTTGTATGCAAGTAATTCATACGTTAGTTTCATCCTTTAAAATTTAAACTAATCATTCTAATTATTCAAATCCAGATAAGATTTCCATCATAATATATTTACATATTTGTTTAAAAATAAATATTAAGAATAAAAATTAGTTATCTATATTAAAATCTATATATATATTATTATTATTATTATTATTATTATTATTATTATTATTATTATAATATAAGGAGAGATAAAAACATAAAGTGGCATCATAGAATGATGATGTGTCAAATTTTCATATAAGATAATATATACAAAAATTTATTTTCACAAAATAAAAACTTATCTTATAATGTTAGTTATATAAGGTAATAAAAATAAAATTCATCTTATAACTTTGTTATATAAGGTAATAAAAATGAAATAGGATTCATTTATAAGCATATTTATAGAACCAGATTTTTTTAGTATGATTAAAATAAATAATATTTTCTTTTTAACAGATAATGTATAAGTAAAAATAATTTATTTTAAATATATTTTTTCCGTAACAAAAATTAATTTAATTTAAAATGAATAATATTTTAAAAAATAAATCAATAATATATCTAGGAGGTCGAAAGTGTCACGTGTCAGGCTCTCATAAATTTAATATATAAAATAATAATATTTTCATGATATAATCATCGATACTTAAAAGTTAGTTATTAAAAATATACAATGATATTACTTATAATTTAAAATTCTATATTTGTAACTATAAATAGAGGGACTTTTAATGTTCATTTACAAATATAGGTCTGTGCGTGATAAAAAAATTTAATTATATATAATTTCTTTTTCATCCAAAAAAATAATATAGAAAAAATTACTTATATATAATTTATTTATGTCTAAGAAAAAATGTTAAATGGCATGAGAGGCTTTCGGTTTTCATTTGCATACTCGACATCCTCTTTGAAGGTAAAGAGTATGTGCACACCAAAATATTATGTCATGATATAAAGTTGAAGTTAACAATATGCATTTCATAGTCTAATGAATATAAACACAAGTTAAAGGCATTATTCAACTACTATAAATTAAGCATTTTTTTATAACAAATAATATATTAAATAAATTATATACTTTTTGTGTTATTTATAATCATATATTATTTTCACTAAAAAATATTTAGTTGTGTATAATTATTTTTTGTTGTAATTATTTTATTATTGTGTTAAGGGGATATAAAGTTTACATATATCAAATATTTTATATTGAATAGTTTGTTATAAACCGATATTGGATATGTAATGACATAATAATAAAATAGTCAACAAACTTAATCATTTCATTATTACTATTAATAGTTATTTTATTATTATATGTATATAAAAAATATTGTGTTAATAATATTCATAAACATATATTATTTCTACTAATAAGTTTTAGTTGTATATAATTATTTTTTATTGTTATAATATTGTTATTCTATGAAGGAGATAGAATACTTATTTATATCAATCATTTAACAATTATGATTCTTAAGCATTTTAGTATTAATAGTTTGTTATAGACCCATATAAGATATGTAACGAACTAATAATAAAATAATAAATCAAACTTAATCATTATGTTATTATTAATAGTTTGTTAATTTATTATATGTATCTTTATATGTCATAGTTCGCTATAAAATTGATATCGAATACGTAATACATAATAACAAAATAGTCAATCGAACTTAATAATTTTGTTATTATTATTACAAATTTGTTAATTTGTTATGATAAGTATATCTATATGTTTGTTTACATATACATTTTGTGTGTTAATAATATTTATTATTTATATTAATAAGTTTTAGTTATATATAGTTTTTTTTGTTATCAAGTTGTTATTCTATCAAGAAGACTTACATATATCAATCATTTAATAACTCTGTTTTGTATTCATTTTATTTTTACTGAATAGTTTGTTATAAATCGATATAAGATATACAATCAATTAAAAACAAAATATTGAACCAAACTTTATCATTTTGTAATTATAATTATAGTTTAGTAATTGAATGAGATATTCTAATGAACTAATAAAAAATTATTCAAAACTATCATATATAGACATGCCTGAGTCAAAAGCTTGCATATGATAATATATATATATATATATATATATAATTAATAAAAGAATCATCAACATTTAAATTATAATATTATGATAACAATTATAATGAACTAATATTCAATAAAATAATATTTTAATAAATTTAATAAGTTAAATAATTTTAATAAGTATAACATCATTCAGTGCTAACATTTTTTTTTTGTTAAAGTTAACACACTTTCGATGACCTATGTTGCATTGAAGGGATATTATATGATCCGATCGATTGCGTAAGGTCTGCGATTGGTAGCAATGGAACCAGGGAAAGTATACATAAAAGACAGATCTTTTCTATTATATTACTATTAGTTAGTGATCCCGATTCGGTGAGTCCTTTCTTTTGTGATGAACTGTTGGCACCAGTCCTATATTTTGTCTCTGTGAACCGAGAAGAAAGGGGCTCAATGGGAAAAGGGTTATACGATGAGGGGAAAGAGTACGTGCAAACTTAAAAAAAAAATCTGTACATGATAAAATAACATACACACATACACACATATATACATATATATAATTTCTCTCTATCTAATAAAAATATTAAATTCTATAATATTTATATATATAATGATATATTTTAAAAAAATTGGGTTCCCATATATATCTCGAGTTAAAAATTTGCATCTCCCTATTCTAATTATGCTATTTATTTTTTCGGTGATATAATGATCATGATACTTATTGGTGATTAATATAAATATGATTAATTTTAAAATTATATTATTATGATAATTTATATCTACATCTTATATATAAACAAATGTTAAGATATGATATGAATAAAATTTGACACATATTTTTTTATTGGAATTGTTGAAATATAATCATGATATTAAGAATTTAGTTATGAAAATATATAATGTTGTTTATTTATATTTTAAATTATAAATTTATAAATATTCTAAATTTTAATAATATACATTCTAATTTAATTTCACATTTTATATTAATTGCATGGAAATAGTTAAATAGATTTATGAAAGAAATCATGTGCAATTGATTAGGTTGATTCATGATAAAAATATTTCATTGATGATTAATAATATTTTGGCTATAGTTAATAATATTATATGTATACTATTAAAAGAAAGAATAGATGATGATACAAGTCACTCCCTATGATCTTTTCTTTTGAAATTAGTTTTGATATGATGAATAATGAAGTATATTATTAAAATAAACAATGAAACATAATTTGTTCAAAATTAACTATAACTTGAATAAGGGTAATTGGAGTTGTTTAACTAGTCCCACATTTAAAGTTTATAATATGAAAAGAGATGGAATAGACTTACAATTATCGTAGTTATCTTTTTGTATTAAGTCATTCAATATCAATAATTAGAACTTAAGTTAGAGACACATGATTATTAATAGAATAAAAAATAAATAAGTTTTAATACTCAGGTATATATAAGCTAAATATAATATTTATATTTCATGTCTATATTGTATTAGAAGGAACAAAAAATACTCACATATTATAATATATATTTCATATATTTTTTGAATGATGCATTAAAAAAATAAATTTACATATTATAATATGAGTTAATTTAGGGTACAATCACAATATAGGATTGCACATTTTAGACAATCAAATTGTCATTATTTTAATCTGACGACACAATCAATATGAATCATTGGATCAAAATTTTTAGTCTCGCATTCAAAACTTGCTAAATCTTAACAAAAGTTTTTAAAGGAGAACACATATCTAATGTAAGAATTTGATTAGGAATGATTTATGACTAATTTAATGATAATATTAAAACAAGTTTTAATGAATTATTTGTTTTAACTATTAAAATGAATGTTATCAACATTAAATATATAATTTTAGTCATATTAAGATAATGAAGTAACATATTATATTCAAATTAAATATTTTTTAATATATTATTTTAGAATATTATATATATCTAATGTGATTATATATATATTATATTAAGGAGATATAAGTAACATGAAGGTGTCCCCTATTTCAAGGAGGGACACCGTGTCTCATATGTTTCTATTCATTGGATTAGAAATTTATGGATCTTATTTTGTTCATTTCCATTTAAAGACTTTAAATCTTATTTATAAATTTTTGATTTGATGAAGAAGAAGAGGGATACACTCATTAAGTCCAATCAGATTATTACCCTAAAAATTTAACCACTATTTGATGTATATTCTTATTAAATTAAAATAATAAATCACAATGGACTAATATCACAATCATATTTCATATATATATTCTATTATAAAGAATAAAATAGATGAATAAAAAAAGATAAATTAATGTATTAATAATAATCCACATTATATTTTAGGGAGGGAAGTGATAAATGCTACTAACACACAGAAAATAATATTTTTAAGATTATTTTTAAATAATATATTATGTATATATATAATGACAACATGAATAAACTAAATATTAATTTATGTAAATATATCATATATTCTTTTAGTTCATCATGTAAATATTATGGAACACTAAAAAAGTAAAATATTATAAAAAAAAACCTAACCAAGGTGAGGATTTACATGGAAATAACTTATGATCAACTTAAAATTTTTTCATTCGTACTCAAATAATAATATAAATATATATTTCTTATTAAAATAAATGTTATCAACACCAAATATACACTTTTAGTTATATTAGATAAAATATTTAACTTCATCATTATTTATATCTAATACATACATAACATGCATATATACACACACCTTAAAGCCATGTAATATGATATAGATAATTGATTTTTAAAGTTAGATCATGTATGATAAAAAAATAATGTTAATTAATTTTTAAGAATGAAAAATATAATTGTTTATATATATTATTGGAAGAAAGTTATAACTATTAAGTATGTATTTTAAAACAAATTACTATAAAATATACTTAATTAAAAAGTGACTGCATTGCGGTGGACTTTTTCTAAAACATAATCAACAAAATATAATTAATTACAAATTATAAAAAATATAAGTAATAAAAGAATTTACATATCATTATCATCTTTATCATTTCATCATCATCATCTCTCTCTCTCTCTCTCTCTCTCTCTCTCTCTCTCTCTCTCTCTCTCTCTATATATATATATATATATATATATATATATATATATATATAAGGCTTAAAATATATGGCACTATTTCATTAAGTCACATATAAGATTTAAAATATTTAAATAATTTTAACAGATTATATAATAATTTAACTTATTTATGTTAGTCACATAGAAAATGAAATAGATAAAATAAAAAAGTCAAATAATAGACATTGCTAGAAATATTAAAATAAATAATATTTACTTAATTCTAAAATATGATGTTGTTAAAAAAATATAGATATCAATTGTTATTTATATCTATATTATATCAAAATTAGAAAAATATATAGTTTGAAAGAAGAAGTCACGGTGCTTTTATATTGTCATGTGTAAATTAACATAAATAAAAAATTAAGTAATAAATGTTAACAAAGTAATGAAGTTAAATGGAGCAAAAATAAAGTAAAAAATAATTAAAAAAAATATATAATTTAATAAATTTTTAAAAAATAATTTTAAAAAAATTTAATTTATTATAATATATTTACATATATAAGTTTTTAAGACGAGAAAATAATTAGATAGTATATAAAATTTATATCAAAATAAAATTTTTTATTTTATAATCAAATTTTTTACGTATACAAATTTTTATATCCTTCGCGCATCATTAAATATTTAACAAATCATTAAATATTTTTCATAAATTAATAAGTAATAAATAATATTATATTAATTTAAAGAAAATAACATGTCAACAAATTAACAAGTCCACACATTTCACCTTTTGCTCCCACCTAACTCTTCTACTTGCTTCCACCCATTTCTTTCTACCATATTTTCCTTGCGACCACGGACCACCCCACAGCTCCACAATTGCCAAAACCCTAAAACCTTCTTCGTCTACCTTTTCTTATCGCTCGTCATTTTTCATCTTTTTATCACCTCTGCAGTCCAAATCCAATGGACTCCATCTTGCTCTCCTCCCCCATCAATGGCAGTTTCCTTCTCCGCCCCAAGCCCTTCCGTCCTCCCCACACCTCCCTTCGATTATTACCCCTTCTCACCGCCGCCGCCTCCTCCCCATCCGCCTCCCCCAAATGTTCTATTTCTTCCTCCCCGCCGAACGCCTCGCCGGCGTCGCCCGTGCCCGCCTGGGGCCCCCTCTCCCGCGCCCTCCGCTCCGCCGCCTCCGGCGTCGTCCTACTCGCCGCCCTCCTCTCCGCTGGCCTCCGGCCCCCGCCCGCCCTCTCCGAACCATCCGCCACCGTCGCCGCCACCGAGGAGCGCGTAGATCCTGGGGACGGTGTGACCGCTGATGATCCTGCGGAGACCGCGGCGCCGCTCGCCCAGCTCCTCGAGTCCAACTCCGAGGCCATCACCGCCATGCGGACGCTGCTGTACCAGAAACTCGAGGAGGGCGACGACGCCGAGGCGCTGGGGATCCTCAACCGGCTGATGGCCGCCCAGCCGGACGCGTCCGAGTGGAAACTCCTCGCGGCGCGGCTACACGCCGAGATGGGAGAAGCCGCCGAGTCCCGGCGGCTCTTCGAGGAGGTGCTCGCGGCAGATCCGCTCTCCTACGAGGCCCTCCTCGAGAACGCGGTCCTGATGGACCGGTGCGGCGAGGGGGCCGCAGTGATCGAGCGGCTGGAGCGGGCGCTAGAGGTCGCTCAGGCCGAGCGGAACGAGGCCGCGGCGCGGGAGGTGCGACTAATTGTGGCGCAGATGCAGTTCCTCCAGAAGGACGTAGACGGGGCTTTGTCGAGCTACGAGGAGCTGGCGAGGGAGGACCCGAAGGACTACCGCCCCTTCTTCTGCCAGGGGGTCATCTACAGCCTCCTGGACCGGAACGACGAGGCCAGGGACAAGTTCTCCAAGTACCACCAGCTCTCGCCGCCCAAGTTCGACGTCGACGCCTACCTGCAGACGCCGCTGTCGAGGGTGAAGCTAGGCAGCGCCACCGCCGCGGACTCTTGAAGCTATGAGAACCCAATAATCCAAAGAGACGAAAGGAGGAAGCTTGAATTGCTCGAGGGCTCTGTCTTCCCCTGATAAATTTTGATTCTTTTTTATTACTCGATGGAGAAATTACAGTAGGACTTGGCTTTGTATTAATGCCAAGGAAAGCTTCAAGATCTCATCTTTTTTGGCCATATAATAATTTGAAAAACTTCCTTTCGGATTTCTTTCGATTCCAAAATAAAAATGCTTCAATTTTTTTGCCGTGCGCTCCAACATTGCCATGGTATAAGGCGCAAATCTGCCGGCCTTCTGGTGTTAAAGATGTTGTTGAGAGAGATCTTTATTCACTTTTCTTTTGATTCAATTCCCATGTACATATCATAAGATAGGAATGAATTGAGCTGATTCATTTCCGGACATGCAAGATGTTTATTGGTAAAAGTAAAACTAATCGGCTCAAGATGAGTATAATCTTCAGTTCTGTACTTCTGCCCCTTCAGGAAATTTCATGGCCACAATTTTGACTTCTCGGCGAGGGAATCATGTGCTGGACTTCATTTGCTGGGTTATGAGTATTGGTACCAAAGAATTCCCTCCGAGGAAAGGTAAATTGAAAAAATAATGAGCAGAAATTTCTATCAAACTGTTCTTGTGTCATCTCATGGACGTACAGTATTAGTTATTCTATAGAAGGCATACTGGAGGCAATGTAAAATATATTTTCAAAAATTGCCAAATGATGAGCTATTGAAGATTGACCTCTCAACATAACAAGCATTTCAACATTGTGTGACATGATAAGCTCAACAAACAATAGTATGACATTTGAATATATTACCTCAATACAGAAAGTTGCTTTGCATCATGTATATACCCAGCCATCGAATTCTTTGCATCTATATTTCTGTTGTGGACATTCAGATGCATCATATTCTCCAGGAATAACTACTGAATCAACCTATCTTCCACTGAAATATGTTAAGAGGTAGATGCCCTATCTTTTAATATCTGGAACCAAGAGTTCCAAAATATTAAGGACTATTTAGAGATTAAAAAAAACCACCCCAAAATAAGAAAAAGAGTTTATCTAGGGCCGCATTTCAAGTTCGGAACCCTAGTTTAATATATAAATATTTCAGAAATAAAAAATAATAATATTGAACTTCATCACTTTATACATCAAAGAGATTTCAAATAATTATGAAACTACAAAAAACTTAAAAATCTAACTAAGCGAAAAATGTTTTTCAGCAGAATAAAATATAACATAAATATGAGGCCAAGAGTTGTTTTTTTTTCCCGTTTTTTTCTCTACTGTTATCAAATTGATGAATGCCAGTTGATTTTTAAGTGGAGCTGCACGAGATAAAAGTTAGATTTGTTATATTAGTTACACGTGCAGAGAGCCTCTTTGAGAGAGCTCAGAAAGGGAAAAGGGCGATAAAAGATTTTTGACTAAGTATTCGTGCACAGCTGGGTCTTAATCTTTTGCATGCGTGCTCTTTGTGACGTGCATGCATGCAATTGCAAGCATATCATCTCCTCCTCCTAAACCGCCTTGGAGTTGGAACCGATCGATGGACGCGCGATCGGGATCCTATAAATTACGAGGGTCCATCCCAATGGAGAGCTCCTGTGTTATTTCTTGGATGTAAGATCCGAAAGACACCAAGAACAAGATTCAGAGAGAGATTTAGAGAGAGATTGATCGACCATGAGAGGTGCAGACCAGGAGGGAGCGTCGGACCGGCGCGAGGGGGCGCGGCCGCGGCTGGCGCAGGACGAGAGGGAGCGCATCGACAAGGTGGCGCGCTTCGTGGCCAGGGACGGCGACCTGGCGGAGGCCGTCCTCCTCAGGCTCCTCAAGATCAGCAAGAACTACCGGCGGTGGGGTTTCCTGTCGCCGGACCACCCCCACCATCATTACTACCTCAGCCGCAAGATCTCCGAGCAGTGCCGGGTCATCCGGCCGCCCCGGCCGTAGTCGTAGCTGATAGATCGAAATCTCCATCCCGGGCCTTGTGTTCTGGTGGCATTATAGTTTTGTTCTCATGCACTATTAGATTTCTTTTCCTTTTTTTCCCTCTATAGCTACCTCTCTCTACACTTTTTTTGTTTCTCATAATCTATTCTGATGTGCAGTATGATGGCATAACAGACTAAAGATGTGTGTTTTTTTTTTTTTTGAAATATTGCAGCTGTATGTTTCGATGCAGATAACATTAGAATCCTTACTAAATATTTCTTGGCTACTTATTGCAGCCATGAGACCCGACATGAGATCAAGATGCAATGAGAGTGAGTTGGGCCAAAATTGTTGGCAATCTACATACAGAAGAATATTAATATTATAAAATTAATTATGTTGTATTTCTAATAAATTTAGCTTTTAAAAAAATGATCAGCACATCTTAATTAATTTCACATGTCCAGGGCCTACCATAAATGAACAATATATTCCATTATATACACACACACACACAGAGAGAGAGAGAGAGAGAGAGAGAGAGAGAGAGAGAGAGAGAGAGAGAGAGAGAGAGAGAGAGAGAGAGAGAGAGAGAGAGAGGATACAAATTATGCAAATATGTGCAATGTCCCAAAATTCTATTTGGCCACAAGGAGGAGCCTCCTCACAGGGAGTGCCAAATTAGACAAATAGTTCTTCGACCATTTTTGCAGATCAAGACGATCTTTAAGGATCCCACGTCAGCAAAAGAATCATATAATAAAATAATAATTACCTTGTGACATAAATGTCTGACTCAATAGGTAAATTAAATTCACAAATGTGGATACAGTATAATAACATTTTGACCTATAATTAAGGTTGCATTTAATTTTTTAATTAATTTTATTATAACATGCATTATCTTATACTATATTTTAGAACGATTTGATAAATAGCTAAAAAAAAGTTTAGTGCAAAAAAGAAAAGAAAAAATTTTGAAAGTCGCTACTATTGAGACCACGACATATTCATATGCTCTCTCTTCATGGGTCAACATCAAATTTGAATCCTACATCATCACAGGGTGTTATGACAAAATCACGACACATACAAAATGAGGACAGATCTCTTTTCGAGATATCAGGGTCGGGATCTTATTATCATCATGGATCTCACAGAAGTAACAAAATGTTATATCTCATCACAACACTCTTAGAGTGTTACCAAAACTTTTCACCATATTACGACCATTACAAAGAATCATGGTTGTTACATCACACCTCGATACATGGACTTCACTATGATGTAAAAATGCCACATTTGAAAATAATAGGTCATGAGATATGCCCTACTGTATTTTGTCTAGGCGCTACAATAATATTATGGTCGAAATATCGGTAAGTTACGAAGATCCATAAGAAAAGCACCCAATTCAAGGTTCGTTATAGGTATATTACGAACCATGATGAACGGTGTTATTGTGATTCAAGTTTTTTTTTAACTGTAAAAATCTAATCACTAGTCATGATATATGTTCGTAGTTTCATCCATTGATTTTTTTAAAGATATTTCATCACGAAAATCGTACCAAATGGCCAAGAAATCTTACAGGCATTTGGAGATTATAAATAGAAGACTTTTATGGCAAAAAGGATGTGCTTGATACCTGGGATCCCCACAGAGGCCGAATTTTGAAAGTTGAATAGGATTCTTCGGAGAAAACTGTAGAACAACTCAACGCATGAAAATCCAAATCCAAATCCACTTATTGTTTGAATGTTTTTACATATATTTTATTCTTTTATATTTTTAATAGAAATTTTATACTTAGAAAAAAATTCATGAACCCATTGATTAAATTTGCATTAATATAGTTGTTTCAATTTATTTTGATTATGATTAACATTATTAATGTTTTTTTACTGAAATTATAATATTCTGATATGAAACTACAAACTACTTATAGGGTAGTTAGTTTGGGGATTTTGTAATTCCCATCAAATTAATCTTTTAACTTGATAGTTCAAGCAATAACTAGTTATTGTGCTAAATTTCATGTGTTCTATTAGTTTATACAAAGTGTAGGAATATTGTTAATTTATGATTCACAATTAGATATATCTTAATATCTTATTAAACTAAATATTGACTCAGTCTTAAGTTTCAATAATAACTAAGATAGTCTGATAGGGTAGAGGTCATTAATTTAGCTATTCATAATATGTATTAAGAATCAAATTTATTTATCATTATTTTAACTCGATCATCATAATTTCGCATGCAAGATAACCATTATCTTTAACACCAATTTATTTGATTTTCTATCATTTATTTTCTACACTTTCATTTTTTCTTTTGACGTTGGAGTACCACTATTTTCTCCTAATAAATTATTGGGATAAATGAAATGTAAATAGTTTCTCGAGAACGATACTATGCTCTATTTTATATTGCTTGATATTACTAATGCAGTTACTAGAAATTTAATTGTTACATATTTTACGCATCAACCTTTTGGTGCCATTGTTAGGGAACTAATAATTGAATTATTTAAGTTCTGTCTCAAATGACTACTTTGAGATTATTATTCATGCCACATCTATAATTATTTGATGCGTTTTTTATTTGTGGTTGTGCAGGATTGAAATGAAGCATTTTCGCCAAATTTTATGGTTCCGGGCACAAAAACAACACACAATTCAAAGAGTTTGAAGGGACTTCATGTCTTCGATCTTGAGGTAGAACATACATCACAAAGATTGAAGAGCATTAGAAATGTGGTTGAACAAGCACAAAACAATCAACGCGATGAATTACATCTAGATGAAGATGAAGAGGAGTTGTCCATGAAAAAATATGTTTCAGCCACAAATAGTATCTGGGAGTCATGTATTGTGCTGCCCACATATCTATAATATGACTTGGCACTGTAGCCGGGGGGAGGGGGAGGCCGCGCAGCGCTCAATGATAGTGACCCCAACTGCTGGTGTCGTCTAAAGCCAACAAAGAGTAATGCTTGTTCGTCTGTGCAAGCAAAGAGTCGGAAGATGATAGAAGGGAAGAAAGAACAACTATGAAAAGAAGAAGAATGGCAAGAAAAACATGAGGCACTAAAAACTTACTTTTTTTATGCTCCATGATTGAGCATGTTAAGTTGATCAACTATCTCTTTACGTAGTTTTAGTTTTCTTTGCCAACTTTTTCTGACAGTACTTTCTTGGTCTTCTAATTGACTTTTCGCTTGCTCCTCCTCTCCTCCAACAGCACTCCATGACAATTCCTGCAACATAGCCATGTGACTACTCTACTCTTTTTATCTTCATCAAACTAGGAAAAAGCAAAAGTTTGTGGTCCTAAAATATTCATTGGTCCCAAAGTTTTTTGCCAATGCAACCATCATTTGATCATGTTACATTGTGTTGATATAAATATTTGAATTATTCTTTTACATCTAACCTTAAATTATATTTTTTTTTATAAAATTTTTAAATTTATCCAATTTTAATATCTCAATGCTTCCATGAAATTTCATTCAAATTTGTATTAATTTTTTAAAATATTTTGTTTGATAAGAAATTTTTAATAATTATAAAATATCATTTTATAATTGATTCTTTATTAAAATAAAAACATTAAAAATAAAAAAAATCAACATTGATAAAAGTCTTATTTCATAATTATATTTTATATAATATTATGCTCATGATAATATTTTTATTCTTCGGATTTAAGTGATATACAAAAGTAACAAAATTTTGGATGAAAACTAATGGAAGGATTGAAGTATCAGATTGTAATAACTTTAGATAATAATTTTTGCAAATGTATAGTTTAAAATTAGATGCAAAAAATATCATAATTAAAGAAAGTGTTAGAAGAAATAATTCTAAATATTTTTTAACATATTTTATAATATTCTTTTATTTTCATTCATATGCAATGACTAATATTTTTTTCTCTTATTTGGTGTCAGAGAAGACCATTAGATGTACTAGTAAGAAGAGTAGATCAAATAATCTGGAGTCCGATTAAAAGAGGGAGAGGGAGGCCAAGGCGGACATTTGGCAAATTAATAGAGCAAGATCTATTGGTGAATAATAAATATACTAAAAGGTTTGGTTACTAATAGAGCGGAATGACGTCGTATGATCCATGTAGCCGATCCCACCTAGTGGGATAAGGCTTTGTTGTTGTTGTATTTGGTGTCAGCCATAAAACGAAACTTTCAATATATTAACCAATTGATTATGACAAAAGTGGAATATCATAACTACAGGAGCGGAATTTAACGACAAATCTTGTTTTTATTTGGAAAATCTCATTTATTTTATTGATGTTGCAACGATGTAAAGGATATACTAGTTTATGGTTGATTTTATTTTTAATTTATTTTATTATGTATCTCTCTTTTCGTGATGTGTTGTCTTCTTATTATAGCAACTATGATATTATAAATAAAATCATTTTTAGACCCATAACATATGAAATTCATGATGAGAAACAAAGTCCATTTTGAAAAATACAAGAAATATATACATATATTATAAAATGTTGAAATTTTATTATAATAATTATACTATATACAAATGACTCGTCTGCCACACTTGCTGAAAGAAATCATATATAGAAAACAAATTGCTGATAGATATCACAAACAAAGTTTGTTTTTTAAGTGCTATTTCTAATCTTATTGTTAATTTATGCTTGTATTTATATTCTTACTTATAAGTATTAGGGTGAATTATCTTTTTTTATTTTAGAAATAGATATTATTCGTGAGATTTCTAATCATATTAATGAATATGGACCGATTTATTAGACTAATTATTTATGTATATTCTATAAAAGACGCATAAAATAAGTTATATTCATCGCTACTCTATGT
Source organism: Pontederia crassipes (assembly GCA_030549335.1). NCBI lineage: Eukaryota > Viridiplantae > Streptophyta > Magnoliopsida > Commelinales > Pontederiaceae > Pontederia > Pontederia crassipes. Next base: position 27,919,810 of record CM060196.1, read on the forward strand.
TCAATAATCTGTGGAGCCAAAAGAAATGGCAGAAAGTTGACGAAAAAGAGGGCAAACTTATTTTGTTTGTATTTGGCCCATACGTTCTTTAGAAATACATTGGATTGGTTATTGCTTATTATAATACTAAAGAATAATAGAAAAAAAATAACAAAGCAAATAAAATTTGCCAAAGATGATCGTCAGCAGTCCAACCTGAATTCAATCTGGTCTATCTATAGATTCGTTATATAGCATAGTTTTGGGATGTCCAAAGTTTCCATCGACTACTCTGTCTGAATTTTATCGGCAGTCAAAAGTCACCTACCTTCCATGCCGATGAGAAACAAAAGATAGGTTTCAGAATAGAAGTTGACTTTTCATGGGCAAAAAGCAGAGGGAAGAACAAAAGAAATCTTCCTCTTTGCCAACTTCTCAGCAGTCTGAGCTTCACAAACTCAGGATGCAAAATCTGATACAGTTTTGACGTTGATATACCTCCACCTGAATCTCAGATATGTGAGATGAAGGATAACGAGGAAATGTGAGCCTACTGCTTTGGAGGTTGCTTCTGCATCGAATTATTTGAAGGGCATTGATTGAGCATTTGCGGATAAGGTGGCTGCTTCAAAGCCTGCATCTGAACCCAGAGCCTGACGACTGGTTCTTTAAGATGCATAAAAATAGTCCTATCCCCTTCATCCTTGAAAGCCTCACAAGCAGCAAGAAATACAGCCGGGGTAATGCCATCTATAGTTTCTAGTTTAGAAATGCACTCACCAACTGAGTATACGTTAGACTTGGCTGCAGCTTCTCGGTTAAGTAGAACTTTCGCAATCTCCAGTATCTGTTTCCCGAGTTCGATCAGCTCATCCAGAGCTTTTGAATTGGTTTCTATCTTCCTCTTTTTGATCGAACCCGAGGAGCAAGAATTGATTTCTTTATCAGATGACAAAGGACGAGTTCCAGAATGGTGTTTCATAGGTTGCACATCTCCAACTGGGCTGACAGCAGCTTGTGGAATAGGTTGAGTCTCATGCGGCAAGGGGTCTGCATATCTAAGGGGAGTAGGTGATAATAATTTATCATTCTGGGCAGTGGTTTGTGTTTGAGTGTTTTCATCATCATTTGAGGCAGAGAAACTGATATCTTTCTCGCCATTCATATCACTCTCCTGTTTCACAGTAATTGTGCTCTTTCCATAGAGCAACTTAATATCTGCATAAGCTGGGAAGGGCCTATCTCTACACTTGGCACAACAAGGCTTTCTCTGCATTAAAAATTAACAATCAGTAAAAAAATGATGAAATAGTAGAATTACAATGTACACTGTGCACTTACTGCAATCATCTTATCCCAATCAGAAGGTTCGCTAGGCATTGGTAAATGTTTAACTGCATCCCAATGCCATCCTCTTGTGTTTACCAATTCATTATACAATCTGAATCCCCTCATCAACACCTTCAACCTATTCTTCATCTTATCCTTGGTTAACGTCAAACCTGTTTGCTGATTAAAAGCAGGGACTATTCGTGCCCATGCATTATTTATGAACTGCCCGCCATTACAGTTCCCTAGCATGTGTTCCTGTTTAAATAGTCTAAACATCACTTGATCATGTTCACTTGTCCACTTAGCTGCCCGTGGCGTAGCAGGTAATCCATTAGCTCTTTTTGCAGACATCTGTTATATAAAATTTTTTGAGACAGAGATCTATCTTAGAGTGGTGTCAGTTAAAAGGGAGTGTAATTAGATGACTATCAACAATCTTTAGCAATAACGAAAACAAGAAGAATCATGATTCAACTGTTTACGACGAGATAATTTATAATTAATAAGGAGGAAATAAGACCCTTTAAAAAATTAGACCTTAACACAGAAGGCGGCTAGCTGAGCAATATACTAGAAAACATGAGGTGCAATCTATCTTTAAGGGAGTATATAACCAAAAGGATTACTTCCTTCGAAGTTGACCTACTAATATTCATGCACAGTATATATCATTATACTGCAATTTCCCCGGCATCTTAAGTAGCAAGGTCAAACTATGGCAAAGGTGACACTGAAAGATTGAAAGTATTGCTCTCCAAAAAAAAAAGTTTGAAAGTATTAAACACATGATATAAAAGCACAAATCTCCATATCATATTACTATTATATGCCTAAATGTTGTGTTCGGCATTTTTGCATACTGTGTAAAACTGTAAAAGCATCGGGCATCTGCCAACATGGCATCGTGATGGAGTTCATCATTGGTGTAACTCTAGCATAGCTCCATATTGAGGCCAACTTTTCTAATTCTTGATAAATATAAAAAAATTTCATGACATAAACACATGCATATCAGGAGAAAAACAGTAACTGGATGGATTTATTAAGTTTTGAACATGTGATGGTGCAATCTACATGATGCCTTATGACTAAGTGGTGGAGGATGTTGAGCGCGTCATAAACAAAAAGCTTTACATTGATTCAATTCCCACAACCAAAATATTACATACATATATGAATTGAGATCAACGAAGAAGAAAAAAACAGCCGGTCCCAAGCCCGGATAAAGGAGGAGGGTTGTGTTAGGCCCTGACAGCCAGCGTAAAACCCTATCGAATCTTATGAACATGGATCAACGAAGAGCGAAATGAGGTCGTATGATCCATGTAGCCGACCCCACCTAGTGGGATAAGGTTTTGTTGTTGTTGTATATATGAATTGAGATATATAAACATAACATCAATTCCTTCCCCAAAACTTCTACTTCAAGAATTCAAATACATAACTAGTGTCTGGAGTCTTTTTATCAACTAGTGACAGGAAATTAACTAGAATGGAATAAGTATCCATCAAAATGAGAGGTGATTCAATTCGATCCATTAACTATTTTCGGAACATGATTTGGATGAACAACAATGACAAAATTATAGCTAACCCAATATAAAAAGATGTTTCATGCATCGTCATCACACTAGGACATGCGACATAAAAATCAATAAAATGGGAAGTTGTTTGCCTTTTGCTTCCAGTATGTTGAAAGAGGTTAATTTAAATAATATGATACAAGAAGCTTGATGCTGCAGCAAGCAAAGGTTGCACTAGGTAGAGTGACTAGGGACAAACTTTGCAAAGTCAAATAACCTTGATACTTTATTTTTTTCCCCATTTCCGAAAGTCCTATACTATGATTTATGCAGTAGTCTGAAACACTTATTTTCAGAGCACTGTTTCAGTAATATAGTGATGAAATTTGACAAATAAAGAAGGCACTGAAAGGGTACTTAATAGAAAAGGTGCAAATTTCTAGAGGACCAAATTGACGGTGAGTTGGACATGTTCTGAGAAATGTTTTGAACATTTGGAACAACTATTTTCAGCTTTTGGCGAGCAAAGAAGTCACAATGACCAAGTTCACATCAAATTATGAAGAAAACAATGGAGTTTGAATGAATATCAAATGCAAAGAGAATGATCTGATTTAGAGGAAAGTTACAACTTGCAGAACCAGAATGAGTTTGGCATACATTACAAAAATCAGAAACCGCACCGTGGCTACCATAAATTATTCCACAAGTAACCCAAAGATATTGAAGCGAGTCTTCGCAAATGAAATATCAATTTGAGTCAAATTTCGTGGCAGGACAGAAACAGACTTTAGCTTTGGTTACAAATATTCAGACATTGGTTCTTCATTGGATTACTATCTTATCCTTTATTAAGATATCTGGATGACTAGGGACCTCACTACTCATCCTTTGCCTAAAAACCCAAGTTGAACCCGATTCAACATTTGCCAAGAAAACAAATATTAAGAGGAGGATACTCCACCCACCCACCCACCCAGAGAAAAAAAGAAACTTTACATGTAGCATGCATCCCACATTGGGGCGGGCTTCAAGAATCACAAGGCATGAATGCACTAATATATATATGCAACGCCAATGATGGAATGAATGTTCTCTCAAAAAAAAAACCATGGAACGAATGCAAAAAGAGATTTAAGCGGAATCGTACCGGAGAGATTGGAGGCTTGAAACTTGAAAGCAGGGATGAAAGAGAAAAGGGGAGGGAGAAAACATGTGAAGGATTGAGTGCAACAATCAAGAAGAACAAAACGGATTGAAGATGGGACGTAATTGTTGGAATTAGGGCTCAGGTTGGGGATTGGCGAAGCAGTTGGGGGTCAGGTCAATACAACTTTGGTTCCCCGGAATAAGCAAGCAAAGGGAAACGGGTCAAATTATATGAGTGAGGAATAGGGATGGATTACTTATTTTTTTCCCTGAGTATTACTTCCTTAGCAGCCGTTTAATTACGGAATAAAATATTATATTTTTTAAAAAAAAATAATCATATTTTCATTCTAACTCTTGTTTGATTGGGAAAGTTATATTTTTAAAACACCATATTTTATTATAAATAAATAATTGATGCTCATTATTATTACTATAAGGAAAATATTGCTATAACAATATACAGTTAAGAAAATAACAGATCACTAAAATAATTGAAAAGAATGAAAATATAGCTATTCTTGTCATTTGCAAGAATAAATTATATTCTTATTTTGAAATTAAAAATAATATGTTTACGCTTTCCTAGGTTATTTTTTAAGAAATAAAATATTCATATTTTTATTATTACAATAATATTTTAATATTTGAAAAATTATTATCTAACCAAATGATCCTAGTATTTATCTTTTCAAGAGAATTTTATCAATATTTAATATTGGGATCCAAATATTCCCCTCCCATTTACTCAGCTCAGTAGTAACGGAGACATTGATTTACTCGGACTGGTTTGATTTCATTTCGATGATGTAAAAATAAAATTTGTGTCATAAAATAAAATTAACTTTTGAATTTTGCATTTGTACTTTAGCCAAATTGTTAAAAAAATATCAAAAAAGTAAATGAACTTTCGAAAATATATAATAATTATTTAAAACTTTTAGTTATCTTCATTTAATAGCTTAGGTCCCTTTGTTGAGAATAATACATAGACCAATCTCTCACTATTTTTTTTATTCTACGAAGGAACATAGAATTAGTTAAATTTGTTAAAGACCTATGTAGTTAAACAACTCCACCACATAAGTATAATTATTTGGAATTAAGAGAAATTTATGAAAAAAAAACATATATAAAACCATCCATACGTATGACAATGTGGTCATTAAAAAAAGATACATCAATACATAAATTTAATAATATAATTAAAATTAATTTAATGAATAATCTAAAATAGGTGTATATATTGACATTTTGGTTGGAATCGGGATATTTTGTTTTTTTCTAAAAAATTGTCCCGGTTTTGACCAGGTATAAAACAAGGATCCGAAATTCCAGCCCTGTTTTGGTTCCTATTTAAAATTCAGGCCAGGCAGATTTTTATATAGCTAAACTTTTTAAGACCTATAATAGGGATTTATTTTACCCAAAATTCGAAATTATTATCATTCAAATAAACTCATTTAAAAGTAAAACTTTTATCTAATGTATTTAACAGTTGTGTACGGGAAACTCCAAAATTTGAAAGAAAACTCACTTACTATGGCTCACAGGAAGTTTTGCCTGCTTTCAGCAACAAAAAGTTACCATATTTTATAAAAAAAATATTTAAAAGAAAACAACTAAAAAATTATTCATTTTTTTTTCGAAAAGCTCATATTATTAAAAATTTAAAAATAAACAACTAAAAAGTGATTATTTTTCTAAAAGCTCCTAGAATTGAGCAAATAATTCGGCAAGCATCTAAACGAACGTCAGCCAATATGATTATAATAATATTGAGTTTACATAAATAAAGATAATAATACTGCTGATTGGAACAACTTAATTCGGCTCAAAAGAAATCAAGATACCATAATTCCATAATACCACTGTAGTGTGGCAAAATTCATTACCCAAAAATTAATAGGAAAATTCACACCTTTCGTAGTGTGGCAAAAGCAAATTGCGCTTTCAGATGAATTATGAATGTACCGAAATATAACAAAATGTGGGGAATTGAAGCCACAAGCAAATAAGATGGGCATTTGGAGATGCTCATTTCAATACTCCAAACATACACGAATTAAAAGAAAGGCAAATTCATCTACCTTTACCATGAACCGGCAGTAGAATGCTTTAGAAAATCATGTTTCATCTGAAGAAATTATCATTAATCCCAAGAGGAGACAGTTACATATTCTTGAAAATAATGCGGCATGTAAACCGAGCAGAATGGGCTTGTTACAAATGATACGAACAAATAATCTTGCAGCGAGAAACAAGTTTTTTTTATCAATCCCAGAAGACTCAAACATCATAGTATGATGTGACAGCCAAGGCGATTTGTCGGCATCCGCTCATAACATTAACATAAAGCAGAATGATGAGAAAAAAGAAATGTGATCCTGTTTTTGGTTCCTCTACTGCACAACATACATAATTTTGAAGTTAGAACTTTGCAAGATCATGCAAGAAATGCTATCAATGATCTTCCCTAGTGACCTTAACTAAAGCCAGTCGCCAATTAGAAAATTTACATATCATGTCATCAGAGTGCAAATTTAATTGCCAACAATACAGCTATTACAAAAATTGAGAGATCCATCTTGTAAAATTGATATGCCGAGCCTCAAACATTTGTTCCACTTTGTATTAGCTCATTTGTACCATCCAGCCAGAATGTGCCTCAGCCAGAAACATAAAAGGCATGATAAAGCCTGAGCAAAAACATTCCAGGAAACATCACTTACATTATATGCATGACAGATAACTGAAATACTTTTCTTCTCAAAAAAAATAACTGAAATACTGGAATCACATGATCTGTTTGAGAATGAAATAATATTTGGGAAAATACAAAAACATTCCAAAATATTTTCCCAAATTATAATGCATTGATGAAAGGGGCAATATCACACCAGCTTTGGAATGGAACCTGGCAGATCGACACAACTGGATTTCAGGAAATGAGATTATGAAAGTACTTTAAAGATCAAGGCCAATAACGATGTTGCACACAGTGAAACCACCTTATTGTTCCAGTCCTGCTGCCCAGAATGGACTATACAAACTTTAAACAAGTACAAAGCAGTTTCTTTATGAGTAGCTGCACAATTATTATTATTATTATTATTTTTAAGGTAACAATTAGTTCTAACATTTGGAGAATTTTAAACATAAAAAACCAAGCTTTCAGTTCATGAAGTATACAAACATTTTGTTACTTTCAAGTTGTGTCAAACCATTTATAATCATGTCAACTATAGTTTACTATCAACAACAATCAAATTTCCAACGACAGCACGAAAAAAACCAAATGGAACCAAAGGTGGATGCATTTAGAATAGCTATAGCCTAGGAAGTTACTTTATTTTTCTTGCTGGAAACAGAGTACATTTTTAAAACTACTCAAGTGAACTTTGAGTTCCTGTGTTAATATCTTGTTGAATATGTGGGCTATCGAACGGAACAATAGATCACAATCAAGGAAATTATATACTCGGGCTAAGAAAAAAGAAAACAGAAGAATAGGAAACACTGCATTGCAATTGATCCTACCTGGAAGACAAGAAGTCGGAGACATAGTGCCTTTTCTGTGCACCGACCAAATAGTCTAAGAAATAAATTGACAAGGGTTCCATCCTTTGTCCCAGTCAACAAACCTGTTTGAGGGTCAAATCTAGAAGGACAAAAGGTTTGCATGTCATGAGGAGCACAACAGGAGTCTCTGACTGTTCTTACTATTCAATGTTCAACATAATCAATCTAAAATACCTTGGAAGGCGATGCCTGGGACAGGGAATTATCTTTAAAAGCTGCAAGTAACATAACAGATTAAAAATTATCAGTCAACAAGTTAAACTCAGAAATATAAAATAAATAAGTTGAATTTACCTGAGGCAACGAAAAAAGGAAGTTCAAAACTTGAGGCAAAAAGAAAATTAGGAGTGTCTCACTGCAAGAGAATCATCACACAAGTTAGCATGCAGTAGGTGTAAGGCTAAAAGTATAGTTGATGAACTAATCGAATGATCATGTTTAGACTACAGAAATGTCACACTAACAAGAATTGGCCTTTTTACACAAGTAGAAAAATAACCAGAACTTGATTATCTAATGCAATGGTGATAAAGTAAATAAAGTATAATACCTGAAATGGCCAAGGATTCCGACCACAGCCATGGTCATCCCAGCAAAGTAAGTATAGGTGTCACCAACAAAGACTGAAGATGGATACCTGACATTGGAATGAAACCAGTAAGATTTTATGCTACTCAGACTGACCTTTCCCTATTCAGTTATTAAGCTGGAAACATCTATGGGCTTGCATATAGATCATGTATCAAAGATACCAGTTATATGAAAGTAAGGCCAATGAAGTAGACAGCAAAGGAAGGGCGAGGTAGATAGAGAACGCATGTGCCTGTTTGTACTCAGGGTCAGTGGATGCACCAATTTGCATCACATTATGTATCAAAATCTGTAAGATGATTTACGACATCAGTTCGGCATATCTATATAAAAGCAAGATCAATACTGACACCGAACATGATCATGCCCTTACAGCAGCTGATATCACAACTGTTTGTCCTACTTCAAGGCCATTTAGTCCAGCATGTATATTGATGGCATTTGTGCAGAAGACAGCTAACATGCCCATATATAATTTGTATATCAAACCTACACATAAAGAAAAAATCATTTATTGTAAAATGCTGAATTCAAAATGCAAATTGAATTCGTTCAAGAAATATATCATGTAATGTGTTCTAAAAAAGAATACTTATGCAATGTGTTGAGAAAAGGAGAAATAAGAAAATAAATTATAAAAAAAATCCTTAATGCCTGCTGGAATAGATGATACTTATGTAATGTCTTAATTTATGAAAGGTATATGAGATCCATGAATCCTGAAATATATCAGCTTCCTTAAACTGCTATTAACAGATGGTAAGAAAGTACACTTAGATCTGCCAAAACCAAACTAATCTGCCAAAACCAAACTAATCTGCCAAAACCAAACTAATCATTGAAAGATTGGTATGACAGATTAAGAACATACCCAGATCGAGCACTGCCACCCCAAGATATTGGATGAAAGGTTTTGGTATGATGATGGTTGTATGCCCAGCATAGGCCAGCAACAATGGAAGGGCTGCAAATGAGGGCAAGACGAGTTTTCTGTTTGTCCGAATTCAGAAGCTATCAGTTAATTGAAATTTCCAATCACAAATCAACTATTAGATTCTAAGAGTATTTGAAAAGGAATAACATTTCATAGGAACTTACACTCTCCATGGAATATCAAGAACATCATCAACGAATCCAAGAAGTATCATGAAACAGATGGAAGCTAGCGCTGTATTGTACTCAAGAAGCCACTGCAACAAAAACACAGGATATTTACAAGAAAACAACTCAGATTCCAGTCTCAAACAAAATACCGACCCTACTGGAATATAAGAATATAAGCAAACACATCTTTTCCTATACTCTAGGATATAAAAAACCTCAATACACACTCTTTTAGTATACTAGAAATTAGAAAAAAAAATTTCCAAGAAAACCTTTAAAGTCCCAACTCCCAGGATAATCAGTGTTGCCAGAATCTGAACTCCAACATTATGACAAAACATATCTCTTGCAATTTCACAATATCTGGTGACGCATTTCCATGAATGTAGAATGCTAAGTAGTTTGATAGGACAACTTGTGAAAAAATCTTGGAACTTTTAGGTCAAGAAAAAAAGTGTTCACCAAATATTATTAGTTTACTCTTTGTTGCCAATACTGATGAACGAATGGAATTAATTACAATATACCAAACACCTCGAAAAATATTCTTGTACGCTTTTGATTAGTTTAGTAGTCCTAACCTGGTGAATTAGTGGTTATCATCATCTTGTGCTATTTTTTTATGAGAAATCAGGTGCTACTTTCACTGCAATTAAATTTAAAAAAAAACACCTTGAAATCTTGATTTTTTTTTCTTTTTTGTTTATTTTCATTCATTTTCATGGATATCACGAGAAATAAATTTGGCGTATAAACACCCATACTTAAGCATAGGGAAATAATACTGATAAAAAGACCATTGAATGATGTTATTCTTTCGAGAGATAAAAAGGATGGCTGCCAAGGTAGGCAGTAATCCAATTCAGCTATACACTTGTAGAACCCATAAATCACATGCTACCACAAAATGGAAAACATAACATACATTGGAGTCAACTGTGAAGTTGAAAAGCTGAAACACTATGGTAATCACCAAGTAGACAATCCCGATGACTATACCCAATGATTCTGGCCTGAAACAATCACAGAAGAAATCTCAAAGTCAACTGTGAAGTTGAAAAGCTGAAACACTATGGTAGTCACCAAGTAGATAGCCCCTATGACTATACCCAATGATTCTGGCCTGAAACAATCACACAAGAAATCGCAAGTCCTCTTCAATTAATTGCAAAAGAACCCGTGCGTATAATAATAACTAGAAACAATAGTCAACATAAAATGAATCAATGTTAAAATCCTCATATTTAACAATAAAGCATTTGGTAATAGAACTTGCTAAATACTCTGTATGTTGTTACATTGCATATTGAGAACCATCCTTGGTGTAACTCAGTTCCTTCATTCAATACAAATGGTCTTTTCCAACAAGTGAGATATGACTCATACAGTTAAAAGCTGTCATATGAAACAAAAATACTTCACAAACAAAACATCAAAGTTATAAAAACAACAGGAAGAAAAACCCTCACATTTTAATGATGAAATTTGTTTATTTCAATAAGTCACAAATTTTTTTTTGAGATGTCAGAAAAAAAAAATTAAAGTGGTACTTCCTGTGCCGTAATGACTGACAAAAAAGAATGAAAATAAAAGAACCTTTAGTGGTTTGAGACCCACAGCTCACTTTCTATCAAAATCCCCAAACCCATTATAACCCATATAAAGCCCATGCCACCAGAAAAACTTCCCTCTTTTCCCCATTTTTTCCCTTCAGAGCTCTCAACCCATTAAATTCCAGCGGCACATAGAGAGGAAGGAGAAGAAACACTGCTGGAGCAAGAAGTGGGAGCTGCTGGGCCTGATTGGGAAGGAAAAAGAGGAAGAAGCACAAGGGAGAAGAAAGGGAAGAAACACAATTGGCAAGGGATGACCAAAGCTTTGAAATAGGTATCTAACAGGGATGATAACTACATTGGCATTTGATCATTACAGATTGATATGATCCTGAGTTCTGGATCAAACCTAGGATCTATGCATGCTAGAAAATGTCTATGATAGATGCTTTATACTGTGCAAATTGTGTGGCAAGATTATGTACTGAGCCCCCTCAGAAAAGATAATGCACTGAGAGTGGCAAATTGTATGTTGTACTGTGCATAAAAAGCTTAAAATGAAAGCGAGGAAAATCCCCTTCTGACAAAGTTACAGTCAGGCCGTAATGAGGTCGTTGCCGCCAAGGTTATCAAAATCGCGATCTTGATCGTACGATCTTACGATCCTACCTAGGATCTACGATCTCGATCTCAACTTTGAGATCGTTTTTGTAGGATCGTAATAGCAAGATCGTTAAGATGGTAAGATCCTACTAATCCAAATTTTTTTTTTCAATTTTTTGTTTTGTTTTTTAAATTTTCACCAAGTGCAACATGATTTTTTTGAGAAATAAAATTAAGAAAAAGGTTATTGGTTATAATCAAAATTTTAAAAATATTTTTGCACAAAATAACTCTATTATAAATGTATATTAAAAGTTATTATATAATGTTATTTCATATTCATCATATTATTGCCATTTTTTGTCGATCTATATTAAATTATTATTATATAAATAGTATATATATGTATTTGTAACAAGTCTTAATAGGATAGTACTCAAGATAACGTTATTTATAATTTAAAATATTACAAATTTATTTAAAAAATATTATTTTACATAATTTTATATATTAAACTATTATTTTAATATATAGGTAGGATCTTACGATCCCGATGCGATTTTATGATCTTCGATCTTACGGACCCCTTCCGATCTTACATAAGATCCTGATCTTGACTACCTTGGTTGCCGCTAAAGTCCAACCGCAGTGCGGTTCGAAGGACCCACAGTGACTGTGGGATGTTATGAGCAGGTCGTACCAATATCAAACCTTGCGCTATGGTCCAGCCGTAGACACAGGGAAATCTGATTTTTTATGGTCAGTTGCACTATTTTCTCATGTAGATGATGAACTTGGTATGCTCAGCCGTAAATAAGTAACCATGCTTAATGTATTGATGTATTAAATGATTGATTGAACTGGCTATTGGAGAGCACCTAAGTGCCTATCAGAATGGAGGATACTGTATCCTTATTGTTATATTGACCTAGACATTGGATTTGGTGGCATTTTCTTCAAAATTGTGCATCTCATGGCCTAGCCAACCGCCGCATGGACCAACCAAGGTATCCATAGTCCTTCAATACATTGAAATGGCTCATATGATTGACTGCTTAATGATTGAAATTGAATCGATAGTTGTTATTTGATAAAAAGGGATGTCTAAATGGGAACAGCTATGGAAGTTTAAGGAGAGACTTTCAATTCTCAAATGATAAGGAATAAGAAATGAAATATCATCTTCCATTGAATCATGTCATGGACATGTATTGAGCATGGACATATTAACCATTTATTTGACATTAAAAGATAATGCTACATTGTTATTTATGTTCTTGGTACCCATAGAAGATGTGCTATAAGAAGAAAACATGTAATTGAAGGGCCTAAAAGTTTCACTTATAACAAGTGTTTTGCGAGAGTAAATGTCTCATCTAGCAACTTATTGAATTGATATTAATTGAATAATTGTATTGTTCATTGGTTAATATGTCATATGCCACATAATGATATCGGTCATATGTATAAGCTTGATATTTACATACTTTAATGGGATAGATTTTTCATGCATCCAATCCTGCAAGTACTCGAGGATAAATTGACAATGGCGGCGCTACTTTTGATGAAGAATTGCACCTGGTGATTGTTGCCCAATGCTAAATGATATGCTAGAGTCTAATATTAGGAATTATATTGCCAGATTCCACATGATGTAAAGACCTTTATCTTTATAATCGTGAACTAGGTGTCTTATGTAGGAACTATGTTGTTCCAGAGTGTCTAGACTATAGGCATGTGATGTAATATGTCAAGTTAATATTATGGAATATTTATGTGGCTTTGGACCACGAGATAAGGAGACTTGGTGGTGGAATGAGGAGGTCCAAGAAAAGGTGCGTAATAAGAAGAATTGTTTCAAGGCGATACACTTGGACAATAGTTCTGACAATTGGGAAAAGTATCGTTTGGCGAAAAGGGAGGCTAAGAAGGCAGTTAGTGATGCTCGTGCTAAAGCATACGAGGGGTTTTATAAGGAGTTAGGGACAAAGGCGGGTGAACAAAGGATTTACAAGATTGCAAGGAACAAAGAGAAGGAGTCGAGAGATTTGGATCAAGTAAGATGCATAAAAAATGAAGTTGGCAAGGTTTTAGTTACTGAAGGAGATATTAAGAACAGATGGGAAGAGTATTTCTATAAGCTATTTAATGATGGATGTGAAGGTTCGCGTTGTGATTTGGAGGACTTGACAGTTAGCGAATGCGAGCTTAATAGGTCATTTTATCGTAGAATTAGAGTCTCGGAGGTTAGCGAAGCTCTTAAGAAAATGGAGAATGGTAAAGCCGTTGGACCGGATGGTATACCGATTGAAGTTTGGAAATGTTTAGGAGAAAAAGGTGTGTTGTGGTTATGTAAACTATTTAATGAGATTTTACGGTCGAAAAAGATGCCTGATGATTGGAGATTAAGTACATTAGTTCCTATTTACAAAAATAAAGGGGATATTCAGAATTGTGCAAATTATAGAGGGATTAAACTTATGAGTCACACTATGAAATTATGGGAAAAAGTGATTGAGCATAGATTGAGAATGGAGACTAGTATTTCTGAGAGACAATTTGGGTTCATGCCAGGAAGATCCACTACAGAGGCGATTTATTTACTAAGGGGGATGATGGAGAAGTATCGAAGTAGGAGAAGAGACTTACATATGGCTTTCATTGACTTAGAGAAGGCGTATGATCGGGTACCAAGGGATGTACTTTGGAAAGCCTTGCAAAAGAAGAGGGTGAATGTTGCCTACATTAAGATAATACAAGATATGTACGATGGGGCATTGACTAGGGTTAGGACACCCGGAGGTGAAACAAATGAATTTCCTATAGGAATTGGCCTACATCAAGGATCAGCTTTAAGCCCGTATCTATTTAACTTAGTTATCGATGCTATAACCGAGAGTATCACAGAGGAGGTACCTAAGTGCATGCTATTTGCGGATGATATAGTACTTTTAGCGGATTCAAGAGAAGAGATTAATACAAAATTGGAAATATGGAGAAATACGTTGGAGTCAAAGGGTTTTCGTTTAAGTAGGAATAAAACAGAATATATGCATAGCAATTTCACAAATAAACAACTTAGAGACGATTTGAAAGTTAGGTTAGGGGAGGATATAATTCCTCAAGTGACAAAATTTAAATATTTAGGATCAATTGTAAGACAAGATGGTGAGATTGATGACGATGTTAATCATAGAATTCAAGCTGGTTGGTGTAAGTGGAGGAAAGTCACTGGAGTTCTTTGTGATAGAAAGGTACCCAATAAAGTTAAAGGAAAATTCTATCGTACTGCTATAAGGCCAGCAGTGTTATATGGTAGTGAATGTTGGGCTATGAAGGGACAACATGAACGTAAAGTGGGGGTAGCCGAAATGAGGATGTTGAGATGGATGTGTGGTCATACAAGATTAGATAAGATTAGGAATGACCATATACGTGAACGAGTCGGAGTGGCTCCTATTAGTGAGAAAATGGTAGAGAATCGTTTGAGATGGTTTGGTCATGTTCAGAGAAGACCATGCGCCAGTAAGAAGAGTAGATCAAATAATCTGGAGTCCGATTAAAAGAGGGAGAGGGAGGCCAAGGCGGACACTTGGCGAACTAATACTAATAGAGCGGAATGGCGTCGTATGATCCATGTAGCCGACCCCACCTAGTGGGATAAGGCTTTGTTGTTGTTGTTGTTGTATTTATGTGGCTGCCCATGCAGGGGACTAATTTAAATCTGTGCATTTAAAGACTTATTGCATGACAACGGATTTAAAGGATCTTCTACGTTGAATGCTATTCTACGAATTGTAGTTTTGTCATTGTAGGTTGCGTCCCAAGGGCCAGGGCGTTACAACTTAAGTGCCTCAAAAGTGGATTCAAATGAGTTATCATAAAGTCGAGAAGAAAAATGCGGAAAAAAGAGTGCCAAATCCCAATTAGTTTGCAATAAAACAATAAATTGGAGAAAATATGGATGAGAAAAGCTCACACTTTGATGGCGCCCTGCGGCGTGCCCTTCTTGTTGATATCGAATCCGAAGAGATTCCTCCGCAGCAGGTATCTGGCAGCCACGGGGATCATCCGCAAGGCAATAACAAAGCCCACGAAGCTCATGGCCGCACAGATTGCAATGGACTTCCGGAGCTCGGTCTCGATCCGGTAGTACACGAAGACGAGGTAAAAGAAGGGGACGAAGAACGCCGCGGCGGGGGGGAGGATGGTTCCCAGCTTGGGCGGAGCAATCGGGGCCGGCGTCGGGTCCGCTTGACGGGGCTTCGTCTCTTCGGATGGCGCCGGGGCGGCCGTCGACGACGACGACGAGGGGTTCCGGCGAATCGCCATCGCCACAAGCGAGAGAGGGCGCGAGAGTTGCGGTAAGTTGTCTCGCGGGTATTAGTTTTCAACGCTGCGGAGTAGTAAGTCGCACTCGATCGGTGGGTTTGTAGGGAGGTAATGAAGTTGAAATGACGTGGCACAATACTATTGGACTAACAGACGTGTTAGATGGACGAGTCAGAGCTGCTGGATGGGGTCCAAGACGATGGTTATTATTATTATTATTATTATTATTATTATTATTATTATTATTATTATTATTATTATTATTATTATTTAACTATTAACAAAAATAATATAATGGAATGACAACACGGCATCACCACCATGCTTTGATTTTAAGTAAAAGTCCTAAACTAATTTCCATAAATACTTTTTTGTTTATGTTATCTTTAAACATATAAAAATATTTTATTTCATTTCTTTTCTTGGGCCTTTAGGTGGTATTTGGTTGGGGGTTAAATCATGAACTACGTAGATATATTCTACGGATTACAATCAAATGTATTTTTTATTCTGCAAAAATTATAAAGAAAAAAGTTGTCATCATTAAAAAAATTAATTTTATAAATAGTAAAAATATGAGAGTTAACCTATTTTTTACAATAGGTGGAATAAAGATAATATGGTGCAAATTTAAAATATTATCTAATCAAATGAGTTATATCCATTAACCCGATGCATAGTTAACTCCCAACCAAACCCAGTCTTAATAATCACAATAGTACAAATGAGTAGCTCAAAGAAAAAATTCATATATAAAAAAGGCATATTGTTTATATGCAGAAAAAATTATACCAAATATCTTTCAACTTTTATGTTTGCTCAATAATATTCTTCAATTTTATTTTGTAACACGAATGTCCTCCATCTTCAAATTTATTACACGGAATGGCCTTCCGACCGGAAATATCAATTTTCGGTCAATCCGCAGATGTGACGATGCTCTCTCTCCGCAACGCAAGAGAGCATTCGACGTGGTACAAAATAATAAAATAATTCTAATAAGGCATGAGGCCTCGCCCCCCCCCCCCCCCCCCCATAGGGGCGAGGCGCCCCTTTGCTCTTCGCCAGTGCGAGCAAAGGGGGAGGCAAAGCCCCACATTGTTCTACGACGGCCTTCTCTTCCACGTTGGAGAGAAAGCATCTTTTTTAATATTTTATTGTTTATTTTTTTATTAATTTGTTGATGTGGTGATGTCATGTCGGATGTTTTTTTACTTGACGGAGAGAGAGCATCGCAACGTCAGCGGACCGATTGAGAAATTGTGTATTCCCAATCGGAAAGGCATCTCATGCAATAAATTCGAAGATGGAAAACATTCGTATTACAAAGTGAAGTTAAAGGATTTTTTTTGTGTAATTTATCCTTTATATCCAACATATAAAGTAGTTTCAAGAACACCTTGTAGACATGCCACTACATGCATAATAAATAATAGGGTTATTTTCTCTAATCACTCCTAAACTATCGCGATTTATCACATCTAATTCCAAAATTATGAACTTCATTTTTTGGCTCTCCGTTATTTTTTATTTTTCGCATTAGTGAAAAATCGGGAAAGAGAAGGGAGAAGGGGGAGTCGCCCCCATCCCCCCCTCTCTTTTGCGATGCCGGAGAGAGGTCGACGACGACATAGAGGGGGGGGGGGGTGGCGACCCCTTCTCTCTTTCCCGGCACAGGGAAAGAGAAAGGAGGGGGGTTCGCCGCCCCCCTTTGTACGTCGAGGCAGAGGGAGGAGGGGTATAATGAACTTTTCACAAATACGAAAAATGAAAAATAATGGTGAAGTCAACGAAATTGGACGGAAAGATCAAAATGGAAAAATCACGATAGTTTAGATACCCAAAAAATGAAATTCATAATTTGAGGTTAAATGTGGTAAATCGCGATATTTTAGGGGTGGTTAGAGGAAATAACTTTAAATAATAAATACAATTTTAGTATAATAAAAAAACATGAATGAGAATTATTCTAATATAACAAGAATTGAACAATTTGGCCCATAAGTGATGTGGAGCAGAGGCAGAGAAGGTTCGGCTGAATATTGAAAGCAAATTGATTTTGTTTCATATTTTAAAGTGATTTCTTTTTCTTTTTTATGTTATTTTAGTTTTTTTAGGAAATTAAATTTTTTACTTCATTTTGGTCAGAAAACTAAGTTTATTTTAAGTTTTGCGTCAACAGATTTGTGAGCAAAAATTTAAAAGGTTAGCTTGAGAACTTTAACCGAATGAAATTAATTTCTCTTTCACATTCAAAATTTGTTCTCACTTCCTTTGAATACGGGTGTTCTCCTTCAATTATCCCTAATCAATTATATCTCAATTTAATGTAATAATAATTATCTTTTATTAACTATTAAAATTCATAATTAACAATTATCAATTTCATTAATGATTATCAATTTATTCATCAATATAAAGCGCAATTCAATCTTCCATTTCCATCAGCCACAGGAGAAACTCAATTGTCAATCAATTAATACGGTACAATTCAATTAATAGTTTGATCTTTAAAATTACAATCAACCTTTTTAGTGCAATATAAGAATTTTTTATTATTAAAGAACACTATGTCACCTTCATGTAAGCCAATTCAATATGTTTGAATATGTTGAAGGATGAGAATCACATTTAGAATAATCATAGTCTTTGCTAGAAATGGATGTATCGATTCTCTAGGTAATTATTGTCTTATTCAATTCAATTATTTATTAACCAAAGACGTCATCAATCCCGGGCAATTAGTGGGCATAGACTCAATAATTTTCACATTTTATTTTAAGGTTATTTTCATAAACCTCCTTTAAACTATCACGATTTTTCACATCTAACGTCAAACTACGAACTTATTTTTTTTATCCTTCAACTATCACGATTTTTTCACTTTAGTCTTTCTGTCTATTTCTGTTACGTTTTTCGTTACTTTTACTTTTTTATTATGAAAAAACTAAATTACTCCTCCCTCTAGAAAAATATGATATAACAAATATAAAAAATAAAAAAAAACCATTAGAAGGATTAAAGTGGATAACAAAATAAAAAAATCATAAATGAGAAAAATAAAAAATAACGAAAAATATAACAAAAATAGATGGAAGGACCAAAGTGGATAAAAAAATAAGTTCGTAATTTGATATTAGATGCGGAGAATTGTGATAATTTAAGGGTGGTTTATGAAAATAACTCTTTATTTTATTCACCTATGATGTCTATCTTTGTTATTATTAATTTGGTCAACAATAATTAATTAAGCAATAGGTCAATCAATCCATAATCAATTTACATCAATTCTCAATAACCAATAACAATTTTACCATAATAATTTGTAATGGATTATTAACACAATAGTCAATTGTAACAATAACTCAATTATCAATGATAACTAATAATGCACATATGATCAGGAACAAATTGTGTTGAACCTGAGTCAGACTACCATCGACGAAAATTGTGTTTTCGACACGACTTTTCGATCCAATTCTGATACCATTTAACAATGCAATTATATTAACAATCAATCCATATATGCTTCAAACATAGGACAAGGTCTTGTGGGTTCATATAGACGAAAATCGTGAATATAGAAATCCCCTATGTAACTCAAATTGTCTGAAAAACTAACACGTTTCCTTTGATCTACATGAATGTTGAACTTTGGTCAATGATTCCTCTCTAATAATATCCTGAAACCCCTGCTAGTCTCTTGGGTGATTATCTTCTATGTCAAGACTTTGAAACAGTATGTTGGCCATGCTCTCGAGTGTCTTAGATTGCAAGAAAACGAAGGAGAAAAAAAGGGCTGAAATTCTATGGAGAATAATAAGGGTTTCCGTTCACCCTTTAAGTTCTAATTCTAATTTTAACTAAGATTTTTTTATTCTAGATCTTGGGCTAATTCTCAACTACTCATGACATTGATCATTAACTGTCCATCCGAATTTAACTAATTATTTCTAATCATATTTATCTCAACTTCAATTCTATTCAAACTCCTCTTTATCTTTCATCTCTAATTCATAACTTCTCCCAATCAAAATATACTTTTATTTTATCCTTTTATTTATTTATTTTTTCTAATTTTCGAAAATTATTTAATAAAATAATATTTTATCCTCTAATTTTTTATTAAAATAATAATTAATATTATTTTAGTGGATACGATATTTTTAAGCCATAAGATCCTTCATCCTATTATATTGGAAGTCTTTTAGTCATTAGACTTCTTTTTGAATTCCAAATCAAATCGAAATCTCTAATTCTAATTTAATCACAATTCATATTCTTTTTCAAATCCTCCTTTAATTCATTAATATTTTTAATTTAATTAACAAATTATTCTATTGCCCTTATTGAAATTATGTGGTGTTACATCTTTTATTATAAGTAAACACTGAAGAAATTACTTTTACATATTAGATAATGCACATTGTTGATAATTTAATAAGAGGTAATCTTTATGTCAGGTAATGCAAATTATTAAGTAATATGAAAAGGTAATGAAGTAAATAGCCTCAAAAGTCATTTGATATAATTTTAGAGTAAACAAACCTAATTTGTGGTTAACATGATTTTAATCTTCTAAGATTCATAAAAACACAAGAATTATGACAAACAAGGGTCATTCACTTCATTTAGCCATTCAATCACATATGAACCCTAATATTTCACAACAAATTAGCATCAATTATATGGAAACTACCATAGCAAGATGAAACATAATACGATACTATAATCAAATCCACAAAAGAAAGAAAACGAAGCTCGTTCTGCATCTAAATTAGAATGAGATCAGGAGTGCCTTCATCTTATTTACATATCTTAATCCCCCAATGAAATTAGAGATTTTCGTTTCTTCTCTTTGCTCTCCTTCCTCTCCGATAGACGTCCTCCCCAATGCTTCTATCTTCTTGCTCTCGTTCTTTTCCATGGTGATTTCCTAGGGCACAATGAAGATGGTCTTCAAATGATGGAAAATGGAAATAGAAGAAGGTTTTGGAAACTTTTATAGAGCTTTTGTATATTGCCATATTACACAATGAACGAAAATGTCCTTAGTATGCCCTTGCTTTTATGGGTATTCTTTCTAATCCAAGATGTTACACTGACCTTACTCCAAGAGTAGCATATTCCCTAACCCCTGTAGAACTTTCAGGCTTTGAGAGCCACTTGTGGCCTTCGGGCACCTTACATAGGCAAGAGACAAAGAGGGAAAAAAAATCAAGAGAAGCAAGGAAATAAAGGTTTCAGTTCTGTGCACTATTAGGGCAGATTACATACAAAACATGCAATTCAAGAAGTCTAACAATCACACAAGAAGTTGAACTACAACAGAAGTAACAAAAAAAAATCTTCTGGAATAGAGAAGAGCAACTTATTCGTAATTATAAGACAAATGAGTACTCCAACATGCAAGTCAAACAATAAGCATACCAAATGTGAAAACTTTCGTGAAAGCTTACCCACTTCTCTCTTCTCCAAGTTGTTTGAATATCAACCCATTCAGGCTGATATGTTGGAGCAGGCAGCCAACTCACAATATCCTCATCTTGACATGCATCAAAGAAGCACCCGCGATCTTTTGCATCAGTCACCAACTTAGCCCAGATCGAATCACTATGAGCTAATGTAGGTGCATTACCCAAAATCCAAAGACTATATCTGCAACATGTCAACAAAAAAAAAAAATACATACAAAAACATCTCAAACAAAAAAGGAATCACAGCAATATGCAAACAGACAAGAACTCAACACCTTGCTCTAGTCAGAGCCACATTTGTGCGTCTTAGATCTGATAGGAAGCCAACAGAACCATCTGCATTAGATCTCACAGTAGATAATATGATAACATCCTCTTCACTGCCTTGAAACCCATCTACGGAATTGATTTTAACAGACATGTGAGTCATTGGCAGGTTATTCATTTTCATCCTTTCTTGAATGGCAACAACTTGAGCAGTGTAAGGACATATGACACCGACGCTGAGGTTCTTCTTCAACATGAAACAAGCTGCAGAATAAAATTTCAAGGAAAGAAAAAAACTATTTACACGCCATAACAACAGGGCAAATGCATGATAATTCAATACACATGTGAATAAGCCGTATGTATTTTATAAGAACGATCACGTTAATTCAATACACATGTGAACGTTGAAACCAACAAAATGATACGTACCTTTATGCAGTTTACTCAGTATTTCAAAGATGACAGAAACCTCAGCCATGTTCTTTTTGCTACGACCATTACCACTCAAATTCTCATCTCCAGATGCGATGTTAATGAAAGAATACGAAGCGTACATCCTGTTCCTCAAATAATCCTTTCTATAATCCTCTCTACGGACATTTCGACCATTAAAAATTTCATTGCCATAAAAGTTTGCGTTAGGGAATTGGCTTATCGAAGGGTGCATCCTGTACTGTATGTTCAGCAGATGCTTCTTGTGTCCCAGTGAGCTCAACCTTTCAAATAAGCTCCTTCCGAGTAAGGCATCCTGAGAAATCTAAATTAAAGAAAAAAAAATTAAACGAATGCTTACATTAAAGTATAACTTAAAGAAACGTGTGTATTATCAATGAAATAAAAAACAATACAAAATTCTTATATATTTCTTTAACCTTGCTTTGAACCACTGCTGGCAATTGGCGCTCATCGCCAACCAGAACAAGATGTCTTATATCGGGGATTTGAAGGGGAATCAAGGATTCACACTCCTTCAGTTGTGCAGCCTCATCAATAACAAGATGCTCAAAAGGGATTGAGTACCTTAAACTATGAAATTTTGCAGATTTAGAAGCTGTACAAAAGACAATACAGGCACTTGCAAGAAAGAAGTCACCAATTAGACTTTTGCTGGTGGTGGAGGGTAAACAGAGAGAACCTAACAGAAACTTAATGTCTTCGCAGCATTTGGCTCTAACTTGGTGCAACAATGAAACCGTGGTGCATTCTACGGAGTCAGACGCCACCAGTGAACTACAATAAGCGCGCTCGTAATTTCCAACTTCCACGCAAGGATTGAACATTTCCTTCAGGGCACTTTCAGAAAGTTTCATTCGGAGAAGGCTTTTGAACTGTTCAACCAAATCAAGAAGGGATTTAATCTTCTCCTTGCACGGTGTTGAAGTGGAAGCTACTGGAAGATGCCTGCATAGCGTCTCAAAGCATCTCTGCACGTTCGTTGCAAGATCGAAACCAGGCAATGCCTCCACTTCTTTCTCTTCATGCCAAGAAGTGCTCTGAGCGAATTCATGAAAAGTTTTCACTTCCTCCCCTTTCCTTTTCATGTTCTCCCCAGGACAACTTTCAAAGTACCTCAACATGGACTCCAGGCAATGCTTCCAGCCAGTTGATGGGTCAAAACAATGCCTAAGCGATTCTGTGCGATCCTCCAGAAGAATAGCTTTCAGATTGTCATCAATGGTCATCGGCCTTCTGTTCGCGAGCAAAATGACATCACTCAACGAAATTTGTTCGCTATCACATTGCTCGGTCATCAACTTTAGGAGACGGGAGGCGACCTCTCTAACAGCTACGTTGGTTGGTGCACATACAAGAGTTCTGCATTTCATCTGATGCAGCAGCCACAGCAAGCTACCGATGGTCTTGGTTTTTCCAGTGCCTGGAGGACCCCATATGAGGTTAACCGAATTCTTCTCTGCACTTTCCCTTGCTGAAATACAATTCAATATCGCGGTGGACTGGGATGCATTCAAATCCAATCTATACAAACTCTTCAACGTGTCAGGCGCCAAAGTGTTGTCAGCATAAGCATATTTTTTACTTCTCTCAACCTGTGAAGTTGAAACATAGTTAGAGACATGCAGAACGGCGGCCATTTAAAATTCCAGCACTATGAATCAACACAGAGAATTGGGAACGAGTAGGTGTTCTTACCACTACATCTGCATGTACCAACTCCCTGAGTAGAGACAGACTTCTCGTTATAGGAAGTCCTCCTTCAGGCAGTTGACCTTCAGATGTCGACTCACCCGGAGGACACAGACTTCGTTCATCAGCGAGATTAATATGCAGGGCCTTCCAGATTCTGTCATATGTTACAGTGTTCACCAGATAAACAGCAAACAGGCTTCTCCCATACTTCACAGCTTTTATGCTACGTGATGCTTTAATCGTATGTCTATTACTAATACCCCGAGGCATGTCATAGTCAACAGCACCATCGCTTGTGATCTTTGCGAGAATAAATGATCCTTCATCCCTCGTTAAGTCAGAGACATGAGATGGTCTGATGTCTGATAAGAGTATTATATCACCGTACTGAGGAGCATATAAGCTTGACCAACGATTAACAGCAACTACCATGTCAGACATGTACTGATTGGAATTGGATTGGCCACGTTTCACAATCGGTTTAATTATGGCAAATGGCGCTTGAGATATGATTTCCAAATTGGCACAAACCTCGGCACGGACCTCTTCGAGAAATGGATAAACGAAGGATTCCAGGTATTTTTCTGGCGTATCAGACTGAACTGGAATTCTGTGCACCTGCAATTTGCTTCACAGAAGTCAGAGCAGCAAGCATCACAACTATCTTCTTATTACTCAACGGAAGAAAAACTAATTGAAATCCTTACAGCATTGTACATTTTTGTACTTAATACTGAATTATTGCATAGCACAGCATCAATGTTTCAGCTTACAGAAATTAAACCACGCGGATACAAACAAATAAAAGGTCATATTAAATATTGCTGCACAAGCAGATCTAAACAGGAGATAGCATATGATTCATCTGTATATGATATCACATGTACTTGAAGAAAAGAAGAAATGACCTTGTCTTTGAAGAGATGCTTATTGAAGATATCATCCAGTGACCATGAGAATATAAGATTATCGATCTCCTTTGCCATTGTTAGACCAGCTCAGTTTGCTGTCCGAAGCGGCATTGTTGTTGCCACCAGTGACTGCCAAGAGCATGCACTACCACTGTAACCAAAACTTTGTCCACCCTGCTAAGGAATGCCTTCGGAAATAGCACAACAGTCATGCATGGAATGGAAGAAGGCCCCGCTCCATCCCTTTCGTACAAATAAGAATGCTCTCTTTTCTTTCCCAGCCCCTGATAACAAAAGTCCAAACACTCTTATTCAATTATTACGAGGGTGCTCATAAGGCCACTCCAAAAAACATCTTAATGCCATTCCAAAATGACAATTTTATACGTCATTTTTATTCTAAACTTTAAATGTCATTTAGATACTCTTTTGCCTCTTCGTATTCTACCCAATTTCTTGAATGATGTGTCTTTTGCTAGATGTCTTTACACACTATTTTTGTTTTAAACTTTTATTATCATTTATTGTCTCTTCATCTTCCATTCAATTTTTTTAATGACGCCTTTTTTTGAGTGAGAATCTCTTATATCTTGCCATTTTATATATTTTTATATTTTTCAAAACTTATATTCAATATGACATTAATTTAGTATATTACCATTCTATGTATTTCTTCCTCTTTTTTTTTACTCTGACTCCCATCCAACTTATTCTAAATGATAACATTGTATAATATGAGGTGAAAACATATTAAATTATTGTAATATTGTAATATACATACAAACGAGTTTTGAAAAAAAATGAAATAAATTAGCTCAAAAAAATTGCAAAAATGATACGAAGACTCAGTAATGAGCATATGCAATTATTACAGAAAGACTCACTTTCTTTATTGTTATCAATGGTAATTTCTTTTCATTTTTCAGTGTTTTTATTTTCATTTATTTCCTATATTTTTTTATATTACATATATTCAATGAAATTATAGTCTTCATTGTAATTAAATTTCTATGTACTATAAAGATAGATAAAGTAATAGTAGAAGATTAAGTATTGAAGAAAAAGTTGGATGGGAACTAAAAGGGAAGAAGCACTGAGGAAGAGGTGATAGGAGATAAATTAAAATTAAAATGAAGAGTAAAAGATTAAAATTTGAAGTGATATTAAGTGTTTGAGGAGTGACATTAAGAACCTCCTTATTCCAATACAAATCAACAATATCCTTAATTTTCCATTAACAGTGTAATCCATATATATATATCCTTAATTATTAAAATTAGCTTTCAATTAATAGTGAAATTTTTAAGGTTTAAACCCAAAAATACAAGAAATCGAATCGCTCCCAAGATTCCAACGGGTCTTTGGGGCGGATCTGTTGGACGACCAAAATGATGTCCGAAGCCTTGTTGCTTACACTCGAATTAAAGTCGCCGACATGGAAACAAAGCGTCCGATCCGATACATCATCTTTTGCAAAAGAAAGAAAGAAGAAAGGCAGAGACTTCATCAAAAGGTTAGGCCTCAATGTTTTGTACCTTTCTTTTAGCTTTTTGCTAATAACTCCTACTCTGATATGATCATGTTTTGTGTAAGTAGACACGTATACAAATTTTTTTTTAGACTCACTCGGAGTTTTTGGTATTTAAGACTATTAAAATCTGACTAATTCAAAATAAAAATAAAGAGAAAAAGGAAATATTTTCCTAACCAAGTGATAGAATTGAATTTGGGTCTGCTAGGTGGCTAACCAATTGTGCGAGTTTGATTGTAAACACGTATACATGAACATCACGAAAATTATACGTACGGTACGGTAATGTAAATATATAATCAAATATTTGTTTGATTTTTGACTAAACTTGGCATGCAGAGAGGAGAGCCTTGCGTGTCTCATTCCCATGGACGAAGTTGCACTCGAAAGTAAAAGTTGCAGGTTACATGAGGAACTGATACATTTACAAAGATATAAGAACTGGTTTTAATTAATTATTATTTTTTCATTGAAAGGTCATAGGAGATTGAGGGTTTAGTATAAATAATTAATTCATTTTCCGACAACGTTCTTTTTCTTATGGAGGTGCTTCTTCTGCTTCCCCCTTTGTGTGAAATAGAGGAATGAAATGGTAAGTGGATTTTTTTTTTGGGCGACGAGAGGTTTTAAAATAAAGGGTTATTTTTGTAATTCTCTCCTAAACTATCACGATTTTTTATATTTAATTTCAAATTATGAACTTATTTTTTTGAATTCCTAAACTATCACGACTTTTCCACTTTAATCCTCTCGTCCACCTCTATCACGTTTCTAATTACTTTTACTTTTTTTTCATTTATGAAAAACCTAAATTATTCATCCCTTTAGAAAAATATGAAATACCAAATATAAAAAATAAAAAAAATCATTGGATGGATTAAAGTGACAAAAAAAATTGTCATTTATCAAAAAGATCGAATTACGCTCCCCTAATTTTTTTATTTTTTATATTTATTATTTAATGTGTTATGAAGGGAGGGGTAATTTAGTTTTTTCATAAATGAAAAAAAATCAAAAGTAACAAAAAAACGTAACAAAAGTTCACGAAAGGACTAAAGTGAAAAAAATCATAACAATTTAGAGATATAAAAAAATAAGTTCGTAATTTGGAGTTAAATGTGAAAATTTATGATAGTTTAGGAGAGGTTTATGAAAACAACCCTAAAATAAATTAAGTTCATAATATACTTGGATCTAATATATTATGCATGAAAACCATTAGTTGCATTATTTTTCTCTTATTCATACTTTTTCTTTCTATTTCCTTTTATGGTAATCTTTTATTAATTTCAATGTTTAAAGCTCATTGCAATTTTCATTAAGTCTCCCACACGCTTTAATCTCTTTTTTTTATTTATATTTGTTGGGATAGTAATGTTTTAGAAGGGCTCTTCTTTAACCTTTTTTTTCCTCTTTAGAGTCGGTTTTTCTTGATAGGGATAATTTTGAGGAATTGAAATAGTTATTATACCATTTATTTTTTTACATATGTATTATTTTATAATTTTTAAACTTGCATGAAACTTGTAAGGATCATGTCTTGCTAATTATCTATCCGATGATCAATTACAACAACAACAACAAAATCTTATCCCACTAAGTGGGGTCGGCTACATGGATCATACGACGCCTGATCCATGTTCATGAAATTCGACAGAATTTTATGCTGATTGTCGGGGCCTAACACAACTCTCCTCCTTTATCCGGGCTTGGGACCGGCTATAAAATATAGGCGGAGTTATCCGATGATCAATTACATTTCTTTTTTGTCAAGACTAAGAAGTCATGATGAACTTTTAGCACCAACTTGGTTACTTATATTTTACTTTGCACTTTAAACTTGTAGAGATCAAATAAGATAATGTGGCAAATTTCAGCATTCTGTTTGAAATTTGTAGGGAAAATTGCCACAATACAAAATTCATTCGAGTTTCGATCTTAGACATTCAGCATTCTGTTACCCAACCAAAACGATAAATGGATCATAAGCATCACTTCAGAATCAGGAAGTAGGTCTCTTCCCTCACAGATAAGGTAGCAAGAAGTTAGCAGTCTCGCCAGCAGCAATTACACCCCATCAATTGAATCTACATATCAGAAGCATATGAACATAAGATACTGATATTCATTTAATCAGACCCATAGAAAAAAAATACCAATCAAGTTATCCAAAAACATTTTCATGAAAACAACAAGTACATAACAAAGAAGTACAATATAATCAAATTACCCTAATCACACTGTGAAAGGTAGGAGTGTTACCCAACCCGACCAGGTCTAGTTAGGTTAGATTTCAAATTTTTTAAGGTAGAACCCGACTTAGGGCCGGGTTGGATCAAGTCGCAGACAACATTTGTTTTAATTTTAAAAATGTATTTAGTATTTTATTTTATATATATATATATAATGTTGTTTTTAATATCTAGATATTTTACCACGTGTAAAATACTTTATTTTATACTTTTTTAAATTTTAAATGATATAAAATACTTAAATTAACTAAAAATTATCAAAAATAAAAAAATAAAAATTTTTGGGTCATCGGGTCAGCTCGGGTCGGGCTGAATTCTCGGGTTGACGTGATGAACACCCCTATTAAAATTTTTCCACAGTGTCACAAATGATTATCTAACAAATGGACATGTTTTATTATTGATAAAACTCGTCTAAACAAATTAGAAAGTAACTCGATTAACTAATTAATATGTAATGTGTCCTTTTAAACTTTCAATTGTCACACAGAAATGAATAATATTATTTCACTGATTGACAGTGTAGAAAGTGTGAATTCTAAGAAAAACTCCAGAAGCAACCTAATAGCAATCAAGTAACCAAAATGCAAATTAAACATTAACAAAAGAAATTAGAAACATAAGCATAGAAAATCAAACCTTTATCAAACGCATAAGGATCAATATTGCTTGATTCACTGCATCAAAAGAAAGGGCAATTGAAATATCAAACAAATAAAGACACAGAATAGAATAATCCAAGAACTCAAAGGAACTTAACCCCATATCGTATGCAGAAGAATCATTGTCACTAATCAAATCCCTGTAATTAAGTAGTGAAGTGAGAAATATGTCTCAACTCTACATTAAGTTAGAACAATTAGAAAGAAATTAGGGCAAATTTTACTTACCCGGGATTCGAGCTTGAAGAATTTTCCCCACAAATCTTGAGTCACAATAAGTCGTTCATGAGATGCTCCTCATAATCACTTGTGCCAAGATCAGCATGCCCACCACATGAGCTTTCTGGTATACTGTCAAGTGTACAAGAAAAAAATGATAAAAAAAGAAGAAACAAGGATAAATGACATGAATGAAAAGAATTAGCAAAAGTCAATAAAACAATTTCTGAAATGACAGGAAATAATAATTAGGATAATAAAGACAAACTGCACAGAACTCTCATTGTTGATTCAATGATTGAACTTCCTTCTTTCATGAAGAACATAATCTGCAGTTAATTTTATACTATTTTTTACTATCAGGAACATGTTATTTACACCAACCTTCCTCCAGCAGTGGTAGAACTCTTCCTCCAAGTAGAACTTTCATGAAGAACTCTTCCTTCAGGAACCTTCCATAGTAAAGATAAGGAGGTTAAGATCAATGAACACATTTGTAAATGATTAGATATGCCAAAGTTTGATGACAACATAATTCTATGTCGTATTTGGAGAGATCCTGTATAACGGTTTACTTGTAATTCAGTAGTAACAGATTTCAGAAGTTCTATTTAGCATTATGGGACAATTCGGAAACACGGTGAGAATGCAAATGGGTAAGTCCTTGCAGGTTTTGAAAAGGTTAATAATGAGAAAAGGTAAGTGCTGGCATCCCTCAACTTTTAGAGAACGCTTTAATGTACGAGAAGGATATGATCACAACACCAGTTGCCCCTGGACAGATGCAACGTTCTGAAACTATGTGAGTTCAATCAAAACATCAATTCAGTTGTTGTTTTGTCACATATTTATATGGTTGAACAGATTGCACATTTGAAGCTATTGTCAGCAAACCCATTTTCAGAAGTAAAATGACACCATGATATACATAATGAAGCCATGGAGAGAAAAACTTACCAACTTCTCTTTTCTCCAACTAGTATGAACGTCAACGTTCCCTTCATCAACATTTTCAGGCTGATATCTGGTAGAGGACAACTCGATCACAATATCTTTATCCTCACTTACATCGAAGAAGCACCCGCGATCCTTTGCATCAGTCACCAACTTTGCCCAGATAGAACCGCTATGTGATAGTGTTGGTGCATTACCCAAAATCCAAAGACAATACCTACAACGTATCAAGAAAAATAAAATTACGATAATAGATCAAATAAAGAAAGGGATATATAAATATTCAAACAGACAAGAACTGGACACCTTGCTCTAGTTAGAGCCACATTAGTGCGTCTTAGATCTGATAGGAAGCCAACAGAACCATCTGCATTAGATCTCACAGTAGAAAAGATGATAACATCCTCTTCACTACCTTGAAATCCATCTACAGAACTAACTTTAACAGACATGAATGCCTTGGGTGGATTCACTCTTTCTAACTTCTCTTGAATGGCAACAACTTGAGCAGTGTAAGGACATATAATGCCCACGCTGAGAGACTTCTTCAAGTTGGAACAAGCTGAAAAATAAAAAAAAATGTCAGAAGATTAACTACAGGAATATGCATGAAGAAATATGTAACATAGAAATATGAAGAAATACGTATGAAGAAATATCTCATTATGAAAAGGATAATGATATTCAAGGCAAACACATGAGAAAGATAACTTGAACAATAATATATCATTATATGCACCCAAACAAATGACATTCCACACAAAGTTTGTACCTTTGTGGAGTTTGCTCAGTAATTGAGATATGACAGAAACCTCAGTCATATTCTTTCTGCTACGACGATTATCATCCAAACTCTCTTTTCCAGATGTAATGTTGATGAAAGAATACGAACCGTACATTACATCATGCAAATAGTCCCTTCGATGATCCCTCCGAGTGACATTTGGACCATTCAAAATTTCATTGCCATAAAAGCTTTTGTTCGGGAAGAGGCTTATTGACGGATGCATCCTGTACTGTATGTTAAGAAGATGCTTCTTGTGTCCCAATAAGCTTAGTCTTTCAAATAAACTCCTTCCGAATAACGCTTTCTCAGAAACCTAAAGTTTTAGAGAAAAAAAAGTTTTTCTTAACACAAGTGGGATTGTGCAGCTCATAGACTATTGTATATAATTCCCATGTTTTAAAACTTAGGATAAGAAGACAGAACAAATACATGCGAAAGTACGCAATTCAAACCTTGCTTCGAACCATAGCCGGCAATTGCCGCTCATCACCAATCAAAACAAGATGTCTTATATTTGGGATTTGAAGTGGTATTAGGGATTCACACTCCTCCAGTTGCGCTGCCTCATCGATAACAAGCTGCTCAAAAGGGATCGAGTCCCTTAACTTATAAAATTTGGCAGAGCTAGAAGCTGTGCAGAAGACGATGCGAGCTTTCACGAGGCAGAACTCACCAATGAGATCTTTGCAGGTGCTAGAAGGTAAGTTAAGAGAATGCTTCAGAAACTCAACGTCTTCGTAGCATTTGGCTCTTACATTGTACAACAGTGAAACCACGTCGCACTCTACTGATTCGGAGGGTACTTTAACACTAGAATCAAACATTGTCTTCAGTGCTCTTTCGGAAATATCTGAGGAGAGAAGGTTTCTGAATACTCCAATCAAGTCGAGAACAGAGCTCATCTTATCCCAACACCATTTTGAAATGGAAGCTTCGGGAAGATGAATACGTAACGTGTTAAAACATTTCTGCAGATTCTTGGAAAGATAATCAAAAGTATGCCGTGCAAAATCATGAAAACTTTTCACTTTTTCCTTGGTTTTTTTCAAGTTCTTTTTCCTAGTCTTTACCAAATAATCTTCATACCAAGAAGTACATTTTTCCAAGTACCTGGACAACGAAGCCAGATGATGCCTCCAACCAGTTAATGGCGCAAAACACTTCTTCAGTAAATTCACACGATGCTCCAGAAATATAATTTTCAGGCTGTCATCGATGACCATTCGCTTTTTATTCGCGAACAACACCACATCCCCCAACGGGAAGTCTCTGCTCTCAGATTGCTCCACCATCAACTTTAGGAGGCGGGAAGCAACTTCTCTAACAGCTGTGTTGGTTGGTGCGCAGACGAGAGTTCTACAATTGGATTGATGCATCCGCCACAAGAGACCACTGATGGTCTTGGTCTTTCCTGTTCCGGGAGGACCCCATATCAGATTGACTGAATTCATCTCTTTGCATTGCCTTGCTAATATACAACTCGATATTGATGTGGACTGCGATTCATTGAGCTTTAATCTGGATAAACGCTTGGACATTATCTCGCCTAGTGTGCCATCATCATCACAAGGCAAATGACCACTCCTTGCAACCTGTGAATTTTTAAAACAATAAGCAAAAAAAAAAAAAAAAAGATGGCACAATTATGTCAAACACTATTCTGGAATTGGAACAAAGTCTATGTTCTTACCAATTCGTCCGCATGTATCATCTCACTGAGGAGACAACGATTTCTCGTCGCAGCAAGCTGTGGAGTTGCCTTGCTCGACAATTTAAGTGCAGAAAATGACTCATTTAGAGGGCTGAGGCTTCTGGTATCAGCAAGACTAATATCCAGGGCCCTCCAAATCCGGCTATATGTTACAGTGTTCATCAGATAAACCGCAAACTTGATTTTGCCGCACATCTCAAGTTCTATGCTACGTGATGTTCGAATGTCATACACATTCGGAGGCAGGTCATCGTTTCCCCCTTTTGTTATCTTTGCGAGGATGTATGATTTCTCATCCCTCGTGAAGTCAGAGACATGAGACGGTTTGATGTCTGATAGAAGCAGGATGTCACATATCTGAGGAACATACAAGTCTGATTTACCATTGGTAGGTGAAGAATCTGTTGGACACCCTATAAGAACGACGGAGGATGCGTGTTGTGCGGATTTAGTAGAAGCTCTAATAGATTTAACTTCTGCAACGGACGCATGAGATATGATTTCCATGTTTGCACAAACATCAGCACGGACCTCTTCCAAAAACGGACTGATGAAGGATCTCAGGTAGGTTTTAATCGATTCGAATTTATTAGGAATCTTGTGCACCTGTAATTTATCAGAGTTGTCTAACGATTCAACACAAATCGCTATTATCTCAGGATACTATCGAAAATAAAACAGGGAAGTCCGTAAAGATTGCACTACAGAAACAAATTCATATTGGAAGCTTCAAAAACAGGTAGAGTAGATCCAGTTTGTAACAATGAAAGGGAGAAAACAGTGCACTCTCCATAAAGCAATTCAAATTTAAATAACGGAGGGCAAAACAGCAAGAAATCAAGCACAAGGACGGATTTCGCCAGCCAACTTTTCACATTAATTCCGATTTTTGCATGAGCATCATCAATATGTCCTTAACGCAATCAAACAACGTGATACAGACAACACACAGAGAGAGATTTGCGGGAGCATTAGACAGAACTAATATGAGGTTCTATATGCTATCATAATTCTTATTATGCTTAAGAAAATACTTATTCATGAAAAAAAAGGAGTACCTTGTCTTTGAAGAGATCCTTGTTGAAGATATCCTCCAGTGTCCATGAGAATATAAGATCATCAATGCTGCTAATCTCCTTCTTAACCTTCGCCATTGTTAACATCTCTCGTTTGCTGCCTGAAACGCCATCCTGCTGCTGGAATATGCACTCCCTCCAGTTAGCCAAACTCTTTGCTTTGTCCACTCTTTTGCTAAATATCACAACAGCAGCAGAAGAGCCCACTCATGCACAGAGACTTGCTTCCTGCTAATTAAGGAACGCCTTTTGGAAGATGACACGTATAAAAAGTTTTCTCCATTTCCAATATTAATTCATCGTGACAGAGAAAGATTTTTCGAAGTTTTCCGAGAAGACTCTTCGACTTCCAAAATGGTGCTAAAAGCTTTCTAGTACTTCACAGTATGCATGCCTTTTCAGATACGTACGTATCAAACACAGCGGATATGATACAATTGTATCCGGGAAAGTAGGAGAGAAATATTAAAAAAAACAAATATTTCAAACTGTGCACATATTTAACCTCGTGATATGTAAATATATCAAATCAATTTGACGTAATATATTGTAATGTTAAAGGCCTGTGGCACTGTTTTCACTAATAGGGTAACGGACCAGCTTTTGCAGCTTTGCAAGTAACAGACAGACTACTCCTCTCATCTCTCCCTAGCAACTTTGCAATAACAAATCAAATCAAGCATGGAGAAGAGGCTAAGCTGGTACAGTTCTACTGCTACACTCCATTTGCCTTGGTCCTTGTTTAATGTAATTTATCCAGTTTTCTGCATTACGTACGCAAATTTTAAAATTTATCAAAATTTAAACCTTTGCTAAACATCAAATTCCACTACTTCTGACATATATGCATGCAAAATATTGGAAAGCATTAGAAATATCAAACTCTTTTAAGCAAGTTCATCAACATTAGTAGAGCAGCAATAACAATTGAATGCATTCTAATTTTGAAGTCAAAGATTGAAAAGCATAGCAGTTGAAAGAATTTTTTTATAATTATTCTTGAGTCTCACATGTTTTAGGTTGGACAGAAGGGTGCAAAATATTTCCGTCTGCTTACAAGTGATCGACGAGTAAATGTTTCTACAGTGAAAATGCTTAAAATAGGATTAGTTAAATCCTAGTAATTCTGAGCCAGTCAATTGCAACAGGGTTAATTAAACCCCGACTGCGTTTGGCTAGTGAGAACAAATCTGAACATTTGATGTTATGATGGGGTCCGCCAGAATATTTGTTCCTTGTTCCGATTTATTCTCGGAAAAAGGTTCTCGCCTTACGCGAGAACTTGAAATGTTCCGGCGCTCGTTCGAACCCCCTCGAAACCCACGCCGTGCTTGCCCCCAATATCGTTGTGCCTTGCCCTCTCCATCGAAATGTCCGCGGCTTCTCTCCTGTCCGACCACGCGGCTTCTCTCCTCTCCGACTACGCTTGTTCTCTCGGCTCGGCGATGACATTCTGCAGAAGCACGACGACGGATGACGGCGAGATCGGCAAACCTAGATCACAAGTTAGCTATATTCCTCTTCCGGTTAAGTTTCCGCGAGATTTTAACGTCTCCCCCCTCTCTCACTCCATCAAGATTTCCACGATGCTCTTTGTCTGTCGGATTGATCTATGCCGGTATTCGGTGTTTTCTTCCAAACTCTTTCGCCGTTCGACCTTCACCGAGGATCGTCAATTTTTTGAAACAAATCGAGTCCTTTTTCTCGTTGCCCGTAAATCTAGGGTTTCACAGTTATCTCTCCGGCGAGCAAATGCCTCGAGAATTTGTGTGTGAAGCCTTGTCCCCAATCGATCTCTCATGCACTCGCCGATTTCCTCGTCTGAAACTATCGGCCAATCATGACTTTTCCTTCCGCACCTTCTCAATCTTAGATCTACATCCATATGCACATCGACATGAAATGTCTCAAGATTTTTTATTTTTGGACGTAGTTTTTGCCCAGCAACGATTTTGTGGCCGGTGTTTTGTATTGACCTATGTGAAGTGTGCAATATCGTTGTCGCTCGCATTGTTGTGATATCAGGACGATTTTGTGGCCGGTGGTTTGTCGCTCGCATTGTGTGATATCAGGGCAATTTTTCAGTCGGTGGTTTGCCGTCAAGCCGTACCGCCTGCGGCATCTTTTATTCCTTCGACATTAAGGGCGATATCCCGCGATCAGGGTGCCCAACTTAGAGTAATTTTCGTGTGACTCGTGTATGTATAAAGGAAACAATGAATTTAGAAAAGCAAAGATCAATTGTCGCTATTGTCTTCCATGATGTTCATCTGTTTTTCCTGCGGTATCTGTTTACTTCGATTCCTAAACTGATGTTGTGGAATGATGTTGCACATAAGACTACTTAGTTATGCATGTTTACTTCGATTCATGTCATTTTGATTGAGATGGCAAACTACTTAGATTCATAGTCATTTTTTAATTGGAATTACAGGCTCAATTGGCTAATGGAGTTGGATTATGTTCATTCAAATTGTTCTTGCAGGTTGCGCAAGAAAGGTCGATCCCGCATTCTCCTCCTGTCATGACGTTGGAGCTTTCAAGGTTGAGTGTACAAGAAGTTTGACTCCTTTGATGCAGCCGCAAGTTCCCTTTCAAAGTATTGTGAAATGCATGACGACACTTACACGAAGCTACAAAACAAATCTGAACTACCTATTCAAAGTCGACATGTTATGTTGCCATCTCAAACTCAGTCCTCTTCTGAAACTGTTCTTGAACAGCTGCTCCAAAATGTTCAGTGTGGATGCAATTGTCGAAGGAACATCTTACTACTTATATTTGTGTGTGCATTACTGTTCTATGTTGTAGCTAAGATTGCTTGTAATTGTGGTAGCAAGGTGTGAGTTAGACCATGCGTTGTTAACTACCTCGCATTATTTGTGTCTTCGGTCTTCTAGTTGTGCTATGGTGTGTGAACTGATGTCATTTTGACCATGGACATGTGCTGTGATGTGTGCACTAAGTTTGACTTCAAATTTATTTCGTATGCTTGCTGTGATGTAAACTGAGATGTGGTATGCACTATCTCGACTTGCTCTCCTTTTATTTGGTGCTAAATTGCTGCAAACAATTATTTCTAAGTCGATTTGATTAGAAGATGTGCAGAGGCTTGCATGTTTGTCTAGCCTTGCCCGTTGCTGTTATTTTTTTCGCTGAACACAAGTTGCTTCGTTTAAGTTCCGTGCTCGGGAGATTGGTGCTGTTTTCATACAAGTTGCTAAATGGTGTCAACTTTTGTTTTCCTACATCGTTCGTCGGTTATTTTTTGGCGCCAAGAGATAGAATTTATTCCAAATAGGCAGGAGAACGAACGGTTACTTTGCTATCACATCATATGCAAAAGTTCAAGACGGATGCAGAATTTGTCCAAACAGACTTTGCAACTTCTGTGTCAAATCTAAAATGTTCTTTGAACCAAAGTTCTGAACCTATATCGGTGCCAAACGCAGCCCAACTGTTTTGAAGAAAAAAATTCAAGAAGCAAAGAAGAGGGATTTGATAAACTCCAACTTTTGCACTGTATTTTCTAAGATTTTGAATAGAACTTGCCCAAATTCCATCAACTATTATGATTAGAATTTAAATTCTGGTCAAAGATCATGTGTGTCTACCGATTCACTTTTCACATAATGCAAGAAGCAAGAATTAGCCAATTTTAGTGTTTGGATGAAAAATATAATTATGGAGATTCAAAAAATTGATTTGATAGATAAGTTTTAGTGAATGTTTGAATAAAAATTAAGAATTCAAATACAATTTATTATTTTAATGAAGTATAAAATTGTAGTAAATAAAAATATTATGTATTTAATTATTTGAAATAATAATTACTAGAATATAAAAATATACGTAAATATTAACATAAAATTTATTTAAAATAAGTTGTATTGTGCTATATAATATTATTTTTATTATTTTTTTATAATTTACGTAAAGAATAAAATTTATTATTTTATGAGGAATGCAATTATTGTAAATAAAATATTCTGTATTTATTTATTTAAAATAGATAAATAAACATAATAATAAAAATTAATTAATAATATTTTATTACACTATAATACTAATTAAAT
This sequence comes from Pontederia crassipes, assembly GCA_030549335.1. Taxonomy (NCBI): domain Eukaryota; kingdom Viridiplantae; phylum Streptophyta; class Magnoliopsida; order Commelinales; family Pontederiaceae; genus Pontederia; species Pontederia crassipes. The sequence goes on from CM060196.1 coordinate 27,957,632, forward strand.
ATAAAAATATACTATATACTCTATAATATATTATTAAATATGATTAGTAGGTAAAAAAGTAAGTTCTTGCCTCGACAAGAAATTTTTTTTGAAACTTTTGATCACGTGCGCGTTTGGTCTTGTCGAACTTTTTTCCCACTCGATGTTTGACAAAACTTGCTCAAGTCCACCTACTTTTAGACATATGTATATTTAAATGTAATATTATATGGTACAATTTATTCTTTTAGTAATAAGCAATTATTTTCTGTATCAATAATTATTGCTAAATTCATATTATAAAATAAATTTTGTTGACAATTAAATAAAATTAACACAAACCTAAAAATCATATATGCATGGTAATTATTTTTACCATATTAAAATATAATTATTAATCATGCTAAATATTATTTAATATTATATCTTATTAAAATATTAATTATTTTTTAATAATTTCCTGGTTTCTTATTTTTAATGCATTTTACTTTATACAAACATACACCAAACTAATATATCAATACAACCATTTATAAAAAAACTTAGAACAATTACAATTCTGTTTTAAAATGCAGCCTTAAATGTTTTGCTAAGAACTTATGTGAAAAGAGTTGAATGGACAAATTAGTCTATGTTGTTTTTATGTGAGAGTTCTATTTAACCCCTAAATTTTTCCTATTTTTTGCTTGAGAACATGCACTGGGATAAGCTCGGAGAAATTTGATCATTCTACTTCTATGCATGATAAATTTAATCCATGTCTCATAACGTAGCATTTGTCTTCACAAAACACGCATAAAAAGTACGCAAATTTGATTGTGCATTCACCATTTTTAAACATTTGTCTTTGTTACTTCCATTTTTGTCAAAAGTACCTGCTTTTTAAAATAATTTGAATATCTATTATGCAGCTCAGGGTCTGAAGAGTAAGGAGCTTTTAAAGGAAGGAAGAGCAAGAAGATTCTTGGCTTGGGCAACCGAACCTTCACTCTTCATAATTGAGAAGATGTTTTTATTCAAGCCGATATTTGACTGATTCTTTGACCCTTTGAGGATATATTTAATTACCGTTGAATTGTTGAACTCTTGAATGCAATGTTTTAAGAATAGTACCGATGATCATACGGAATGTTTTATGGGGTCAAAGTTGGATCACTCCGATCGAATTCGATCGGATTGAATCGAATTTTATTAAAATAATATCATTTATAATAATTATAAAGATATGCTATAATGTAGTATGCTAATATTGTACTAATAACATATTAATAATATTAAAAAATAATATAACATAATATTAATTTGTTAAAAGTTTTAATAATAATAAACAAAAATTATTAACATTTAAATATAAATAAATTATTATTAATTTAATATCTATTATTTAATGATTATAGATGTTATATTAATAAAGTTTATCTTAAACTATTCTTTTTTTTTCCTTTGACACTTTCTTTTTTATTTCCTTTATTTATGCCCTTTAATAATTTTCTATTTTAATGTTAGGCAATTTCAAATACTTATTTTTTTAATTTTCATTCCTATTTAATTTTATACATGTCATATTCCTTCCTTCTTTATTTTTCTTATATTCCTTTTTTTTCCTTTTTTAACTTTCCTATTTTTGTTATTTTTTAAAAAAATCAAAATATGAATTGAACTGAATTCAATCGATTCAATCGACCGATTCGACTGATTTCCTCCAATTCAACATCAAAATCGATTTTGCACTCTAATCGGACCGAGTCACCGACCGATTCACGATTGAATTGATTGAACTGATCGGTCCGGTATAATTTTTAAAATATTACTTGAATGTTTACCTTTGGCTCCTTAAGCTTATTTTAGCAATATAATCTTTAGTATTTAAAGAACCGAGAAATGTGTTTTTCTCTATACGAAAAGATAATTTAATTTATGGATTTGGTATTCCTTCTTCTATGCTTGTCTTTAAAATCCAACCACCCAAACACTATTTTTTTTGTGTATTATTTAGTTAAAATTAATATTATTTTTTATAAGTTAATGGAGTCTTCCAAGGGAGATTATAATTTAGTATGAATTAGGAAGGGATGAATAAGAACACAAATCCGCATTGATTGATGGATTTGACTCATGATCAACTATTGAGAGGTCAAGGTGGTTGAGATCATAAATTATCCATACAGTTCAGTTTACGTGGAAGATGACGTCAATGATTTAAGAGTAAGAAACCTTTTAACTCTACACGGATAGTGACTAATGAATTGAATCCTCAAAAGATGCCTTCCCCTTCTCATTTATTTATATTTCCTATTTTTCTTTAGTATTTCAAGCTATATATTTCCTATTTTTTTAGTACGGAGATTTCAAATTTCCATAAGTTCACTAGAACTAACTATATATTCTAGTCACGATTTCGCATCAAGTTATTGATTCTTGCCACCAGACTTAAACCTATCTTAATTGAGCTCATTGCCAACTCATAGTATGCTTTTGTAGCTAATAGACCTATTTAATATAATCTTTTTTCTAGTCCGCTCAAAGCTAATATGGATATTAATGTGCTCGATAGGGTTTCTTGAGATGCAACTATTAAAATATCATGTTCAATTTATTTTCTAGATACAAAATGCATACAATCTCTTTGAACATCCATAAACTTATAAGATACGAGATGAGGAGGTGTTTGGTATGAGATTAAGGTTTTGAACAAGATGGTTCTTCTTAATTTTGCATCCAAACGTCCATGAAAAATATATTCTAGTCAATTTTTTAAACAATCAAAATCACTTTGAAAACTACAACGACCACTAAATTTTATTCTTAAAATAAGAACATAATGTTCTTGACATGGCAAGAACAAATATTTTGTTCGCTCTTTTTTTTATTATTTGATATTAATAATTACACATAATCACTTATATTTTATATTTATTAAGTTTTATAGAAAATACACTATAAATAAACAATAGTTAAAAATAATATTTTAAATGGAGAAATATTAATTAATGATTAATTTATTATTTAATTATTAAAATAATTATTATTTAATTATATAATATTTGTTAGAAATAAAAAAACTAGACTAATTATTTCTTAAAAAATTCTTTAAATAAATAAAATTATTTTATTATTAATATTTATTATTTTATTTAAAAATTATCTATCTTATTTCACTCAAGTCTTAGCATTTTTATCATGAATATTTATTTTTATTACAACAACAACAACAACAACAATAAAGCCTTATCCCACTAGGTGGGGTCGACTACATGGATCATACGACGCCATTCCGCTCTATTAGTAACCAATTTATTTTTATTAATTATTAAATTTGTTAACCATCTCTGCACTCTTTCTGGGATTTGAAGCACTCATAATGAGGCCTATTTGACGGAGGGATTTGACTAGCTATTCTTTATTCAAATTCAATGCTGATGGGAACTCTCCATTATTTCAATCTAATGATCTCCGAATCGGACGGATCCGAACAAGTGTCCATTTCAGGTTGGACCAATCGAATCGGTCGAATCGTTCGGTCGGACTAGATAAAAATAAAATAATATATTTAATATGATATATTAAATTATGTTATCATATTAATGATGTTAAAAATTAATTATATAAAAATAACAATAACAAATCATTAAAAACTAATGTTAAAATCATTACACATTTAATAAATTAAAATCTTATAAAATTAAAATTATATATATTTTCTTCTTACTAATTTTTTTATTACATATCTTTTTCTTTTATGTTAGAAGTAATATTATGATTATATATAACTAGATATATAATATAATTGGTGGTTAACTATTTAATGTGAACTGATTAATTATTAGATACTAAATAAAAGGAAATTAAAATTTGTGTATCTATAATATTATATATAACTATACTATACAAACTATTATAATATTATTGTATGTTATACGTATGACAAAGAAGTTTGTATCCTTCATTCATTAAAAAATTACTTATTATGATAAATATTATATATAATACAATAATATAAAATTAATTTATATTATAATATACATGTGTGATATTAAAAATATTGAATAAAATCATAATGTATAAGATATAGTTGAAAGTATAACAAATACTAACTAAATAAAAGAAGAAAAGAACAAATATGTATAGAAACATAATCCCACATTTATTATACTAGTAGGATGTGAGCAAAGAGACAAGTACTAATAGAGGAGGATACTAATGAGCCAATATAAAATTTTATGGAGAAGATTCATTTTGAATCTTTTTCAAATTTAAAATAATAATTTTATCAGATTATTTTATAATAAAAAAGTTTTTTTAAATTCGATCGATTCATCTAAAACGTGGTCCAAACTGGTTCAATTTACTTTTGACCAATTTTAATTAATTTTTTACCAGTCGGAACCGGTTCAATTCGGTTCAATTACAAGCTCGATTTTGGAGCTTGTAATAGACCGATGTGAGGGCCGGTCGACGGTCGGACCGGCCGATCCGGTCCGGCCCTCACAACATTATGGGGTGCAAGATATTTTATTCAAGTCTAATGGATATCACTTTTGCTTTTGCATGCACGTGCATACGAAAGCTGATAAGTGATTTCTTTTGTCTCCATTAAAATTTCGAATTTAATTTTTTTAAATATAAAATATTTTGGTAATTTTTTTCGTGCACATAAAATAAATTTATTAAATTAATTAAACTCGATAATAATCGATAATTTTAATCACACCTCTTCCAAAAACTAGGGGTGAAGAAAAAAAAAAGCTGGACCCAAAGGCATGCGACAGGCTAAGAGATTCTTAATTGGTGGATTCATTGCGAGCAACTAGGTGTTAAATAAAAAATCAAAAAATAATTAAAGATGACTGGCACAATCGGATAACAAGATTGATTCTAGGGTCGTTGAATGTTAATAATTCTAAGTTTGATTTTTAAAATCATTATTTTGATTAGAATTTATTCATACCGCTCAAATTATTTATGTGCTAGTAGTTCTATACACAGGTGGATCTCGATTGAAAAAAATAATAAAAAAATTAAAAAATCTACTCGACCCGATATAACATTTTTAGATTTTTTAGGTTAAAATCTAAAAAATCTAGGTGGTGTAAATTTTTTTTAAAAAAAAACCGTCTGATAAGTCAATGAAGACCCACATAATTAAAAAATTATAAGATATATATATAATTACTCAATAAACATAATAGTTATCCCATTATATGTATAGAAAATTAATGTATTTAATGATCCGCCGCCCTCCCCCCAATCGACTGCGATCCGTTGGATGCTACTTCGATAGTGGATGCACGACTTGGAGCGGTTCGCGCATAGATCACCCCAAAGCCTCCATGGCCAATAACATTTCCCTTGTCGAATCCATTTGTGGCCAACTCGAGCTCCTTGTAGGTGAACACCTGCCCTCTTTTGTTCCCAGCCTTTTTTTTTGAAAAAAGAGGATTATCTATTGATGATTAGAGCAGGATGATCCTGATACAAAAAGGGTAGTAGTTCATTTGGAGGATTGTCCTCCCAAAAAAATGCCTGGGCCCGGAGAGTGGCCGAGGTGAGACAAAAAATCAGTCGCCTGGTTACAATTGCGATAGATATGGTTACATTTGAAATTTTGTAGAAAGGAGATATAGTGCCAAACATTCCGCATGATGTTCTGAATATGCCAGGGACAGGGGGAGCGTTTGGCGACAATGTTGACTAGGATCTCGGAGTCCAGCCCGCAATCAACGTTAGGATAGCCCCGATGCACGCAATGCTTGACACCTTCCAGGAGAGCCTTGGCCTCAATCTCGAGTGCCGAAGAAGCCGGAAGCTGCCACGCACCTGCAAAAAGAAAAGAGCCATGAGAAGAGCGGATAATGAAGTCGGTACCCTCGAAAGACGCAGAGTCGGAGTATGAGCCATCAGAATTGAGGCTAATCCAACTTGACGCGGGGGGCTCCCACTGGACTCGGGACGGGTCACGGGGGGAAGGGGGGTGGTGCATGCCTCAGACCAAGAAATGTCAACATATTTGTTGTATCCGGCAAGAGTCCTCTCCCACACGATCGACACAGTAACCAGCCTGCACTGGAAGTGAGCTTCATTCCAAGAGCACCAAATATTCCAAAAAGTAAAAACAAAAAGCGATCTCAAGTTCGACCTTGAGCAAGGCTCAAGATCAGCGCCCTCCTCGATCCATCTATCCGATTTCTAGAATTAGTCAAAGTAAAATTATATGACGTATTACACAAAAACAAACTCCAAATATTACACGCAAAAGAGCTTCAAAAAATAAGTGCGTAATAGATTCAGCGCAGACTCCACAAAGCACACAAATAGGATTAATGTCAGTCTTAAAACTTGTTAAAAAGTCGAGAGTAGGCAAGCGTTTGTGCAAAAATTTCCACATAAAAAACTTGAGTTTCTGCGGAACATGTAGCTTCCAGATCACATACCAAGGCTGGTGAGCTTGCAATTGGCACCCCAACGTGGTGTCGGATATGCAGCTACTGCCTACTGACATATGTACTCAGCCAATATCGACAACAACAACATACATGATCTCATCAGCTACTCAAGGCAGCTTTGTGACAGCATCATCTCACTACTGTACAGAAAGCAGCTCACCTGAATAATATCCCATGGCGTTGCTGTAATATTCTTAAAAATAAAATAAAAGAAAAATGAAAAGAAAATAGGTAAAAAAAATATAAAAATATTTAAAGATCCATGATGAAATCTATTAACCTAAAAAGTCCAAAATCCAAATTATAAATATCTTTTATAAATTATAAATATCTTTTATGCCCTAAATCCCACATAACACCTCACTTTTCTCTCTCTTTCTTCCCACGTCAGCCGACACTATCCAAAAACCCCTTTGCTCACCTCCCTCTTGTTTTCACTCACTGTAGCATAGCACACAACAGCAAGGAAGAGAAGCACCATTCCCCACTCACCTCACATTCTCTCTCACTCTTTCCCCACTCAGCTCACGACAGGAACTCTCCAAAAGGCCTCCCCACAACTACCTCTCCTTTCCTCTCTCTCACCCTCCTTCCATTCTCTCCCTCACAGCTCACTCACGAATAACACTCCAGGAGCTCACCAAGCAACCCACCTCACATTCTCCTCTCTCAGCCAACAGCAGCAAAGGAAGCACTCTCCTTCCCAAGCTCCCTCCCTAGGTCTCTCTCTCCTCGTACTTCCATCACGGCAGGACAACAGCGAGAGGAGAGGAAAAAAAAAAGAAAAGAAGAAGAAAGAGGAAGGAAAGAAGAAAAGAAAGTAAAGAAAGAAGAAAGAAAGATGAATTAAGACTAATAGGGTTTTAATCTAAACCCTCAAGGTATGTTTGAGAGAATTTAAAGTCTTAATCTCAACCTTAAATGATGTATAAATGAATGATTAAGAATTTGAAGACCAACTTAGATCTTCTTAGGTTACATAATTAAATATGAGCATGATCTAATTGCATTATTGAAGGGTTAGTTAAAGTTATTGTTTCATTGCTAATAATGTGTAGTATTAAAGTATTTATGGCTATTAATGTTTATTTCATTATGGTATCCTTTATTTGTTCGTATTAAGATGATTAATAATTCTTAATGTTCTTTAGGCAAATCTCTTCGTATGTTCAAGATTAAGATAGTAGAAATGTTCATGTATGACCTATGTGTTGATTAGTGATTAATGTATGTTTGAGGAGATTCAAATCCTAATCATCCTCTTAATGATGTGTGCCTGTATGGATTAAGAGGCTTTAAGACCAAACTAGGTCTTATTAAAGCATGATTAAGGAATGTGCATTTGATGTCTCATGTTTCTTTAGATTACTAATCTATTGCTACCCATGATTAGAATGTCATGTGTTTCATAGATCAAACTCTATTGCTCATCATATTTATTGTGTGATGTTAGCTCCATATGAACTTGTCTAAAGCTTATGTACATTTATGAACTTGTTTAGCATGTAGATGTCTTAATGTGAAAACTCCATGTGGATCATAATGAGAATGCTAAGAATGTTAAGAAATATCTTACATGATGTGTGAAAGTTGATATGTGTTCAATATGTAAATGTCTGCGAGATTTGAAATAAAATCATGTAAAAATCGGGTGTCTGTCGTCCCAAAACGGACGACCGATTCCTCATCGATCGATTGTTCTGGAGATGTCAAAATATTCTGTGATTAGCGGACGTCCGAAAGCCATGTAGCCTTCGACCGTTATATCAACGGTCGTACAATATGAGTAGTCGTTACATTATGTGATTAGCGAACGATCCGAAGCTCATTTCGGACGACCGAAAGACCTATAGAGGTCGACCGATATTCCAGCGGTCGTCCGATTTAAAAGAGCATTACATTATGTGATTAGCGGTCAAATCAAAACTCCTTTTCGATCATCCGAAATGACCATATCGGTCGATTGATAATCTGACCGGTCGCCCGATACATAGTCCAGTGGTCGATCGTTAAAGAAATGATCGTCCGTTTTAGGCAAATAATTTGTTATGATTAAATGCCCACACATAGTATGATTTGAAGTATGTATGACCTTAAATAAGGTTAAAACAAGTAACATGTGATGAATGAATGTATGTATTGATGAATGTAAGTAAAAGATGGATTGTCATGAATGTGTCTTATTGTAATCATGAATGGGAATAAAGTCTTCACATGCTAGTTGATGTGTCGTATTCCTAGGAAAGAATCCTTCCAAGTATGGGGCAATCATCTCGGCCTAGCTAGCCAAGGTCCCGCGAATCAACATGGTCTTCCCAATCACTAAGATAATAAGCTATTTTAATCAAAATAAAAGATGAAAAGATGATGCAAAGTGGAAAGTAAAGTCTTGCACTTATGTAAAATCTTACAAGCGTGTATGTACTTTCCAAAGATGACTTGGGACATAAAAATAAATATGATGATGAAAGCACCAATCGGACGCTAATGTATGTCCCCTTGACATAAGATATTATATAAAAAGATGTTAAAGTAAAACAAGATAAATGATGATGTGCCTTAGCATAATGATAAACTATGACATGCTTTGATGTCATGATTATGATGTTACATGTTTTCTTATCTTGCCATGATGATATGCTCATATGCCATATAATGTGCATAAGTAGCTCATAGCATGCATATGATTTATGTTCAATGATGATGATATGCATATGCCATGATATGTAGAGATTATGTTACAGGATCATAGCATGCATGAGCCTCAACATACTCTAACGGAAGAAATCCCCTGCACCCCACGGATTCGTGCAGATATGGACGAGGCTTAGGTTCGGCGGCGAGAGCCTCATGATGGTGACATTGCACATGGGTTGGTCGAGTTAAGGCCCAAGTTATCTTTTAGTCTTTTATGTCATGATGATGAACTCTTATAAGAGTCAATTATGTATGACCTATGGGCCTTTGAGTCATTTACTTTTATGTGGACTCTTTTATGTATTATGAATCCTATAATGGGTCTTGACGTTAGAGCCTATGTGACCCATGGGTTAATTATGTATATTGGGATTTTATTTTATCCTCTTGTGAAGTCTTCCGTTGCGTTTTAAGTTATTGGACTTTCTTTACTATTATTATGTTTTCGGTGCAAAGATTTATGAAATTAGGTCTAAGTAACGTCGTCTAGTGTTCGACAAAATTTTAAATTAGGATCAAATTTTGGGGGCATTACAGTTGGTATCAAAGCCTAGTTTTGACTCGTATGTGTAGGATTTAGAATATGTAAGCCATAGTTTGGATCGGGTGTTGTAAGTTCTAGAAGTCAAGAGCCATGGTTGAGCTCTTATATGTTATACTATAGTATATGTAAGTTATAGACTTGATCCATGTCTTAAGTTTTAGGATGTACAAGACATAGGTTGGCTAAAATGTCTAAGTGTAATGTCTAAGTATGAAGTCCATGTGCAATCGTCATGAGGTGCCACCGAACTTAAATGTATATGTTTAACTTTAATTGTGTAATGATAGACATTGATGCATGGTTATTGTGTAATGATAGATGGATGTGAATTATCCAATTAACGAAGGCACGACTCAAGTTATGAAATGTGATGAAGGCTCATGCTAAAATTCTTTGATGAGGTTTTTAAGCTTCAATCCTCCTATGTTTAACGGCATTGATGATCCGGAAGAAGTCGGGGCATGGTTGGATGCCATCATGAATATCCTTAGAGTGATGAAATATTCGAAAGAAAGCAAATTGGCTTGTGCCACTCATAGCTTGACAGGAAAAGCAAAGCAATGGTGGAATGTTATCCTTAGAGCTAAGTATGCCAATGAAGAAAATCGACATGGTGGAAGTTCGTGATGGATTTCAAGGATCAATACTTTCCACAAAGTATAGGTGAGCAAAGACAAGAGGAGTTTCTTAAACTCCAACAAGGTGATATGCCGGTGGACGACTACGCGGTCAAGTACTTTCAACTCGAAAAGTATTGCACCTTGGTCAAGACGTAAAGAATGAGAGTGAATCATTTAGTAAAGGGACTTAAACCCAAATTGAAGGCTAGAATGATGTGTGAAGCTCCCGAGACAATGAGCGAAGCTCTTGAACTAGTTGTTGAACTAGAACGGAAGCTTAAAGATGGAATTGTGAACTCTAATGGAAACACATCAAAGAAGATGATCAAACAAGAAAAAGGGAAGGGTCCAAGGAAATCACCTTATCATTCTTCGAAGAAGATGGAACGAGCATATTACATGTGTCATCATTGTGAAAGACATCACCTCGATGAATGCCATTTCAAGGTCGGAACTTGCTTGAAGTGTGGCAAGACGGGCCATTATGTGAAGAATTGCCCGGAGAAGCTACATGTCAACTCTCCAAAAGTGTTGGGACAAGTTCATACCATGCAAGTCGAAGAAGCTCACCAAGTTTTGCATACGAATGGTCCCCCAACTTTGAGTCAATTTTCAGTTGGTCCTCCAACTTCAATTTATAACCAGAGCATCCTCCATCTTTCATTTTTTTGCACGCTTAGTCCTCTTGATCGGTGATAGTGAGTTTTTCGGTTGCTTTGCTTATGTGGCCGACTTTCTCTCTCATCCACATCAGTTCAACTCATCCACGTCATTATAAAAATTTTTAAAAAATAAAATTGTCCACGTCACTATAAAATTTAAAAAAAAGACCGGACTCTCTCTCTCTCTCTCTCGAGCGAGTGAGAGACTCACCGTGCGTGAGATTGAAGGAGGGGGGCGACCCCCCTCTTGTCGAGCTCGCTAGAGGGGGGCGGTCGCCCCCCTCCCTCTCTCTCGCCATGTGCGAGATTGAAGGAGGGGGGCGACCACCCCCCTCTAGTCGAGCTCGTCGGAGGAGCGCAACATGGTCCGCACCGCGCGGTACGGGTTCTGCGTCTTCGACTCCTGGAGCCACCCGCCGAAGCACACCTTCCTCTTCGCCTTCCTCTCCGCTTTCTTCTCCGAGCTCGCGAAGGCCGCCGACAGAGATCACAAGCTCAGATTGAGGTGAAGATTAATTTTGCTATTTGCGTCTCATCCGCCGATCGATTGATCGGAACATGTGAGCATGTGATATGTCTGAAACTTGTCATTTTGTTCTTGTTGATTGATCGATATCATTGTGATATCTTTGTGATCATTTTGTTCTTGTGACATGCGAGGAGCATGAGGAAGGCCGCCCCCCTTCTCCCTCAGCGACAACGTGATGAGGGGGTGCTGTCACCCACCTCCTTTCTCCCTCTGCGAACGAGAGGGAGAAAGGAGGGGGGCGCCGCCGCCCCCCTTTGCAAATGGGGGCGCTGGCCCCTCGGGCCGGCCCCATTTATTTATATTTTTTTAAAATTTTTTATGATGATGTGGAGGATTCCATATTTTTTTTATTTTTACAATGATGTGGATGACTTAAGCTGACATGAATGAGAGACGGCCACATAAGCAAAGCACCCGAAAAACTCACTATCACCGGTCAAGAGGAAGCGTGCAAAAAAATGAAAGACGGAGGAAATTGTGGTTATAAATTAAAGTTGGGGGACCAACTGAAAATCGACTCAAAGTTGGCGGACCATTCGTGTAATTTGACATAAAGAGGAAGAAAGAAGGTGGGGAGGGAGAAATGGGAGAAAAAGAGGACAAAGGGAGCATGATAGAAGAAACGAGAGGGAACTAATAAGGAGAGATGAGAGGCAACAAGAGAGAGAAATAGATGTAGGGAGGAGGAGAGAGGAAATGAAGGGAAAGAAAGAGAGTGCAACAGGAGAGAGAAAGAAATGTTGGGAGGAAGCAAAAAAATATAGGGAAAATGTATCATGAGTGACTATGAAAAGACGAAATATGGGACTTGAATTCATTTTGTGGGTACATCAAACAGTTCCACAATAGCAAAAGATGTGGGTAATACATCCATGGAACATGAGACTTGACTTGTTGTAGGAAGCTTGAAGAAAAAGGAAAAGAAAAAGGATCTTTAGGGGTGCTTTTTTCTTCACAAACCCGACATTTATCCTATTGAATATGTTCTGAAACGTATGGAGGTTGGGATTGTAATGCCCTCAGGGCAGTTGCTCCCACGCTATCGAATCACCATTCCACGTGCGATGAGGCAGCAGTCCGGCGGTGCCACGACACTTCCAATCCATATTAGCATGCATTTTGATATCAACTATGTTATCAATCAAATCCAATAAAATAATAAACAATTTGTTCCTGTGCAGGAGCGATTGATCGGTCATCATGAGTGGTTGACCGACAATGAGCGGTCGACCGATCAATCAATCAATCGATCATCATAGTTGCGACATTTGGGCTGACCACCAGTCGACCGATCAATCGGTCAATCGATCGACCATCATGGTCTCGACATTTGTTTCTGATTGGCACATGTTTTACAAGTCGACCGATTATGGAGAGCAGTCGATCGGTCTATACAGGCAGAATGAGATCTAAGGGTGGTTTTTCACTACATTTTTTTATTTTCAATACAACAAGCATAGTGACACTCAATCATGCAGAATAATAGACTCTCATTCATGACCAAACATAATACAAATAGACAGTTCTAACATGCAATGTCCTAAGTTTTGATGAACCTAAACATGCTTCTAGTTTTAAGCTTCAAAACTAATTTTCTAGCAATAAAGTTCCTAGGGCAGAATCTATAAAGCACCATTTTAATTTCATTAGGCTTACATCTACTTTGGTCTACAACAAAGGTAAGGATCCACCTTATATACCAGATTTTTAAGCTTTGCAAACATTTTCCTCATAGAAACTCTCTTCTTCTTCCTCCTATTATCTTCCAACTCAGTTCAACGGCCCCTTGTTCTTGCTCCAGATCCTTGCTTCCTTGCTGCTGATGTACTGCCAAGAAGGAGATGAGCCTTAGATGAATTTCGAATTGGAACACTAGGGCACCATAATCTGCAAGATTTTTTTGTGGAAAATGGGAGAAAAAAGAAGAAAGAAAACTGTTGATGACTTTTTATATCAGATGAATAGAAGATGTGAGTGGAATTGGGGTCCAATGCGATGCTACCAGCTATTCCACTCACCTTTCTTTTCTTTTTCTCCTAATGCCAAGTGTTACATTTTACCCCTCCCCCCCTAAAAGAAAATTTATCTTCGAATTTAATTGAATGTAACACTTACCGAAAAGATTTAAAAACTTTTCTTGCATTTCATCCTCGAGTTCCCAAGTAACTTCTCGATTTCGAAGATGTTGCCAAGCAATTTTTACCATTGGCACAACCTTGTTGCACAAATGTTTTTCGCTGAATTACAACACTTCAATTGGGTACCCTTCATATGTTAAATCTCTTTAAGGTTAGGTTCTTCCATAATCAGCACACAAGAAGAATCATGATTGTACTTACATCGATACATGAAACACATTGTGAATGGCTGCATAAGATAGCGGCAATGCCAATCTACATGTGTCTTCACTGATTCTATCCAATATTTCGAAAGGACCTATACCTTGGACTTAGTTTTCCTTTCCGGATAAAGCACATTACTCCTTTTGTTGATGAAGTATTCAAAAGAACATGATCACCAACCTAAAAATTTAACTCTCTTCTCTTCAAGTCAGTAAAATTTTTTTGTCGACTTTGGACAACTTGCATTCTTTCTTTAACGAGCTTTATCTTTTCAGCATATTGCTCTACAATGTCTAGTCCTAGAAGTGGTCCTTCTCCTACTTCTGACCAGCATAGAGGTGATCTATAAGAACGACCATACAAAGCTTCAAATGGTGCCATTTTGATAGTCGAATGATAGATATTATTGTAAGCAAATTTGACTAATGCAATGTATTCATCCTATGAACCTTGCCAATCCAAAGCACATGTCCTCAACATGTCTTTCATAGTATGGATTGTTCATTCACTTTGGCCGTCTGATTGCGGATGGAATGTGGTGGTATAATTCAGTTTTATTCCAAATACATTTTAAAATCCGTTCCAAAATCTACTAGTGAATCTTGGATCCCTATCGGATACAATAAAAAATGAAAGCTCATGGAGTCGGATAACCTCTTTTACATAAAGTGCAACTAAGTTGTCCAATGATTGCCTTATCCTTATAGGAAAGAAGTGGGCTAATTTAGTGAATCTATCCACAATCACTCACACCGAGTCATTTTCATTTTTTGTTCTTGGTAAATCAACGATGAAATCCATAGTTATTTCTTTTCACTTCCATTTCGACAAATCCGAAGGATGAAGTAAACCGAGTGGTCTTTGGTGTTCAACCTTCACTTGTTGATGCACTAAGGACTTGGAAACAAACTCGGCAATTTTCTTTTTCTTTTTGTTCCATCGAAAGCTTCTTTTCACATCCTTGTGCATATTCGTACCTCCGGAGTTGATTGCAAATTGTGTCTTGTGACATTCTCTCAATACTTCTTGCTTGAGCTCTTCATCACTTGGAATCCAAAGTTTATTTTGGAATCGAATTGCGCCATCATTACCAAATCTGAATCCCGTGTGCTCTTTATGACATAGTGCTACCATGTGTCAGAATTCAGGGTCCTCTCTTTGAGCTTAAATGATTCGGTAAAAAAAATTTATCTAAATCTCATATTGGGCCATTAACATAGCTCAACCACCAATTGGAGTAGGACTCGATTGTATGATGCTCTTTATCATGTTCCATCTATGCACTCTCAAACATGCCATCCTTCCATTTCATTTTTGGCTCAAGGCATCCGCTACTACGTTTGCCTTTCCCGGATTATATGTGATGTCGAATTCATAATCTTTTAAGAATTTCAGCCACTGTCTTTGCCTCATATTCATCTTTCTTTGTGTAAAGATATACTTCAAACTCTTGTGGTCTGAATACACTTCAAATTCATCCTCATATAAGTAGTGTCTCCATGACTTTAATGCAAACACCACTTCTGCCAACTCTGAATCATGGGTGGAATAATTCTTTTCGTACTTCTTTAGTTGCCTAGGTGCATAAGCAACTACTTTCTCATGTTGCATAAGAATACACCATAATCCACATCCACATGCATTACTATAAACTACAAATCCACGCTGCCCGATGGAATTGTTAGTACTAATGCCGATGTAAGTCTTCTCTTCAACTCAAGGAAACCTTCTTTACATTATTGGGTCCACACAAACTTTCTCCTTTCCTTGTGAGAAATTGTCAATGGTGTTAAAATTTTTTAAAAGTCTTGTATGAACCTCCTATAAAAACCAGCTAAACTAAGAAAACTCCGAATTTCGATCACACTTGATATTTCCCAATCGATCACCACTTCCACGTTTATAGGAAATTCACGGAAATGCCTTCTCTTGAAATGATATGGCTTAGGAACACTACTTGGTCTAGCAAAAACTCACATTTTGAAAACTTGACAAATAATTGGTGTTGTCTTAAAATTTTCAGCACTATTTGTAAGTGTTGTCGTGCTCCTTGAGATTCGATGAGTACACCAAGATATCATCCACAAATATGATGACAAATTTGTCGAAGAAGGATCTGAAAACTTGATTCATCAAGTTCATAAAAGCTACAGGAGCATTCGTTAGTCCGAAAGACAACAAAAGATTTATAGTAGTCATACTTCGATCTAAAGATTGTTTTGGGTACATCATTCTCAACTATACGTGGCTGATGGTAGCTGCTCCTTAAATCTATATTTGATAACACCGTTGCCGATGATAATTGGTCAAACAAATCATCGATGCGAGGCAACGAATGCTCATTCTTGATTGTACTTTTATTGCGCATCCGATAATCGATGCACAACCTAAGAGAGCCATCTTCCTTTTTTACGAACAGCACCGGTGTGCCCCATGGAGGCACATTAGGTCGGATAAAACATTTATTCAACAACTCTTGCAATAGTGTCTTCAATTCGTACATTTCAACTGGAGCTATTCGGTATGGAGGCTTAGTGATAGGTGTTGTTCCTAGTGCTACATTTATGCGAAACTCAATCTCTCTTTCTAGTGGCCCGGGCAACTCTTCGGGAAACAATCCAGGTAGTTCTAGACTACATCAATCCATTCCAAAGCTTTAGGTTGTGGGATTGTAACACTTGCAAGAAATCCCTGGCAGCCCCTTTTAAGCAATTTGTTTGCTTTAATTGCTAAAATCAGCACCTTCTTCTCACTGGATGGAGTCCCTCGGATTATAATTTATTTATCATTAATGGTGTTAACCACACTTCTTCTCTCGGCAAAAGACAGGCACATCGTAATAGGATAACTAATCCATGCCTAATATGATGTCATAATCTACCATTGAAATCACCACCAAATCAAGTGGCAAATTTTAACTTTTAACTTGCACGAGCACGTTAGGAATATATCTCCTTGTAGATGTATCCCCAGCTAGAGTTAGTAGCTCAATTTTTCAATTCATCCTTCTCATTCTAACATTTAGTGACTTAGCAAAATCATATAAGATAAACGAGTGCGTGTCAATCGTGTCAAACAATATATTAGCATGATGTTTTGCTATAAGTAAGTTACCTTGGATGACATCATATGAGGTTTCAACCTTCTTGCCTTGAATTTTGTAAACCCTATCATGGATCTTTAGTGGAACTTTATTTACCTTTCCTTTGCCTTTTTTTTTTGAGGACTCTCATTCTTTATTAGGCAATCCTTTATCCAATGTCCTTGTTGTACAATGTTTAGACAAGCTCCTGATTCACGATAACATTTACCTGGATGCTTTTTTCCACATGTAGGGCAAGTATTTGACTTGCCCCTCCCGTTGTCCTCTTTTCTTAATGGGTAAGTCAACTTCTTTGAAAGCTTATTCTTGTTGTACCCTTCATCTTTGATAGGCCCTTTTTCTTTGGGAATGTTCTTTTGATCTTCATAGTCCCTTTGGAAAATGTAGGCACCATCAATTGCTTTGTCTAGATTGTGTGGTTCACTATACTTGACTTGTCTCCTAAGTGTCGGATTCAGCCCACCCATGAACCTATTAGTTCTTATCCTCTCATATAGAATGAAAAGGATTATATTTTTCTAAACTAATGAACGTGTTCACGTACTCGGTTAGGGACATATTTCCTTATTGCAAATTTGTAATTTTTTTTGCTTTTGCTCTTTGACTTGTAGTGGAAGATATTGTTCCTCGAAGGTTTTCACATACTCGTTCAGAGAAATGTCTTCCGTCCCCGAATACTTGGTCCTCTAGATGGACTTCTATCAAAATCTTTCTTGCTCAACAAGTTGGTGTGTGGCCAGCTCCACCTTGTACTTGTCTTTACAATGGACTACCTTCAATTCATTCGAAATTATATCCAACCACGATGCTGCCTTGTCCGGATCTCTATCATCATAAAAAATGGGTGGTAGACTGTACAGAATCACTGGATCTCCTACTCAAGAATTTGGCCAACTTGCCCAAGCTTACCATTACTTCCACTAGTCTGCCAAGCCTTCTTCTTGACTGAACCCTTTTTCCTTATCTACCAATTGTTGCTCGTGGATCCTTTCACGGCTTGCTCGGTGAGATGAACTATCCATTCGGCTCCTCTCTTGGTTAGACTTGTGAGATGGGTTGTCGTGTTTCATACTTCTAAAAATCAAAATCATAATCCATCATTGTTAGCAATCAATATGCATATGAAGGATTTCTTACCAATATGCATTTCTAAATCTTTGGCGACTGCTCATGACAATTGAACTTGGACTTAACCTCTAGGACAACTTAGATCGAGACCGTGATGTAGAGCACTACTTAGGCTCTTATTAGACTATGCTCATACCTAAGCTGTAACGCCCTCGGGACAGCTGCACCTGCACCGTCGAATCACCATTCGACGCGCGGTCGAGCGCTAGGCCGCGCCACAATGCTTCCAATCAATACAATGAGTAATAAAAACAAATGCAGTGGAAGACTATATGCACAATAATGTGGTGACCAATTGGCTCCAAACGATAATCATAATCTCGATAAAATCCAACATTAGTGCTTGGACAACAACATACTCAAGAGAAATGTTAACTTAAACATACTAGTTACGTTCTCCATTTGTATAAGTCATAAAGGCCAACATGGGCAGCATGGTACAACATCCTAAACATGGTTCTAAGCAAAATACATAAGGCCTACATATTTGACCATGAACATAGGTAATATAATCCTAAACATGCAATGTCATGTGCAACCCTCTTTGTCATGAGCAACAACGCCATTTAGCCTTGATTTCCTACAGGATCTGGTGTAGGAAAAATATATTCCATTAGAGTATATAAGGCCCAAGCCATAATATAAGCATTTTTCATCATATGACATAAACAATAAATTGGACAACAATAACATGAAGTATTAACTATGTAATTAAATCCAATGACTAGGTAATTGCATTAACCTAAATTCTTTTCATTCAATCAATTTTTAGGCTCACCAATATTAAGCATGAAATATACATTCAATATGGCATTATCATGCCCAATATGACCTAAGGTCCAATGGTGCTCATACTCAATCAATTTGAGTTATCATTTTATTCGTCATCATTTGATGAGTGAAAGTTTGCACCAACACTCCTATAATTTCAACCCCCATATAGCCATCCCTATTTCTCATATAACACCAATTTTTAATCAATCAATTACAATCAATATGTGAGCCCTTAATAATCGGTCGGAGGACTAAACTTCACCTTAGTCTCAATTGTGTGGCTAGTTAGGTCACGGGAAATATGTTTGTTCCCCCGACAATGGGTGCCCACGAATGGCCAATCGATCAATGTGGAAGCATCTACCTCATAATATGGCATGCTCATTAGTTAATTCTTTCAACGGGTTCATTTAATCAATCAATATATCAATACATTAATCAATTTTTATTTATGGCTTAACATGCATTGTGATATCAACTATGTTATCAATCAAATCCAAGAAAACAATAAACAATTTGTTCCTATGCAGGAGTGATCGATCGGTCTCAATGAGCGGTCGACTGATCAATTAGCCGATCGATCGACTGTTATAGTTGCGACATTTGGGCTGACCATCGATCGACCAGTTGATCAGCTAATTGATCGGCCATCATGGTCTCGATATGTATTTTCGATTAGCACATGTTTTACCAGTCAACCGATTATCAATAGCGGTCAACGAATCCATATTGTCAATGCAAGCGTAATGTTTTTCATTATTACATCGGTTGACCGATCATGGAGAGAGATCGAATGAGAACTAAGGATTTTTCACTACATTTTTCGATTTTCAATACAACAAGCATTGCCACTCAATCATATAGAATAATAGATTCTCATTCAGGACCAAACATAATAACAAATAGACAGTTCTAACATGCAATGCCCTAAATTTTGATGAACCTAAACGTGCTTCTAGTTTTAAGCTTCAAAATTAATTTTCTAGCAATAAAGTTCCTGGGGCAGAATCTATAAAGCACCATTTTAATTTCATGAAGCTTAGATATACCTTAGTCTACAAGCAAACTAGGGATCCACCCTACACACCAAATTTTTAAGCTTAGAAAACTTTTTCTTCACAACAACTCTCTTCTTCTTCCTCCTTAGCATTTCTCCTTCCTCTTCTCTCTCAACTCAGTCTAGCTGCCCCTATTCCTGTTTTAGATCCTTGCCCCCTGCTGATTTATTACCAAGAATGAGATGAACTTTAGATGAATCCTAGATTGAAACTCTAGGGCACCATAAATTGTTGGATTTTTTTTGCAAAAAATGAGAGGAAAAAAAAAGAAAGAAGTTTATATCAAATGGACAGAAAATGTGAAGGAAATTAAAAGTCCAATAGCTGCCAACTGTCTCACTCACCCTTTTTTTTCATTTCTTTTTTTCCTGATGCCAAGTGTTATAGGGACACTAGGAACCTCCCTACTGGGACTTCTCGAAATGAAAGAGAGGGGGAATGTTCACAATGGGAGAGAAGGAAACGAAAGTACGGGAGGAGATGACGAACACCATGAGACGGAGGGAAAGCAAAAGTTAGAGAGGGGCTGCTCTGGAACGTCAGATATATGATGAAAATTTGTGTTTTAATTTGCAACAAATTTAGTGTGCGGTACTCCTTATTCCTCCACCCCCTTTTCTTCTTTTTTTTTAAAAAAAAAGCACAAAAAGCCATTATATAATTATGATGGCAATCGTTGCATACTTCTGGCATATTATCCCTTCTCTTAACAACTTATATAATTTCCCGTGATGAACGCTGATCAAATTCCACTAATAATTTTTTAGCCTAGCGTGCTCTTAACAACACTTGCAATGCAGTTCCTTCTTACGTGACCTACATGTGTTCTATGCGGACTTGATGCATCTCAATACCTAATTGCAAAATTTTCTTTAAAAAAGGTCACCTTATTATTGTTTTTAATATAATTTAACAAAACGTTCCCTTATTCCAAAACTGTCAAGGTCTATTATCTTATCCAACACCTATTTTTTTTGTTAACTTTATATTTATTCAAATATATTTCATATTAATTAATTTTTTAAAGTATATATATATGAAGACTTAGAAACAAAATATGATAGTAACTTCAGATAAAATGAATAAAATTGGATATTGAAGAAATATAATAAGGAATATTTGTATTGAGCATGCTATTATTCACAACCTACTGACGCGCAATTGAAGGAACCAAATCTTAAAAAAAAAATAGTTCCGTGTTGTCTTTGATGATATTCACAAGAGATAAATAATTAAATTCTATTTTATGTCCTAACTTCAAAAAATGAAATTAACATAAATAGCTCATTAGCTATGACACATCTTTATAAATAAAAACAACCAGATCCAAGTAATAGTCACTGGAAAATACCAAAATGCAAATCTCATCGAGTGTTGATCTTAGACATCCAACATTCTTGTCACCAAAAAAACAAAAAAAGGGCACCAACATAAACAGACAACGTTTCCATCATTTCAGTACCAGGAAGCAGGTTCTTCCCTCACAGATAACTAAGGTAGCAATAACTTGTCACTCTCGCCAGCAGCAATTATATCCCATCAATTGAATCTACATATCAGAACCATATGAACATTAAGTAAACCATTTTTACTGATAGGCATTTAATCAAACAAATCTCACTAGAAAGAGGTAATGCCATGCATCCAATTAGTTATATCAATGCAAGATTTACAAGAGTTTCCTCTTTTTTAAGAAAAAAAATTAATTGTTCATAGTAACGCCACTATGACTCCTAGAACAAAATACCAATCAAGTTATCCAAAAACGTTTTCATGTAAAGAACAAAAAAGTCAGATTATGCAAAAAAAAAAAAGTCCAGAAGATGCGAATTAACTGGAAAAAAAACCCGGAATCAACATAATAGTAATTAAGTAGCCAAAATGAAAATTAAACAAAAATAGAAAAGACTTAGATAAGAATAGAAAACCAAACCTCTATCAGAAGCATAAGGATCAACGTCACTTGATTCACTGCATCAAAACAGGGGGCAATTGAAATATCAAACAAATAAAGAAACAGAATAGAATAACCAAGAACTTAAATGAAGTTAACCCCGTATCGAATGCAGAAGAACCATTGTCACTGATCGAATCCCTGAAATTAAGTAGTGCAGGTGAGATATATGTCTCAAAGGATGCATTAAGTTAGAACAGGAAGAGAAGAATTTGCAGCAAATTCTGCGTACACCGGATCGGAGCTTGAAGCGTCTTTCTCGCAAATCTTGAGTTGCAACAAGCTTTTATTGATGCCTTCCTCGTAATCACATGTATCAAGATCACCATGCTCACGGAATTTATCAGAATTCTTGACTATACTTGAGCTTTCCAGTACACTGCAAAGTGTAGAAAAAAAAATTGAAAAAAAAAGAAGAAACAAAAGCTTAAGCAAATGTCAGTGCAAGCAATTTTATGAAATGAACTGTAGTAATCATGGATTAAACTTCCTTCTTTCATGAAGAAAATAATCTGCAGTTAATTTTAAAATACATATTAACACGTGTAATTCCAACCTTACACCAGCTGTAAAACTCCTCCTCCAATTAGTAGAAGAGTCGGATCTGGATAGCCAATTGCCTTCAGACACCTTGCAAAGTAAAGACCGAGGGGTCACGATCATTAAACATACATAATTTTAATGATTAAACAAGCTTTAGCTGATGAAAACATAATTCTATCTAGTAGAAGAGTTTTTGGAAGTCCAATTTAACATATCATGGGAAAACTGGAGAAACACGAGAATGCAAACAAGCAAGTCTTTGCAGGTTTAGTATAAGGTAGTAATTAGAAAAGGGAGGTCTGCGGGCCTTGTTTAACAATTAGAGAATGCTTTAGTGTACAAGGAATAAATGATCACAACACTTCTATAATGAGTCTAATATGAGTCTTATAGCTGTGGACGGATATATGATCTGAACCTTCATGAGTTTAATCAAAGCCTCAATTCAGTTGTCAAACTTCTACAAGGAACTGATTGCACATTTTGATTTTTGAGCTACTGTCCATAAACCCATTTTCACGAGTAAAATCACAGGCTCATAAATAATAGAAATAACAATCATGTAAAACAGCATATGGAATAAATAATCTAAAGTGGAAAAAACTTACTGACTTATCTCCTCTCCAACTAGAATGAATGCCACTTCTCCAATTATCATCCTTTTCAGGCTGATATCTGGAAGAAGACAAGTCGATCACAATATCCTTATCCTCACTCACATCGAAGAAGCACCCGCGATCCTTTGAATCAGTCACCAAATTCGCCCAGATAGAACCGCTATGTGAAAGTGTAGGTGCATTACCCAAAATCCAAAGGCAATATCTGAAGCATGTCAAGAAAAATAAAATTATGATAATAGATCAAATGAAGAAAGAGATATATAAATACTCAAACAGACGAGAACTCA
This sequence comes from Pontederia crassipes, assembly GCA_030549335.1. Lineage (NCBI taxonomy): Eukaryota > Viridiplantae > Streptophyta > Magnoliopsida > Commelinales > Pontederiaceae > Pontederia > Pontederia crassipes. The sequence continues at coordinate 27,980,915 of CM060196.1, forward strand.
ACACCTCGCTCTAGTCAGAGCCACATTGGTGCGTCTTAGATCTGCTAGGAATCCAACAGAACCATCGGCATTAGATCTCACAGTAGAAAATATGATTACATCCTCTTCACTACCTTGAAACCCATCTACAGAACTAATTTTAACAGACATGAATGCCTTGTGAAGATTCTCTCTCTTCAACTTCTCTTGAATTGCAACAACTTGGGCAGTGTAAGGACATATAACGCCCACGCTCAGAGACTTCTTCAAGTTGGAACAAGCTGAAAAATAAAAAAGAAAATGTCAGACGACTACTACAGGAATATGCATGAAGAATTATGAACTTAAAAACGCACTACATCTCATTACGAAAAAGACAATGATATTCGAGGGAAATACATGAGAAACATAAGTTGACAATAATATGTAATTATATGCAACCAACCAAATGTCATTCAAGACAAAGCATGTACCTTTATGGAGTTTGCTCAGTAATTGTGTTATGACAGAAACTTCAGCCATGTTCCTTCTGCTACGACGATTATCATCCAAACTCTCCTTTCCAGATGTGATATTAATGAAGGAATACGAACTGTACATTACATCATGCAAATAGTCCCTTGTATGATCCTTCCGAGTGACATTCGGACCATTCAAAATTTCATTGCCATAAAAACTTTTATTCGGGAAGATGCTTATCGACGGATGCATCCTGTACTGTACGTTCAGAAGATGCTTCTTGTGTCCCAATAAGCTCAGTCTTTCAAATAAGCTCCGTCCGAATAGTGCATTCTCAGAAGCCTAAAAGATGAAAAGAAATGTACAACTCAGGAAATTGAATGTATCGGGATGGAAAACATAAATAAAATAGACTAACTGTAGAAGATTCTCGCTTTATAACTTAGGATTATAGGATATGAGGACTGAAGGAATATGCAAAAGAACAAGATTTAAACCTTGCTTTGAACCATTGCCGGCAATTGCTTCTCATCACCAATCAGAACAAGATGTCTAATGTTGGGGAGTTGAAGGGGAATTAGGGATTCACACTCCTTCAGTTGTGCTGCCTCATCGATAACAAGTTGCTCAAAAGGGATTGAGTCCCTTAGAGTATAAAATTTCGCAGAGCTAGAAGCGGTGCAGAAGACGATGCGAGCTTTTACGAGACAGAAGTCGCCAATTAGAACTTTGCTAGTGGTAGAGGGTAGACCAAGAGAACGTTTCAGAAACTCAACATCATTGTAGCATTTGGCTCTTACTTTGTACAACATCGGGTTTGAAACAATGGAGCAGTCTGCTGGTTCCGTAATGTCGGAGTCAAACATTTCCTTCAGTGCGCTTTCGGAAATATTTGAGGAGAGAAGGTTTCCGAACTGTTCAATCAAGTCGAGAACAGAACTCATCTTATCCCAACACAAATTTGAAATGGAGGCTTTCGGAAGATGAATTTGTAACGTCTTAAAACATTTCTGCAGATTCTTCGAAAGATCATCAAAGGTACACTGCGCAAAATCATGAAAACTTTTCACTTTTTCCTTGGTACTCTTTATCATGTTCTCTTTCTCAACCTCTGCCAAATACTGTTTATACCGAGTAGTGCATTTCTCCAAGTACGTCGACAATGAAGCCAGATGATGGCTCCAACCAGTCAATGGCGCAAAACAATCCTTCAACAACTTTGCACGATGATCCAGAAATATAATTTTCAGGGTGTCGTCAACAACCATTCGCTTTTTATTCCCGAACAACACCACATCACCCAATGGGAATTCTTCGCTCTCAGATTGCTCCTCCATCAACTTTAGGAGACGAGAAGCAACTTCTTTGACGGCTGTGTTGGTTGGCGCACAGACGAGAGTTCTACAATTGGATTGATGCATCAGCCACAAGAGACCACTGATGGTCTTGGTCTTTCCTGTTCCGGGAGGACCCCATATCAGATTGACTGAATTCATCTCTTCGCATCGTCTTGCTAACATACAATTCGATATTGATGTGGACTGGGATTCATTAAGGTCTAATCTCGACAAACTCTTCCACGTTTCCTCATCCAGCGCCTCATCATCACAAGGCAAATGGCCACTCCTTGCAACCTGTAAAATTTGAACAAATAAAACATAAACAATTACCAATATGGCACGATTATGTTAAACACTACCGTGGCAGTGGAACAGAGCATCCGTTCTTACCAATTCGTCTGCACGTATCAACTCACTGAGGAGACAACGACTTCTCGTTGCAGCAAGCCGTGCAATTGCGCTGTTCGACAGTCGAAGTGCAGGAAACAACTCTTCCAGAGGGCGTAGGCTTCTGCTATCAGCAAGAGCAAGACTAATATCCAGGGCCTTCCAGATTCGGCTATATGTTAGAGTGTTCACCAGATAAACCGCAAAATTTATTCTTAAGAGCATCTCAGACTCTATGCTGCGTGATGTCTGAATCTTATATGTATTCGGCGGCAGGTCATTATTCCCAGTTTTTGTCATCTTGGCAAGGATGTATGACCTCTTATCCCTCGTGAAGTCGGAGACATGAGATGGTTTGCGGTCTGATAGAAGCAGGATATCACCAATCTGAGGAGCATACAAGTTAACCTTACTATTGATATGCGAAGAATATGTTGGACTTCCTACAAGAACCATGGAATATTCGTATTGTGAGGATTTAGTAGAAGCTTTAATGGATCGAACTTTGGCAACGGGCGCTTGCGATATGATTTCCATGTTTGCACAAACATCAGCACGGACCTCTTCCAAAAATGGACCAGTGAAGGATTTCAGGTAGTTTTCTATCGATTCAAATTTATCAGGAATCTTGTGCACCTGTAATATATATATATGTTTCATAAGAATTATCTGAGCACTCACCACAAAATGCAATTATCTAAAGATTCAAACGAAAAAAGGAACAGTGAACTCAAAACATTGAAACACATTCGTTCTGACTATGGCATGACCATCATCAGTATTAAGTATTAACGTAATTGAAACACATGATACAGACTACACATACACACAGATTTGCAACACCTGGACATAACTAATAGGAGATTCCATATGCTATCATAATTCTTACGCTTAAGAATGACTTGTACATAAAAAAAAGATGGAATACCTTGTCTTTGAAGAGATCCTTATTGTAGATATCCTCCAGTGACCATGAGAATATAAGATCGTCAATGCTGTTCATCTCCTTCTTCGCCATTGTTGACCTCTCTCGCTAGCTGCCTGAAACGTCTTCGTGCTGCTAGAAATATGCACTCCAGTTAACCAAACTCTTTGCTTTATCGACTCTGCTAATGATTGCCCTTGGAAAAATCACAACAGCTGAAGAAACCACCAAGGAATGCCTTCGGAAATGTATCACAATAGGTCAACAGCTAACAGGCGAGAAAAATAGCATAAGAAACAAATTTCTTCGTCCACCCTGCAGAAGTATGCATTCTGAGATATCACAACTGCTCACATGGCGAGCAGAATAGCAGAAGAGTGAAATTGCTTAAGAATGGATGCTGAAATATCATAAGTAACAGGCGAGAATAAATAGCACAAGTGTCAGATTTGCTTTGTCTTGTCCACGCAGGGAAAGAATACCTTCGGAGATGTCATAAGTAACATCACAACACAGGAGAACCCACTCTTGCACTAGGAATTGTTTTGTCCACCCTGCTAAGGAATGCCTTTTGGAAGACGACACATGTAAGTAAATGAATCGTAATTAGATTTCATTGACATAACAATGTGTGCACAGTCTTCTCCGTTTCCAATACTAATTCCATTTTGAATATGATGCACGAGTGATGTTAGTATTAAGGTTTTTCGAAGGGTCACGAGGAGACTTTTCGACTTCCAAAATAGTGCTACAAAGCTTTCGTAATTCAAAACTCTGCTCATGCATGCACAGTATGCATGCCTTTAGCCAACTTGCTGACACAGAAGGGATACGATATATTTGTATCCTGGAAAGTAGAAGAGAAGTAGAATTTAAACTGGGGCACAGATGTACCTAGCCAAGTGTATCAAATTAATTTTACGTACCAAGTTTATGATTTTTTTTTAAATTTTAACCGTTGGATTAAAAATGTGTGATCGATATTTAATCCACATTTATTTAAAACTTATTATTTCTTTGGTGTGATGAATAGATAGATTGAGACACACACGTCATTTGATCCTTTGTATACATTACAAATAGCTCGACTGAAAAATAACATTGTCGATTGAACTTTTGGGAGGCATGATTTTCTCTATAAGACTGTCTTTATTTATTACCAAAAAATATGAACTTAAATTGCCTGAGCTTACCATAGTAAATTATTTATTTCCTTTAATACAAAATGTAGGACTTCGTAACATTTGGTCCATTTAAGATGACGACAAAAGAGAGATCTCTCTGTATAATTTTATGGCTCTCTAAATCTCTCTCCCCCCTCCCCCTCTCGCTCCGATCTCCTCTAAACCCTCTTCCTCCCCTCCTTCCTACTCCGTCTCTCACTCGACCTCTTCTCCCTGTTCCCCCTTCTCAACCTCTTGTTCCCGGTGTTAAGCGTTGGGCGGATGTGGTTCATGATCGGCACCAGAAAGAGGCGCCTCTCCCCCAGATCTCTCGACAGCGGCTGCTCACGATCTAGGCGGCCACAAAGGATGAGGTCGTCATCTCTTGTGACGAGATCGCCCAGCGGTCGGCCGATCTCAAGCTATGTCTAATGGGGCGTCTCATCGACAACTCGCTGTCGGTGTCTTCGTTGGTGACGGAGCTGTCCTCTCTGTGGGACCTCACTGATCCCTTACGCATCGCTGACATCGACAACAACTACTTCCTTTTCTCCTTCGGGGATGAGGCAGATCGGCTTAAGGTACTCACTTTGAGCCCTTGGAACTTTAATGACTCTGTTCTTCATTTGTCGCAGGCTAGGGTGTTCTTTCGTCCATTCAACGAGCAGATCTCCACCTCGTCGATATGGATCCAGTTGCCGGGCCTCTCCTATGAGCTTAGCAGTGTTGATACCATTCGTCGGATCGCTTCTATTTTCGGTCAACCTCTCAAGATCGATACCTTCATGGCTTCCAGTGAGAAACTCTGCTATGCTAGGGTCTGTGTGGAGCTGGATATGGCCGCAATTTTGTTTTTGTTGCGGCCACCTGGGTCATCATTTGGATTCCTATCCAGATCGGCTCTCCTCGGACGGGATCCGGCCGGTGAGTGTGGATGGCCCTCTCCTATACGGCCAGTGGTTGCGCTCTTTTCCACCTAGGCGCCGGACGCTGGCATCGGCGACCCCTGCTGGTGGCCATGCTCGAAACCCGCCGGGGATGGTCGACGCTGTCGCAGCATGCCGGATGTGAACCATTTGGATGCCTTAATCCCGCACCGTCGGATTAGTCCAACGGTTGAGATCTCCTCTTTTCCTCACGATACTGCTCCCTCACGTGAATCTCGTATCCAGAACTTTCCCCTCACGTGAGATCCCCACGTGATCTCACCACTCCCTCTCTCCCTATCTCCTCTGATCGTACACCCCATCACGTGTTCATATCTCTCCCGATCTCCCCTCATCTGTTAGGGTTTCTGCCTCTTCCCCCAAATCTAGGATTGGTACTTCTTCTTCTGCTCACCCTTCTAACAAGCACGAAGAGCTTGTTTCACAGGTGCTCCAATGTTTTCAATCCCCTGCTCGTCCTTCCGTCGTTCTTTCGGAGGATGACACAGAGGAAGAATCTGAAGAGATGATCATGGAGCCTCCCCCGGATTCCCGTCGTGCGCGGAAGCCGGCCGCTCGCTTCTCCCCTCCTCCCCCTCGGAGCGAACGAAGGAAGAAAGGTAAGTTGTGTATGTCTCCTAACTCTTCTAAAAGCTCGCTCTCTTCTGTCTTGTAGGGTGAAGCTCTTGCCTCCTCCTCCCTTCCCCAAGCGACAGAATGATTTTGGTGCTGGCGTGGAATTGCCGTGGTGCCATGCGTAGCAAGACTAGGGATCGGCTGCGTGATCTTCTCTATGTGCACAAACCTAATATTCTAATTCTGCTAGAAACACATACTGCAGGTATAAAGACTGATACTATTGTTAGGCGATTAGGCTCTTCTTGGTCTTGTTGCTCCGCGCTGGCGCCTCTGGTGGCATAATTGTTGCTTGGAAAAAAAAATGAGTCCAGGGTCTTTATGGTTAATTATACCCTGCAATTTATTAATGTTGTTATTATTTTGAGCGATTTTTCATTTTTGCTTTCTGCTATCTATGCTAGTAATTTATCTTTTGTTCGCTCTTCTTTATGGAATGATTTTGCGAGTTTTAATTTTGATCACATTCCTTGGCTTATCATTGGGGACTTAAATACTATCTCCTCTCCCCAGGATAAGCGGGGAGGTATGCCTTTTAGATTCTCTAAATCAGTTAGATCTTTTCATGACTTAATCCAAACATAGGGTTCTTTTGATCTTCCTCTCTCGGGCAATCAGTTTACTTGGTGTAATAATAGGAATGCTAATGCTGGAATTCTATGCCGTTTGGATAGGGCCCTAGCTAATCACCACTGGTTAGCAAAATTTCCAAATTTATCTCTTACATCTCCTACTAGGGGTACATCTAATCATTCTCCCGACAAATTGCTCTTCTTACAAATCCAAACTTTTTAGATATGAACATTTTTGGTTTGATTATTCCACTCCTAGGCAAATTGTTAATCAAGTTTGGGCCAATAGATCCAAAATGAACCCATTCACACAAGTCTCTTGACAAGATAAAGATGCTCACATCTAAATGGAATAAAATGGACCTAGGTAATTTAGAGATCAGAGTTCAAATGATTAAAAATGATATCTCTACACTTGAGTCCAAAGATGAGAAATACGAGTTGTCTGATCTTGAGCTTAGTTCCCTTCATGATAAATACAACCATCACGCTGCCCTCCTAAGATAAATCAGCCTCAAGTGGTGGTCTAAGTCTAGGTTTAACTGAATTAAGGATTGTGATAGAAATACTAGATTCTTTCTTGGATAACCGAAGGCAATGGCGGTAAAATTCACTCGTAAACCCATATGGCCCTGAGGCTTTTCCTAGGGCCAAGCTAAAAAAGATTTTCTGAATTTCCTCAGATGAGATAGGGGAGGTGAGAAGCGAGGACCACGAATTGTCAAGGGAAGGCAAGGGGGGCCAGGCATCTAAAGGAGGAGGAGGTTGGTTGTCCCGAGACCAAAGTCGAGAGTAGTGAGCCATGAAGGATTCCTGGATATGCTTATCAGAAGAATGAATATTCATGTTGTCATCCTGAATGGAAGTAATCTTATTTCTTCTATACCTGATGATTTGGGTCATATGGGTTTACTATTGGGATATTGTTGGCTCTTCGGTTATCCAAGAAATACATTTTTTCTTCCATACTAACCAGCTACCCCAAGGAGCTAACGATACTGCCATTACCTTCATTCCCAAGAAGTGAAACCCTGTTATGATCAAAGATTATAGACCAATTTTCCTGTGTAACATCATGTATAGAGCCATTGCTAAGATCCTAGCTAATAGGCTCAAACCTACCTTGCCCTTATTAATTGATAAATCTCAAGCTACATTTGTTAAGGATAGGTCTATTCAAGATAACTTTTTTCTTACCCAGGAGATGGCTCATTCTATCTCTAGGGACAAGAAGAAATTCATTCTTCTCAAGGCTGACATGGAGAAGGCCTTTGATAGAGTTTCTTGGAATGATATTGAGACTGTCCTTAGGTTTATGAATTTCCCTCCTATCTTCATTGTCTGGATTATGACCTATATATCATCTCCCAGATTCTCTTGTTATATTAATGGCACCTATACTCCCTATTTCAACAGCTACAAGGGACTTAGGCAAGGGGATCCTTTTTCCCCTTACCTTTTCATTCTTTTCTCACAAATCTTCTCCTCTCTCATGGATCAATAGATTCGTCTAAACAAAATCACATCCTTCAAATTTGGAACTACAAATCTAAGTCACCTAACTTATGCTGATGATCTTTTGATTTGTGTTGCTGCCACTACTATTACTTGTAAGAACTTGCTCAAATTGTTTAACCAATATTATGTTTTGACTAATCAGAAGATAAATCTTGAAAAATATGCTCTTTACTTTCCTCCGAGAATCAACATCATCAGGAAATCTAGGATTAGGTCTGTACTGGGCGTTGCTTTTGGTTCTTACCCCTTTACTTACCTAGGTACTCCCATTTCTTACAAGCGTATTACCAATACTACCATGGGACACATTAGCTCTAGGCTTCATGATAGGCTGGCAGGTTGAAAAATGAAAACCTTGAACCAAGTTGGCAAAGCTGTTCTTATAAAATCTACGCTGAGTTCAATTCCATCTTACAATTTGGGTTCTGTGCAGCTTTCTTCTGACTTTATTTTCTCCTTAGAAAAATTGTCTAGAGCTTTCTTGTGGTCTTCTTCATCTGAGTCCAAGGGCCTCCATCTCTTAAATTGGGGCTCTATTCAATGCAGTAAATTCAGAGGCGGTCTGGGTATAAAAAATTTGCATCTTCTTCAGTTTGCATTGGTTAGCAAGAGGCTTTTCTCTATTTTAAATCATTCACGTTCTCTCTCGGCTACTTTTGCCATCAACAAATATGGTGTCAATCACCCCTGGTTTAGTACTGCATCCCTGTATTCTAATCCTGCTAGTTCGTGGCGCCTTATTCTTCAAACTCTGGATGTGATTAAGTTAGGGATCAGAAAGCATATTGGTAATGGGGTCAATACCCATGCATATAATGACTCTTGAATTTTTAATGTTCCTATTTGTTTTATGCTAACATATGTCAATGTTTTCGCTACCATGAGTTTGTTACATCCACTTCTGAGGGATCTATCCCGGCACCTCTTCCTTTGGGGTGCTCGAAGCTCACGCCTCCTATCTATTTCACCTTGCAAATAGATGCATCTTTTTTGGGGCGTTCAGAGGTCGGGAGGGGCAGGCTTTATCATTAGGTCTGCTAACACAAAATTCATATGTGCAGGTGCTATTCACAGGTACTTTGATTCGGTTCTTGAGGCTGAATGTTGGCTATGCTTCAGGGGTTGATACACTATCAGCGCGTGGGCGTTCCTGCAATTGTGCTGAAGTCTGACTATCGTCATGCTGTGGATCTTATCAACGATATCACTATGAGGAATTGGCAACTCCAGAACTTGATTAGCCACATTAGGAGTCTTTCTGTTTCCTTTTCTTATTTCAGTTGTATGCATATTAATCGGACTGCTAACATTGAACCCGATTCCTTAGCTTTTTTGGGCCGAAGATCACAAGTTGATCTATTTTAGGATGAGGTTCCCCCTTCGGGAATTCTCGATGTTTTGTATGGTGACCATGCCACTTAATGCAATTCACCTTTTTGTTTTTTTAAAAAAAAGACGACGACAAAAAATATTATGTCTTTTGTAATATTAGATTAAATATTATTTTAATTGAAAATTCTTAAGCATTATTTTAATATTACGCTGTTCATTGTTAAAACAAATATAATGGAACATAAAGAATCAATATGTAATTTGTGAAAATTTAACCATGCTGTATAAATTGTAACACACAAATATGCTTTTATATATAAAGAGTCAATTTATATTTTGTGAAAATTTAATCATGATGTTAAATTTAATACACAAAAATTAAGGATGAATTTGTATATTACTCTTTATTATTATAAGTAAAAAAATGGAATATAAAGATTCAATATGTATTTTGTAATGTTAAAATTTTAATACACAAATTTAAAAGCAGAATATCAAGTGATGATATAACAAATTAAATGATACAATTAATTCATATGATATTTAATAATGATAATATCATGTAAATATAAAAATTAAATGACGGAATAAGTTAACATGATATTAGGATAATAATTATAAATTTTAAAAATACAAAAAGATAAAATAGTGAAAAAAATGAAGATCTTGATGCATGGAACTATATATATATATGTGTATATATATAATTATTCATGATTTTAAAAATTAATACATAAAAATGTGAATAATAATGAAAAAATGAATTAAAAAACAATCAGATAAAAAACAAGACGAATGATGAAATGAGAAGAATACTTAATGCTCAAATTTTAGAATATATAAGAAATAAAATAAAATAATATAATTTTAAAAATATAATAGAATTAGAAGAGCTAGCATGTAATTTATGAAAATTTAATGGCATTATTTAAAATTTTACAGCATTTCAATAAAAAATCATTTATATATGATTATTTTTTATTAGTGTGAAAATTTGAAAATTATAATGGACTATAAAGAGTCATCTGGTAATGTATGAATTTTTTTTTAGAATGTTAAAAATTTCGTACACATATCATTTATCAATTTTTTTTAGAATGTCAAATAATTAAGGATGTATTTACATATGATTATTTACATATGAATTTAAATAGTTACTATGTAATTTGTAAAAATTTAATCATAGTGTAAAATATTAATACACATAAAAATGCATTTATATATGACTATCTTTTAGGATCACAAATACAATAAAATATAAATGCCAAACCTATAATTTATGAAAATTTAATCTGAATGCCAAATTGAATACTACAAAATATAATGATATATAAGGAATCATGTTGTATTTTATGAAAATTTAATCATGATGTTAAAAATTTAGTACACACTAATTAAGGATGCATTTACATAATTATTTGTTATTAAAAAATATCATGGAATATAAAGACTCAATAGGTAATTTGTGAAATCTAATCATGTTGTCAAGATTTTAATATATGTAAAGATGGATTTATATATGATTTTTTTAGGATTAAAAATTATAATTAAATTATAAAGAACCAACTTATAATTTATGAAAATTTAATCATGATGTTAACTTTAATACACATGAATTAAGAATGCCTTTAAATATGACTATCTATTATTATAAATATCAAGTGTTGATATAAAATATTAGATGATGTTATTAATTAATATGATATTTAATAATGAGAATACCAAGTGACAATACAAAGAATTAAATTATGTAATAAATTAACATGATATTGAGATACTAATTATTAAAATTATAAACTGAAAAAACATAAAAAAATATTGAAATAATGAAAGGAGAAGAGGCCTTGATGCATGTGTATACACACACTAGGGAATACCCTCGCACTTTGTACAATATTAATTAATTTGCAAATATTTCATAAAAACTAATTTATATGTTTTATTTTAATATTATTAAATTATTTTAAAATATTTTACTTTAATTATTTATAAAAAAATTGATTTATGCTTTTATGTGTTAATTTGTCCTCCCACCTCTTATGTCGAAGCTTCACATCCAATGACTGTGCACAATGTCATCATCCTTCGTACCACGGAGGCATCAACTGTTATAGAACTTTCATTATTTGATCTCGCAAGTTCGTCTTTCGATGCGGCGATGATGGCTCTTCATTCTCCTATCTCCTCTGTCCGAGCTTCAAGTTCGATATCAGCCCCAAGCGCAAGGTTGTCATCCATCTCACTGTTTCTAGTCCATGAGGACTTCTACAATTTGATCTCTCAAGTCCGACCTTGGTGTCACTTCTTCTCCTCACACCTCCTATGCTGGAACTTCTTGTCTAGCACCGGCCCCGAGCGCAAATATCAATGCCGCTAGAAGCATCAGCCAAACCCTCGCACTTCTCAAAGGGAGAAATTACAATTTGTGATTCCATGATGCAATCATAACATCTTTAGTTTGACATTATTTTAATGAAATGATACATATTATTCATGTTTTGGGCCATCAAATGAAGTCATTATGCGGTACTTTAATAATTGTGAAAGAGTATTACGTGATTTATCAGATAAAAAAGAAGAGAGGATAAAGTATTTGTGATTTATAATCGCAAATGTGGTGCTTTAATAATTGTGATAATGAATGACGTTTAATACTAAGGAGTTATAGATACAAATAGTGGTGATAATTTAATTAATAGTATAGATATAAATTAGGACATTAATATGAAAATGTTATGAATTTAATAATTAGGATATGTAATAAAAACAAAAATAACAAAAAAGATAAATCATGACATATGGAAATTAATATAATTATTTTCTAATTTAATTGATTTCAATATATCATATGGTTATATATTTGACAAATAGGAAATTAGAACATATATTGCAATTAAGTCATATTAGAAAAGTTGTAAAATATTTTTAATATATATTGAAATTATATTAAAAATTCAAGTTTATATTTTTAATATTAATTGATATATTTAATATTAATTTGCTAATATATATTATGACAACTCATAAATTCTAAAAAAATAGATGAATAGTGAAAGGAGATAATTTCTCACTATAATTATAAAATTATTAAACATGGCTTTATATTATATATAGATATAGTTATCATTTCCTCAATGAGGAAAATCATAAAGTAAAAAAATGTGATACTAATATGACATTTTATTTTTTAAGACAACATATTATAAGTAGAAATTTTTTCTTAAATAAAATTAGCTTTATAATATAACAAATATTATGGAATATGAATAGTGAAATGTTATGTTAACTTACAACTTTAATGTTGGTTAATAAATTATTGCATTAACTAATTGCTATTTTTAATATTAATTTGCTAATATTTTATTACAAAAAAATTCAAAAAATAAAATCATAAAGTAAAAAAATATGATACTAATATGACATATGCTTTTAAAAAGTAACATATTTTTATTGGAAGTGCATTTTTTATTAAATAAAGTTTAGATTTTATAATATAAATATTATGGAATATGAAAATTCAACTATTATGATAACTTACAATTTTAATGTTAATTAATTAATTATTACATTAATTTACTAATATTTTCTTGAATTTTTTTAAAACTATAAAAATAAAGGATGAATGGTGGAAGGAGAGAGATTCTCGTTATAATTACAAACTAGGAAAACCCCTCGCACTTCATGCAATTAACAAACATGTCATATGGAAAAATATTCAACAAAGAATGCATTTATGTATTATTAAAAAATTATGATTATAAATAAAAAAATAAATGTAATATAAAAGGTCAATATGTAATTTATGAACATTTAATCATGATATTAACATTTAATATACAAATAATTAGCATAAACGAAAAGGTCATAGGTTAACATATGTGATCTTTGAAATTTAAATAATTATCATTCTTCATATTTTTTTAAAAAAAGATTAATAAAGTGAAGTAGATATAAAATATGTGAATTTTAAAATTTTAAAATAACTAATCGACTTAAGTTATCATAACTAATAAATTTAAGTTATCATAATGAATGAAGTCAAAAAGAAATATTAAGAAAAAAAGAAAATGAAGAATGGAGGAAGGATGATACATTTATATATTAATATTATTATGATTTAAAATATAATGAAATATAAAAAAACTAACTTGTATTTTATGCAAATTTAATCATGATATTAAATTTAATACACATCAATTAAGGATGCATTTATATATTATTATTTTTTATTACAAACAAAAAATTAATGAAATATAAAGAATCAATATGTAATGTGTGACTATTTAATCTTGATATTAAAATTTAATTCACAAATGATTAACATAAATAAAAAAGTCCTATGATTAACATATGTGATCTTCCAAATTCAAAATAATTATGACTCATCATATTAATAAAAAAACAATTAATGAAGTTAGGTAGGTCTAAAAATATATGACTTTTAAAATTCAAAAATAATTTATGCACCTAAGTTATCATAATTAATAGACTTAAATTATTATAATGCATGAAGTCAAAGAAAAATATAAAATAATTAAAAAATAAGAAAAAAGATAATGAAGAATGGAGGAAAGATAGAGATGTTTACTGTATGCTTCTATCTTAGACTGTCCAATAAGTTTTCCTACAAATGATTGTTAAAAGATCACAACTTTCTATAATAACAAATTTAAGGTAGTTAATAAGATTGTTCTCTTGAAATAAGATAAAATTCTACACAGTACAATTTGATCAATCTGGTGAAAAAAGAAGAAGGAATTATATGGACTAACTTGATTCAGCAGCTACAGGAAAAGTTTTGATGTTGATTGAACTCAATAATAATGTAGCTTAATTTACAGTGTATGTATAAAACACCTATAGCTCAGTACATTAATAATGTGACAGCGTTCATTTATTTTTTTAATCTATTTTAGCACAGAAAGTTTAATTTCCCAAGTTTGTTGACTAATGTTTTTGAAGTTTTATGTCTTAAGAGGAAGAGCATTCATGTCTTTTCATACTAAAAGCTTGTGGTAAAACATAGGCTTTTGGATTTGTGCAAACTTGTTAGCGTCATTCATGCATAACATTTTGATCTCAATCGCGTGCATGTTACAGGTGTCTTCAAGATCTTCTATTTGAGAGCACATGACACCTATAAGGCCGAGCTATGGACTCCATCTATTAAAATTTCTCCTTTCTCCTATTGTTTTAATTTTATTGCTTAGAGGGCTGTCAGACCTAGGCGTAGGGCTGGAAATGAGTCGAATCGTTCGTGAGCAACTCATAGGTCGGTTTATTTTTTGTCTAGCTCGGCTCGACCTATTATCAAAATAAGCCAGGTTGAAATATTAAATAAAGCCTATTTTTTTAAAGAGGCTTAGCCTCTTAATAATTGCCCTAACCTTATAATTTATTAGGCTAAGATTTATTAATATATTATATATATGTAACTTTTAATTCTTCGTCTTTTAAATTTTTAATTTTGAGTTCAATATTACTATTTTTATTATATATTTAGAAGAAATATATTAGTGATGTCTCTTTTATTTAGTTGATATCTATTATTTTTTTAATAAATAAGATTTATTATATTTAATCTAGTAGAGCATCAAAAAATATGTTTGGCTTAACAGGAGACTAGGCCAGACATTAAAAATTAATTAAACAAGTCAAGTTAAGTTTATATTCATGACTTGTTACAAGCTATAAGCCAGGCTTAAATACTTTTATTTTGCAATAGGCTTGACCTATTTAAGTAGAAGCCTATCTTGGCCTAGCTCGTGTCCAGCCCTACCTGGACGTTAACAATCAGTAATAATGTTATAAATGATCATGTTGTTTGTAACCCACACCTAATAACCTTAAAACCAATGTTGCCAGCCCGACCAATCGGATCGGACGGACCGGTGTTCGGAACTTAAAACGGCCCACTGGTTGGTTGAAATCCAGGGAGAAGCTTAATCTGCTTTGATTCGGTCAAAACAGGGTTTGACCGGCCGACCCGACGAGTTTGATCGGCCCGGCCGGGTCAATTTATAAAATGAAAAAATAAAACATAAAAAATTATTAAAACATTTGAACATATTATATATATATTTGTTTGAAATTATATTTTATTGTCCTTTCATCACATATATAAAACTTTTTATGATATGTTTTTATTTATAACTACCTCATAAGAATTATTTTATTTATGTTGATTTATGTTACTTTATTATATTATTTAATTTATTTTTTTACTTTATTATAGTATATTTTATATTTTTTTGTTAAATAAGATATTATATATTAACAATATTATAACAATCTCTTTAACTTATTTTATTATTTTATTAATTTATATTATTCGATCCGACCATTCGGTTTGACCCGGTCCAACCGATCTGACTTGACCCGTTGATCAATCCGGATCGATGGCCGGGCAGGGCTTTATAACATTGCTTAAACTCTTCCTCTGTCTCACTATTGGTAGAAGAATGAGGAGAAGATGAAGCTTATGATGTTAATTGAGGCCCGTCACTACCAACTCACGGTAGTATTCCGGCAGCCGCTGCAAGCCGCCAACTCCAATGGTATTCTCCTCTCCTCACCGCCCTGAGCTCTCCCAACCTCACCACCCCTCCTCCCCTCCGCCACTCAGTTGCACGTCCATGATGGCCTTCCCAGGAACTCCTCGAACTCGTGCACGATGAACCCGTTGGACACCCCGAAGTCGAACCCCACCATGTGGAACCTATGCACTGGGATGGGGAACTGCAGGTCCGCACAAACGTAGCTGCCCGTCGGGCCGTCCGACAGGTGGAGGATGCAGGCTAGTGAGTTCCGGTGCGCCCGCTCCTCCAGTATCTTGACACCCTTCCGGAGCCCCTCCCAAGGCTCACCCTCCCTGAGGTAGAAGAGGCGGTCGACGATTTGCAGTGCCGCACACTTCCCTGCACCGACATCTGCCCCAGTGGGAGCGTGCAGGCAGCGCTGTTGGAGCGCATGACGATGGCCAGCCGGTCGACATGGCAAAGCGAGAAGATCACAAGCGCCATGGATTCCTTATGCAGCCGTAGGTGCGGCCTGTTGAAGTTCGTGACCAAGACAACTATGGTTGGGGGATTTGCTCATAAGGAGGAGGAGGAGGGCGGGCAGTGTGCATTCCTCCAGTTCCTCCATTTGAAATGTAGGGGAAAAAATAGAACGTCGAATGTTTGGGCAATGGAATGTCGAAAACGACAAACATTTGGTGACACATAAAAAGAAAGTTGGGAGGCGTCAAAACTGTTGTGTGGATTCAAGGAGAAAAAAAGAGAAACCAATAGAAAATAGAGAAAGGGGAGGACGTTTGAAATTGATACTTGACCTTTATAAACTCTCATTCGAAAATGGCTATGGTTTGGAGTTCGTCTTCTACATAGGAAAAAAATAAGGAAAACAAATTGTTGTCAGTTGGACATCTTATACATTACATAGGAAAGGAAAACAAATGAGATCTTGGAGCTCAAATGGCCGCCACTACTACTAGTATATAAAGCTTGCCTTGATGGTTGGTAATAATGGAAGGAAAAGTAATAATGGAGACAGAATAGAAGAAGAAAGCAGATAAAATGCAAAAAAGAAAAAAAAATATAATTTGGCTTGATGGCTGGTAATAATGGAGAGAGTAGAAGAAGAAAAAAACAGGAAAAAAGAGAAATAAGAATGGAGGAGGATGGATAGAAGTTTGAAACTGTCATCCAATCCTCAGTGAGGAAAATTAGGGTGAAATCAAAGGAATTGATATCATCTCAACCGTTATAATGCCTAAATCTTGGTTCAAAAGTTTAGATCGCACCATCTAGCTCTAGGCTGAATCGAACATTAAAAAAAACCAGTTCAAGGGCGTAGTGATGAGCCACTCACTGTAAAGGGTGAACTCGACCTCCACCGGCTCCCTAAGGGTTTATTTGGCAAATAATTAATGGAGGAATGAGTAGGGTGGGGTGGTGAAGTGTGATGTGTCATTAGAAAGTCAATGTTTGAATAATAAATTATATAAGATGTGGGATGGGGTAATGAAAGTTTTATTTGTATAAAAGTCATTTTTATCATTCATTATATATTTAAAATATTTATAATCATTAATTAGGCGTGAGCATAAACCGGGACGAACTAGTCGCCCTCGTCCGCACCGGCCCAGATTCTTCGAATTTTTTCTCGACTCGATGGATAATTGGGTCAGGATCGGGTCTCATTTCTTTGAGACCCGGTCAGGTCATGTCGGGACCGAATTCGAATTTTACGTGACTCAGTTAAATATATTATATTAATATTAAATTATTTTTAAATAATATATTTATGTTTATTTTGAATAAAATTTTATATTTATTAAAAGTTTTATTTATTAAAAAGTCATTCTTACCCTTTAAAATAAAAAAATGATATATAAATATGTATTCATATACAATGAATGTGTGTGTGAGAGAGGGGTGGTTTAATTTGGTAAGAAGAGAAATAATTTCATAATAAAAAAAGAAAGATGTTAATTTGATTCAAAATAATTTATTCATCATCATTCCACCAATTTGGTGGAATGAAAAATGTGATGTTTGAATAGCTTAGCTATTCTATCACACCCCTCTTAACTTAAATAAAAAATGAAATCAAATATAGTTCAATTAATTTCATTCCCTCGTATTTCACCCCACCTCTTTATATAAGAGTCTGTTTGGATTGAAGGATATGAAGGGGTGGGGTGGAATATGGGAGAATAAAATTAGTTAAACCATGTTTGGCTATATTTTATATTTAAGTTATGAGGAATGTGATGGAATAGCTAAGCTCTTTGAACACCACATTTTTTATTCCACGAGGAGGGATAAATTATTTTAGATTAAATTAATCTCTTTTTCTTTTTTATTACCAAATTAAATTATTTCTCTTCTTACCAAAATAAACCATCACTCTCTCTGTTCTCTCTCCCATCTCTCTCTCACATTCATTGATATATAACATCATATATTATATTTTTTCTAATATAAATAAAATATTTATCTATAGTTTTTTATTAAATTAAACTTTTTAGTAAATATAAAATTTTATTCAAAATAATCATAAATAAACTATTTAAAAATAATTTACTATTAATATAATATATTCAACCGGATTGAGATGTAAAATCCGGATTCGGTCCCGATCCAATTCAGCCGAGTGTTAAAGAAATGAGACTCGGTCATGACCCAATTATCCATCGGGTCGGGAAAAAAATTGAAAAATCCTAGCGGGTGTAGGCGAGGACCATCAAGTCATCCCGGTTCATGTTCACCCCTAATTAATAATTATGAATACTTTAAATATAGAATGAATGATAAAAATGACTTTTATACAAATAAAACTTTCATTATCCCACCCCACATATTATATAATTTATTATTCAAATATGAACTTTCTAATGACACATCATGCCACCCCATCCCATCACTTACCACACAATTTCATCTCATCCCTTCATTAGTTATTTGCCAAACAAATCCTAAGTGACATAGGCGGCAACATCACGCTCCTTCTTTCCCTAGAGGTTCCTTCCCCATCTAACTTCTTGGCCCTACATTGTTCGGCCTTCTTGCCGATGCCACTAGACTTGAGGCGGACTTAGGTGAGCTTCTTCTCGAAGGTTGGGACGTAGTCTCAACACCATAGCGCCGATGGTGGTGGCAATGGGATCTTCAGGAGGGCTGCGACGCGGGGGAAGGAAAGGCTCTGGTTGTTTGCAGAGATGGAGAGTGGGTGGAGGGTGGAAGGGGAGGGGAAGAAGGAAGGGTTGATGGTGATTGTTGCAATCAACGAGCTCAACGCCCAATGCCCTTGTGAATCCCCGTTGCCGTCCAAGGGCAGCAAAACATCATCATAATTAATATTGAGGTTCTCCTTCCAGGCGATGTCCAGTGGATGAACTCGAGCGCTGTCGCCAAGTGAAAGGAAAGGATCAATCTCCCTCTCAAGCAGGCAATGTCATCGGCCATTAGACATCTGGTCGCCGGGTGTCGGTTGTCATAGGAGGATTATAACAGTTGAGATTCATAGATATTGCTAGTGCATTAGGATAGATTGTGGAGCCTTTCTATTCTTTTTCCTGGGATTTTTTAGAATATTTATCATTTTCATACTTTATAAATGACTGTTGAAATGAAGCTAGTTTCAAGAAGCAAACTGGAAGCTGTGTAAGGAGTGAACTTTGCCCTTTGAAAATAGCACAAGAGGCATGCATGGAAGGCCCTCCTCCATCCCTTGGTACAAATAAATGAACTCCAAACAGTCGTCTTCAGTTATTCCAATGCTAATCAACATCCTTAACTTTCCATTAACAGGGCACTCCTACCTATATACTTAATTATTAGACTTAATTTTCCAATTAATATAGCGAATTTAAGGTTTGAATCCAAAAGACGACAAATCGAATTCCTGGAGCATTTGCTTTCGAAATGATGTCTGAAGCCCTTTCCTTGCATTCGAATTAAAACTCGCCGGCACAGAAGAAAGCGTCGGATAGATCTTTTGCAAAAAGCAAGCAGAAGGGGAAAAAGAAAAAAAAAAACGACAGACTTCACCGAAAGAGTTTGCCTAAATATTTTGCACCTTACTTTTTGCTTTTCTTTTTTGGCTAAGAATTCGTACTGTGCTAAGATCGATGGTTTGGGTAAGGAGGCGTATACATAAACATCTTCAATTATACTACGTATAAATGTGATATATTGTTGGGGAATAGAACACCGATGATAAACAATCAAAATAATAAAAGAAAAAGAAGATGAATACATAAATTTAACATGGTAAAATTTTTTTGATCAATTTGAACAAGAGAAAAACGTCCAAGGACAAAGGAGGTCACACGAAATCCACTATGAACCAAAATAAAGAGTGCATCATATAAAATCCTAACCCTCATATATAAAGTGTCATACCGTTTCTGCCACATGTCCTCATTTTTTTCTTTTCTCATTTTTTTTCTTTCATAATTTTAAGTACATAGTACATAATTCAGCACATCAACATATATAATCAAATTTTGTTTGCATTTTGACCACCTTCGCATGGAGCCTTTAGGGCTGAGCAAATCCAAGTTCGGGTCCAGGTCTAAACGGACCCGGTCCCCACCCGGATTATACCGAGTCAAAAAATTTTCGATCCGGTACCGGACCCGAACTCGGCCGAATCCTGTTCCGGTTCGGACCCGACAATCCGGGAATGTTATCGGATTTGTGACCGAAAATCGTCAAAAAATGTGAAATGGCGGACGCTGTAGATCGGCCCCAGTGGCCAGATCCAATGTCGGGCGACCAGATCGGCTCACCTGGATCCGACCGCCAGGTGGCCGAATCCGGCGCTAAGTGGCCCAATCCGACGCCAGGCGCGCCAAATAGTAGCGCATCGGGCCTCCATGCACCTGGCGGTCGGATCGGGCCGCCAGGCGCGCCAAATAGTAGCGCATCGGGCCTCCATGCGCCTGGCGGCCGGATCGGGCCGCCAGGCGCGCCAAATAGTAGCGCATCGGGCCTCCATGTGCCTGGCGGCCGGATCGGGCCGCCAGGCGCCGGATCGTGGCGCCTGACGGCCAGATGCGACCTGATCCCACCGCCAGGCGCGTATTGCTTGGCAGTCGGACCGCCAGGCGCCAGATCCGACGCCTCGCGGCCGATTCGGCCGTCAAGTGTCGGATTGCGGCGCTCCTGACGACCGAGAAGAGAGAGAGGGGGAGTCAGAAGAGGGAGATCGGAGTCATCGTCGCTGCACTGACGCCATCGCCGTGCAGCCCGTGTGAGAGAGAGGGAGAGGGCGAGAGACGAAGAGAGAGTGGGAGAGAGATGGGAGAGAGAAAGTGAGGGGGTAAAATAAAAAAAAGGGTGGAATGGGGACATATACTGAACAAATAACTCGGATCGGGTCCGAGTTAGGTATTGGGATGGCAAACTCGATCCTGACCTAAAATCCGTCGAGTTTTTTAACATTTGAATCCGGTTCCGGTCCGGATCTAATCCAAGCCGAGTTATTTATCCGGTTTTCCGGGGTCGGGCCTGTCCGAGTCGACCCGGCTCGTGCTCAGCCCTAGGAGCCTTTGCACTTGAAAGTAAAAAGTTGCAGTTTACATGAGGTATTGATGTTTGCAAAGATGCAAGCAAGTTGGCATCAGTAAATGGATTATTATTTTTTATTGAAATGGTAGGGATGTAGTATAATTCTATACATAATTAACTCATTTTTCATCGGCACGAGTTGGGATAGAGTGATAAGCGGTTCCTCCTCATCTCGAGTATGAGTTCTTGCAAATGGTATTTCTATTGAAAGCCTCACATGCCATTATCAAATCTAATGGGCTCGATGATGGATCAACCTCGTAGACAATACGTTTTTTTAACTCCGCACTCGACACTACTTCTCAAAAATCGAAAGCTGGCCACTCAAAAAACTTAACTCATTTTGCAACTATGTTTCTTTTCCTGAAACTCGAAACTAATTGATCAGTTAAATATTTCTGCATCATACCTCAATGGAAAAAATAATCACCCTCATGAACTTAATTGCTCTAGTTCGCCACTTTACCTTTGGACAAACTTTTAAAAATAGTCTTTTAGGGATTGTTTCGCATTTCATTACCGTTGATAGAATAAGATTGATTTATTCTTCTAATAATTAATTTTTTTGTTCATTATAATATAAGTACAACTGTCCATCAACAAGAATAAAATATCTCATAAGATTTTCTATTCATTAGAATAAATATTTTTTAAATCCAAAACTACCCCTCATTATTTGAGAATAAATAAGGTGTTTGACAAAATTTGATGAAATAACCTCTTATTCTTAATTTTATGCCCATATCAAACAGCCCCTCCAACTCGAGTTGGGAATCAGGACAGCCTCCACCAATCCGAACTGAGATATATCTCTATTATTTTTTTTATTAGATCAAAATAAATAAAATAATTTTAAATATAATAAAACTAATTATATGAATTAAATTACATATAATATAATATAATATAATGTATGTTTAAGATATATAGCAAAAATATAAATGTAAATAAAATATTTTATAAATGAAGAACATCCTTCCAAAACAAAAGTGACAAACCGGAATGATTTATGATACAAAAAATGTGAAAACAAGAAAAGATAAACCCACAACTTTCCAACATTAGCTCCATGATGCAGATGGTGGTCTTCTCCCAAAAATATCCATCCTTTCCAAAAGGTGTGAAGTGAAGCCTCCTGGGGCTATTTTCTTTCCACCGTCCAGTCCTCGATAGTTGTCCTTCTGCCTCAAAATGAAAGCTTGCGGTGAAAAGGAGAAAAAGCTCTCATTTTATTCTTTTCTGTGTTTTGTCCTTTCTGGCGCCCCTGCTTTTTGTGCAATGCTTGCTATCAGGTGACTAGATGCCTCTATTCGAACAAAAACTTTGAGAAGAGCAAAGGTCTTTCCTCCGTCCTGAAACACGCAAATATTTTATTTTTTACTTGAAATAAAAATGATACAAAAATTTCATAAAAGTAGATAAAATGCATAATAAATGATCAATAAGATGTGGTATGAAAATATAAAATAAAATCATTTTAACCTAAAGGGAATATGCATAATTTTTTTGTCATGAAATGAAATTCTCTCAAACTTAAACATTTGCTTGTACCCAAGCAAAAGTTAGGAATATTAAGACAAAGATAAGAATTATTCAAATGTCATACTACGAAGAAGCAAGGCACGTAGTATGAACAACTCAATGCACATAATAACTCAATCATTATTTATTCATTTTTAAGCTATCTTCTCTTTGATGGAGATCACTGAAATCACAATATTAAGAATGGAGTAATCTCATTTATCAGATCTATTTACACCTAAACATATTCCCTAGCCCCAAGAATTCCATTTCTGCATAAAACATCTTTTTCTTTTTTTCTTTTTCGCCGGTCAACTTTTCCCGTGAATCCCTCCCCCAAACTTAGAACAAGTTATAATCAATTGAGTGAAAATTTGCTCATTAGCTTAAAATTATAAAATATTGTCCACAAAAATTTCTTGTCTTAGGCTTTTTTGTATTTCTCCAATAACTTTAAAAATGTGCCTTTCGGCTCATACACATAATAGTGGTCGTGCATATGAAGACATGTCCTTTCATGATTCGACTTCAATTTATATTTATCAAGTAACGGCTTCTAATAAAAAATAATAATAATTTGAAACGAGCGGTCGGCAGGGGAGGCGTGGCCTTCCGCCATTTCGCCTCCGTCCGACCACGGCCAGGGTGTATAAGAGGGGGGTGGGAGGGGGAGGGCCACTGTTACGCCCTCTTGGACCCCCCGACATCCTCCTCTCCTTCGTTCTTCTTCTCTCCCTCCGATCGGCGACAGCGACCATCGAGCGAAGGCGATAGAGCAGAGGCGGATCGAACGATCATCGATCGACGACTTCCCAGCGCACGACAACCTTCCTTCACGTACGCACAGAAGGGGCGAACCTTCCTCGCCAATCAGGAACTTCCGGCGATCGACGAACGATGAGAATCGACAGACGAGCCCAATCGAACGAAAAATAAGGTACCCGAAGCATTTAAATCCCTAGACGATGAATTAGCGATTGTTGAATGTGTAGAATAGGTTCAATATGATCTTGAAGTTATTTCCTACATATTTCGTACTCATGTCGACGTCAATTGACGGTCGGAAGGCCGCCTGAATCAATCACTACAAGAAAATCAAGATTTTTTGACGATTCTAAATCCGTCACAATTTGCGACGGATTTTTCGACGATTCCATTTCCGACGGATTTTTCGACGGTTATGATCGTCGGAAATAATTTATATTATTATTTAATTTTTTGACGATTAGGAACGTCGATATTTCCGACGGATATCCATCCGTCGCAATTTCTGACGACTTTTCCGACGGTTACGATCGTCGGAAATAAAAAATTAAATTATGTATTTTTTATATTATTATTAATTTTTTTCGACGGATTTTCCGACGGTCACGACCATCGGAAATAAAAAAATTAATTATATAATTAATTATATTATTATTTACTTTTTTGACGATTAGGAACGTCGATATTTCTAACGGATATCCATCCGTCGCAAAATCCGCCGCAATTTCCGAAGGTCGTAACCGTCGGTAAATGTATAATAATATCATATAAAGAGTATTTTATTAATATAACTAGCGACGGTCCAAACCGTCGCAATTACCAACGGTTTTGATCGTCGGTAACGATTACCGACGGTTCAAACCGTCGGTAAAATAAAAAATAAACATTATATATAACTAAATATATTTTCAATGGTCACAACCATCGGTAATTATAAAAATATTTAATATTTACATTTTCGACGGCCGAAACTGTCGGTAATTAAAATTTCGTTATCCCGCTTTTTTTTCATTTTTCCGCTTTCTTTTCACTTTTTCCCTTTATATATATTCCTCCTCCTCCCTCTTCTCTCTCTCCCTCCTCCCTCCACTCCTCTCTCTCTCCCTCCTCTCCTCTCTCTCTCCCGGTCGCGAGCACCCTCTCCCGCGCCGGACGCCGGCGACCCTCCCGTGCCGGACGCCGGCGACCCTCTCCCACACCGGCGACCCTCTCCTACACCGGCGACCCTCTCCCGCGCCGGTGTCTCTCTCTCCCGCGCCGCGCCGGCGTCTCTCTCTCTCCAGCCAAAGGCCGCTGTCGGCCGGATCCGGCCTCCAGCGGCCGGATCATCCGGCCTTCAGCGGCCGAATCGGCCGCTAGGCAGCCGAATCCGGCCTCTAGGCTGCCGGATCCGACCTCCAGCGACCGGATCGGCCGCCGGGCGTTCGGATCCGGCCTCCAAGATGTCGGATCCGGCCTCCAGCGGCCGGATCCAACCTCCAGCGGCCGGATCGGCCGCCGAGCGTTCCGATCCGGCCGCCTGGCGGCGGATCCGGCCTCCAGCGATCGGATCGGCTGCCGGGCGTACGGATCCGACCGCCTGGCGACGGATCCGGCCGCTAATTTATTTTATATTTAAAAAATTATTTGTGACGGTTGTGACCGTCAAAAGATCGACGGTTGCGACGCACGTCCAAAGTTTCGACAGTTGCGACCGTCAAAAAGTTACGACGGCTCGAACCGCCGGCCTTTTCCGGCGGTTGCAACCGTCGAAAATTTCGATGGTTCGGACCGCCGGCCTTTTCCGGCAGTTGCAACCGTCAGAAATTTTGACGGTTCGAACCGTCAGGGACTTTTTCGACGATTGCAACCGTCGGAAAATTTCGACAGTTCGAACTGTCGGGGACTGTTCCGACGGTCAAAACCGTCGATATTTTTGACGAATTTTTTTCAACCGTCGCAAATCCATTTGCGACGAACGTTTTTCCGACTGATCGATTCCGACTAAAAAACCGTCGGTAATTGCATTACCGATGGTTTTCGGGCTGATTATCGATGGTTCGGACCGTCGGTAATCAGCGTTTTTCTAGTAGTGAATGGAGAAATCCGGTGGCCCTATTTTATCGCAGCGACCGGTCGATCGATTCCAGAGACCGGTCGACCGGTCTACACACACACCCAACCATGGTGGTCGATCGATCAATATGTGGACAAATAGATGAAATCTTATGATCGGTCGACCAGTCCTAGAGAACAGTCGACCGATCCGATGCGTAGTGCGCATCTCCATGGCCTGAGGACCAGTCGACCGACACCCTGGACGGTCGACCGATTCGTAGGCATGAAACTAGAGAACTCGGTCGATCGGTTCTCCGACCGATTCTGGAGAATCGATCGACCGATACCAGAGGACGATCGATCGGTCCATCTGGAACGGTCGACCGATCCGACAGAGATGCATTGACCACACTTAATTGGATTGATCCACTCCTAATCAAAATTATGACTCTGTCTAGTTCACCACACTGGTTGAGTCTCATTGTACAAAGGTCAACTCCCAGTGGACCCTAAATCACAGATTTCACAGTAACGAAAGATAATCAAAGTAAAGACAAAAATATGGGATTGCTATGTGCCGCCCCCAAATTTAAAGTAAAGATCAGAGATTAAAGAAGAAAAGGGATAGGTAGTTAGCTGAGGAGACAGCGATGCTACTGTCTTAAATGACTACTATTCCTGAGATTTTAGGCTTTCTTCCACCTGTATCTCGAATGAAGGGTGGTGCTAAAGGACATATCCCTTCCCTTAAAAATTAAAGTATTATGTCAGAAGGACATGTAGCTAGCTGAGGAGACAGTGAACCTACAGGTCTTGTAATCGATCACTGTTCCTGGATTGTAGGAATTGTTCCCCCTACCTTCCGAACTGGGTGTAGTTGTAACACCCACCCCTTTCCCTTATGGGCTTACTGGCATCAGAGAATCAGAGAGGCACCTCTGCTTCCCAACCTAATAAAGTCGAGCTCGCATAGGACAACCAACTCTAAGGATATTTTAGTAATGTAAAAGACGTAGTGTAACTCACGGTAAAATAAATGCAAAGCAAAGCAAAGTATTATAAAGCAAAGCAGAGATAATGTAAAGTAAAGTATTGCACAATATAGCAGAGACATTGTAAAGCAAAGTCAAAGTACAACAAAGATAAAGTATCATTATAGCAAAGAATAGAGTACTGATATGAATAAATATTTAAGACTTATAAATTGATTTCATCGATCATTATTTCATCGTTTATTGCTAGTGTGCTGGGCATCTTTGCTCATGGGTATTCAATTTCCCTGCATTGGGATTTTGCAGGTGAGAATGCCAACTGAGAAAATAATGGAGGACGCAAAGCTTGGAGAATGCTGCACATGATTGATCTGTCTACTCCAAGCTTTTCTATCGCATTTATGTTTAGATCATATTATGTTCAGAGACATCATATTTTTCTTCCGCTCATAGAACTTCAGACAAATTTTATTATATTTCCGCATAATTTTCTATATTGTAAAGCACCATGAACTTCCGCATATTTTCTATAATATGAACCATTACAGACTTCCGCATATCTTTCTGTAATACGAGACATTATGAATTTCCGCATTTTAGTCATTCATCATGGTATTTCGACTACTCTTCCGCATTTAAAGTCCTTTATTATGTTTATTAGTGCCACGTAAGTCATTTTGTTGAATGGTCAAGGTCAGTAGAGCAATAGACAGTGTAGCGCTTCCGGGGTCAAAGTGACTGCTTACGTGGCGGGAGGTGCGATTTCGGGGGCGTTACATATCGTCTATTCTAGGAGATTATGATTGATTCATGTGAATTCTTATTGCTAATGGTCAGTAGGATAAATTAGAAAAATACTTGTCACTTTGATATTTCAAGATTAGTCATTATATTTTGAAATTAAAAGTTAAATGATTGGGTAAAAATATGTAAAATGATACAAAGGACAAACCCATTTTAATGTTGTTTAGTGGAATTGAGAATTATATAGACCCAAAGTGAATCCACACATATGAATTATCGTTGATCCATGGCTCTAATTTGGTTGAATCCAATCGAACTGATCAAATCACGACTCAATTAGTCTTCTTAGTTATGAAAACATCGATTGCGACTATTGTTCCTGCAATGTGCAAGGTGCGACCACACCTTCATGTGCAGTGTGACACCACGAGGGTGCGATTGCCGCACCTCGATGGTGCGACTTTTGTCGAAAACAAAGAGCATTAAACCCATTTGATCGTAGAAGAATCAAATGAATAAACTACAAGCCATGAAGGAGAGAACGTAGAAGTCAGGACATTTAACACAATCCTCAGAGTTCATACAAGTTACGACCATCAATTCATAAGTTATGACCACAGAATATTCTGTACCTTAATTGTGTAGGGTGCGGCCAATCAGAGTTCAACTTCTTTCTTCTTTAGAGCCCATGACCACGTCTTTCCTCTTCTTCCTCTTCGGTGCGACGTCGCTCGACGAGTGTCCATGCGACTTCCTCTCTCCTCTGATTCATCTCCTGTTCCGAGTCGCGATGAAGAAAATGAGAGGAGAGAGAGAGAGAGAGTAGGAAGTAAACTTATTTATAAGTTATCGTTCTCAGCTGTAGAGGTCATGAGATCTTATCATAAATAGACATGTTTTGTTATCGATAAAACTCATCCGAAGCAAATTGGAAAGCAACTCTATTAACAATCAACATGCAATGTGTTGCTTTGAACTTTCTAATGATAGGAAATCTAGAGGGTGTGAATTAAATGAAAGATCACAGAAGCAACGAAATAGTAATTAAGCAACCAAAAATGCAAGTCACACGTAAGCAAGAAAATTAGAAACATAAGAAAAGAAAACCAGACCTCTATCAAAGGCATGCGGATCAGCGTCACTTGATTCACTGCATCAAAAGAGGGGGCAATGGAAATATCAAACAAACAAAAGAAACAGAACAGAATAATCCAAGAAACTCAAATGAACTTAACCCCGTGACGAGTGCAGAAGAATCATCGTCACTGTCACTGATCAAATCCCTGAAATTAAGTAGTGTCGTGAGAAATATGTCTCAAGCGATGCATAAAGTTAGAACAGCTAGAAAAGAATTTGGGGCACATTGTACTTACCACGTGCTCGAGGAGCTTGGAGCATCTTTCTCACAAACCTTGAGTTGCAATAAGTCGTGCACGAGGTGCTCCACATAATCACTTGTACCAAGATCAGCACGCTCACGGCAAATATCAGAAGTCTTGACTACACTTGAGCTTTCCAGTACGCTGTCAGGTGTATAATTAAGAAAAAAAAATTCAAAGATAAAAAGAAGAAACAAAGATAAATGACACTAAGCAAATGTCAGCGGAAACAATTTCTGAAATGGTCAGAAATAGTAATTAAGATAATAAAGAAAAACTACTCAGAACTCTCATTGTTGATTCAAGGATTAAGCTTCCTTCTTTCATTAAGAAAATGATATGCTGCAGGAACATGTCACTTACACCAAACTTCCTCCAACAGTAGTAGATCTCTTCTTCCAGGTAGAACTTTTACGTTGCCGTAAACAATTGTTTTCAGACACCTTGCGAAGTCAAGACAGGGAGGTCAAGATCATTAAAGAAACATAAGCAAATGACTAAACAAACTTAAGTTGATGACAGTATAATTCTTTGTCTCATTAGGACAGATCCTATGGTTTATGATAATACAGTAGTAACAGATTTTGGAAGTTTTGTTTAACATTATGAATTCTGGGAACACACGAGAATGCAAAGAAGCAAGTCTTTGGCATAGGTTAGTACTTAGTAATGAGAAAAGGGAGGTTTGCTGGCCTTGCTTAACTTTTAGAGAATGCTTTAATGTTCAAGAAATAAATTATCACAAAACCAGTCGCCACAAGACCATAGTTTAATATCTATATATATCCATACATGAGCTTTACTACTGTGGACAGATATATCAATGGGAACCTTCGTGAGTTTAATCAAAATCTCAATTCAGTTGTCCCACTTTTATAAGTAAAATGACAGACTGATATAAACAATACTCATATCATCAAATAAAACAGCAACAATAGCAAAAAGAAAATGGAAAAACTCAAGGGCTTGCCTTTAAGCAGGAGTGAAAAAACTTACCCACTTGTCTCTTCTCCCACTAGTATGAACACCAATGTTCCCTTCAACAACCTTTTCAGTAGGCTGATGTCTGGTGGAAGGCAACTCCATCACAATATCCTTATCCTCACTCAAATCGAAGAAGCACCCGCGATCCTTTGCATCAGTCACCAACTTTGCCCAGATAGAACCGCTATGTGAAAGTGTTGGTGCATTACCCAAAATCCAAAGGCAATATCTGCAACGTGTCAAGAAAAATAAAATAACGATAATAAGATCAAATGAAAAGAGAGACATAAATATTCAGACAGACAAGAATTCAACACCTTGCTCTAGTCAGGGCCACATTTGTGCGTCTTAGATCCGATAGGAAGCCAACAGAACCATCTGCATTAGATCTCACAGCAGAAAAGATGATAACATCCTCTTCACTACCTTGAAACCCATCTACAGAACTAATTTTAACAGACATGAATGCTTCGGGAAGATTCGCTCTTTTTAACTTCTCTTGAATTGCAACAACTTGAGCAGTGTAAGGACATATAATGCCCACGCTCAGAGACTTCTTCAAGTTGGAACAAGCTGAAAAATTTTAAAATAAATATATGTCAGATGATAATTACAGGAATATGCATGAAGAATTATGTAACTTAAAAGCACACTACATCAATGATGTTCAAGGCAGATAAATGAGAAACATAACTTGAACAATAATATGTCATCATTTATAAGAAAGTATGTAATGGTGTCTATTATAAGCAACCAAGCAAATGACATTCAACACAAAGTATGTACCTTTATGGAGTTTGCTAAGTAATTGTGTTATGACAGAAACTTCAGCCATATTCTTTCTGCTACGACGATTATCATCCAAACTCTCCTTTCCAGATGTGATGTTAATGAACGAATACGAACCGTACATTACATCACGTAAATAGTCCCTTCTATGATCCCTCCGAGTGACATTTGGACCATTCAAAATTTCATTGCCATAAAAACTTTTATTCGGGAAGAAGCTTATCGACGGATGCATCCTGTACTGTATGTTAAGAAGATGCTTCTTGTGTCCCAATAAGCTTAATCTTTCAAACAAACTCCTTCCGAACAATGCATTCTCAGAAACCTAAAAGATGGGACAGTTTTTTTAGAAACGCAATTGGGAATGTTATCAGGATGAAAAAATAAAATAGCAAATGAAGACTGAAGGCATGTATGGTCAAGAACAGAATTCAAACCTTGCTTTGAACCATAGCCGGCAATTGCCGCTCATCACCATTCAAAACAAGATGTCTTATATTTGGGATTTGAAGTGGTATTAGGGATTCACACTCCTTCAGCTGAGCTGCCTCATCGATAACAAGCTGCTCAAAAGGGATCGAGTCCCTTAACTTATAAAATTTGGCAGAGCTAGAAGCTGTGCAGAAGACAATGCGAGCTTTCACAAGGCAGAACTCGCGAATGAGATCGTTGCTGGTGGTGGAGGGTAACTTAAGAGAATGTTTCAGAAAATCGACGTCTTCGTAGCATTTGGCTCTTACTGTGTACAACAGGGAAACCATGCCGCACTCTACTGATTTGTAGGGTACTTCAACACTAGAACCAAACATTGTCTTCAGTGCTCTTTCGGAAATATTTGAGTAGAGAAGGTTTCTGAACTGTTCAATCAAGTCGAGAACAGAACTCATCGTCTCCCAACAGAGTTTTGAAATGGAAGCTTTGGGAAGATGAATACGTAACGTGTCAAAACATTTCCGCAGATTCTTTGAAAGATTAATCAAAGCATGCCGTGCAAAATCATGAAAACTTTTCACCTTTTCCGAGCTCTCTTTCTCAGCCTCTGCCAAATGCTCTTCATACAAAGAAGTGCATTCTTCCAAGTACTTGGACAATGAAACCAGATGATGCCGCCAACCAGTTAATGGTGCAAAACACTCCTTCAGCAAATTTGCACGATGCTCCAGAAATATAATTTTCATGGTGTCGTCAATAACCATTCGCTTTTTATTAGCGAACAACAACACATCCCCCAACGGGAAGTCTCTGCTCTCAGATTGCTCCACCATCAACTTTAGGAGGCGGGAAGCAACTTCTCTAACAGCTGTGTTGGTTGGCGCGCAGACGAGAGTTCTACAATAGGATTGATGCATCAGCCACAAGAGACCACTGATGGTCTTGGTCTTTCCGGTTCCGGGAGGACCCCATATGAGATTGACTGAATTCATTTCTTTGCATTGCCTTGCTAATATACAACTCGATATTGATGTGGACTGCGATTCATTAAGCTTTAATCTGGATAAACGCTTGGACATTATCTCGCCTAGTGTGCCATCATCATCACAAGGCAAATGACCACTCCTTGCAACCTGTGAATTTTGAAAACAATAAGCAAAAAGAAAAGAAAAGAAAGAAGAAGAAGAAGAAGAAGAAGAAGAAGAAGAAGAAGAAGAAGAAGAAGAAGAAGAAGAAGAAGAAGAAGAAGAAGAAGAAGAAGAAGAAGAAGAAGAACGCAAGCAATTACTAAAATGGCACAATTATGTCAAACACTATTCTGGAATTGGAACAAAGTCACTTCTTAGTTCTTACCAATTCGTCTGCATGTATCATCTCACTGAGGAGACAACGATTTCTCGTCGCAGCAACCCGTGGATTTGCTTTGCTCGACAATTGAAGTGCAGAAAATGACTCATCTAGAGGGCATAGACTTCTGATATCAGCAAGACTAATATCGAGGGCCTTCCAAATTCGGCCATATGTTATAATGTTCATCAGATAAACCGCAAACTTGATTTTGCCGCACATCTCAGGTTCTAAGCTACGTGATGCTCGAATCTTATACACGTTCGGAGGCAGGTCATCGTGTCCACCTTTTGTTATCTTTGCAAGGATGTATGATCTCTCATCCCTCGTGAAGTCAGAGACATGAGAAGGTTTGATGTCTGATAGAAGCAGGATATCACATATCTGAGGAACATACAAGTCTGCTTTACCATTGACAGGTGAAGAAACTGTTGGACGCCCGATAAGAACGATGAAGTAGTCGTGTTGTGCGGATTTAGTAGAAGCTTTAATAGATTTAACGTCCGCAACGGGCGCTTGGGAAATGATTTCCATGTTTCCACAAACATCAGCACGAACCTCTTCCAGAAATGGCCCGGTGAAGGATTTCAGATAGTTCTCTATCGATTCAAATTTATCAGGAATCTTGTGCACCTGTAATATATATGTTTCATAAGAATTATCTGAGCATTCACCACAAACCACGCACACACAAAGATTTGCAACACCAGGGAGAACAACACTAGAGAGAGCTAATAGGAGATTCCATATGCTATCATAATTCTTACGCTTAAGAATGACTTGTACTACATAAAAAAAGATGGAATACCTTGTCTTTGAAGAGATCCTTATTAAAGATATCCTCCAGTGACCATGAGAATATAAGATCATCGATGCTGTTCATCTCCTTCTTCACCATCGTCGTTAACCTCCCTCGTCAGCTGCCTGAAACGTCTTCGTGCTGCTGGAATATGGACTCCAGTTAGCTAAATTCTTTGCTTTTTCCACTCTGCTAAATATCACAACAGCAGGAGAGCTCACTCATGCACATGGGGAATTGCTTACTTTGTCCACCCTGCTAAGGAATGCTTTTTGGAAGAATTTTGGACTTCCAAAATAGTGCCAAAAGCTTTTTAGTACTTCAAAATTCTCCTCGCAGTATGCATGCAATCTACGGATACGTTCCAACTTGTTGGCGCAGAATGGATTTGTATCCTAGAAAGTAGAAGAGAACTAGAAAAGAAATGCTATTAAACTGGGTGCATATGTGACCTTGTGACGTGAAAGTGTATGAAACTAATTTTACGTATTAAGTATATTATTAGATTTTCTACTTAGTGTTAAAGTTGTGACTACTCATTTTTTTGCATAACTAAGTTAACCTTTTTTTGGAGTAGATAAAATGTTGTGACTTTACTACAAACCCAAAGAAAAATTACACATTCGTTAATCAAAGTCTCCAATTTGATTTGTTTTACTATATACAAAATATTGACTTCCTTCGGATAAAAGTTTTGAACATTAAAATAACAAGTGAAAAAACGTAATCAATAATTGAATTTTTGTATAAACTTAACATGAATGAATTTACTTTTATATGGTTATACTCCATAACTTTATTAATCTAAATTTATAATAATATAAAACAACTTTTTTATAATAAATTTATGTTCAATGTCTATCATATATATATATATATATATATATTCAAATAAGTAATTTAGATAATAGCAATTAGATTTAGTTTCATTGAACTTCTTAAATGGTCTTTATTTTATTCAAAACCACCTAAATCTCAAACATAAAAAAGTAAAGTTCTGATACACACCATAAATAAATAAATAAATAAATATGGAAAAAAAATGAGAAGACTTAGCACAAGTCATCAAGGAAGTTGGGGTGGGTCATTTGTCGGTATGCGACCATGCAAAGGGGGAGTGCGGAAGCTTCGTCATAGGAAGTTAGCCTTTCACTGTTTTCTTTTGATTCTTGAATTAGAGTCCAAGGAAACGATGAGGATTCCATCTTCATCATTTGGTCATGGTCTCCCACACACAAGGAAGGGACTATATATATAATGATGGAACATATCTGATGAATCAATACTATTTTAAAAGAAAAAAGGCAAAACTATGTTAAATAATAGTAATAATAATTAATTATAAGTTAGTATTTTTTAAAGTTCAAAAAATATTTCATTTGATAATTTGGAGTTATTTTAAGGGTGCCAATTCGTTAAATAGTGTCAGAAGGATACTTATTATGTGATGATAAAAATATGGTGCTCTAATTTTGGTTGGAACTTTTTTTTAGAAAATGACTATGTATTAAGGAGTAAAATTATTATCATCACACAGAAGAGCGGAGATTCCTGAAGGGGGAAGATTCTTCAAAAAATGATCAACTAGTGACGATAAAAAAATGCCAAGCTAGTTGCTTCAGAATTTGCTTCCGGTCTAATATGATTACATTGAAAATATGTAAAGGAGAGAATAATCCGTCTAATCTTGCTCAAAAGAATGTGAGGGAGCGCATTCATAGATAAAATTTATCGCCATCCAACTGTTAGTTTCCAAAATAAGGTTGAGGATGCTCATCTGATGACAATGAGTGATCCCTTGGTAAATCACCCAGCATTCAGCTTCCAGTACTGAGTCAAAAAATTTATGTAGAGTTTCTTGTTAGCAGACCGAATAATGTAGCCTGCCCCCCAACCTCCATACATCCCGTGAAGGAACCATCTATTATCAAAGAGAAACGGAGTGGAGGTGGGGGCTCCCAGCGCCCCAAGAGTTGGGGTGCTAGGGAAGTCCCCACAGTTATGATGGGTTCTAACTCATGATAACTCGTCATAATTTAGGACCACACCATAGAGGCGGTTGTCATGATGGAGTTAAATTGAGCGTCATTTCGACAGCACCAAATTTCCCATAAACTAAAGGCAAAAAGTTTGCAGAAAACTAGCAGAGAAATCAGGGTTAGAGGAGGAAGTCCCTTCATGACTCCAGTCGCCATTAGACCAGAGCAAAAACGAGTAAAAGAATAGTTGGTTTCGGAATAAAAAAGATGCCACAGACAAAGAGCAAAAGAACATTTAAAAAATAAGTGAGCACAAGATTTATCAGCAGAGCGACATAGGGGGCATAGTGTGGGGATAGCCGAATTAAACTTGAATAACATGAGGTTTGTAGGAAGCTGGTTATGGGCAAGTTTCCATAAGAAGAGGATCTTGACTCTCCAAATAACATTCCAGCCAGCACACGAGGCAAGCTAATGAAGTTATAAATTAATTTTGCAGTGGGACGATCAGAGATATCTGGAGTCCAAATCCATTTAAAGTCATAGAGAGTATCTTATTTGACAAACAGGGAGCAAAGCATTGATTTATCAGCACAGAATTTCAAGAAGAACCATGCATAAGATCAACAACGGATAGAGAAAAAATTGGAGAAAATACATTCACAAAAGTAGGCATAAAGCATGATGGAACATTGAAAATCCAAGGATCATTGTAAACATGAGTTCTGATACCATTTCCAATTTGCTTTCTAAGTCCAAGCTTGATAGCATTTAGTGCTTGAAAACTACCAGGGCCACACAGGTTTAGGATGGGTAGAAAGGTTGCTGAACCATGGATGATGGACACTATATTTGTGTATTGCAAAATTTCAAGATAAGGAATCGGTTTAGAATAGACACAAGCCTTTTGCCTACTAGAGCATATTGCATATACTTTAGCTTTCTAATACCTAACCCTCCATACCTTTTGTTTAGTTGTACTGTGCTCCAATTGATTAAATGTAACCTTTTTATCATTTGAGAAAGACCACAGGAAGCCTCTTGATAATTTTTTGAAAGAAGAAATGAAGCCAGAAGATACATGAACTAAGCCCAGAGTGTAGTTTGAAATAGAGTTGAGGGTAGAATTAATTAGGATGGATTTATCCACGTGATTCAAGGTTTTTATTTTCCAACCAACCAATCTGTCTTGCATCTTGGAAGTAATATGGGTCAGGGATACCTTTGTAAGTTTCTTGTAGGATATAGGAGGACCCAAATAACTAAATCGATAAGAGCCTTGGACATTCTAAGGATCTGCCTAATCTTTGCCTTACTGCCAACATTAAACTTTGGAGGAAAATATAGAGTAGATTTATCCATATTAATCCTCTGATTTGTCAAGAAGTTGTATTATTCAAAAAATTTTAAAAGATTTTTGTAATTGGTAGAGGTGGCGGCAATTCATACTAGTAGCTCATCAGCATTAGGTGCCTAAGAGATGTGGATCCAAATATGAAGGGTTCAATTTTCTGTAGGAGAATGTATTGATTCATTAAAGAGGAGTATACTTGAGAAAACAAGATAAAAAGCTAAGGAGAATACTTGAGACATGGGTCCCCTTGCCATAGACCTTTGTGACTATTGAAATAGGCAGAGAATGATCCATTTATATAATAAGTAAATCTAGGAGATTTAATATAGGTCATGATCCAAATACTAAATGTATGGGAAAAGTTCATCAAAGTGAGGACTATCTTCATTGCATGACAAGAGACCCTATCAAATGCTTTTTCCATATAAGCTTTTAGTAGATGAAACTTTCTCCTAGATCTAAAAATGGAATGGGTAATTTTCTGAACAAGGAATAGGTTATAGAGGGGAAGTCACGCGAGGTCATGCCTCATGGGAATCGATAGAAGCTGCATCATGTGACAACAGAGGGGGTACAATAGCTGTTGGATGCGATGGACGGTGCAGATTCATCTCGTCTAGGGCAATCGGCCAGTTCAGGGCCAGTCCGAGAGATTGAGCCATTTGTCTGCTCCAATCGGCCGTGTCAGCCCTAACCACTCCTTGCGGGTTCCAGCATGGCCGATTGCCTGAGTTGCCAATGTCGGCGTCCGGCATCAAGGGGGATGGGAGCGGAGCCACGTACCATATAGGAGCAACTCGTTGGAAGAAATGTCCACACATGAGTCCAGATGATGGCCGAGGCGACCACAGTTGAAACAGAGCTGGGGTAGATTCTCATATGTGACTTGTTGGAAGAAACAGAACTATTCGACAATCAGATCGAGGTACCCTGCTACACTGGCACGGCTAGATCTAGCTCAACACAGACTCTGGCATAGCAGAGCTTCTCATCGAAGATAGTGAAGCCATCGATCTCGAGCGGCTGGCCAAAGATAGAGGCAATACGGCGTATGATCTCGGGTGCACTGAGCTCATAAGAGAGTCCCGACAGTTGGATCCAGACGGAAGAAGTGGAGATCTGCTCATCAAAAGGGCGGAAGAAAACCTTAACCTGCAAAACATGTAACACACTGTCATTAAAGTTTCATGAGCTATGAGTAAGTACCTTCAGACGATCCTCCACACTGCTGAAGGAGAAGAGATAATAATGGTTGCCAATATCAAAGGT
Source organism: Pontederia crassipes (assembly GCA_030549335.1). NCBI lineage: Eukaryota > Viridiplantae > Streptophyta > Magnoliopsida > Commelinales > Pontederiaceae > Pontederia > Pontederia crassipes. The sequence goes on from CM060196.1 coordinate 28,018,623, forward strand.
GCCAAGAGACCTAGATCTATTGCTAGGGAAGCAGGTGATAACACATTGTCAATAAGTCAACCCATCAGGCAGAGCTTGAGATCTTCAGTACGTTCGACGATTTCATCACTAGAGATGACCACCTCATTTGTTGAAGCAGCCTGGATCGCTAGGAGCCTGTGCTTTGAGATTTGGGAGAAAGATGCACCCACAGGACGTCGATCAACCCAGTGTTTCCGATTTGCCACCAGGGGCTTGGGTAAAAGGGGGAGAGAGAAGGATTCTGAGGAAGGGGGGAAGGGCCACCGGGGGCATGGGTAATGGGGGGACAGAAGGATCTTGAGGAGGAGGAGAAGGAGGGGGAGCAGGGATGAGAAGGAAGACAAGGGTGGGGAATGTGGGGGTGGGGGTTCAATGGGGGAGACTTGGAGAGCCATGATCTTGATTGGAACTCATACCCTTAAGTTGCTATGTCAATGGATGATCTGGTTGAAGGTATTTTACTCCGGTTATGTATCCCTTATAGAAAGACCATATCCTAATTTATTTATCCAAAAAAGAAAAAAAGTTTTCCATCATTCTTTAGACTCGTGGGGTGAAGTGTGAACATCATTCAAGGAAGCAGATTCAACCCAATTCGAAACCGATCGGGTCTGATGATCTCAAGAGAATTGAATTGGATGATCGGATATCCAATCATCATTTTTGTATTTTTATTTTTGTTTACTCTTTTACATCATTCAATATTACAATAATATTTAATATTTATTTTAAAGCATAAAAATATTTTTTCTCAGTATTTACATATTATTTTAATAATTAAAATATTTTTATTTATTTTTTTAAAAAATTAAATTAAATATATGAATAAAAAGTATAAAAATATAAAAAATGATCGACTCATCTAGTCGTTCAACGTGAACACCACTACTCCCATGCACTCCAAATATATTAGAATTATCACTTTTCAAAATATTATCAATGTTAATCTCATCACTTGTAAAGATATAATAACAGTTTCAACTTGATTTTTATTAATAAATAAAACATATATAAAGAGTAATAAAGGCTTTTCATGATTGAATTTAATTTTCTTTTTTTTATCAAAACCTTGACCATTTAATTAAAAAACGTTTTTATACTTAGTTAAAACAAATTATATTTATATCTTAAAACTTTATTATTTGGAATATATTAAATATGATTATTGTTATAGACTAGTTGTAGGAAAAAGGACGAATTACAGACTTACACAGTTACACTAGTGTCTTCTGGTGAAACAATAATGACACACTATTATTATTTGACTTTAACCATCAATTCGTTTATAATGTATAAAATATTATGCACTTTTTTCTCGGTTGCAAAATATTACACTTTGATATCTAAGAAAGTGACTCTATGGTCGATCCAAGAAGGATGTTTTCATAGATGTTTTTATTTTGTATTCGTGTTTTATTAATCATGATTTTACGTTCTTTTTAAAACTATATTCAATCTTAGTTCTTTTTTTTTCACTATTTGTTGTTTGTACAAGCATTAAAATTTAAAACTTAGCATTTTTTTATGGTTGTTTTAGTTTGTTAGATGATTAATTCTAAAAACTAGAGTTATTTCTGTTGTAAAATAACTAGAATAATTAAATATAATAAAATCAATAGCTGAATCAATTTAAATTGCAAAGTAATGATGAATGCATTATATTCCTGAGTATTTCAGTTCTTTCACACAGTTTCCTTTCTATTTTGTCGTTAAGAACTTCGATTTAGAATTAGTCCCATCTTGAGAAAATGAGAGAGAATCTATAAAAGAGAAAAAAAAGTAAAGGAAAGAAATGGCAACAAGAGGAAGGATAGGTTAATTAAGTGTAAAATCATTCTCCAAAGATATTCGGATGACAATCCTATTCCACAGATAAAGGTATTTATTCTTTCTATTTTAACTTTTTTTGAATTTTAGAGCCAAGAATAATTTTATCCAACTTTTTAGAGGAATAATTTATCTTTTAAGCATTTTTTATCAGGACATTTTTAGGAAAATGACAAAACTGTCCTTTAATTATTTTTATGAATAAATTACTTGTTTAGCATAATAAAAAAATAAAAATCTATTATACTATTTATCCATGAATCAAAATGTAGATCTCTCAGAAATTTCAATTACGCTTTAGGAATTGCTTTGGTAAAGCAAATCAATTTATGAAGTGACAGGACCGTGTCAATGGAGATGGCCAATAATTGAACCCACCTAAAATTATCATCTGATTAATTCTTTTGCATGGAAATCATTTTTATTTACTAAAAGGGATATATATCTTTATAACTTGATTCTTTTTTCTTTTTACAAAAAAGATACATGGGGTACAAATATTTTCTGAGATAATTCACAAACTTAAAACATTAGACTACTGGCTATGTTTCACTGTTAAACATAATTAATTAACTAAATAGTTGATATATAGTTATTATGTTATCGAAACAACCCCAAACTTTACTTCCTAGCTTTCATTCGCTTTCTAGATTGATTTTAATCTCCTTCTTAAGTCCACATTTCTTAAATTTTAGGAATCACTTTATCTTATTTTTCTCTTTTAGTTTTGCACGTATCTTATATGTTTCTTTGATGACATCAAAAGTGCAAATTTTCTTTTGGAAAACTAAAAGAACAAAACGTACAAAAACCAAAAAAAGTGAGTGTGTGACTAAGCAAAAGGAGAAACCAAACTTTTGTGTTTGATAAAGAAAATAATAAAAGGGTTAATGGTAAAAAAAATGAACTATTTTTTATTCGTTTTTTGGAAGAAAAAGAATGCATTAGAATTTACTCTTATCAAGCTTAGCATGAACATATAGTAGCATTTTTTCAAGGTGTTGAGAAACAGTACCAACGACTCAACTCATGTAATTATCAACTAATTTAATAAGGTCGTCTCTCGTCATGTGCTTAGTAATGACAAGTGAAACTCTTAAACGAGGAGAAGTCATATCACTCCATCTCAATCCTTATCGATATCTTTAAGTAGAAAAAAATTAAACAATATAAAAATAACGAAAGGGTTAAATACTAATATCATATATTACTAGTTTAAATAAGAAATAAATGCATTGTGATTTGAAAATACGAGTACATCATTGGTTTCACAAACAATTTGTCATTACCTATACATAACATCATTTATAGGCAAAATGTCAAAAGAACATACGACTATGTCAATAATATGTAATGTGTCAAAATGCCAATCTTGATCTCTCGCCTTTCAGGCAAGGTACCATTTTTTATTTGATCTCTTATCTTTTTTACTTTTCCTAATTAATGGCTGATGGAAAGATTTATGCATAACTTAATTTTTTTAGTATTTATTATACAGTTATCTTTCCATTTGATCGATCTTGATTCTTCATGCTCACACATTTTATGTGAAATTCTATAAATGTTCACACTGAACTATTAGTCCGATTTTTTCATCTGGTGTTAATTTTTAAGATATTTTTAATGATAAATTTTGAGAATAATTATTATTTGTGCCAAATAATTTGTGATCATGATGTTTTATTTGACGTGTATAGCCATGACTATGAATTTCATGTCAAAGGAGACTCTGCCAATTGCCATAAGGCTCATGCTCACTTACATGGAATTGATGAAAATATTGCTTCTATTGGACATATCAATGAACATGAAATTTATGAGAAATAGTAAAAAAATCTAAATGGAGTTGTGTTGATGCATTGAGGCATAGCATTAGATATATAACTATTAGAAAATAATATATGATAGTGATTTAGCGTGTGTGGAGAATACTAGTATGGATCAAAGAACATTCTATATTCTTTGTGATATGCTATCAACTGTAGGAAAATTATCTGACATTAGAAATACATCTGCGAAGGAGATGGTTGTTATGTTTCTACATATAATTGTCCATGATGTTAAGAATAGAATTATCAAAAGGCAATTTGTTAGATCCGGAGAGACAATAGGCATTTCAAAAATGTTTTGAATGCACTTATCCGTTAACAAGGAATTTTATTGATAAAGTCTGAACCAATTCCAATAGATTCAATAGATGAAATATGAAAATGGTTTAAGGTAACTTATAAGAACATGTTATTTAATTTTTATTATCTATTGCCACACATTGAAATTTTCTTATTTAATTTCATATGCAGAATTGTCTTGGGGCTAGATATCGTATTAGAAAGAAAGATATTACTGCAAATGTTTTAGGAGTTTGTTCACAAGACATGCAATTTATTTATATAATACCGGATTGGGAAGATTCCGCTGCATATTCTAAGGTGCTTAGAGATACTATCTCTCAAAGAAATGGGCTAGGCACCTCAAGGTAAAATATTTCTAGATAAAGACACATAAAAGCTCTTTTTTAAAATTTCAAAATAAAGCATTATAACAATTGTTTTACTTAGGTTATTATTATCTTTGTGATGCTAGATATCCAAATGGAGAAGGATTTCTAACACCACATGGGGGCCAATGCCATCATTTAAATGATTGGAATAGGCCACCAGAAACTGCTCAAGAGATTTTTAATTTTAAACATTCTTCAGCAAGGAACATAATTGAGAGGTGTTTTGTTTCCTTAAAGGTAGATGGACAATTCTTAGAGCAAAATCATTTTATGCAGTGAAGATTCAATGTAGAATCATTATTGCATGTGCATTGCTTCATAATCATATAAGGCAACAAATGTCTATTGATCCCATGGAGATAAGCCGAGAAAGGAATATTACAATCCCTAATGATTTAAGGGGTGATCCCATCACATATATAGAAACTTTTGATTTTTGAACTGCTTCAAGAGACAACTTAGCTAAAAAAATATTCAATAGATGGAGAAGTTCAAGAACCGCTCAAAACAATATAAATTAACAATACCTAGCAATCTTGATTTTGTACAATGTCTATATAGTTCACGAAATGTACAAAAAATAGTGTATACTTTTGGAAAGAAATGAATGAGTAGTATCACATCTTATTTTGTCATTATTTTTTGCTTACTTTTTACTCTTACCTACCATGCAATATTTTGTTTTGAATTTATAAGTGTTCGCAATATCAAAAGGTATATTCCAACATGGATACACAATTAGCTGAACAAGGGAGAGCAAGAAATAAAATAACCAAACATCAATGGACAAAACATGAAGATGGAAAATTGGTGAAATTCTTATTAGATCATATAAATTCTGGACAATGGAAACCAGATAATGAAATATTTAGAAATGGATAGTTGCAGCAACTTGAAAGGTGGATGCATGATAAGATTCCCTCAAGTAAGGGTTGTTCCTCACATTGAATTGCGCATCAAATTATGGGAAAAAATACTGTGCAATTGCATAAATGCTAGGACCGATTTTGGATGGAATGATACGAAAAAATTTATCATATGCGAAAAAGTGTCTTCGATGATTGGGTAAAGATATCATCTTTTTTAAATATTTATCTATGTTTTTTGTGTTTAATTTAAATAAATATTATTTAATTTGTGTAGGGTCATCCAAATGCATAACATCAAAAGGCCATGATAGATCTCAATTTTAATTTTGAATTGGGAGTCAGCATGGATTGAAATCTAAAATTCATTTCAGATTGAGCAATAGACTAGAAAGATAAAGAGAAAGGGCACGAAAAGAAGAGGTGTTCAGCAATTTTCAGATGACAACCACATAGTTTGCAAGAGGGGTTACACGAAGGAACAAAACATAATATAACATCAGCTATAGGGAGTCGTTTATGTAATAGCTTCCAAAGGAAAATATGAAGTTTTGGTGCAACTTTGATTTGCCACAAGGAATTCCAAGCTGGCCTTCCAAACAAGGTTGGTGGCAAAGATTTGTCTACAATGAACCTATAGACCGAATTTGCTTTAGCAGCCCCGTGGGTATCCTTCACCCAATGCTAGATATGCTTGAAAAGATAAATAAATAGAACTAATGTAGTTCAAAAGATCAGGACCAAACATATCAGTAGAGTTATCACAGATAAGTTCATTCACCTTCATGGAGTAAGATATGAAATTGACATTGATGTAAGTGGGCATCCAAGCAAGAGGAGTGGGAAGCTCCATGGGTCCAGAAATACGGGTGTGTTGCTACCATTACGAATCTGAATTTGAAGCCCAAGCTTCATACAATCAAGGGTGTGGAGGATTTCCCTCCATCTCTAAGCTGAGGAATATAAAGAATTAGAGGGAGTCAATATATGTGTGTAACTAGTTGTACTAGTGTTCTTGTTATTCAATAGGTCAAGAACCCTTTTAGCTAATAAGGAGGTACGGATATGACTTAGGTTTTTTATGTGTAGACTCCCACACATTTTAGGTAGCTGCCAGTTTATGAGGTGAGTCCCACGTTTGCCACCCCGGGTCCAAAAAAAAGATCTATTATGCTTCTCAATAGCTGCTAGAATACCATTAGCTATGTAAGTGGAACTAAGAGTATGCACAGGGATAGAATTGAGCACAGTGTTTATAAGGGTAGCCTTACCAGTTTGATTTAAGAGCATTTGCTTCCACCCTGCAATTCTTTTGGTGACTTTGTCCATAATGGCTTTCTGAGCCTTGATAGGTATGTATTTATAAGAGATCTGAACCCCAAGATAAGAGAAAGGGTAGGAACCTATTATGAAGTTGAGAATGTTTTGGATGATATGTTTTCTATTTATGACCAGTTTAGATGGATAATAGATTTCAAATTTAGTGTAATTTACCTTTTGGTTTGTCAGATTTTCATAATCCATAAACATTTTCTTTAAAATAGTACAATTGTGTTTTATTGCAGCAATGCAAATGAGGAGGTCATCTGCATACATTAGATGACTCAAGGTGAAAGTATTTATAGAAAAAGGGTTAAGGAACCATATATGGTATGTTGGTTTATCAAAGATGTAAGCACTTGGGAAACAAGAATAAATAGATAGGAGGATATGGGACCCCTTGCGTGATACCCCTATTACCGGTGAAGGATTGAGAAGCAATTCCATTTATATTGCAAGCAGTGTTGTTGTTGCGACCGGACCGGACCGGCCGGTCAGACCGGTCGGACCATTGATCGGGCAACAACACGGCCCACATCAACCCCTAAAACTAGAAATCATAATGAACTAGGTTGGACCGGTCAAAACCGATCAAAAATCGGATCAAGCCAGAAAAAACCGAATCAAATCGCATTTTATTAGACCGTCCGATTCAAAAAAAAAGAAAAAAATAAAAACCCAACCAAAACCAAAATGGTCGGCCGAAAAAACCTAATCGCACGATCCCTCCTAATCTTTCCTACCTGCAGCGAGTCGGCGCACGACCCCTAAACTCGGCAGTCGACTGCGACATTGGCGGTGGCGGAGGCAAGCACGGGCGTGGCTCTGACGGTGGCAGAGGCAACTCAGCCTCGGCGTGAAACTCCGGCCTCTGGGGCGAATCTGGCACGATTTCGGTAATGCCGCAATGGTGAAGTGAAATGACTCGAAAGTCGAACCATAAACTCGATGGCTCGACGTACGATCCCTACTTCGGCGTGCGATTTCGGCAGTCACGGAGACAAATCGACGAGAAACTCTGGGGGTGCGCATCTCTGGCGGTGGGCGGAGGGAAACTGGAGAAAGAATCCGAGGCGCGCGATTTCGACAGCGGTGAAGTCAAACTCGAAGGTCCTTATTCCGACAGTGAAGTCGACGAGCTCCTAGTAGTGCAACCAACAAAAACGGTAAATGATCTCTTGTTTTTAGTTTCATTTTAGTTTCCTTGATCCTTCATTCTCATATTCGTCCACGATCTCCCCGACTCCGACCATCTCCAACTGCCAACACCCCAACTCTGACCAACACTCCGACCACCCAACCCGCTGCTCGCGCGGTGCCATCCCTGAGGCCACGCCGTGGGTGTTCCCGATCACCCGGCACGGCCGTTCCGGCTGTGATGCTCGCGGTGTATGTCCCAAACTCCCGTGCCAGACATCGTTGTCGGTCGTGCAAGCCCAACTGCCGAACCATAAGGCAACCTTACCTTCTTGTGCGCTAGCTTGAATGACAGGGCTGTTGTACGTGATAAAGCATGAATGAGTGTATGTTAGAGAATGACAGTGTGATAATACTTGTAAAATGAGCGTATCACTGTGATTATGTTTTTTAAATTAATTATATTGGAATGAATCGTAATCATACTTGTAAAATGTGATATATTGTAGTTGTGTGAAATGTGAAATGTGATGGATTATATTAAATAATAATATTTTATTATTAAACGGTCCGACGGGTTTGATCAGTCCGACCTAAAATGGAGCCTTTTTCGGTTCATTGTCCGGTCCGATCGTGACAAAATTTATTGCAAGTAAAAGTAGACAACTTAATACAGGTAAGATTCCATTTGATGAAGGTTGTAGGGAAATCCATTGGATGAAGGTTGAAGGGAAATCCATTTTTGTTAGGATAAGCTCAATTCTAAGAAACTATGTCAAAAGACTTCTCCATGTCCACCTTGAGCAAGAGGAATTTTTTCTTGCCCCTGGAAATGGAGTGGGTAAACTCTTGGGCTAACATGATGTTATCTTGAATTGACCTATTGAAATGAAAGCTGATTGAGAATGTTCAATGAGACTGTCCAAGGGTGGAAATTAATCTTTGTGTTAGGATTTTAGTGGTAACCCTATACTAGATGTTACAAAGAGAGATATGTCTAAAATCAGTTACCTTAGAAGGATGTTATATTTTGGGGATGAATACAAGATTTGTTTTGGTCTATGATACAGGTAAGGTGTTGTTGATGATGTCCCAATAATTTATGTATGGTACACCTATCAGGACCAGGGGCTTTCCCCAATCCTAGACTCCAAAGGACTCCTTGATTTCAACATATGAGATAGGGGCAGTCAAATTTTCCACCAAAGTGGGTTGAGCATGGGTAGGGAATGCCATGTCCTAATATCAAGACAGAGACTATCAGGCTCCACAATTCTTGGTAATGATTAACAAAAGTATTCCTAATTTGTTCCTCATTTGCGAGTAGTTGACCATCAGTAGAAATAATGGAAGAGATGTGATTGTGCTTTGATCTAATGATGGTTGACACATGAATTTTTTTTTGTGTTTTTGTCACCATGGTTCAACTAGTTTACTCTAGATTTGGACTACCACTTAATACTGATTTCCCTTAAGAGAGCAAGATGCTTGTTATAAGTGGCTTTTAATATAAGTAGTTGCTTTTCAATGAGACCAAACTGCTCATCCTTGTGTTCAAATTGAGTGATAAGCTCATGGGCCTCCTGAGCTTTCTCCTCCAACTTGCCAAGCTCATTCTTGTTCCATTTTATAGTTTTTTTCTTGATGTTATTAAGGATATTATTAAGACCATAGTTGGAGGAGTGTCTGGCCCATTCACATTTAACAATTTCCCTAGGTTCATCATAGTTAAACCAAAAAGCTTCATATATAAAAGACATGGACTTCCTAATTTGGTGGTCAGTTGATAGGAGGAGAGGAGAGTGATATGAGGTAGAGTGGAGCAAAATTTGTAATCTAATTTAAGGGTAGGCCATCATCCATTGACTACTCACAAATAGTCGGTCAAGCCTACATAGAATTCTAGCATTGCCTGATCGGTTATTACACTAGGTAAATGTAGATCCTTGAGGGCAGAGGTCAGTGAGCCCGTGAGTGTGCGTGAGAGTTCTAAGAGCCCCCCTCCCCCCTCTTATCGTGGTGAGTGATAAGTCACCAATAAGAGCCCCGGGGATATTAACCATATTAAGATTAGAGAGTTCATTCCAAAGATTTAAACATATTGAGGGAAGAGTACTAGCATAAATGCATGAGAGGAGGAAAGAAAAGCTATTATGAGTAACCATAATGTATACAATATGGGGTGAAATGTGGAGCGGTGTCACCTAAGTGTTATTGCCCTACGAGGCAACAAGGATGCTGCCAAAGGCGGCAGTACCCACCTTGAAGTATCCCATCCACACACGTCCCAGATGACGGATGACCTTTTCATATTCACATTGGTTGGTATGTGTCTCCAAAACAACTAGGATGGCAGGTATATTGTTCTTGATCATCTTTGAAAGACTGTCCCTGACTTTACTTCGACTCACTCCTCGATAGTTCCAACTTATGATCTGACCCCTGACGGGGAGCCTGGGGGGCCTCCTGCAGTGACAAAGAAGTTTGTAAGTCAGTGGTTACATATGAGTTATCCTTCTTACCTCGCGGGAGTTTCTTGTTTCCCATGGGGCCTCGTGGGATGGCGTTTTCTTGTGGGACGTCCCATAGGGTGACGTCGCAGATGGATACATTGAGGGAGAAGATCAGCATCTGGGACTTCCTCATCAGAGGCCACCGATGAAGATTACACAGGCTGATGATCCGGTAGTGTGAAACACAGAAGCACCTGGTTACCAATTCCTGGTGTTGGTCACTCGACGTGAGAGGTGTCGACATTGAGAGATCTGGGCAGGAATGGACTCCGCAGGGATGGATGTCATTTTCGGGTTTGTGGCTGCCTTGTAGTCTCGCAGCGCAATGATCCCCTGAAGCCCTAAAGAAGGCGCCCTAGTTGGCTCTTCCACGTGTACGCAGATCCAAGGCTATTGAGCAGAAGGGACGGTGGATGGCAGCAGGTCCAGGCGATCGTCCGATGCGTTGGGATGAATGACATCTGGACTGTCCGTGTCTGACCTAATCTGGAGGCACCCCAAACCATTGGATGCCAGATCTGAGATCTGACTGTTGCTCTCTCATATCCAGAGAGCCGTTGATGTACAAAATCGTGTGGCAAGGCTTGAGATTTGGAAGCGGGTCTCTACGGACACCTGAGATGGCAATGGTGGCTGCACTGGCTGTGGTTGCTCAGTCGACATAGGACGATGAGCGCGTCCACCCACCGGCGCCTAAAGCCACGGTCTAGAAAGCAAGACACCCCTGGGCAGATCTGACGGTCGAGGCTGACTGCAATACCAGACAAGCCTCTAGCTGATGGCCAGGTGTGCCGCATTGGTAGCAGAGGACGGGCAAGTTCTCATACTGAACTCGTTGGAAGTACCTCATCGGCGATGAGCGATCGAGGTCAATACAGATTCTGGCATACTCACAGTCATCCTGTAGTTCATCAACATGTAGGGTGTGTCAAAATGTCTAGCAATACGGGCAATTGTCGGGGTGCTATGCAGTTCAAAAGGAAGTCTCGGTAGCCGGTTTCAGTAGGGTGATGACGTGATAAGCTCTTCCTCCTAGAGAAAAAATGGTCGTGGAATAGCAACATCCAAGATATGTCCGACGACTGTCCACGAACCTCCGGTGAGCACCTGCCACAATTAGACGCAAAGTGAAACATGACATGGAAATTTCCTACCTGGACAATACGGAGTGGAGCAAAGAGCTTCCAGATATGCGTGAGCTCATGACAGAGAGTTTCCATGGAGGTGCTATTGCTTATGACATTTCTGTAGTTCCTCTATTTTGCTTCTGACATCCTCAAGTGAAATCTCCAATTCATTGGTTATAGCTTCCTTGATGCTACAGAGCTGATTTTGGGATATCACTGGTAGTGCATAACCACGTTGGTTTCTTCGGACGACGTTTGCCCATGAGGGCCGATGAACTATGCTGCCTTCAGGCCTACTGATAGTTGCAGATGTAGCAGCAGCCATTTGAGTTGTAGGAGCAAAGTTGGTGGTGTTGGTGGTAGTGGAGATAGTGTTGGGGATGTGGGAGTTAGGCAAGAATGAGATGGAATCTAAGGATCAGTCGGCATGGAGACACGATCCCTTACGTCGGCCATGTGGAGTGCGAGGTCGATGGAACAAGGGGGGTGAAGGAGGAGAAAGGGGGCGGGGGGTCCAGAGGTTTGGGCAAAATCATTCTCACTCCAAGGAAAGTCATTCCCATATTTGGAAGAGCTATCTATCATTTTTGGAAAAAGATCGTGCATTAGGTGTCGATACTCTTGTTGATGCAATGGAAGAAATAGAAGAAATGGAAAGAAATATTTTTACACCAATGGTGGATAATTATCCACAAAGTTATATGAATATAGATGATGTTCATATTCAAGGGGAGGCAGAGGTTCAAGGAACACAAGAAAATATAGAATCGAAAGCAACTAAAGGGGGCGTGAATTGGTGTTTTCAAAATTTAACCAAAATCGTTAAAGTCGATTTTAGAAAATCGATTGCAAGCAAATGTGTAGTAGCAAAGAGCAAGTAAGACGAATCAAACTCAAGAAGGCATGATGTGTTGACGAGGTTCGATCCAACTCCTTGTTCTATGTTTCTATTCTAACTTCTCGACCTTGAAACCATCGGAGATCCACTAGCTTCTTTTTCTTGTAGGGAGAGAACAACCATTTTTACACCACATCGCCTTCTTCTTCTCTCAAAAGGTAAACACATTTCTTCTTACAAAGAACTCTCAAACTCACTAGACAAGAATACAAAGATTCCCTCCAATTCTCTCTTCTTATAAAGAATGCTCAACTCACTTAGAAACTAGAAGAGGGAAGGGATGATTTACAAATTTGAGTTATTGAAAATGCTTTAGACTTGAAAAAAAGCTATAGAGTGATTTTCATTGCTTGGATAATCTTCCTTCAATCTTTATAATCCATTTTATAGGCTTCTCTTCAAAATAAAGTCGTTGTAAAACTTTTGAAAAAGTTGAACTTGTGCTGCTACTTCTAAAGCGGGCGCCCATTTCGATTTCGGCGTCCGTTTTGCACAGGAACTAGCCGATGCGCCTTTTTCCGTATATGCAGCGGTCGACCGTTACAATTTCGGTCGTCTGTTATGTGTAGAAAAATAGTTGTTGCCGTTGACTTTTCTGTATAGTCGTCTGTTGGTAGTAGTTCGTAGAAAAATATTCATTGACGTTAGTCTTTACTGCCTAGAACGATCGTCCAAAAATATTTCAGTCATCCATTTTAAAAATGATGATTTCTCAGACTTTTGTGGTCATTGTAATAGTTGTTTTGGTCATCTGTCTCATATGCTATCTTTTGAAATTGATGTCTAGAATGGTCGGTCGAAACTATTTCAGTCATCTATTTTTAAAATTATCAATTTCTCAAACTTTTGTGGTCATTGTAGTAGTTGTTTCGATTGTCCATCTCGTATGTTGTGTTTTGAACTTGATGACAAGAATGGTCGTCAGAAACTGTTTCGTTCCATTTTAAAAATGTCAGTTTCTTGAAATTTTGTAGTCGTTGTAGTAGTTGTTTCGATCATCCATTTCGTCCATAATGGTTGATCGAAAATGGTTTGATCGTCCATTTTAAAAATGTCCACATTCTCGGACTTCAGCGACTACTCGACATCTATTTCGATCGTCCATTATTTCTCCAGCGGATGCTCGAAAGTCTGTCGGACATCCATTTTGTCTACAGAAATTGTAAGACGGTCTTTTCTTTCAAAAAATAATTATCATGTTCAAACTAATACTTCAAGCATCATTAGTACATCATCTATCTAGTTTGCTATCATCAAAATACTTAGAATATGGTCTTTGGACCAATCGAAAATACATCAAGTATTGTTGAAAAACAAGCTCACATTCATGGTATTGGACCTTCGAGAAGGCTGAAAAGAAGATGATCAATTAGCACAAATGATGTATCTCAGGCTTCAAGGAGTCAATGAAGTCAATAGAAAATATGTTTGGAAATGCACTGGAGCATAAGGCTAAATTAGCCAATTCTTTCCAACTACAATTGATGATGCAAGCAAAAAGGAAAAGATGATTGGTCAATTAATTCATATTTCAAATTTAACAGGTGATTATTGGCTGAAAAAATTATTACATCTGACACCACATGACTAACTACTTTTTTAGCTTGCCTAAGAATTTGAAGAAATCATTTGCTATGATGACCCTTAAAGATCATCAACGAGTTTGTATTAAGATAACAATGCTAGTCTATGGACAAGCTTTTGTTGATGTAAACTTGTGAACTATGTGATCCATGACATTTTTTGTTATTTAACCAATGGTGTATACTAATATTCAATGTTTGAAAGTTTAGTTTTAAAGTTTCTTTTAAATTGCTCTATGTTATTTTTTTTATGAGTATGTATAGTTCTGCATCTTCAATGTAGTAATCAGATTCCTAGGAATGTAATTTATGTTATAATCCAAACATATCAATGATAGATTCTGGACTTAAACCAAGCATAGTTATTTTTTTATGTACAGAAATCTGATTCCAACGCATCATTTCCATTCGAATGCTAGGATTTCAGGAAAAAGACCAATCAACCAACCAAACACACCCATATGTCTTTACAGAATTCATAAAATAACTTTGGTAACACCCCAAAATTTTTCAAATTAAAAACTAATTACTATAATTAAGATAAATCTAAAATATAGGATTTGTTAAAGAAAGTTAAAGTTTGAAAAGAATAAAAGTATAGTTACAGGAAGGATAATAGAAGAGGAAAAGATAAGATAAGATAAGAGAAGTTTTTATTAGAATAAAAAGTGTTATTAGATAAGAGGTAGGAAAAGATGATTCCTAATTAGATTAGGAGTTGAAAGTATAATGAGATTTGGGATTAAAAATTGAATTTGAATTTATCTATAAGTTTAGGGAATAAAAAACTCCTAATGAGAGTTTAGATAAGAATTTCATGTTCAAAAATATATAGAAGATAAAAGAATATTCTATATTTATTTATTGCAAAAATTGAAAGTTAAAAATAATAATTAATGGGAAAAATGGGAGTCCTCCATACTTAAGTAGGGGGACTGTCCCCCTACCATGCCAGCCATCAGATGCACATCCAATGGCTGGTGCAGATGCGGACATCCATGTAGAGATGAGAGCGGTTCGCATGCCGGTTCAATGATTTATGGTTCGCGACGCAGTTCGACCATTCGATCGGTTCGAAGTGGTATAAAAAAGGAAAAAAATCTCACAAGCATCTAATTTCTTTTCTCTTCTCTCTCCTCTCCGTTTCTCCTCTTTGCGCCGCCTCTCTCCTCTCCGAAGCACCCTTCGCCGACGATTGATCTGCACGGTGGAGTGAGCACCCCCGACCAGCCGTGACCATAAGCACCCCCAATGATGGCTGCGCGACACCGAGCACCACTGACTATCAACCAGATATGCGCAACCCCGAGCACCCCCACCAGATCTGCACAATCCCAAGCACAGCCACCACAGATCTGCGCTTCGTCGACCCGTTCACATCACGACACCGATACGTAAGCACGTCGAGCGCTAACGAGTCTACCCCCGATCAGATCTGCACAATCCTGAGGACAGCCACCACAGATCTACGCTTCGTCGACCCCCTCACGGCGCGACATCGCCGAGTGCCGCCAAGCTGACCCCCGACCAGATCTGCGCAACCCCGAGTATAACAGCCACAGATCTGCTTTTCGTCGACCCTCTCACGCCGCGACACCGCCTGCCTCCTTGTCCGCGTCGCGATACCGCCTGCCTCCCGGTCCACCACCACGACATCGCCAAGCTCTGCCGCCAAGCACACTGCAATCCCTATCCGCCGCTGCTCCTTGCCGAGCTCCGATGCCAAGTGCCCCTGCCGAGCTCCACCGCCGATCAGCCCTGTCGAGTGCTGCCGATCAGCCCAGCCGAGCACGCCTGTCACACCCCACTCTGTGACTAAGTTCTAATTCCAACTATTACCTTCCTTTATCATGTTTAGCAATTCTATAAATAAAATCGATGAAACCTCCTCCTTTACTTCTCTTATGTTATTTGCCAATACACACAAAACATGCATATATATATATATATATATAAATTATAATGATAATATGTGAATGATATATCTTATAATTGTTTATTTAACTATGATGAATATATATATATATATTCATCAAAGACAAATTACATAAGAAAATATTTTTACATATGATAATATTTATATATATATATATCTTATAACTGTTTATTTAACTGTGATGAATACATTTACATAATTACATTTTTCTATATGAGAAAATATTTAAAGCATAACTCATATCACATAAGTTTCCAAATCTTATGAACTTTTACATAAATACAAATTATTCAAGATATCATCATATTCACAGTTAAACTCCACACATGTGTCATTGCACATACTCATCATGGGTCAATACATATTCCTCTATCATCATGTGTCATACAGTTAAGCAGAGCTTCATAATCAAGAGTATCATATACACAGAGCAAATCCTAGGTCAATACGTATCCCTCCATGATTGTGCGTCATACAGTTAAGTAGAGCTTCACAATCAAAGAGTCTCAGATACACAGAGCAAATCATGGGTCTATACGTATCCAATCATGATTGTATCGCCTAATCATGATTCTCAGATACGCAGAGCATATCATGGGTCAATACGTATTCCAATCATGATTGTGTGTCATCCAATCATGATTCACAAATACACAAAGCATATTATGGGTCAATACATGCACGTAGAGCAGCCCCTAAAGGGCAAAGACACCTGATATACGCCCCAAAGACTTTATGTATATCAAATGCGGTTCCAAAGACCTTTTTCAAACAGCATGGCTAATGAACACATGGAGTTTAACAATATCAAAATAGACATGTCATAATCCCATATCATTATCAAATAAGATTTATTTTAACTTCACAAGCATTGTTCCCTGAAAATATTTTTATGTAAAAGGTTACTACATCTCATATGATATTATTGAAACATATCATAAATATCTTTCGTAATTCAAGATATGTTTCAATAATAATACTAATAATCTTTGCTTGAGATAATATCATAAATAAATGAACTAACATATAACATTTTGCTATGTTATAAATTTAGTCACTCACCTTGTATTTTATCCCTTCAATAAAGTTTATTAGATTTCCTCCCTTTCACTTGTAACTTGATATTTTCCTACAAGTAATAATGCATTTTTACTTCTCAATCACTAATAAGGTAATATGCAATGCATGCTCATGATGCATGACTGTTTATGCACCCTAAAATGCCTATAATCTCCTCTAATATCAATTTCTAACTTCAAGTATTATTGTTTGTAAGCTATTTCACAATTGGAACTTCTCAATCCTCCATAGTTTAACTAGGTGTTGTCTTAGGATTTCAGACTAAGTACTTGTCAATAAATAATTCATAACTTCTTAACCACATAGGTAAATCTCATGATTCGGGATAAATTAGAAACTAGACTTATTAAGGTTTCCAACTCCCAAATATTATTAATTAAGTCCAAGTGAGTAAGTTGTAACATCAAGGCAATCTTACTTAGGGTTTGTGCCTTGGCAAACTGTGTGTCACAGAAAGATTGATTTATATGTTTCTTCATACTTGTCCATTTAAGGTCATAATTTTTTGAAAACTAGACTTAATATTTTTCATAAAAATTAGAGAAATTAAATCGTTGTATAGCCTTATAACGAAAATAGTTAATTCGGGTCATCACAGGTCCATGTCCTGGAATCTAACAGAAGATTCACCATGAAATGAAAAATTCATCCCTAGTAACATGTCCAATTATGATGTTTCTACTTCTCACCGAACCCTTATAATGTCTATTCAAGCATATTACACTTTCAAACCCTAATTCACTCTATTCCAACCATGTCCTAATTTACAAATTAAACTTATATCAGACTCAGGACAGGATGAGAGACTTGCGAAGATAAGTTCATAACTTTCTATTAAAACTTCTTTTTAGATGATTCTAGGGGCCATGGAAAGCTAACATCGAATGGATGAAACATACAAAATTTCATAATTTATGGTTTGTTAATCATGAAGGAATGGTACTCTCAATCAAAAGAACAATTTTTCTGATCAAAACTCACCTTGAATAGCTTATGTTCCCAATTTTCCCTAGGTCATTTCGCTCGACTTCCGCCTCTGGTAATTTTTCTGCAATGAAAGAATAATTTTAAAGTCTTATATATATTTTTTTAGAATTTTTTCATGACCTAAGGTGGTTTGGAAAAATATTCCTTTAAGCAGCTGTCACCTTCTTGCTTCAGCTGCTAGGAGCTTAAGTGATGGTCAATTACATTTTTTTGTCATAATCAAGTGTTTTAACGTCAATTAGACTTACTTAATCATATTTAAGCATATATATTATAATATTTGTAAATTTTATAATTTATTCCTAATAACTCTATATAATTACTTTGTAAACTTTATCGATAATTAAGTAATCATTATGCTCTAATCAAAATATTAATTACTATATACAACTATCACTAAATGAACATTCAAAGTAACTTAATATGTTAATTAAATGCATGATTATACAGAAACGATGTTTGTAGAACACGTCCGTGACAACGCCACAATCCCTTGTTCGTCTAAAGGAAAGCTAATACATCAAGTAATAAAAAGAAAGGAAAAAGCTATCCATCATCTAAGGGACTCGATAATCATGTGCAGCCACCTACGAGCTTGATCTGTCACTGTTGGTCACCTTCAACATTTTGACCTTGGCCTGCATTTAAGAACATGCAGGGGAGAACGTCCCTATGAATTTTACAACTTAGTATGGAAGTAAGATAAATATCATCATAAGATCATGATACTAGACAGGAATCATAAAGATAACATCATCATAGATGAAGACTGGATCATGATCATAAATGGGATAATGGAAACATGTAAAGAAACATATGAATAAAAGATCATAAATAATCATCATAAGAATGGAAAAAGTCGGACATCATAAGAAATATTCTTTATTCATATGTGTTCATCTTCTTCATCATCTTATATTTTCATCCTTGACTTATTTGAGGTATATTTCAACACACGGGGAGGCCTGCCTCAACCCGTTCATCATCATCATCATCATAACTGATAGAGCCAGCCCAA
This sequence comes from Pontederia crassipes, assembly GCA_030549335.1. Classification (NCBI taxonomy): domain Eukaryota; kingdom Viridiplantae; phylum Streptophyta; class Magnoliopsida; order Commelinales; family Pontederiaceae; genus Pontederia; species Pontederia crassipes. The sequence continues at coordinate 28,037,436 of CM060196.1, forward strand.
AACTGACCGAAGTCAGCCCATAATATGGTCGTCACCAGTCCATTATAAAGAGCTCTCCATTTAACGATTTACGCCTTTTATCTTGCATCTTTTAATTAATCAAATTAAATCTTGATAAGAACTTTAAATCAGGATAAAAGACAAGATCATGGAGAGTAAATCAGGGGCATTATTGACATAATCATAGACATCATTAGGATCTGGAATATGAACATAGATCAAAGGTCTAGACAACGTAAAATCATCTTAATCACAGTCGGAACCCGGGCCGGGTAGGAAGAAACCCGGGTCGGGTCATAGATGGTTATCCTCGGTAAAATCAGGGAATACCCAGGCCGGGTTCGGGTTACACCCAGACCGGCTCGGGTCGTCTTCTTGTCAGGACAGCCTCGTGCCCGATTATTTGTCGTGCATGAAACTCGGTCCGAGTCATCCTCAACCCAGGGCGGGTTTGTCCGATTGCAGAGCTCGGCGAGCGCAACAATGACGGATCCGGGCCGACTTCTCATGAACTCGGTCCAGCGAAGGATCTGCCCGGGCCGGGTTCTGGTGAACTCGGGCTGGGTTCTTCTTACGCGATGGTCGACATCAATCATCATCACAAGACATTATTTTACACTAGACATAAACTAGGGCATGCTGCAAGTCTAAAACCATGATTCTAGGAAGAATCTATCCTAGTTCAATACCTTTTAGTTTCTGTCCAAGAAACTGTTATTGCTATCTTGTTCTTCCCCTTCCTCTTCCTCTGTCCGCTCCTCTCGGTTCAGGTGTGTGGCCGATCATGTCCAAGTCTTCCAGTGTGTCCCCTGTTGGCGACGGCTAATCAGGGACGAGAGAACAAGAGCAGGGCGCACGAAATAGAGGAGAAAACTAGGGCCGGCTTTTGAGGAAACGAAAAGGGATTTCTGGTTTGATTTGGCCTCATATTTATAGGGAAATAGTTTGAGTTTTGGTTGGAAACCAACTCCTCTTAAAATTTGATCCCATATTTTATCTTTTTCCTTCTTTATTTTATCTTTCTTTTCTTTTTCTTTTATTTCTTTTTCTCAATTAATCTCGGGCATTACATTATAAACCCTTTAAAATAAAATTCGTCCTCAAATTCAATCAGAAGTTAAAACTTACCAAATAATGTGAAAAATTTCATTCGCATCTCAAACTCGAGTTCCTAGGTTGCTTCGTCACCTCGGTGATGGCTCCAAGCCATCTTGACTAGTGGTACCATTGGATTTTGGTCTCTAGTATCTGGGTTGCTCCTCATAGTTCAAGTCATCTTTGAGATTAGGTTCTTCATATCGTATAACATTTGCATCATCATGTTTGTAGTTCCGGAGCATAAAAACGTGGAACACATTATGAACTCGCCCATAGGATGGAGATAATGCTAATCTGCAAGCACACTCTCCAACTAGCTCAAGTACCTCAAAAAGATCAACATATCTTGGGCTGAGCTTTCCTCTTTTACTGAACCTCATCAATCTATTGGTTGGGGAAACCTTTAGGAGTACTTAGTCACCTGTCTGAAAATTTTGTTCACGTCGTCCTCTGTCAGCATAAAACTTTTGTCGAGCTTGAGCTGCCTTCATCCTTTCTGTGTCAGCTCTTTAACATACAAAATCTTCCTTTCACCTACCTCATTCCAACATGCAGGTGAACGACATGGTCTCTCATACAAGGCTGCAAAGGGAGTCATATGAATGCTGGAATGATAACTATTATTATACTCAAACTCAATAAGCGGTAGGTGATCATCCCAGTTGCCCTTCCAGTCAAGGGCACAAGCTCTTAACATATTTTTCAACTATTTGGATGGTCCTTTCAGTCTGACCGTCCGCTTGTGGATGGAATGTCGTATTGTAATTTAGCCTCATTCCAAAAGAGTCTTATAGGCCTCTCCAGAATCTGGCTGTAAACCTTGGATCCCGATCTGATATAATAGAGGTGGGGACCCATGAAGTCTGATTATATTGTGTACATATAGATCCATGAGACTTTGCACTGATTGTTCAAACTTGATGGATAAAAAGTGTGCAGACTTTGTTAACCGATCCACAACTACCCATATGGCATCATGTCCCTTCTGGGTACGGGTTATGAAATTCATGAAAATATCTTCCAACTTCCACTGTGGAATATCGAGAGAGGTGATCTTTTCATAAGGCTTCTGATGTTTCACTTTTACCTGTTGGCAGACCAAGCATTTTGAAACATATTCAGCGATCTCTCTTTTCATATCATTCCACCAGAAAGTTCTTTGCACATCCTTGTACATCTTAATACTGCCCGAATGGATCACAAACTCAGACTTGTGGCATTCATCCATCACTTCTCTTTTGAGAGCTTCATCACTTGGGACTTATAGACGATCTTTGTATCAGATCCTACCATTTGTTGAGATCTTGAAATCTTCTTCTTCTTTCTGACATCTTCCTAACATCTTGTTATACTCAAGATCTTGAGCCTAAGCCTTAATGATCCTATCCACCAGATTCAGCTGTATCTAGTGCATCATCAGTACTATTCCATTCCTTTCAGACCTTGGCTTCCATAGGCTTAGCTCCTTCAACATCTTATACATACTCATCAACATGTGAGCTAGTGAGCCTTCCCACTTGCGACTGAGTACATCTGCAACTGAGTTCGCCTTACCCAGATGGTAATTAATGAAGAACTCATAGTCTTTCTAATATTCCATCCATCTTCATTATTGCATATTAAGGTCCCGCTGAGAGAACACGTACTTGAGGCTCTTATGATCGGTGAATACATCAAACTGTACTCCATAAAGGTAGTGTCGCCAAATCTTCAATGCGAAGACTACCGCTGCCAATTCAAGGTTGTGAGTTGGGTAGTTCACCTCATGCTTCTTCAGCTGTCTTGATGCATATGAGACAACTTTTCCATGTTGCATGAGCACGTATTCCAATTCTGTGTCGCAAGCATCATTGTACATCACATACTCATCTGTACCTTTCGGAATGGTGAGTATGGGTGCAGTGGTTAGTCTGGCCTTCAGTTCTTGGAAACTAACTTCGTATTTCTGTGTCCATATGTACTTCACACCTTTCTTTGTTAGATTCATCAAGGGAGATGCAATCTTTGAAAAATCCTTGATGAACTTGCGATAGTACCCTGTCAATCCAAGGAAACTGCAGATTTCAGTGGCATATTTTGGCCTTGGCTAGTGTGATATCGCTTCTACCTTGGAAGGATCCACAGAAATACCCTTCTTCGAGATTATGTGTCCAAGAAACATAATCCGGTCAAGCCAGAACTCGCACTTGGATAGTTTGCCGTATAACTTGTGTTTTCTTAACTTTTCCAAAATTATCTTCAAGTGTTCTTTGTGTTGTTCAGCATTCTCCGAATAGATCAGGATGTCATCTACAAGGATAATGACAAACTGGTCCAAATATGGTCTAAACACTCAGTTCATGAGATCCATGAAAACTGCAAGGGTGTTTGTCAGCACAAAAGGCATCACTAGAAATTCATAGTGACCATACCTTGATCGGCAAGCAATTTTTTGTACATCTTCATCGGCCACTCTAAGTTAGTGGTACCCACTTCGTAAGTCGGTCTTAGAAAATACCGCGATGTTTGAAAATTGATCGAAGAGGTCGACGATCCGCCATAGAGGATACTTATTCTTGACTGTGGCTTTATTCAACATCCAGTAGTCAATATACAGTCTTAGAAAGCCATCCTTTTTCTTGACAAATAGCACTGGGGCACCCCAAGGAGATACACTCGGCTTGATAAACCCCATGTCTAAAAGTTCCTGAATTTGCTTTTTCAGTTCATGCATCTCGACTAGTGCCATCTTATAGGTGGCCTTCGAGATCGGGACAGTGCCTGGAAGGAGGTCGATTTGAAAATCAATCTCTTGTGGTGATAGTCTGGAGATGTCTACAGGAAAACATTCGAAAATTCCCGAACTACATCTAGTTGTTGTAGTTGGGTTCATGGGTTGTCCGTCTTCATCACACTCGCAAGGAAACCTCTGCATCCCTTATGTATCATCCTTTGTACTTTTATGGCAGATATGATCACCTTTCCATCTTTTCCCGAAGTACCTCTAATAGTAGCCTTGCGTTCACCTTGGGTACCAATGATCACCTTCTTCTGTTTACATAGGATGACTACATCGTGATAGGATAGCCAATTCATACCAAGAATGATGTCGTAATCCGTCATCGGGATTATTATCAGATCTACAAAAAAATTCTTATTTTGTATCTCCACTAGTACCTCAGGAAGGTACTTCGTGGCGTATATCATTCCCATAGGAGTATCTCCATAAGGTGACTCATATCATGTAGAGGTAGACTCAAACTAACTGCACAGTCTCTAGATATAAAAGAGTACGATGCACCCGAATCAAATAGGACTGTAGTAGGGAGACCAGCTATGAATAGTGTGCCTCTAATGACTTCAGCGTCTGCCGGTATTGCATCCTCTTTTAGGTGGAAGATTCTTCCACGCACCATGTTGTTCCCGCCTCTTGCGTCGTGCGAAGCTAGTACGGGATCATCCTTCTTAGTAGGACAGTCACGAATGAAATATCCTTCTTGACCACAGTGCAAGCATACTCCAATCTTCATCCTACATTCCCCGATGTAGAACCTCCTACAGTGGGGACAAGCACCAGTACCCTTCGCCTGCTGCTGGGGCTGCAAAAAGGGGCAAAAAAGGTCATGACTCACTTTACTTCATCATAAACATCTTAACTTCATGTTCATCTTTTGTGCCTGACACTAGGGCTGTTGTTGGCGGTTAGCATCACGAGGCTCATATGACCTTGCCCGATCGTCCCGACCTTGATTCCTATGATCGGGTCCTCCTCGATTCTGACAATGATCATTCCATCGAGGTTGGTTCTGAGCAGAGGGCTGCATGGGAGCCTTTTCTTTCACATCTTTCAGCTCTTGTTGTTCTCTAACATAGTTCCTTTCCATCGTTGTTGCTAACTCCACCGCCGGACTCACATTAGCACATTAGCATATTTTCTTTTCCAAAATTAATTTTTCTTGACCCTTATAATGTATACTATATTTTTTTCTCAAGACAAATATTCTTATATTAGAATAGATTGAGTTTCTCTTTATATGTAGAAGGTTGCTCTGCAATTTATTGATGGTACAATCTTTAATTCTCTTTTAGCAAAAGGTAATTGTATGTACTATTCTTTGTTGGTGTTTTGTTCTCTTTGATTTTTGCTTTAATGTATAGCATACCGGAATATCATATCCCAAAAGAGATGAGAAAAGCTGGTTATTGCATCAACCTAGATGAGTTAGCACCCATTGCACGTGGATATAATAACAAGGGTTTGAAGAGCAATGGAGGACTAGATGGAATAGCAAGGAAGATCTCTATTTCACTTGATGCTGGCATAATGATAGGTAAGATATTTGTTTTTCAACAAGTACGTCAAAAAATCACCAAGAAGCTTCTAGATGTTTGTTTGGGATGCTTTACAAGATTTGACATTGATCATTTTGGTGACTTAAGCTTTGATATTTGTAGTTGTTTGACTTCTAATTAAAGATCAGCCAAAGGGTACATACGATGGTTTAGAAATGTTACTTAGTATATTCTTGGTTGTCATAATTACAATAACTATACGCAGTCATTGTAGTCTAGCGACTTATATAAGGAAAAGAAAAGATCTTAATCCAAGTGACATTGAAGTTTGATGATTTGTTGATTGATAAGCTTGTCTATCAAGGGTTTGATCAATATCATCGAAGCATAGAAACATTGAAGATATCATAAATACACAATATCTCTGGTGTTAGAACTTAACAAATAAATAGTTAACCCAATACATGCCAAAATATCATATGGACCTATATATTTTGGACATAACTTTCCTTGTGAATTCACTATTATGATCTCTTTTTATTTTTCTTGATATTTCACAATAATCCTGCATTTATTTATTTTTCGGCTTCATTGGTTTACTAAAATTCTTTTGACTATAATATTCTTTTGAATGTATGTCTTTAGCATTCCATAAAAGGATTAATTCTTTCATCTAGTTTTGCTGCCCATGACTAATTTTATACAAGGTTCCAGTAAAGATAAGTACATGGTTGTAAGTGAAAAACTAATTGCAAGAAAATTTTCAAATCTTTAACAAATTTTATGGATAACAAGGTCAATGGGTAATATTACAATAATTATATGAGTCTCTCATGACAAGCAAAAGAAGGTGACACATTAGATAAAGAGAACAACAAAATAATCATCGATTATTACGTACATAAGTCAAATACGATCACTATCATTCGTAAGAATGACTGTCAGAGTGTGAGAAATAATGAGTTTTGTGAATAAGACTTTCCCTCTCTAATTGATTTACAATGGTGAAATATCAATTCGAGTTCACGATCGAGGACTAGAAAGGCATCCCCCTTCAATCGCTCATTCGAAAACATTTTCGTGAGTCGATTTGAGTTTGAGATCGAGGATCAGAAAGGCGTCCCTCTCTATCACTCATTCGCTAAACTTTCAAAATTGATGGACGTACTAAAGTTTGAAATGGAAAATCATTTATCACCCACAAAGAAGTGACAATGGTGATTTAATCAATCACCCTAGATGAGATGTGATAGATAATAATGAGTAAAAATCACTTCCCAAATATGAAGAATTGCAATCGATAACATAATCAAGAATCGTCAATGATTCAGAAAGTATAACGATGAATGTTGTTTGACAATGATAGGTTGAAATTTGACAATAATTCTGATATTAATAATATTAATTCAAGGTTTCATAGTTTACTATCTACACAATCAACACCAGTAATTTCTAATTTTCCTATTAATAATAATTTTATATATCAATAAAGTTTTCATGATCATATTCATTATTCACTCATGTTATTTATAACACATTTTACAAATTGACTTTTAAAGACTATTCAAAATAACATAACTATACTTTATTCTTTTGTTTCTTTCTATCAACACACTTTATTTGGATCAATCTCAATCTTATAGAATTAAGCTTCAAAGTCAATTCATACGTATGTTATTCACAAATTTAGAATAACCATAATCACTTAAAATAATCGAACAAATATAGTGTTTAAACCCAAAGACTTCATTCTTAAAATTAGAATATCAATGATGTAATACATATCTATTATTTGATTCTCATACATATGGATAATTCAATGTATGTTAAATACAAAACTATGAAGGGTAGCTTGTAAATATCCTCACATCACACCTTCATAAGGTTCAAATGTATTTATTCCAAAATACAATGTCTCATTGCAAAACTTTTATAACACAATATCTTAGGATGTGACTTTTCTTATATTTTGCATTCCCACTTTAATATAAGATGCAAACTAATTGTTCTTTATGTGACAAGTTCTTATTATTATCAATAAGTTTATCCATACTCAGACATATGTAAATGATTAGTTCATATTTTCTTAGATTGCGTACAAGAGAACACATCATGCTTTCTTTCTATATTAAGAAGAAAAGGCTACAAGATAATTAATTGATTCAACTCACATATCAAATGATCATACATACCAAGGGTATGATTTGTTTTTCTTAGAATTGACACAATCTAATGTCATGAGATCAAGCTAAAACTCACTCATAATTTGGCTTACTTTTATTTTTCCCACAATAATTTTGTGAAATAGTGTCTAAATATCTCTCATGATGTGCACGACCTTCGAAATTGAGACATCGTGAATTTATGAGTGGTTTGATGGTCAAAAATTCATAACGATCATATCGAGTTCCATGTATATAGAGGTTGAGATATACAATTTTTTTAACTTTAGCTAATGGTATCCATGTCTTAAAGTCATTATTGAGAATCTAGTAGTACTTATAGTTCATCAAGCAAGTAATTCATTTTTGATAAACTATTCTTCACAATCACTTAGTCTAGACGTTTATAATTGATGCCCAACTAAGGAACATATCTTTCTCTTTGAAGAATAAGTATGAAATTCAAAGTTTTGATTTGAATACAAAACTCAATGGAATGCTCCTATAGTTCTTTTAATCTTATAGGTGTTATAGAATAAGGAGTCTTAGAAGTAGGAATAGTTCTATGGAATAGATTCATAAAGAATTTCCTCTATCTTTTCGGTACATCATCTAAGAAGATCTTAATATTTTAACAAATTCAGATATGATTAGGATATCTTTCAATCATGACCCTTTTCACCTTTATCTCAATGAGAGAAGTAAAGTATTTCTCATTCCTTCTTAATCAACTTCTCTATCATTACTATATAAATAATGCAGGAGGGGAAAATTCTAACATTTATCTGAAAATGTAACTCTTGATTTTCCTGATAACTCAAAATAAATTTCTTTCTTAAAACAATGTGGAGTGGTACGGTGATGAACTAATCATTTCCCACTCAGCTACTTTCACTCCATTTTTATTTATATCTTTTGCAAGTGCTAAAATGAACTCCTAATAGGTCGATCGTCAGGCGGAGAAAATTTACAAATATGAACAATATCAAATTGGCCCTCACCACATTACTCGTGTGGTGATATGTTTACCCCTTCGAAATATAAAATAAGAAAAACAATCAAAAGCACGCACTATCAATCGCAAATAATATCATCTAACCTTAAACTTAAGTCATACTGTCTACAGAATCTTATAACCTAAGCTCTGATACCAAACTCTGTCACACCCCACTCCGTGACTAAATTCTAATCCCAACTATTACCTTTCTTCATTATGTTTAGCAATTCTATAAATAAAATTGACAAAACCTCCTCCCTTACTTATCTTATATATATATACATCAAAGTTAAATAAACAGTTATAAGATATATCATTCACATATTATCATTATAATTTTTTTTTTCACTAACTACCTCACATATAACAACACCTCGTAGGATCAAGTTTTAAACAACCTTACAAAAAGTTTCTCACAAACTAAATTACAACATTTAGGATTATCTATTACATGCATGTCTCAAAGACAAAAGTGAAGGGGAAATAAAATTGCTCCAACAGCTCGACCTCTTCTATATGCATCAAAGGCAAGCTTCGAGTCGAATCAACTTGAGAAATTATAATTATTTGAAAATTTCAATAAGGGTAATGTGAACAATAATCATTGCTTAGTGAGTGGAATAAAAGTACAACATAGGGGAACAATACAAACACATATAACATTTAAATAATCACATTTGTTTTTATATGAGAAAGCATTTAAAGCAAAACTCATATCACATAGGTTTTCAAATCATATGAACTTTTACGTAAATACAAATTATTCAAGATATCATCATATTCACAGTTAAACTCCACACATGTGTCATTGCACATACTCATCATGGGTCAATACATATTCCTCTATCATCATGTGTCATACAGTTAAGCAGAGCTTCATAATCAAAAGTATCAGATACACAGAGCAAATCCTAGGTCAATACGTATCCCTCCATGATTGTGTGTCATATAGTTAAGAAAAGCTTCATAGTCAAAAAGTCTCCGATACGCAGAGCAAATCATGAGTCAATACATATCCCAATCATGATTGTGTGTCACCCAAATATGATTTTTTGATACGCAAAGCATATCATGGGCGTATCCCAGTCATGATTGCGTGTCACTCAATCATGATTCTCAAATACATAGAGCATATCATAAGTCAAAACGTGCACGCAGAGTAGCCCCCAAAGAGCAAAGAGATCCGATATATGCCCCAAAGGCTTCATGTATATTGAATGCGATCCCAAAAACTTTTTTCAAATAGCATGGCTAATGAACACATGAGGTTTAACAATATCAAAATACACGTGTCATAATCCCATATCATTATCAAATAAAACTTATTTTAATTTCACAAGCATTGTTCCCTGAAAATATTTTTGTGGAAAAGGTTACTCCATCTCATATGATATTCTTGAAATATGTCATAAATATTTTTTATAACTCAAGATATGTTTCAATAATAATAATAATAATAATAATAATAATAATAATAATAATCTTTGCTTGAGATAATATCATAAATAAAAGAACTAACATATAACATTTTGCTATGTTGTAAATTTACCCACTCACCTTGTATTTTATCCCTTCAATGAGGTTTATTAGATTTTCTCTCTTTCACTTGCAACTTGATGTTTTCCTACAAGTAATAATGCCTTTTTACTTCTCAATCACTAATAAGGTAATATGCAATGTATGCCCATGATGCATGAATGTTTATGCACTCTAAAATGCCTATAATCTCCTCTAATAACAATTTCTAACTTTAGATATTTTTGTTCGTAAGCTATTTCAGAATTGGATCTTCTCAATCCTCCATAGTTTAACTAGGTGCTGTCTCAGGATTTCAAACTAAATACTTGTCATTAAATAATTCACAACTTCTTAACCACATAGGCAAATCTCATGATTCAGAATAAATTAGAAACTAGTTCTAAGGTTTCCAACTTCCAAATATCATTGATTAAGTCCAAGTGAGTAATTTATAACATCTAAGGCAATCTTACCTAGGATTTGTGCCCTGGCAGACTTGTGTGTCACAAAAAAATTGATTTATATATTTCTTCATACTTGACCATTTAACTAGGTCATAATTTTCCTGAAAACTAGATTTCCTTAGTATTTTGTCATAAAAATTAGAGAATTTAACTCCCTATATAGCCTTATAACAAAAATAGTTAATTTGGGTCATCACAGGTCCATGTCCTGGAATCTAATAGAAGACTCACCATGAAATGCAAAATTCATTTCTTCCTAGTAACATGTCCAAATATGATGTTTCCACTTCTCACCGAACCCTTATAATGTCTATTCAAGCATATTCAAATTTCAAACCCTAATTCACTCTATTCCAACCGTGCCCTAATTTACAAATCGAACTTGTATCTGACTCAAGACATGATGAGTGACTTGCGAAGAGAAGTTCATAACTTCCTATATAAAACTTCTTTTTAGGTGATTCTAGGGGCCATGGAGAGCTAATGTCGAATGGATGAAAATACAAAATTTCATAATTTATGGTTTGTTAATCACGAAGGAATGATCCTCTCAATCAGAAGAATAATGTTTTGATCAAAACTCACTTTGAACAGCCTATGTTCCCAATTTTCCCTAGGTCATTTCGCTCGACTTCCGCCTATGGTAATGTTTCTGCGGTGAAAGAATAATGTTAAATGCCTTATATATTTTTTTATAATTTTCTCAAGACCTAAGGCGGTTTGAAAAAATATCCCTTTAAGCAGCTGTCACCTTCTTGCTTCAGCTGCTTGGAACTTAAATGATGGTCAATTACATTTTTTGTCATAATCAAGTGTTTTAACCTTAATTAGACTTATTTAATCATATTTAAACATATATATTATAATATTTGTAAATTTGATAATTTATTCCTAATAACCCTATATAATTACTTTGTAAAATTTATCGACAATTAAGTAATCATTGTGCTATAATCGAAATATTAATTACTATATATAACTATCACTAAATGAACATCCAAAGTAACTTAATATGTTAATTAAATGCATAATTATACAGAAATGATGTTTGTAGAGCACGTCTGTGACAACATCGCAACCCCTTGTCCGCCGCCGCTCACCACCGAGCTCTGACGCCAAGCACCCCTGCTAAGCTCCGCCGCCACGCGCCGCCGATCAGCATCATCGAGCACACTGCAACCCCTGTCCGAGGCCTCCTCCTTGTCCGCCACCATTCCCCCGTTGAGCTCCGACACCATGCGCCCCCGCCAAGAGCCACTGATCAGCCCCGCCGAGCGCCACTGCGACCCCACCGCACGCACCAGAGCACCACCTAGCCGATCCCGCCCGCCGAGATAACTCGTTCAAACGATGAAGGGAACATCATTCATTTGCATTTATTTAGTATGATTGTTGTAATATGATATATATTTGCTTTGTTATTATTGTTGTAATGAAGTCTTGGCTTTAAAGTTGCTTTGTTACTGGTGGTGTAATGAAGTCGTCTTGGCTTTGATGTAAATGCTTAGCTTAAGGTGTATGAAAAAGTAGTAGAAAAGTTCTTTCAATTCTTCGGTCAAGCATACATTTGATCCTGCTTTGGCAATTAAGGATGTTGGCACATCGACATGTTTGTAGGATGAAAAATTAAGAATGTATCATGTTTGTAGCATGCAAAAGAAAAAAGGCAATGAAGCCAATATTGAGTACATATTGGCACATACAAGCCAATATTGAGTACAGATTGACACATACGCCATCACAACTGGAAATAAGCACATAACAAGTAATGCTTATTACACTAAAACAACTACCATTTTAGTTTCCACACAAAACTTGCATCAAAATACATTCACTTGCATTTTGCACGATTAATCAGTCAATTAGAGATCAAATGATCTTATGGAGAACACTCTTGCATTTTGCATTATATTAATCATACAATTAGAGATCAAATTATCTTATGGAGAACACTCTCCTTTGTCCACATGAATTATATATGTATATGGTCGGCGGGGTGCGTTTGATGGTGTGAGGGTGTTGGTGGGGTTGCGGAAAAGAGAGGTCAGCATGCGGCAGGGTCACGGCATGTGGCAGGGTGCTCGGGGATGTGCGGCGGGGTCGCAGCGTGCGGCGTGTGGGAGGGGGGGAGGGGGGCACAGCATGCGGTGGGGTGCTCGGCGGAGCTGATAGGCGGCTCTTGGTGGCGGAGCTCGGTGGGGGAGCGGCGGTGGACAGGGAGGCGGGCTCGGACAGGGGTCGTGGCGTGATCGGCGGCTCTCGGCGGCACTTGGCGGCGGAGCTTGGCGGGGCGCTTGGCATCAGAGCTCGGCGGGGGAGCGGCGGCAGACAAGGGTCGCAGCTAGAGGTGCTTAACGGATCGGACGGGTTACTAATAGATTATGCCAATTGGATGTTGACCGGATATCGGATGGACCCGGCTGACGCATTATCTTATCGGATGAACACGGGTTGCCCATTAAGTGTCTAGCCTTTTCCGCCCCATTAAGATCTATCAGACCTTAACGGTCAGGCCGACAATTATACGGGTTGGACTAGTCCATTAATATTTTTACAATATCTCAAAAATCATTTGTCCTATAATATGTAGTAAAAGGACATCATAATATATTATTCCTCAATTTATTATCATATATTTACTCATTATGTTGTCAAATATAAATAAGAGACAAAATATTTATGTAGTTCAGCCTATAGCCTACGCCCACGACTGAAGGAGCTCAAAAATTAATTATGCTAAAAATAAAATATTACATATTTAGTATCATATTAAGTAAAATAAAATGTACAACAATAAAATATTACTATCAAGAGGTAACTATGCATTATGCAACACCGGTAAAAGATTCATCTTCTCTATCTTCATTATTTTCATCATATATAAATTGATCTTGCATTCTTACTTTTGATCAACCATAAATAACATTATAGAAGAATAAAAATTATATCATTATATAAAATATATGATCATATCATTAGAAAAGAATAAAAATTAGAATCATACATTTTGCATAACCAATTAACATTAGCTAAATAACATAATGGCATCACATGAATTAATTAAAATAAATTTGTACAATAATATTTATATTATTTTAATAAGTTTAATCTATTAACGATTAACTAACGGGCTAACATATGGCTTATAAATTATCGGATGGATATCGAACTATCGATACTGGGCAAATGGATGAATAACCTTATCCAGTCTAATATAGGCCCAAGCCCATTAAGAAATTGGACGGGCTCAGGCCTGAACTTGGACGGACTAGCCGATATGTTATCGAGTCGGGCAACGGACGGACCGGGTTGCCCAATCCAATAAACACCTTTAGTCGCAGCGTAAGGGGGGTCGGCGGTCGTGTGGTGGCGTGCGGCAGCATGTGAGGTCGGCGGAGTGCGGCGGGTTGCAAGCGAGGGGGTCGGCGCTGCGCGAGGTCGGTGACGGGCGGATCTATTCGGCAATGCATGGATCTGATCAGCGACCATGCATCTGGCCCCCTTACGCGCAGATTTGGTTGTGCTCGTCGAAGGGCTCGTCATGCTCCTCGGCGTGAGAAGAGGTCGCGCCACGTTTGTCATCAAAGGGCGGTGAGAAGAGATCGCGCCGTGCTCGAAGGATGAGATCTGATGTTGGAGGTTCCTCCGCCATCATCGTGCTTGGGGAAGGGAGAGGTTGGCGAATGTAGGGTTAACGCGGCCGAAAGAGAGAGAATGTAGGGGGTGGGAGGCCAGCCCTCATTTTTACCTCGCTCGAACCGCCACACCGGTCATACCCTCACGAATCGGCCGTGAACCAGCCCTAAACCACGGTTTTTGCCTCATTATTGCATGAATCAATCTCGGTACTTTTGGATATGATTTCTTAAAGAAATAGTTAAGACGATGGATGAATTAGGATCACTATATATTCTCATAGATAAATAGTTTCATATAGTTCTTATGCCGACAGTATTGTACCAAAACTTATGATAGATCAAAGTTTCAGCAAAATACCACCAAACTTTCGATAGTCAGAACCCGGCCCGGGTTCATCTGGAAAGTTAAGACCTAGTGTGGCATCGCTCTAAATTTGACTCGGATTCAAAGTGAACCCGGCCCGAGTTATGGTAGCCCGGCGTAGGCTCTATCGTGATCACACATTGGATCCTCTTCCTGACGACCCACCCGCGTTGGGTTCATACCTGGTCCGTGTAATCGCACATCACCCTACATGATGATGAGGCCAAGAAATTCGGTCTGAGCCACCACGGACCTGGCCCGAGCCACCTAGGATCGAGCTTGAGTTCTGTCAGTAGATAATCGTCCATCGAACACTGTCCAGGTTTGATATCAACCCAGCCCAAGTTTTATGGTACCCGACTCAGATTTCTAGAACAGAGGATGTGCTTTAATTTGTTTTAATTGTTCTGTTGTAAAATGGCTATTCTACTATTGTGTTAATAATGGTTAACAAAGGATGCTAATCAATTCAAACATATAGAAGATGTAAAGCATGGGCTTCTTGACACTGATTATCATCAAATCGTATAGAAAAAGTGAAAAAGGATATTAATAGCCCCACCACCATAATATAATCGTGGGTATCAATAGCCTCACACCTCTTTATTGGGCCCGTAATTGTCATACTTTTGATCTTGATTTGATCCAACGTGAAATTGTCATGAATGCTCATAATAAAATAAGTCAAGCTCGCATTATGACAACACATATAAATATCATAGGAATTGTTGAAAGTAAAATATACAGTAAAAGAACAAAAATAATAAAGAGAATTGAACCGGAAGGAGAAAAAACTAAAAAAATGATTGAATTATTTTATCATACTAAAAGCTTGTTTATTTGTATTAAGTTTTCTTATCCATTTGAATCTGTGCTGAGAGAAGTTTTATCTATCAATATATTAGACAAATCCCAATGTATGTATAAAGAGTCTGAGAGGCTAAACTTGAAGTTAATGGTAGAGTAGTGATCCGACTTGGATGGGTAACATTTGGATCTTCTCAGGATACGAGAGTGGTAGAGGATACGTGATTTTGATCGTAGCATTTAATTTTTTTGCATGAGAGTGAGAGTTCTTGGATGGTGATTCTTGTATTGAAGTTATCAAACTACTATTTTTTATTTTTTATTTAAGAAACAATATCTAGAAATACTTAGTGCACTTTCTTAGTGGATTGACCCACAAGTACAACACTGATTGTTGTGCTCTTACAACATTGATCAAACACTTAAACATTAAAAATTTAAGCAGATACTCAAGGAAAGAGGATATGAAACACTTAAACATCTAACATCACCATCATACCAATGTACATATCACAAGTTGAAGCAGAACCACATAGTCAATCACATTAAAAGGAAGAACATCCTTCTAAAACAAAAGTGACAAACCAGAATGATTTAGGATAGAAAAATGTGAAAAGAAGAAAAGATAAACCCACAACTTCCCAACCTTGATCCATGATGCAGATGGTGGTCTTCTCCCAAAAATATCCATCCTTTACAAAGATGTGAAGCCTCCTATTTTATACTTGGGGCTATTTTCTTTTCACCGTCTAGTCCTTGATACTTGTCCTTCTAGCTCAAAATGAAAGCTTCTTTCTACCGGTGTAAATAGAATATTTTCAGGGAGAAAAGTTGTCATTTTATTCTTTTTGTGTTTTGTGGAATGCTTGCTATCAGGTGACTACATACCTCTACTCGAACAAAAACTTTGAGAAGAACAAAGGTCTTTCCTCGGTCTTGAAACATGCAAATATTTTAGTTTTTGCTTGAAATAAAAATGATACAAGAATTTCATAAAAGTAGATTGAAGGCATAATAAATTGAGCAATATGATGTGGTATGAAAATATAGAATAAAATCATTTTAACTTAAAGTAAATATGCATAAATTTTTTGTTATGAAATTCTCTAAAACTTGAGCATTCGCTTGTACTCAAGCAAAAGTTAGGAACATTAAGACAAAGATAAGAATTATTCAAATGTCATACTATGAAGAAGCAAGACACGTGGTATGAACAACTCAATGCACATAATCACTCAAGCATTATTTATTCATTTTAAAGCTATCTTCTTTTTGATGGAGATCACTGATGGAATACCCGGCTCTAAAATAAATAAATAATATAATATAATATAATAAAGTTAAGTTGTAAAAACCAACTCAATAGCCCATTATTGAGCCCATTAGCATGATAAGCCCAAAGATTAGCCTATAAAAGTATTAGATGCCTTAAGCACACCATAGCCACTCATTTCCTCTCCCTCACCTCTCTCTCTTCTTCCCCAAGCACATTTCATCTAGCAAGATCAAAGGAGCTCCAGCAAGGTTTCACCAAGTTCTTCTTCATTCTGCACCTCCTTTGATTTTCAGCATCATCCCCTCACTCCCTTCCCCAATCGGAATGCTTTGTAGTGGAGAATGGCAAGGTGAAGGTGATTATCAGTGATCGGAAAGGCTTCAAGCAAGAATCACTCCAGAAGGAGGTGGGTGAATTCGAAATCCCCCTGCATAACTTGATTAGCAATAGAATAGAATTAGGGTTCTTATTATGGAATGTGTTCTTGATTGATGAGAAAGAATGGAGAGGGAATGATTGATTGTGTTTCTTGTGTTTGGTTCATGTTTCGTAATTCTTACTACTATAGATGTGTTATGTATCAGTCCTCCATGCTTAGATGATTATTTGTATGCATTGATTCCATTTCTGGATTAAAAATCGCTGAAAATCGAATTCTGTCCGATTCTATTTTCATTGCGACCGGTCGACCGATCCAGAATATCGGTCGACCAGTGATATGAAAATTGGTCGACCGATCGATAGAGACCGGTCGACTGATCATGCATTCCGAACCTTTAATAGGTCGGCCGATCGGCCGACCGAAGCTCCATTTTAGACTAAGTGTTATCAGTCGACCGATCCAAAGATATCGGTCGACCGATGCTCAGGACTTGTTGTATTGCATTGAGACCAACCGGTCGACCGATCCAGAGATATCGGTCGACCGATGCCCGAAAGTCGGTCGACCAACCAGTGAGGACCCGTCGACCGAACCCTGACCAGAATGCATATTGGTTGCTGATTTGATTTAGATTCTTTCTATGAGTGTGATGTGCTACTCCATGTTGATTGAAATGTTATGTGACTAAATCCTTGATATTGTATTGATCTGTCCAGTGATCCAATCCTCTTATAGTATGCAAGAATGATAAATTGATAAAGTGATTAAGTATGAAAGATGGAAATGTAAATGAGAGTGGTGGCCAGCCCATGCTAAGTGCTTACAAGTGAAGGGTCGCTCCCTTAGCCATGGCTTGATCACCCATTGACTGCACAAGGCTGTATTGTTTGCTCGGCGTAAAACCCCCAAATGTTAAAGGCATCCAAAGGCACCTAATGCTAAGAGAAAGTAAAAGCACAAAGAGTATGGATAAGTAACATGAACATGATGATAAGTGAAGTATGATTATTGATCCAGCATGATTACTGAAATCTTTCATGATTATAAGATTGACTCATGATCTCTATCTCTTTCATCCATTGATATCTCAAATCGAATGATCTTGTGCTCTCAAATCTGATCTTGTTACAAGTGATTACTAATTTTGACTATTGCTATTTATTGTTATGCATTGAGTACTTTATGGATCCCCACTAGGCTGTATAGCTTACGGGAGGACCTCCTCCCCTGTGTTTGATTTCCACAGGGTCAGGTCAGTGATGGTGTTGAGATCGTGTGCCGCGACCAACTCGAGCGATGATAAAGCACATGAACTGATAGAGGGTCTAGTTATCTTTATTTTTATTTTCCGCATTATGAGCTTTGATGTAATTCAGATATTATGACTATCATGGAGATTTTGTAACACTGAGACTTCCGCTATTTTTAATATTCGATGTTTCTTTTTTATTACTATTGCTGAGCTGTTATCATTTTAATGGAATTTTGGTCAATATATAGTCAATGTTATAGTATTTTCGTAGCGCCTTCGGAGAGATCCTCGCCTCATGGCATTGCCGATTTGGGGGCGTTACATTTATGGTGTCAAAGACTTTGTTCGGACTCTTTTGATGTCTTATTGTATAGTATGGTATAAGAGAGGTTCATGTGCTATCGTTAAGCTGTCGCCACACTCTCCACCAAAAGAGGACTGTAAGTCAAATTCATGTTCATGATATGGTATTAGTTCTAATGTATTGTTCTTTCATGATTCAAGGATAAGGTGTCTAGACGATCAGAGAGGATCCAGGAACGGGGGGCCGGGTCGGCACATATTGCTCCTGAAGTGCAAGAAGGCCCAGAGGGCCCAATTACTGAGTCCCAGACTTTCACCCAGTAGGGTCGGGGACGAGGCCGTGGTCGAGGTCGCACTCCCAGCCGCGGCCGAGGACGGGGCCGCAATGCGAAGCCACAGTCACAGGACAAACTCATTGATGACTGACCCACTACAGGGCAGTCAAACCGGAGGCGGCCAGCCCGCGATCCGACGTCGCACGCGGGGACCCCGATAGGAAATTTTTTAGGATACTTTAGAGGCATTTCTGAGGCTAAATCCGCCTCAGTTTGAGGGCAAGCCAGATTTCTTCAAAGCAGAACAATGGATAGAGACCCTGGATCGAATCTTTAAGTTGATGAGGTGTGCCGAAGGATGAAAGGTGTTATACGCTATCCACCTGATCACCGACACTGCCATGGGTTGGTAGAAGACTACTAGAGCCACCAGGTTCAGGGGGCTGGAGGAAGAAGAGATATCATGGGAGGAATTTAAGCATTTGCAGACCGATACACTCCTGAGCACGATCGGGACAGCAAGCATGAAGAATTTTTGGAGCTCGTGGAAGGGACCATGACAATGGTGGAATATCACACATAGTTTGTCATGCTGGAGCAATATTGCCCTATGCCGTTTGTGGGGCGCATAAGGGCAAACAAGTTCATCAATGATCTACGATATGACCTAAAGACCGAAGTCCTTTCTGGGGACTGTGACACCTTAGAAAAGGCGGTGAGAGTGGCCACTTCCTCCTCGTCAGCCTCAGCCACAGGCACCAGTAGTTCAGCAGAGGCCTCTCTGCCCTCATTGTGAGCGATATCATTTCGGCGAATGCTGCAGGAGGAATGGTGTGTGCATACAGTGCGGACAGTTCGGGCACTTTGCCCGAAACTGCCCCCAACTTTTTAGGGGAGGTCGTGATAACCAGGGCGCCAGTGGCGCAAACACCGTGGTCCAGGGCAGGGTACACCACATGGAGGCGAATGCTGCCCAGGTTGATAACGATTATCAGAGGTACCCTTCCTATTGCTGATGTGTCTGTCATTATATTGTTTGATTCAGGGATCACGCACTCGTTTATTTTGGATTCGTGTGCCCAAGTTCTTGGCTTATTTTACAGCAGATGCCTCATGCCATGAGAGTGAGCACTCCCATGGGAGATCTTCACACGGCTAGGTACATTTCGAATGTGCCTGTCACCACGGAGAAAAAAAAAATTTCTGCAGATCTTATTACCATCCCGATGACCGATTATGACGTCATCCTAGGGATGGATTGACTTTCTTACCATGATGCAGCTCTGCATTGCAAGCAGAAAAAGATCACTATAGGTGCACAGGACAAGCCTAAGGCAATTATCAGGGTTACCCCATCGAAAAGTAAGAAGGTGATTGTCTCAACTATGAAGGCTCAAAAGATGATCCAGAAGGGATGATGTGCCTACTTGGCAAGTGTGGTGAAGACCGATGCACCAACCACCGCGCTGCAACAGATAGATGTAGTGCGTGAGTTTTCAGATGTTTTCCCTGAACATACTTCAGGATTACCACCGAGGCGCGAGATAGACTTCAAGATTGAGCTTCTACCTGGCACCCACCCATCTCCAAGGCACCGTACCGCATGACACCTGCCGAGATGCTAGAGTTAAAGAAGCATATACAGGAATTATTAGACAAAGGCTTCATTCGGCCGAATGTCTCATCGTGGAGAGCTAATGTACTGTTTGTGAAAAGGAAAGATGGTTCAATGCGGCTTTGCATTGACTACAGGATGCTTAACAAGGTGATGGTGAAAAACAAGTACCCTCTGCTCCGCATCGATGATCTTTTCGACCAGTTATCCAAGGCATCCCTATTCTCCAAGATCGATCTGCGGAGTGGCTTCCATTAGTTGAGAGTCGCTGAGAAAGACATACCGAAGACAGCCTTCCGATCTAGGTATGGCCATTATGAATTTTTAGTAATGTCATTTGGACTGACGAACGCTTTTGCAGCGTTTATGGATCTGATGAACAGGACTTTTCGGCCCTACCTGGATTAGTTCGTCATCGTGTTCGTGGATGACATCCTGATCTATTCGTCCAGCCTAGAGCAGCATCAAGAGCATCTCAGGATAGTGTTGGAGATCCTGCGCCAACACAAGTTGTACGACAAACTCTCTGAGTGTGAATTTTGGCTGAAGGAGATCATGTTTCTTGGACACATAGTATCCAAGAAGGGCATTTCAGTGGACCACGCAAAGGTAGAAACAGTGACCAATTGGGCAAGGCCGAAGAATGCATCCGAGATCCGCAGCTTTCTGGGATTGGCAGGTTATTACAGGAGGTTCATCAGATACTTCTCCAAAATTGCAGCACCGCTCACGAACCTCACGAAAATGGCGGAAAGGTTCATCTGGTCTGACAAGTTTGAGCAGAGCTTTCAGACATTGAAGTGTCGTCTAACATCAGCACATGTCCTTACCATCCTGATGGGCAGCGAAGGATATATAGTCTACAGTGATGCATGTGGGACAGGCTTAGGGTGTGTGCTAATACAGCATGGTAAAGTAGTGGCCTATGCTTTGCGCCAGTTGAAGAAGCATGAGGTTAACTATCCCACGCATGACTTGAAGTTAGCAATAGTTTTTGCTTTGAAGATCTGGAGACACTACTTGTATGGGGAGACTTTTGAGATCTTCACAGATCATAAGAGTCTCAAATATATTTTTGACCAGAGAGACCTTAACATGAGGCAGCGCCGTTGGTTGGATCTTTTGAAGGATTATGAATTTGCTATTAATTATCACCTTGGTAAAGTAAATTCAGTGGCAGATGCACTGAGCAGGAAATGGGAAGGTTCGTTAGCATACATCCGAGTACGAGAGTACAAGATGTTACAGGAGATAGATCAATGGTGTCCCAGACTTGACAGTAACGGAGCATTGTGGATGATGCATCAGATGAGGCCCAGCATGATAGACAAGATCATAGCTGCCCCGAAGGAGGATCCAGAGTACCAGAAGATGTTGAAGAGATGTTAGAATGAGCCGAATGACTTCCAAGTATTAGCAGAGGGAGGAATTCGGTATAGGGACAGATTATGGGTTCCCACAGATGCCACCATCAGACAGGAAGTAATGGACGAGTGTCATAAGTCCGAGTTTGCCATCCATCCTGGAAGCACTAAGATGTACAAGGATGTACAACGCAGCTATTGGTGGCCTGACATGAAGAGGGAGATAGCTGAGTATGTGTCTATGTGTCTGGTGTGCCAGCAGGTAAAGATTGAGCACCAGAGGCCATACGAGAAGTTGAAGCCTCTAGATGTCCCACAGTGGAAGTGGGATAATATCACTATAAATTTTATATCCAACTTGCCTAGGTCCAAGAAGGGTCATGATGCTATATGGGTGGTGGTAGATAAATTCACTAAGGCGGCACACTTCATCCCCATCCGGTGGAAGCAATCGGTAGAGAGTCTACTAGACTTATATGTTAGAGAGGTGATTAGACTACATGACATCCCAGCATCGATTGTTTCTGACAGGGACCCCAGATTCACTACTAGATTCTGGAATAGTATGCAGGAGGCATTTGACACCTAGCTGAATTTTAGCACTTCTTTTCACACTCAGACTGATGGACAGTCTGAGAGGACTATCCAGACATTAGAGGACATGTTGTGAGCTTGTGCACTAGATTGGCAGGGCAGCTGGGATGAGCATATTCATGTGATCGAGTTTGCTTATAATAACAGCTGCCATTCTAGCATCGGCATGGGGCCCTTCGAGACTTTATATGGCAGACGTTGTCGTTCACCCGCTCATTGGGGTGAAGTAGGTGAAGAGAATATCATGAGCAAGGAAGAAGTGAATGAAGCAGTAGAGTATGCTGAGAAAGTGGAGCTGATCAAGCAGAGGATGAAGACAGCTCAGGGCAGACAGAAGAGTTATGCTGATAAGGGTAGACGTGAGCAAATCTTTCAGGCTAGTGATCAGGTTCTGCTGAAGGTGTCTCCTATGAACGTAGTTATGAGATTCAGTAAGCGAGGGAAGCTCATGGGACCCTTCGAGGTACTCGAGTTAGTAGGTGAAGCAGCATGCAGGCTAGCCTTGCCACTTTCCTATGAGCGAGTGCATAATGTGTTTCATGTTTCCATGCTTAAGAAGTACAAGCATGATGCTGCTAATGTTTTACGGATCGAAGAGTCAAATCTAGCTGTGGATTTAACCTTCGCAGAGTACCCGACACATATAGTGGAGCGGAAAGTACAACGTCAGAAGAATAAAGAGGTGCCCATGGTTAGAGTAGCCTGGCGTCATCACCACGGCAATGAGGCCACATGGGAACTCGAGTCAGAGATGCGCCAGGAGTTTTCGCATCTATTCGGTAAGACCTCTACTTAGTGCAAAATTCGAGAACAAAATTTCTTTTAAGGGGGTAATGATGTAATACCTGACTTTAAAAATAAATAAATAATATAATATAATATAATAAAGTTAAGTTGTAAAAACCAACTCAATAGCCCATTATTGAGCCCATTAGCATGATAAGCCCAAAGATTAACCTATAAAAGCATTAGATGCCTTAAGCACACCCTAGCCATTCATTTCCTCTCCCTCACCTCTCTCTCTTCTTCCCCAAGCATATTTCATCTAGCAAGATCAAAGGAGCTCCAGCAAGGTTTCACCAAGGTTCTTCATTCTACACCTCCTTTGATTTTCAGCATCATCCCCTCACTCCCTTTCCCAATCGGAATGCTTTGTAGGTGGAGAACGATAAGGAGAAGGTGATTATCGGTGATCGGAAATGCTTCAAGCAAGAATCACTTCATAAGGAAGTGGGTGAATCCGAAGTCCCCCTACATAACTTGATTAGCAATAGAATAGAATTAAGGTTCTTATTATGGAATGTGTTCTTGATTGATGAGAAAGAATGGAAAGGAATGATTGATTGTGTTTCTTGTGTTTGATTCATGTTTTGTGATTCTTATGACTATAAATGTGTTCTGTATCAGTCCTCCATGCTTAGATGATTGTTTGTATTCACTGATTCTATTTCTGGATTGAAAATCACTGAAAATCAAATTCTGTCTGATTCTATTTTCACTGCAACTGGTCGATCGATCCAGAATATCGGTCGACCGGTGATATGAAAATCGGTCGACCGATCATGC
The DNA here is from genome assembly GCA_030549335.1 of Pontederia crassipes. NCBI lineage: Eukaryota > Viridiplantae > Streptophyta > Magnoliopsida > Commelinales > Pontederiaceae > Pontederia > Pontederia crassipes. Next base: position 28,061,383 of record CM060196.1, read on the forward strand.
ATTCCGAGCCTTTAATAGGTCGGCCGATCGGCCGACCGAAGCTCCATTTTAGACTAAGTGTTATCGGTCGACCGATCCAAATATATCGGTCGACCGGTGCTCAGGACTTGTTGTATTGCATTGAGACCAACCGGTCGACCGATCCAGAGATATCGGTCGACAGGTGCCCGGAAGTCGGTCGACCGACCAGTGAGGACCTGTCGATCGAACCCTGACCAGAATGCATATTGGTTGCTGATTTGATCTAGATTCTTTCTATGAGTGTGATTGCTACTCCCTGTTGATTGAAATATTATGTGATTGAATCCTTGATATTGTATTGATCTGTCCAGTGATCCAATCCTCTTATAGTATGCAAGAATGATAAATTGATAAAATGATTAAGTATGAAAGATGGAAATGTAAATGGGAGTGGTGGACAGCCCATGCTAAGTGCTTACAAGTGAATGGTCGCTCCCTTAGTCATTGCTTGATTACTCATTGACTGCACAAGGCTGTATTGTTTGCTCGGCGTAAAACTCCCAAATGTTAAAGGCACCTAATGCTAAGAGAAAGTAAAAGCACAAAGAGTATGGATAAGTAACATGAACATGATGATAAGTGAAGTATGATTATTGATCCAGCATGATTACTGAAATCTTTCATGATTATAAGATTGACTCATGATCTCTATCTCTTTCATCCATTGATATCTCAAATCGAATGATCTTGTGCTCTCAAATCTGATCTTGTTACAAGTGATTACTAATTCTGACTATTGCTATTTATTATTATGCATTGAGTACTTTATGGATCCTCACTAGGCTGTATAGCTTACAGGAGGACCTCCTCCCCTGTGTTTGATTTCCACAGGGTCAAGTCAGTGATGGTGTTGAGATCGTGTGCCACGACCAGCTCGAGCGATGATAAAGCACATGAACTGCCAGAGGGCCTAGTTATCTTTATCTTTATTTTTCGCATTATGAGCTTTAATGTAATTCAGATATTATGACTATCATGGAGATTTTGTAACACTTTGAGACTTCCGCTATTTTTTATATTCGATGTTTCCTTTTTATTACTATTGCTGAGCTATTATCGTTTTAATGAAATTTTGGTCAAATATAATCAATGTTATAGTGTTTTTGTAGCGCTTTCAGAGAGATCCTCGCCACGTGACGTTGGTCGATTTGGAAGCGTTACAACTGAAATGACAACATTAAGAATGGAGTAATCCCATTAATCATATTCCCTTAGCCCCGAGAATTCCATCGACTTCTATATGAAACATCTTCTCTTTTTTTTTTCTTTTTCCCCTTTCTTCTTATCTTTTTCTTTCTTTTTCACTAGTCAACTTTTCCCATTAATCCCTCCCCCAAACATAGAACAAGTTATAATCAATTGAATGAAAATTTGCTTATTAGCTTATAATTATAAAATATTGTCTAGACAAATTTCTTGTCTTAGGCTCTTTTATATTTCTCCAATAATTTTAAAAATATGCTTTTCGGCTCGTACACATAATAGTGGTCGTGCATGTGAAGACATGTCCTTTCATGATTCGGTTTCAATTTATATTTATCTTTTATTCTAGAGGATTATGATTGATTCATGTGATTCTTAGTGCTAATGGTAAGTAGGATAATCATAAATTGGACATGTACTTGCCATTTTGATATTTATCCAAGAGTAGCCATTATATGTAATGTCCCGATATTCAAGTGACTTTCACATGCTTAGAATTGTCCTAGAGACGCTACATAATTTTTCATACAATATTTTTGCGGAATATAAATCATAAACGCGGATGACTTTTTCAATAATAATAGCTAATAATCCATAATATTAAAAATAGTTAAAACATTCATAAGTTCCCATTTGTAATAAATGCAAAAATGATAAAATTAGACAACTCGATCTAGTGCCATGTGCAACATCTGTATATTACTAAGCATAGCCACCTAGAGAATCATCTTCTATCAAAGCTCTCACCTGCACAGATCCAGGTATAAGAAAATATCTATGAGTATGAAAAATATTAAATCAAAAATAGCATTTGATCAATGATGAGTCAATTGAGCAATTAATATAATAATCAATTAACTATATAATAATTTATTGATATGAGCAATATATCATGCTATGATCAAAAGACCATTATAAATCAATAACAATTAACAATTATTAGTTGCCTAATCAATAATCAATTTTTAATTAACAAGTTTTAATTCGATAATCAATGTTCATTGGCCAATAACGATTCGATTCAATAGGACAATAACAAATGCCAACTCAATACCAATATATCCAAATGATCTATTCAATTCAATTTGATTTCAATTCAACTCAATTCGATTTAATTTCAATTCAATTTTATTTTACAATGTTCAGAGTTATTTAATTGAATAAGTAGTGCTCGATCAATTAAGAAAAATTTTATGTCTCTTTCATGTACAACTCAGAACAATGACCAAATATAGGACAACCATAGTTTTTCTAAGATGACGACGGAGCAAGAAAAGAAATTTAGAGGGGCAATGGAAAAAAAAATAATTTTTGTGGGTGGGTTCGAGCACTCAACATCTCAATTAAAGTAAGAAGACACTTCCCACTAGACTAAAATTAATTATTTGATACTTTGAAGGGGCAAACATATATATAATATAACTTTATAATATAAAAACACATATTAACTAGTATAATCTCAATTTCGTCCTTGAGGATGACGAGTCTCAAAACTTTAGATACATCATCTGACCGAGCAATTCCATTATTTTTATTTTATTTTTCTCTCTCCTATTCACTTAGCACCCCCACAGCCCCTTTTTTTCCACTTTTGTCTTTCTCTCCCACCTTTTCTCTCTATCTCTTTCCTATTTGATAGAAAGCCATTCATTTCTTTTTCTTTCATTGGCGCCAAATGTCTCGTCAATTGTCCACTTCTATTTTCCTTCTCTAATTTCATTCACCCGCAATCATGTTGGGCGCCTTTAATGTCCTTTTGTTTTTCCTTTTTTTTTTCCTTCAACGCCAAACACTGCATGACGTTATTTTCTTCTCGATTCTCTCTCTACTTCATTTCACGCCTCATCTTGGCACCCCCATCCGATTTATTTTCTTCTTTTTTTTTCTCTTGGCGTTAAAAGTCCATCAATTCATTCTCTCCCTCTCTTTCTTTCTAACTGTAATAAACGTGCAGCGAAATTAACACGGTGCGGAACAAATAGAATCCCCTTTCGTACTTGCGCGGACGTTGTTGCACTTCATGCCTCTCTTCCTTTTTATCGTGGAAACATCACGTCCTATCGCGGAAGGACACCACGCACCGAGAAGGATGAAGAAATAATTTTTTATTGAGAATTAGCGGCCCTAAACGTCTATTTATAGGAATTTTAAATCCCTAATTACACTCTAATCATGATATGTAATCGATCTCAAATTTAATCCTCTGTTTAATCTCTTTAACTAATTCATATATATTTAAATAAATTCCAAAATTAATTGAATAATTCCATAATACATCTTATCCCAATTTAATTTCCCCATTTTCTTTCCGGAATTATTTAATTCAAATAACTAAAATACTAATTTCCCAGCACTATTTAACTTTTATTTATTTTTCCAAAAATCTTAGGCGTTACATTATATTTTGAAGTTAAAAGTTGGATAAAAATATGCAAAATGATAGTCAAAGGGCAAACCCATCTTAATGTTGCTTAATGGAATTGAAATAGAACATCAGATCTACGGGATCACCTTTGAACACTCCTAACTCCCACATAGAAAAGGATTGAAAATTTTATAGCTTAAAAATATTTTATATATTAAAACAATATTTATTATTATTTAATTCAAAAATTAGATAATAAAATATTATGAAATTAAATAATTCTAAAAATTAGAGAAAAGGAGGAAATAAAAGGAATAGATAAAAGTAGAGTTTGATTGAGAGAAATTGTGGAAGTGATAAAAAAGCATTTGAGTATATATGGATTTTGATAAGTATCATTATGAAATAATTAGTTAAATTCGGATTTAATTAAATTTGAATATTTAACATTCGATAATTAATGATTAATGATCATGATCGATGAAAAATTAGCCTAAGGCCCAATAGGAGTCAAGAACTCTACTTAAGAACTATAAATAAGACCTAAAGGGTGACTAGAAAATATTATTTGCCTCCACAAAATTTTTGCACGAAAGACCCCTTTTCCTTCTTCGATTCTCACGATAGAGGCTCCTTAGAGCACGGGCGATATAACGTTTCGAAGCCCTGACAGATGAGAACAAAATTCAAGTAGTAGTCGATGGTTTCTAGATGTCAATAGAGAAGAATTGTTGACCAAAGTTGCGACGTAAGTGCAGTCCACAAGCAATAGCAACATAGTTAGTTTTTCAACTAACTTAAGGTATATAGGGGATCCTTATATCAACGATTTTCGTCGATATATACCCTCAGACCCTTGTCATAAGAATTGACTATTGTGTGAATGAATTGTGAATTCAATTGCATTGTCAATGGCATAGAAAATAGGGTCGAAAGTTGATCAAAAAGGCGACTCACTGACGACAACAAAACCTGGCTCGAGTTCTGCACAGCTCGGCCCAGGTTTCTTGGAATCCGAGTGGCGATTGAATTGACCCAGATCAAGTTCATATGAATCTGGCCCAACTTTAAAGGTACACAACCCCCGAGGACATGATGGAAATCATGAAGAATTCAGACCGAATTCCGACTAGCTCGGCTCGATTTTCGTTGATATTAATGGATGAATTAGAATTGAATTGGATCCGAACTGGGTTTCGGATTGACCCGGCTTGGGTTCTGTTGATGAAATCGAAATAGATTTGGATTGAATCGGTTCGGCCCGAGTTTCGTTGGACCTGATCCGAGTTTTGCCGAGGTATACGATTGAAAGATTGTGTAAGAATTATTATAATATATTCTTCAATATTTTCAGAACTGGACCGACGACCGGATCAGACTCCTTATTGGGTCGTGGTTGAACCGATCCAATCGAGTTCGGCCGGATTGAACCAGATTTTATTAAAATAATAGTATTTATAATAATTATAAGGATATAATATAAGTTATATGATATAATATATGAATATTGTACTAATAACCTATTAAAAATATTAAAAACTAATATAACATCATTTTATTTATTAAAACTTTTAATAATGATAAATAATAATGATTAACATATAAATATAAATAGATTAACATTAATTTAGTATCTAGTATTTATTGATGATAGATGCTATATTAATAACTTTTATCCTAAATTATTCTTATTTATTTTTTCTTTAACACTTTTCTTTTTATTTCCTTTATTTATGCCCTTTAATAATTTTTCATTTTAATGTTAATCAATTTTGAATACTTATCTTTTTTTATTTCAATTCCTATTAATTTTATACATATCATATTCCCTTCTTTTTTATCTTTCTTATATTTCTTTCCTTTTTCCTTTTTTAACTTTCCTATTTCTTATTATTTTATAATTTTATTTTTCAAAACTTGACTTGAACCGGTTCAGCAGGTTTTAGCCGGTTCAACATCAAAAATAATTTTGATATCAAACCAAACCGGATTATCGATCGGTTCGCGATTGAACCGATTGATCTGGTCCGATTTTGATAATATCGATATTCTTACAATAATATATTATAAAAATTATTGTATTTAAGTCTTTTGTGCGCTGACTTCTTCTCTCCTCTGATTCATCTCCTGTTTCGAGTGGCCACGAAGCAAATGAGAGGAGAGAGAGAGAAAAGGTGTCAAGATCAGAAGTCCGGACTACACTTGAGCTTTCCAGTATGCTGTCAGGTGTATAAGAAAGAAATTGAAAGATAAAAAGAAGAAACAAAGATAAATGACGCTAAGCAAATGTCAGCGGAAACAATTTCTGAAATGATCAGAAATAGTAATTAGGATAATAAAGACAAACTACTCAGAACTCTCATTGTTGATTCAAGGATTAAGCTTCCTTCTTTCATTAAGAAAATGATATGCTGCAGGAACATGTCACTTACACCAAACTTCCTCCAACAGTAGTAGATCTCTTCTTCCAGGTAGAACTTTTACGTTGCCGTAAACAATTGTTTTCAGACACCTTGCGAAGTCAAGACAGGGAGGTCAATAAGATTATTAAAGAAACATAAGCAAATGACTAAACAAACTTAAGTTGATGACAGTATAATTCTTTGTCTCATTAGGACAGATCCTATGGTTTATGATAATACAGTAGTAACAGATTTTGGAAGTTTTGTTTAACATATTATGAATTCTGGGAACACACGAGAATGCAAAGAAGCAAGTCTTTGGCATAGGTTAGTACTTAGTAATGAGAAAAGGGAGGTTTGCTGGCCTTGCTTAACTTTTAGAGAATGCTTTACTGTACAAGAAATAAATTATCACAAAACCAGTCGCCACAAGACCATAGTTTAACGACGTGACGAGTGCAGAAGAGTCATCGTCACTGTCACTGATCAAATCCCTGAAATTAAGTAGTGACGTGAGAAATATGTCTCAAGCGATGCATAAAGTTAGAACAGTTAGAAAAGAATTTGGGGCACATTGTACGTACCACGTGCTCGAGGAGCTTGGAGCATCTTTCTCACAAACCTTGAGTTGCAATAGGTCTTTCTCCACATTATCACTTGTACCAAGATCAGCACGCTCACGGCAAATATCAGAAGTCTTGACTACACTTGAGCTTTCCAGTATGCTGTCAGGTGTATAAGAAAGAAATTGAAAGATAAAAAGAAAAAACAAAGATAAATGACACTAAGCAAATGTCAGCGGAAACAATTTCTGAAATGATCAGAAATAGTAATTAGGATAATAAAGACAAACTACTCAGAACTCTCATTGTTGATTCAAGGATTAAGCTTCCTTCTTTCATTAAGAAAATGATATGCTGCAGGAACATGTCACTTACACCAAACTTCCTCCAACAGTAGTAGATCTCTTCTTCCAAGTAGAACTTTTACGTTGCAATAAACAATTGCTTTCAGACTCCTTGCAAAGTCAAGACAGGGAGGTCTAGATCATTAATCGAACATAAGCAAATGACTAAACAATTTTAAGTTGATGACAGTATAATTCTGTCTTATTAGGACAGATCCTATATAATGGTTGGTGATAATACAGTAGTAACATATTTTGGAACTTTTGTTTAACATTATGAATTCCGGGAAAATCCGAGAACCTCAAGGGCTTGCCTTTAAGCTGGACTGAAAAACTTACCCACTTATCTCTTCTCCTACTAGTATGAACACCAATGTTCCCTTCAACAACTATTTCAGTAGGCTGATGTCTGGTGGAAGGCAACTCCATCACAATATCCTTATCCCCACTCACATCGAAGAAGCACCCGCGATCCTTTGCATCAGTCACCAACTTCGCCCAGATAGAACCGCTATGTGAAAGTGTTGGTGCATTACCCAAAATCCAAAGGCAATATCTGAAGCATGTCAAGAAAAATAAAATCATGATAATAGATCAAATGAAGAAAGAGATATATAAATACTCAAACAGACAAGAATTCAACACCTCGCTCTTGTCAGAGCCACATTGGTGCGTCTTAGATCTGCTAGGAATCCAACAGAACCATCGGCATTAGATCTCGCAGCAGAAAAGATGATAACATCCTCTTCACTACCTTGAAACCCATCTACAGAACTAATTTTAACAGACATGAATGCCTTGGAAAGATTCGCTCCTTTTAACTTCTCTTGAATTGCAACCACTTGAGCAGTGTAAGGACATATAATGCCCACGCTCAGAGATTTCTTCAAGTTGGAACAAGCTGAAAAAAATTAAATATATTCAGAGATGTCAGATGATAATTACAGAAATATGCATGAACAATTATGTAACTTAAAAGCACACTACATCAATGATATTCAAGGCAGATACATGACAAACATAACGAACAATAATATGTCATCATTTATAAGAAAATATGTAATGGTATCTATTATATATGTCAGATGATAATTACAGGAATATGCATGAAGAATTATGTAACTTAAAAGCACACTACATCAATGATGTTCAAGGCAGATAAATGAGAAACATAACTTGAACAATAATATGTCATCATTTATAAGAAAGTATGTAATGGTGTCTATTATAAGCAACCAAGCAAATGACATTCAACACAAAGTATGTACCTTTATGGAGTTTGCTAAGTAATTGTGTTATGACAGAAACTTCAGCCATATTCTTTCTGCTACGACGATTATCATCCAAACTCTCCTTTCCAGATGTGATGTTAATGAACGAATACGAACCGTACATTACATCACGTAAATAGTCCCTTCTATGATCCCTCCGAGTGACATTTGGACCATTCAAAATTTCATTGCCATAAAAACTTTTATTCGGGAAGAAGCTTATCGACGGATGCATCCTGTACTGTATGTTAAGAAGATGCTTCTTGTGTCCCAATAAGCTTAATCTTTCAAACAAACTCCTTCCGAACAATGCATTCTCAGAAACCTAAAAGATGAGGAAAAAGTTTTTTAAGCGAAGAAACGAATGTTATCAGGATGAAAAAATAAAATAGGATATGAAGACTGACAGCATGTATGCAGAAGAAGAGAATTCAAACCTTGCTTTGAACCATAGCCGGCAATTGCCGCTCATCACCAATCAAAACAAGATGTCTTATATTTGGGATTCGAAGTGGTATTAGGGATTCACACTCCTTCAGCTGAGCTGCCTCATCGATAACAAGCTGCTCAAAAGGGACTGAGTCCCTTAACTTATAAAATTTGGCAGAGCTAGAAGCTGTGCAGAAGACAATGCGAGCTTTCACAAGGCAGAACTCACAAATGAGATCTTTGCTGGTGGTAGAGGGTAAATTAAGACAATGTTTCAGAAAATCAACGTCTTTGTAGCATTTGGCTCTTACTGTGTACAACAGTGAAACCATGTCCATGTCGCACTCTACTGATTCGGAGGGTACTTCAACACTAGAATCAAACATTGTCTTCAGTGCTCTTTCGGAAATATTCGAGGAGAGAAGGTTTCTGAACTGTTCAATCAAGTCGAGAACAGAACTCATCGTCTCCCAACAGAGTTTTGAAATGGAAGCTTTGGGAAGATGAATACGTAACGTGTTAAAACATTTCTGCAGATTCTTTGAAAGATTAATCAGAGTACGCCGTGCAAAATCATGAAAACTTTTCACTTTTTCCTCGGTCTTTTCCGAGTTCTTTTTCTCAGCCTCTGCCAAATGCTCTTCATACAAAGAAGTGCATTCTTTCAAGTACTTGGACAATGAATCCAGATTATGCCTCCAACCAGTTAATGGTGCAAAACACTCCTTCAGCAAATTTGCACGATGCTCCAGAAATATAATTTTCATGGTGTCGTCAATAACCATTCGCTTTTTATTCGCGAGCAACACCACATCCCCCAACGGGAAGTCTCTGCTCTCGGATTGCTCCACCATCAACTTTAGGAGGCGGGAAGCAACTTCTCTAACAGCTGTGTTGGTTGGCGCGCAGACGAGAGTTCTACAATTGGATTGATGCATCAGCCACAAGAGACCACTGATGGTCTTGGTCTTTCCGGTTCCGGGAGGACCCCATATCAGATTGACTGAATTCATCTCTTTGCATTGCGTTGCTAATATACAACTCGATATTGATGTGGACTGCGATTCATTAAGCTTTAATCTGGATAAACGCTTGGACATTATCTCGCCTAGTGTACCATCATCACAAGGTAGGTGACCACTCCTTGCAACCTGTGAATTTTGAGAACAATGAGCAAAACAAATAGAACATAAGCAATTACCAAGATGGCACAATTATGTTAAACACTACGCTGGCATTGGAACAAAGTCTCTGTTCTTACCAATTCGTCCGCACGCATCATCTCAGTGAGGAGACAACGATTTCTCGTTGCAGCAAGCCGTGCAGTTGCTTTCTTCGACAATTTAAGTGCAGAAAATGCCTCGCTTAGAGGGCAGAGGCTTCTGATATCAGCAAGACTAATATCCAAGGCCCTCCAAATTCGGCTATATGTTATAGTGTTCATCAGATTAACCGCAAACTTGATTTTGTCGCACATCTCAAGTTCTATGCTACGTGATGCTCGAATGTTATACGCATTCGGAGGCAGGTCATCGTTTCCCCCTTTTGTTATCTTTGCAAGGATGTATGATCTTTCACCTCTCGTGAAATCGGAGACATGCGACGGTTTGAAGTCTGACAGAAGCAGGATGTCACATATCTGAGGAGCATACAAGTCTGCTTTACCATTGACAGGTGAAGAATCTGTTGGACGCCCTATGAGAACGATGGAGTAGTCGTGCTGTGCGGATTTAGTAGAAGCTTTAATAGATTTAACGTCCGCAACGGGCGCTTGAGAGATGATTTCCATGTTTGCACAAACATCAGCACGAACCTCTTCCAGAAATGGCCCGGTGAAGGATTTCATGTAGTTCTCTATCGATTCAAATTTATCAGGAATCTTGTGCACCTGTAATTTGTTTCATCAGAAAGAATTATCTGTGCATTCACCACAAACACACGCACACAAAGATTCGCAACACCAGCAAGAACAACACTAGAGAGAGCTACTAGGAGATTCTATATGCTACCATAATTCTTGCGCTTAGAATGACTCGTACATAAAAAAAAGGATGGAATACCTTGTCTTTGAAGAGATCCTTATTAAAGATATCCTCCAGTGACCATGAGAATATAAGATCATCGACGCTGTTCATCTCCTCCTTCACCATCGTCAACCTCCCTCGTCAGCTGACTGAAACGTCTTCGTGCTGCTGGAATATGCACTCCAGTTAGCTAAATTATTTGCTTTGTCCACTCTGCTAAATATCACAACAGCAAAAGAGCTCACCCGTAGCGATCCATTATAGTCACTCAATTAGTGACCCGCTACATTGTCATTCAACATTTTGCCTTTAAAAAAGATTGACATTATCTTGTTTAATATGCATAAATAATCTACTTAACCATTCATATTAATTACCTATTAATAAATAAAGATTTATAAGTTAATGTACAATTTTTACCGATATATCTTTAATAAAAAAATCATGTCTACATATATATAAATTATTTTTAACTTCGTAAATTTAAATCACAAATATATATTCTCACCCATAAAATTAAAATTTATAAAATAATTAATATATTTGTTAAAATATGATAATACTATATTCATAATAATTAACTAATATTTATTTGATTAATTTTATAATTTATTTAGTTAATTTTATAATTTATTTAATGAGCTTTATAATTTATTTAAATAAAACTATAAAGACAAATTCGAAAAGTGAAATTAAAAATATTACAACACATGTGGTAATGTGGATTGTCTCTCCTCTTCTAGACAATCTATATTGCAATCTACCAATTCGAAAAGTGAAATTAAAAATATTACAACACAGGTGATAATTTGAATTGTCTTTCCTCTCATAGACAATCTACATTATTATTTTATAAGCAATGTGAATTACCTAAGCAATTCAGATTATTCATTACCTGTCACAAGTCAACAGGTAACGTGGTTGACCTAAATAATTTAACACAATATTATCTGATAATCTATAAAGATTACATGTAGAGAAACGCCCCTAAATATTATTAAATTTTCTACTTATAGTGTTAAAGTTGTGAATACTCGTTCTTTTGCATAACTATTTTTTAGTTAACCCCTTTTTTTTAAGTTTTAATGATGTCTCGAGTAAGTAGATAAAATGTTGCGACAAAAACCCCAAAGAAAAATTACACATGTGTCTTAATCAAAGTCTCCAATTTGATTTTTTTTTCCTATGTACAAAATAATTTCACTAAAATCTCTTTCATTATAGTCAAGATCATAAGAAAGTGGTGTAAACCAAAGTTGACTTAGGATAAAAGCTTTGAACATTAAAATAACAAGTGAAAAAACGAAATCAATAATTGAATTTTGATACAAACTAATCGTGAATTTATTTTTATATGGTTATACTCTATAACTTTATTAATCTAAATTTATAATAATATAAAACAACTTTTTTTTATAATAACTATTTTATGTTCAATGTCTATCACACACACATATATATATATATATATATTCAAATAAGTAATTTAGATAATAGCAATTAGATAGAGTTTCATTGAACTTCTTAAATGGTCTTTATTATATTCAAAAACCACCTAAATCTCAAACATAAAAAAGTTAAAGTTTAGGTCAAGTTTTTTTTCTACTAGCACCCCATAAATAAATAAATAAAAATGGAAAACAAAAATGAGAAGACTTAGCACAAGCCATCAAGAAAGTTGGGGTGGGTCATTTGTCGGTATGCGACCATGTAAAGGGGGGAGTGCGGAAGCTTCGTCATAGGAAGTTAGCCTTTCACTGTTTTCTTTTGATTCTTGAATTAGAGTCCAAGGAAACGATGAGGATTCCATCTTCATCATTTGGTCATGGTCTCCCACACACAAGGAAGGGACCATATATATAATGATGGAACATATCTGATGAATCAAATACTATTTTAAAAGAAAAAGGCAAAACTATGATAAATAATAGTAATAATAATTAATAAGTTAATGGTTTTTAAAAAGTTAAAAAAATATTTCATTTGATAATTTGGAGTTATTTCAGGGGAACCAAATCGTTAAATAGTGTTAGAAGGATTCATATTATTTATGTAATGATACAAATATGGCGCTCTAATTTTGGTTGGAACTTGGAACTCATACTCTTAAGTTCCTATGTCAATGGATGATCTGGTTAAAGGTATTTTACTCTGGCATGCACCCGTTAGTTGCAGGGACGGAACTAATTTATATATGTTTTAATATTATAAAATTATATTATATATATGTTGGCCCCCTTGGTGGGAAGCGTCAGGAGGCATGTGTTATTTTAATTTATTACTTTATAACCCCACCCCACCCCCCCCAAAAAATTTTCCTTGGTTAGTTGTACTCCATTATAGAAAGACCATGTCCTAATTTTTTTTACACAAAAAAAAAGTTTGCCATCATGAAGCGTGAACAAACCCGATTATTAGGTCGAGTCGGATCATCACTTTTTGGGATTCCAATTTTTTATGTAAATTAATTATAATGCAAGATTAAAGATTTAAATATATAAAAAAAAATTGACTCAATACCCTGCGAAATGTGAGGAAAACCCAACACCTCATTGGATGGCCCAATATGATTTATATTTTATATATTTAAAATTTTAACCATCATTATAATTATTTTTTATTTAAAATAATTTTATTATATATCTAATAATCATAATATCATATATTATAATATTTTTATTAGTCCAAATATTAGGACAACAATGGAATATGTATTTTATTTTTTTCTATTTTTATTTACATAATTTAATAATATAAATTATTATAATATTATATATTTAATGCACATAAACAAATTGGATGACCATGCACAAATCATGTTGGGTCAATCTAAGTGCTTTTAGTTTTTTATATATATTTATTAGTTTGATATTTATTATTATTATTTTAAGTTTCTAACGATGACCATGAGTGAAAATTTTCAAAGTTGAATGATCGTGTGTGAAAATTTAAAAAGTTGAACGATGATGCAAATACAATACTAAGTTTGGATAGGTGAGAGAGAAAAACTATGACATGATATTTTTAATTTATTAAAAGCTGATGTGGATGAGAGAGAAAATGTTGACGTTGTGTCATGTCAGCCTCCACGTGAGTGCCACATCAGCGGCTCACTGATTGATTGGCTATAATCGGTTGTGATAACCGTGGTTGAAATATTTCTAAAGTTAGATGACCTTTATATTATAAAGTAAAGTTTGGTGACCATACTAGGAATACCCCCTACGTTGGATGACCATGATTGAAATTTATTCTATTAAACTAGGTGCATATGTGATCTTGTGACGTGAAAGTGTATGAAACTAATTTTACGTATTAAGGGTGTGTTAACTGTATTGCCATTCAACATTTTACCTCTAAGAAAAATTGTCGCTTGTTAAATTGCCAGTAATGTACATTATCTTGTTTAATATGCATAAGTAATCTATCTCGCAATTCATATTAATTACTTATTAACAAATAAAGATTTATAAGTTAATGTACATTTTTTACCGATATATGCTTAATAAAAAATCATATTTACATATATAAATTATTTCTAACTTCGTAAACTTAAATCACAAATATATATTCTCGCCCATAAAATTAAAATTTATAAAATAATTAATATATTTGTTAAAATATGATAATACTATATTCATAATAATTAACTAATATTTATTTGATTAATTTTATAATTTATTTAGTTAGTTTTATAATTTATACTATATTAAAAGGAAGATAATATGGAAGGAGGAAAAGACATTTGGCACAAGAATGATATGCCACATGTTTTCTAATTAGGATATTAGCTTGTAATAATAAATGATTAATTATCAAAATTAGTTATAAGGTATAGTAATTATATAATTTTAATATAGTAGATAAATTATCAATAATATCTAAAAATATTAAAATTGTGAATAATATCAATTGACTAACTAATTAATTTATAATTAGAATAATATTAATTAACTAAGTAATTAATTTATATAATTGAAATGGTAAAATAATCACAAGAACATTTGGCAAATAGATGAATCACCATGTGTCAACTAGTTACAACAACAACAACAACAAAGCCTTATCCCACTAGGTGGGGTCGGCTACATGAATCATACGACGCCATTGGTTGATCCATGTTCATAAGATTCGACAGGATTTTATGCTGGCTGTCGGGGCCTAACACAACCCTCCTCCTTTATCCGGGCTTGGGACCGGCTATAAAATATAGGGAAGGTAGTGTCATCATGCAGACAAAATAGATCAGTCTTCTCCTTCCCCTACATAGTAGTGTCATTCTGGGTCATTGAATTTGCGGCTTTCAAACGCCCTGGAATGACCCTCTTTACAAAAGAATGTCATCCATTGCAGGGTCAGACATATTCATCTATACCTCATAAACATTCATGTAGCTCAGCAATCCAGACATGGATCACGGAGGAGACATGTCATGATAAAAGTCACATGATAATATCATCATCTTCCAAATGACAAGTCCTAAGGACCATTTGAGCAAAGGCACGCTTGTCTTACTTAACATGTAACTTTTTCAACAACCATATAAAGAACACTTGCTTAGCATGTCGATCATGCTCATACAACTAAAAACCTATCTGAAAAAAATTGTAATACATATTATGGAAGTGCAGAAGAATGTCACTTCATTAATTAAGCCAAAAACAGATGTCAGTTATCTTCTACACATCTTTGACAACAATATGGACTTGCCAGTACCCTGAACAAGTACCTAACTTATTAAATCATCTTGTCACTAAGTTGGTAACAAAGTCCACCAGAGAGAGGAATGAGGTATCTGCATAGTAAGCTTGTATAACATCACATAGTTTGACACATATAAAGAAGGATCTATCATATTCCTTTTGAAACAAAATTGGATGCCAGAGGGAACTTTGAGGATCGAACATAATAGAGGCATCTGGTAAATCAGTTAGTTTTTTAGGAGAAATAATCAGTTAGTTGCTTATAAAGTTCTGTGATTTTCAGAGCCAACAAACAAAGAACTTCATGTTTTGGAGGCAACTGGTTTGGCATATCATAAGGTGATTTAACCCCATTCTCCTTCAAAATGGAGAAAAAGTTGGTCAACAAATAAAAAATTTCTGAATTCATCAATTTTGCTCAAAAGAACCCAGCACAATAAAAAAAGGTAGAATAAGAAGGGTTGACATGGAAAGGGATGTGTCATGATGTTTTAGAGGCAAATCAAAGGATTCAAGTAATGAGCCCCCACGTTAGTCTTGCCAGAGATTGATTTCTGCCATCATGACTGAGCTCTTTGGGTGTTAAAAGGAAAAAATCCCAATAAGCTAAAAGCGAAGATGGGCAGATCAACATACATGATAATGATACAATAAAGAAAAAGAGAATAATTTGAAAAGAAATCTTCAACAGACTACTTTGGGTCAAAAGAAATCTTGGGGAAAAAATAATTTTTAAGAAGTTGTTATGTGATTTAACCTCATTGTCCATCGAAACGAAGACGAGTCAGTAAACAACACAAGATTTCCAAGTTATCCAATTTCACACAATGTGGGAAACATATGATTTGTTTTTCCTTCCTCTTTTGTTTCATTTAAATACGTTTTTTTTCTTCCTCGTTTGAACCCTAAATAAAAGTGGCTCCTATTTCCAAAATACTCGCACAAAAGAACCCAAAACGACAAAAATAACTTGTAAAACGGCCGACATCAGAAAGGAACTAATATGATGTTTTATAGGCAAAACCATGGATTCAAGGGGACCTAACATCATCAAAGAAGAATATCCGAAGAAGCT
Organism: Pontederia crassipes; assembly: GCA_030549335.1. Taxonomy (NCBI): domain Eukaryota; kingdom Viridiplantae; phylum Streptophyta; class Magnoliopsida; order Commelinales; family Pontederiaceae; genus Pontederia; species Pontederia crassipes. The sequence goes on from CM060196.1 coordinate 28,077,783, forward strand.
AAAGGAGAAGATGGGCATATAAGAACATGAAAATCTGAAAGAAAAAGATGAAGAAAAATGTCTTCAACAGATTACTTCATGGCAAAAGAAATCTCGCGAAGAAATAATAATTAAGATGTAGTGATGCGATTTAACCGCATTCTCCATGATAAGGGAGAAGAAGTTGGTAAACAACACAAAATTTCCGAGTTCATCATTTTGCCCACTCTCAAACAAAACAAGAATGAGAGGAGGATAGTTAAACTCCAATACATATGATTTGTTTTTTTTTCTTTTGGTTCATTTAAATATGATTGCTTCCTCGTATGCAACCTAAACTAAAGTGGCTTCTATTGCCAAAACGTTCGCACAAAAAAAAACACAAACTAGGTGGTCATGAAAAGGGATGTGTCAACTAGTTAAGATAGATAAAATCTAAAGAATAATTATGAGGATTGGTTACAAGATTTTATTAATATATTGTTTATTGAAATATTACATAACATTTATATGAACCGATATACATATTAATGTTTCATTAGAATTTTATAATATTAAAAAACTATGGATAATGTTAAAGAAAAAATATTTACTCTAAATTTTCAAAATAATTACACCACTCTTAAAATAAATTAACAAATCGTGAATAATATTAATTAGCTAACAAATTAATTTATGTAATTAATTGGACACTTATTTATTAACTAAACTATTGTATGATGATTAACTATGGAAGGAATAACTGCCTAAATTAGTTTTATTAACAATATTTTAAGTATAATATTATTGGATGCAACTGCAAATAGAGGTGTTCAGCGGGTCGGGTCGACCCGGGAATCCGATGACCTGACTCGACCCAAAATAGTTTGAGTTGGATCGGACTCGACCCGACCCAAACTCAACCCGACCATGGGTCGGGTCGATTACAAGTTGGAATTTTCCAACCCAAGTTGACCCGACCCGATTGACTCGATTTTTTATTTTTAAAATTTTTTATTTAAAGTTAAGCTTATATTTGATTTAAAATTTTTAAGAATTGAAATAAAATAATAAGTACAAAAATAACATTAAATTGTTCAAAACTTTATTTTATGCTTTAAAATAAATATTAAATAATATTTTTATATTAAATAAATATAAAGTAGTAAGAAAAAAATAAAAAAATTAGATGGTCGGGTAACCCGACCTGAACCTAACCAGGTCGATCAGGTTTGTTCACGTGTCGGGTCCAACCCGACCTGTGAACACCCCTAACTGCAAGCAAGTAATTTTACTAACAACCATTACAAGAAAATAGGCTATTACATACGGTCCGAATCGTCTGTAATTTTTTCTTTTTTTCTCCGAGAAGCACTCTGCTATTGCTAACAACCAATACAAGTAATTTTTTTTCTCCGAGAAGCACTCTGCTCTGTTGTGAAGGGGAAAATAAAGAAAAAACAATTTATTACAATAAAGAAAAATCATCTTTGTATGCATCAATGCTTCTGCTTCCTTCTATCATATTATCAGAAATCTCGGAAACATGTAGCAGGAAAAAGGAAAAGTGCTCATTTTTATCACAATATTTTATCGCAAAATAATTGCATAACACAAAGTTCCTTTTTTTGAGAGTGGCCTTAATCTAGCCGCCGGCCGCGTGCGGAGGGCGGCCAGATCTGGCTGCCGCATGCGGAGGGCAGCCGGATCTGGGAGGGCGGAGAGAGCACGGAGGGTGGGGATCGCAGCCTACCTGCGCCGGAGATTGCAGACACGGCGGCGAGCTTCAGTCGGTGGACGAGAGCTTCAGTCGGCGGACGAGAGCTTCAATCGGCGAGGGAATGCAATGCAAGTGGCGGACACAAGCGCCGGCGGCCGACGGTCAAGGTGGCACGCGTTTGGCGGAGCGCGGATGCCGGGAAGGTTACCGGAGGTCGTCATCGGACGAAATGTGTGCGAGTGTTCCACCGTAGAAGAGAGGGTTCGAAACGGAGAAAGCGACAGTGGGTCGGGTATTTATATAGCCAGTTTTCGACGGTCGTAACCGTCGAAAAGTAGGTAAATATAATACAATATTAATTCCAATTAAGACAGTCAAATCCGCTGACGAACCGTTGCAACATTCGACGGTTCTCCAAATCGTCGAAACTTGCAACGGTTCTCCAAACCGTCGAAACTTGCGACGGTTTTACCCGTCAAAATATATAATAATATATAAATTTTCATTTTCGACGGTCAACACCGTCAAAAATAATTAAAGTAGAATATTTTAATTAATTAAAATCAGTTAATATTCTAACGTTTCTGATCGCCGAAATATCGACGGTTCCGTGAAACGTCACAAATTTCGACGGTCGGAACCGTCAAAAAATAAAATAATAATACCCGACCAACGTCAAAATATTTCGACGGCTAAGACCGCTGGAAGTTTCGATGGATAGGTGAACCGTCGAAACTTTCGACGGTCTGAACCGTCGAAAAACTAGCATGGAAACTGATCAGCCGATTTTGACATCGTCGACGGTCACGATCATCGAAATTTTTGACTAAAAGTTTCGACGAATTCTGAACCGTCGACATTTCGGACGGCTGGAACTGTCAAAATATTTCCGACGATAATTTCGACGGATTATGTGATCCGCCGAAAAATTCGTCGGTATTTCAGATGGATTTCTGTCCGTCAAAAACAAACCATCGGAAATCGGACTTTTTCTTGTAGTGAACATTTATTTATGCACATAAACTTAGTATATTATTTGAATATGCAACTGCAGCCAATAGTTATCCCCAATAGTTACGTGCATAGGAAAGCAGTTATACAAACTGTTATAATAAACATCTACATAAAAAGATGACCGCCCATGTGTATCACTGGAGTTCAATACGAGACCAAATTCTTACTGGAAAGGTAAGCAATTCTTTATGCTTATTTTTATTGTGATTTAGCATATTATTATTATTGATGACCTTTTTGAGAAATTAATTAATATTTTTGTTTGATTACTGAAAATAAAATGATTAGAATTGATCAAACTTATTGTTATTCAGGAGTCTTATTTTTATTATTTGGATTAATTTCAGAAGCTTTCATCTAATAATTTCAATAATATATAGTCACAACACTCTGTTTTTTCCTATGAGATTCTTTCTTTTAAGAGATCGAAGTAAGTATATAAGAGGTGAATTATTATCAGTTAAGTATACGACACAATTTCTATAGGAGTTTAACATTCTGTGTATAAAATATAAGAGTTTAATTATTATTGAATTTGAGAATATAAATTTCATTGGTGAAAACTTTCTTATATTGTTTTTAAGAATTATCAGTGCAATATGATTCCAGTGGACTTTATTGCCGATATCCATCAATCAAAGATATAATAAAATCTTAAAATGCTTATTGTACGTGTGTAAAATGAAAGTGCATGGAAATGTGTTTCATATTTAATCTTTTTTACGGATTCTTCTTTTTTCTTCAACTAAAGTAACTCAATTTTTTCTCATTCATAAGGAGACCTGATTTTTTAATGCTTATATAGTTCATGATTTTTTTCTCATTCCACAAACTATTATTTTCAACCTCAAATAAGTGAATATTACTTCTTTTAGTGCGGAAGAGATTAAAAATAATGAGGATCCAATGTTGATTGCAACGGTGGTACAATATGAATAATAGTTGGTGTCGACACCATGGTGGTTCATGCTAGTTGCATATCCTTTGTGGCGGTGGAGTGATCACATATTGCAGAGAGTATGGTGTTACATGTTAAGTAAATTGATAAATTATTTATATATGAACATTTAATATTACAAATATCAATAAATAAATAAAAATATTTTTCTAAAATGATAAAATTACGAGTTTAATTTAAGGAAAAGCAAAATGTATATTATGTAAAAAGTATAATGTACATCGTTATAATGTGTTGTGAGTTTAACCTTTCTATTTAAGCCTTTTTTTATTTTGTGTGGATCACTAAAACTCCAAATCACAAGTTTATTTGTGAAACTTAGGAAAGCAACTTAAATATTCCACACATGTAATAATGATTATTATTATAATATTAAGTATACAGAATTAAATAAAATTTTAAATTGAATACAAAAAAATATACTATACTAAACTAATTCAAGAACCATGCATCAAATTTTATTATAAGACAAATCTAGAATATTCATAATACTAAGTAGATGTATAATATATTAAAAATAAATACGCACAATTGTATTATATAATGAACTATTCACTGCATTCATTTTCCAGAAAGAAACTACATACATGCACCATGATTATTTAAATGGTAATAGTCCTTGACTCGGTCTTTTTTTTTTTTTCTAAAGTTATAATTTACTAACAAGGTGCATATGCACTAATACGCACTATAAATTTTATATAATGTGTCGCAATTAGGGCAGTCAAAGCTTTATGCTCTTGGTGAAACATATTTTTAGTGGTTAAATATATTTCTTCATTACTGTATAAGTTATTCCTATAAATAATAAATTATACCTATCGCTATATATTGATATATATATCTATCTAATCTCACTATATTAAAAATAATATAGTAAAGCACAAAACAAATGACATACGACAAACACATGAATCGAATCATCATTTGTCCTCAAGCATATTATATATATAACGACACAAAAAAAAAATCATTATCAAATCAATTTAAAGCAAACCGGCCAGCAGATAAACATAATGTTTATCCCCAATAGGAGATAAAGACCGAATTTAGGGGAGGGATGAATCTTAGCACATTAATTGCATTAATCAAAATAGGAGTCTAATAGATAAAACCAATCAGGCATTAATCCCTTTTCCACTGCCTGCATTATCTGATCCTCACGCCCCTCCCCTCATGCCCTCTTCATCGGATTGCTTGCAGGCAGTGGTCGACTGGAGGATAGAGGACAGGGGGCAGAGGAACATATCTGATGAATCAAATATTATTTTAAAAGAAAAAGGCAAAACTATGATAAATAATAGTAATAATAATTAATAAGTTAATATTTTTTAAAAAGTTAAAAAAATATTTCATTTGATAATTTGGAGTTATTTCAGGGGTGCCAAATCATTAAATAGTGTTAGAAGGATACATATTATTTATGTAATGATACAAATATGGCGCTCTAATTTTGGTTGGAACTTCGAACTCATGCTCTCAACTTCCTATGTCAATGGATGATCTGGTTGAAGGTATTTTACTCCGGCTATGCATCCGTTAGTTGCAGAGACGGAACTAATTTATATATGTTTTAATGTTATAAAGATATATTATATATATGTTGACCCCCCTTGAAAATATCAAATGATCAATGTTAGTCTGGTGGGAAGTGTCATGATGCATGTGTTAAGAAGTTGAGCGATTGATTCCACTTAGAGAAAAAAAATTCTTCACACAATAACATATTATTTTATTTATTTTTAAATTTATTAAACTCAAATTAATTAAATTTTAATTTATTACTTTATAATTATATACTTCATAATATATGTTCCCCCCCCCCTAAATTTTTCCCTGGCCCGTCCTTGGTTAGTTGTACTTCATTATAGAAAGACCATGTTTCTAATTTTTTTTACACAAAAAAAAGTTTGCCATCATGAAGAGTGAACAAACCCAATTATTAGGTCGAGTCGGATCATCGCTTGTTGGGATAATAGATTCGACCCATCTCGGGTCAGCACCTTGTGGGACAACAGACTTGACTCATCTCGACCTGATTCAAATCGGATCAGGTCGGGTGATGCGAATAGGATTGAGTTGAGTGATCGAGTTATCCGACAATTATTTTTGTATTTTTATATTTTTGTTTACTTTTTTACATTATTTAATATTTATATAAAATAATTAAAATGTTTTCTCAGTATTTACATACTATTTTCATAATTAAAAGAGTTTATTTATTTCTTTAAAATTTTAAATTAAAATATGATTAAAATGAATAAAAAAGTAAAAAAAATATAAAAATTTATTGAATCATCAAGTCGAATCGGGCCATCGAGTTCGACTTGATCCGGTGAAAATCCTACTCCAATGCACTCCAAATATATTAGAATTATCACTTTTTCAAAATATTATAGGATTATTTTTATAAATCACCCCTAAATTATCATGATAGAATAAGATTTTAGGGATTGTTTGGCATTTCATTACCGTTGATAGAATAAGATTGATTTATTCTTCTAATAATTAATTTTTTTGTTCATTATAATATAAGTACAACTGTCCATCAACAAGAATAAAATATCTCATAAGATTTTCTATTCATTAGAATAAATATTTTTTAAATCCAAAACTACCCCTCATTATTTGAGAATAAATAAGGTGTTTGACAAAATTTGATGAAATAACCTCTTATTCTTAATTTTATGCCCATATCAAACAGCCCCTCCAACTCGAGTTGGGAATCAGGACAGCCTCCACCAATCCGAACTGAGATATATCTCTATTATTTTTTTTATTAGATCAAAATAAATAAAATAATTTTAAATATAATAAAACTAATTATATGAATTAAATTACATATATAATAATATAATATAATGTATGTTTAAGATATATATCAAAAATATAAATGTAAATAAAATATTTTATAAATGAAGAACATCCTTCCAAAACAAAAGTGACAAACCGGAATGATTTAGGATACAAAAAATGTGAAAACAAGAAAAGATAAACCCACAACTTTCCAACCTTAGCTCCACGATGCAGATGGTGGTCTTCTCCCAAAAATATCCATCCTTTCCAAAAGGTGTGAAGTGAAGCCTCCTGGGGCTATTTTCTTTCCACCGTCCAGTCCTCGATAGTTGTCCTTCTGCCTCAAAATGAAAAGGAGAAAAAGCTCTCATTTTATTCTTTTCTGTGTTTTGTCCTTTCTGGCGCCCCTGCTTTTTGTGCAATGCTTGCTATCAGGTGACTAGATGCCTCTATTCGAACAAAAACTTTGAGAAGAGCAAAGGTCTTTCCTCCGTCCTGAAACACGCAAATATTTTATTTTTTACTTGAAATAAAAATGATACAAAAATTTCATAAAAGTAGATAAAATGCATAATAAATGATCAATAAGATGTGGTATGAAAATATAAAATAAAATCATTTTAACCTAAAGGGAATATGCATAATTTTTTTGTCATGAAATGAAATTCTCTCAAACTTAAACATTTGCTTGTACCCAAGCAAAAGTTAGGAATATTAAGACAAAGATAAGAATTATTCAAATGTCATACTACGAAGAAGCAAGGCACGTAGTATGAACAACTCAATGCACATAATAACTCAATCATTATTTATTCATTTTTAAGCTATCTTCTCTTTGATGGAGATCACTGAAATCACAATATTAAGAATGGAGTAATCTCATTTATCAGATCTATTTACACCTAAACATATTCCCTAGCCCCAAGAATTCCATTTCTGCATAAAACATCTTTTTCTTTTTTTCTTTTTCGCCGGTCAACTTTTCCCGTGAATCCCTCCCCCAAACTTAGAACAAGTTATAATCAATTGAGTGAAAATTTGCTCATTAGCTTAAAATTATAAAATATTGTCCACAAAAATTTCTTGTCTTAGGCTTTTTTGTATTTCTCCAATAACTTTAAAAATGTGCCTTTCGGCTCATACACATAATAGTGATCGTGCATATGAAGACATGTCCTTTCATGATTCGACTTCAATTTATATTTATCAAGTAACGGCTTCTAATAAAAAATAATAATAATTTGAAACGAGCGGTCGGCAGGGGAGGCGTGGCCTTCCGCCATTTCGCCTCCGTCCGACCACGGCCAGGGTGTATAAGAGGGGGGTGGGAGGGGGAGGGCCACTGTTACGCCCTCTTGGACCCCCCGACATCCTCCTCTCCTTCGTTCTTCTTCTCTCCCTCCGATCGGCGACAGCGACCATCGAGCGAAGGCGATAGAGCAGAGGCGGATCGAACGATCATCGATCGACGACTTCCCAGCGCACGACAACCTTCCTTCACGTACGCACAGAAGGGGCGAACCTTCCTCGCCAATCAGGAACTTCCGGCGATCGACGAACGATGAGAATCGACAGACGAGCCCAATCGAACGAAAAATAAGGTACCCGAAGCATTTAAATCCCTAGACGATGAATTAGCGATTGTTGAATGTGTAGAATAGGTTCAATATGATCTTGAAGTTATTTCCTACATATTTCGTACTCATGTCGACGTCAATTGACGGTCGGAAGGCCGCCTGAATCAATCACTACAAGAAAATCAAGATTTTTTGACGATTCTAAATCCGTCACAATTTGCGACGGATTTTTCGACGATTCCATTTCCGACGGATTTTTCGACGGTTATGATCGTCGGAAATAATTTATATTATTATTTAATTTTTTGACGATTAGGAACGTCGATATTTCCGACGGATATCCATCCGTCGCAATTTCTGACGACTTTTCCGACGGTTACGATCGTCGGAAATAAAAAATTAAATTATGTATTTTTTATATTATTATTAATTTTTTTCGACGGATTTTCCGACGGTCACGACCGTCGGAAATAAAAAAATTAATTATATAATTAATTATATTATTATTTACTTTTTTGACGATTAGGAACGTCGATATTTCTAACGGATATCCATCCGTCGCAAAATCCGCCGCAATTTCCGAAGGTCGTAACCGTCGGTAAATGTATAATAATATCATATAAAGAGTATTTTATTAATATAACTAGCGACGGTCCAAACCGTCGCAATTACCAACGGTTTTGATCGTCGGTAACGATTACCGACGGTTCAAACCGTCGGTAAAATAAAAAATAAACATTATATATAACTAAATATATTTTCAATGGTCACAACCATCGGTAATTATAAAAATATTTAATATTTACATTTTCGACGGCCGAAACCGTCGGTAATTAAAATTTCGTTATCCCGCTTTTTTTTCATTTTTCCGCTTTCTTTTCACTTTTTCCCTTTATATATATTCCTCCTCCTCCCTCTTCTCTCTCTCCCTCCTCCCTCCACTCCTCTCTCTCTCCCTCCTCTCCTCTCTCTCTCCCGGTCGCGAGCACCCTCTCCCGCGCCGGACGCCGGCGACCCTCCCGTGCCGGACGCCGGCGACCCTCTCCCACACCGGCGACCCTCTCCTACACCGGCGACCCTCTCCCGCGCCGGTGTCTCTCTCTCCCGCGCCGCGCCGGCGTCTCTCTCTCTCCAGCCAAAGGCCGCTGTCGGCCGGATCCGGCCTCCAGCGGCCGGATCATCCGGCCTTCAGCGGCCGAATCGGCCGCTAGGCAGCCGAATCCGGCCTCTAGGCTGCCGGATCCGACCTCCAGCGACCGGATCGGCCGCCGGGCGTTCGGATCCGGCCTCCAAGATGTCGGATCCGGCCTCCAGCGGCCGGATCCAACCTCCAGCGGCCGGATCGGCCGCCGGGCGTTCCGATCCGGCCGCCTGGCGGCGGATCCGGCCTCCAGCGATCGGATCGGCTGCCGGGCGTACGGATCCGACCGCCTGGCGACGGATCCGGCCGCTAATTTATTTTATATTTAAAAAATTATTTGTGACGGTTGTGACCGTCAAAAGATCGACGGTTGCGACGCACGTCCAAAGTTTCGACAGTTGCGACCGTCAAAAAGTTACGACGGCTCGAACCGCCGGCCTTTTCCGGCGGTTGCAACCGTCGAAAATTTCGATGGTTCGGACCGCCGGCCTTTTCCGGCAGTTGCAACCGTCAGAAATTTTGACGGTTCGAACCGTCAGGGACTTTTTCGACGATTGCAACCGTCGGAAAATTTCGACAGTTCGAACTGTCGGGGACTGTTCCGACGGTCAAAACCGTCGATATTTTTGACGAATTTTTTTCAACCGTCGCAAATCCATTTGCGACGAACGTTTTTCCGACTGATCGATTCCGACTAAAAAACCGTCGGTAATTGCATTACCGATGGTTTTCGGGCTGATTATCGATGGTTCGGACCGTCGGTAATCAGCGTTTTTCTAGTAGTGAATGGAGAAATCCGGTGGCCCTATTTTATCGCAGCGACCGGTCGATCGATTCCAGAGACCGGTCGACCGGTCTACACACACACCCAACCATGGTGGTCGATCGATCAATATGTGGACAAATAGATGAAATCTTATGATCGGTCGACCAGTCCTAGAGAACAGTCGACCGATCCGATGCGTAGTGCGCATCTCCATGGCCTGAGGACCAGTCGACCGACACCCTGGACGGTCGACCGATTCGTAGGCATGAAACTAGAGAACTCGGTCGATCGGTTCTCCGACCGATTCTGGAGAATCGATCGACCGATACCAGAGGACGATCGATCGGTCCATCTGGAACGGTCGACCGATCCGACAGAGATGCATTGACCACACTTAATTGGATTGATCCACTCCTAATCAAAATTATGACTCTGTCTAGTTCACCACACTGGTTGAGTCTCATTGTACAAAGGTCAACTCCCAGTGGACCCTAAATCACAGATTTCACAGTAACGAAAGATAATCAAAGTAAAGACAAAAATATGGGATTGCTATGTGCCGCCCCCAAATTTAAAGTAAAGATCAGAGATTAAAGAAGAAAAGGGATAGGTAGTTAGCTGAGGAGACAGCGATGCTACTGTCTTAAATGACTACTATTCCTGAGATTTTAGGCTTTCTTCCACCTGTATCTCGAATGAAGGGTGGTGCTAAAGGACATATCCCTTCCCTTAAAAATTAAAGTATTATGTCAGAAGGACATGTAGCTAGCTGAGGAGACAGTGAACCTACAGGTCTTGTAATCGATCACTGTTCCTGGATTGTAGGAATTGTTCCCCCTACCTTCCGAACTGGGTGTAGTTGTAACACCCACCCCTTTCCCTTATGGGCTTACTGGCATCAGAGAATCAGAGAGGCACCTCTGCTTCCCAACCTAATAAAGTCGAGCTCGCATAGGACAACCAACTCTAAGGATATTTTAGTAATGTAAAAGACGTAGTGTAACTCACGGTAAAATAAATGCAAAGCAAAGCAAAGTATTATAAAGCAAAGCAGAGATAATGTAAAGTAAAGTATTGCACAATATAGCAGAGACATTGTAAAGCAAAGTCAAAGTACAACAAAGATAAAGTATCATTATAGCAAAGAATAGAGTACTGATATGAATAAATATTTAAGACTTATAAATTGATTTCATCGATCATTATTTCATCGTTTATTGCTAGTGTGCTGGGCATCTTTGCTCATGGGTATTCAATTTCCCTGCATTGGGATTTTGCAGGTGAGAATGCCAACTGAGAAAATAATGGAGGACGCAAAGCTTGGAGAATGCTGCACATGATTGATCTGTCTACTCCAAGCTTTTCTATCGCATTTATGTTTAGATCATATTATGTTCAGAGACATCATATTTTTCTTCCGCTCATAGAACTTCAGACAAATTTTATTATATTTCCGCATAATTTTCTATATTGTAAAGCACCATGAACTTCCGCATATTTTCTATAATATGAACCATTACAGACTTCCGCATATCTTTCTGTAATACGAGACATTATGAATTTCCGCATTTTAGTCATTCATCATGGTATTTCGACTACTCTTCCGCATTTAAAGTCCTTTATTATGTTTATTAGTGCCACGTAAGTCATTTTGTTGAATGGTCAAGGTCAGTAGAGCAATAGACAGTGTAGCGCTTCCGGGGTCAAAGTGATTGCTTACGTGGCGGGAGGTGCGATTTCGGGGGCGTTACATATCGTCTATTCTAGGAGATTATGATTGATTCATGTGAATTCTTATTGCTAATGGTCAGTAGGATAAATTAGAAAAATACTTGTCACTTTGATATTTCAAGATTAGTCATTATATTTTGAAATTAAAAGTTAAATGATTGGGTAAAAATATGTAAAATGATACAAAGGACAAACCCATTTTAATGTTGTTTAGTGGAATTGAGAATTATATAGACCCAAAGTGAATCCACACATATGAATTATCGTTGATCCATGGCTCTAATTTGGTTGAATCCAATCGAACTGATCAAATCACGACTCAATTAGTCTTCTTAGTTATGAAAACATCGATTGCGACTATTGTTCCTGCAATGTGCAAGGTGCGACCACACCTTCATGTGCAGTGTGACACCACGAGGGTGCGATTGCCGCACCTCGATGGTGCGACTTTTGTCGAAAACAAAGAGCATTAAACCCATTTGATCGTAGAAGAATCAAATGAATAAACTACAAGCCATGAAGGAGAGAACGTAGAAGTCAGGACATTTAACACAATCCTCAGAGTTCATACAAGTTACGACCATCAATTCATAAGTTATGACCACAGAATATTCTGTACCTTAATTGTGTAGGGTGCGGCCAATCAGAGTTCAACTTCTTTCTTCTTTAGAGCCCATGACCACGTCTTTCCTCTTCTTCCTCTTCGGTGCGACGTCGCTCGACGAGTGTCCATGCGACTTCCTCTCTCCTCTGATTCATCTCCTGTTCCGAGTCGCGATGAAGAAAATGAGAGGAGAGAGAGAGAGAGAGTAGGAAGTAAACTTATTTATAAGTTATCGTTCTCAGCTGTAGAGGTCATGAGATCTTATCATAAATAGACATGTTTTGTTATCGATAAAACTCATCCGAAGCAAATTGGAAAGCAACTCTATTAACAATCAACATGCAATGTGTTGCTTTGAACTTTCTAATGATAGGAAATCTAGAGGGTGTGAATTAAATGAAAGATCACAGAAGCAACGAAATAGTAATTAAGCAACCAAAAATGCAAGTCACACGTAAGCAAGAAAATTAGAAACATAAGAAAAGAAAACCAGACCTCTATCAAAGGCATGCGGATCAGCGTCACTTGATTCACTGCATCAAAAGAGGGGGCAATGGAAATATCAAACAAACAAAAGAAACAGAACAGAATAATCCAAGAAACTCAAATGAACTTAACCCCGTGACGAGTGCAGAAGAATCATCGTCACTGTCACTGATCAAATCCCTGAAATTAAGTAGTGTCGTGAGAAATATGTCTCAAGCGATGCATAAAGTTAGAACAGCTAGAAAAGAATTTGGGGCACATTGTACTTACCACGTGCTCGAGGAGCTTGGAGCATCTTTCTCACAAACCTTGAGTTGCAATAAGTCGTGCACGAGGTGCTCCACATAATCACTTGTACCAAGATCAGCACGCTCACGGCAAATATCAGAAGTCTTGACTACACTTGAGCTTTCCAGTACGCTGTCAGGTGTATAATTAAGAAAAAAAAATTCAAAGATAAAAAGAAGAAACAAAGATAAATGACACTAAGCAAATGTCAGCGGAAACAATTTCTGAAATGGTCAGAAATAGTAATTAAGATAATAAAGAAAAACTACTCAGAACTCTCATTGTTGATTCAAGGATTAAGCTTCCTTCTTTCATTAAGAAAATGATATGCTGCAGGAACATGTCACTTACACCAAACTTCCTCCAACAGTAGTAGATCTCTTCTTCCAGGTAGAACTTTTACGTTGCCGTAAACAATTGTTTTCAGACACCTTGCGAAGTCAAGACAGGGAGGTCAAGATCATTAAAGAAACATAAGCAAATGACTAAACAAACTTAAGTTGATGACAGTATAATTCTTTGTCTCATTAGGACAGATCCTATGGTTTATGATAATACAGTAGTAACAGATTTTGGAAGTTTTGTTTAACATTATGAATTCTGGGAACACACGAGAATGCAAAGAAGCAAGTCTTTGGCATAGGTTAGTACTTAGTAATGAGAAAAGGGAGGTTTGCTGGCCTTGCTTAACTTTTAGAGAATGCTTTAATGTTCAAGAAATAAATTATCACAAAACCAGTCGCCACAAGACCATAGTTTAATATCTATATATATCCATACATGAGCTTTACTACTGTGGACAGATATATCAATGGGAACCTTCGTGAGTTTAATCAAAATCTCAATTCAGTTGTCCCACTTTTATAAGTAAAATGACAGACTGATATAAACAATACTCATATCATCAAATAAAACAGCAACAATAGCAAAAAGAAAATGGAAAAACTCAAGGGCTTGCCTTTAAGCAGGAGTGAAAAAACTTACCCACTTGTCTCTTCTCCCACTAGTATGAACACCAATGTTCCCTTCAACAACCTTTTCAGTAGGCTGATGTCTGGTGGAAGGCAACTCCATCACAATATCCTTATCCTCACTCAAATCGAAGAAGCACCCGCGATCCTTTGCATCAGTCACCAACTTTGCCCAGATAGAACCGCTATGTGAAAGTGTTGGTGCATTACCCAAAATCCAAAGGCAATATCTGCAACGTGTCAAGAAAAATAAAATAACGATAATAAGATCAAATGAAAAGAGAGACATAAATATTCAGACAGACAAGAATTCAACACCTTGCTCTAGTCAGGGCCACATTTGTGCGTCTTAGATCCGATAGGAAGCCAACAGAACCATCTGCATTAGATCTCACAGCAGAAAAGATGATAACATCCTCTTCACTACCTTGAAACCCATCTACAGAACTAATTTTAACAGACATGAATGCTTCGGGAAGATTCGCTCTTTTTAACTTCTCTTGAATTGCAACAACTTGAGCAGTGTAAGGACATATAATGCCCACGCTCAGAGACTTCTTCAAGTTGGAACAAGCTGAAAAATTTTAAAATAAATATATGTCAGATGATAATTACAGGAATATGCATGAAGAATTATGTAACTTAAAAGCACACTACATCAATGATGTTCAAGGCAGATAAATGAGAAACATAACTTGAACAATAATATGTCATCATTTATAAGAAAGTATGTAATGGTGTCTATTATAAGCAACCAAGCAAATGACATTCAACACAAAGTATGTACCTTTATGGAGTTTGCTAAGTAATTGTGTTATGACAGAAACTTCAGCCATATTCTTTCTGCTACGACGATTATCATCCAAACTCTCCTTTCCAGATGTGATGTTAATGAACGAATACGAACCGTACATTACATCACGTAAATAGTCCCTTCTATGATCCCTCCGAGTGACATTTGGACCATTCAAAATTTCATTGCCATAAAAACTTTTATTCGGGAAGAAGCTTATCGACGGATGCATCCTGTACTGTATGTTAAGAAGATGCTTCTTGTGTCCCAATAAGCTTAATCTTTCAAACAAACTCCTTCCGAACAATGCATTCTCAGAAACCTAAAAGATGGGACAGTTTTTTTAGAAACGCAATTGGGAATGTTATCAGGATGAAAAAATAAAATAGCAAATGAAGACTGAAGGCATGTATGGTCAAGAACAGAATTCAAACCTTGCTTTGAACCATAGCCGGCAATTGCCGCTCATCACCATTCAAAACAAGATGTCTTATATTTGGGATTTGAAGTGGTATTAGGGATTCACACTCCTTCAGCTGAGCTGCCTCATCGATAACAAGCTGCTCAAAAGGGATCGAGTCCCTTAACTTATAAAATTTGGCAGAGCTAGAAGCTGTGCAGAAGACAATGCGAGCTTTCACAAGGCAGAACTCGCGAATGAGATCGTTGCTGGTGGTGGAGGGTAACTTAAGAGAATGTTTCAGAAAATCGACGTCTTCGTAGCATTTGGCTCTTACTGTGTACAACAGGGAAACCATGCCGCACTCTACTGATTTGTAGGGTACTTCAACACTAGAACCAAACATTGTCTTCAGTGCTCTTTCGGAAATATTTGAGTAGAGAAGGTTTCTGAACTGTTCAATCAAGTCGAGAACAGAACTCATCGTCTCCCAACAGAGTTTTGAAATGGAAGCTTTGGGAAGATGAATACGTAACGTGTCAAAACATTTCCGCAGATTCTTTGAAAGATTAATCAAAGCATGCCGTGCAAAATCATGAAAACTTTTCACCTTTTCCGAGCTCTCTTTCTCAGCCTCTGCCAAATGCTCTTCATACAAAGAAGTGCATTCTTCCAAGTACTTGGACAATGAAACCAGATGATGCCGCCAACCAGTTAATGGTGCAAAACACTCCTTCAGCAAATTTGCACGATGCTCCAGAAATATAATTTTCATGGTGTCGTCAATAACCATTCGCTTTTTATTAGCGAACAACAACACATCCCCCAACGGGAAGTCTCTGCTCTCAGATTGCTCCACCATCAACTTTAGGAGGCGGGAAGCAACTTCTCTAACAGCTGTGTTGGTTGGCGCGCAGACGAGAGTTCTACAATAGGATTGATGCATCAGCCACAAGAGACCACTGATGGTCTTGGTCTTTCCGGTTCCGGGAGGACCCCATATGAGATTGACTGAATTCATTTCTTTGCATTGCCTTGCTAATATACAACTCGATATTGATGTGGACTGCGATTCATTAAGCTTTAATCTGGATAAACGCTTGGACATTATCTCGCCTAGTGTGCCATCATCATCACAAGGCAAATGACCACTCCTTGCAACCTGTGAATTTTGAAAACAATAAGCAAAAAGAAAAGAAAAGAAAGAAGAAGAAGAAGAAGAAGAAGAAGAAGAAGAAGAAGAAGAAGAAGAAGAAGAAGAAGAAGAAGAAGAAGAAGAAGAAGAAGAAGAACGCAAGCAATTACTAAAATGGCACAATTATGTCAAACACTATTCTGGAATTGGAACAAAGTCACTTCTTAGTTCTTACCAATTCGTCTGCATGTATCATCTCACTGAGGAGACAACGATTTCTCGTCGCAGCAACCCGTGGATTTGCTTTGCTCGACAATTGAAATGCAGAAAATGACTCATCTAGAGGGCATAGACTTCTGATATCAGCAAGACTAATATCGAGGGCCTTCCAAATTCGGCCATATGTTATAATGTTCATCAGATAAACCGCAAACTTGATTTTGCCGCACATCTCAGGTTCTAAGCTACGTGATGCTCGAATCTTATACACGTTCGGAGGCAGGTCATCGTGTCCACCTTTTGTTATCTTTGCAAGGATGTATGATCTCTCATCCCTCGTGAAGTCAGAGACATGAGAAGGTTTGATGTCTGATAGAAGCAGGATATCACATATCTGAGGAACATACAAGTCTGCTTTACCATTGACAGGTGAAGAAACTGTTGGACGCCCGATAAGAACGATGAAGTAGTCGTGTTGTGCGGATTTAGTAGAAGCTTTAATAGATTTAACGTCCGCAACGGGCGCTTGGGAAATGATTTCCATGTTTCCACAAACATCAGCACGAACCTCTTCCAGAAATGGCCCGGTGAAGGATTTCAGATAGTTCTCTATCGATTCAAATTTATCAGGAATCTTGTGCACCTGTAATATATATGTTTCATAAGAATTATCTGAGCATTCACCACAAACCACGCACACACAAAGATTTGCAACACCAGGGAGAACAACACTAGAGAGAGCTAATAGGAGATTCCATATGCTATCATAATTCTTACGCTTAAGAATGACTTGTACTACATAAAAAAAGATGGAATACCTTGTCTTTGAAGAGATCCTTATTAAAGATATCCTCCAGTGACCATGAGAATATAAGATCATCGATGCTGTTCATCTCCTTCTTCACCATCGTCGTTAACCTCCCTCGTCAGCTGCCTGAAACGTCTTCGTGCTGCTGGAATATGGACTCCAGTTAGCTAAATTCTTTGCTTTTTCCACTCTGCTAAATATCACAACAGCAGGAGAGCTCACTCATGCACATGGGGAATTGCTTACTTTGTCCACCCTGCTAAGGAATGCTTTTTGGAAGAATTTTGGACTTCCAAAATAGTGCCAAAAGCTTTTTAGTACTTCAAAATTCTCCTCGCAGTATGCATGCAATCTACGGATACGTTCCAACTTGTTGGCGCAGAATGGATTTGTATCCTAGAAAGTAGAAGAGAACTAGAAAAGAAATGCTATTAAACTGGGTGCATATGTGACCTTGTGACGTGAAAGTGTATGAAACTAATTTTACGTATTAAGTATATTATTAGATTTTCTACTTAGTGTTAAAGTTGTGACTACTCATTTTTTTGCATAACTAAGTTAACCTTTTTTTGGAGTAGATAAAATGTTGTGACTTTACTACAAACCCAAAGAAAAATTACACATTCGTTAATCAAAGTCTCCAATTTGATTTGTTTTACTATATACAAAATATTGACTTCCTTCGGATAAAAGTTTTGAACATTAAAATAACAAGTGAAAAAACGTAATCAATAATTGAATTTTTGTATAAACTTAACATGAATGAATTTACTTTTATATGGTTATACTCCATAACTTTATTAATCTAAATTTATAATAATATAAAACAACTTTTTTATAATAAATTTATGTTCAATGTCTATCATATATATATATATATATATATATTCAAATAAGTAATTTAGATAATAGCAATTAGATTTAGTTTCATTGAACTTCTTAAATGGTCTTTATTTTATTCAAAACCACCTAAATCTCAAACATAAAAAAGTAAAGTTCTGATACACACCATAAATAAATAAATAAATAAATATGGAAAAAAAATGAGAAGACTTAGCACAAGTCATCAAGGAAGTTGGGGTGGGTCATTTGTCGGTATGCGACCATGCAAAGGGGGAGTGCGGAAGCTTCGTCATAGGAAGTTAGCCTTTCACTGTTTTCTTTTGATTCTTGAATTAGAGTCCAAGGAAACGATGAGGATTCCATCTTCATCATTTGGTCATGGTCTCCCACACACAAGGAAGGGACTATATATATAATGATGGAACATATCTGATGAATCAATACTATTTTAAAAGAAAAAAGGCAAAACTATGTTAAATAATAGTAATAATAATTAATTATAAGTTAGTATTTTTTAAAGTTCAAAAAATATTTCATTTGATAATTTGGAGTTATTTTAAGGGTGCCAATTCGTTAAATAGTGTCAGAAGGATACTTATTATGTGATGATAAAAATATGGTGCTCTAATTTTGGTTGGAACTTTTTTTTAGAAAATGACTATGTATTAAGGAGTAAAATTATTATCATCACACAGAAGAGCGGAGATTCCTGAAGGGGGAAGATTCTTCAAAAAATGATCAACTAGTGACGATAAAAAAATGCCAAGCTAGTTGCTTCAGAATTTGCTTCCGGTCTAATATGATTACATTGAAAATATGTAAAGGAGAGAATAATCCGTCTAATCTTGCTCAAAAGAATGTGAGGGAGCGCATTCATAGATAAAATTTATCGCCATCCAACTGTTAGTTTCCAAAATAAGGTTGAGGATGCTCATCTGATGACAATGAGTGATCCCTTGGTAAATCACCCAGCATTCAGCTTCCAGTACTGAGTCAAAAAATTTATGTAGAGTTTCTTGTTAGCAGACCGAATAATGTAGCCTGCCCCCCAACCTCCATACATCCCGTGAAGGAACCATCTATTATCAAAGAGAAACGGAGTGGAGGTGGGGGCTCCCAGCGCCCCAAGAGTTGGGGTGCTAGGGAAGTCCCCACAGTTATGATGGGTTCTAACTCATGATAACTCGTCATAATTTAGGACCACACCATAGAGGCGGTTGTCATGATGGAGTTAAATTGAGCGTCATTTCGACAGCACCAAATTTCCCATAAACTAAAGGCAAAAAGTTTGCAGAAAACTAGCAGAGAAATCAGGGTTAGAGGAGGAAGTCCCTTCATGACTCCAGTCGCCATTAGACCAGAGCAAAAACGAGTAAAAGAATAGTTGGTTTCGGAATAAAAAAGATGCCACAGACAAAGAGCAAAAGAACATTTAAAAAATAAGTGAGCACAAGATTTATCAGCAGAGCGACATAGGGGGCATAGTGTGGGGATAGCCGAATTAAACTTGAATAACATGAGGTTTGTAGGAAGCTGGTTATGGGCAAGTTTCCATAAGAAGAGGATCTTGACTCTCCAAATAACATTCCAGCCAGCACACGAGGCAAGCTAATGAAGTTATAAATTAATTTTGCAGTGGGACGATCAGAGATATCTGGAGTCCAAATCCATTTAAAGTCATAGAGAGTATCTTATTTGACAAACAGGGAGCAAAGCATTGATTTATCAGCACAGAATTTCAAGAAGAACCATGCATAAGATCAACAACGGATAGAGAAAAAATTGGAGAAAATACATTCACAAAAGTAGGCATAAAGCATGATGGAACATTGAAAATCCAAGGATCATTGTAAACATGAGTTCTGATACCATTTCCAATTTGCTTTCTAAGTCCAAGCTTGATAGCATTTAGTGCTTGAAAACTACCAGGGCCACACAGGTTTAGGATGGGTAGAAAGGTTGCTGAACCATGGATGATGGACACTATATTTGTGTATTGCAAAATTTCAAGATAAGGAATCGGTTTAGAATAGACACAAGCCTTTTGCCTACTAGAGCATATTGCATATACTTTAGCTTTCTAATACCTAACCCTCCATACCTTTTGTTTAGTTGTACTGTGCTCCAATTGATTAAATGTAACCTTTTTATCATTTGAGAAAGACCACAGGAAGCCTCTTGATAATTTTTTGAAAGAAGAAATGAAGCCAGAAGATACATGAACTAAGCCCAGAGTGTAGTTTGAAATAGAGTTGAGGGTAGAATTAATTAGGATGGATTTATCCACGTGATTCAAGGTTTTTATTTTCCAACCAACCAATCTGTCTTGCATCTTGGAAGTAATATGGGTCAGGGATACCTTTGTAAGTTTCTTGTAGGATATAGGAGGACCCAAATAACTAAATCGATAAGAGCCTTGGACATTCTAAGGATCTGCCTAATCTTTGCCTTACTGCCAACATTAAACTTTGGAGGAAAATATAGAGTAGATTTATCCATATTAATCCTCTGATTTGTCAAGAAGTTGTATTATTCAAAAAATTTTAAAAGATTTTTGTAATTGGTAGAGGTGGCGGCAATTCATACTAGTAGCTCATCAGCATTAGGTGCCTAAGAGATGTGGATCCAAATATGAAGGGTTCAATTTTCTGTAGGAGAATGTATTGATTCATTAAAGAGGAGTATACTTGAGAAAACAAGATAAAAAGCTAAGGAGAATACTTGAGACATGGGTCCCCTTGCCATAGACCTTTGTGACTATTGAAATAGGCAGAGAATGATCCATTTATATAATAAGTAAATCTAGGAGATTTAATATAGGTCATGATCCAAATACTAAATGTATGGGAAAAGTTCATCAAAGTGAGGACTATCTTCATTGCATGACAAGAGACCCTATCAAATGCTTTTTCCATATAAGCTTTTAGTAGATGAAACTTTCTCCTAGATCTAAAAATGGAATGGGTAATTTTCTGAACAAGGAATAGGTTATAGAGGGGAAGTCACGCGAGGTCATGCCTCATGGGAATCGATAGAAGCTGCATCATGTGACAACAGAGGGGGTACAATAGCTGTTGGATGCGATGGACGGTGCAGATTCATCTCGTCTAGGGCAATCGGCCAGTTCAGGGCCAGTCCGAGAGATTGAGCCATTTGTCTGCTCCAATCGGCCGTGTCAGCCCCAACCACTCCTTGCGGGTTCCAGCATGGCCGATTGCCTGAGTTGCCAATGTCGGCGTCCGGCATCAAGGGGGATGGGAGCGGAGCCACGTACCATATAGGAGCAACTCGTTGGAAGAAATGTCCACACATGAGTCCAGATGATGGCCGAGGCGACCACAGTTGAAACAGAGCTGGGGTAGATTCTCATATGTGACTTGTTGGAAGAAACAGAACTATTCGACAATCAGATCGAGGTACCCTGCTACACTGGCACGGCTAGATCTAGCTCAACACAGACTCTGGCATAGCAGAGCTTCTCATCGAAGATAGTGAAGCCATCGATCTCGAGCGGCTGGCCAAAGATAGAGGCAATACGGCGTATGATCTCGGGTGCACTGAGCTCATAAGAGAGTCCCGACAGTTGGATCCAGACGGAAGAAGTGGAGATCTGCTCATCAAAAGGGCGGAAGAAAACCTTAACCTGCAAAACATGTAACACACTGTCATTAAAGTTTCATGAGCTATGAGTAAGTACCTTCAGACGATCCTCCACACTGCTGAAGGAGAAGAGATAATAATGGTTGCCAATATCAAAGGTGCCAAGAGACCTAGATCTATTGCTAGGGAAGCAGGTGATAACACATTGTCAATAAGTCAACCCATCAGGCAGAGCTTGAGATCTTCAGTACGTTCGACGATTTCATCACTAGAGATGACCACCTCATTTGTTGAAGCAGCCTGGATCGCTAGGAGCCTGTGCTTTGAGATTTGGGAGAAAGATGCACCCACAGGACGTCGATCAACCCAGTGTTTCCGATTTGCCACCAGGGGCTTGGGTAAAAGGGGGAGAGAGAAGGATTCTGAGGAAGGGGGGAAGGGCCACCGGGGGCATGGGTAATGGGGGGACAGAAGGATCTTGAGGAGGAGGAGAAGGAGGGGGAGCAGGGATGAGAAGGAAGACAAGGGTGGGGAATGTGGGGGTGGGGGTTCAATGGGGGAGACTTGGAGAGCCATGATCTTGATTGGAACTCATACCCTTAAGTTGCTATGTCAATGGATGATCTGGTTGAAGGTATTTTACTCCGGTTATGTATCCCTTATAGAAAGACCATATCCTAATTTATTTATCCAAAAAAGAAAAAAAGTTTTCCATCATTCTTTAGACTCGTGGGGTGAAGTGTGAACATCATTCAAGGAAGCAGATTCAACCCAATTCGAAACCGATCGGGTCTGATGATCTCAAGAGAATTGAATTGGATGATCGGATATCCAATCATCATTTTTGTATTTTTATTTTTGTTTACTCTTTTACATCATTCAATATTACAATAATATTTAATATTTATTTTAAAGCATAAAAATATTTTTTCTCAGTATTTACATATTATTTTAATAATTAAAATATTTTTATTTATTTTTTTAAAAAATTAAATTAAATATATGAATAAAAAGTATAAAAATATAAAAAATGATCGACTCATCTAGTCGTTCAACGTGAACACCACTACTCCCATGCACTCCAAATATATTAGAATTATCACTTTTCAAAATATTATCAATGTTAATCTCATCATTTGTAAAGATATAATAACAGTTTCAACTTGATTTTTATTAATAAATAAAACATATATAAAGAGTAATAAAGGCTTTTCATGATTGAATTTAATTTTCTTTTTTTTATCAAAACCTTGACCATTTAATTAAAAAACGTTTTTATACTTAGTTAAAACAAATTATATTTATATCTTAAAACTTTATTATTTGGAATATATTAAATATGATTATTGTTATAGACTAGTTGTAGGAAAAAGGACGAATTACAGACTTACACAGTTACACTAGTGTCTTCTGGTGAAACAATAATGACACACTATTATTATTTGACTTTAACCATCAATTCGTTTATAATGTATAAAATATTATGCACTTTTTTCTCGGTTGCAAAATATTACACTTTGATATCTAAGAAAGTGACTCTATGGTCGATCCAAGAAGGATGTTTTCATAGATGTTTTTATTTTGTATTCGTGTTTTATTAATCATGATTTTACGTTCTTTTTAAAACTATATTCAATCTTAGTTCTTTTTTTTTCACTATTTGTTGTTTGTACAAGCATTAAAATTTAAAACTTAGCATTTTTTTATGGTTGTTTTAGTTTGTTAGATGATTAATTCTAAAAACTAGAGTTATTTCTGTTGTAAAATAACTAGAATAATTAAATATAATAAAATCAATAGCTGAATCAATTTAAATTGCAAAGTAATGATGAATGCATTATATTCCTGAGTATTTCAGTTCTTTCACACAGTTTCCTTTCTATTTTGTCGTTAAGAACTTCGATTTAGAATTAGTCCCATCTTGAGAAAATGAGAGAGAATCTATAAAAGAGAAAAAAAAGTAAAGGAAAGAAATGGCAACAAGAGGAAGGATAGGTTAATTAAGTGTAAAATCATTCTCCAAAGATATTCGGATGACAATCCTATTCCACAGATAAAGGTATTTATTCTTTCTATTTTAACTTTTTTTGAATTTTAGAGCCAAGAATAATTTTATCCAACTTTTTAGAGGAATAATTTATCTTTTAAGCATTTTTTATCAGGACATTTTTAGGAAAATGACAAAACTGTCCTTTAATTATTTTTATGAATAAATTACTTGTTTAGCATAATAAAAAAATAAAAATCTATTATACTATTTATCCATGAATCAAAATGTAGATCTCTCAGAAATTTCAATTACGCTTTAGGAATTGCTTTGGTAAAGCAAATCAATTTATGAAGTGACAGGACCGTGTCAATGGAGATGGCCAATAATTGAACCCACCTAAAATTATCATCTGATTAATTCTTTTGCATGGAAATCATTTTTATTTACTAAAAGGGATATATATCTTTATAACTTGATTCTTTTTTCTTTTTACAAAAAAGATACATGGGGTACAAATATTTTCTGAGATAATTCACAAACTTAAAACATTAGACTACTGGCTATGTTTCACTGTTAAACATAATTAATTAACTAAATAGTTGATATATAGTTATTATGTTATCGAAACAACCCCAAACTTTACTTCCTAGCTTTCATTCGCTTTCTAGATTGATTTTAATCTCCTTCTTAAGTCCACATTTCTTAAATTTTAGGAATCACTTTATCTTATTTTTCTCTTTTAGTTTTGCACGTATCTTATATGTTTCTTTGATGACATCAAAAGTGCAAATTTTCTTTTGGAAAACTAAAAGAACAAAACGTACAAAAACCAAAAAAAGTGAGTGTGTGACTAAGCAAAAGGAGAAACCAAACTTTTGTGTTTGATAAAGAAAATAATAAAAGGGTTAATGGTAAAAAAAATGAACTATTTTTTATTCGTTTTTTGGAAGAAAAAGAATGCATTAGAATTTACTCTTATCAAGCTTAGCATGAACATATAGTAGCATTTTTTCAAGGTGTTGAGAAACAGTACCAACGACTCAACTCATGTAATTATCAACTAATTTAATAAGGTCGTCTCTCGTCATGTGCTTAGTAATGACAAGTGAAACTCTTAAACGAGGAGAAGTCATATCACTCCATCTCAATCCTTATCGATATCTTTAAGTAGAAAAAAATTAAACAATATAAAAATAACGAAAGGGTTAAATACTAATATCATATATTACTAGTTTAAATAAGAAATAAATGCATTGTGATTTGAAAATACGAGTACATCATTGGTTTCACAAACAATTTGTCATTACCTATACATAACATCATTTATAGGCAAAATGTCAAAAGAACATACGACTATGTCAATAATATGTAATGTGTCAAAATGCCAATCTTGATCTCTCGCCTTTCAGGCAAGGTACCATTTTTTATTTGATCTCTTATCTTTTTTACTTTTCCTAATTAATGGCTGATGGAAAGATTTATGCATAACTTAATTTTTTTAGTATTTATTATACAGTTATCTTTCCATTTGATCGATCTTGATTCTTCATGCTCACACATTTTATGTGAAATTCTATAAATGTTCACACTGAACTATTAGTCCGATTTTTTCATCTGGTGTTAATTTTTAAGATATTTTTAATGATAAATTTTGAGAATAATTATTATTTGTGCCAAATAATTTGTGATCATGATGTTTTATTTGACGTGTATAGCCATGACTATGAATTTCATGTCAAAGGAGACTCTGCCAATTGCCATAAGGCTCATGCTCACTTACATGGAATTGATGAAAATATTGCTTCTATTGGACATATCAATGAACATGAAATTTATGAGAAATAGTAAAAAAATCTAAATGGAGTTGTGTTGATGCATTGAGGCATAGCATTAGATATATAACTATTAGAAAATAATATATGATAGTGATTTAGCGTGTGTGGAGAATACTAGTATGGATCAAAGAACATTCTATATTCTTTGTGATATGCTATCAACTGTAGGAAAATTATCTGACATTAGAAATACATCTGCGAAGGAGATGGTTGTTATGTTTCTACATATAATTGTCCATGATGTTAAGAATAGAATTATCAAAAGGCAATTTGTTAGATCCGGAGAGACAATAGGCATTTCAAAAATGTTTTGAATGCACTTATCCGTTAACAAGGAATTTTATTGATAAAGTCTGAACCAATTCCAATAGATTCAATAGATGAAATATGAAAATGGTTTAAGGTAACTTATAAGAACATGTTATTTAATTTTTATTATCTATTGCCACACATTGAAATTTTCTTATTTAATTTCATATGCAGAATTGTCTTGGGGCTAGATATCGTATTAGAAAGAAATATATTACTGCAAATGTTTTAGGAGTTTGTTCACAAGACATGCAATTTATTTATATAATACCGGATTGGGAAGATTCCGCTGCATATTCTAAGGTGCTTAGAGATACTATCTCTCAAAGAAATGGGCTAGGCACCTCAAGGTAAAATATTTCTAGATAAAGACACATAAAAGCTCTTTTTTAAAATTTCAAAATAAAGCATTATAACAATTGTTTTACTTAGGTTATTATTATCTTTGTGATGCTAGATATCCAAATGGAGAAGGATTTCTAACACCACATGGGGGCCAATGCCATCATTTAAATGATTGGAATAGGCCACCAGAAACTGCTCAAGAGATTTTTAATTTTAAACATTCTTCAGCAAGGAACATAATTGAGAGGTGTTTTGTTTCCTTAAAGGTAGATGGACAATTCTTAGAGCAAAATCATTTTATGCAGTGAAGATTCAATGTAGAATCATTATTGCATGTGCATTGCTTCATAATCATATAAGGCAACAAATGTCTATTGATCCCATGGAGATAAGCCGAGAAAGGAATATTACAATCCCTAATGATTTAAGGGGTGATCCCATCACATATATAGAAACTTTTGATTTTTGAACTGCTTCAAGAGACAACTTAGCTAAAAAAATATTCAATAGATGGAGAAGTTCAAGAACCGCTCAAAACAATATAAATTAACAATACCTAGCAATCTTGATTTTGTACAATGTCTATATAGTTCACGAAATGTACAAAAAATAGTGTATACTTTTGGAAAGAAATGAATGAGTAGTATCACATCTTATTTTGTCATTATTTTTTGCTTACTTTTTACTCTTACCTACCATGCAATATTTTGTTTTGAATTTATAAGTGTTCGCAATATCAAAAGGTATATTCCAACATGGATACACAATTAGCTGAACAAGGGAGAGCAAGAAATAAAATAACCAAACATCAATGGACAAAACATGAAGATGGAAAATTGGTGAAATTCTTATTAGATCATATAAATTCTGGACAATGGAAACCAGATAATGAAATATTTAGAAATGGATAGTTGCAGCAACTTGAAAGGTGGATGCATGATAAGATTCCCTCAAGTAAGGGTTGTTCCTCACATTGAATTGCGCATCAAATTATGGGAAAAAATACTGTGCAATTGCATAAATGCTAGGACCGATTTTGGATGGAATGATACGAAAAAATTTATCATATGCGAAAAAGTGTCTTCGATGATTGGGTAAAGATATCATCTTTTTTAAATATTTATCTATGTTTTTTGTGTTTAATTTAAATAAATATTATTTAATTTGTGTAGGGTCATCCAAATGCATAACATCAAAAGGCCATGATAGATCTCAATTTTAATTTTGAATTGGGAGTCAGCATGGATTGAAATCTAAAATTCATTTCAGATTGAGCAATAGACTAGAAAGATAAAGAGAAAGGGCACGAAAAGAAGAGGTGTTCAGCAATTTTCAGATGACAACCACATAGTTTGCAAGAGGGGTTACACGAAGGAACAAAACATAATATAACATCAGCTATAGGGAGTCGTTTATGTAATAGCTTCCAAAGGAAAATATGAAGTTTTGGTGCAACTTTGATTTGCCACAAGGAATTCCAAGCTGGCCTTCCAAACAAGGTTGGTGGCAAAGATTTGTCTACAATGAACCTATAGACCGAATTTGCTTTAGCAGCCCCGTGGGTATCCTTCACCCAATGCTAGATATGCTTGAAAAGATAAATAAATAGAACTAATGTAGTTCAAAAGATCAGGACCAAACATATCAGTAGAGTTATCACAGATAAGTTCATTCACCTTCATGGAGTAAGATATGAAATTGACATTGATGTAAGTGGGCATCCAAGCAAGAGGAGTGGGAAGCTCCATGGGTCCAGAAATACGGGTGTGTTGCTACCATTACGAATCTGAATTTGAAGCCCAAGCTTCATACAATCAAGGGTGTGGAGGATTTCCCTCCATCTCTAAGCTGAGGAATATAAAGAATTAGAGGGAGTCAATATATGTGTGTAACTAGTTGTACTAGTGTTCTTGTTATTCAATAGGTCAAGAACCCTTTTAGCTAATAAGGAGGTACGGATATGACTTAGGTTTTTTATGTGTAGACCCCCACACATTTTAGGTAGCTGCCAGTTTATGAGGTGAGTCCCACGTTTGCCACCCCGGGTCCAAAAAAAAGATCTATTATGCTTCTCAATAGCTGCTAGAATACCATTAGCTATGTAAGTGGAACTAAGAGTATGCACAGGGATAGAATTGAGCACAGTGTTTATAAGGGTAGCCTTACCAGTTTGATTTAAGAGCATTTGCTTCCACCCTGCAATTCTTTTGGTGACTTTGTCCATAATGGCTTTCTGAGCCTTGATAGGTATGTATTTATAAGAGATCTGAACCCCAAGATAAGAGAAAGGGTAGGAACCTATTATGAAGTTGAGAATGTTTTGGATGATATGTTTTCTATTTATGACCAGTTTAGATGGATAATAGATTTCAAATTTAGTGTAATTTACCTTTTGGTTTGTCAGATTTTCATAATCCATAAACATTTTCTTTAAAATAGTACAATTGTGTTTTATTGCAGCAATGCAAATGAGGAGGTCATCTGCATACATTAGATGACTCAAGGTGAAAGTATTTATAGAAAAAGGGTTAAGGAACCATATATGGTATGTTGGTTTATCAAAGATGTAAGCACTTGGGAAACAAGAATAAATAGATAGGAGGATATGGGACCCCTTGCGTGATACCCCTATTACCGGTGAAGGATTGAGAAGCAATTCCATTTATATTGCAAGCAGTGTTGTTGTTGCGACCGGACCGGACCGGCCGGTCAGACCGGTCGGACCATTGATCGGGCAACAACACGGCCCACATCAACCCCTAAAACTAGAAATCATAATGAACTAGGTTGGACCGGTCAAAACCGATCAAAAATCGGATCAAGCCAGAAAAAACCGAATCAAATCGCATTTTATTAGACCGTCCGATTCAAAAAAAAAGAAAAAAATAAAAACCCAACCAAAACCAAAATGGTCGGCCGAAAAAACCTAATCGCACGATCCCTCCTAATCTTTCCTACCTGCAGCGAGTCGGCGCACGACCCCTAAACTCGGCAGTCGACTGCGACATTGGCGGTGGCGGAGGCAAGCACGGGCGTGGCTCTGACGGTGGCAGAGGCAACTCAGCCTCGGCGAGAAACTCCGGCCTCTGGGGCGAATCTGGCACGATTTCGGTAATGCCGCAATGGTGAAGTGAAATGACTCGAAAGTCGAACCATAAACTCGATGGCTCGACGTACGATCCCTACTTCGGCGTGCGATTTCGGCAGTCACGGAGACAAATCGACGAGAAACTCTGGGGGTGCGCATCTCTGGCGGTGGGCGGAGGGAAACTGGAGAAAGAATCCGAGGCGCGCGATTTCGACAGCGGTGAAGTCAAACTCGAAGGTCCTTATTCCGACAGTGAAGTCGACGAGCTCCTAGTAGTGCAACCAACAAAAACGGTAAATGATCTCTTGTTTTTAGTTTCATTTTAGTTTCCTTGATCCTTCATTCTCATATTCGTCCACGATCTCCCCGACTCCGACCATCTCCAACTGCCAACACCCCAACTCTGACCAACACTCCGACCACCCAACCCGCTGCTCGCGCGGTGCCATCCCTGAGGCCACGCCGTGGGTGTTCCCGATCACCCGGCACGGCCGTTCCGGCTGTGATGCTCGCGGTGTATGTCCCAAACTCCCGTGCCAGACATCGTTGTCGGTCGTGCAAGCCCAACTGCCGAACCATAAGGCAACCTTACCTTCTTGTGCGCTAGCTTGAATGACAGGGCTGTTGTACGTGATAAAGCATGAATGAGTGTATGTTAGAGAATGACAGTGTGATAATACTTGTAAAATGAGCGTATCACTGTGATTATGTTTTTTAAATTAATTATATTGGAATGAATCGTAATCATACTTGTAAAATGTGATATATTGTAGTTGTGTGAAATGTGAAATGTGATGGATTATATTAAATAATAATATTTTATTATTAAACGGTCCGACGGGTTTGATCAGTCCGACCTAAAATGGAGCCTTTTTCGGTTCATTGTCCGGTCCGATCGTGACAAAATTTATTGCAAGTAAAAGTAGACAACTTAATACAGGTAAGAATCCATTTGATGAAGGTTGTAGGGAAATCCATTGGATGAAGGTTGAAGGGAAATCCATTTTTGTTAGGATAAGCTCAATTCTAAGAAACTATGTCAAAAGACTTCTCCATGTCCACCTTGAGCAAGAGGAATTTTTTCTTGCCCCTGGAAATGGAGTGGGTAAACTCTTGGGCTAACATGATGTTATCTTGAATTGACCTATTGAAATGAAAGCTGATTGAGAATGTTCAATGAGACTGTCCAAGGGTGGAAATTAATCTTTGTGTTAGGATTTTAGTGGTAACCCTATACTAGATGTTACAAAGAGAGATATGTCTAAAATCAGTTACCTTAGAAGGATGTTATATTTTGGGGATGAATACAAGATTTGTTTTGGTCTATGATACAGGTAAGGTGTTGTTGATGATGTCCCAATAATTTATGTATGGTACACCTATCAGGACCAGGGGCTTTCCCCAATCCTAGACTCCAAAGGACTCCTTGATTTCAACATATGAGATAGGGGCAGTCAAATTTTCCACCAAAGTGGGTTGAGCATGGGTAGGGAATGCCATGTCCTAATATCAAGACAGAGACTATCAGGCTCCACAATTCTTGGTAATGATTAACAAAAGTATTCCTAATTTGTTCCTCATTTGCGAGTAGTTGACCATCAGTAGAAATAATGGAAGAGATGTGATTGTGCTTTGATCTAATGATGGTTGACACATGAATTTTTTTTTGTGTTTTTGTCACCATGGTTCAACTAGTTTACTCTAGATTTGGACTACCACTTAATACTGATTTCCCTTAAGAGAGCAAGATGCTTGTTATAAGTGGCTTTTAATATAAGTAGTTGCTTTTCAATGAGACCAAACTGCTCATCCTTGTGTTCAAATTGAGTGATAAGCTCATGGGCCTCCTGAGCTTTCTCCTCCAACTTGCCAAGCTCATTCTTGTTCCATTTTATAGTTTTTTTCTTGATGTTATTAAGGATATTATTAAGACCATAGTTGGAGGAGTGTCTGGCCCATTCACATTTAACAATTTCCCTAGGTTCATCATAGTTAAACCAAAAAGCTTCATATATAAAAGACATGGACTTCCTAATTTGGTGGTCAGTTGATAGGAGGAGAGGAGAGTGATATGAGGTAGAGTGGAGCAAAATTTGTAATCTAATTTAAGGGTAGGCCATCATCCATTGACTACTCACAAATAGTCGGTCAAGCCTACATAGAATTCTAGCATTGCCTGATCGGTTATTACACTAGGTAAATGTAGATCCTTGAGGGCAGAGGTCAGTGAGCCCGTGAGTGTGCGTGAGAGTTCTAAGAGCCCCCCTCCCCCCTCTTATCGTGGTGAGTGATAAGTCACCAATAAGAGCCCCGGGGATATTAACCATATTAAGATTAGAGAGTTCATTCCAAAGATTTAAACATATTGAGGGAAGAGTACTAGCATAAATGCATGAGAGGAGGAAAGAAAAGCTATTATGAGTAACCATAATGTATACAATATGGGGTGAAATGTGGAGCGGTGTCACCTAAGTGTTATTGCCCTACGAGGCAACAAGGATGCTGCCAAAGGCGGCAGTACCCACCTTGAAGTATCCCATCCACACACGTCCCAGATGACGGATGACCTTTTCATATTCACATTGGTTGGTATGTGTCTCCAAAACAACTAGGATGGCAGGTATATTGTTCTTGATCATCTTTGAAAGACTGTCCCTGACTTTACTTCGACTCACTCCTCGACAGTTCCAACTTATGATCTGACCCCTGACGGGGAGCCTGGGGGGCCTCCTGCAGTGACAAAGAAGTTTGTAAGTCAGTGGTTACATATGAGTTATCCTTCTTACCTCGCGGGAGTTTCTTGTTTCCCATGGGGCCTCGTGGGATGGCGTTTTCTTGTGGGACGTCCCATAGGGTGACGTCGCAGATGGATACATTGAGGGAGAAGATCAGCATCTGGGACTTCCTCATCAGAGGCCACCGATGAAGATTACACAGGCTGATGATCCGGTAGTGTGAAACACAGAAGCACCTGGTTACCAATTCCTGGTGTTGGTCACTCGACGTGAGAGGTGTCGACATTGAGAGATCTGGGCAGGAATGGACTCCGCAGGGATGGATGTCATTTTCGGGTTTGTGGCTGCCTTGTAGTCTCGCAGCGCAATGATCCCCTGAAGCCCTAAAGAAGGCGCCCTAGTTGGCTCTTCCACGTGTACGCAGATCCAAGGCTATTGAGCAGAAGGGACGGTGGATGGCAGCAGGTCCAGGCGATCGTCCGATGCGTTGGGATGAATGACATCTGGACTGTCCGTGTCTGACCTAATCTGGAGGCACCCCAAACCATTGGATGCCAGATCTGAGATCTGACTGTTGCTCTCTCATATCCAGAGAGCCGTTGATGTACAAAATCGTGTGGCAAGGCTTGAGATTTGGAAGCGGGTCTCTACGGACACCTGAGATGGCAATGGTGGCTGCACTGGCTGTGGTTGCTCAGTCGACATAGGACGATGAGCGCGTCCACCCACCGGCGCCTAAAGCCACGGTCTAGAAAGCAAGACACCCCTGGGCAGATCTGACGGTCGAGGCTGACTGCAATACCAGACAAGCCTCTAGCTGATGGCCAGGTGTGCCGCATTGGTAGCAGAGGACGGGCAAGTTCTCATACTGAACTCGTTGGAAGTACCTCATCGGCGATGAGCGATCGAGGTCAATACAGATTCTGGCATACTCACAGTCATCCTGTAGTTCATCAACATGTAGGGTGTGTCAAAATGTCTAGCAATACGGGCAATTGTCGGGGTGCTATGCAGTTCAAAAGGAAGTCTCGGTAGCCGGTTTCAGTAGGGTGATGACGTGATAAGCTCTTCCTCCTAGAGAAAAAATGGTCGTGGAATAGCAACATCCAAGATATGTCCGACGACTGTCCACGAACCTCCGGTGAGCACCTGCCACAATTAGACGCAAAGTGAAACATGACATGGAAATTTCCTACCTGGACAATACGGAGTGGAGCAAAGAGCTTCCAGATATGCGTGAGCTCATGACAGAGAGTTTCCATGGAGGTGCTATTGCTTATGACATTTCTGTAGTTCCTCTATTTTGCTTCTGACATCCTCAAGTGAAATCTCCAATTCATTGGTTATAGCTTCCTTGATGCTACAGAGCTGATTTTGGGATATCACTGGTAGTGCATAACCACGTTGGTTTCTTCGGACGACGTTTGCCCATGAGGGCCGATGAACTATGCTGCCTTCAGGCCTACTGATAGTTGCAGATGTAGCAGCAGCCATTTGAGTTGTAGGAGCAAAGTTGGTGGTGTTGGTGGTAGTGGAGATAGTGTTGGGGATGTGGGAGTTAGGCAAGAATGAGATGGAATCTAAGGATCAGTCGGCATGGAGACACGATCCCTTACGTCGGCCATGTGGAGTGCGAGGTCGATGGAACAAGGGGGGTGAAGGAGGAGAAAGGGGGCGGGGGGTCCAGAGGTTTGGGCAAAATCATTCTCACTCCAAGGAAAGTCATTCCCATATTTGGAAGAGCTATCTATCATTTTTGGAAAAAGATCGTGCATTAGGTGTCGATACTCTTATTGATGCAATGGAAGAAATAGAAGAAATGGAAAGAAATATTTTTACACCAATGGTGGATAATTATCCACAAAGTTATATGAATATAGATGATGTTCATATTCAAGGGGAGGCAGAGGTTCAAGGAACACAAGAAAATATAGAATCGAAAGCAACTAAAGGGGGCGTGAATTGGTGTTTTCAAAATTTAACCAAAATCGTTAAAGTCGATTTTAGAAAATCGATTGCAAGCAAATGTGTAGTAGCAAAGAGCAAGTAAGACGAATCAAACTCAAGAAGGCATGATGTGTTGACGAGGTTCGATCCAACTCCTTGTTCTATGTTTCTATTCTAACTTCTCGACCTTGAAACCATCGGAGATCCACTAGCTTCTTTTTCTTGTAGGGAGAGAACAACCATTTTTACACCACATCGCCTTCTTCTTCTCTCAAAAGGTAAACACATTTCTTCTTACAAAGAACTCTCAAACTCACTAGACAAGAATACAAAGATTCCCTCCAATTCTCTCTTCTTATAAAGAATGCTCAACTCACTTAGAAACTAGAAGAGGGAAGGGATGATTTACAAATTTGAGTTATTGAAAATGCTTTAGACTTGAAAAAAAGCTATAGAGTGATTTTCATTGCTTGGATAATCTTCCTTCAATCTTTATAATCCATTTTATAGGCTTCTCTTCAAAATAAAGTCGTTGTAAAACTTTTGAAAAAGTTGAACTTGTGCTGCTACTTCTAAAGCGGGCGCCCATTTCGATTTCGGCGTCCGTTTTGCACAGGAACTAGCCGATGCGCCTTTTTCCGTATATGCAGCGGTCGACCGTTACAATTTCGGTCGTCTGTTATGTGTAGAAAAATAGTTGTTGCCGTTGACTTTTCTGTATAGTCGTCTGTTGGTAGTAGTTCGTAGAAAAATATTCATTGACGTTAGTCTTTACTGCCTAGAACGATCGTCCAAAAATATTTCAGTCATCCATTTTAAAAATGATGATTTCTCAGACTTTTGTGGTCATTGTAATAGTTGTTTTGGTCATCTGTCTCATATGCTATCTTTTGAAATTGATGTCTAGAATGGTCGGTCGAAACTATTTCAGTCATCTATTTTTAAAATTATCAATTTCTCAAACTTTTGTGGTCATTGTAGTAGTTGTTTCGATTGTCCATCTCGTATGTTGTGTTTTGAACTTGATGACAAGAATGGTCGTCAGAAACTGTTTCGTTCCATTTTAAAAATGTCAGTTTCTTGAAATTTTGTAGTCGTTGTAGTAGTTGTTTCGATCATCCATTTCGTCCATAATGGTTGATCGAAAATGGTTTGATCGTCCATTTTAAAAATGTCCACATTCTCGGACTTCAGCGACTACTCGACATCTATTTCGATCGTCCATTATTTCTCCAGCGGATGCTCGAAAGTCTGTCGGACATCCATTTTGTCTACAGAAATTGTAAGACGGTCTTTTCTTTCAAAAAATAATTATCATGTTCAAACTAATACTTCAAGCATCATTAGTACATCATCTATCTAGTTTGCTATCATCAAAATACTTAGAATATGGTCTTTGGACCAATCGAAAATACATCAAGTATTGTTGAAAAACAAGCTCACATTCATGGTATTGGACCTTCGAGAAGGCTGAAAAGAAGATGATCAATTAGCACAAATGATGTATCTCAGGCTTCAAGGAGTCAATGAAGTCAATAGAAAATATGTTTGGAAATGCACTGGAGCATAAGGCTAAATTAGCCAATTCTTTCCAACTACAATTGATGATGCAAGCAAAAAGGAAAAGATGATTGGTCAATTAATTCATATTTCAAATTTAACAGGTGATTATTGGCTGAAAAAATTATTACATCTGACACCACATGACTAACTACTTTTTTAGCTTGCCTAAGAATTTGAAGAAATCATTTGCTATGATGACCCTTAAAGATCATCAACGAGTTTGTATTAAGATAACAATGCTAGTCTATGGACAAGCTTTTGTTGATGTAAACTTGTGAACTATGTGATCCATGACATTTTTTGTTATTTAACCAATGGTGTATACTAATATTCAATGTTTGAAAGTTTAGTTTTAAAGTTTCTTTTAAATTGCTCTATGTTATTTTTTTTATGAGTATGTATAGTTCTGCATCTTCAATGTAGTAATCAGATTCCTAGGAATGTAATTTATGTTATAATCCAAACATATCAATGATAGATTCTGGACTTAAACCAAGCATAGTTATTTTTTTATGTACAGAAATCTGATTCCAACGCATCATTTCCATTCGAATGCTAGGATTTCAGGAAAAAGACCAATCAACCAACCAAACACACCCATATGTCTTTACAGAATTCATAAAATAACTTTGGTAACACCCCAAAATTTTTCAAATTAAAAACTAATTACTATAATTAAGATAAATCTAAAATATAGGATTTGTTAAAGAAAGTTAAAGTTTGAAAAGAATAAAAGTATAGTTACAGGAAGGATAATAGAAGAGGAAAAGATAAGATAAGATAAGAGAAGTTTTTATTAGAATAAAAAGTGTTATTAGATAAGAGGTAGGAAAAGATGATTCCTAATTAGATTAGGAGTTGAAAGTATAATGAGATTTGGGATTAAAAATTGAATTTGAATTTATCTATAAGTTTAGGGAATAAAAAACTCCTAATGAGAGTTTAGATAAGAATTTCATGTTCAAAAATATATAGAAGATAAAAGAATATTCTATATTTATTTATTGCAAAAATTGAAAGTTAAAAATAATAATTAATGGGAAAAATGGGAGTCCTCCATACTTAAGTAGGGGGACTGTCCCCCTACCATGCCAGCCATCAGATGCACATCCAATGGCTGGTGCAGATGCGGACATCCATGTAGAGATGAGAGCGGTTCGCATGCCGGTTCAATGATTTATGGTTCGCGACGCAGTTCGACCATTCGATCGGTTCGAAGTGGTATAAAAAAGGAAAAAAATCTCACAAGCATCTAATTTCTTTTCTCTTCTCTCTCCTCTCCGTTTCTCCTCTTTGCGCCGCCTCTCTCCTCTCCGAAGCACCCTTCGCCGACGATTGATCTGCACGGTGGAGTGAGCACCCCCGACCAGCCGTGACCATAAGCACCCCCAATGATGGCTGCGCGACACCGAGCACCACTGACTATCAACCAGATATGCGCAACCCCGAGCACCCCCACCAGATCTGCACAATCCCAAGCACAGCCACCACAGATCTGCGCTTCGTCGACCCGTTCACATCACGACACCGATACGTAAGCACGTCGAGCGCTAACGAGTCTACCCCCGATCAGATCTGCACAATCCTGAGGACAGCCACCACAGATCTACGCTTCGTCGACCCCCTCACGGCGCGACATCGCCGAGTGCCGCCAAGCTGACCCCCGACCAGATCTGCGCAACCCCGAGTATAACAGCCACAGATCTGCTTTTCGTCGACCCTCTCACGCCGCGACACCGCCTGCCTCCTTGTCCGCGTCGCGATACCGCCTGCCTCCCGGTCCACCACCACGACATCGCCAAGCTCTGCCGCCAAGCACACTGCAATCCCTATCCGCCGCTGCTCCTTGCCGAGCTCCGATGCCAAGTGCCCCTGCCGAGCTCCACCGCCGATCAGCCCTGTCGAGTGCTGCCGATCAGCCCAGCCGAGCACGCCTGTCACACCCCACTCTGTGACTAAGTTCTAATTCCAACTATTACCTTCCTTTATCATGTTTAGCAATTCTATAAATAAAATCGATGAAACCTCCTCCTTTACTTCTCTTATGTTATTTGCCAATACACACAAAACATGCATATATATATATATATATATAAATTATAATGATAATATGTGAATGATATATCTTATAATTGTTTATTTAACTATGATGAATATATATATATATATTCATCAAAGACAAATTACATAAGAAAATATTTTTACATATGATAATATTTATATATATATATATATATCTTATAACTGTTTATTTAACTGTGATGAATACATTTACATAATTACATTTTTCTATATGAGAAAATATTTAAAGCATAACTCATATCACATAAGTTTCCAAATCTTATGAACTTTTACATAAATACAAATTATTCAAGATATCATCATATTCACAGTTAAACTCCACACATGTGTCATTGCACATACTCATCATGGGTCAATACATATTCCTCTATCATCATGTGTCATACAGTTAAGCAGAGCTTCATAATCAAGAGTATCATATACACAGAGCAAATCCTAGGTCAATACGTATCCCTCCATGATTGTGCGTCATACAGTTAAGTAGAGCTTCACAATCAAAGAGTCTCAGATACACAGAGCAAATCATGGGTCTATACGTATCCAATCATGATTGTATCGCCTAATCATGATTCTCAGATACGCAGAGCATATCATGGGTCAATACGTATTCCAATCATGATTGTGTGTCATCCAATCATGATTCACAAATACACAAAGCATATTATGGGTCAATACATGCACGTAGAGCAGCCCCTAAAGGGCAAAGACACCTGATATACGCCCCAAAGACTTTATGTATATCAAATGCGGTTCCAAAGACCTTTTTCAAACAGCATGGCTAATGAACACATGGAGTTTAACAATATCAAAATAGACATGTCATAATCCCATATCATTATCAAATAAGATTTATTTTAACTTCACAAGCATTGTTCCCTGAAAATATTTTTATGTAAAAGGTTACTACATCTCATATGATATTATTGAAACATATCATAAATATCTTTCGTAATTCAAGATATGTTTCAATAATAATACTAATAATCTTTGCTTGAGATAATATCATAAATAAATGAACTAACATATAACATTTTGCTATGTTATAAATTTAGTCACTCACCTTGTATTTTATCCCTTCAATAAAGTTTATTAGATTTCCTCCCTTTCACTTGTAACTTGATGTTTTCCTACAAGTAATAATGCATTTTTACTTCTCAATCACTAATAAGGTAATATGCAATGCATGCTCATGATGCATGACTGTTTATGCACCCTAAAATGCCTATAATCTCCTCTAATATCAATTTCTAACTTCAAGTATTATTGTTTGTAAGCTATTTCACAATTGGAACTTCTCAATCCTCCATAGTTTAACTAGGTGTTGTCTTAGGATTTCAGACTAAGTACTTGTCAATAAATAATTCATAACTTCTTAACCACATAGGTAAATCTCATGATTCGGGATAAATTAGAAACTAGACTTATTAAGGTTTCCAACTCCCAAATATTATTAATTAAGTCCAAGTGAGTAAGTTGTAACATCAAGGCAATCTTACTTAGGGTTTGTGCCTTGGCAAACTGTGTGTCACAGAAAGATTGATTTATATGTTTCTTCATACTTGTCCATTTAAGGTCATAATTTTTTGAAAACTAGACTTAATATTTTTCATAAAAATTAGAGAAATTAAATCGTTGTATAGCCTTATAACGAAAATAGTTAATTCGGGTCATCACAGGTCCATGTCCTGGAATCTAACAGAAGATTCACCATGAAATGAAAAATTCATCCCTAGTAACATGTCCAATTATGATGTTTCTACTTCTCACCGAACCCTTATAATGTCTATTCAAGCATATTACACTTTCAAACCCTAATTCACTCTATTCCAACCATGTCCTAATTTACAAATTAAACTTATATCAGACTCAGGACAGGATGAGAGACTTGCGAAGATAAGTTCATAACTTTCTATTAAAACTTCTTTTTAGATGATTCTAGGGGCCATGGAAAGCTAACATCGAATGGATGAAACATACAAAATTTCATAATTTATGGTTTGTTAATCATGAAGGAATGGTACTCTCAATCAAAAGAACAATTTTTCTGATCAAAACTCACCTTGAATAGCTTATGTTCCCAATTTTCCCTAGGTCATTTCGCTCGACTTCCGCCTCTGGTAATTTTTCTGCAATGAAAGAATAATTTTAAAGTCTTATATATATTTTTTTAGAATTTTTTCATGACCTAAGGTGGTTTGGAAAAATATTCCTTTAAGCAGCTGTCACCTTCTTGCTTCAGCTGCTAGGAGCTTAAGTGATGGTCAATTACATTTTTTTGTCATAATCAAGTGTTTTAACGTCAATTAGACTTACTTAATCATATTTAAGCATATATATTATAATATTTGTAAATTTTATAATTTATTCCTAATAACTCTATATAATTACTTTGTAAACTTTATCGATAATTAAGTAATCATTATGCTCTAATCAAAATATTAATTACTATATACAACTATCACTAAATGAACATTCAAAGTAACTTAATATGTTAATTAAATGCATGATTATACAGAAACGATGTTTGTAGAACACGTCCGTGACAACGCCACAATCCCTTGTTCGTCTAAAGGAAAGCTAATACATCAAGTAATAAAAAGAAAGGAAAAAGCTATCCATCATCTAAGGGACTCGATAATCATGTGCAGCCACCTACGAGCTTGATCTGTCACTGTTGGTCACCTTCAACATTTTGACCTTGGCCTGCATTTAAGAACATGCAGGGGAGAACGTCCCTATGAATTTTACAACTTAGTATGGAAGTAAGATAAATATCATCATAAGATCATGATACTAGACAGGAATCATAAAGATAACATCATCATAGATGAAGACTGGATCATGATCATAAATGGGATAATGGAAACATGTAAAGAAACATATGAATAAAAGATCATAAATAATCATCATAAGAATGGAAAAAGTCGGACATCATAAGAAATATTCTTTATTCATATGTGTTCATCTTCTTCATCATCTTATATTTTCATCCTTGACTTATTTGAGGTATATTTCAACACACGGGGAGGCCTGCCTCAACCCGTTCATCATCATCATCATCATAACTGATAGAGCCAGCCCAAAACTGACCGAAGTCAGCCCATAATATGGTCGTCACCAGTCCATTATAAAGAGCTCTCCATTTAACGATTTACGCCTTTTATCTTGCATCTTTTAATTAATCAAATTAAATCTTGATAAGAACTTTAAATCAGGATAAAAGACAAGATCATGGAGAGTAAATCAGGGGCATTATTGACATAATCATAGACATCATTAGGATCTGGAATATGAACATAGATCAAAGGTCTAGACAACGTAAAATCATCTTAATCACAGTCGGAACCCGGGCCGGGTAGGAAGAAACCCGGGTCGGGTCATAGATGGTTATCCTCGGTAAAATCAGGGAATACCCAGGCCGGGTTCGGGTTACACCCAGACCGGCTCGGGTCGTCTTCTTGTCAGGACAGCCTCGTGCCCGATTATTTGTCGTGCATGAAACTCGGTCCGAGTCATCCTCAACCCAGGGCGGGTTTGTCCGATTGCAGAGCTCGGCGAGCGCAACAATGACGGATCCGGGCCGACTTCTCATGAACTCGGTCCAGCGAAGGATCTGCCCGGGCCGGGTTCTGGTGAACTCGGGCTGGGTTCTTCTTACGCGATGGTCGACATCAATCATCATCACAAGACATTATTTTACACTAGACATAAACTAGGGCATGCTGCAAGTCTAAAACCATGATTCTAGGAAGAATCTATCCTAGTTCAATACCTTTTAGTTTCTGTCCAAGAAACTGTTATTGCTATCTTGTTCTTCCCCTTCCTCTTCCTCTGTCCGCTCCTCTCGGTTCAGGTGTGTGGCCGATCATGTCCAAGTCTTCCAGTGTGTCCCCTGTTGGCGACGGCTAATCAGGGACGAGAGAACAAGAGCAGGGCGCACGAAATAGAGGAGAAAACTAGGGCCGGCTTTTGAGGAAACGAAAAGGGATTTCTGGTTTGATTTGGCCTCATATTTATAGGGGAATAGTTTGAGTTTTGGTTGGAAACCAACTCCTCTTAAAATTTGATCCCATATTTTATCTTTTTCCTTCTTTATTTTATCTTTCTTTTCTTTTTCTTTTATTTCTTTTTCTCAATTAATCTCGGGCATTACATTATAAACCCTTTAAA
This sequence comes from Pontederia crassipes, assembly GCA_030549335.1. Classification (NCBI taxonomy): domain Eukaryota; kingdom Viridiplantae; phylum Streptophyta; class Magnoliopsida; order Commelinales; family Pontederiaceae; genus Pontederia; species Pontederia crassipes. The sequence continues at coordinate 28,119,655 of CM060196.1, forward strand.
ATAAAATTCGTCCTCAAATTCAATCAGAAGTTAAAACTTACCAAATAATGTGAAAAATTTCATTCGCATCTCAAACTCGAGTTCCTAGGTTGCTTCGTCACCTCGGTGATGGCTCCAAGCCATCTTGACTAGTGGTACCATTGGATTTTGGTCTCTAGTATCTGGGTTGCTCCTCATAGTTCAAGTCATCTTTGAGATTAGGTTCTTCATATCGTATAACATTTGCATCATCATGTTTGTAGTTCCGGAGCATAAAAACGTGGAACACATTATGAACTCGCCCATAGGATGGAGATAATGCTAATCTGCAAGCACACTCTCCAACTAGCTCAAGTACCTCAAAAAGATCAACATATCTTGGGCTGAGCTTTCCTCTTTTACTGAACCTCATCAATCTATTGGTTGGGGAAACCTTTAGGAGTACTTAGTCACCTGTCTGAAAATTTTGTTCACGTCGTCCTCTGTCAGCATAAAACTTTTGTCGAGCTTGAGCTGCCTTCATCCTTTCTGTGTCAGCTCTTTAACATACAAAATCTTCCTTTCACCTACCTCATTCCAACATGCAGGTGAACGACATGGTCTCTCATACAAGGCTGCAAAGGGAGTCATATGAATGCTGGAATGATAACTATTATTATACTCAAACTCAATAAGCGGTAGGTGATCATCCCAGTTGCCCTTCCAGTCAAGGGCACAAGCTCTTAACATATTTTTCAACTATTTGGATGGTCCTTTCAGTCTGACCGTCCGCTTGTGGATGGAATGTCGTATTGTAATTTAGCCTCATTCCAAAAGAGTCTTATAGGCCTCTCCAGAATCTGGCTGTAAACCTTGGATCCCGATCTGATATAATAGAGGTGGGGACCCATGAAGTCTGATTATATTGTGTACATATAGATCCATGAGACTTTGCACTGATTGTTCAAACTTGATGGATAAAAAGTGTGCAGACTTTGTTAACCGATCCACAACTACCCATATGGCATCATGTCCCTTCTGGGTACGGGTTATGAAATTCATGAAAATATCTTCCAACTTCCACTGTGGAATATCGAGAGAGGTGATCTTTTCATAAGGCTTCTGATGTTTCACTTTTACCTGTTGGCAGACCAAGCATTTTGAAACATATTCAGCGATCTCTCTTTTCATATCATTCCACCAGAAAGTTCTTTGCACATCCTTGTACATCTTAATACTGCCCGAATGGATCACAAACTCAGACTTGTGGCATTCATCCATCACTTCTCTTTTGAGAGCTTCATCACTTGGGACTTATAGACGATCTTTGTATCAGATCCTACCATTTGTTGAGATCTTGAAATCTTCTTCTTCTTTCTGACATCTTCCTAACATCTTGTTATACTCAAGATCTTGAGCCTAAGCCTTAATGATCCTATCCACCAGATTCAGCTGTATCTAGTGCATCATCAGTACTATTCCATTCCTTTCAGACCTTGGCTTCCATAGGCTTAGCTCCTTCAACATCTTATACATACTCATCAACATGTGAGCTAGTGAGCCTTCCCACTTGCGACTGAGTACATCTGCAACTGAGTTCGCCTTACCCAGATGGTAATTAATGAAGAACTCATAGTCTTTCTAATATTCCATCCATCTTCATTATTGCATATTAAGGTCCCGCTGAGAGAACACGTACTTGAGGCTCTTATGATCGGTGAATACATCAAACTGTACTCCATAAAGGTAGTGTCGCCAAATCTTCAATGCGAAGACTACCGCTGCCAATTCAAGGTTGTGAGTTGGGTAGTTCACCTCATGCTTCTTCAGCTGTCTTGATGCATATGAGACAACTTTTCCATGTTGCATGAGCACGTATTCCAATTCTGTGTCGCAAGCATCATTGTACATCACATACTCATCTGTACCTTTCGGAATGGTGAGTATGGGTGCAGTGGTTAGTCTGGCCTTCAGTTCTTGGAAACTAACTTCGTATTTCTGTGTCCATATGTACTTCACACCTTTCTTTGTTAGATTCATCAAGGGAGATGCAATCTTTGAAAAATCCTTGATGAACTTGCGATAGTACCCTGTCAATCCAAGGAAACTGCAGATTTCAGTGGCATATTTTGGCCTTGGCTAGTGTGATATCGCTTCTACCTTGGAAGGATCCACAGAAATACCCTTCTTCGAGATTATGTGTCCAAGAAACATAATCCGGTCAAGCCAGAACTCGCACTTGGATAGTTTGCCGTATAACTTGTGTTTTCTTAACTTTTCCAAAATTATCTTCAAGTGTTCTTTGTGTTGTTCAGCATTCTCCGAATAGATCAGGATGTCATCTACAAGGATAATGACAAACTGGTCCAAATATGGTCTAAACACTCAGTTCATGAGATCCATGAAAACTGCAAGGGTGTTTGTCAGCACAAAAGGCATCACTAGAAATTCATAGTGACCATACCTTGATCGGCAAGCAATTTTTTGTACATCTTCATCGGCCACTCTAAGTTAGTGGTACCCACTTCGTAAGTCGGTCTTAGAAAATACCGCGATGTTTGAAAATTGATCGAAGAGGTCGACGATCCGCCATAGAGGATACTTATTCTTGACTGTGGCTTTATTCAACATCCAGTAGTCAATATACAGTCTTAGAAAGCCATCCTTTTTCTTGACAAATAGCACTGGGGCACCCCAAGGAGATACACTCGGCTTGATAAACCCCATGTCTAAAAGTTCCTGAATTTGCTTTTTCAGTTCATGCATCTCGACTAGTTCCATCTTATAGGTGGCCTTCGAGATCGGGACAGTGCCTGGAAGGAGGTCGATTTGAAAATCAATCTCTTGTGGTGATAGTCTGGAGATGTCTACAGGAAAACATTCGAAAATTCCCGAACTACATCTAGTTGTTGTAGTTGGGTTCATGGGTTGTCCGTCTTCATCACACTCGCAAGGAAACCTCTGCATCCCTTATGTATCATCCTTTGTACTTTTATGGCAGATATGATCACCTTTCCATCTTTTCCCGAAGTACCTCTAATAGTAGCCTTGCGTTCACCTTGGGTACCAATGATCACCTTCTTCTGTTTACATAGGATGACTACATCGTGATAGGATAGCCAATTCATACCAAGAATGATGTCGTAATCCGTCATCGGGATTATTATCAGATCTACAAAAAAATTCTTATTTTGTATCTCCACTAGTACCTCAGGAAGGTACTTCGTGGCGTATATCATTCCCATAGGAGTATCTCCATAAGGTGACTCATATCATGTAGAGGTAGACTCAAACTAACTGCACAGTCTCTAGATATAAAAGAGTACGATGCACCCGAATCAAATAGGACTGTAGTAGGGAGACCAGCTATGAATAGTGTGCCTCTAATGACTTCAGCGTCTGCCGGTATTGCATCCTCTTTTAGGTGGAAGATTCTTCCACGCACCATGTTGTTCCCGCCTCTTGCGTCGTGCGAAGCTAGTACGGGATCATCCTTCTTAGTAGGACAGTCACGAATGAAATATCCTTCTTGACCACAGTGCAAGCATACTCCAATCTTCATCCTACATTCCCCGATGTAGAACCTCCTACAGTGGGGACAAGCACCAGTACCCTTCGCCTGCTGCTGGGGCTGCAAAAAGGGGCAAAAAAGGTCATGACTCACTTTACTTCATCATAAACATCTTAACTTCATGTTCATCTTTTGTGCCTGACACTAGGGCTGTTGTTGGCGGTTAGCATCACGAGGCTCATATGACCTTGCCCGATCGTCCCGACCTTGATTCCTATGATCGGGTCCTCCTCGATTCTGACAATGATCATTCCATCGAGGTTGGTTCTGAGCAGAGGGCTGCATGGGAGCCTTTTCTTTCACATCTTTCAGCTCTTGTTGTTCTCTAACATAGTTCCTTTCCATCGTTGTTGCTAACTCCACCGCCGGACTCACATTAGCACATTAGCATATTTTCTTTTCCAAAATTAATTTTTCTTGACCCTTATAATGTATACTATATTTTTTTCTCAAGACAAATATTCTTATATTAGAATAGATTGAGTTTCTCTTTATATGTAGAAGGTTGCTCTGCAATTTATTGATGGTACAATCTTTAATTCTCTTTTAGCAAAAGGTAATTGTATGTACTATTCTTTGTTGGTGTTTTGTTCTCTTTGATTTTTGCTTTAATGTATAGCATACCGGAATATCATATCCCAAAAGAGATGAGAAAAGCTGGTTATTGCATCAACCTAGATGAGTTAGCACCCATTGCACGTGGATATAATAACAAGGGTTTGAAGAGCAATGGAGGACTAGATGGAATAGCAAGGAAGATCTCTATTTCACTTGATGCTGGCATAATGATAGGTAAGATATTTGTTTTTCAACAAGTACGTCAAAAAATCACCAAGAAGCTTCTAGATGTTTGTTTGGGATGCTTTACAAGATTTGACATTGATCATTTTGGTGACTTAAGCTTTGATATTTGTAGTTGTTTGACTTCTAATTAAAGATCAGCCAAAGGGTACATACGATGGTTTAGAAATGTTACTTAGTATATTCTTGGTTGTCATAATTACAATAACTATACGCAGTCATTGCAGTCTAGCGACTTATATAAGGAAAAGAAAAGATCTTAATCCAAGTGACATTGAAGTTTGATGATTTGTTGATTGATAAGCTTGTCTATCAAGGGTTTGATCAATATCATCGAAGCATAGAAACATTGAAGATATCATAAATACACAATATCTCTGGTGTTAGAACTTAACAAATAAATAGTTAACCCAATACATGCCAAAATATCATATGGACCTATATATTTTGGACATAACTTTCCTTGTGAATTCACTATTATGATCTCTTTTTATTTTTCTTGATATTTCACAATAATCCTGCATTTATTTATTTTTCGGCTTCATTGGTTTACTAAAATTCTTTTGACTATAATATTCTTTTGAATGTATGTCTTTAGCATTCCATAAAAGGATTAATTCTTTCATCTAGTTTTGCTGCCCATGACTAATTTTATACAAGGTTCCAGTAAAGATAAGTACATGGTTGTAAGTGAAAAACTAATTGCAAGAAAATTTTCAAATCTTTAACAAATTTTATGGATAACAAGGTCAATGGGTAATATTACAATAATTATATGAGTCTCTCATGACAAGCAAAAGAAGGTGACACATTAGATAAAGAGAACAACAAAATAATCATCGATTATTACGTACATAAGTCAAATACGATCACTATCATTCGTAAGAATGACTGTCAGAGTGTGAGAAATAATGAGTTTTGTGAATAAGACTTTCCCTCTCTAATTGATTTACAATGGTGAAATATCAATTCGAGTTCACGATCGAGGACTAGAAAGGCATCCCCCTTCAATCGCTCATTCGAAAACATTTTCGTGAGTCGATTTGAGTTTGAGATCGAGGATCAGAAAGGCGTCCCTCTCTATCACTCATTCGCTAAACTTTCAAAATTGATGGACGTACTAAAGTTTGAAATGGAAAATCATTTATCACCCACAAAGAAGTGACAATGGTGATTTAATCAATCACCCTAGATGAGATGTGATAGATAATAATGAGTAAAAATCACTTCCCAAATATGAAGAATTGCAATCGATAACATAATCAAGAATCGTCAATGATTCAGAAAGTATAACGATGAATGTTGTTTGACAATGATAGGTTGAAATTTGACAATAATTCTGATATTAATAATATTAATTCAAGGTTTCATAGTTTACTATCTACACAATCAACACCAGTAATTTCTAATTTTCCTATTAATAATAATTTTATATATCAATAAAGTTTTCATGATCATATTCATTATTCACTCATGTTATTTATAACACATTTTACAAATTGACTTTTAAAGACTATTCAAAATAACATAACTATACTTTATTCTTTTGTTTCTTTCTATCAACACACTTTATTTGGATCAATCTCAATCTTATAGAATTAAGCTTCAAAGTCAATTCATACGTATGTTATTCACAAATTTAGAATAACCATAATCACTTAAAATAATCGAACAAATATAGTGTTTAAACCCAAAGACTTCATTCTTAAAATTAGAATATCAATGATGTAATACATATCTATTATTTGATTCTCATACATATGGATAATTCAATGTATGTTAAATACAAAACTATGAAGGGTAGCTTGTAAATATCCTCACATCACACCTTCATAAGGTTCAAATGTATTTATTCCAAAATACAATGTCTCATTGCAAAACTTTTATAACACAATATCTTAGGATGTGACTTTTCTTATATTTTGCATTCCCACTTTAATATAAGATGCAAACTAATTGTTCTTTATGTGACAAGTTCTTATTATTATCAATAAGTTTATCCATACTCAGACATATGTAAATGATTAGTTCATATTTTCTTAGATTGCGTACAAGAGAACACATCATGCTTTCTTTCTATATTAAGAAGAAAAGGCTACAAGATAATTAATTGATTCAACTCACATATCAAATGATCATACATACCAAGGGTATGATTTGTTTTTCTTAGAATTGACACAATCTAATGTCATGAGATCAAGCTAAAACTCACTCATAATTTGGCTTACTTTTATTTTTCCCACAATAATTTTGTGAAATAGTGTCTAAATATCTCTCATGATGTGCACGACCTTCGAAATTGAGACATCGTGAATTTATGAGTGGTTTGATGGTCAAAAATTCATAACGATCATATCGAGTTCCATGTATATAGAGGTTGAGATATACAATTTTTTTAACTTTAGCTAATGGTATCCATGTCTTAAAGTCATTATTGAGAATCTAGTAGTACTTATAGTTCATCAAGCAAGTAATTCATTTTTGATAAACTATTCTTCACAATCACTTAGTCTAGACGTTTATAATTGATGCCCAACTAAGGAACATATCTTTCTCTTTGAAGAATAAGTATGAAATTCAAAGTTTTGATTTGAATACAAAACTCAATGGAATGCTCCTATAGTTCTTTTAATCTTATAGGTGTTATAGAATAAGGAGTCTTAGAAGTAGGAATAGTTCTATGGAATAGATTCATAAAGAATTTCCTCTATCTTTTCGGTACATCATCTAAGAAGATCTTAATATTTTAACAAATTCAGATATGATTAGGATATCTTTCAATCATGACCCTTTTCACCTTTATCTCAATGAGAGAAGTAAAGTATTTCTCATTCCTTCTTAATCAACTTCTCTATCATTACTATATAAATAATGCAGGAGGGGAAAATTCTAACATTTATCTGAAAATGTAACTCTTGATTTTCCTGATAACTCAAAATAAATTTCTTTCTTAAAACAATGTGGAGTGGTACGATGATGAACTAATCATTTCCCACTCAGCTACTTTCACTCCATTTTTATTTATATCTTTTGCAAGTGCTAAAATGAACTCCTAATAGGTCGATCGTCAGGCGGAGAAAATTTACAAATATGAACAATATCAAATTGGCCCTCACCACATTACTCGTGTGGTGATATGTTTACCCCTTCGAAATATAAAATAAGAAAAACAATCAAAAGCACGCACTATCAATCGCAAATAATATCATCTAACCTTAAACTTAAGTCATACTGTCTACAGAATCTTATAACCTAAGCTCTGATACCAAACTCTGTCACACCCCACTCCGTGACTAAATTCTAATCCCAACTATTACCTTTCTTCATTATGTTTAGCAATTCTATAAATAAAATTGACAAAACCTCCTCCCTTACTTATCTTATATATATATACATCAAAGTTAAATAAACAGTTATAAGATATATCATTCACATATTATCATTATAATTTTTTTTTTCACTAACTACCTCACATATAACAACACCTCGTAGGATCAAGTTTTAAACAACCTTACAAAAAGTTTCTCACAAACTAAATTACAACATTTAGGATTATCTATTACATGCATGTCTCAAAGACAAAAGTGAAGGGGAAATAAAATTGCTCCAACAGCTCGACCTCTTCTATATGCATCAAAGGCAAGCTTCGAGTCGAATCAACTTGAGAAATTATAATTATTTGAAAATTTCAATAAGGGTAATGTGAACAATAATCATTGCTTAGTGAGTGGAATAAAAGTACAACATAGGGGAACAATACAAACACATATAACATTTAAATAATCACATTTGTTTTTATATGAGAAAGCATTTAAAGCAAAACTCATATCACATAGGTTTTCAAATCATATGAACTTTTACGTAAATACAAATTATTCAAGATATCATCATATTCACAGTTAAACTCCACACATGTGTCATTGCACATACTCATCATGGGTCAATACATATTCCTCTATCATCATGTGTCATACAGTTAAGCAGAGCTTCATAATCAAAAGTATCAGATACACAGAGCAAATCCTAGGTCAATACGTATCCCTCCATGATTGTGTGTCATATAGTTAAGAAAAGCTTCATAGTCAAAAAGTCTCCGATACGCAGAGCAAATCATGAGTCAATACATATCCCAATCATGATTGTGTGTCACCCAAATATGATTTTTTGATACGCAAAGCATATCATGGGCGTATCCCAGTCATGATTGCGTGTCACTCAATCATGATTCTCAAATACATAGAGCATATCATAAGTCAAAACGTGCACGCAGAGTAGCCCCCAAAGAGCAAAGAGATCCGATATATGCCCCAAAGGCTTCATGTATATTGAATGCGATCCCAAAAACTTTTTTCAAATAGCATGGCTAATGAACACATGAGGTTTAACAATATCAAAATACACGTGTCATAATCCCATATCATTATCAAATAAAACTTATTTTAATTTCACAAGCATTGTTCCCTGAAAATATTTTTGTGGAAAAGGTTACTCCATCTCATATGATATTCTTGAAATATGTCATAAATATTTTTTATAACTCAAGATATGTTTCAATAATAATAATAATAATAATAATAATAATAATAATAATAATCTTTGCTTGAGATAATATCATAAATAAAAGAACTAACATATAACATTTTGCTATGTTGTAAATTTACCCACTCACCTTGTATTTTATCCCTTCAATGAGGTTTATTAGATTTTCTCTCTTTCACTTGCAACTTGATGTTTTCCTACAAGTAATAATGCCTTTTTACTTCTCAATCACTAATAAGGTAATATGCAATGTATGCCCATGATGCATGAATGTTTATGCACTCTAAAATGCCTATAATCTCCTCTAATAACAATTTCTAACTTTAGATATTTTTGTTCGTAAGCTATTTCAGAATTGGATCTTCTCAATCCTCCATAGTTTAACTAGGTGCTGTCTCAGGATTTCAAACTAAATACTTGTCATTAAATAATTCACAACTTCTTAACCACATAGGCAAATCTCATGATTCAGAATAAATTAGAAACTAGTTCTAAGGTTTCCAACTTCCAAATATCATTGATTAAGTCCAAGTGAGTAATTTATAACATCTAAGGCAATCTTACCTAGGATTTGTGCCCTGGCAGACTTGTGTGTCACAAAAAAATTGATTTATATATTTCTTCATACTTGACCATTTAACTAGGTCATAATTTTCCTGAAAACTAGATTTCCTTAGTATTTTGTCATAAAAATTAGAGAATTTAACTCCCTATATAGCCTTATAACAAAAATAGTTAATTTGGGTCATCACAGGTCCATGTCCTGGAATCTAATAGAAGACTCACCATGAAATGCAAAATTCATTTCTTCCTAGTAACATGTCCAAATATGATGTTTCCACTTCTCACCGAACCCTTATAATGTCTATTCAAGCATATTCAAATTTCAAACCCTAATTCACTCTATTCCAACCGTGCCCTAATTTACAAATCGAACTTGTATCTGACTCAAGACATGATGAGTGACTTGCGAAGAGAAGTTCATAACTTCCTATATAAAACTTCTTTTTAGGTGATTCTAGGGGCCATGGAGAGCTAATGTCGAATGGATGAAAATACAAAATTTCATAATTTATGGTTTGTTAATCACGAAGGAATGATCCTCTCAATCAGAAGAATAATGTTTTGATCAAAACTCACTTTGAACAGCCTATGTTCCCAATTTTCCCTAGGTCATTTCGCTCGACTTCCGCCTATGGTAATGTTTCTGCGGTGAAAGAATAATGTTAAATGCCTTATATATTTTTTTATAATTTTCTCAAGACCTAAGGCGGTTTGAAAAAATATCCCTTTAAGCAGCTGTCACCTTCTTGCTTCAGCTGCTTGGAACTTAAATGATGGTCAATTACATTTTTTGTCATAATCAAGTGTTTTAACCTTAATTAGACTTATTTAATCATATTTAAACATATATATTATAATATTTGTAAATTTGATAATTTATTCCTAATAACCCTATATAATTACTTTGTAAAATTTATCGACAATTAAGTAATCATTGTGCTATAATCGAAATATTAATTACTATATATAACTATCACTAAATGAACATCCAAAGTAACTTAATATGTTAATTAAATGCATAATTATACAGAAATGATGTTTGTAGAGCACGTCTGTGACAACATCGCAACCCCTTGTCCGCCGCCGCTCACCACCGAGCTCTGACGCCAAGCACCCCTGCTAAGCTCCGCCGCCACGCGCCGCCGATCAGCATCATCGAGCACACTGCAACCCCTGTCCGAGGCCTCCTCCTTGTCCGCCACCATTCCCCCGTTGAGCTCCGACACCATGCGCCCCCGCCAAGAGCCACTGATCAGCCCCGCCGAGCGCCACTGCGACCCCACCGCACGCACCAGAGCACCACCTAGCCGATCCCGCCCGCCGAGATAACTCGTTCAAACGATGAAGGGAACATCATTCATTTGCATTTATTTAGTATGATTGTTGTAATATGATATATATTTGCTTTGTTATTATTGTTGTAATGAAGTCTTGGCTTTAAAGTTGCTTTGTTACTGGTGGTGTAATGAAGTCGTCTTGGCTTTGATGTAAATGCTTAGCTTAAGGTGTATGAAAAAGTAGTAGAAAAGTTCTTTCAATTCTTCGGTCAAGCATACATTTGATCCTGCTTTGGCAATTAAGGATGTTGGCACATCGACATGTTTGTAGGATGAAAAATTAAGAATGTATCATGTTTGTAGCATGCAAAAGAAAAAAGGCAATGAAGCCAATATTGAGTACATATTGGCACATACAAGCCAATATTGAGTACAGATTGACACATACGCCATCACAACTGGAAATAAGCACATAACAAGTAATGCTTATTACACTAAAACAACTACCATTTTAGTTTCCACACAAAACTTGCATCAAAATACATTCACTTGCATTTTGCACGATTAATCAGTCAATTAGAGATCAAATGATCTTATGGAGAACACTCTTGCATTTTGCATTATATTAATCATACAATTAGAGATCAAATTATCTTATGGAGAACACTCTCCTTTGTCCACATGAATTATATATGTATATGGTCGGCGGGGTGCGTTTGATGGTGTGAGGGTGTTGGTGGGGTTGCGGAAAAGAGAGGTCAGCATGCGGCAGGGTCACGGCATGTGGCAGGGTGCTCGGGGATGTGCGGCGGGGTCGCAGCGTGCGGCGTGTGGGAGGGGGGGAGGGGGGCACAGCATGCGGTGGGGTGCTCGGCGGAGCTGATAGGCGGCTCTTGGTGGCGGAGCTCGGTGGGGGAGCGGCGGTGGACAGGGAGGCGGGCTCGGACAGGGGTCGTGGCGTGATCGGCGGCTCTCGGCGGCACTTGGCGGCGGAGCTTGGCGGGGCGCTTGGCATCAGAGCTCGGCGGGGGAGCGGCGGCAGACAAGGGTCGCAGCTAGAGGTGCTTAACGGATCGGACGGGTTACTAATAGATTATGCCAATTGGATGTTGACCGGATATCGGATGGACCCGGCTGACGCATTATCTTATCGGATGAACACGGGTTGCCCATTAAGTGTCTAGCCTTTTCCGCCCCATTAAGATCTATCAGACCTTAACGGTCAGGCCGACAATTATACGGGTTGGACTAGTCCATTAATATTTTTACAATATCTCAAAAATCATTTGTCCTATAATATGTAGTAAAAGGACATCATAATATATTATTCCTCAATTTATTATCATATATTTACTCATTATGTTGTCAAATATAAATAAGAGACAAAATATTTATGTAGTTCAGCCTATAGCCTACGCCCACGACTGAAGGAGCTCAAAAATTAATTATGCTAAAAATAAAATATTACATATTTAGTATCATATTAAGTAAAATAAAATGTACAACAATAAAATATTACTATCAAGAGGTAACTATGCATTATGCAACACCGGTAAAAGATTCATCTTCTCTATCTTCATTATTTTCATCATATATAAATTGATCTTGCATTCTTACTTTTGATCAACCATAAATAACATTATAGAAGAATAAAAATTATATCATTATATAAAATATATGATCATATCATTAGAAAAGAATAAAAATTAGAATCATACATTTTGCATAACCAATTAACATTAGCTAAATAACATAATGGCATCACATGAATTAATTAAAATAAATTTGTACAATAATATTTATATTATTTTAATAAGTTTAATCTATTAACGATTAACTAACGGGCTAACATATGGCTTATAAATTATCGGATGGATATCGAACTATCGATACTGGGCAAATGGATGAATAACCTTATCCAGTCTAATATAGGCCCAAGCCCATTAAGAAATTGGACGGGCTCAGGCCTGAACTTGGACGGACTAGCCGATATGTTATCGAGTCGGGCAACGGACGGACCGGGTTGCCCAATCCAATAAACACCTTTAGTCGCAGCGTAAGGGGGGTCGGCGGTCGTGTGGTGGCGTGCGGCAGCATGTGAGGTCGGCGGAGTGCGGCGGGTTGCAAGCGAGGGGGTCGGCGCTGCGCGAGGTCGGTGACGGGCGGATCTATTCGGCAATGCATGGATCTGATCAGCGACCATGCATCTGGCCCCCTTACGCGCAGATTTGGTTGTGCTCGTCGAAGGGCTCGTCATGCTCCTCGGCGTGAGAAGAGGTCGCGCCACGTTTGTCATCAAAGGGCGGTGAGAAGAGATCGCGCCGTGCTCGAAGGATGAGATCTGATGTTGGAGGTTCCTCCGCCATCATCGTGCTTGGGGAAGGGAGAGGTTGGCGAATGTAGGGTTAACGCGGCCGAAAGAGAGAGAATGTAGGGGGTGGGAGGCCAGCCCTCATTTTTACCTCGCTCGAACCGCCACACCGGTCATACCCTCACGAATCGGCCGTGAACCAGCCCTAAACCACGGTTTTTGCCTCATTATTGCATGAATCAATCTCGGTACTTTTGGATATGATTTCTTAAAGAAATAGTTAAGACGATGGATGAATTAGGATCACTATATATTCTCATAGATAAATAGTTTCATATAGTTCTTATGCCGACAGTATTGTACCAAAACTTATGATAGATCAAAGTTTCAGCAAAATACCACCAAACTTTCGATAGTCAGAACCCGGCCCGGGTTCATCTGGAAAGTTAAGACCTAGTGTGGCATCGCTCTAAATTTGACTCGGATTCAAAGTGAACCCGGCCCGAGTTATGGTAGCCCGGCGTAGGCTCTATCGTGATCACACATTGGATCCTCTTCCTGACGACCCACCCGCGTTGGGTTCATACCTGGTCCGTGTAATCGCACATCACCCTACATGATGATGAGGCCAAGAAATTCGGTCTGAGCCACCACGGACCTGGCCCGAGCCACCTAGGATCGAGCTTGAGTTCTGTCAGTAGATAATCGTCCATCGAACACTGTCCAGGTTTGATATCAACCCAGCCCAAGTTTTATGGTACCCGACTCAGATTTCTAGAACAGAGGATGTGCTTTAATTTGTTTTAATTGTTCTGTTGTAAAATGGCTATTCTACTATTGTGTTAATAATGGTTAACAAAGGATGCTAATCAATTCAAACATATAGAAGATGTAAAGCATGGGCTTCTTGACACTGATTATCATCAAATCGTATAGAAAAAGTGAAAAAGGATATTAATAGCCCCACCACCATAATATAATCGTGGGTATCAATAGCCTCACACCTCTTTATTGGGCCCGTAATTGTCATACTTTTGATCTTGATTTGATCCAACGTGAAATTGTCATGAATGCTCATAATAAAATAAGTCAAGCTCGCATTATGACAACACATATAAATATCATAGGAATTGTTGAAAGTAAAATATACAGTAAAAGAACAAAAATAATAAAGAGAATTGAACCGGAAGGAGAAAAAACTAAAAAAATGATTGAATTATTTTATCATACTAAAAGCTTGTTTATTTGTATTAAGTTTTCTTATCCATTTGAATCTGTGCTGAGAGAAGTTTTATCTATCAATATATTAGACAAATCCCAATGTATGTATAAAGAGTCTGAGAGGCTAAACTTGAAGTTAATGGTAGAGTAGTGATCCGACTTGGATGGGTAACATTTGGATCTTCTCAGGATACGAGAGTGGTAGAGGATACGTGATTTTGATCGTAGCATTTAATTTTTTTGCATGAGAGTGAGAGTTCTTGGATGGTGATTCTTGTATTGAAGTTATCAAACTACTATTTTTTATTTTTTATTTAAGAAACAATATCTAGAAATACTTAGTGCACTTTCTTAGTGGATTGACCCACAAGTACAACACTGATTGTTGTGCCCTTACAACATTGATCAAACACTTAAACATTAAAAATTTAAGCAGATACTCAAGGAAAGAGGATATGAAACACTTAAACATCTAACATCACCATCATACCAATGTACATATCACAAGTTGAAGCAGAACCACATAGTCAATCACATTAAAAGGAAGAACATCCTTCTAAAACAAAAGTGACAAACCAGAATGATTTAGGATAGAAAAATGTGAAAAGAAGAAAAGATAAACCCACAACTTCCCAACCTTGATCCATGATGCAGATGGTGGTCTTCTCCCAAAAATATCCATCCTTTACAAAGATGTGAAGCCTCCTATTTTATACTTGGGGCTATTTTCTTTTCACCGTCTAGTCCTTGATACTTGTCCTTCTAGCTCAAAATGAAAGCTTCTTTCTACCGGTGTAAATAGAATAGTTTCAGGGAGAAAAGTTGTCATTTTATTCTTTTTGTGTTTTGTGGAATGCTTGCTATCAGGTGACTACATACCTCTACTCGAACAAAAACTTTGAGAAGAACAAAGGTCTTTCCTCGGTCTTGAAACATGCAAATATTTTAGTTTTTGCTTGAAATAAAAATGATACAAGAATTTCATAAAAGTAGATTGAAGGCATAATAAATTGAGCAATATGATGTGGTATGAAAATATAGAATAAAATCATTTTAACTTAAAGTAAATATGCATAAATTTTTTGTTATGAAATTCTCTAAAACTTGAGCATTCGCTTGTACTCAAGCAAAAGTTAGGAACATTAAGACAAAGATAAGAATTATTCAAATGTCATACTATGAAGAAGCAAGACACGTGGTATGAACAACTCAATGCACATAATCACTCAAGCATTATTTATTCATTTTAAAGCTATCTTCTTTTTGATGGAGATCACTGATGGAATACCCGGCTCTAAAATAAATAAATAATATAATATAATATAATAAAGTTAAGTTGTAAAAACCAACTCAATAGCCCATTATTGAGCCCATTAGCATGATAAGCCCAAAGATTAGCCTATAAAAGTATTAGATGCCTTAAGCACACCATAGCCACTCATTTCCTCTCCCTCACCTCTCTCTCTTCTTCCCCAAGCACATTTCATCTAGCAAGATCAAAGGAGCTCCAGCAAGGTTTCACCAAGTTCTTCTTCATTCTGCACCTCCTTTGATTTTCAGCATCATCCCCTCACTCCCTTCCCCAATCGGAATGCTTTGTAGTGGAGAATGGCAAGGTGAAGGTGATTATCAGTGATCGGAAAGGCTTCAAGCAAGAATCACTCCAGAAGGAGGTGGGTGAATTCGAAATCCCCCTGCATAACTTGATTAGCAATAGAATAGAATTAGGGTTCTTATTATGGAATGTGTTCTTGATTGATGAGAAAGAATGGAGAGGGAATGATTGATTGTGTTTCTTGTGTTTGGTTCATGTTTCGTAATTCTTACTACTATAGATGTGTTATGTATCAGTCCTCCATGCTTAGATGATTATTTGTATGCATTGATTCCATTTCTGGATTAAAAATCGCTGAAAATCGAATTCTGTCCGATTCTATTTTCATTGCGACCGGTCGACCGATCCAGAATATCGGTCGACCAGTGATATGAAAATTGGTCGACCGATCGATAGAGACCGGTCGACTGATCATGCATTCCGAACCTTTAATAGGTCGGCCGATCGGCCGACCGAAGCTCCATTTTAGACTAAGTGTTATCAGTCGACCGATCCAAAGATATCGGTCGACCGATGCTCAGGACTTGTTGTATTGCATTGAGACCAACCGGTCGACCGATCCAGAGATATCGGTCGACCGATGCCCGAAAGTCGGTCGACCAACCAGTGAGGACCCGTCGACCGAACCCTGACCAGAATGCATATTGGTTGCTGATTTGATCTAGATTCTTTCTATGAGTGTGATGTGCTACTCCATGTTGATTGAAATGTTATGTGACTAAATCCTTGATATTGTATTGATCTGTCCAGTGATCCAATCCTCTTATAGTATGCAAGAATGATAAATTGATAAAGTGATTAAGTATGAAAGATGGAAATGTAAATGAGAGTGGTGGCCAGCCCATGCTAAGTGCTTACAAGTGAAGGGTCGCTCCCTTAGCCATGGCTTGATCACCCATTGACTGCACAAGGCTGTATTGTTTGCTCGGCGTAAAACCCCCAAATGTTAAAGGCATCCAAAGGCACCTAATGCTAAGAGAAAGTAAAAGCACAAAGAGTATGGATAAGTAACATGAACATGATGATAAGTGAAGTATGATTATTGATCCAGCATGATTACTGAAATCTTTCATGATTATAAGATTGACTCATGATCTCTATCTCTTTCATCCATTGATATCTCAAATCGAATGATCTTGTGCTCTCAAATCTGATCTTGTTACAAGTGATTACTAATTTTGACTATTGCTATTTATTGTTATGCATTGAGTACTTTATGGATCCCCACTAGGCTGTATAGCTTACGGGAGGACCTCCTCCCCTGTGTTTGATTTCCACAGGATCAGGTCAGTGATGGTGTTGAGATCGTGTGCCGCGACCAACTCGAGCGATGATAAAGCACATGAACTGATAGAGGGTCTAGTTATCTTTATTTTTATTTTCCGCATTATGAGCTTTGATGTAATTCAGATATTATGACTATCATGGAGATTTTGTAACACTGAGACTTCCGCTATTTTTAATATTCGATGTTTCTTTTTTATTACTATTGCTGAGCTGTTATCATTTTAATGGAATTTTGGTCAATATATAGTCAATGTTATAGTATTTTCGTAGCGCCTTCGGAGAGATCCTCGCCTCATGGCATTGCCGATTTGGGGGCGTTACATTTATGGTGTCAAAGACTTTGTTCGGACTCTTTTGATGTCTTATTGTATAGTATGGTATAAGAGAGGTTCATGTGCTATCGTTAAGCTGTCGCCACACTCTCCACCAAAAGAGGACTGTAAGTCAAATTCATGTTCATGATATGGTATTAGTTCTAATGTATTGTTCTTTCATGATTCAAGGATAAGGTGTCTAGACGATCAGAGAGGATCCAGGAACGGGGGGCCGGGTCGGCACATATTGCTCCTGAAGTGCAAGAAGGCCCAGAGGGCCCAATTACTGAGTCCCAGACTTTCACCCAGTAGGGTCGGGGACGAGGCCGTGGTCGAGGTCGCACTCCCAGCCGCGGCCGAGGACGGGGCCGCAATGCGAAGCCACAGTCACAGGACAAACTCATTGATGACTGACCCACTACAGGGCAGTCAAACCGGAGGCGGCCAGCCCGCGATCCGACGTCGCACGCGGGGACCCCGACAGGAAATTTTTTAGGATACTTTAGAGGCATTTCTGAGGCTAAATCCGCCTCAGTTTGAGGGCAAGCCAGATTTCTTCAAAGCAGAACAATGGATAGAGACCCTGGATCGAATCTTTAAGTTGATGAGGTGTGCCGAAGGATGAAAGGTGTTATACGCTATCCACCTGATCACCGACACTGCCATGGGTTGGTAGAAGACTACTAGAGCCACCAGGTTCAGGGGGCTGGAGGAAGAAGAGATATCATGGGAGGAATTTAAGCATTTGCAGACCGATACACTCCTGAGCACGATCGGGACAGCAAGCATGAAGAATTTTTGGAGCTCGTGGAAGGGACCATGACAATGGTGGAATATCACACATAGTTTGTCATGCTGGAGCAATATTGCCCTATGCCGTTTGTGGGGCGCATAAGGGCAAACAAGTTCATCAATGATCTACGATATGACCTAAAGACCGAAGTCCTTTCTGGGGACTGTGACACCTTAGAAAAGGCGGTGAGAGTGGCCACTTCCTCCTCGTCAGCCTCAGCCACAGGCACCAGTAGTTCAGCAGAGGCCTCTCTGCCCTCATTGTGAGCGATATCATTTCGGCGAATGCTGCAGGAGGAATGGTGTGTGCATACAGTGCGGACAGTTCGGGCACTTTGCCCGAAACTGCCCCCAACTTTTTAGGGGAGGTCGTGATAACCAGGGCGCCAGTGGCGCAAACACCGTGGTCCAGGGCAGGGTACACCACATGGAGGCGAATGCTGCCCAGGTTGATAACGATTATCAGAGGTACCCTTCCTATTGCTGATGTGTCTGTCATTATATTGTTTGATTCAGGGATCACGCACTCGTTTATTTTGGATTCGTGTGCCCAAGTTCTTGGCTTATTTTACAGCAGATGCCTCATGCCATGAGAGTGAGCACTCCCATGGGAGATCTTCACACGGCTAGGTACATTTCGAATGTGCCTGTCACCACGGAGAAAAAAAAAATTTCTGCAGATCTTATTACCATCCCGATGACCGATTATGACGTCATCCTAGGGATGGATTGACTTTCTTACCATGATGCAGCTCTGCATTGCAAGCAGAAAAAGATCACTATAGGTGCACAGGACAAGCCTAAGGCAATTATCAGGGTTACCCCATCGAAAAGTAAGAAGGTGATTGTCTCAACTATGAAGGCTCAAAAGATGATCCAGAAGGGATGATGTGCCTACTTGGCAAGTGTGGTGAAGACCGATGCACCAACCACCGCGCTGCAACAGATAGATGTAGTGCGTGAGTTTTCAGATGTTTTCCCTGAACATACTTCAGGATTACCACCGAGGCGCGAGATAGACTTCAAGATTGAGCTTCTACCTGGCACCCACCCATCTCCAAGGCACCGTACCGCATGACACCTGCCGAGATGCTAGAGTTAAAGAAGCATATACAGGAATTATTAGACAAAGGCTTCATTCGGCCGAATGTCTCATCGTGGAGAGCGCATGTACTGTTTGTGAAAAGGAAAGATGGTTCAATGCGGCTTTGCATTGACTACAGGATGCTTAACAAGGTGATGGTGAAAAACAAGTACCCTCTGCTCCGCATCGATGATCTTTTCGACCAGTTATCCAAGGCATCCCTATTCTCCAAGATCGATCTGCGGAGTGGCTTCCATTAGTTGAGAGTCGCTGAGAAAGACATACCGAAGACAGCCTTCCGATCTAGGTATGGCCATTATGAATTTTTAGTAATGTCATTTGGACTGACGAACGCTTTTGCAGCGTTTATGGATCTGATGAACAGGACTTTTCGGCCCTACCTGGATTAGTTCGTCATCGTGTTCGTGGATGACATCCTGATCTATTCGTCCAGCCTAGAGCAGCATCAAGAGCATCTCAGGATAGTGTTGGAGATCCTGCGCCAACACAAGTTGTACGACAAACTCTCTGAGTGTGAATTTTGGCTGAAGGAGATCATGTTTCTTGGACACATAGTATCCAAGAAGGGCATTTCAGTGGACCACGCAAAGGTAGAAACAGTGACCAATTGGGCAAGGCCGAAGAATGCATCCGAGATCCGCAGCTTTCTGGGATTGGCAGGTTATTACAGGAGGTTCATCAGATACTTCTCCAAAATTGCAGCACCGCTCACGAACCTCACGAAAATGGCGGAAAGGTTCATCTGGTCTGACAAGTTTGAGCAGAGCTTTCAGACATTGAAGTGTCGTCTAACATCAGCACATGTCCTTACCATCCTGATGGGCAGCGAAGGATATATAGTCTACAGTGATGCATGTGGGACAGGCTTAGGGTGTGTGCTAATACAGCATGGTAAAGTAGTGGCCTATGCTTTGCGCCAGTTGAAGAAGCATGAGGTTAACTATCCCACGCATGACTTGAAGTTAGCAATAGTTTTTGCTTTGAAGATCTGGAGACACTACTTGTATGGGGAGACTTTTGAGATCTTCACAGATCATAAGAGTCTCAAATATATTTTTGACCAGAGAGACCTTAACATGAGGCAGCGCCGTTGGTTGGATCTTTTGAAGGATTATGAATTTGCTATTAATTATCACCTTGGTAAAGTAAATTCAGTGGCAGATGCACTGAGCAGGAAATGGGAAGGTTCGTTAGCATACATCCGAGTACGAGAGTACAAGATGTTACAGGAGATAGATCAATGGTGTCCCAGACTTGACAGTAACGGAGCATTGTGGATGATGCATCAGATGAGGCCCAGCATGATAGACAAGATCATAGCTGCCCCGAAGGGGGATCCAGAGTACCAGAAGATGTTGAAGAGATGTTAGAATGAGCCGAATGACTTCCAAGTATTAGCAGAGGGAGGAATTCGGTATAGGGACAGATTATGGGTTCCCACAGATGCCACCATCAGACAGGAAGTAATGGACGAGTGTCATAAGTCCGAGTTTGCCATCCATCCTGGAAGCACTAAGATGTACAAGGATGTACAACGCAGCTATTGGTGGTCTGACATGAAGAGGGAGATAGCTGAGTATGTGTCTATGTGTCTGGTGTGCCAGCAGGTAAAGATTGAGCACCAGAGGCCATACGAGAAGTTGAAGCCTCTAGATGTCCCACAGTGGAAGTGGGATAATATCACTATAAATTTTATATCCAACTTGCCTAGGTCCAAGAAGGGTCATGATGCTATATGGGTGGTGGTAGATAAATTCACTAAGGCGGCACACTTCATCCCCATCCGGTGGAAGCAATCGGTAGAGAGTCTACTAGACTTATATGTTAGAGAGGTGATTAGACTACATGACATCCCAGCATCGATTGTTTCTGACAGGGACCCCAGATTCACTACTAGATTCTGGAATAGTATGCAGGAGGCATTTGACACCTAGCTGAATTTTAGCACTTCTTTTCACACTCAGACTGATGGACAGTCTGAGAGGACTATCCAGACATTAGAGGACATGTTGTGAGCTTGTGCACTAGATTGGCAGGGCAGCTGGGATGAGCATATTCATGTGATCGAGTTTGCTTATAATAACAGCTGCCATTCTAGCATCGGCATGGGGCCCTTCGAGACTTTATATGGCAGACGTTGTCGTTCACTCGCTCATTGGGGTGAAGTAGGTGAAGAGAATATCATGAGCAAGGAAGAAGTGAATGAAGCAGTAGAGTATGCTGAGAAAGTGGAGCTGATCAAGCAGATGATGAAGACAGCTCAGGGCAGACAGAAGAGTTATGCTGATAAGGGTAGACGTGAGCAAATCTTTCAGGCTAGTGATCAGGTTCTGCTGAAGGTGTCTCCTATGAACGTAGTTATGAGATTCAGTAAGCGAGGGAAGCTCATGGGACCCTTCGAGGTACTCGAGTTAGTAGGTGAAGCAGCATGCAGGCTAGCCTTGCCACTTTCCTATGAGCGAGTGCATAATGTGTTTCATGTTTCCATGCTTAAGAAGTACAAGCATGATGCTGCTAATGTTTTACGGATCGAAGAGTCAAATCTAGCTGTGGATTTAACCTTCGCAGAGTACCCGACACATATAGTGGAGCGAAAAGTACAACGTCAGAAGAATAAAGAGGTGCCCATGGTTAGAGTAGCCTGGCGTCATCACCACGGCAATGAGGCCACATGGGAACTCGAGTCAGAGATGCGCCAGGAGTTTTCGCATCTATTCGGTAAGACCTCTACTTAGTGCAAAATTCGAGAACAAAATTTCTTTTAAGGGGGTAATGATGTAATACCTGACTTTAAAAATAAATAAATAATATAATATAATATAATAAAGTTAAGTTGTAAAAACCAACTCAATAGCCCATTATTGAGCCCATTAGCATGATAAGCCCAAAGATTAACCTATAAAAGCATTAGATGCCTTAAGCACACCCTAGCCATTCATTTCCTCTCCCTCACCTCTCTCTCTTCTTCCCCAAGCATATTTCATCTAGCAAGATCAAAGGAGCTCCAGCAAGGTTTCACCAAGGTTCTTCATTCTACACCTCCTTTGATTTTCAGCATCATCCCCTCACTCCCTTTCCCAATCGGAATGCTTTGTAGGTGGAGAACGATAAGGAGAAGGTGATTATCGGTGATCGGAAATGCTTCAAGCAAGAATCACTTCATAAGGAAGTGGGTGAATCCGAAGTCCCCCTACATAACTTGATTAGCAATAGAATAGAATTAAGGTTCTTATTATGGAATGTGTTCTTGATTGATGAGAAAGAATGGAAAGGAATGATTGATTGTGTTTCTTGTGTTTGATTCATGTTTTGTGATTCTTATGACTATAAATGTGTTCTGTATCAGTCCTCCATGCTTAGATGATTGTTTGTATTCACTGATTCTATTTCTGGATTGAAAATCACTGAAAATCAAATTCTGTCTGATTCTATTTTCACTGCAACTGGTCGATCGATCCAGAATATCGGTCGACCGGTGATATGAAAATCGGTCGACCGATCATGCATTCCGAGCCTTTAATAGGTCGGCCGATCGGCCGACCGAAGCTCCATTTTAGACTAAGTGTTATCGGTCGACCGATCCAAATATATCGGTCGACCGGTGCTCAGGACTTGTTGTATTGCATTGAGACCAACCGGTCGACCGATCCAGAGATATCGGTCGACAGGTGCCCGGAAGTCGGTCGACCGACCAGTGAGGACCTGTCGATCGAACCCTGACCAGAATGCATATTGGTTGCTGATTTGATCTAGATTCTTTCTATGAGTGTGATTGCTACTCCCTGTTGATTGAAATATTATGTGATTGAATCCTTGATATTGTATTGATCTGTCCAGTGATCCAATCCTCTTATAGTATGCAAGAATGATAAATTGATAAAATGATTAAGTATGAAAGATGGAAATGTAAATGGGAGTGGTGGACAGCCCATGCTAAGTGCTTACAAGTGAATGGTCGCTCCCTTAGTCATTGCTTGATCACTCATTGACTGCACAAGGCTGTATTGTTTGCTCGGCGTAAAACTCCCAAATGTTAAAGGCACCTAATGCTAAGAGAAAGTAAAAGCACAAAGAGTATGGATAAGTAACATGAACATGATGATAAGTGAAGTATGATTATTGATCCAGCATGATTACTAAAATCTTTCATGATTATAAGATTGACTCATGATCTCTATCTCTTTCATCCATTGATATCTCAAATCGAATGATCTTGTGCTCTCAAATCTGATCTTGTTACAAGTGATTACTAATTCTGACTATTGCTATTTATTATTATGCATTGAGTACTTTATGGATCCTCACTAGGCTGTATAGCTTACAGGAGGACCTCCTCCCCTGTGTTTGATTTCCACAGGGTCAAGTCAGTGATGGTGTTGAGATCGTGTGCCACGACCAGCTCGAGCGATGATAAAGCACATGAACTGCCAGAGGGCCTAGTTATCTTTATCTTTATTTTTCGCATTATGAGCTTTAATGTAATTCAGATATTATGACTATCATGGAGATTTTGTAACACTTTGAGACTTCCGCTATTTTTTATATTCGATGTTTCCTTTTTATTACTATTGCTGAGCTATTATCGTTTTAATGAAATTTTGGTCAAATATAATCAATGTTATAGTGTTTTTGTAGCGCTTTCAGAGAGATCCTCGCCACGTGACGTTGGTCGATTTGGAAGCGTTACAACTGAAATGACAACATTAAGAATGGAGTAATCCCATTAATCATATTCCCTTAGCCCCGAGAATTCCATCGACTTCTATATGAAACATCTTCTCTTTTTTTTTTCTTTTTCCCCTTTCTTCTTATCTTTTTCTTTCTTTTTCACTAGTCAACTTTTCCCATTAATCCCTCCCCCAAACATAGAACAAGTTATAATCAATTGAATGAAAATTTGCTTATTAGCTTATAATTATAAAATATTGTCTAGACAAATTTCTTGTCTTAGGCTCTTTTATATTTCTCCAATAATTTTAAAAATATGCTTTTCGGCTCGTACACATAATAGTGGTCGTGCATGTGAAGACATGTCCTTTCATGATTCGGTTTCAATTTATATTTATCTTTTATTCTAGAGGATTATGATTGATTCATGTAATTCTTAGTGCTAATGGTAAGTAGGATAATCATAAATTGGACATGTACTTGCCATTTTGATATTTATCCAAGAGTAGCCATTATATGTAATGTCCCGATATTCAAGTGACTTTCACATGCTTAGAATTGTCCTAGAGACGCTACATAATTTTTCATACAATATTTTTGCGGAATATAAATCATAAACGCGGATGACTTTTTCAATAATAATAGCTAATAATCCATAATATTAAAAATAGTTAAAACATTCATAAGTTCCCATTTGTAATAAATGCAAAAATGATAAAATTAGACAACTCGATCTAGTGCCATGTGCAACATCTGTATATTACTAAGCATAGCCACCTAGAGAATCATCTTCTATCAAAGCTCTCACCTGCACAGATCCAGGTATAAGAAAATATCTATGAGTATAAAAAATATTAAATCAAAAATAGCATTTGATCAATGATGAGTCAATTGAGCAATTAATATAATAATCAATTAACTATATAATAATTTATTGATATGAGCAATATATCATGCTATGATCAAAAGACCATTATAAATCAATAACAATTAACAATTATTAGTTGCCTAATCAATAATCAATTTTTAATTAACAAGTTTTAATTCGATAATCAATGTTCATTGGTCAATAACGATTCGATTCAATAGGACAATAACAAATGCCAACTCAATACCAATATATCCAAATGATCTATTCAATTCAATTTGATTTCAATTCAACTCAATTCGATTTAATTTCAATTCAATTTTATTTTACAATGTTCAGAGTTATTTAATTGAATAAGTAGTGCTCGATCAATTAAGAAAAATTTTATGTCTCTTTCATGTACAACTCAGAACAATGACCAAATATAGGACAACCATAGTTTTTCTAAGATGACGACGGAGCAAGAAAAGAAATTTAGAGGGGCAATGGAAAAAAAAATAATTTTTGTGGGTGGGTTCGAGCACTCAACATCTCAATTAAAGTAAGAAGACACTTCCCACTAGACTAAAATTAATTATTTGATACTTTGAAGGGGCAAACATATATATAATATAACTTTATAATATAAAAACACATATTAACTAGTATAATCTCAATTTCGTCCTTGAGGATGACGAGTCTCAAAACTTTAGATACATCATCTGACCGAGCAATTCCATTATTTTTATTTTATTTTTCTCTCTCCTATTCACTTAGCACCCCCACAGCCCCTTTTTTTCCACTTTTGTCTTTCTCTCCCACCTTTTCTCTCTATCTCTTTCCTATTTGATAGAAAGCCATTCATTTCTTTTTCTTTCATTGGCGCCAAATGTCTCGTCAATTGTCCACTTCTATTTTCCTTCTCTAATTTCATTCACCCGCAATCATGTTGGGCGCCTTTAATGTCCTTTTGTTTTTCCTTTTTTTTTTTTTTTCCTTCAACGCCAAACACTGCATGACGTTATTTTCTTCTCGATTCTCTCTCTACTTCATTTCACGCCTCATCTTGGCACCCCCATCCGATTTATTTTCTTCTTTTTTTTTTCTCTTGGCGTTAAAAGTCCATCAATTCATTCTCTCCCTCTCTTTCTTTCTAACTGTAATAAACGTGCAGCGAAATTAACACGGTGCGGAACAAATAGAATCCCCTTTCGTACTTGCGCGGACGTTGTTGCACTTCATGCCTCTCTTCCTTTTTATCGTGGAAACATCACGTCCTATCGCGGAAGGACACCACGCACCGAGAAGGATGAAGAAATAATTTTTTATTGAGAATTAGCGGCCCTAAACGTCTATTTATAGGAATTTTAAATCCCTAATTACACTCTAATCATGATATGTAATCGATCTCAAATTTAATCCTCTGTTTAATCTCTTTAACTAATTCATATATATTTAAATAAATTCCAAAATTAATTGAATAATTCCATAATACATCTTATCCCAATTTAATTTCCCCATTTTCTTTCCGGAATTATTTAATTCAAATAACTAAAATACTAATTTCCCAGCACTATTTAACTTTTATTTATTTTTCCAAAAATCTTAGGCGTTACATTATATTTTGAAGTTAAAAGTTGGATAAAAATATGCAAAATGATAGTCAAAGGGCAAACCCATCTTAATGTTGCTTAATGGAATTGAAATAGAACATCAGATCTACGGGATCACCTTTGAACACTCCTAACTCCCACATAGAAAAGGATTGAAAATTTTATAGCTTAAAAATATTTTATATATTAAAACAATATTTATTATTATTTAATTCAAAAATTAGATAATAAAATATTATGAAATTAAATAATTCTAAAAATTAGAGAAAAGGAGGAAATAAAAGGAATAGATAAAAGTAGAGTTTGATTGAGAGAAATTGTGGAAGTGATAAAAAAGCATTTGAGTATATATGGATTTTGATAAGTATCATTATGAAATAATTAGTTAAATTCGGATTTAATTAAATTTGAATATTTAACATTCGATAATTAATGATTAATGATCATGATCGATGAAAAATTAGCCTAAGGCCCAATAGGAGTCAAGAACTCTACTTAAGAACTATAAATAAGACCTAAAGGGTGACTAGAAAATATTATTTGCCTCCACAAAATTTTTGCACGAAAGACCCCTTTTCCTTCTTCGATTCTCACGATAGAGGCTCCTTAGAGCACGGGCGATATAACGTTTCGAAGCCCTGACAGATGAGAACAAAATTCAAGTAGTAGTCGATGGTTTCTAGATGTCAATAGAGAAGAATTGTTGACCAAAGTTGCGACGTAAGTGCAGTCCACAAGCAATAGCAACATAGTTAGTTTTTCAACTAACTTAAGGTATATAGGGGATCCTTATATCAACGATTTTCGTCGATATATACCCTCAGACCCTTGTCATAAGAATTGACTATTGTGTGAATGAATTGTGAATTCAATTGCATTGTCAATGGCATAGAAAATAGGGTCGAAAGTTGATCAAAAAGGCGACTCACTGACGACAACAAAACCTGGCTCGAGTTCTGCACAGCTCGGCCCAGGTTTCTTGGAATCCGAGTGGCGATTGAATTGACCCAGATCAAGTTCATATGAATCTGGCCCAACTTTAAAGGTACACAACCCCCGAGGACATGATGGAAATCATGAAGAATTCAGACCGAATTCCGACTAGCTCGGCTCGATTTTCGTTGATATTAATGGATGAATTAGAATTGAATTGGATCCGAACTGGGTTTCGGATTGACCCGGCTTGGGTTCTGTTGATGAAATCGAAATAGATTTGGATTGAATCGGTTCGGCCCGAGTTTCGTTGGACCTGATCCGAGTTTTGCCGAGGTATACGATTGAAAGATTGTGTAAGAATTATTATAATATATTCTTCAATATTTTCAGAACTGGACCGACGACCGGATCAGACTCCTTATTGGGTCGTGGTTGAACCGATCCAATCGAGTTCGGCCGGATTGAACCAGATTTTATTAAAATAATAGTATTTATAATAATTATAAGGATATAATATAAGTTATATGATATAATATATGAATATTGTACTAATAACCTATTAAAAATATTAAAAACTAATATAACATCATTTTATTTATTAAAACTTTTAATAATGATAAATAATAATGATTAACATATAAATATAAATAGATTAACATTAATTTAGTATCTAGTATTTATTGATGATAGATGCTATATTAATAACTTTTATCCTAAATTATTCTTATTTATTTTTTCTTTAACACTTTTCTTTTTATTTCCTTTATTTATGCCCTTTAATAATTTTTCATTTTAATGTTAATCAATTTTGAATACTTATCTTTTTTTATTTCAATTCCTATTAATTTTATACATATCATATTCCCTTCTTTTTTATCTTTCTTATATTTCTTTCCTTTTTCCTTTTTTAACTTTCCTATTTCTTATTATTTTATAATTTTATTTTTCAAAACTTGACTTGAACCGGTTCAGCAGGTTTTAGCCGGTTCAACATCAAAAATAATTTTGATATCAAACCAAACCGGATTATCGATCGGTTCGCGATTGAACCGATTGATCTGGTCCGATTTTGATAATATCGATATTCTTACAATAATATATTATAAAAATTATTGTATTTAAGTCTTTTGTGCGCTGACTTCTTCTCTCCTCTGATTCATCTCCTGTTTCGAGTGGCCACGAAGCAAATGAGAGGAGAGAGAGAGAAAAGGTGTCAAGATCAGAAGTCCGGACTACACTTGAGCTTTCCAGTATGCTGTCAGGTGTATAAGAAAGAAATTGAAAGATAAAAAGAAGAAACAAAGATAAATGACGCTAAGCAAATGTCAGCGGAAACAATTTCTGAAATGATCAGAAATAGTAATTAGGATAATAAAGACAAACTACTCAGAACTCTCATTGTTGATTCAAGGATTAAGCTTCCTTCTTTCATTAAGAAAATGAAATGCTGCAGGAACATGTCACTTACACCAAACTTCCTCCAACAGTAGTAGATCTCTTCTTCCAGGTAGAACTTTTACGTTGCCGTAAACAATTGTTTTCAGACACCTTGCGAAGTCAAGACAGGGAGGTCAATAAGATTATTAAAGAAACATAAGCAAATGACTAAACAAACTTAAGTTGATGACAGTATAATTCTTTGTCTCATTAGGACAGATCCTATGGTTTATGATAATACAGTAGTAACAGATTTTGGAAGTTTTGTTTAACATATTATGAATTCTGGGAACACACGAGAATGCAAAGAAGCAAGTCTTTGGCATAGGTTAGTACTTAGTAATGAGAAAAGGGAGGTTTGCTGGCCTTGCTTAACTTTTAGAGAATGCTTTACTGTACAAGAAATAAATTATCACAAAACCAGTCGCCACAAGACCATAGTTTAACGACGTGACGAGTGCAGAAGAGTCATCGTCACTGTCACTGATCAAATCCCTGAAATTAAGTAGTGACGTGAGAAATATGTCTCAAGCGATGCATAAAGTTAGAACAGTTAGAAAAGAATTTGGGGCACATTGTACGTACCACGTGCTCGAGGAGCTTGGAGCATCTTTCTCACAAACCTTGAGTTGCAATAGGTCTTTCTCCACATTATCACTTGTACCAAGATCAGCACGCTCACGGCAAATATCAGAAGTCTTGACTACACTTGAGCTTTCCAGTATGCTGTCAGGTGTATAAGAAAGAAATTGAAAGATAAAAAGAAAAAACAAAGATAAATGACACTAAGCAAATGTCAGCGGAAACAATTTCTGAAATGATCAGAAATAGTAATTAGGATAATAAAGACAAACTACTCAGAACTCTCATTGTTGATTCAAGGATTAAGCTTCCTTCTTTCATTAAGAAAATGATATGCTGCAGGAACATGTCACTTACACCAAACTTCCTCCAACAGTAGTAGATCTCTTCTTCCAAGTAGAACTTTTACGTTGCAATAAACAATTGCTTTCAGACTCCTTGCAAAGTCAAGACAGGGAGGTCTAGATCATTAATCGAACATAAGCAAATGACTAAACAATTTTAAGTTGATGACAGTATAATTCTGTCTTATTAGGACAGATCCTATATAATGGTTGGTGATAATACAGTAGTAACATATTTTGGAACTTTTGTTTAACATTATGAATTCCGGGAAAATCCGAGAACCTCAAGGGCTTGCCTTTAAGCTGGACTGAAAAACTTACCCACTTATCTCTTCTCCTACTAGTATGAACACCAATGTTCCCTTCAACAACTATTTCAGTAGGCTGATGTCTGGTGGAAGGCAACTCCATCACAATATCCTTATCCCCACTCACATCGAAGAAGCACCCGCGATCCTTTGCATCAGTCACCAACTTCGCCCAGATAGAACCGCTATGTGAAAGTGTTGGTGCATTACCCAAAATCCAAAGGCAATATCTGAAGCATGTCAAGAAAAATAAAATCATGATAATAGATCAAATGAAGAAAGAGATATATAAATACTCAAACAGACAAGAATTCAACACCTCGCTCTTGTCAGAGCCACATTGGTGCGTCTTAGATCTGCTAGGAATCCAACAGAACCATCGGCATTAGATCTCGCAGCAGAAAAGATGATAACATCCTCTTCACTACCTTGAAACCCATCTACAGAACTAATTTTAACAGACATGAATGCCTTGGAAAGATTCGCTCCTTTTAACTTCTCTTGAATTGCAACCACTTGAGCAGTGTAAGGACATATAATGCCCACGCTCAGAGATTTCTTCAAGTTGGAACAAGCTGAAAAAAATTAAATATATTCAGAGATGTCAGATGATAATTACAGAAATATGCATGAACAATTATGTAACTTAAAAGCACACTACATCAATGATATTCAAGGCAGATACATGACAAACATAACGAACAATAATATGTCATCATTTATAAGAAAATATGTAATGGTATCTATTATATATGTCAGATGATAATTACAGGAATATGCATGAAGAATTATGTAACTTAAAAGCACACTACATCAATGATGTTCAAGGCAGATAAATGAGAAACATAACTTGAACAATAATATGTCATCATTTATAAGAAAGTATGTAATGGTGTCTATTATAAGCAACCAAGCAAATGACATTCAACACAAAGTATGTACCTTTATGGAGTTTGCTAAGTAATTGTGTTATGACAGAAACTTCAGCCATATTCTTTCTGCTACGACGATTATCATCCAAACTCTCCTTTCCAGATGTGATGTTAATGAACGAATACGAACCGTACATTACATCACGTAAATAGTCCCTTCTATGATCCCTCCGAGTGACATTTGGACCATTCAAAATTTCATTGCCATAAAAACTTTTATTCGGGAAGAAGCTTATCGACGGATGCATCCTGTACTGTATGTTAAGAAGATGCTTCTTGTGTCCCAATAAGCTTAATCTTTCAAACAAACTCCTTCCGAACAATGCATTCTCAGAAACCTAAAAGATGAGGAAAAAGTTTTTTAAGCGAAGAAACGAATGTTATCAGGATGAAAAAATAAAATAGGATATGAAGACTGACAGCATGTATGCAGAAGAAGAGAATTCAAACCTTGCTTTGAACCATAGCCGGCAATTGCCGCTCATCACCAATCAAAACAAGATGTCTTATATTTGGGATTCGAAGTGGTATTAGGGATTCACACTCCTTCAGCTGAGCTGCCTCATCGATAACAAGCTGCTCAAAAGGGACTGAGTCCCTTAACTTATAAAATTTGGCAGAGCTAGAAGCTGTGCAGAAGACAATGCGAGCTTTCACAAGGCAGAACTCACAAATGAGATCTTTGCTGGTGGTAGAGGGTAAATTAAGACAATGTTTCAGAAAATCAACGTCTTTGTAGCATTTGGCTCTTACTGTGTACAACAGTGAAACCATGTCCATGTCGCACTCTACTGATTCGGAGGGTACTTCAACACTAGAATCAAACATTGTCTTCAGTGCTCTTTCGGAAATATTCGAGGAGAGAAGGTTTCTGAACTGTTCAATCAAGTCGAGAACAGAACTCATCGTCTCCCAACAGAGTTTTGAAATGGAAGCTTTGGGAAGATGAATACGTAACGTGTTAAAACATTTCTGCAGATTCTTTGAAAGATTAATCAGAGTACGCCGTGCAAAATCATCAAAACTTTTCACTTTTTCCTCGGTCTTTTCCGAGTTCTTTTTCTCAGCCTCTGCCAAATGCTCTTCATACAAAGAAGTGCATTCTTTCAAGTACTTGGACAATGAATCCAGATTATGCCTCCAACCAGTTAATGGTGCAAAACACTCCTTCAGCAAATTTGCACGATGCTCCAGAAATATAATTTTCATGGTGTCGTCAATAACCATTCGCTTTTTATTCGCGAGCAACACCACATCCCCCAACGGGAAGTCTCTGCTCTCGGATTGCTCCACCATCAACTTTAGGAGGCGGGAAGCAACTTCTCTAACAGCTGTGTTGGTTGGCGCGCAGACGAGAGTTCTACAATTGGATTGATGCATCAGCCACAAGAGACCACTGATGGTCTTGGTCTTTCCGGTTCCGGGAGGACCCCATATCAGATTGACTGAATTCATCTCTTTGCATTGCGTTGCTAATATACAACTCGATATTGATGTGGACTGCGATTCATTAAGCTTTAATCTGGATAAACGCTTGGACATTATCTCGCCTAGTGTACCATCATCACAAGGTAGGTGACCACTCCTTGCAACCTGTGAATTTTGAGAACAATGAGCAAAACAAATAGAACATAAGCAATTACCAAGATGGCACAATTATGTTAAACACTACGCTGGCATTGGAACAAAGTCTCTGTTCTTACCAATTCGTCCGCACGCATCATCTCAGTGAGGAGACAACGATTTCTCGTTGCAGCAAGCCGTGCAGTTGCTTTCTTCGACAATTTAAGTGCAGAAAATGCCTCGCTTAGAGGGCAGAGGCTTCTGATATCAGCAAGACTAATATCCAAGGCCCTCCAAATTCGGCTATATGTTATAGTGTTCATCAGATTAACCGCAAACTTGATTTTGTCGCACATCTCAAGTTCTATGCTACGTGATGCTCGAATGTTATACGCATTCGGAGGCAGGTCATCGTTTCCCCCTTTTGTTATCTTTGCAAGGATGTATGATCTTTCACCTCTCGTGAAATCGGAGACATGCGACGGTTTGAAGTCTGACAGAAGCAGGATGTCACATATCTGAGGAGCATACAAGTCTGCTTTACCATTGACAGGTGAAGAATCTGTTGGACGCCCTATGAGAACGATGGAGTAGTCGTGCTGTGCGGATTTAGTAGAAGCTTTAATAGATTTAACGTCCGCAACGGGCGCTTGAGAGATGATTTCCATGTTTGCACAAACATCAGCACGAACCTCTTCCAGAAATGGCCCGGTGAAGGATTTCATGTAGTTCTCTATCGATTCAAATTTATCAGGAATCTTGTGCACCTGTAATTTGTTTCATCAGAAAGAATTATCTGTGCATTCACCACAAACACACGCACACAAAGATTCGCAACACCAGCAAGAACAACACTAGAGAGAGCTACTAGGAGATTCTATATGCTACCATAATTCTTGCGCTTAGAATGACTCGTACATAAAAAAAAGGATGGAATACCTTGTCTTTGAAGAGATCCTTATTAAAGATATCCTCCAGTGACCATGAGAATATAAGATCATCGACGCTGTTCATCTCCTCCTTCACCATCGTCAACCTCCCTCGTCAGCTGACTGAAACGTCTTCGTGCTGCTGGAATATGCACTCCAGTTAGCTAAATTATTTGCTTTGTCCACTCTGCTAAATATCACAACAGCAAAAGAGCTCACCCGTAGCGATCCATTATAGTCACTCAATTAGTGACCCGCTACATTGTCATTCAACATTTTGCCTTTAAAAAAGATTGACATTATCTTGTTTAATATGCATAAATAATCTACTTAACCATCCATATTAATTACCTATTAATAAATAAAGATTTATAAGTTAATGTACAATTTTTACCGATATATCTTTAATAAAAAAATCATGTCTACATATATATAAATTATTTTTAACTTCGTAAATTTAAATCACAAATATATATTCTCACCCATAAAATTAAAATTTATAAAATAATTAATATATTTGTTAAAATATGATAATACTATATTCATAATAATTAACTAATATTTATTTGATTAATTTTATAATTTATTTAGTTAATTTTATAATTTATTTAATGAGCTTTATAATTTATTTAAATAAAACTATAAAGACAAATTCGAAAAGTGAAATTAAAAATATTACAACACATGTGGTAATGTGGATTGTCTCTCCTCTTCTAGACAATCTATATTGCAATCTACCAATTCGAAAAGTGAAATTAAAAATATTACAACACAGGTGATAATTTGAATTGTCTTTCCTCTCGTAGACAATCTACATTATTATTTTATAAGCAATGTGAATTACCTAAGCAATTCAGATTATTCATTACCTGTCACAAGTCAACAGGTAACGTGGTTGACCTAAATAATTTAACACAATATTATCTGATAATCTATAAAGATTACATGTAGAGAAACGCCCCTAAATATTATTAAATTTTCTACTTATAGCGTTAAAGTTGTGAATACTCGTTCTTTTGCATAACTATTTTTTAGTTAACCCCTTTTTTTTAAGTTTTAATGATGTCTCGAGTAAGTAGATAAAATGTTGCGACAAAAACCCCAAAGAAAAATTACACATGTGTCTTAATCAAAGTCTCCAATTTGATTTTTTTTTCCTATGTACAAAATAATTTCACTAAAATCTCTTTCATTATAGTCAAGATCATAAGAAAGTGGTGTAAACCAAAGTTGACTTAGGATAAAAGCTTTGAACATTAAAATAACAAGTGAAAAAACGAAATCAATAATTGAATTTTGATACAAACTAATCGTGAATTTATTTTTATATGGTTATACTCTATAACTTTATTAATCTAAATTTATAATAATATAAAACAACTTTTTTTTATAATAACTATTTTATGTTCAATGTCTATCACACACACATATATATATATATATATTCAAATAAGTAATTTAGATAATAGCAATTAGATAGAGTTTCATTGAACTTCTTAAATGGTCTTTATTATATTCAAAAACCACCTAAATCTCAAACATAAAAAAGTTAAAGTTTAGGTCAAGTTTTTTTTCTACTAGCACCCCATAAATAAATAAATAAAAATGGAAAACAAAAATGAGAAGACTTAGCACAAGCCATCAAGAAAGTTGGGGTGGGTCATTTGTCGGTATGCGACCATGTAAAGGGGGGAGTGCGGAAGCTTCGTCATAGGAAGTTAGCCTTTCACTGTTTTCTTTTGATTCTTGAATTAGAGTCCAAGGAAACGATGAGGATTCCATCTTCATCATTTGGTCATGGTCTCCCACACACAAGGAAGGGACCATATATATAATGATGGAACATATCTGATGAATCAAATACTATTTTAAAAGAAAAAGGCAAAACTATGATAAATAATAGTAATAATAATTAATAAGTTAATGGTTTTTAAAAAGTTAAAAAAATATTTCATTTGATAATTTGGAGTTATTTCAGGGGAACCAAATCGTTAAATAGTGTTAGAAGGATTCATATTATTTATGTAATGATACAAATATGGCGCTCTAATTTTGGTTGGAACTTGGAACTCATACTCTTAAGTTCCTATGTCAATGGATGATCTGGTTAAAGGTATTTTACTCTGGCATGCACCCGTTAGTTGCAGGGACGGAACTAATTTATATATGTTTTAATATTATAAAATTATATTATATATATGTTGGCCCCCTTGGTGGGAAGCGTCAGGAGGCATGTGTTATTTTAATTTATTACTTTATAACCCCACCCCACCCCCCCCAAAAAATTTTCCTTGGTTAGTTGTACTCCATTATAGAAAGACCATGTCCTAATTTTTTTTACACAAAAAAAAAGTTTGCCATCATGAAGCGTGAACAAACCCGATTATTAGGTCGAGTCGGATCATCACTTTTTGGGATTCCAATTTTTTATGTAAATTAATTATAATGCAAGATTAAAGATTTAAATATATAAAAAAAAATTGACTCAATACCCTGCGAAATGTGAGGAAAACCCAACACCTCATTGGATGGCCCAATATGATTTATATTTTATATATTTAAAATTTTAACCATCATTATAATTATTTTTTATTTAAAATAATTTTATTATATATCTAATAATCATAATATCATATATTATAATATTTTTATTAGTCCAAATATTAGGACAACAATGGAATATGTATTTTATTTTTTTCTATTTTTATTTACATAATTTAATAATATAAATTATTATAATATTATATATTTAATGCACATAAACAAATTGGATGACCATGCACAAATCATGTTGGGTCAATCTAAGTGCTTTTAGTTTTTTATATATATTTATTAGTTTGATATTTATTATTATTATTTTAAGTTTCTAACGATGACCATGAGTGAAAATTTTCAAAGTTGAATGATCGTGTGTGAAAATTTAAAAAGTTGAACGATGATGCAAATACAATACTAAGTTTGGATAGGTGAGAGAGAAAAACTATGACATGATATTTTTAATTTATTAAAAGCTGATGTGGATGAGAGAGAAAATGTTGACGTTGTGTCATGTCAGCCTCCACGTGAGTGCCACATCAGCGGCTCACTGATTGATTGGCTATAATCGGTTGTGATAACCGTGGTTGAAATATTTCTAAAGTTAGATGACCTTTATATTATAAAGTAAAGTTTGGTGACCATACTAGGAATACCCCCTACGTTGGATGACCATGATTGAAATTTATTCTATTAAACTAGGTGCATATGTGATCTTGTGACGTGAAAGTGTATGAAACTAATTTTACGTATTAAGGGTGTGTTAACTGTATTGCCATTCAACATTTTACCTCTAAGAAAAATTGTCGCTTGTTAAATTGCCAGTAATGTACATTATCTTGTTTAATATGCATAAGTAATCTATCTCGCAATTCATATTAATTACTTATTAACAAATAAAGATTTATAAGTTAATGTACATTTTTTACCGATATATGCTTAATAAAAAATCATATTTACATATATAAATTATTTCTAACTTCGTAAACTTAAATCACAAATATATATTCTCGCCCATAAAATTAAAATTTATAAAATAATTAATATATTTGTTAAAATATGATAATACTATATTCATAATAATTAACTAATATTTATTTGATTAATTTTATAATTTATTTAGTTAGTTTTATAATTTATACTATATTAAAAGGAAGATAATATGGAAGGAGGAAAAGACATTTGGCACAAGAATGATATGCCACATGTTTTCTAATTAGGATATTAGCTTGTAATAATAAATGATTAATTATCAAAATTAGTTATAAGGTATAGTAATTATATAATTTTAATATAGTAGATAAATTATCAATAATATCTAAAAATATTAAAATTGTGAATAATATCAATTGACTAACTAATTAATTTATAATTAGAATAATATTAATTAACTAAGTAATTAATTTATATAATTGAAATGGTAAAATAATCACAAGAACATTTGGCAAATAGATGAATCACCATGTGTCAACTAGTTACAACAACAACAACAACAAAGCCTTATCCCACTAGGTGGGGTCGGCTACATGAATCATACGACGCCATTGGTTGATCCATGTTCATAAGATTCGACAGGATTTTATGCTGGCTGTCGGGGCCTAACACAACCCTCCTCCTTTATCCGGGCTTGGGACCGGCTATAAAATATAGGGAAGGTAGTGTCATCATGCAGACAAAATAGATCAGTCTTCTCCTTCCCCTACATAGTAGTGTCATTCTGGGTCATTGAATTTGCGGCTTTCAAACGCCCTGGAATGACCCTCTTTACAAAAGAATGTCATCCATTGCAGGGTCAGACATATTCATCTATACCTCATAAACATTCATGTAGCTCAGCAATCCAGACATGGATCACGGAGGAGACATGTCATGATAAAAGTCACATGATAATATCATCATCTTCCAAATGACAAGTCCTAAGGACCATTTGAGCAAAGGCACGCTTGTCTTACTTAACATGTAACTTTTTCAACAACCATATAAAGAACACTTGCTTAGCATGTCGATCATGCTCATACAACTAAAAACCTATCTGAAAAAAATTGTAATACATATTATGGAAGTGCAGAAGAATGTCACTTCATTAATTAAGCCAAAAACAGATGTCAGTTATCTTCTACACATCTTTGACAACAATATGGACTTGCCAGTACCCTGAACAAGTACCTAACTTATTAAATCATCTTGTCACTAAGTTGGTAACAAAGTCCACCAGAGAGAGGAATGAGGTATCTGCATAGTAAGCTTGTATAACATCACATAGTTTGACACATATAAAGAAGGATCTATCATATTCCTTTTGAAACAAAATTGGATGCCAGAGGGAACTTTGAGGATCGAACATAATAGAGGCATCTGGTAAATCAGTTAGTTTTTTAGGAGAAATAATCAGTTAGTTGCTTATAAAGTTCTGTGATTTTCAGAGCCAACAAACAAAGAACTTCATGTTTTGGAGGCAACTGGTTTGGCATATCATAAGGTGATTTAACCCCATTCTCCTTCAAAATGGAGAAAAAGTTGGTCAACAAATAAAAAATTTCTGAATTCATCAATTTTGCTCAAAAGAACCCAGCACAATAAAAAAAGGTAGAATAAGAAGGGTTGACATGGAAAGGGATGTGTCATGATGTTTTAGAGGCAAATCAAAGGATTCAAGTAATGAGCCCCCACGTTAGTCTTGCCAGAGATTGATTTCTGCCATCATGACTGAGCTCTTTGGGTGTTAAAAGGAAAAAATCCCAATAAGCTAAAAGCGAAGATGGGCAGATCAACATACATGATAATGATACAATAAAGAAAAAGAGAATAATTTGAAAAGAAATCTTCAACAGACTACTTTGGGTCAAAAGAAATCTTGGGGAAAAAATAATTTTTAAGAAGTTGTTATGTGATTTAACCTCATTGTCCATCGAAACGAAGACGAGTCAGTAAACAACACAAGATTTCCAAGTTATCCAATTTCACACAATGTGGGAAACATATGATTTGTTTTTCCTTCCTCTTTTGTTTCATTTAAATACGTTTTTTTTCTTCCTCGTTTGAACCCTAAATAAAAGTGGCTCCTATTTCCAAAATACTCGCACAAAAGAACCCAAAACGACAAAAATAACTTGTAAAACGGCCGACATCAGAAAGGAACTAATATGATGTTTTATAGGCAAAACCATGGATTCAAGGGGACCTAACATCATCAAAGAAGAATATCCGAAGAAGCTAAAGGAGAAGATGGGCATATAAGAACATGAAAATCTGAAAGAAAAAGATGAAGAAAAATGTCTTCAACAGATTACTTCATGGCAAAAGAAATCTCGCGAAGAAATAATAATTAAGATGTAGTGATGCGATTTAACCGCATTCTCCATGATAAGGGAGAAGAAGTTGGTAAACAACACAAAATTTCCGAGTTCATCATTTTGCCCACTCTCAAACAAAACAAGAATGAGAGGAGGATAGTTAAACTCCAATACATATGATTTGTTTTTTTTTCTTTTGGTTCATTTAAATATGATTGCTTCCTCGTATGCAACCTAAACTAAAGTGGCTTCTATTGCCAAAACGTTCGCACAAAAAAAAACACAAACTAGGTGGTCATGAAAAGGGATGTGTCAACTAGTTAAGATAGATAAAATCTAAAGAATAATTATGAGGATTGGTTACAAGATTTTATTAATATATTGTTTATTGAAATATTACATAACATTTATATGAACCGATATACATATTAATGTTTCATTAGAATTTTATAATATTAAAAAACTATGGATAATGTTAAAGAAAAAATATTTACTCTAAATTTTCAAAATAATTACACCACTCTTAAAATAAATTAACAAATCGTGAATAATATTAATTAGCTAACAAATTAATTTATGTAATTAATTGGACACTTATTTATTAACTAAACTATTGTATGATGATTAACTATGGAAGGAATAACTGCCTAAATTAGTTTTATTAACAATATTTTAAGTATAATATTATTGGATGCAACTGCAAATAGAGGTGTTCAGCGGGTCGGGTCGACCCGGGAATCCGATGACCTGACTCGACCCAAAATAGTTTGAGTTGGATCGGACTCGACCCGACCCAAACTCAACCCGACCATGGGTCGGGTCGATTACAAGTTGGAATTTTCCAACCCAAGTTGACCCGACCCGATTGACTCGATTTTTTATTTTTAAAATTTTTTATTTAAAGTTAAGCTTATATTTGATTTAAAATTTTTAAGAATTGAAATAAAATAATAAGTACAAAAATAACATTAAATTGTTCAAAACTTTATTTTATGCTTTAAAATAAATATTAAATAATATTTTTATATTAAATAAATATAAAGTAGTAAGAAAAAAATAAAAAAATTAGATGGTCGGGTAACCCGACCTGAACCTAACCAGGTCGATCAGGTTTGTTCACGTGTCGGGTCCAACCCGACCTGTGAACACCCCTAACTGCAAGCAAGTAATTTTACTAACAACCATTACAAGAAAATAGGCTATTACATACGGTCCGAATCGTCTGTAATTTTTTCTTTTTTTCTCCGAGAAGCACTCTGCTATTGCTAACAACCAATACAAGTAATTTTTTTTCTCCGAGAAGCACTCTGCTCTGTTGTGAAGGGGAAAATAAAGAAAAAACAATTTATTACAATAAAGAAAAATCATCTTTGTATGCATCAATGCTTCTGCTTCCTTCTATCATATTATCAGAAATCTCGGAAACATGTAGCAGGAAAAAGGAAAAGTGCTCATTTTTATCACAATATTTTATCGCAAAATAATTGCATAACACAAAGTTCCTTTTTTTGAGAGTGGCCTTAATCTAGCCGCCGGCCGCGTGCGGAGGGCGGCCAGATCTGGCTGCCGCATGCGGAGGGCAGCCGGATCTGGGAGGGCGGAGAGAGCACGGAGGGTGGGGATCGCAGCCTACCTGCGCCGGAGATTGCAGACACGGCGGCGAGCTTCAGTCGGTGGACGAGAGCTTCAGTCGGCGGACGAGAGCTTCAATCGGCGAGGGAATGCAATGCAAGTGGCGGACACAAGCGCCGGCGGCCGACGGTCAAGGTGGCACGCGTTTGGCGGAGCGCGGATGCCGGGAAGGTTACCGGAGGTCGTCATCGGACGAAATGCGTGCGAGTGTTCCACCGTAGAAGAGAGGGTTCGAAACGGAGAAAGCGACAGTGGGTCGGGTATTTATATAGCCAGTTTTCGACGGTCGTAACCGTCGAAAAGTAGGTAAATATAATACAATATTAATTCCAATTAAGACAGTCAAATCCGCTGACGAACCGTTGCAACATTCGACGGTTCTCCAAATCGTCGAAACTTGCAACGGTTCTCCAAACCGTCGAAACTTGCGACGGTTTTACCCGTCAAAATATATAATAATATATAAATTTTCATTTTCGACGGTCAACACCGTCAAAAATAATTAAAGTAGAATATTTTAATTAATTAAAATCAGTTAATATTCTAACGTTTCTGATCGCCGAAATATCGACGGTTCCGTGAAACGTCACAAATTTCGACGGTCGGAACCGTCAAAAAATAAAATAATAATACCCGACCAACGTCAAAATATTTCGACGGCTAAGACCGCTGGAAGTTTCGATGGATAGGTGAACCGTCGAAACTTTCGACGGTCTGAACCGTCGAAAAACTAGCATGGAAACTGATCAGCCGATTTTGACATCGTCGACGGTCACGATCATCGAAATTTTCGACTAAAAGTTTCGACGAATTCTGAACCGTCGACATTTCGGACGGCTGGAACTGTCAAAATATTTCCGACGATAATTTCGACGGATTATGTGATCCGCCGAAAAATTCGTCGGTATTTCAGATGGATTTCTGTCCGTCAAAAACAAACCATCGGAAATCGGACTTTTTCTTGTAGTGAACATTTATTTATGCACATAAACTTAGTATATTATTTGAATATGCAACTGCAGCCAATAGTTATCCCCAATAGTTACGTGCATAGGAAAGCAGTTATACAAACTGTTATAATAAACATCTACATAAAAAGATGACCGCCCATGTGTATCACTGGAGTTCAATACGAGACCAAATTCTTACTGGAAAGGTAAGCAATTCTTTATGCTTATTTTTATTGTGATTTAGCATATTATTATTATTGATGACCTTTTTGAGAAATTAATTAATATTTTTGTTTGATTACTGAAAATAAAATGATTAGAATTGATCAAACTTATTGTTATTCAGGAGTCTTATTTTTATTATATGGATTAATTTCAGAAGCTTTCATCTAATAATTTCAATAATATATAGTCACAACACTCTGTTTTTTCCTATGAGATTCTTTCTTTTAAGAGATCGAAGTAAGTATATAAGAGGTGAATTATTATCAGTTAAGTATACGATACAATTTCTACAGGAGTTTAACATTCTGTGTATAAAATATAAGAGTTTAATTATTATTGAATTTGAGAATATAAATTTCATTGGTGAAAACTTTCTTATATTGTTTTTAAGAATTATCAGTGCAATATGATTCCAGTGGACTTTATTGCCGATATCCATCAATCAAAGATATAATAAAATCTTAAAATGCTTATTGTACGTGTGTAAAATGAAAGTGCATGGAAATGTGTTTCATATTTAATCTTTTTTACGGATTCTTCTTTTTTCTTCAACTAAAGTAACTCAATTTTTTCTCATTCATAAGGAGACCTGATTTTTTAATGCTTATATAGTTCATGATTTTTTTCTCATTCCACAAACTATTATTTTCAACCTCAAATAAGTGAATATTACTTCTTTTAGTGCGGAAGAGATTAAAAATAATGAGGATCCAATGTTGATTGCAACGGTGGTACAATATGAATAATAGTTGGTGTCGACACCATGGTGGTTCATGCTAGTTGCATATCCTTTGTGGCGGTGGAGTGATCACATATTGCAGAGAGTATGGTGTTACATGTTAAGTAAATTGATAAATTATTTATATATGAACATTTAATATTACAAATATCAATAAATAAATAAAAATATTTTTCTAAAATGATAAAATTACGAGTTTAATTTAAGGAAAAGCAAAATGTATATTATGTAAAAAGTATAATGTACATCGTTATAATGTGTTGTGAGTTTAACCTTTCTATTTAAGCCTTTTTTTATTTTGTGTGGATCACTAAAACTCCAAATCACAAGTTTATTTGTGAAACTTAGGAAAGCAACTTAAATATTCCACACATGTAATAATGATTATTATTATAATATTAAGTATACAGAATTAAATAAAATTTTAAATTGAATACAAAAAAATATACTATACTAAACTAATTCAAGAACCATGCATCAAATTTTATTATAAGACAAATCTAGAATATTCATAATACTAAGTAGATGTATAATATATTAAAAATAAATACGCACAATTGTATTATATAATGAACTATTCACTGCATTCATTTTCCAGAAAGAAACTACATACATGCACCATGATTATTTAAATGGTAATAGTCCTTGACTCGGTCTTTTTTTTTTTTTCTAAAGTTATAATTTACTAACAAGGTGCATATGCAC
This sequence comes from Pontederia crassipes, assembly GCA_030549335.1. NCBI lineage: Eukaryota > Viridiplantae > Streptophyta > Magnoliopsida > Commelinales > Pontederiaceae > Pontederia > Pontederia crassipes. Next base: position 28,163,248 of record CM060196.1, read on the forward strand.
TAATACGCACTATAAATTTTATATAATGTGTCGCAATTAGGGCAGTCAAAGCTTTATGCTCTTGGTGAAACATATTTTTAGTGGTTAAATATATTTCTTCATTACTGTATAAGTTATTCCTATAAATAATAAATTATACCTATCGCTATATATTGATATATATATCTATCTAATCTCACTATATTAAAAATAATATAGTAAAGCACAAAACAAATGACATACGACAAACACATGAATCGAATCATCATTTGTCCTCAAGCATATTATATATATAACGACACAAAAAAAAAATCATTATCAAATCAATTTAAAGCAAACCGGCCAGCAGATAAACATAATGTTTATCCCCAATAGGAGATAAAGACCGAATTTAGGGGAGGGATGAATCTTAGCACATTAATTGCATTAATCAAAATAGGAGTCTAATAGATAAAACCAATCAGGCATTAATCCCTTTTCCACTGCCTGCATTATCTGATCCTCACGCCCCTCCCCTCATGCCCTCTTCATCGGATTGCTTGCAGGCAGTGGTCGACTGGAGGATAGAGGACAGGGGGCAGAGGAACATATCTGATGAATCAAATATTATTTTAAAAGAAAAAGGCAAAACTATGATAAATAATAGTAATAATAATTAATAAGTTAATATTTTTTAAAAAGTTAAAAAAATATTTCATTTGATAATTTGGAGTTATTTCAGGGGTGCCAAATCATTAAATAGTGTTAGAAGGATACATATTATTTATGTAATGATACAAATATGGCGCTCTAATTTTGGTTGGAACTTCGAACTCATGCTCTCAACTTCCTATGTCAATGGATGATCTGGTTGAAGGTATTTTACTCCGGCTATGCATCCGTTAGTTGCAGAGACGGAACTAATTTATATATGTTTTAATGTTATAAAGATATATTATATATATGTTGACCCCCCTTGAAAATATCAAATGATCAATGTTAGTCTGGTGGGAAGTGTCATGATGCATGTGTTAAGAAGTTGAGCGATTGATTCCACTTAGAGAAAAAAAATTCTTCACACAATAACATATTATTTTATTTATTTTTAAATTTATTAAACTCAAATTAATTAAATTTTAATTTATTACTTTATAATTATATACTTCATAATATATGTTCCCCCCCCCCCTAAATTTTTCCCTGGCCCGTCCTTGGTTAGTTGTACTTCATTATAGAAAGACCATGTTTCTAATTTTTTTTACACAAAAAAAAGTTTGCCATCATGAAGAGTGAACAAACCCAATTATTAGGTCGAGTCGGATCATCGCTTGTTGGGATAATAGATTCGACCCATCTCGGGTCAGCACCTTGTGGGACAACAGACTTGACTCATCTCGACCTGATTCAAATCGGATCAGGTCGGGTGATGCGAATAGGATTGAGTTGAGTGATCGAGTTATCCGACAATTATTTTTGTATTTTTATATTTTTGTTTACTTTTTTACATTATTTAATATTTATATAAAATAATTAAAATGTTTTCTCAGTATTTACATACTATTTTCATAATTAAAAGAGTTTATTTATTTCTTTAAAATTTTAAATTAAAATATGATTAAAATGAATAAAAAAGTAAAAAAAATATAAAAATTTATTGAATCATCAAGTCGAATCGGGCCATCGAGTTCGACTTGATCCGGTGAAAATCCTACTCCAATGCACTCCAAATATATTAGAATTATCACTTTTTCAAAATATTATAGGATTATTTTTATAAATCACCCCTAAATTATCATGATAGAATAAGATTTTAGGGATTGTTTGGCATTTCATTACCGTTGATAGAATAAGATTGATTTATTCTTCTAATAATTAATTTTTTTGTTCATTATAATATAAGTACAACTGTCCATCAACAAGAATAAAATATCTCATAAGATTTTCTATTCATTAGAATAAATATTTTTTAAATCCAAAACTACCCCTCATTATTTGAGAATAAATAAGGTGTTTGACAAAATTTGATGAAATAACCTCTTATTCTTAATTTTATGCCCATATCAAACAGCCCCTCCAACTCGAGTTGGGAATCAGGACAGCCTCCACCAATCCGAACTGAGATATATCTCTATTATTTTTTTTATTAGATCAAAATAAATAAAATAATTTTAAATATAATAAAACTAATTATATGAATTAAATTACATATATAATAATATAATATAATGTATGTTTAAGATATATATCAAAAATATAAATGTAAATAAAATATTTTATAAATGAAGAACATCCTTCCAAAACAAAAGTGACAAACCGGAATGATTTAGGATACAAAAAATGTGAAAACAAGAAAAGATAAACCCACAACTTTCCAACCTTAGCTCCACGATGCAGATGGTGGTCTTCTCCCAAAAATATCCATCCTTTCCAAAAGGTGTGAAGTGAAGCCTCCTGGGGCTATTTTCTTTCCACCGTCCAGTCCTCGATAGTTGTCCTTCTGCCTCAAAATGAAAAGGAGAAAAAGCTCTCATTTTATTCTTTTCTGTGTTTTGTCCTTTCTGGCGCCCCTGCTTTTTGTGCAATGCTTGCTATCAGGTGACTAGATGCCTCTATTCGAACAAAAACTTTGAGAAGAGCAAAGGTCTTTCCTCCGTCCTGAAACACGCAAATATTTTATTTTTTACTTGAAATAAAAATTATACAAAAATTTCATAAAAGTAGATAAAATGCATAATAAATGATCAATAAGATGTGGTATGAAAATATAAAATAAAATCATTTTAACCTAAAGGGAATATGCATAATTTTTTTGTCATGAAATGAAATTCTCTCAAACTTAAACATTTGCTTGTACCCAAGCAAAAGTTAGGAATATTAAGACAAAGATAAGAATTATTCAAATGTCATACTACGAAGAAGCAAGGCACGTAGTATGAACAACTCAATGCACATAATAACTCAATCATTATTTATTCATTTTTAAGCTATCTTCTCTTTGATGGAGATCACTGAAATCACAATATTAAGAATGGAGTAATCTCATTAATCAGATCTATTTACATCTAAACATATTCCCTAGCCCCAAGAATTCCATTTCTGCATAAAACATCTTTTTCTTTTTTTCTTTTTCGCCGGTCAACTTTTCCCGTTAATCCCTCCCCCAAACTTAGAACAAGTTATAATCAATTGAGTGAAAATTTGCTCATTAGCTTAAAATTATAAAATATTGTCCAGAAAAATTTCTTGTCTTAGGCTTTTTTGTATTTCTCCAATAACTTTAAAAATGTGCCTTTCGGCTCATACACATAATAGTGGTCGTGCATATGAAGACATGTCCTTTCATGATTCGACTTCAATTTATATTTATCACGTAACGGCTTCTAATAAAAAATAATAATAATTTGAAACGAGCGGTCGGCAGGGGAGGCGTGGCCTTCCGCCGTTTCGCCTCCGTCCGGGACGTATAAGAGGGGGGTGGGGGGTGGGTGGGGGGGGGGGGGGGGAGGGCCACTGGTACGCCCTCTTGAAACCCCCGACATCCTCCTCTCCTTCGTTCTTCTTCTCTCCCTCCGACCGGCGACCGCGACCATCGAGCGAAGGCGATAGAGCAGAGGCGGATCGAACGATCGTCGATCGACGACTTCCCAGCGCACGGCAACCTTCCTTCACTTACGCACAGAAGGGGCGAACCTTCCTCGCCAATCAGGAACTTCCGGCGATCGACGAACGATGAGAATCGACAGGCGAGCCCAATCGAACGAAAAACAAGGTACCCGAAGCATTTAAATCCCTAGACGATGAATTAGCGATTGTTGAATGCGTAGAATAGGTTCAATATGATCTTGAAGTTATTTCCTACCTATTTCGTACTCATGTCGGCGTCAATTGACGGTCGGAAGGCCGCCAGAATCAATCACTACAAGAAAATCGCGATTTTCCGACGATTCTAAATCCGTCACAATTTGCGACGGATTTTTCGACGGTTCCATTTCTGACGGATTTTTCGACGGTTATGACCGCCGTAAATAATTTATATTATTATTTAATTTTTCGACGATTAGGAACGTCGATATTTCCGACGGATATCCATCCGTCGCAATTTCTGACGACTTTTCCGACGGTTACGACCGTCGGAAATAAAAAAAATTAAATTATGTATTTTTTATATTATTATTAAATTTTTTTGATGGATTTTCCGACGGTCACGACCGTCGAAAATAAAAAAATTAATTATATAATTTATTATATTATTATTTAATTTTTTGACGATTAGGAACGTCGATATTTCCGACGGATATCCATCCGTCGCAAAGTCCATCGCAAAATCCGTCGCAATTTCTGAAGGTCGTAACCATCGGTAAATGTATAATAATATCATATAAAGAGTATTTTATTAATATAACTAGCGATGGTCCAAACCGTCACAATTATCGACGGTTTTGACCGTCGATAACGATTACCGACGGTTCAAACCGTCGGTAAAATAAAAAATAAACATTATATATAACTAAATATATTTTCTATGGTCACAACCATCGGTAATTATAAAAATATTTAATATTTACATTTTCGACGGCCGAAACCGTCGGTAATTAAAATTTCGTTATCCCGCTTTTTTTTCCCTTTTTCCGCTTTCTTTCCACTTTTTCCCTTTATATATATTCCTCCTCCTCCCTCTTCTCTCTCTCCCTCCTCCCTCCACTCCTCTCTCTCTCCCTCCTCTCCTCTCTCTCTCTCTCGGTCGCGAGCACCCTGTCCCGCTCCGGACGCCGGTGACCCTCCCGTGCCGGACGCCGGCGACCCTCTCCCACACCGGCGACCCTTTCCCGCGCCGGCGTCTCTCTCTCTCCGGCCAAAGGCCGCTGTCGGGGTGGGGGGGGGGGGGGGAGGGGGGTGGGGGGTGGGGGGGGGGGGGGTGGAGGGCCACTGGTACGCCCTCTTGGAACCCCCGACATCCTCCTCTCCTTCGTTCTTCTTCTCTCCCTCCGACCGGCGACTGCGACCATCGAGCGAAGGCGATAGAGCAGAGGCGGATCGAACGATCGTCGATCGACGACTACCCAGCGCACGGCAACCTTCCTTCACTTACGCACAGAAGGGGCGAACCTTCCTCGCCAATCAGGAACTTCCGGCGATCGACGAACGATGAGAATCGACAGGCGAGCCCAATCGAACGAAAAACAAGGTACCCGAAGCATTTAAATCCCTAGACGATGAATTAGCGATTGTTGAATGAGTAGAATATGTTCAATATGATCTTGAAGTTATTTCCTACCTATTTCGTACTCATGTCGGCGTCAATTGACGGTCGGAAGGCCGCCAGAATCAATCACTACAAGAAAATCGCGATTTTCCGACGATTCCAAATCCGTCACAATTTGCGACGGATTTTTCGACGGTTCCATTTCCGACGGATTTTTCGACGGTTATGACCGCCGTAAATAATTTATATTATTATTTAATTTTTCGACGATTAGGAACGTCGATATTTTCGACGGATATCCATCCGTCGCAATTTCTGACGACTTTTCCGACGGTTACGACCGTCGGAAATAAAAAAAAATTAAATTATGTATTTTTATATTATTATTAAATTTTTTTGATGGATTTTCCGACGATCACGACCGTCGGAAATAAAAAAATTAATTATATAATTTATTATATTATTATTTAATTTTTTGACGATTAGGAACGTCGATATTTCCGACGGATATCCATCCGTCGCAAAGTCTGTCGCAAAATCCGCCGCAATTTCTGAAGGTCGTAACCATCGGTAAATGTATAATAATATCATATAAAGAGTATTTTATTAATATAACTAGCGATGGTCCAAACCGTCACAATTATCGACGGTTTTGACCGTCGATAACGATTACCGACGGTTCAAACCGTCGGTAAAATAAAAAATAAATATTATATATAACTAAATATATTTTCTATGGTCACAACCATCGGTAATTATAAAAATATTTAATATTTACATTTTCGACGGCCGAAACCGTCGGTAATTAAAATTTCGTTAACCCACTTTTTTTTCCCTTTTTCCGCTTTCTTTCCACTTTTTCCCTTTATATATATTCCTCCTCCTCCCTCTTCTCTCTCTCGCTCCTCCCTCCACTCCTCTCTCTCTCCCTCCTCTCCTCTCTCTCTCTCTCTCGGTCGCGAGCACCCTGTCCCACTCCGGACGCCGGTGACCCTCCCGTGCCGGACGCCGGCGACCCTCTCCCACACTGGCGACCCTTTCCCGCGCCGGCGTCTCTCTCTCTCCGGCCAAAGGCCGCTGTCGGCCGGATCCGGCCGTGGCCGTTCGGATCCGGCCTCCAACGGCCGAATTGGCCGCCAGGCGGCCGAATCCGGCCTCCAGGCTGCCGGATCCGACCTCCAGCGGCCGGATCGGCCGCCGAGCGTTCGGATCTGGCCGCCTGGCGACGGATTCGGCCGTTAATTTATTTTATATTTAAAAAATTATTTGCGACGGTTGTGACCGTCAAAAGATCGACGGTTGCGACACCCGTCCAAAGTTTCGACAGTTACGACCGTCAAAAAGTTGCGACGGCTCGAACCGCCGGCCTCTTCTGGCGGTTGCAACCGTCGAAAATTTCGACGGTTCGGACCGCCGGCCTTTTCCGCCGGTTGCAACCATCGGAAATTTCGACGGTTCGAACTGTCGGGGACTTTTTCGACGGTTGCAACCGTCGGAAAATTTCGACAGCTCGAACCGCCGGGGGCTGTTCCGACGGTCAGAACCGTCGATATTTTCGACGAATTTTTTCAACCGTCGCAAATCCGTTTGCGACGAGCATTTTTCCGACGGATCGATTCCGACTAAAAAACCGTCGATAATTGCGTTATCGATGGTTTTCGGGCTGATTACCGACGATTCGGGCCGTCGGTAATTAGCATTTTTCTAGTAGTGAATGGAGAAATCTGACGGCCCTATTTTATCGCAGCGACCGGTCGACCGGTCTACACACAGAACACACGCGAACTTTTTGTTATCGGTCGACCGACCCAACCACGATGGTCGACCGATCAATATGTGGACAAATAGATGAAATCTTATGATCAGTCGATCGGTCCTAGAGAACAGTCGACCGATCCGATGCGTAGTGCGCATCTCCATGGCCTGAGGACCAGTCGACCGACACCCTGGACGGTCGACCGATTCGTAGGCATGAAACTAGAGAACTCGGTCGATCGGTTCTCCGACCGATTCCGGAGAATCGGTCTACCGATACCAGAGGACGGTCGATCGGTCCATCTGGAACGGTCGACCGATCCGACAGAGATGCATTGACCACACTTAATTGGATTGATCCACTCCTAATCAAAATTATGACTCTGTCTAGTTCACCACACTGGTTGAGTCTCATTGTACAAAGATCAACTCCCAGTGGACCCTAAATCATAGATTTCACAGTAACGAAAGATAATCAAAGTAAAGACAAAAATATGGGATTGCTATGTGCCGCCCCCAAAGTTAAAGTAAAGATCAAAGATTAAAGCAGAGAAGGGATAGGTAGTTAGCTGAGGAGACAATGACGCTACTGTCTTAAATGACCACTATTCCTGAGATTTTAGGCTTTCTTCCACATGTATCTCGAATGAAGGGTGGTGCTAAAGGACATACCCCTTCCCTTAAAGATTAAAGTATTATGTCAGAGGGACATGTAGCTAGTTGAGGAGACAGTGAACCTACAGGTCTTGTAATCGATCATTGTTCCTGGATTGTAAGAATTCTTCCCCCTACCTTCCGAACTGGGTGAGGTTGTAACACCCATCCCTTTCCCTTATGGGCTTACTGGCATCAGAGAATCAGAAAGGCACCTCTAGCTTCCCAACCTAATAAAGTCGAGCTCGCATAGGACAACCAACTCTAAGGATATTTTAGTAATGTAAAAGACGTAGTGCAACTCACAGTAAAGCAAACGCAAAGCAAAACAAAGTATTATAAAGCAAAGCAGAGATAATGTAAAGTAAAGTATTGCACAATATAGCAGAGACATTGTAAAGCAAAGTCAAAGTACAGCAAAGATAAAGTATCATTATAGCAAAGAATAGAGTACTGATATGAATAAATATTTAAGACTTATACATTGATTTCATCGATCATTATTTCATCGTTTATTGCTAGTGTACTGTGCATCTTTGCTCATGGGTATTCTATTTCCCTGCATTGGGATTTTGCAGGTGAGAATGCCAACTGAGAAGATAATGGAGGACACAGAGCTTGGAGAATGCTGCACATGACTAATCTGTCTACTCTGAGCTTTTCTATCGCATTTATGTTTAAATCATATTATATTCAGAGACATCATATTTTTCTTCCGCTCATAGAACTTCAGACAAGTTTTATTATATTTCCGCATAATTTTCTATATTGTAAAGCACCATGAACTTCCGCATATTTTCTATAATATGAACCATTATAGACTTTCGCATATCTTTCTATAATACGAGACATTATGAATTTCCACATTTTAGTCATTCATCATGGTATTTCGACTACTCTTCCGCATTTAAAGTCCTTTATTATGTTTATTATTATTTTATTAGTGTCACGTAAATCGTTTTGTTGAATGGTCAAGGTCAGTAGAGCAATAGACAGTGTAGCGCGCCCGGGATCAAACTGATTGCCTACGTGGTGGGAGGTGCGATTTCGGGAGCATTACATATCGTCTATTCTAGGAGATTATGATTGATTCATGTGAATTCTTATTGCTAATGGTCAGTAGGATAAATTAGAAAAATACTTGTCACTTTGATATTTCAAGATTAGTCATTATATTTTGAAATTAAAAGTTAAATGATTGGGTAAAAATATGTAAAATGATACAAAGGACAAACCCATTTTAATGTTGTTTAGTGGAATTGAGAATTATATAGACCCAAAGTGAAACCACACATATGAATTATCGTTGATCCACGGCTCTAATTTGGTTGAATCCAATTGAACTGATCAAATCACGACTCAATTAGTCTTTTTAGTTATGAAAACATCGATTGCGACTATTGTTCCTGCAATGTGCAAGGTGCGACCACACCTTCATGTGCAGTGTGACACCACGAGGGTGCGATTGCCGCACCTCGATGGTGCGACTTTTGTCGAAAACAAAGAGCATTAAACCCATTTGATCGTAGAAGAATCAAATGAATAAACTACAAGCCATGAAGGAGAGAACGTAGAAGTCATGACATTTAACACAATCCTCAGAGTTCATACAAGTTACGACCATCAATTCATAAGTTATGACCACAGAATATTCTGTACCTTAATTGTGTAGGGTGCGGCCAATCAGAGTTCAACTTCTTTCTTCTTTAGAGCCCATGACCACGTCTTTCCTCTTCTTCCTCTTCGGTGCGACGTCGCTCGACGAGTGTCCATGCGACTTCCTCTCTCCTCTGATTCATCTCCTGTTCCGAGTCGCGATGAAGAAAATGAGAGGAGAGAGAGAGAGAGAGAGAGAGAGAGAGAGTAGGAAGTAAACTTATTTATAAGTTATCGTTCTCAGCTGTAGAGGTCATGAGATCTTATCATAAATAGACATGTTTTGTTATCGATAAAACTCATCCGAAGCAAATTGGAAAGCAACTCTATTAACAATCAACATGCAATGTGTTGCTTTGAACTTTCTAATGATTGGAAATCTAGAGGGTGTGAATTAAATGAAAGATCACAGAAGCAACGAAATAGTAATTAAGCAACCAAAAATGCAAGTCACACGTAAGCAAGAAAATTAGAAACATAAGAAAAGAAAACCAGACCTCTATCAAAGGCATGCGGATCAGCGTCACTTGATTCACTGCATCAAAAGAGGGGGCAATGGAAATATCAAACAAACAAAAGAAACAGAACAGAATAATCCAAGAAACTCAAATGAACTTAACCCCGTGACGAGTGCAGAAGAATCATCGTCACTGTCACTGATCAAATCCCTGAAATTAAGTAGTGTCGTGAGAAATATGTCTCAAGCGATGCATAAAGTTAGAACAGCTAGAAAAGAATTTGGGGCACATTGTACTTACCACGTACTCGAGGAGCTTGGAGCATCTTTCTCACAAACCTTGAGTTGCAATAAGTCGTGCACGAGGTGCTCCACATAATCACTTGTACCAAGATCAGCACGCTCACGGCAAATATCAGAAGTCTTGACTACAGTTGAGCTTTCCAGTACGCTGTCAGGTGTATAATTAAGAAAAAAAATTCAAAGATAAAAAGAAGAAACAAAGATAAATGACACTAAGCAAATGTCAGCGGAGACAATTTCTGAAATGGTCAGAAATAGTAATTAAGATAATAAAGACAAACTACTCAGAACTCTCATTGTTGATTCAAGGATTAAGCTTCCTTCTTTCATTAAGAAAATGATATGCTGCAGGAACATGTCACTTACACCAAACTTCCTCCAACAGTAGTAGATCTCTTCTTCCAGGTAGAACTTTTACGTTGCCGTAAACAATTGTTTTCAGGCACCTTGCGAAGTCAAGACAGGGAGGTCAAGATCATTAAAGAAACATAAGCAAATGACTAAACAAACTTAAGTTGATGACAGTATAATTCTTTGTCTCATTAGGACAGATCCTATGGTTTATGATAATACAGTAGTAACAGATTTTGGAAGTTTTGTTTAACATTATGAATTCTGGGAACACACGAGAATGCAAAGAAGCAAGTCTTTGGCATAGGTTAGTACTTAGTAATGAGAAAAGGGAGGTTTGCTGGCCTTGCTTAACTTTTAGAGAATGCTTTAATGTTCAAGAAATAAATTATCACAAAACCAGTCGCCACAAGACCATAGTTTAATATCTATATATATCCATACATGAGCTTTACTACTGTGGACAGATATATCAATGGGAACCTTCGTGAGTTTAATCAAAATCTCAATTCAGTTGTCCCACTTTTGTAAGTAAAATGACAGACTGATATAAACAATACTCATATCATCAAATAAAACAGCAACAAGAGCAAAAAGAAAATGGAAAAACTCAAGGGCTTGCCTTTAAGCAGGAGTGAAAAAACTTACCCACTTGTCTCTTCTCCTACTAGTATGAACACCAATGTTCCCTTCAACAACCTTTTCAGTAGGCTGATGTCTGGTGGAAGGCAACTCCATCACAATATCCTTATCCTCACTCACATCGAAGAAGCACCCGCGATCCTTTGCATCAGTCACCAACTTTGCCCAGATAGAACCGCTATGTGAAAGTGTTGGTGCATTACCCAAAATCCAAAGGCAATATCTGCAACGTGTCAAGAAAAATAAAATAACGATAATAAGATCAAATGAAAAGAGAGACATAAATATTCAGACAGACAAGAATTCAACACCTTGCTCTAGTCAGGGCCACATTTGTGCGTCTTAGATCCGATAGGAAGCCAACAGAACCATCTGCATTAGATCTCACAGCAGAAAAGATGATAACATCCTCTTCACTACCTTGAAACCCATCTACAGAACTAATTTTAACAGACATGAATGCTTCGGGAAGATTCGCTCTTTTTAACTTCTCTTGAATTGCAACAACTTGAGCAGTGTAAGGACATATAATGCCCACGCTCAGAGACTTCTTCAAGTTGGAACAAGCTGAAAAATTTTAAAATAAATATATGTCAGATGATAATTACAGGAATATGCATGAAGAATTATGTAACTTAAAAGCACACTACATCAATGATGTTCAAGGCAGATAAATGAGAAACATAACTTGAACAATAATATATCATCATTTATAAGAAAGTATGTAATGGTGTCTATTATAAGCAACCAAGCAAATGACATTCAACACAGTATGTACCTTTATGGAGTTTGCTAAGTAATTGTGTTATGACAGAAACTTCAGCCATATTCTTTCTGCTACGACGATTATCATCCAAACTCTCCTTTCCAGATGTGATGTTAATGAACGAATACGAACCGTACATTACATCACGTAAATAGTCCCTTGTATGATCCCTCCGAGTGACATTTGGACCATTCAAAATTTCATTGCCATAAAAACTTTTATTCGGGAAGAAGCTTATCGACGGATGCATCCTGTACTGTATGTTAAGAAGATGCTTCTTGTGTCCCAATAAGCTTAATCTTTCAAATAAACTCCTTCCGAACAATGCATTCTCAGAAACCTAAAAGATGGGACAGTTTTTTTAGAAACGCAATTGGGAATGTTATCAGGATGAAAAAATAAAATAGCAAATGAAGACTGAAGGCATGTATGGTCAAGAACAGAATTCAAACCTTGCTTTGAACCATAGCCGGCAATTGCCGCTCATCACCAATCAAAACAAGATGTCTTATATTTGGGATTTGAAGTGGTATTAGGGATTCACACTCCTTCAGCTGAGCTGCCTCATCGATAACAAGCTGCTCAAAAGGGATCGAGTCCCTTAACTTATAAAATTTGGCAGAGCTAGAAGCTGTGCAGAAGACAATGCGAGCTTTCACAAGGCAGAACTCGCGAATGAGATCGTTGCTGGTGGTGGAGGGTAACTTAAGAGAATGTTTCAGAAAATCGACGTCTTCGTAGCATTTGGCTCTTACTGTGTACAACAGGGAAACCATGCCGCACTCTACTGATTTGTAGGGTACTTCAACACTAGAACCAAACATTGTCTTCAGTGCTCTTTCGGAAATATTTGAGTAGAGAAGGTTTCTGAACTGTTCAATCAAGTCGAGAACAGAACTCATCGTCTCCCAACAGAGTTTTGAAATGGAAGCTTTGGGAAGATGAATACGTAACGTGTCAAAACATTTCCGCAGATTCTTTGAAAGATTAATCAAAGCATGCCGTGCAAAATCATGAAAACTTTTCACCTTTTCCGAGCTCTCTTTCTCAGCCTCTGCCAAATGCTCTTCATACAAAGAAGTGCATTCTTCCAAGTACTTGGACAATGAAACCAGATGATGCCGCCAACCAGTTAATGGTGCAAAACACTCCTTCAGCAAATTTGCACGATGCTCCAGAAATATAATTTTCATGGTGTCGTCAATAACCATTCGCTTTTTATTAGCGAACAACAACACATCCCCCAACGGGAAGTATCTGCTCTCAGATTGCTCCACCATCAACTTTAGGAGGCGGGAAGCAACTTCTCTAACAGCTGTGTTGGTTGGCGCGCAGACGAGAGTTCTACAATAGGATTGATGCATCAGCCACAAGAGACCACTGATGGTCTTGGTCTTTCCGGTTCCGGGAGGACCCCATATGAGATTGACTGAATTCATCTCTTTGCATTGCCTTGCTAATATACAACTCGATATTGATGTGGACTGCGATTCATTAAGCTTTAATCTGGATAAACGCTTGGACATTATCTCGCCTAGTGTGCCATCATCATCACAAGGCAAATGACCACTCCTTGCAACCTGTGAATTTTGAAAACAATAAGCAAAAAGAAAAGAAAAGAAAGAAGAAGAAGAAGAAGAAGAAGAAGAAGAAGAAGAAGAAGAAGAAGAAGAAGAAGAAGAAGAAGAAGAAGAAGAAGAAGAAGAAGAAGAAGAAGAAGAAGAAGAACGTAAGCAATTACTAAAATGGCACAATTATGTCAAACACTATTCTGGAATTGGAACAAAGTCACTTCTTAGTTCTTACCAATTCGTCTGCATGTATCATCTCACTGAGGAGACAACGATTTCTCGTCGCAGCAACCCGTGGATTTGCTTTGCTCGACAATTGAAGTGCAGAAAATGACTCATCTAGAGGGCATAGACTTCTGATATCAGCAAGACTAATATCGAGGGCCTTCCAAATTCGGCCATATGTTATAATGTTCATCAGATAAACCGCAAACTTGATTTTGCCGCACATCTCAGGTTCTAAGCTACGTGATGCTCGAATCTTATACACGTTCGGAGGCAGGTCATCGTGTCCACCTTTTGTTATCTTTGCGAGGATGTATGATCTCTCATCCCTCGTGAAGTCAGAGACATGAGACGGTTTGATGTCTGATAGAAGCAGGATATCACATATCTGAGGAACATACAAGTCTGCTTTACCATTGACAGGTGAAGAAACTGTTGGACGCCCGATAAGAACGATGAAGTAGTCGTGTTGTGCGGATTTAGTAGAAGCTTTAATAGATTTAACGTCCGCAACGGGCGCTTGGGAAATGATTTCCATGTTTCCACAAACATCAGCACGAACCTCTTCCAGAAATGGCCCGGTGAAGGATTTCAGATAGTTCTCTATCGATTCAAATTTATCAGGAATCTTGTGCACCTGTAATATATATGTTTCATAAGAATTATCTGAGCATTCACCACAAACCACGCACACACAAAGATTTGCAACACCAGGGAGAACAACACTAGAGAGAGCTAATACGAGTAGATAAAATGTTGTGACTTTACTACAAACCCAAAGAAAAATTACACGTGCGTTAATCAAAGTCTCCAATTTGATTTGTTTTCCTATATACAAAATATTGACTTCCTTCGGATAAAAGTTTTGAACATTAAAATAACAAGTGAAAAAACGTAATCAATAATTGAATTTTTGTATAAACTTAACATGAATGAATTTACTTTTATATGGTTATACTCCATAACTTTATTAATCTAAATTTATAATAATATAAAACAACTTTTTTATAATAAATTTATGTTCAATGTCTATCATATATATATATTCAAATAAGTAATTTAGATAATAGCAATTAGATTTAGTTTCATTGAACTTCTTAAATGGTCTTTATTTTATTCAAAACCACCTAAATCTCAAACATAAAAAAGTAAAGTTCTGATACACACCATAAATAAATAAATAAATACAACAACAACAACAAAGCCTTATCCCACTAGGTGGGGTCGGCTACATGTATCATACGACGTCATTCCGCATTCTTTGATCCATGTTCATGCGATTCGACAGGGTTTTACGCTGGCTGTCGGGGCCTAACACAACCCTCCTCCTTTATCCGGGCTTGGGACCGGCTATAAAACATAGGCGGAGTTTGTCGGTATGCGACCATGCAAAAGGGGAGTGCGGAAGCTTCGTCATAGGAAGTTAGCCTTTCACTGTTTTCTTTTGATTCTTGAATTAGAGTCCAAGGAAACGATGAGGATTCCATCTTCATCATTTGGTCATTGTCTCCCAAACACAAGAAGGGACTATATATATAATGATGGAACATATCTGATGAATCAATACTATTTTAAAAGAAAAAAGGCAAAACTATGTTAAATAATAGTAATAATAATTAATTATAAGTTAGTATTTTTTAAAGTTCAAAAAATATTTCATTTGATAATTTGGAGTTATTTTAAGGGTGCCAATTCGTTAAATAGTGTCAGAAGGATACTTATTATGTGATGATAAAAATATGGTGCTCTAATTTTGGTTGAAACTTTTTTTTAGAAAATGACTATGTATTAAGGAGTAAAATTATTGTCATCACACAGAAGAGCGGAGATTCCTGAAGGGGGAAGATTCTCCAAAAAATGATCAACTAGTGACGATAAAAAAATGCCAAGCTAGTTTCTTCAGAATTTGCTTTCGGTCTAATATGATTACATTGAAAATATGTAAAGGAGAGAATAATCCGTCTAATCTTGCTCAAAAGAATGTGAGGGAGCGCATTCATAGATAAAATTTATCGCCATCCGACTGTTAGTTTCCAAAATAAGGTTGAGGATGCTCATCTGATGACAATGAGTGATCCCTTGGTAAATCACCCAGCATTCAGCTTCCAGTACTGAGTCAAAAAATTTATGTAGAGTTTCTTGTTAGCAGACCGAATAATATAGCCTGCCCCCCAACCTCCATACATCCCGTGAAGGAACCATCTATTATCAAAGAGAAACGGAGTGGAGGTGGGGGCTCCCAGCGCCCCAAGAGTTGGGGTGCTAGGGAAGTCCCCACAGTTATGATTGTTTCTAACTCATGATAACTCGTCATAATTTAGGACCACACCATAGAGGCGGTTGTCATGATGGAGTTAAATTGAGCGTCATTTCGACAGCACCAAATTTCCCATAAACTAAAGGCAAAAAGTTTGCAGAAAACTAGCTGAGAAATCAGGGTTAGAGGAGGAAGTCCCTTCATGACTCCAGTCGCCATTAGACCAGAGCAGAAATGAGTAAAAGAATAGTTGGTTTCGGAATAAAAAAGATGCCACAGACAAAGAGCAAAAGAACATTTAAAAAATAAGTGAGCACAAGATTTATCAGCAGAGCGACATAGGGGGCATAGTGTGGGGATAGCCGAATTAAACTTGAATAACATGAGGTTTGTAGGAAGCTGGTTATGGGCAAGTTTCCATAAGAAGAGGATCTTGACTCTCCAAATAACATTCCAGCCAGCACACGAGGCAAGCTAATGAAGTTATAAATTAGTTTTGCAGTGGGACGATCAGAGATATTTGGAGTCCAAATCCATTTAAAGTCATAGAGAGTATCTTATTTGACAAACAGGGAGCAAAACATTGATTTATCAGCACAGAATTTCAAGAAGAACCATGCATAAGATCAACAACGGATAGAGAAAAAATTGGAGAAAATACATTCACAAAAGTAGGCATAAAGCATGATGGAACATTGAAAATCCAAGGATCATTGTAAACATGAGTTCTGATACCATTTCCAATTTGCTTTCTAAGTCCAAGCTTGATAGCATTTAGTGCTTGAAAACTACCAGGGCCACACAGGTTTAGGATGGGTAGAAAGGTTGCTGAACCATGGATGACGGACACTATATTTGTGTATTGCAAAATTTCAAGATAAGGAATCGGTTTAGAATAGACACAAGCCTTTTGCCTACTAGAGCATATTGCATATACTTTAGCTTTCTAATACCTAACCCTCCATACCTTTTGTTTAGTTGTACTGTGCTCCAATTGATTAAATGTAACCTTTTTATCATTTGAGAAAGACCACAGGAAGCCTCTTGAGAATTTTTTGAAAGAAGAAATGAAGCCAGAAGATACATGAACTAAGCCCAGAGTGTAGTTTGAAATAGAGTTGAGGGTAGAATTAATTAGGATGGATTTATCCACGTGATTCAAGGTTTTTATTTTCCAACCAACCAATCTGTCTTGCATCTTGGAAGTAATATGGGTCAGGGATACCTCTGTAAGTTTCTTGTAGGATATAGGAGGACCCAAATAACTAAATCGATAAGAGCCTTGGACATTCTAAGGATCTGCCTAATCTTTGCCTTACTGCCAACATTAAACTTTGGAGGAAAATATAGAGTAGATTTATCCATATTAATCCTCTGATTTGTCAAGAAGTTGTATTATTCAAAAAAATTTAAAAGATTTTTGTAATTGGTAGAGGTGGCGGCAATTCATACTAGTAGCTCATCAGCATTAGGTGCCTAAGAGATGTGGATCCAAATCTGAAGGGTTCAATTTTCTGTAGGAGAATGTATTGATTCATTAAAGAGGAGTATACTTGAGAAAACAAGATAAAAAGCTAAGGAGAATACCTGAGACATGGGTCCCCTTGCCATAGACCTTTGTGACTATTGAAATAGGCAGAGAATGATCCATTTATATAATAAGTAAATCTAGGAGATTTAATACAGGTCATGATCCAAATACTGAATGTATGGGAAAAGTTCATCAAAGTGAGGACTATCTTCATTGCATGACAAGAGACCCTATCAAATGCTTTTTCCATATAAGCTTTTAGTAGATGAAACTTTCTCCTAGATCTAAAAATGGAATGGGTAATTTTCTGAACAAGGAATAGGTTATCGAGGGGAAGTCACGCGAGGTCATGCCTCATGGGAATCGATAGAAGCTGCATCATGTGACAGCAGAGGGGGTACAATAGCTGTTGGATGCGATGGACGGTGCAGATTCATCTCGTCTAGGGCAATCGGCCAGTTCAGGGCCAGTCCGAGAGATTGAGCCATTTGTCTGCTCCAATCAGCCGTGTCAGCCCCAACCACTCCTTGCGGGTTCCAGCATGGCCGATCTGAGTTGCCAATGTCGGCGTCCGGCATCAAGGGGGATGGGAGCGGAGCCACGTACCATATAGGAGCAACTCGTTGGAAGAAATGTCCACACAGGAGTCCAGATGATGGCCGAGGCGACCACAGTTGAAACAAAGCTGGGGTAGATTCTCATATGTGACTTGTTGGAAGAAGCAGAACTATTCGACAATCAGATCGAGGTGCCCTGCTACACTGGCACGGCTAGATCTAGCTCAACACAGACTCTGCCATAGCAGAGCTTCTCATCGAAGATAGTGAAGCCATCGATCTCGAGCGGCTGGCCAAAGATAGAGGCAATACAGCGTATGATCTCGGGTGCACTGAGCTCATAAGAGAGTCCCGATAGTTGGATCCAGACGGAAGAAGTGGAGATCTGCTCATCAAAAGGGCGGAAGAAAACCTTAACCTGCAAAACATGTAACACACTGTCATTAAAGTTTCATGAGCTATGAGTAAGTACCTTCAGACGATCCTCCACACTGCTGAAGGAGAAGAGATAATAATGGTTGCCAATATCAAAGGTGCCAAAAGACCCAGATCTGTTGCTAGGGAAGCAGGTGATAACACATTGTCAATAAGTCAGCCCATCAGGCAGAGCTTGAGATCTTCAGTACGTTCGACGATTTCATCACTAGAGATGACCACCTCATTTGTTGAAGCAGCCTGGATCGCTAGGAGCCTGTGCTTTGAGATTTGGGAGAAAGATGCACCCACAGGACGTCGATCAAACCAGTGTTTCCGATTTGCCACCAGGGGCTTGGGTAAAAGGGGGAGAGAGAAGGATTCTGAGGAAGGGGGAAGGGCCACCGGGGGCATGGGTAATGGGGGGACAGAAGGATCTTGAGGAGGAGGAGAAGGAGGGGGAGCAGGGATGAGAAGGAAGACAAGGGTGGGGAATGTGGGGGTGGGGGTTCAATGGGGGAGACTTGGAGAGCCATGATCTTGATTGGAACTCATACCCTTAAGTTGCTATGTCAATGGATGATCTGGTCGAAGGTATTTTACTCCGGTTATGTATCCCTTATAGAAAGACCATATCCTAATTTGTTTATCCAAAAAAGAAAAAAAGTTTTCCATCATTCTTTAGACTCGTGGGGTGAAGTGTGAACATCATTCAAGGAAGCAGATTCAACCCAATTCGAAACCGATCGGGTCTGATGATCTCAAGAGAATTGAATTGATGATCGTATATCCAATCATCATTTTTGTATTTTTATTTTTGTTTACTCTTTTACATCATTCAATATTACAATAATATTTAATATTTATTTTAAAGCATAAAAATATTTTTTCTCAATATTTACATATTATTTTAATAATTAAAATATTTTATTTTTTTTAAAAAAATTAAATTAAATATATGAATAAAAAGTATAAAAATATAAAAAATGATCGACTCATCTAGTCGTTCAACGTGAACACCACTACTCCCATGCACTCCAAATATATTAGAACTATCACTTTTCAAAATATTATCAATGTTAATCTCATCAGTTGTAAAGATATAATAACAGCTTCAACTTGATTTTTATTAATAAATAAAACATATATAAAGAGTAATAAAGGCTTTTCATGATTGAATTTAATTTTCTTTTTTTTTATCAAAACCTTGACCATTTAATTAAAAAATGTTTTTATACTTAGTTAAAACAAATTATATTTATATCTTAAAACTTTATTATTTGGAATATATTAAATATGATTATTGTTATAGACTAGTTGTAGGAAAAAGGACGAATTACAGACTTACACAGTTACACTAGTGTCTTCTGGTGAAACAATAATGACACACTATTATTATTTGACTTTAACCATCAATTCGTTTATAATGTATAAAATATTATGCACTTTTTTCTCGGTTGCAAAATATTACACTTTGATATCTAAGAAAGTGACTCTATGGTCGATCCAAGAAGGATGTTTTCATAGATGTTTTTATTTTGTATTCGTGTTTTATTAATCATGATTTTACGTTCTTTTTAAAGCTATATTCAATCTTAGTTCTTTTTTTTTCACTATTTGTTGTTTGTACAAGCATTAAAATTTAAAACTTAGCATTTTTTTATGGTTGTTTTAGTTTGTTAGATGATTAATTCTAAAAACTAGAGTTATTTCTGTTGTAAGATAACTAGAATAATTAAATATAATAAAATCAATAGCTGAATCAATTTAAATTGCAAAGTAATGATGAATGCATTATATTCCTGAGTATTTCAGTTCTTTCACACAGTTTCCTTTCTATTTTGTCGTTAAGAACTTCGATTTAGAATTAGTCCCATCTTGAGAAAATGAGAGAGAATCTATAAAAGAGAAAAAAAAAGTAAAGGAAAGAAATGGCAACAAGAGGAAGGATAGGTTAATTAAGTGTAAAATCATTCTCCAAAGATATTCGGATGACAATCCTATTCCACAGATAAAGGTATTTATTCTTTCTATTTTAACTTTTTTTGAATTTTAGAGCCAAGAATAATTTTATCCAACTTTTTAGAGGAATAATTTATCTTTTAAGCATTTTTTATCAGGACATTTTTAGGAAAATGACAAAACTGTCCTTTAATTATTTTTATGAATAAATTACTTGTTTAGCATAATAAAAAAATAAAAATCTATTATATTATTTATCCATGAATCAAAATGTAGATCTCTCAGAAATTTCAATTACGCTTTAGGAATTGCTTTGGTAAAGCAAATCAATTTATGAAGTGACAGGACCGTGTCAATGGAGATGGCCAATAATTGAACCCACCTAAAATTATCATCTGATTAATTCTTTTGCATGGAAATCATTTTTATTTACTAAAAGGGATATATATCTTTATAACTTGATTCTTTTTTCTTTTTACAAAAAAAGATACATGGGGTACAAATATTTTCTGAGATAATTCACAAACTTAAAACATTAGACTACTGGCTATGTTTCACTGTTAAACATAATTAATTAACTAAATAGTTGATATATAGTTATTATGTTATCGAAACAACCCCAAACTTTACTTCCTAGCTTTCATTCGTTTTCTAGATTGATTTTAATCTCCTTCGTAAGTCCACATTTCTTAAATTTTAGGAATCACTTTATCTTATTTTTCTCTTTTAGTTTTGCACGTATCTTATATGTTTCTTTGATAACATCAAAAGTGCAAATTTTCTTTTGGAAAACTAAAAGAACAAAACGTACAAAAACAAAAAAAAGTGAGTGTGTGACTAAGCAAAAGGAGAAACCAAACTTTTGTGTTTGATAAAGAAAATAATAAAAGGGTTAATGGTAAAAAAAATGAACTATTTTTTATTCGTTTTTTGGAAGAAAAAGAATGCATTAGAATTTACTCTTATCAAGCTTAGCATGAACACATAGTAGCATTTTTTCAAAGTGTTGAGAAACAGTACCAACGACTCAACTCATGTAATTATCAACTAATTTAATAAGATCGTCTCTCGTCATGTGCTTAGTAATGACAAGTGAAACTCTTAAACGAGGAGAAGTCATATCACTCCATCTCAATCCTTATTGATATCTTTAAGTAGAAAAAAATTAAACAATATAAAAATAACGAAAGGGTTAAATACTAATATCATATATTACTAGTTTAAATAAGAAATAAATGCATTGTGATTTGAAAATACGAGTACATCATTGGTTTCACAAACAATTTGGCATTACCTATACATAACATCATTTATAGACAAAATGTCAAAAGAACATACGACTATGTCAATAATATGTAATGTGTCAAAATGCCAATCTTGATCTCTCGCCTTTCAGGCAAGGTACCATTTTTTATTTGATCTCTTATCTTTTTTACTTTTCCTAATTAATGGCTGATGGAAAGATTTATGCGTAACTTAATTTTTTTAGTATTTATTATACAGTTATCTTTCCATTTGATCGATCTTGATTCTTCATGCTCACACATTTTATGTGAAATTCTATAAATGTTCACACTGAACTATTAGTCCGATTTTTTCATCTGGTGTTAATTTTTAAGATATTTTTAATGATAACTTTTGAGAATAATTATTATTTGTGCCAAATAATTTGTGATCATTATGTTTTATTTGACGTGTATAGCCATGACTATGAATTTCATGTCAAAGGAGACTCTGCCAATTGCCATAAGGCTCATGCTCACTTACATGGAATTGATGAAAATATTGCTTCTATTGGACATATCAATGAACATGAAATTTATGAGAAATAGTAAAAAAATCTAAATGGAGTTGTGTTGATGCATTGAGGCATAGCATTAGATATATAACTATTAGAAAATAATATATGACAGTGATTTAGCGTGTGTGGAGAATACTAGTATGGATCAAAGAACATTCTATATTCTTTGTGATATGCTATCAACTGTAGAAAAATTATCTGACATTAGAAATACATCTGTGAAGGAGATGATTGTTATGTTTCTACATATAATTGTCCATGATGTTAAGAATAGAATTATCAAAAGGCAATTTGTTAGATCCGGAGAGACAATAGGCATTTCAAAAATGTTTTGAATGCACTTATCCGTTAACAAGGAATTTTATTGATAAAGTCTGAACCAGTTCCAATAGATTCAATAGATGAAACATGAAAATGGTTTAAGGTAACTTATAAGAACATGTTATTTAATTTTTATTATCTATTGTCACACATTGAAATTTTCTTATTTAATTTCATATGCAGAATTGCCTTAGGGCTAGATATCATATTAGAAAGAAAGATATTACTGCAAATGTTTTAGGAGTTTGTTCACAAGACATGCAATTTATTTATATAATATCGGATTGGGAAGATTCAGCTGCATATTCTAAGGTGCTTAGAGATACTATCTCTCAAAGAAATGGGCTAGGCACCTCAAGGTAAAATATTTCTAGATAAAGACACATAAAAGCTCTTTTTTAAAATTTCAAAATAAAGCATTATAACAATTGTTTTACTTAGGTTATTATTATCTTTGTGATGCTAGATATCCAAATGGAGAAGGATTTCTAACACCACATGGGGGCCAATGCCATCATTTAAATGATTGGAATAGGCCACCAGAAACTGCTCAAGAGATTTTTAATTTTAAACATTCTTCAGCAAGGAACGTAATTGAGAGGTGTTTTGTTTCCTTAAAGGTAGATGGACAATTCTTAGAGCAAAATCATTTTATGCAGTGAAGATTCAATGTAGAATCATTATTGCATGTGCATTGCTTCATAATCATATAAGGCAACAAATGTCTATTGATCCCATGGAGATAAGTCGAGAAAGGAATATTACAATCCCTAATGATTTAAGGGGTGATCCCATCACATATATAGAAACTTTTGATTTTTGAACTGCTTCAAGAGACAACTTAGCTAAAAAAATATTCAATAGATGGAGAAGTTCAAGAACCGCTCAAAACAATATAAATTAACAATACCTAGCAATCTTGATTTTTTACAATGTCTATATAGTTCACGAAATGTACAAAAAATAGTGTATACTTTTGTAAAGAAATGAATGAGTAGTATCACATCTTATTTTGTCATTATTTTTTGCTTACTTTTTACTCTTACCTACCATGCAATATTTTGCTTTGAATTTATAAGTGTTCGCAATATCAAAAGGTATATTCCAACATGGATACACAATTAGCTGAACAAGGGAGAGCAAGAAATAAAATAACCAAACATCAATGGACAAAACATGAAGATGGAAAATTGGTGAAATTCTTATTAGATCATATAAATTATGGACAATGGAAACCAGATAATGAAATATTTAGAAATGGATAGTTGCAACAACTTGAAAGGTGAATGCATGATAAGATTCCCTCAAGTAAGGGTTGTTCCTCACATTGAATTGCGCATCAAATTATGGGAAAAAATACTGTGCAATTGCATAAATGCTAGGATCGATTTTGGATGGAATGATACGAAAAAATTTATCATATGCGAAAAAGTGTCTTCGATGATTGGGTAAAGATATCATCTTTTTAATACAATATTTATCTATGTTTTTGTGTTTAATTTAAATAAATATTATTTAATTTGTGTAGGGTCATCCAAATGCATAACATCAAAAGGCCATGATAGATCTCAATTTTAATTTTGAATTGGGAGTCAGCATGGATTCAAATCTAAAATTCATTTCAGATTGAGCAATAGACTAGAAAGATAAAGAGAAAGGGCACGAAAAGAAGAGGTGTTCAGCAATTTCCAGATGACAACCACATAGTTTGCAAGAGGGGTTACACGAAGGAACAAAACATAATATAACATCAGCTGTAGGGAGTCGTTTATGTAATAGCTTCCAAAGGAAAATATGAAGTTTTGGTGCAACTTTGATTTGCCACAAGGAATTCCAAGCTGGCCTTCCAAACAAGGTTGGTGGCAAAGATTTGTCTACAATGAACCTATAGACCGAATTTGCTTTAGCAGCCCCGTGGGTATCCTTCACCCAATGCTAGATATGCTTGAAAAGATAAATAAATAGAACTAATGTAGTTCAAAAGATCAGGACCAAACATATCAGTAGAGTTATCACAGATAAGTTCATTCACCTTCATGGAGTAAGATATGAAATTGACATTGATGTAAGTGGGCATCCAAGCAAGAGGAGTGGGAAGCTCCATGGGTCCAGAAATACGGGTGTGTTGCTACCATTACGAATCTGAATTTGAAGCCCAAGCTTGATACAATCAAGGGTGTGGAGGATTTCCCTCCATCTCTAAGCCGAGGAATATAAAGAATTAGAGGGAGTCAATATATGTGTGTAACTAGTTGTACTAGTGTTCTTGTTATTCAATAGGTCAAGAATTCTTTTAGCTAATAAGGATGTACGGATATGACTTAGGTTTTTTATGTGTAGACCCCCACACATTTTAGGTAGCTGCCAGTTTATGAGGTGAGTCCCACATTTGCCACCCTGGGTCCAAAAAAAGATCTATTATGCTTCTCAATAGCTGCTAGAATACCATTAGCTATGTAAGTGGAACTAAGAGTATGCACAGGGATAGAATTGAGCACAATGTTTATAAGGGTAGCCTTACCAGTTTGATTTAAGAGCATTTGCTTCCACCCTGCAATTCTTTTGGTGACTTTTTCCATAATGGCTTTCTGAGCCTTGATAGGTATGTATTTATAAGAGATCTGAACCCCAAGATAAGAGAAAGGGTAGGAACCTATTATGAAGTTGAGAATGTTTTGGATGATATGTTTTCTATTTATGACCAGTTTAGATGGATAATAGATTTCAAATTTAGTGTAATTTACCTTTTGGTTTGTCAGATTTTCATAATCCATAAACATTTTCTTTAAAATAGTACAATTGTGTTTTATTGCAGCAATGCAAATGAGGTCATCTGCATACATTAGATGACTCAAGGTGAAATATTTATAGAAAAAGGGTTAAGGAACCATATATGGTATGTTGGTTTATCAAAGATGTAAGCACTTGGGAAACAAGAATAAATAGATAGGAGGATATGGGATCCCTTGCGTGATACCCCTATTACCGGTGAAGGATTGAGAAGCAATTCCATTTATATTGCAAGCAGTGTTGTTGTTGCGATCGGACCGGATCGGCCGGTCAGACCGGTCGGACCATTGATCGGGCAACAACACGGCCCACATCAACCCCTAAAACTAGAAATCATATTGAACTAGGTTGGACCGGTCAAAACCGGTCAAAAATCGGATCAAGCCAGAAAAAACCGAATCAAATCGCATTTTATTAGACCGTCCGATTCAAAAAAAATAAAAACCCAACCAAAACCAAAATGGTCGGCCGAAAAAACCTAATAGCACGATCCCTCCTAATCTTTCCTACCTGCGGCGAGTCGGCGCACGACCCCTAAACTCGGCAGTCGGCGGCGACATTGGCGATGGCGGAGGCAAGCACGGGCGTGGCTCTGACAGTGGCAGA
This sequence comes from Pontederia crassipes, assembly GCA_030549335.1. Classification (NCBI taxonomy): domain Eukaryota; kingdom Viridiplantae; phylum Streptophyta; class Magnoliopsida; order Commelinales; family Pontederiaceae; genus Pontederia; species Pontederia crassipes. The sequence goes on from CM060196.1 coordinate 28,189,028, forward strand.
GGCAACTCAGCCTCGGCGAGAAACTCCGGCCTCTGGGGCGAATCTGGCATGATTTCGGTAACGCCGCAATGGTGAAGTGGAATGACTCGAAAGTCGAACCATAAACTCGATGGCTCGACGTACGATCCCTACTTCGGCATGCGATTTTGGCAGTCACGGAGACAAATCGGCGAGAAACTTTGGGGGTGCGCATCTCTGGCGGTGGGTGGAGGGAAACTGGCGAAAGAATCCGAGGCGCGCGATTTCGACAGCGGTGAAGTCAAACTCGAAGGTCCTTATTCCGACAGTGAAGTCGACGAGCTCCTAGTAGTGCAACCAACAAAAACGGTAAATGATCTCTTGTTTTTAGTTTCATTTTAGTTTCCTTGTTCCTTCATTCTCATATTCGTCCACGATCTCCCCGACTCCGACCATCTCCAACTGCCAACACCCCAACTCTGACCAACACTCCGACCACCCAACCCGCTGCTCGCGCGGTGCCATCCCTGAGGCCACGCCGTGGGTGTTCCCGATCACGCGGCATGGCCGTTCTGGCTGCAATGCTCGCGGTGTATGTCCCAAACTCCCGTGCCAGACATCGTTGTCGGTCGTGCAAGCCCAACTGCCGAACCATAAGGCCACCTTACCTTCTTGTGCGCTAGCTTGAATGACAGGGCTGCTGTACGTGATAAAGCATGAATGAGTGTATGTTAGAGAATGACAGTGTGATAATACTTGTAAAATGAGCGTATCACTGTGATTATGTTTTTTAAATTAATTATATTGGAATGAATCGTAATCATACTTGTAAAATGTGATATATTGTAGTTGTGTGAAATGTGAAATGTGATGGATTATATTAAATAATAATATTTTATTATTAAACGGTCCAACGGGTTTGATCGGTCCGACCTAAAACGAAGCCTTTTTCGGTTCATTGTCCGGTCCGATCGTGACAAAATTGATTGCAAGTAAAAGTAGACAACTTAATACAGGTAAGAATCCATTTGATGAAGGTTGAAGGGAAATCCATTGGATGAAGGTTGAAGGGAAATTCATTTTTGTTAGGATAAGCTCAATTCTAAGAAACTATGTCAAAAGACTTCTCCATGTCCACCTTGAGCAAGAGGAATTTTTTCTTGCCCCTGGAAATGGAGTGGGTAAACTCTTGGGCTAACATGATGTTATCTTGAATTGACCTATTGAAATGAAAGCTGATTGAGAATGTTCAATGAGACTGTCCAAGGGTGGAAATTAATCTGTGTTAGGATTTTAGTGGTAACCCTATACTAGATGTTACAAAGAGAGATATGTCTAAAATCAGTTACCTTAGAAGGATGTTATATTTTGGGGATGAATACAAGATTTGTTTTGGTCTATGATACAGGTAAGGTGTTGTTGATGATGTCTCAATAATTTATGTATGGTACACCTATCAGGACCAGGGGCTTTCCCCAATCCTAGACTCCAAAGGACTCCTTGATTTCAACATATGAGATAGGGGCAGTCAAATTTTCCACCAAAGTGGGTTGAGCATGGGTAGGGAATGCCATGTCCTAATATCAAGGCAGAGACTATCAGGCTCCACAATTCTTGGTAATGATTAACAAAAGTATTCCTAATTTGTTCCTCATTTGCGAGTAGTTGCCCATCAGTAGAAATAATGGAAGAGATGTGATTGTGCTTTGATCTAATGATGGTTGACACATGAATTTTTTTTTGTGTTTTTGTCACCATGGTTCAACTAGTTTACTCTAGATTTGGACTACCACTTAATACTGATTTCCCTTAAGAGAGCAAGATGCTTGTTATAAGTGGCTTTTAATATAAGTAGTTGCTTTTCAATGAGGCCAAACTGCTCATCCTTGCGTTCAAATTGAGTGATAAGCTCATGGGCCTCCTGAGCTTTCTCCTCCAACTTGCCAAGCTCATTCTTGTTCCATTTTATAGTTTTTTTCTTGATGTTATTAAGGATATTATTAAGACCATAGTTGGAGGAGTGTCTGGCCCATTCACATTTAACAATTTCCCTGGGTTCATCATAGTTAAACCAAAAAGCTTCATATATAAAAGACATGGACTTCCTAATTTGGTGGTCAGTTGATAGGAGGAGAGGAGAGTGATATGAGGTAGAGTGGAGTAAAATTCGTAGTCTAATTTAAGGGTAGGCCATCATCCATTGACTACTCACAAATAGTCGGTCAAGCCTGCATAGAATTCTAGCATTGCCTGATCGGTTATTACACTAGGTAAATGTAGATCCTTGAGGGCAGAGGTCAGTGAGCCCGTGAGTGTGCGTGAGAGTTCTAAGAGCCCCCCTCCCCCCTCTTATCGTGGTGAGTGATAAGTCACCAATAAGAGCCCCGGAGATATTAACCATATTAAGATTAGAGAGTTCATTCCAAAGATTTAAATGTATTGAGGGAAGAGTACTAGCATAAATGCATGAGAGGAGGAAAGAAAAGCTATTATGAGTAACCACAATGTATACAATATGGGGTGAAATGTGGAGCGGTGTCACCTAAGTGTTATTGCCCTGCGAGGCAACAAGGATGCCGCCAAAGGCGGCAGTACCCACCTTGAAGTATCCCATCCTTGACTTATCGTGGTGAGTGATAAGTCACCAATAAGAGCCCCGGGGATATTAACCATATTAAGATTAGAGAGTTCATTCCAAAGATTTAAACGTATTGAGGGAAGAGTACTAGCATAAATGCATGAGAGGAGGAAAGAAAAGCTATTATGAGTAACCACAATGTATACAATATGGGGTGAAATGTGGAGCGGTGTCACCTAAGTGTTATTGCCCTGCGAGGCAACAAGGATGCCGCCAAAGGCGGCAGTACCCACCTTGAAGTATCCCATCCACACACGTCCCAGATGACGGATGACCTTTTCATATTCACATTGGTTGGTATGTGTCTCCAAAACAACTAGGATGGCAGGTATATTGTTCTTGATCATCTCCGAAAGACTGTCCCTGACTTTACTTCGTCTCACTCCTCGACAGTTCCAACTTATGATCTGACCCCTGACGGGGAGCCTGGAGGGCCTCCTGCAGTGACAAAGAAGTTTGTAAGTCAGTGGTTACATATGAGTTATCCTTCTTACCTCGCGGGAGTTTCTTGTTTCCCATGGGGCCTCGTGGGATGGCGTTTTCTTGTAGGACGTCCCATAGGGTGACGTCGCAGATGGATACGTTGAGGGAGAAGATCAGCATCTGGGACTTCCTCATCAGAGGCCACCGATGAAGATTACACAGGCTGACGATCCGGCAGTGTGAAACACAGAAGCACCTGGTTACCAGTTCCTGGTGTTGGTCACTCGACGTGAGAGGTGTCGACATTGAGAGATCTGGGCAGGAATGGACTCCGCAGGGATGGATGTCATTTTCGGGTTTGTGGCTGCCTTGTAGTCTCGCAGCGCAATGATCCCCTGAAGCCCTAAAGAAGGCACCCTAGTTGGCTCTTCCATGTGTACGCATATCCAAGGCTATTGAGCAGAAGGGACGGTGGATGGCAGCAGGTCCAGGCGATCGTCCGATGCATTGGGATGAATGACATCTGGACTGTCCGTGTCTGACCTAATCTGGAGGCACCCAAACCATTGGATGCCAGATCTGAGATCTGACTGTTGCTCTCTCATATCCAGAGAGCCGTTGATGTACAAAATCGTGTGGCAAGGCTTGAGATTTGGAAGCGGGTCTCTACGGACACCTGAGATGGCAACGGTGGCTGCACTGGCTGTGGTTGCTCAGTCGACATAGGACGATGAGCGCGTCCACCCACCGGCGCCTAAAGCCACGGTCTAGAAAGCAAGACACCCCTGGGCAGATCTGACGGTCGAGGCTGACTGCAATACCAGACAGGCCTCTAGCTGATGGTCGGGTGTGCCGCATTGGTAGCAGAGGACGGGCAAGTTCTCGTACTGAACTCATTGGAAGTACCTCATCGGCGATGAGCGATCGAGGTCAATACAGATTCTGGCATACTCACAGTCATCCTGTAGTTCATCAACATGTAGGGTGTGTCAAAATGTCTAGCAATACGGGCAATTGTCGGGGTGCTATGCAGTTCAAAAGGAAGTCTCGGTAGCCAGTTTCAGTAGGGTGATGACGTGATAAGCTCTTCCTCCTAGAGAAAAAATGGTCGTGGAATAGCAACATCCAAGATACGTCCGACGACTGTCCACGAACCTCCGGTGAGCACCTCCCACAATTAGACGCAAAGTGAAACATGACATGGAAATTTCCTACCTAGACAATACGGAGTGGAGCAAAGAGCTTCCAGATATGCGGGAGCTCATGACAGAGAGTTTCCATGGAGGTGCTATTGCTTATGACATTTCTGTAGTTCCTCTATTTTGCTTCTGACATCCTCAAGTGAAATCTCCACTTCATTGGTTATAGCTTCCTTGATGCTACAGAGCTGATTTTGGGATATCACTGGTAGTGCATAACCACGTTGGTTTCTTCGGACGACGTTTGCCCATGAGGGCCGATGAACTATGCTGCCTTTAGGCCTACTGATAGTTGCAGATGTAGCAGCAGCCATTTGAGTTGTAGGAGCAAAGTTGGTGGTGTTGGTGGTAGTGGAGATAGTGTTGGGGATGTGGGAGTTAGGCAAGAATGAGATGGAATCTAAGGATCAGTCGGCATGGAGACACGATCCCTTACGTCGGCCATGTGGAGTGCGAGGTCGATAGAACAAGGGGGGTGAAGGAGGATAAAGGGGGCGGGGGGTCCAGAGGTTTGGGCAAAATCATTCTCACTCCAAGGAAAGTCATTCCCATATTTGGAAGAGCTATCTATCATTTTTGGAAAAAGATCGTGCATTAGGTGTCGATACTCTTGTTGATGCAATGGAAGAAATAGAAGAAATGGAAAGAAATATTTTTACACCAATGGTGGATAATTATCCACAAAGTTATATGAATATAGATGATGTTCATATTCAAGGGGAGGCAGAGGTTCAAGGAACACAAGAAAATATAGAATCGAAAGCAACTAAAGGGGGCATGAATTGGTGTTTTCAAAATTTAACCAAAATCGTTAAAGTCGATTTTAGAAAATCGATTGCAAGCAAATGTGTAGTAGCAAAGAGCAAGTAAGACGAATCAAACTCAAGAAGGCATGATGTGTTGACGAGGTTCGATCCAACTCCTTGTCCTATATTTCTATTCTGACTTCTCGACCTTGAAACCGTCGGAGATCCACTAGCTTCTTTTTCTTGTAGGGAGAGAACAACCATTTTTACACCACATCGCCTTCTTCTTCTCTCAGAAGGTAAACACATTTCTTCTTACAAAGAACTCTCAAACTCACTAGACAAGAATACAAAGATTCCCTCCAATTCTCTCTTCTTATAAAGAATGCTCAACTCACTTAGAAACTAGAAGAGGGAAGGGATGATTTACAAATTTGAGTTATTGAAAATGCTTTAGACTTGAAAAAAAGCTATAGAGTGATTTTCATTGTTTGGATAATCTTCCTTCAGTCTTTATAATCCATTTTATAGGCTTCTCTTCAAAATAAAGTCGTTGTAAAACTTTTGAAAAAGTTGAACTTGTGCTGCTACTTCTAAAGCGGGCGCCCATTTCGATTTCGGCGTCCGTTTTGCACAGGAACTAGCCGATGCGCCTTTTTCCGTATATGCAGCGGTCGACCGTTACAATTTCGATCGTCTGTTATGTGTAGAAAAATAGTTGTTGCCATTGACTTTTCTGTATAGTCGTCTGTTGGTAGTAGTTCGTAGAAAAATATTCATTGACGTTAGTCTTTACTGCCTAGAACGATCGTCCAAAAATATTTCAGTCGTCCATTTTAAAAATGATGATTTCTCAGACTTTTGTGGTCATTGTATTAGTTGTTTTGGTCATCTGTCTCATATGCTATCTTTTGAAATTGATGTCTAGAATGGTCGGTCGAAACTATTTCAGTCATCTATTTTTAAAATTATCAATTTCTCAAACTTTTGTGGTCGTTGTAGTAGTTGTTTCGATTGTCCGTCTCGTATGTTGTGTTTTGAACTTGATGACAAGAATGGTCGTCAGAAACTATTTCGTTCCATTTTAAAAATGTCAGTTTCTTGAAATTTTGTAGTCGTTGTAGTTGTTGTTTCGATCATCCATTTCGTCCATAATGGTTGATCGAAAATGGTTTGATCATCCATTTTAAAAATGTCCTCATTCTCGGGCTTCAGCGACTACTCGACATCTATTTCGATTGTCCATTATTTCTCCAGCGGATGCTCGAAAGTCTTTCGGACATCCATTTTGTCTACAGAAATTGTAAGACGGTCTTTTCTTTCAAAAAATAATTATCATGTTCAAACTAATACTTCAAGCATTATTAGTACATCATCTATCTAGTTTGCTATCATCAAAATACTTAGAATATGGTCTTTGGACCAATCGAAAATACATCAAGTATTGTTGAAAAACAAGCTCACATTCATGGTATTGGACCTTCGAGAAGGCTGAAAAGAAGATGATCAATTAGCACAAATGATGTATCTCAGGCTTCAAGGAGTCAATGAAGTCAATAGAAAATATGTTTGGAAATGCACTGGAGCATAAGGCTAAACTAGCCAATTCTTTCCAACTACAGTTGACGATGCAAGCAAAAAGGAAAAGATGATTGGTCAATTAATTCATATTTCAAATTTAACAGGTGATTATTGGCTGAAAAAATTATTACATCTGACACCATGACTAACTACTTTTTTAGCTTGCCTAAGAATTTGAAGAAATCATTTGCTATGATGACTCTTAAAGATCATCAACGAGTTTGTATTAAGATAACAATGCTAGTCTATGGACAAGCTTTTGTTGATGTAAACTTGTGAACTATGTGATCCATGACATTTTTTGTTATTTAACCAATGGTGTATACTAATATTCAATGTTTGAAAGTTTAGTTTTAAAGTTTCTTTTAAATTGCTCTATGTTATTTTTTTTATGAGTATGTATAGTTCTGCATCTTCAATGTAGTAATCAGATTCCTAGGAATGTAATTTATGTTATAATCCAAACATATCAATGATAGATTCTGGGCTTAAACCAAGCATAGTTATTTTTTTATGTACAGAAATCTGATTCCAACGCATCATTTCCATTCGAATGCTAGGATTTCAAGAAAAAGACCAATCAACCAACCAAACACACCCATATGTCTTTACAGAATTCATAAAATAACTTTGGTAACACCCCAAAATTTTTCAAATTAAAAACTAATTACTATAATTAAGATAAATCTAAAATATAGGATTTGTTAAAGAAAGTTAAAGTTTGAAAAGAATAAAAGTATAGTTACAGGAAGGATAACAGAAGAGGAAAAGATAAGATAAGATAAGAGAAGTTTTTATTAGAATAAAAAGTGTTATTAGATAAGAGGTAGGAAAAGATGATTCCTAATTAGATTAGGAGTTGAAAGTATAATGAGATTTGGGATTAAAAATTGAATTTGAATTTATCTATAAGTTTAGGGAATAAAAAACTCCTAATGAGAGTTTAGATAAGAATTTCATGTTCAAAAATATCTAGAAGATAAAAGAATATTCTATATTTATTTATTGCAAAAATTGAAAGTTAAAAATAATAATTAATGGGAAAAATGGGAGTCCTCCATACTTAAGTAGGGGGACTGTCCCCCTACCATGCCAGCCATCGGATGCACATCCAATGGCTGGTGCAGATGCGGACATCCATGTAGAGATGAAAGCGGTTCGCATGCCGGTTCAATGATTTATGGTTCGCGATGCAGTTCGACCATTCGATCGGTTCGAAGTGGTATAAAAAAGGAAAAAAATCTCACAAGCATCTAATTTCTTTTCTCTTCTCTCTCCTCTCCGTTTCTCCTCTTTGCGCCGCCCCTCTCCTCTCCGAAGCACCCTTCGCCGACGATTGATCTGCACGGTGGAGTGAGCACCCCCGACCAGCCGTGACCATAAGCACCCCCAATGATGGCTGCACGACACCGAGCACCACTGACTACCAACCAGATATGCGCAACCCCGAGCACCCCCACCAGATCTGCACAATCCCAAGCACAACCACCACAGATCTGCGCTTCGTCGACCCGCTCACGTCACGACACCGACGTGAGCACGTCGAGCACTAACAAGTCTACCCCCGATCAGATCTGCACAATCCTGAGGACGGCCACCATAGATCTACGCTTCGTCAACCCCCTCACGGCGCGACATCGCCGAGTGCCGCCAAGCTGACCCCCGACCAGATCTGCGCGACCCCGAGCATAACCGCCACAGATCTGCTTTTCGTCGACCCTCTCACGCCACGACACCGCCTGCCTCCTTGTCCGCGTCGCGATACCGCCTACCTCCCGGTCCGCCACCACGACATCGCCAAGCTCTGCCGCCAAGCACACTGCAATCCCTATCCGCCGCTGCTCCTTGCCGAGCTCCGATGCCAAGTGCCCCTGCCGAGCTCCACCGCCGATCAGCCCTGTCGAGTGCTGCCGATCAGCCCAGCCGAGCACGCCTGTCACACCCCACTCTATGACTAAGTTCTAATTCCAACTATTACCTTCCTTTATCATGTTTAGCAATTCTATAAATAAAATCGATGAAACCTCCTCATTTACTTCTCTTATGTTATTTGCCAATACACACAAAACATGCATATATATATATATATATATATTATAATGATAATATGTGAATGATATATCTTACAACTGTTTATTTAGCTATGATTAATATATATATATATATATTCATCAAATACAAATTACATAAGAAAATATTTTTACATATGATAATATTTTTATATATATATCTTATAACTGTTTATTTAACTGTGATGAATACATTTACATAATTACATTTTTTTATATGAGAAAATATTTAAAGCATAACTCATATCACATAAGTTTCCAAATCTTATGAACTTTTACATAAATACAAATTATTCAAGATATTATCATATTCACAGTTAAACTCCACACATGTGTCATTGCACATACTCATCATGGGTCAATACATATTCCTCTATCATCATGTGTCATACAGTTAAGCAGAGCTTCATAATCAAGAGTATCATATACACAGAGCAAATCCTAGGTCAATACGTATCTCTCCATGATTGTGCGTCATACAGTTAAGTAGAGCTTCATAATCAAAGAGTCTCAGATACATAGAGCAAATCATGGGTCTATACGTATCCAATCATGATTGTATCACCTAATCATGATTCTCAGATACGCAAAGCATATCATGAGTCAATACGTATTTCAATCATGATTGTGTGTCATCCAATCATGATTCACAGATACACAAAGCATATTATGGGTCAATACATGCACGTAGAGCAGCCCCTAAAGGGCAAAGACACCTAATATACGCCCCAAATGCTTCATGTATATCGAATGCGGTTCCAAAGACATTTTTCAAACAGCATGGCTAATGAACACATGGAGTTTAACAATATCAAAATAGACATGTCATAATCCCATATCATTATCAAATAAGAATTATTTTAACTTCACAAGCATTGTTCCCTGAAAATATTTTTATGTAAAAGGTTACTACATCTCATATGATATTATTGAAACATATCATAAATATCTTTCATAATTCAAGATATGTTTCAATAATAATACTAATAATCTTTGCTTAAGATAATATCATAAATAAATGAACTAACATATAACATTTTGCTATGTTATAAATTTAGACTCACCTTGTATTTTATCCCTTCAATAAAGTTTATTAGATTTCCTCCCTTTCACTTGTAACTTGATGTTTTCCTACAAGTAATAATGCATTTTTACTTCTCAATCACTAATAAGGTAATATGCAATGCATGCTCATGATGCATGACTGTTTATGCACCCTAAAATGCCTATAATCTCCTCTAATATTAATTTCTAACTTCAAGTATTATTGTTCGTAAGCTATTTCACAATTGGAACTTCTCAATCCTCCATAGTTTAACTAGGTGTTGTCTTAGGATTTCAGACTAAGTACTTGTCAATAAATAATTCATAACTTCTTAACCACATAGGTAAATCTCATGATTCGGGATAAATTAGAAACTAGACTTATTAAGGTTTCCAACTCCCAAATATTATTAACTAAGTCCAAGTGAGTAAGTTGTAACATCAAGGCAATCTTACCTAGGGTTTGTGCCCTAGCAAACTGTGTGTCACAGAAAGATTGATTTATATGTTTCTTCGTACTTGTCCATTTAAGGTCATAATTTTTTGAAAACTAGACTTAATATTTTTTCATAAAAATTAGAGAAATTAAATTGTTGTATAGCCTTATAACGAAAATAGTTAATTCGGATCATCACAGGTCCATGTCCTGGAATCTAACAGAAGATTCACCATGAAATGAAAAATTCATCCCTAGTAACATGTCCAATTACGATGTTTCTACTTCTCACCGAACCCTTATAATGTCTATTCAAGCATATTACACTTTCAAACCCTAATTCACTCTATTCCAACCATGTCCTAATTTACAAATTAAACTTGTATCAGACTCAGGACAGGATGAGAGACTTGCGAAGATAAGTTCATAACTTTCTATTAAAACTTCTTTTTAGATGATTCTAGGGGCCATGGAAAGCTAACATCGAATGGATGAAACATACAAAATTTCATAATTTATGGTTTGTTAATCATGAAGGAATGGTACTCTCAATCAAAAGAACAATTTTTCTGATCAAAACTCACCTTGAATAGCTTATGTTCCCAATTTTCCCTAGGTCATTTCGCTCGACTTCCGCCTCTGGTAATTTTTCTGCAATGAAAGAATAATGTTAAAGTCTTATATATTTTTTTTAGAATTTTTTCATGACCTAAGGTGGTTTGGAAAAATATTCCTTTAAGCAGTTGTCACCTTCTTGCTTCAGCTGCTAGGAGCTTAAGTGATGGTCAATTACATTTTTTTGTCATAATCAAGTGTTTTAACGTCAATTAGACTTACTTAATCATATTTAAGCATATATATTATAATATTTGTAAATTTTATAATTTATTCCTAATAACTCTATATAATTACTTTGTAAACTTTATCGATAATTAAGTAATCATTATGCTCTAATCAAAATATTAATTACTATATACAACTATCACTAAATGAACATTCAAAGTAACTTAATATGTTAATTAAATGCATGATTATACAGAAACGATGTTTGTAGAACACGTCCGTGACAACGCCACAACCCCTTGTTCGTCTAAAGGAAAGCTAATACATCAAGTAATAAAAAGAAATGAAAAAGCTATCCATCATCTAAGGGACTCGATAATCATGTGCAGTCACCTACGAGCTTGATCTGTCACTGTTGGTCACCTTCAACATTTTGACCTTGGCCTACATTTAAGAACATGCAGGGGAGAACGTCCCTATGAATTTTACAACTTAGTATGGAAGTAAGATAAATATCATCATAAGATCATGATACTAGACAGTAATCATAAAGATAACATCATCATAGATGAAGACTGGATCATCATAAATGGGATAATGGAAACATGTAAAGAAACATATGAATAAGAGATCATAAATAATCATCATAAGAATGGAAAACGTCGGACATCATAAGAAATATTCTTTATTCATATGTGTTCATCTTCTTCATCATCTTATATTTTCATCCTTAACTTATTTGAGGTATATTTCAACCCAAGGGGAGGCCTGCCTCAACTCGTTCATCATCATCATCATCATAACTGATAGAGCCAGCCCAAAACTGACCGAAATCAACCCATAATATGGTCGTCACCAGTCCATCATAAAGAGCTCTCCATTTAACGATTTACGTCTTTTATCTTGCATCTTTTAATTAATCAAATTAAATATTGATAAGAACTTTAAATCAGGATAAAAGACAAGATCATGGAGAGTAAATCAGGGGCATTATTGACATAATCATAGACATCATTAGGATCTGGAATAGGAACATAGATCAAAGGTCTAGACAACGTAAAATCATCTTAATCACAGTCGGAACCCGGGCCGGGTAGGAAGAAACCCGGGTCGGGTCATAGATGGTTATCCTCGGTAAAATCAGGGAATACCCAGGTCGGGTTCGGGTTACACCCAGACCGGCTCGGGTCGTCTTCTTGTCAGGACAGCCTCGTGCTCGACTATTTGTCGTGCATGAAACTCGGTCCGGGTCATCCTCAACCCAGGGCGGGTTCGTCCGATTGTAGAGCTCGGCGAGCGCAACAATGACGGATCCGGGCCGAGTTCTCACGAACTCGGTCCAGCGAAGGACCTGCTCGGACCGGGTTCTGGTGAACTCGGGCTGGGTTCTTCTTACGCGATGGCCGACATCAATCATCATCACAAGACATTATTTTACACTAGACATAAACTAGGGCATGCTGCAAGTCTAAAACCATGATTCTAGGAAGAATCTATCCTAGTTCAATACCTTTTAGTTTCTGTCCAAGAAACTGTTATTGCTATCTTGTTCTTCCTCTTCCTCTTCCTCTGTCCGCTCCTCTCGGTTCAGGTGTGTGGCCGATCATGTCCAAGTCTTCCAGTGTGTCCCCTGTTGGCGGCGGCTGATCAGGGACGAGAGAACAAGAGCAGGGCGCACGAAATAGAGGAGAAAACTAGAGCCGGCTTTTGAGGAAACGAAAAGGGATTTCTGGTTTGATTTGGCCTCATATTTATAGGGGAATAGTTTGAGTTTTGGTTGGAAACCAACTCCTCTTAAAATTTGATCCCATATTTTATCTTTTTTCTTCTTTATTTTATCTTTCTTTCTTTTTCTTTTATTTCTTTTTCTCAATTAATCTCGGGCATTACATTATAAACCCTTTAAAATAAAATTCGTCCTCAAATTCAATCAGAAGTTAAAACTTACCAAATAATGTGAAAAATTTCATTCGCATCTCAAACTCGAGTTCCTAGGTTGCTTCGTCACCTCGGTGATGGCTCCAAGCCATCTTGACTAGTGGTACCATTGGATTTTGATCTCTAGTATCTGGGTTGCTCCTCATAATTCAAGTCATCTTTGAGATTAGGTTCTTCATATCGTATAACATTGGCATCATCATGTTTGTAGTTCCGGAGCATAAAAACGTGGAACACATTATGAACTCGCCCATAGGATGGAGATAATGCTAATCTGCAAGCACACTCTCCAACTAGCTCAAGTACCTCAAAAAGATCAACATATCTTGGGCTGAGCTTTTCTCTTTTACTGAACCTCATCACTCTATTGGTTGGGGAAACCTTTAGGAGTACTTAGTCACCTGTCTGAAAATTTTGTTCACGTCGTCCTCTGTCAGCATAAAACTTTTGTCGAGCTTGAGCTACCTTCATCCTTTCTGTGTCAGCTCTTTAACATACAAAATCTTCCTTTCACCTACCTCATTCCAACATGCAGGTGAACGACATGGTCTCTCATACAAGGCTGCAAAAGGAGTCATATGAATGCTGGAATGATAACTATTATTATACTCAAACTCAATAAGCGATAGGTGATCATCCCAGTTGCCCTTCCAGTCAAGGGCACAAGCTCTTAACATATTTTCAACTATTTGGATGGTCCTTTCAGTCTGACCGTCCGTTTGTGGATGGAATGTCGTATTGTAATTTAGCCTCGTTCCAAAAGAGTCTTATAGGCCTCTCCAGAATCTGGTTGTAAACCTTGGATCCCGATCTGATATAATAGAGGTGGGGACCCATGAAGTCTGATTATATTGTGTACATATAGATCCATGAGACTTTGCACTGATTGTTCAGACTTGATGGATAAAAAGTGTGCAGACTTTGTTAACCGATCCACAACTACCCATATGGCATCATGTCCCTTCTGGGTACGGGGTAAGCATGTTATGAAATTCATGAAAATATCTTCCAACTTCCACTGTGGAATATCGAGAGAGGTGATCTTTTCATAAGGCTTCTGATGTTTCACTTTTACCTGTTGGCAGACCAAGCATTTTGAAACATATTCAGCGATCTCTCTTTTCATATCATTCCACCAGAAAGTTCTTTGCACATCCTTGTACATCTTAATACTGCCCGAATGGATCACAAACTCAGACTTGTGGCATTCATCCATCACTTCTCTTTTGAGAGCTTCATCACTTGGGACCTATAGACGATCTTTGTATCAGATCCTACCATTTGTTGAGATCTTGAAATCTTCTTCTTCTTTCTGACATCTTCTTAACATCTTGTTATACTCAGGATCTTAAGCCTAAGCCTTAATGATCCTATCCACCAGATTCAGCTGTATCTAGTGCATCATCAGTACTGTTCCATTCCTTTCAGACCTTGGCTTCCATAGGCTTAGCTCCTTCAACATCTTATACATACTCATCAACATGTGAGCTAGTGAGCCTTCCCACTTGCGACTGAGTACATCTGCAACTGAGTTCGCCTTACCCAGATGGTAATTAATGAAGAACTCATAGTCTTTCTAATATTCCATCCATCTTCATTATTGCATATTAAGGTCCCGTTGAGAGAACACGTACTTGAGGCTCTTATGATCGGTGAATACATCAAACTGTACTCCATAAAGGTAGTGTCGCCAAATCTTCAATGCGAAGACTACCGCTGCCAATTCAAGGTCATGAGTTGGGTAGTTCACCTCATGCTTCTTCAGCTGTCTTGATGCATATGAGACCACTTTTCCATGTTGCATGAGCACGTATTCCAATTCTATGTCGCAAGCATCACTGTACATCACATACTCATCTGTACCTTTCGGAATGGTGAGTATGGGTGCAGTGGTTAGTCTGGCCTTCAGTTCTTGGAAACTAACTTCGTATTTCTGTGTCCATATGTACTTCACACCTTTCTTTGTTAGATTCATCAAGGGAGATGCAATCTTTGAAAAATCCTTGATGAGCTTGCGATAGTACCCTGTCAATCCAAGGAAACTGCAGATTTCATTAGCATATTTTGGCCTTGGCTAGTGTGATATCGCTTCTACCTTGGAAGGATCCACAGAAATACCCTTCTTCGAGATTATGTGTCCAAGAAACATAATCCGGTCAAGCCAGAACTCGCACTTGGATAGTTTGCCGTATAACTTGTGTTTTCTTAACTTTTCCAAAATTATCTTCAAGTGTTCTTTGTGTTGTTCAGCATTCTCCGAATAGATCAGGATGTCATCTACAAGGATAATGACAAACTGGTCCAAATATGGTCTGAACACTCAGTTCATGAGATCCATGAAAACTGCAAGGGTGTTTGTCAGCACAAAAGGCATCACTAGAAATTCATAGTGACCATACTTTGATCGGCAAGCAATTTTTTGTACATCTTCATCGGCCACTCTAAGTTAGTGGTACCCACTTCGTAAGTCGGTCTTAGAAAATACCGCGATATTTGAAAATTGATCGAAGAGGTCGACGATCCGCCATAGAGGATACTTATTCTTGACTGTGGCTTTATTCAACATCCAGTAGTCAATATACAGTCTTAGAAAGCCATCCTTTTTCTTGACAAATAGCACTGGAGCACCCCAAGGAGATACACTCGGCTTGATAAACCCCATGTCTAAAAGTTCCTGAATTTGCTTTTTCAGTTCATGCATCTCGACTAGTGCCATCCTATAGGTGGCCTTCGAGATCGGGACAGTGCCTGGAAGGAGGTCGATTTGAAAATCAATCACTTGTGGTGGTGATAGTCTGGAGATGTCTACAGGAAAACATTCGAAAATTCCCGAACTACATCCAGTTGTTGTAGTTGGGTTCATGGGTTGTCCGTCTTCATCACACTCGCAAGGAAACATCTGCATCCCTTATGTATCATCCTTTGTACTTTTATGGCAGATATGATCACCTTTCCATCTTTTCCCGAAGTACCTCTAATAGTAGCCTTGCGTTCACCTTGGGTACCAATGATCACCTTCTTCTGTTTACATAGGATGACTACATCGTGATAGGATAGCCAATCCATACCAAGAATGATGTCGTAATCCGTCATCGGGATTATTATTAGATCTACAAAAAAATTCTTATTTTGTATCTCCACTAGTACCTCAGGAAGGTACTTCATGGCGTATATCATTCCCATAGGAGTATCTCCATAAGGTGACTCATATCATGTAGAGGTAGACCCAAACTAACTGCACAGTCTCTAGATATAAAAGAGTACGATGCACCCGAATCAAATAGGACTGTAGTAGGGAGACCAGCTATGAATAGTGTGCCTCTAATGACTTCAGCGTCTGCCGGTATTGCATCCTCTTTTAGGTGGAAGATTCTTCCATGCACCACGTTGTTCCCGCCTCTTGCGTCATGCGAAGCTAGTACGGGATCATCCTTCTTAGTAGGACAGTCACGAATGAAATATCCTTCTTGACCACAGTGCAAGCATACTCCAATCTTCATCCTACATTCCCCGATGTAGAACCTCCTACAGTGGGGACAAGCACCAGTACCCTGCGCCTGCTGCTGGGCTGCAAAAAGGGGCAAAAAAGGTCATGACTCACTTTACTTCATCATAAACATCTTAACTTCATGTTCATCTTTTGTGCCTGACACTAGGGCTGTTGTTGGCGGTTAGCATCACGAGGCTCATATGACCTTGCCCGATCGTCCCGACCTTGATTCCTATGATCGGGTCCTCCTCGATTCTGACAATGATCATTCCATCGAGGTTGGTTCTGAGCAGAGGGCTGCATGGGAGCCTTTTCTTTCACATCTTTCAGCTCTTGTTGTTCTCTAACATAGTTCCTTTCCATCGTTGTTGCTAACTCCACCGCCAGACTCACATTAGCACATTAGCATATTTTCTTTTCCAAAATTCATTTTTCTTGACCCTTATAATTTATACTATATTTTTTTCTCAAGACAAATATTCTTATATTAGAATAGATTGAGTTTCTCTTTATATGTAGAAGGTTGCTCTGCAATTTATTGATGGTACAATCTTTAATTCTCTTTTAGCAAAAGGTAATTGTATGTACTATTCTTTATTGGTGTTTTGTTCTCTTTGATTTTTGCTTTAATGTATAGCATACCGAAATATCATATCCCAAAAGAGATGAGAAAAGCTGGTTATTGCATCAACCTAGATGAGTTAGCACCCATTGCACGTGGATATAATAACAAGGATTTGAAGAGCAATGGAGGACTAGATGGAATAGCAAGGAAGATCTCTATTTCACTTGATGCTGGCATAATGATAGGTAAGATATTTTTTTTTCAACAAGTACGTCAAAAAATCACCAAGAAGCTTCTAGATGTTTGTTTGGGATGCTTTACAAGATTTGACATTGATCATTTTGGTGACTTAAGCTTTGATATTTGTAGTTGTTTGACTTCTAATTAAAGATCAGCCAAAGGGTACATACGATGGTTTAGAAATGTTACTTAGTATATTCTTGGTTGTCATAATTACAATAACTATACGCAGTCATTGCAGTCTAGCGACTTATATAAGGAAAAGAAAAGATCTTAATCCAAGTGACATTGAAGTTTGATGATTTGTTAATTGATAAGCTTGTATGTCAAGGGTTTGATCAATATCATCGAAGCATAGAAACATTGAAGATATCATAAATACACAATATCTCTGGTGTTAGAACTTAACAAATAAATAGTTAACCCAATACATGCCAAAATCTCATATGGACCTATATATTTTGGACATAACTTTCCTTGTGAATTCACTATTATGATCTCTTTTTATTTTTCTTGATATTTCACAATAATCCTGCATTTATTTATTTTTTGGCTTCATTGGTTTACTAAAATTCTTTTGACTATAATATTCTTTTGAATGTATGTCTTTAGCATTCCATAAAAGGATTAATTCTTTCATCTAGTTTTGATGCCCATGACTAATTTTATACAAGGTTCCAGTAAAGATAAGTACATGGTTGTAAGTGAAAAACTAATTGCAAGAAAATTTTCAAATCTTTAACAAACTTTATGGATAACAAGGACAATGGGTAATATTACAATAATTATATGAGTCTCTCATGACAAGCAAAAGAAGGTGACACATTAGATAAAGAGAACAACAAAATAATCATCGATTATTACGTACATAAGTCAAATACGATCACTATCATTCGTAAGAATGACTGTCAGAGTGTAAGAAATAATGAGTTTTGTGAATAAGACTTTCCCTCTCTAATTGATTTACAATGGTGAAATATCAATTCGAGTTCACGATCGAGGACTAGAAAGGCATCCCCCTTCAATCGCTCATTCGAAAACATTTTCGTGAGTCGATTTGAGTTTGAGATCGAGGATCAGAAAGGCGTCCCTCTCTATCACTCATTCGCTAAACTTTCAAAATTGATGGACGTACTAAAGTTTGAAATGGAAAATCATTTATCACCCACAAAGAAGTGACAATGGTGATTTAATCAATCACCCTAGATGAGATGTGATAGATAATAATGAGTAAAAATCACTTCCCAAATATGAAGAATTGCAATCGATAACATAATCAAGAATCGTCAATGATTCAGAAAGTATAACGATGAATGTTGTTTGACAATGATAGGTTGAAATTTGACAATAATTCTGATATTAATAATATTAATTCAAGGTTTCATAGTTTACTATCTACACAATCAACACCAGTAATTTCTAATTTTCCTATTAATAATAATTTTATATATCAATAAAGTTTTCATGATCATATTCATTATTCACTCATGTTATTTATAGCACATTTTACAAATTGACTTTTAAAGACTATTCAAAATAACATAACTATACTTTATTCTTTGTTTCTTTCTATCAACACACTTTATTTGGATCATCTCAATCTTATAGAATTAAGCTTCAAAGTCAATTCATACGTATGTTATTCACAAATTTAGAATAACCATAATCACTTAAAATAATCGAACAAATATAGTGTTTAAACCCAAAGACTTCATTCTTAAAATTAGAATATCAATGATGTAATACATATCTATTATTTGATTCTCATACATATGGATAATTCAATGTATGTTAAATACAAAACTATGAAGGGTAGCTTGTAAATATCCTCACATCACACCTTCATAAGGTTCAAATGTATTTATTCCAAAATACAATGTCTCATTGCAAAACTTTTATAACACAATATCTTAGGATGTGACTTTTCTTATATTTTGCATTCCTACTTTAATATAAGATGCAAACTAATTGTTCTTTATGTGACAAGTTCTTATTATTATCAATAAGTTTATCCATACTCAGACATATGTAAATGATTAGTTCATATTTTCTTAGATTGCGTACAAGAGAACACATCATGCTTTCTTTCTATATTAATAAGAAAAGGCTACAAGATAATTAATTGATTCAACTCACATATCAAATGATCATACATACCAAGGGTATGATTTGTTTTTCTTAGAATTGACCCAATCTAATGTCATGAGATCAAGCTAAAACTCACTCATAATTTGGCTTACTTTTATTTTTCCCACAATAATTTTGTGAAATAGTGTCTAAATATCTCTCATGATGTGCACGACCTTCGGAATTGAGACATCGTGAATTTAGGAGTGGTTTGATGGTCAAAAATTCATAATGATCATATCGAGTTCCATGTATATAGAGGTTGAGATATACAATTTTTTTAACTTTAGCTAATGGTATCCATGTCTTAAAGTCATTATTGAGAATCTAGTAGTACTTATAGTTCATCAAGCAAGTAATTCATTTTTGATAAACTATTCTTCACAATCACTTAGTCTGGACGTTTATAATTGATGCCCAACTAAGGAACATATCTTTCTCTTTGAAGAATAAGTATGAAATTCAAAGTTTTGATTTGAATACAAAATTCAATGGAATGCTCCTATAGTTCTTTTAATCTTATAGGTGTTATAGAATAAGGAGTCTTAGAAGTAGGAATAGTTCTATGGAACAGATTCATAAAGAATTTCCTCTATCTTTTCGGTACATCATCTAAGAAGATCTTAATATTTTAACAAATTCAGATATGATTAGGATATCTTTCAATCATGACCCTTTTCACCTTTATCTCAATGAGAGAAGTAAAGTATTTCTCATTCCTTCTTAATCAACTTCTCTATCATTACTATATAAATAATGCAAGAGGGGAAAATTCTAACATTTATCTGAAAATGTAACTCTTGATTTTCCTGATAACTAAAAATAAATTTCTTTCTTAAAACAATGTGGAGTGGTACGATGATGAACTAATCATTTCCCACTCAGCTACTTTCACTCCATTTTTATTTATATCTTTTGCAAGTGCTAAAATGAACTCCTAATAGGTCGATCGTCAGGCGGAGAAAATTTACAAATATGAATAATATCAAATTGGCCCTCACCACATTACTCATGTGGTGATATGTTTACCCCTTCGAAATATAAAATAAGAAAAACAATCAAAAGCATGCACTATCAATCGCAAATAATATCATCTAACCTTAAACTTAAGTCATACTGTCTACAGAATCTTATAACCTAAGCTCTGATACCAAACTCTGTCACACCCCACTCCGTGACTAAGTTCTAATCCCAACTATTACCTTTCTTCATTATGTTTAGCAATTCTATAAATAAAATTGACAAAACCTCCTCCCTTACTTATCTTTTATATATATATATATATATATATATATATATATATACATCAAAGTTAAATAAACAATTATAAGATATATCATTCACATATTATCATTATAATTTTTTTTTCACTAACTACCTCACATATAATAACACCTCGTAGGATCAAGTTTTAAACAACCTTACAAAAAGTTTCTCACAAACTAAATTATAATATTTAGGATTATCTATTACATGCATGTCTCAAAGACAAAAGTGAAGGGGAAATAAAATTGCTCCAACAGCTCGACCTCTTCTATATGCATCAAAGGCAAGCTTCGAGTCGAATCAACTTGAGAAATTATAATTATTTGAAAATTTCAATAAGGGTAATGTGAACAATAATCATTGCTTAGTGAGTGGAATAAAAGTACAACATAGGAGAACAATACAAACACATATAACATTTAAATAATCACATTTGTTTTTCTATGAGAAAGCATTTAAAGCAAAACTCATATCACATAGGTTTTCAAATCATATGAACTTTTACGTAAATACAAATTATTCAAGATATCATCATATTCACAGTTACACTCCACATATGTGTCATTGCACATACTCATCATGGGTCAATACATATTCCTCTATCATCATGTGTCATACAGTTAAGCAGAGCTTCATAATCAAAAGTATCAGATACACAGAGCAAATCTTAGGTCAATACGTATCCCTCCATGATTGTGTGTCATATAGTTAAGAAAAGCTTCATAGTCAAAAAGTCTTCGATACGCAGAGCAAATCATGAGTCAATACATATCCCAATCATGATTGTGTGTCACCCAAATATGATTTTCTGATACGCAAAGCATATCATGGGCGTATCCCAGTCATGATTGCGTGTCACTCAATCATGATTCTCAAATACATAGAGCATATCATAAGTCAAAACGTGCACGCAGAGTAGCCCCCAAAGAACAAAGAGATCCGATATATGCCCCAAAGGCTTCATGTATATTGAATGCGATCCCAAAAACTTTTTTCAAATAGTATGACTAATGAACACATGAGGTTTAACAATATCAAAATACACGTGTCATAATCCCATATCATTATCAAATAAAATTTATTTTAATTTCACAAGCATTGTTCCCTGAAAATATTTTTGTGGAAAAGGTTACTCCATCTCATATGATATTCTTGAAATATGTCATAAATATTTTTTATAACTCAAGATATGTTTGAATAATAATAATAATAATAATAATAATAATCTTTGCTTGAGATAATATCATAAATAAAAGAACTAACATATAACATTTTGCTATGTTGTAAATTTACCCACTCACCTTGTATTTTATCCCTTCAATGAGGTTTATTAGATTTTCTCTCTTTCACTTGCAACTTGATGTTTTCCTACAAGTAATAATGCCTTTTTACTTCTCAATCACTAATAAGGTAATATGCAATGTATGCCCATGATGCATGAATGTTTATGCACTCTAAAATGCCTATAATCTCCTCTAATAACAATTTCTAACTTTAGATATTTTTGTTCGTAAGCTAGTTCAGAATTGAATCTTCTCAATCCTCCATAGTTTAACTAGGTGCTGTCTCAGGATTTCAAACTAAATACTTGTCATTAAATAATTCACAACTTCTTAACCACATAGGCAAATCTCATGATTCAGAATAAATTAGAAACTAGTTCTAAGGTTTCCAACTTCCAAATATCATTGATTAAGTCCAAGTGAGTAATTTATAACATCTAAGGCAATCTTACCTAGGATTTGTGCCCTGGCAGACTTGTGTGTCACAAAAAAATTGATTTATATATTTCTTCATACTTGACCATTTAACTAGGTCATAATTTTCTTGAAAACTAGACTTCCTTAGTATTTTGTCATAAAAATTAGAGAATTTAACTCCCTATATAGCCTTATAACAAAAATAGCTAATTTGGGTCATCACAGGTCCATGTCCTGGAATCTAATAGAAGACTCACCATGAAATGCAAAATTCATTTCTTCCTAGTAACATGTCCAAATATGATGTTTCCACTTCTCACCGAACCCTTATAATGTCTATTCAAGCATATTCAAATTTCAAACCCTAATTCACTCTATTCCAACCGTGCCCTAATTTACAAATCGAACATGTATCTGACTCAAGACATGATGAGTGACTTGCGAAGAGAAGTTATAACTTCCTATATAGAACTTCTTTTTAGGTGATTCTAGGGGCCATGGAGAGCTAATGTCGAATGGATGAAATTACAAAATTTCATAATTTATGGTGTGTTAATCACGAAGGAATGATCCTCTCAATCAGAAGAATAATTTTTTGATCAAAACTCACTTTGAACAGCCTATGTTCCCAATTTTCCCTAGGTCATTTCGCTCGACTTCCGCCTATGGTAATGTTTCTGCGGTGAAAGAATAATGTTAAATGCCTTATATATTTTTTTATAATTTTCTCAAGACCTAAGGCGGTTTGAAAAAATATCCCTTTAAGCAGCTGTCACCTTCTTGCTTCAGCTGCTTGGAACTTAAGTGATGGTCAATTACATTTTTTTGTCATAATCAAGTGTTTTAACCTTAATTAGACTTATTTAATCATATTTAAACATATATATTATAATATTTGTAAATTTGATAATTTATTCCTAATAACCCTATATAATTGCTTTGTAAAATTTATCGACAATTAAGTAATCATTGTGCTCTAATCGGAATATTAATTACTATATATAACTATCACTAAATGAACATCCAAAGTAACTTAATATGTTAATTAAATGCATAATTATACAGAAATGATGTTTGTAGAGCACGTCTGTGACAACATCGCAACCCCTTGTCCGTCGCCACTCACCACCGAGCTCTGACGCCAAGCACCCCTGCTGAGCTCCGCCGCCACGCGCCGCCGATCAGCATCATCGAGCACACTGCAACCCCTGTCCGAGGCCTCCTCCTTGTCCGCCACCATTCCCCCGTTGAGCTCCGACACCATGCGCCCCTGCCAAGAGCCACTGATCAGCCCCGCCGAGCGCCACTGCGACCCCACCGCACGCACCTGAGCACCACCTAGCCGATCCCGCCCGCCGAGATAACTCGTTCAAACGATGAAGGGAACATCATTCATTTGCATTTATTTAGTATGATTGTTGTAATATGATATAAATTTTCTTTGTTATTATTGTTGTAATGAAGTCTTGGCCTTAAAGTTGCTTTGTTACTGGTGGTGTAATGAAGTCGTCTTGGCTTTGATGTAAATGCTTAGCTTAAGGTGTATGAAAAAGTAGTAGAAAAGTTCTTTCAATTCTTCGGTCAAGCATACATTTAATCCTGCTTTGGCAATTAAGGATGTTGGCACATCGACATGTTTGTAGGATGAAAAATTAAGAATGTATCATGTTTGTAGCATGCAAAAGAAAAAAGGCAATGAAGCCAATATTGAGTACATATTGGCACATACAAGCCAATATTGAGTACAGATTGACACATACGCCATCACAACCGGAAATAAGCACATAACAAGTAATGCTTATTACACTAAAACAACTACCATTTTAGTTTCCACACAAAACTTGCATCAAAATACATTCACCTGCATTTTGCATGATTAATCAGTCAATTAGAGATCAAATGATCTTATGGAGAACACTCTTGCATTTTGCATTATATTAATCATACAATTAGAGATCAAATGATCTTATGGAGAACACTCTCCTTTGTCCACATGAATTATATATGTATATGGTCGGCGGGGTGCGTTCGATGGCGTGAGGGTGTTGGTGGGGTTGCGGAAAAGAGAGGTCAGCGTGCGGCAGGGTCACGGCATGTGGCAGGGTGCTCGGGGATGTGCGGCGGGATCGCAGCGTGCGGCGTGTGGGGGAGGGGGGCACAGCATGCGGTGGGGTGCTCGGCGGAGCTGATAGGCAGCTCTTGGCGATGGAGCTCGGTGGGGGAGCGGCGGTGGACAGGGAGGCGGGCTCGGACAGGGGTCGTGGCGTGATCGGCGGCTCTCGGCGGAGCTGATCGGCGGCACTTGGCGGCGGAGCTTGGCGGGGCGCTTGGCATCAGAGCTCGGCGGGGGAGCGGCGGCGGACAAGGGTCGCAGCTAGAGGTGCTTAACGGATCGGACGGGTTACTAATAGATTATGCCAATCGGATGTTGACCGGATATCGGATGGACCCGGCTGACGCATTATCTTATCGGATGAACATCGGGTTGCCCATTAAGTGTCTAGCCTTTTCCGCCCCATTAAGATCTATCAGACCTTAACGGTCAGGCCGACAATTATACGGGTTGGACTAGTCCATTAATATTTTTTACAATATCTCAAAAATCATTTGTCCTATAATATGTAGTAAAAGGACATCATAATATATTATTCCTCAATTTATTATCATATATTTACTCATTATGTTGTCAAATATAAATAAGAGACAAAATATTTATGTAGTTCAGCCTATAGCCTACGCCCACGACTGAAGGAGCTCAAAAATTAATTATGCTAAAAATAAAATATTACATATTTAGTATCATATTAAGTAAAATAAAATTTACAATAATAAAATATTACTATCAAGAGGTAACTATGCATTATGCAACACCGGTAAAAGATTCATCTTCTCTATCTTCATTATTTTCATCATATATAAATTGATCTTGCATTCTTATTTTTGATCAACCATAAATAACATTATAGAAGAATAAAAATTATATCATTATATAAAATATATGATCATATCATTAGAAAATAATAAAAATTAGAATCATACATTTTGCATAACCAATTAACATTAGCTAAATAACATAATGGCATCACATGAATTAATTAAAATAAATTTGTACAATAATATTTATATTATTTTAATAAGTTTAATCTATTAACTATTAACTAACGGGCTAACACATGGCTTATAAATTATCGGATGGATATCGAACTATCGATACTGGGCAAATGGATGAATAACCTTGTCCAGTCTAATATAGGCCCAAGCCCATTAAGAAATTGGACGGGCTCAGGCCTGAACTTGGACGGACTAGCCGATATGTTATCGGGTCGGGCAACGGACGGACCGGGTTGCCCAAACCAATAAACACCTTTAGTCGTAGCGTAAGGGGGGTCGGCGGTCGTGTGGTGGCGTGCGGCAGCATGTGAGGTCGGCGGAGTGCGGCGGGTTGCAAGCGAGGGGGTCGACGCTGCGCGAGGTCGGTGACGGGCGGATCTAGTCGGCAATGCATGGATCTGTTCAGCGACCATGCATCTGGCCCCCTTACGCGCAGATTTGGTTGTGCTCGTCGAAGGGCTCGTCATGCTCCTCGGCGTGAGAAGAGGTCGCGCCACGTTTGTCATCAAAGGGCGGTGAGAAGAGATCGCGTCGTGCTCGAAGGATGAGATCTGATGTTGGAGGTTCCTCCGCCATCATCGTGCTTGGGGAAGGGAGAGGTTGGCGAATGTAGGGTTAACGCGGCCGAAAGAGAGAGAATGTAGGGGGTGGGAGGCCAGCCCTCATTTTTACCTCGCTCGAACCGCCACACCGGTCGTACCCTCACGAATCGGCCGTGAACCGGCCCTAAACCGCGGTTTTTGCCTCATTATTGCATGAATCAATCTCGGTACTTTTGGATATGATTTCTTAAAGAAATAGTTAAGACGATGGATGAATTAGGATCACTATATATTCTCATAGATAAATAGTTTCATATAGTTCTTATGCCGACAGTATTGTACCAAAACTTATGATAGATCAAAGTTTCAGCAAAATACCACCAAACTTTCGATAGTCAGAACCCGGCCCGGGTTCATCTGGAAAGTTAAGACCTAGTGTGGCATCGCTCTAAATTTGACTCGGATTCAAAGTGAACCCGGCCCGAGTTATGGTAGCCCGGCCTAGGCTCTATCGTGATCACACATTGGATCCTCTTCCTGACGACCCACCCGCGTTGGGTTCATACCTGGTCCGTGTAATCGCACATCACCCTACATGATGATGAGGCCAAGAAATTCGGTCTGAGCCACCACGGGCCTGGCCCGAGCCACCTAGGATCGAGCTTGAGTTCTATCAGTAGATAATCGTCCATCGAACACTGTCCAGGTTTGATATCAACCCAGCCCAAGTTTTATGGTACCCGACTCAGATTTCTAGAACAGAGGATGTGCTTTAATTTGTTTTAATTGTTCTGTTGTAAAATGGTTATTCTACTATTGTGTTAATAATGGTTAACAAAGGATGCTAATCAATTCAAACAGATAGAAGATGTAAAGCATGGGCTTCTTGACACTGATTATCATCAAATCGTATAGAAAAAGTGAAAAAGGATATTAATAGCCCCACCACCATAATATAATCGTGGGTATCAATAGCCTCACACCTCTTTATTGGGCCCGTAATTGTCATACTTTTGATCTTGATTTGATCCAACGTGAAATTGTCATGAATGCTCATAATAAAATAAGTCAAGCTCGCATTATGACAACACATATAAATATCATAGGAATTGTTGAAAGTAAAATATACAGTAAAAGAACAAAAATAATAAAGAGAATTGAACCGGAAGGAGAAAAAACTAAAAAAATGATTGAATTATTTTATCATACTAAAAGCTTGTTTATTTGTATTAAGTTTTCTTATCCATTTGAATCTCTGCTGAGAGAAGTTTTATCTATCAATATATTAGACAAATCCCAATGTATGTATAAAGAGTCTGAGAGGCTAAACTTGAAGTTAATGGTAGAGTAGTGATCCGACTTGGATGGGTAACATTTGGATCTTCTCAGGATACGAGAGTGGTAGAGGATACGTGATTTTGATCGTAGCATTTAATTTTTTTGCATGAGAGTGAGAGTTCTTGGATGGTGATTCTTGTATTGAAGTTATCAAACTACTATTTTTTATTTTTTATTTAAGAAACAATATCTAGAAATATTTAGTGCACTTTCTTAGTGGATTGACCCACAAGTACAACACTGATTGTTGTGCCCTTACAACATTGATCAAACACTTAAACATTAAAAATTTAAGCAGATACTCAAGGAAAGAGGATATGAAACACTTAAACATCTAACATCACCATCATACCAATGTACATATCACAAGTTGAAGCAGAACCACATAGTCAATCACATTAAAAGGAAGAACATCCTTCTAAAACAAAAGTGACAAACCAGAATGATTTAGGATAGAAAAATGTGAAAAGAAGAAAAGATAAACCCACAACTTCCCAACCTTGATCCATGATGCAGATGGTGGTCTTCTCCCAAAAATATCCATCCTTTACAAAGATGTGAAGCCTCCTATTTTATACTTGGGGCTATTTTCTTTTCACCGTCTAGTCCTTGATACTTGTCCTTCTAGCTCAAAATGAAAGCTTCTTTCTACCGGTGTAAATAGAATATTTTCAGGGAGAAAAGTTGTCATTTTATTCTTTTCGTGTTTTGTGGAATGCTTGCTATCAGGTGACTACATACCTCTACTCGAACAAAAACTTTGAGAAGAAGAAAGGTCTTTCCTCGGTCTTGAAACATGCAAATATTTTAGTTTTTGCTTGAAATAAAAATGATACAAGAATTTCATAAAAGTAGATTGAAGGCATAATAAATTGAGCAATATGATGTGGTATGAAAATATAGAATAAAATCATTTTAACTTAAAGTAAATATGCATAAATTTTTTGTTATGAAATTCTCTCAAACTTGAGCATTCGCTTGTACTCAAGCAAAAGTTAGGAACATTAAGACAAAGATAAGAATTATTCAAATGTCATACTACGAAGAAGCAAGACACGTGGTATGAACAACTCAATGCACATAATCACTCAAGCATTATTTATTCATTTTAAAGCTATCTTCTTTTCGATGGAGATCACTGATGTAATACCCGGCTCTAAAATAAATAAATAATATAATATAATATAATAAAGTTAAGTTGTAAAAACCAACTCAATAGCCCATTATTGAGCCCATTAGCATGATAAGCCCAAAGATTAGCCTATAAAAGTATTAGATGTCTTAAGCACACCATAGCCACTCATTTCCTCTCCCTCACCTCTCTCTCTTCTTCCCCAAGCACATTTCATCTAGCAAGATCAAAGGAGCTCCAGCAAGGTTTCACCAAGTTCTTCTTAATTCTGCACCTCCTTTGATTTTCAGCATCATCCCCTCACTCCCTTCCCCAATCGGAATGCTTTGTAGTGGAGAATGGCAAGGTGAAGGTGATTATCAGTGATCGGAAAGGCTTCAAGCAAGAATCACTCCAGAAGGAGGTGGGTGAATTCGAAATCCCCCTGCATAACTTGATTAGCAATAGAATAGAATTAGTGTTCTTATTATGGAATGTGTTCTTGATTGATGAGAAAGAATGGAGAGGGAATGATTGATTGTGTTTCTTGTGTTTGGTTCATGTTTTGTAATTCTTACTACTATAGATGTGTTATGTATCAGTCCTCCATGCTTAGATGATTGTTTGTATGCATTGATTCCATTTCTGGATTAAAAATCGCTGAAAATCAAATTCTGTCCGATTCTATTTTCATTGCGACCGGTCGACCGATCCAGAATATCGGTCGACCGGTGATATGAAAATCGGTCGACCGATTGATAGAGACCGGTCGATTGATCATGCATTCCGAGCCTTTAATAGGTCGGCCGATCGGCCGACCGAAGCTCCATTTTAGACTAAGTGTTATCGGTCGACCGATCCAAAGATATCGGTCGACCGATGCTCAGGACTTGTTGTATTGCATTGAGACCAACCGGTCGACCGATCCAGAGATATCGGTCGACCGGTGCCCGAAAGTCGGTCGACCAACCAGTGAGGACCCGTCGATCGAACCCTGACCAGAATGCATATTGGTTGCTGATTTGAT
The DNA here is from genome assembly GCA_030549335.1 of Pontederia crassipes. NCBI lineage: Eukaryota > Viridiplantae > Streptophyta > Magnoliopsida > Commelinales > Pontederiaceae > Pontederia > Pontederia crassipes. The sequence continues at coordinate 28,218,360 of CM060196.1, forward strand.
CTAGATTCTTTCTATGAGTGTGATGTGCTACTCCATGTTGATTGAAATGTTATGTGACTGAATCCTTGATATTGTATTGATATGTCCAGTGATCCAATCCTCTTATAGTATGCAAGAATGATAAATTGATAAAGTGATTAAGTATGAAAGATGGAAATGTAAATGAGAGTGGTGACCAGCCCATGCTAAGTGCTTACAAGTGAAGGGTCGCTCCCTTAGCCATGGCTTGATCACCCATTGACTGCACAAGGTTGTATTGTTTGCTCGGCGTAAAACCCCCAAATGTTAAAGGCACCCAAAGGCACCTAATGCTAAGAGAAAGTAAAAGCACAAAGAGTATGGATAAGTAACATGAACATGATGATAAGTGAAGTATGATTATTGATCCAGCATGATTACTGAAATCTTTCATGATTATAAGATTGACTCATGATCTCTATCTCTTTCATCCATTGATATCTCAAATCGAATGATCTTGTGCTCTCAAATTTGATCTTGTTACAAGTGATTACTAATTCTGACTATTGCTATTTATTGTTATGCATTGAGTACTTTATGGATCCCCACTAGGCTGTATAGCTTACGGGAGGACCTCCTCCCCTGTGTTTGATTTCCACAGGATCAGGTCAGTGATGGTGTTGAGATCGTGTGCCGCGACCAACTCGAGCGATGATAAAGCACATGAACTGATAGAGGGTCTAGTTATCTTTATCTTTATTTTCCACATTATGAGCTTTGATGTAATTCAGATATTATGACTATCATGGAGATTTTGTAACACTTTGAGACTTCCGCTATTTTTAATATTCGATGTTTCTTTTTTATTACTATTGCTGAGTTGTTATCGTTTTAATGGAATTTTGGTCAATATATAGTCAATGTTATAGTGTTTTCGTAGCGCCTTTGGAGAGATCCTCACCATATGGCATTGGTCGATTTGGGGGCATTACATTTATGGTGTCAAAGACTTTGTTCGGACTCTTTTGATGTCTTATTGTATAGTATGGTATAAGAGAGGTTCATATGCTATCGTTGAGCTGTCGCCACACTCTCCACCAAAAGAGGACTGTAAGTCAAATTCATGTTCATGATATGGTATTGGTTCTAATGTATTGTTCTTTCATGATTCAAGGATAAGGTGTCTAGACGATCAGAGAGGATCCAGGAACGGGGGGCCGAGTCGGCACATATTGCTCCTGAAGTGCAAGAAGGCCCAGAGGAGGGCCCAATTACTGAGTCCCAGACTTTCGCCCAGTAGGGTCGGGGACGAGGCCGTGGTCGAGGTCGCACTCCCAGCCGCGGCCGAGGACGGGGCCGCAATGTGAAGCCACAGTCACAGGACGAACTCATTGATGACTGACCCACTACAGGGCAGTCAAATTGGAGGCGGCCAACCCGCGATCCGACGTCGCACGCGGGGACCCCGACAGGAAATTTTTTAGGATACTTTAGAGGCATTTCTGAGGCTAAATCCGCCTCAGTTTGAGGGCAAGCCAGATTTTTTCAAAGCAGAACAATGGATAGAGACCCTGGATCAAATCTTTAAGTTGATGAGGTGTGCCGAAGGATGAAAGGTGCTATACGCTATCCACCTGATCACCGACACTGCCATGGGTTGGTAGAAGACTACTAGAGCCACCAGGTTCAGGGGCTGGAGGAAGAAGAGATATCATGGGAGGAATTTAAGGAGGCATTTGCAGACCGATACACTCCTGAGCACGATCGGGACAGCAAGCATGAAGAATTTTTGGAGCTCGTGCAAGGGACCATGACAATGGTGGAATATCACACATAGTTTGTCATGCTGGAGCAATATTGCCCTATGCCGTTTGTGGGGCGCATAAGGGCAAACAAGTTCATCAATGATCTACGATATGACCTAAAGACTGAAGTCCTTTCTGGGGACTGTGACACCTTAGAAAAGGCGGTGAGAGTGGCCACCTCCTCCTCGTCAGCCTCAGCCACAGGCACCAGTAGTTCAGCAGAGGCCTCTCTGCCCTCATTGCGAGCGATATCATTTCGGCGAATGCCGCAGGAGGAATGGTGTGTGCATACAGTGCGGACAGTTCGGGCACTTTGCCCGAAACTGCCCCCAACTTTTTAGGGGAGGTCGTGATAACCAGGGCGCCAGTGGCGCAAACACCGTGGTCCAGGGCAGGGTACACCACATGGAGGCGAATGCTGCCCAGGTTGATAACGATTATCAAAGGTACCTTTCCTATTGCTGATGTGTCTGTCATTATATTGTTTGATTCAGGGACCACGCACTCGTTTATTTTGGATTCGTGTGCCCAAGTTCTTGGCTTATTTTACAGCAGATGCCTCATGCCATGAGAGTGAGCACTCCCATGGAAGATCTTCACACGGCTAGGTACATTCCGAATGTGCCTGTCACCATGGAGAAGAAAATTTTTTCTGCAGATCTTATTACGATCCCGATGACCGATTATGACGTCATCTTAGGGATGGATTGACTTTCTTACCATGATGCAGCTCTGCATTGCAAGCAGAAAAAGATCACTATAGGTGCACATGACAAGCCTAAGGCAATTATCAGGGTTACCCCATCGAAAAGTAAGAAGGTGATTTTCTCAGCTATGAAGGCTCAAAAGATGATCCAGAAGGGATGATGTGCCTACTTGGCAAATGTGGTGAAGACCGATGCACCAACCACCGCGTTGCAACAGATAGAAGTAGTGCGTGAGTTTTCAGATGTTTTCCCTGAACATACTTCAGGATTACCACCGAGGTGCGAGATAGACTTCAAGATTGAGCTTCTACCTGGCACCCACCCATCTCCAAGGCACCGTACCGCATGACACCTGCCGAGATGCTAGAGTTAAAGAAGCAGATACAAGAATTATTAGACAAAGGCTTCATTCGGCCGAATGTCTCATCGTGGAGAGCGCATGTACTATTTGTGAAAAGGAAAGATGGTTCAATGCGGCTTTGCATTGACTACAGGATGCTTAACAAGGTGATGGTGAAAAATAAGTACCCTCTGCCCCGCATCGATGATCTTTTCGACCAGTTGTCCAAGGCATCCGTATTCTCCAAGATCAATCTGCGGAGTGGCTACCATTAGTTGAGAGTCGCTGAGAAAGACATACCGAAGACAGTCTTCCGATCTAGGTATGGTCATTATGAATTTTTAGTAATGTCATTTGGACTGACGAACGCTTTTGCAGCGTTTATGGATCTGATGAACAGGACTTTTCGGCCCTATCTGGATTAGTTCGTCATCGTGTTCGTGGATGACATCCTGATCTATTCGTCCAGCCTAGAGTAGCATCGAGAGCATCTCAAGATAGTGTTGGAAATCCTGCGCCAACACAAGTTGTACGACAAACTTTCTGAGTGTGAATTTTGGCTGAAGGAGATCATGTTTCTTGGACACATAGTATCCAAGAAGGGCATTTCAGTGGACCCCGCAAAGGTAGAAGCAGTGACCAATTGGGCAAGGCCGAAGAATGCATCCGAGATCCGCAGCTTTCTGGAATTGGCAGGTTATTACAGGAGGTTCATCAGATACTTCTCCAAAATTGCAGCACCGCTCACAAACCTCACGAAAATGGCGGAAAGGTTCATTTGGTCTGACAAGTTTGAGCAGAGCTTTCAGACATTGAAGTATCGTCTAACATCAGCACATGTCCTTACCATCCTGATGGGCAGCGGAGGATATGTAGTCTACAGTGATGCATGTGAGACAGGCTTAGGGTGTGTGCTAATACAGCATGGTAAAGTAGTGGCCTATGCTTTGCGCCAGTTGAAGAAGCATGAGGTTAACTATCCCACGCATGACCTGGAGTTAGCAGCAATAGTTTTTGCTTTGAAGATCTGGAGACACTACTTGTATGGGGAGACTTTTGAGATCTTCACAGATCATAAGAGTCTCAAATATATTTTTGATCAGAGAGACCTTAACATGAGACAGCGCCGTTGGTTGGAGCTCTTGAAGGATTATGAATTTGCTATTAATTATCACCTTGGTAAAGTAAATTCAGTGGCAGATGCACTGAGCAGGAAATGGGAAGGTTCATTAGCATACATCCGAGTACGGGAGTACAAGATGTTACAGGAGATAGATCAATGGTGTCCCAGACTTGACAGTAACGGAGCGTTGTGGATGATGCATCAGATGAGGCACAGCATGATAGACAAGATCATAGCTGCCCCGAAGGAGGATCCAGAGTACCAGAAGGTGTTGAAGAGATGTTAGAATGAGCCGAATGACTTCCAAGTATTAGCAGAGGGAGGAATTCGGTATAGGGACAGATTATGGGTTCCCACAGATGCCACCATCAGACAGGAAGTAATGGACGAGTGTCATAAGTCCGAGTTTGCCATCCATCCTGGAAGCACTAAGATGTACAAGGATGTACAGCACAGCTATTGGTGGCCTGACATGAAGAGGGAGATAGCTGAGTATGTGTCCATGTGTCTGGTGTGCCAGCAGGTAAAGATTGAGCACCAGAGGCCATACGAGAAGTTAAAGCCTCTAGATGTCCCACAGTGGAAGTGGGATAATATCACTATGAATTTTATATCCAACTTGCCTAGGTCCAAGAAGGGTCATGATGCTATATGGGTGGTGGTAGATAAATTCACTAAGGCGGCACACTTCATCCCCATCCGGTGGGAGAGTCTACTAGACTTGTATGTTAGAGAGGTGATTAGACTACATGACATCCCATCATCGATTGTTTCTGACAGAGACCCCAGATTCACTGCTAGATTCTGGAAGAGCATGCAGGAGGCATTTGACACCTAGCTGAATTTCAGCACTTCTTTCCACACTCAGACCGATGGACAGTCTGAGAGGACTATCCAGACATTAGAGGACATGTTGTGAGCTTGTGCACTAGATTGGCAGGGCAGCTGGGATGAGCATATTCATGTGATCGAGTTTGCTTATAATAACAGCTACCATTCCAGCATCGGCATGGGGCCCTTCGAGACTTTATATGGCAGACGTTGTCGTTCACCCGCTCATTGGGGTGAAGTAGGTGAAGAGAATATCATGAGCAAGGAAGAAGTGAATGAAGCAGTAGAGTATGCTAAGAAAGTGGAGCTGATCAAGCAGAGGATGAAGACAGCTCAGGGCAGACAGAAGAGTTATACTGATAAGGGTAGACGTGAGCAAATCTTTCAGGCTAGTGATCGGGTTCTGCTGAAGGTGTCTCCCATGAACGGAGTTATGAGATTCAGTAAGCGAGGGAAGCTCGTGGGACCCTTCGAGGTACTCGAGTTAGTAGGTGAAGCAGCATGCAGGCTAGCCTTGCCACTTTCCTATGAGCGAGTGCATAATGTGTTTCATGTTTCCATGCTTAAGAAGTACAAGCATGATGCTGCTAATGTTTTACGGATCAAAGAGTCAAATCTAGCTGTGGATTTAACCTTCGCAGAGTACCCGACACATATAGTGGAGCGGAAAGTACAACTTCAGAAGAATAAAGAGGTGCCCATGGTTAGAGTAGTCTGGCGTCATCACCACGGCGATGAGGCCACATGGGAACTCGAGTCAGAGATGCGCCAGGAGTTTTCACATCTATTCGGTAAGACCTCTACTTAGTGCAAAATTCGAGAACAAATTTTCTTTTAAGGGGGTAATGATGTAATACCTGACTTTAAAAATAAATAAATAATATAATATAATATAATAAAGTTAAGTTGTAAAAACCAACTCAATAGCCCATTATTGAGCCCATTAGCATGATAAGCCCAAAGATTAGCCTATAAAAGCATTAGATGCCTTAAACACACCCTAGCCATTCATTTCCTCTCCCTCACCTCTCTCTCTTCTTCCCCAAGCATATTTCATCCAGCAAGATCAAAGGAGCTCCAGCAAGGTTTCACCAAGGTTCTTCATTCTACACCTCCTTTGATTTTCAGCATCATCCCCTCACTCCCTTTTCCCAATCGGAATGCTTTGTAGGTGGAGAACGACAAGGAGAAGGTGATTATCGGTGATCGGAAATGCTTCAAGCAAGAATCACTTCATAAGGAAGTGGGTGAATCCGAAATCCCCCTGCATAACTTGATTAGCAATAGAATAGAGTTAGGGTTCTTATTATGGAATGTGTTCTTGATTGATGAGAAAGAATGGAAAGGGAATGATTGATTGTGTTTCTTGTATTTGATTCATGTTTTGTGATTCTTATGACTATAAATGTGTTCTGTATCATTCCTCCATGCTTAGATGATTGTTTGTATGCACTGATTCTATTTCTGGATTGAAAATCACTGAAAATCAAATTCTGTCTGATTCTATTTTCACTGCAACTGGTCGACCGATCCAGAATATCGGTCGACCGATGATATGAAAATCGGTCGACTGATCATGCATTCCGAGTCTTTAATAGGTCGGCTGATCGTCCGACCGAAGCTCCATTTTAGACTAAGTGTTATCGGTCGACCGATCCAAAGATATCGGTCGACCGGTGCTCAGGACTTGTTGTATTGCATTGAGACCAACCGGTCGACCGATATCTCTATATCGGTCGACAGGTGCCCGAAAGTCGGTCGACCGACCAGTGAGGACCTGTCGATCGAACCCTGACCATAATGCATATTGGTTGCTGATTTGATCTAAATTCTTTCTATGAGTGTGATTGCTACTCTCTATTGATTGAAATGTTATGTGATTGAATCCTTGATATTGTATTGATCTGTCCAGTGATCCAATCCTCTTATAGTATGCAAGAATGATAAATTGATAAAGTGATTAAGTATGAAAGATGGAAATGTAAATGGGAGTGGTGGACAGCCCATGCTAAGTGCTTACAAGTGAATGGTCGCGCCCTTAGCCATTGCTTGATCACTCATTGACTGCACAAGGCTGTATTGTTTGCTCGGCGTAAAACTCCCAAATGTTAAAGGCACCTAATGCTAAGAGAAAGTAAAAGCACAAAGAGTATGGATAAGTAATATGAACATGATGATAAGTGAAGTATGATTATTGATCCAATATGATTACTGAAATCTTTCATGATTATAAGATTGACTCATGATCTCTATCTCTTTCATCCATTGATATCTCAAATCGAATGATCTTGTGCTCTCAAATCTGATCTTGTTACAAGTGATTACTAATTCTGACTATTGCTATTTATTATTATGCATTGAGTACTTTATGAATCCTCACTAGGCTGTATAGCTTACAGGAGGACCTCCTCCCCTGTGTTTGATTTCCACAGGGTCAAGTCAGTGATGGTGTTGAGATCGTGTGCCACGACCAGCTCGAGCGATGATAAAGCACATGAACTGCCAGATGGCCTAATTATCTTTATCTTTATTTTTCGCATTATGAGCTTTGATGTAATTTAGATATTATGACTATCATGAAGATTTTGTAACACTTTGAGACTTCCGCTATTTTTTATATTCGATGTTTCGTTTTTATTACTATTGCTGAGCTATTATCGTTTTAATGAAATTTTGGTCAAATATAATCAATGTTATAGTGTTTTTGTAGCGCTTTCAGAGAGATCCTCGCCACGTGACGTTGGTCGATTTGGAAGCGTTACAACTGAAATGACAACATTAAGAATGGAGTAATCCCATTAATCATATTCCCTTAGCCCCGAGAATTCCATCGACTTCTATATGAAACATCTTCTCATTTTTTTCTTTTTCCCCTTTCTTCTTATCTTTTTCTTTCTTTTTCACTAGTCAACTTTTCCCATTAATCCCTCCCCCAAACATAGAACAAGTTATAATCAATTGAATGAAAATTTGCTTATTAGCTTATAATTATAAAATATTGTCTAGACAAATTTCTTGTCTTAGGCTCTTTTATATTTCTCCAATAATTTTAAAAATATGCTTTTTGGCTCGTACACATAATAGTGGTCGTACACATAATAGTGGTCGTGCATGTGAAGACATGTCCTTTCATGATTCGGTTTCAATTTATATTTATCTTTTATTCTAGAGGATTATGATTGATTCATGTGATTCTTAGTGCTAATGGTAAGTAGGATAATCATAAATTGGACATGTACTTGCCATTTTGATATTTATCCAAGAGTAGCCATTATATGTAATGTCCCGATATTCAAGTGACTTTCACATGCTTAGAATTGTCCTAGAGACGCTACATAATTTTTCATACAATATTTTTGCGGAATATAAATCATAAACGCGGATGACTTTTTCAATAATAATAGCTAATAATCCATAATATTAAAAATAGTTAAAACATTCATAAGTTCCCATTTGTAATAAATGCAAAAATGATAAAATTAGACAACTCGATCTAGTGCCATGTGCAACATCTGTATATTACTAAGCATAGCCACCTAGAGAATCATCTTCTATCAAAGCTCTCACTTGCACAGATCCAGGTATAAGAAAATATCTATGAGTATAAAAAATATTAAATCAAAAATAGCATTTGATCAATGATGAGTCAATTGAGCAATCAATATAATAATCAATTAACTATATAATAATTTATTGATATGAGCAATATATCATGCTATGATCAAAAGACCATTATAAATCAATAACAATTAACAATTATTAGTTGCCTAATCAATAATCAATTTTTAATTAACAAGTTTTAATTCGATAATCAATGTTCATTGGCCAATAACGATTCGATTCAATAGGACAATAACAAATGCCAACTCAATACCAATATATCCAAATGATCTATTCAATTCAATTTGATTTCAATTCAACTCAATTCGATTTAATTTCAATTCAATTTTATTTTACAATGTTCAGAGTTATTTAATTGAATAAGTAGTGCTCGATCAATTAAGAAAAATTTTATGTCTCTTTCATGTACAAATCAAAACAATGACCAAATATAGGACAATCATAGCTTTTCTAAGATGACGAGGGACGGAGCAAGAAAAGAAATTTAGAGGGAGCAATGGAAAAATAATAATTTTTGTGGGTGGGTTCGAGCACTCAACATCTCAATTAAAGTAAGAAGACACTTCCCACTAGACTAAAATTAATTATTTGATACTTTTTATATATAATATAACTTTATAATATAAAAACACATATTAACTAGTATAATCTCAATTTCGTCCTTGAGGACGACGAGTCTCAAAACTTTAGATACATCATCTGACCTAGCAATTCCATTATTTTTATTTTATTTTTCTCTCTCCTATTCACTTAGCACCCCCACAGCCCCTTTTTTTCCACTTTTGTCTTTCTCTCCCACCTTTTCTCTCTATCTCTTTCCTATTTGATAGAAAGCCATTCGTTTCTTTTTCTTTCATTGGCGCCAAATGTCTCGTCAATTGTCCACTTCTATTTTCCTTCTCTAATTTCATTCACCCGCAATCATGTTGGGCGCCTTTAATGTCCTTTTTTTTTTTTCCTTCAACGCCAAACACTGCATGACGTTATTTTCTTCTCGATTCTCTCTCTACTTCATTTCACGCCTCATCTTGGCACCCCCATCCGATTTATTTTCTTCTTTTTTTTTCTCTTGGCGTTAAAAGTCCATCAATTCATTCTCTCCCTCTCTTTCTTTCTAACTGTAATAAACGTGCAGCGAAATTAACACGGTGCGGAACAAATAGAATCCCCTTTCGTACTTGCGCGGACGTTGTTGCACTTCATGCCTCTCTTCCTTTTTATCGTGGAAACATCACGTCCTATCGCGGAAGGACACCACGCACCGAGAAGGATGAAGAAATAATTTTTTATTGAGAATTAGCGGCCCTAAACGTCTATTTATAGGAATTTTAAATCCCTAATTACACTCTAATCATGATATGTAATCGATCTCAAATTTAATCCTCTGTTTAATCTCTTTAACTAATTCATATTTATTTAAATAAATTCCAAAATTAATTGAATAATTCCATAATACATCTTATCCCAATTTAATTTCCCCATTTTCTATCCGGAATTATTTAATTCAAATAACTAAAATACTAATTTCCCAGCACTATTTAACTTTTATTTATTTTTCCAAAAATCTTAGGCGTTACATTATATTTTGAAGTTAAAAGTTGGATAAAAATATGCAAAATGATAGTCAAAGGGCAAACCCATCTTAATGTTGCTTAATGGAATTGAAATAGAACATCAGATCTACGGGATCACCTTTGAACACTCCTAACTCCCACATAGAAAAGGATTGAAAATTTTATAGCTTAAAAATATTTTATATATTAAAATAATATTTATTATTATTTAATTCAAAAATTAGATAATAAAATATTATGAAATTAAATAATTCTAAAAATTAGAGAAAAGGAGGAAATAAAAGGAATAGATAAAAGTAGAGTTTGATTGAGAGAAGTTGTGGAAGTGATAAAAAAGCATTTGAGTATATATGGATTTTGATAAGTATCATTATGAAATAATTAGTTAAATTCGGATTTAATTAAATTTGAATATTTAACATTCGATAATTAATGATTAATGATCATGATCGATGAAAAATTAGCCTAAGGCCCAATAGGAGTCAAGAACTCTACTTAAGAACTATAAATAAGACCTAAAGGGTGACTAGAAAATATTATTTGCCTCCACAAAATTTTTGCACGAAAGACCCCTTTTCCTCCTTCGATTCTCACGATAGAGGCTCCTTAGAGCACGGGCGATATAACGTTTCGAAGCCCTGACAGATGAGAACAAAATTCAAGTAGTAGTCGATGGTTTCTAGATGTCAATAGAGAAGAATTGTTGACCAAAGTTGCGACGTAAGTGCAGTCCACAAGCAATAGCAACATAGTTAGTTTTTCAACTAACTTAAGGTATATAGGGGATCCTTATATCGACGATTTTCGTCGATATATACCCTCTGACCCTTGTCATAAGAATTGACTATTGTGTGAATGAATTGTGAATTCAATTGCATTGTCAATGGCATAGAAAATAGGGTCGAAAGTTGATCAAAAAGGCGACTCACTGACGACAACAAAACCTGGCTCGAGTTCTGCACAGCTCGGCCCAGGTTTCTTGGAATCCGAGTGGCGATTGAATTGACCCAGATCAAGTTCATATGAATCTGGCCCAACTTTAAAGGTACACAACCCCCGAGGACATGATGGAAATCATGAAGAATTCAGACCGAATTTCGACTAGCTCGGCTCGATTTTCGTTGATATTAATGGATGAATTAGAATTGAATTGGATCCGAACTGGGTTTCGGATTGACTCGGCTTGGGTTCTGTTGATGAAATCGAAATAGATTTGGATTGAATCGGTTCGGCCCGAGTTTAGTTGGACCTGATCCGAGTTTTGCCGAGGTATACGATTGAAAGATTGTGTAAGAATTATTATAATATATTCTTCAATATTTTCAGAACTGGACCGACGACCGGATCAGACTCCTTATTGGGTCGTGGTTGAACCGATCCAATCGAGTTCGGCCGGATTGAACCAGATTTTATTAAAATAATAGTATTTATAATAATTATAAGGATATAATATAAGTTATATGATATAATATATGAATATTGTACTAATAACCTATTAAAAATATTAAAAACTAATATAACATCATTTTATTTATTAAAACTTTTAATAATGATAAATAATAATGATTAACATATAAATATAAATAGATTAACATTAATTTAGTATCTAGTATTTATTGATGATAGATGCTATATTAATAACTTTTATCCTAAATTATTCTTATTTATTTTTTCTTTAACACTTTTCTTTTTATTTCCTTTATTTATGCCCTTTAATAATTTTTCATTTTAATGTTAATCAATTTTGAATACTTATCTTTTTTATTTCAATTCCTATTAATTTTATACATATCATATTCCCTTCTTTTTTATCTTTCTTATATTTCTTTCCTTTTTCCTTTTTTAACTTTCCTATTTCTTATCATTTTATAATTTTATTTTTCAAAACTTGACTTGAACCGGTTCAGCAGGTTTTAGCCGGTTCAACATCAAAAATAATTTTGATATCAAACCAAACCGGATTATCGATCGGTTCGCGATTGAACCGATTGATCTGGTCCGATTTTGATAATATCGATATTCTTACAATAATATATTATAAAAATTATTGTATTTAAGTCTTTTGTGCGCTGACTTCTTCTCTCCTCTGATTCATCTCCTGTTTCGAGTGGCCACGAAGCAAATGAGAGGAGAGAGAGAGAAAAGGTGTCAAGATCAGAAGTCCGGACTACACTTGAGCTTTCCAGTATGCTGTCAGGTGTATAAGAAAGAAATTGAAAGATAAAAAGAAGAAACAAAGATAAATGACGCTAAGCAAATGTCAGCGGAAACAATTTCTGAAATGATCAGAAATAGTAATTAGGATAATAAAGACAAACTACTCAGAACTCTCATTGTTGATTCAAGGATTAAGCTTCCTTCTTTCATTAAGAAAATGATATGCTGCAGGAACATGTCACTTACACCAAACTTCCTCCAACAGTAGTAGATCTCTTCTTCCAGGTAGAACTTTTACGTTGCCGTAAACAATTGTTTTCAGACACCTTGCGAAGTCAAGACAGGGAGGTCAATAAGATTATTAAAGAAACATAAGCAAATGACTAAACAAACTTAAGTTGATGACAGTATAATTCTTTGTCTCATTAGGACAGATCCTATGGTTTATGATAATACAGTAGTAACAGATTTTGGAAGTTTTGTTTAACATATTATGAATTCTGGGAACACACGAGAATGCAAAGAAGCAAGTCTTTGGCATAGGTTAGTACTTAGTAACGAGAAAAGGGAGGTTTGCTGGCCTTGCTTAACTTTTAGAGAATGCTTTAATGTACAAGAAATAAATTATCACAAAACCAGTCGCCACAAGACCATAGTTTAACGACGTGACGAGTGCAGAAGAGTCATCGTCACTGTCACTGATCAAATCCCTGAAATTAAGTAGTGACGTGAGAAATATGTCTCAAGCGATGCATAAAGTTAGAACAGTTAGAAAAGAATTTGGGGCACATTGTACGTACCCCGTGCTCGAGGAGCTTGGAGCATCTTTCTCACAAACCTTGAGTTGCAATAGGTCTTTCTCCACATTATCACTTGTACCAAGATCAGCACGCTCACGGCAAATATCAGAAGTCTTGACTACACTTGAGCTTTCCAGTATGCTGTCAGGTGTATAAGAAAGAAATTGAAAGATAAAAAGAAAAAACAAAGATAAATGACACTAAGCAAATGTCAGCGGAAACAATTTCTGAAATGATCAGAAATAGTAATTAGGATAATAAAGACAAACTACTCAGAACTCTCATTGTTGATTCAAGGATTAAGCTTCCTTCTTTCATTAAGAAAATGATATGCTGCAGGAACATGTCACTTACACCAAACTTCCTCCAACAGTAGTAGATCTCTTCTTCCAAGTAGAACTTTTACGTTGCAATAAACAATTGCTTTCAGACTCCTTGCAAAGTCAAGACAGGGAGGTCAAGACCATTAATCGAACATAAGCAAATGACTAAACAATTTTAAGTTGATGACAGTATAATTCTGTCTTATTAGGACAGATCCTATATAATGGTTGGTGATAATACAGTAGTAACATATTTTGGAACTTTTGTTTAACATTATGAATTCCGGGAAAATCCGAGAACCTCAAGGGCTTGCCTTTAAGCTGGACTGAAAAACTTACCCACTTATCTCTTCTCCTACTAGTATGAACACCAATGTTCCCTTCAACAACTATTTCAGTAGGCTGATGTCTGGTGGAAGGCAACTCCATCACAATATCCTTATCCCCACTCACATCGAAGAAGCACCCGCGATCCTTTGCATCAGTCACCAACTTCGCCCAGATAGAACCGCTATGTGAAAGTGTTGGTGCATTACCCAAAATCCAAAGGCAATATCTGAAGCATGTCAAGAAAAATAAAATCATGATAATAGATCAAATGAAGAAAGAGATATATAAATACTCAAACAGACAAGAATTCAACACCTCGCTCTTGTCAGAGCCACATTGGTGCGTCTTAGATCTGCTAGGAATCCAACAGAACCATCGGCATTAGATCTCGCAGCAGAAAAGATGATAACATCCTCTTCACTACCTTGAAACCCATCTACAGAACTAATTTTAACAGACATGAATGCCTTGGAAAGATTCGCTCCTTTTAACTTCTCTTGAATTGCAACCACTTGAGCAGTGTAAGGACATATAATGCCCACGCTCAGAGATTTCTTCAAGTTGGAACAAGCTGAAAAAAATTAAATATATTCAGAGATGTCAGATGATAATTACAGAAATATGCATGAACAATTATGTAACTTAAAAGCACACTACATCAATGATATTCAAGGCAGATACATGACAAACATAACGAACAATAATATGTCATCATTTATAAGAAAATATGTAATGGTATCTATTATATATGTCAGATGATAATTACAGGAATATGCATGAAGAATTATGTAACTTAAAAGCACACTACATCAATGATGTTCAAGGCAGATAAATGAGAAACATAACTTGAACAATAATATGTCATCATTTATAAGAAAGTATGTAATGGTGTCTATTATAAGCAACCAACCAAATGACATCCAACACAAAGTATGTACCTTTATGGAGTTTTCTCAGTAATTGTGTTATGACAGAAACTTCAGTCATGTTCTTTCTGCTACGACGATTATCATCCAAACTCTCCTTTCCAGATGTGATGTTAATGAACGAATACGAACCGTACATTACATCATGTAAATAGTTCCTTCTATAATCCCTCCGAGTGACATTTGGACCATTCAAAATTTCATTGCCATAAAAACTTTTATTCGGGAAGAGGCTTATTGACGGATGCATCCTGTACTGTATGTTGAGAAGATGCTTCTTGTGTCCCAATAAGCTTAATCTTTCAAATAAACTCCTTCCGAATAATGCATTCTCAGAAACCTAAAAGATGAGGAAAAAGTTTTTTAAGCGAAGAAACGAATGTTATCAGGATGAAAAAATAAAATAGGATATGAAGACTGACAGCATGTATGCAGAAGAAGAGAATTCAAACCTTGCTTTGAACCATAGCCGGCAATTGCCGCTCATCACCAATCAAAACAAGATGTCTTATATTTGGGATTCGAAGTGGTATTAGGGATTCACACTCCTTCAGCTGAGCTGCCTCATCGATAACAAGCTGCTCAAAAGGGACTGAGTCCCTTAACTTATAAAATTTGGCAGAGCTAGAAGCTGTGCAGAAGACAATGCGAGCTTTCACAAGGCAGAACTCACAAATGAGATCTTTGCTGGTGGTAGAGGGTAAATTAAGACAATGTTTCAGAAAATCAACGTCTTTGTAGCATTTGGCTCTTACTGTGTACAACAGTGAAACCATGTCCATGTCGCACTCTACTGATTCGGAGGGTACTTCAACACTAGAATCAAACATTGTCTTCAGTGCTCTTTCGGAAATATTCGAGGAGAGAAGGTTTCTGAACTGTTCAATCAAGTCGAGAACAGAACTCATCGTCTCCCAACAGAGTTTTGAAATGGAAGCTTTGGGAAGATGAATACGTAACGTGTTAAAACATTTCTGCAGATTCTTTGAAAGATTAATCAGAGTACGCCGTGCAAAATCATGAAAACTTTTCACTTTTTCCTCGGTCTTTTCCGAGTTCTTTTTCTCAGCCTCTGCCAAATGCTCTTCATACAAAGAAGTGCATTCTTTCAAGTACCTGGACAATGAATCCAGATTATGCCTCCAACCAGTTAATGGTGCAAAACACTCCTTCAGCAAATTTGCACGATGCTCCAGAAATATAAGTTTCATGGTGTCGTCAATAACCATTCGCTTTTTATTCGCGAGCAACACCACATCCCCCAACGGGAAGTCTCTGCTCTCGGATTGCTCCACCATCAACTTTAGGAGGCGGGAAGCAACTTCTCTAACAGCTGTGTTGGTTGGCGCGCAGACGAGAGTTCTACAATTGGATTGATGCATCAGCCACAAGAGACCACTGATGGTCTTGGTCTTTCCGGTTCCGGGAGGACCCCATATGAGATTGACTGAATTCATCTCTTTGCATTGCGTTGCTAATATACAACTCGATATTGATGTGGACTGCGATTCATTAAGCTTTAATCTGGATAAACGCTTGGACATTATCTCGCCTAGTGTGCCATCATCACAAGGTAGGTGACCACTCCTTGCAACCTGTGAATTTTGAGAACAATGAGCAAAACAAATAGAACATAAGCAATTACCAAGATGGCACAATTATGTTAAACACTACGCTGGCATTGGAACAAAGTCTCTGTTCTTACCAATTCGTCCGCACGCATCATCTCAGTGAGGAGACAACGATTTCTCGTTGCAGCAAGCCGTGCAGTTGCTTTCTTCGACAATTTAAGTGCAGAAAATGCCTCGCTTAGAGGGCAGAGGCTTCTGATATCAGCAAGACTAATATCCAAGGCCCTCCAAATTCGGCTATATGTTATAGTGTTCATCAGATTAACCGCAAACTTGATTTTGTCGCACATCTCAAGTTCTATGCTACGTGATGCTCGAATGTTATACGCATTCGGAGGCAGGTCATCGTTTCCCCCTTTTGTTATCTTTGCAAGGATGTATGATCTTTCACCTCTCGTGAAATCGGAGACATGCGACGGTTTGAAGTCTGACAGAAGCAGGATGTCACATATCTGAGGAGCATACAAGTCTGCTTTACCATTGACAGGTGAAGAATCTGTTGGACGCCCTATGAGAACGATGGAGTAGTCGTGCTGTGCGGATTTAGTAGAAGCTTTAATAGATTTAACGTCCGCAACGGGCGCTTGAGAGATGATTTCCATGTTTGCACAAACATCAGCACGAACCTCTTCCAGAAATGGCCCGGTGAAGGATTTCATGTAGTTCTCTATCGATTCAAATTTATCAGGAATCTTGTGCACCTGTAATTTGTTTCATCAGAAAGAATTATCTGTGCATTCACCACAAACACACGCACACAAAGATTCGCAACACCAGCAAGAACAACACTAGAGAGAGCTACTAGGAGATTCTATATGCTACCATAATTCTTGCGCTTAGAATGACTCGTACATAAAAAAAAGATGGAATACCTTGTCTTTGAAGAGATCCTTATTAAAGATATCCTCCAGTGACCATGAGAATATAAGATCATCGACGCTGTTCATCTCCTCCTTCACCATCGTCAACCTCCCTCGTCAGCTGACTGAAACGTCTTCGTGCTGCTGGAATATGCACTCCAGTTAGCTAAATTATTTGCTTTGTCCACTCTGCTAAATATCACAACAGCAAAAGAGCTCACTCGTAGCGATCGATTATAGTCACTCAACTAGTGAGCCGCTACATTGTCATTCAACATTTTGCCTTTAAAAAAGATTGACATTATCTTATTTAATATGCATAAATAATCTACGTAACCATCCATATTAATTACCTATTAATAAATAAAGATTTATAAGTTAATGTACAATTTTTACCGATATATCTTTAATAAAAAAATCATGTCTACATATATATAAATTATTTTTAACTTCGTAAATTTAAATCACAAATATATATTCTCACCCATAAAATTAAAATTTATAAAATAATTAATATATTTGTTAAAATATGATAATACTATATTCATAATAATTAACTAATATTTATTTGATTAATTTTATAATTTATTTTGGTTAATTTTATAATTTATTTAATGAGCTTTATAATTTATTTAAATAAAACTATAAAGACAAATTCGGAAAGTGAAATTAAAAATATTACAACACATGTGGTAATCTGGATTGTCTCTCCTCTTCTAGACAATCTATATTGCAATCTACAAATTCGAAAAGTGAAATTAAAAATATTACAACACAGGTGATAATTTGAATTGTCTTTCCTCTCATAGACAATCCACATTATTATTTTATAAGCAATGTGAATTACCTAAGCAATTCAGATTATTCATTACCTGTCACAAGTCAACAGGTAACGTGGTTGACCTAAATAATTTAACACAATATTATTTGATAATCTATAAAGATTACATGTAGAGAAACGCCCCTAAATATTATTAAATTTTTTGCTTATAGTGTTAAAGTTGTGAATACTCGTTCTTTTGCATAACTATTTTTTAGTTAACCCCTTTTTTTTAAGTTTTAATGATGTCTCGAGTAAGTAGATAAAATGTTGCGACAAAAACCCCAAAGAAAAATTACACATGTGTCTTAATCAAAGTCTCCAATTTGATTTTTTTTCCTATGTACAAAATAATTTCACTAAAATCTCTTTCATTATAGTCAAGATCATAAGAAAGTGGTGTAAACCAAAGTTGACTTAGGATAAAAGCTTTGAACATTAAAATAACAAGTGAAAAAACGAAATCAATAATTGAATTTTGATACAAACTAATCGTGAATTTATTTTTATATGGTTATACTCTATAACTTTATTAATCTAAATTTATAATAATATAAAACAACTTTTTTTTATAATAACTATTTTATGTTCAATGTCTATCACACACACACACATATATATATATTCAAATAAGTAATTTAGATAATAGCAATTAGATAGAGTTTCATTGAACTTCTTAAATGGTCTTTATTATATTCAAAAACCACCTAAATCTCAAACATAAAAAAGTTAAAGTTTAGGTCAAGTTTTTTTTCTACTAGCACCCCATAAATAAATAAATAAAAATGGAAAACAAAAATGAGAAGACTTAGCACAAGTCATCAAGGAAGTTGGGGTGGGTCATTTGTCGGTATGCGACCATGTAAAGGGGGGAGTGCGGAAGCTTCGTCATAGGAAGTTAGCCTTTCACTGTTTTCTTTTGATTCTTGAATTAGAGTCCAAGGAAACGATGAGGATTCCATCTTCATCATTTGGTCATGGTCTCCCACACACAAGGAAGGGACCATATATATAATGATGGAACATATCTGATGAATCAAATACTATTTTAAAAGAAAAAGGCAAAACTATGATAAATAATAGTAATAATAATTAATAAGTTAATGGTTTTTAAAAAGTTAAAAAAATATTTCATTTGATAATTTGGAGTTATTTCAGGGGAACCAAATCGTTAAATAGTGTTAGAAGGATTCATATTATTTATGTAATGATACAAATATGGCGCTCTAATTTTGGTTGGAACTTGGAACTCATACTCTTAAGTTCCTATGTCAATGGATGATCTGGTTAAAGGTATTTTACTCTGGCATGCACCCGTTAGTTGCAGGGACGGAACTAATTTATATATGTTTTAATATTATAAAATTATATTATATATATGTTGGCCCCCTTGGTGGGAAGCGTCAGGAGGCGTGTGTTATTTTAATTTATTACTTTATAACCCCACCCCACCCCCCAAAAAAATTTTCCTTGGTTAGTTGTACTCCATTATAGAAAGACCATGTCCTAATTTTTTTTACACAAAAAAAAAGTTTGCCATCATGAAGCGTGAACAAACCCGATTATTAGGTCGAGTCGGATCATCACTTTTTGGGATTCCAATTTTTTATGTAAATTAATTATAATGCAAGATTAAAGATTTAAATATATAAAAAAATTGACTCAATACCCTGCGAAATGTGAGGAAAACCCAACACCTCATTGGATGGCCCAATATGATTTATATTTTATATATTTAAAATTTTAACCATCATTATAATTATTTTTTATTTAAAATAATTTTATTATATATCTAATAATCATAATATCATATATTATAATATTTTTATTAGTCCAAATATTAGGACAACAATGGAATATGTATTTTATTTTTTTCTATTTTTATTTACATAATTTAATAATATAAATTATTATAATATTATATATTTAATGCACATAAACAAATTGGATGACCATGCACAAATCATGTTGGGTCAATCTAAGTGCTTTTAGTTTTTTATATATATTTATTAGTTTGATATTTATTATTATTATTTTAAGTTTCTAACGATGACCATGGGTGAAAATTTTCAAAGTTGAATGATCGTGTGTGAAAATTTAAAAAGTTGAACGATGATGCAAATACAATACTAAGTTTGGATAGGTGAGAGAGAAAAACTATGACATGATATTTTTAATTTATTAAAAGCTGATGTGGATGAGAGAGAAAATGTTGACGTTGTGTCATGTCAGCCTCCACGTGAGTGCCACATCAGCGGCTCACTGATTGATTGGCTATAATCGGTTGTGATAACCGTGGTTGAAATATTTCTAAAGTTAGATGACCTTTATATTATAAAGTAAAGTTTGGTGACCATACTAGGAATACCCCCTACGTTGGATGATCATGATTGAAATTTATTCTATTAAACTAGGTGCATATGTGATCTTGTGACGTGAAAGTGTATGAAACTAATTTTACGTATTAAGGGTGTGTTAACTGTATTGCCATTCAACATTTTACCTCTAAAAAAAATTGTCGCTTGTTAAATTGTCAGTAATGTACATTATCTTGTTTAATATGCATAAGTAATCTATCTCGCAATTCATATTAATTACTTATTAACAAATAAAGATTTATAAGTTAATGTACATTTTTTACCGATATACGCTTAATAAAAAATCATATTTACATATATAAATTATTTCTAACTTCGTAAACTTAAATCACAAATATATATTCTCGCTCATAAAATTAAAATTTATAAAATAATTAATATATTTGTTAAAATATGATAATACTATATTCATAATAATTAACTAATATTTATTTGATTAATTTTATAATTTATTTAGTTAGTTTTATAATTTATACTATATTAAAAGGAAGATAATATGGAAGGAGGAAAAGACATTTGGCACAAGAATGATATGCCACATGTTTTCTAATTAGGATATTAGCTTGTAATAATAAATGATTAATTATCAAAATTAGTTATAAGGTATAGTAATTATATAATTTTAATATAGTAGATAAATTATCAATAATATCTAAAAATATTAAAATTGTGAATAATATAAATTGACTAACTAATTAATTTATAATTAGAATAATATTAATTAACTAAGTAATTAATTTATATAATTGAAATGGTAAAATAATCACAAGAACATTTGGCAAATAGATGAATCACCATGTGTCAACTAGTTAAGATAGATAAAATCTAAAGAATAATTATGAGGATTGGTTACAAGATTTTATTAATATATTGTTTATTGAAATATTACATAACATTTATATGAACCGATATACATATTAATGTTTCATTAGAATTTTATAATATTAAAAAACTATGGATAATGTTAAAGAAAAAATATTTACTCTAAATTTTCAAAATAATTACACCACTCTTAAAATAAATTAACAAATCGTGAATAATATTAATTAGCTAACAAATTAATTTATGTAATTAATTGGACACTTATTTATTAACTAAACTATTGTATGATGATTAACTATGGAAGGAATAACTGCCTAAATTAGTTTTATTAACAATATTTTAAGTATAATATTATTGGATGCAACTGCAAATAGAGGTGTTCAGCGGGTCGGGTCGACCCGGGAATCCGATGACCTGACTCGACCCAAAATAGTTTGAGTTGGATCGGACTCGACCCGACCCAAACTCAACCCGACCATGGGTCGGGTCGATTACAGGTTGGAATTTTCCAACCCAAGTTGACCCGACCCGATTGACTCGATTTTTTATTTTTAAAATTTTTTATTTAAAGTTAAGCTTATATTTGATTTAAAATTTTTAAGAATTGAAATAAAATAATAAGTACAAAAATAACATTAAATTGTTCAAAACTTTATTTTATGCTTTAAAATAAATATTAAATAATATTTTTATATTAAATAAATATAAAGTAGTAAGAAAAAAATAAAAAAATTAGATGGTCGGGTAACCCGACCTGAACCTAACCAGGTCGATCAGGTTTGTTCACGGGTCGGGTCCAACCCGACCTGTGAACACCCCTAACTGCAAGCAAGTAATTTTACTAACAACCATTACAAGAAAATAGGCTATTACAGACGGTCCGAATCGTCTGTAATTTTTTCTTTTTTTTCTCCGAGAAGCACTCTGCTATTGCTAACAACCAATACAAGTAATTTTTTTCTCCGAGAAGCACTCTACTCTGTTGTGAAGGGGAAAATAAAGAAAAAACAATTTATTACAATAAAGAAAAATCATCTTTGTATGCATCAATGCTTCTGCTTCCTTCTATCATATTATCAGAAATCTCGGAAACATGTAGCAGGAAAAAGGAAAAGTGCTCATTTTTATCACAATATTTTATCGCAAAATAATTGCATAACACAAAGTTCCTTTTTTTGAGAGTGGCCTTAATCTAGCCGCCGACCGCGTGCGGAGGGCGGCCAGATCTGGCTGCCGCATGCGGAGGGCAGCCGGATCTGGGAGGGCGGAGAGAGCACGGAGGGTGGGGATCGGAGCCTACCTGCGCCGGAGATTGCAGACACGGCGGCGAGCTTCAGTCGGTGGACGAGAGCTTCAGTCGGCGGACGAGAGCTTCAATCGGCGAGGGAATGCAATGCAAGTGGCGGACACAAGCGCCGGCGGCCGACGGTCAAGGTGGCACGCGTTTGGCGGAGCGCGGATGCCGGGAAGGTTACCGGAGGTCGTCATCGGACGAAATGCGTGCGAGTGTTCCACCGTAGAAGAGAGGGTTCGAAACGGAGAAAGCGACAGTGGGTCGGGTATTTATATAGCCAGTTTTCGACGGTCGTAACCGTCGAAAAGTAGGTAAATATAATATAATATTAATTCCAATTAAGACGGTCAAATCCGCTGACGAACCGTTGCAACATTCGACGGTTCTCCAAACCGTCGAAACTTGCAACGGTTCTCCAAACCGTCGAAACTTGCGACGGTTTTACCCGTCAAAATATATAATAATATATAAATTTTCATTTTCGACGGTCAACACCGTCAAAAATAATTAAAGTAGAATATTTTAATTAATTAAAATCAGTTAATATTCTAACGTTTCTGATCGCCGAAATATCGACGATTCCGTGAAACGTCGCAAATTTCGACGGTCGGAACCGTCAAAAAATAAAATAATAATACCCGACCAACGTCAAAATATTTCGACGGCTAAGACCGCTGGAAGTTTCGATGGATAGGTGAACCGTCGAAATTTTCGACGGTCTGAACCGTCGAAAAACTAGCATGGAAACTGATCAGCCGATTTTGACATCGTCGACGGTCACGATCATCGAAATTTTCGACTAAAAGTTTCGACGAATTCTGAACCGTCGACATTTCGGACGGCTGGAACTGTCAAAATATTTCCGACGATAATTTCGACGGATTATGTGATCCGCCGAAAAATTCGTCGGTATTTCAGATGGATTTCTGTCCGTCAAAAACAAACCATCGGAAATCGGACTTTTTCTTGTAGTGAACATTTATTTATGCACATAAACTTAGTATATTATTTGAATATGCAACTGCAGCCAATAGTTATCCCCAATAGTTACGTGCATAGGAAAGCAGTTATACAAACTGTTATAATAAACATCTACATAAAAAGATGACCGCCCATGTGTATCACTGGAGTTCAATACGAGACCAAATTCTTACTGGAAAGGTAAGCAATTCTTTATGCTTATTTTTATTGTGATTTAGCATATTATTATTATTGATGACCTTTTTGAGAAATTAATTAATATTTTTGTTTGATTACTGAAAATAAAATGATTAGAATTGATCAAACTTATTGTTATTCAGGAGTCTTATTTTTATTATTTGGATTAATTTCAGAAGCTTTCATCTAATAATTTCAATAATATATAGTCACAACACTCTGTTTTTTCCTATGAGATTCTTTCTTTTAAGAGATCGAAGTAAGTATATAAGAGGTGAATTATTATCAGTTAAGTATACGATACAATTTCTACAGGAGTTTAACATTCTGTGTATAAAATATAAGAGTTTAATTATTATTGAATTTGAGAATATAAATTTCATTGGTGAAAACTTTCTTATATTGTTTTTAAGAATTATCAGTGCAATATGATTCCAGTGGACTTTATTGCCGATATCCATCAATCAAAGATATAATAAAATCTTAAAATGCTTATTGTACGTGTGTAAAATGAAAGTGCATGGAAATGTGTTTCATATTTAATCTTTTTTACGGATTCTTCTTTTTTCTTCAACTAAAGTAACTCAATTTTTTCTCATTCATAAGGAGACCTGATTTTTTAATGCTTATATAGTTCATGATTTTTTTCTCATTCCACAAACTATTATTTTCAACCTCAAATAAGTGAATATTACTTCTTTTAGTGCGGAAGAGATTAAAAATAATGAGGATCCAATGTTGATTGCAACGGTGGTACAATATGAATAATAGTTGGTGTCGACACCATGGTGGTTCATGCTAGTTGCATATCCTTTGTGGCGGTGGAGTGATCACATATTGCAGAGAGTATGGTGTTACATGTTAAGTAAATTGATAAATTATTTATATATGAACATTTAATATTACAAATATCAATAAATAAATAAAAATATTTTTCTAAAATGATAAAATTACGAGTTTAATTTAAGGAAAAGCAAAATGTATATTATGTAAAAAGTATAATGTACATCGTTATAATGTGTTGTGAGTTTAACCTTTCTATTTAAGCCTTTTTTTTATTTTGTGTGGATCACTAAAACTCCAAATCACAAGTTTATTTGTGAAACTTAGGAAAGCAACTTAAATATTCCATACATGTAATAATGATTATTATTATAATATTAAGTATACAGAATTAAATAAAATTTTAAATTGAATACAAAAAAATATAGTATACTAAACTAATTCAAGAACCATGCATCAAATTTTATTATAAGACAAATCTAGAATATTCATAATACTAAGTAGATGTATAATATATTAAAAATAAATACGCACAATTGTATTATATAATGAACTATTCACTGCATTCATTTTCCAGAAAGAAACTACATACATGCACCATGATTATTTAAATGGTAATAGTCCTTGACTCGGTCTTTTTTTTTTCTAAAGTTATAATTTACTAACAAGGTGCATATGCACTAATACGCACTATAAATTTTATATAATGTGTCGCAATTAGGGCAGTCAAAGCTTTATGCTCTTGGTGAAATATATTTTTAGTGGTTAAATATATTTCTTCATTACTGTATAAGTTATTCCTATAAATAATAAATTATACCTATCGCTATATATTGATATATATATATCTATCTAATCTCACTATATTAAAAATAATATAGTAAAGCACAGAAAAAATGACATACGACAAACACATGAATCGAATCATCATTTGTCCTCAAGCATATTATATATATAACGACACAAAAAAAAAATCATTATCAAATCAATTTAAAGCAAACCGGCCAGCAGATAAACATAATGTTTATCCCCAATAGGAGATAAAGACCGAATTTAGGGGAGGGATGAATCTTAGCACATTAATTGCATTAATCAAAATAGGAGTCTAATAGATAAAACCAATCAGGCATTAATCCCTTTTCCACTGCCTGCATTATCTGATCCTCACGCCCCTCCCCTCATGCCCTCTTCATCGGATTGCTTGCAGGCAGTGGTCGACCGGAGGATAGAGGACAGGGGGCAGAGGAACATATCTGATGAATCAAATATTATTTTAAAAGAAAAAGGCAAAACTATGATAAATAATAGTAATAATAATTAATAAGTTAATATTTTTTAAAAAGTTAAAAAAATATTTCATTTGATAATTTGGAGTTATTTCAGGGGTGCCAAATCATTAAATAGTGTTAGAAGGATACATATTATTTATGTAATGATACAAATATGGCGCTCTAATTTTGGTTGGAACTTCGAACTCATGCTCTCAACTTCCTATGTCAATGGATGATCTGGTTGAAGGTATTTTACTCCGGCTATGCATCCGTTAGTTGCAGAGACGGAACTAATTTATATATGTTTTAATGTTATAAAGTTATATTATATATATGTTGACCCCCCTTGAAAATATCAAATTATCAATGTTAGTCTGGTGGGAAGTGTCATGATGCATGTGTTAAGAAGTTGAGCGATTGATTCCACTTAGAGAAAAAAAATTCTTCACACATTAACATATTATTTTATTTATTTTTAAATTTATTAAACTCAAATTAATTAAATTTTAATTTATTACTTTATAATTATATACTTCATAATATATGTCCCCCCCCCCCTAAATTTTTCCCTGGCCCGTCCTTGGTTAGTTGTACTTCATTATAGAAAGATCATGTTTCTAATTTTTTTTACACAAAAAAAAGTTTGCCATCATGAAGAGTGAACAAACCCAATTATTAGGTCGAGTCGGATCATCGCTTGTTGGGATAATAGATTCGACCCATCTCGGGTCAGCACCTTGTGGGACAACAGACTTGACTCATCTCGACCTGATTCAAATCGGATCAGGTCGGGTGATGCGAATAGGATTGAGTTGAGTGATCGAGTTATCCGACAATTATTTTTGTATTTTTATATTTTTGTTTACTTTTTTACATTATTTAATATTTATATAAAATAATTAAAATGTTTTCTCAGTATTTACATACTATTTTCATAATTAAAAGAGTTTATTTATTTCTTTAAAATTTTAAATTAAAATATGATTAAAATGAATAAAAAAGTAAAAAAATATAAAAATTTATTGAATCATCAAGTCGAATCGGGCCATCGAGTTCGACTTGATCCGGTGAAAATCCTACTCCAATGCACTCCAAATATATTAGAATTATCACTTTTTCAAAATATTATAGGATTATTTTTATAAATCACCCCTAAATTATCATGATTTTTCATATCTAATTTTAAACTACGAACTTATTTTTTTATCTCTAAACTATCATATTTTTTCCAATTTGATCATTCCGATCGACTTATATTAACTTTTCTATTATCTTCGATTTTTTTCATTTATGAAAAGTAAAAAATACCCCTCTATGAAAAGAGGAAAGGGGTTGCGCCTCTTTACTTCCTTCGCCGACGTGCACAGAAGGTCGCAGCCCCCCCCCCCCCCCCCCTTCCCGACCTTCGTCGATGCAGGGAGAGAGGGAGGGAGGGGTGCACCCCCCCTGCTCTACAACCTCCTGCGCATGACGACGGAGCTCGTAGAGGGGGGAGGCCCCCTCCCTCCCTCTTTTCATGGAGGATATTTTTTACTTTTCGTAAATGAGAAAAATAAAAAATCACATAAAAATAGAGCTGGAAATAAGCCGAATCATTCGTGAGTAACTCGTGGCTCGATCTATTTTTGGCCTAGCTCGGCTCGCCTATTATCGAAATAAGCTAGGCTGAAATATTAAAAAAAAGCCTATTTTCTTAAAGGGGCTTAGTCTCTTAACAATTGACCTAATCTTATAGCTTATCATACCAAGATTTATTAATATTATATATATATATAATTTTTAATCCTTCATCTTTTAAATCTTCAATTTTGAGTTCAATATTACTATTTTTATTATATGTTTAGAAAAAATATATATTAGTGGTGTCTCTTTTATTTAGTTCATATCTATTGTTATATGTAATTTAGTAGATCATTAAAAAATATGTTTGACTTAACATGCAAATAAAAATTATGATAAAAATTAACAGAAGTTGACAAAATAATCAAATTAGAAAAATTATGATAGTTTAGAGACAAAAAAAAATAAGTTCGTAGTTTGAGGTTAGATATAAAAAATTATGATAGTTTAGAGGTGATTTATTAAAGTAACCTAGTATTATAAATGTTAATTTCATCACTTGTAAAGATATAATAACAGCTTCAACTTGATTTTAAATTGCAAAGTCCCTCTCTCGACCTTCGTCGGCGCAGAGAGATAGGGAGGGAGGAGGGCGGCACCCGCTCTGCTCTGTGACCTCCTATGCACGCCGACGAAGGTCATAGAGGGGGGTGGCCCCCTCCCTCCCTCTTTTCATGGAGGGTATTTTTGACTTTTTATAAATAAAAAAAATTGAAAATAACATAAAAGTTGATGGAATGATCAAATTAGAAAAATCACGATAGTTTAGGGTCCAAAAAAATAAGTTTGGAGTTTGGAGTTAGATGTGAAAAATGGTAATAATTTAGGAATGATTTATAGAAATAACCTAATATTATAAATGTAAATCTCATCACTTGTAAAGATATAATAACAGCTTCAACTTGATTTTAAATTGCAAAGTAATGATGAATGCATTATTTTCCTGAATTCTTTCACACAGTTTCCTTTCTATTTTGTCGTTTAAGAATTTCGATTTAGAATCAGTCCCATCTTGAGAAAATGAGATAGAATCTAGAAGAGAGATAAAGAACGTAAATGAAAGAAATTGGCAACAAGAGGAAGGATAGGTTTAAGTGTAAAACAATTCTCCAAAAATATTCGGATGACAGTCCTATTCCACAGATAAAGGTATTTATTCTTTCTATTTTTTTTATTTTTTTTGAAATTTTAGGGACAAGAATAATTTTATCCAACTTTTTAGAGGAATGATTTATCTTTAAAGCATTTTTATCGGGTCTTGTTTTAGGAAAATGACAAAACTTTTCTTTAACTATTTTTATGAATAAACTACTTGTTTAACATAATAAAAAAATAAAAACATATTCTACTATTTATCCATGAAACAAAATGTATAACTCTCAAGAATTTCAATTTAGGAATTGCCTTGGTATACCACAATTTATGCAGGACCGTGTCAATGGAGATGGCCAATAATTGAACCCACCTAAAATTATCATCTGATTAATTCTTTTGCATGGAAATCACTTTAATTTACTAAATGGGGGTATATATCTTTGTAACTTGATTCTTTTTTTCTTTTCACAAAAAAGATACATGGGGTACAAATACTTTCTGAGATAATTCACAAACTTAAAAAATTAGACTGCCTAGTGGTTAAACATAATTGATTAACTAAATATTTGATATATAGTTATTATGTTACTGAAACAACACCAAACTTTACTTCCTAGTTTCCATTCGCTTTCTAGCTAGATTGATTTTAATCTCTTCTTAAGTCCACATTTCTTAAGTTTCAGGAATTATTTTATCTTATTTTTTTCTTTTAATTTTGCACTAGTCATATATGTTTCTCTGATGACATCAAAGGTGCAAATTTGCTTTTGGAAAAGTAAAAGAACAAAACGTACAAAAGCAAAAAAAAGTGAGTGAGCGACTAAGGAAAAGGAGAAACCAAACTTTTGTGTTTGATATAGTAAATAATAAAAGGGTTAATGGTACAAAAAAAATGAACTATTTTTTACGTTCGATTTTTGGAAGAAAAAGAATGCATTAGAACCCCACTCATGAACACAGTAGTATTTTTTTCAGGGTGCTGAGAAGCAGTGACTTCACGCAGCTGTCTGCCAGTTAAAAGTCTTTTCACTATCAAACTCAATTAATTTAATAAGTTCGTCTAACAATATCAAGTGAGACTATTAAATACACCACTCTACCCCAATAAAGAACTCTACCCCAACCTTTATTGGTAACTTTAAGTAGAAAATTTTAAACAACATAAAAATAACGAGAGGGTTAAATAGTAATATCATATATTATTAGTTTAAATAAGAAATAAACGCATTGTGATTTGAAAATTATAGACAAAATTCGGCATTACCTATACATAAACATCAATTATAGACAAAATGTCAAAAGAATATATGCCTATGTCAATAATATGTAATGTGTCAAAATGCCAATCTTGATTTAGGATTTATTTAGTTATTTATTTAACAGTAGCCTACAAGCAGAGTTAATTAACCACTCTTATATCTATGATTTATTATTAGCAATTGGATTCACATCTACTTAATTGTTAGCATCTCATTACATGTAACTTATTGGTAAATCACGGTCGCATAATAATCCATCATGTATCTTCATTTATGCAGTAACAATTCAAATACAACTATAATTAAAATCAGCCGATTATGAGATAGCTTTACAAAATAGTAAAGTAATAGTTGAGTGATAGTACTGAAAAAATAGTAAGTAGCAAAGGCTTCGAAATGATGAGATATATAGCTTTACAGAATTCATAAAATAAATAACGACCAGAAATTTTAGAGTGTCTAAGTCACCAAAGTTATAACGACCAGAAATTTTTTAAATTAAAATTTAATTACAATAATTAAAATAAATATAAAATTTAGGATTTGTTAAAGAAAGTTAAAGTTTGAAAGAATAAAAGTATAGTTAGAGGAAGGATAAGAGAAGAGAAAAATATAAGATAAGAAAAGTTTGAATTAGAATAAAAAGTGTTATTAGATAAGAGATAGGGAAAAATGATTCTTAATTAGATTATGAGTTGAAATTATAACGCGATTAGGGATTCAAAATCGAATTTGAATTTAACTATAAGTTTAGGAAATAAAAAAACTCCTAATGAGAGTTTAGATAACAATTTATGTTCAAAAATATCTAGAAGATAAAATAATATCATTATTTTATTCCAAAAATTGAAAGTCAAGAATAATAATTAATTATTGTATTGAATTTTTAATATATATTCATTTATTTATTTTATTTCAAAATTTCTTTTTAAATAAAAGGATGAAATAAATTGGAAAAGAGATAGAATTTGAATTGGAGAAGAGAAAGGAGAAGAAGGAAAGAGAAGGTTGTTTTAATTAAAGATAATGAAAGGGGTTAAGGATAAGATTCAAAAGTTGATTAGATGTGGTATTAAATTTCTGATTGTTAGAATAATTATCACATAATCGGTTTAACCCCTATAAATGGAATCCCTCTTCATACCAGCCTCCCTTTACATAGAAAGTTGAGTTTTTTTCACCAACTTTAGAACCCTAGTGCTTCGTCCTCACTGCACGTGTGCGGCAGTGTGATCCGATAATCTCTTCGTGTTACAAAGATCTACCAATGGATGTCGATCATCGAATCTCGGTGAAAAATGCATCCAAAGTCTAAGGTTTTAGGTAGTATGAAACAGTCAAGGTATATACGTAAGATTTCGGATTCACTTTTGGATACGATTTCTTAATAAAATATTAATTAAGATGTTGGATGAATTAGGATCGCTATATGTTCTCATATATCCCATGAATAGTTTCACATAGTTCTTATGCCGAAAGCAGTATTGTATCAAGAATTATGATATATCAAAGTTTCAGTAAAATATCAACAGAGTTTCGACAATTGGAACCCGATCCAGGTTCATTTGTAAAGTTAAGACCTGGCACATCGTCGCTCTAAATTCGACCCAGATTCGAAGTGAACATGGCTTGAATTATGGTAGCCCGGCTCGGGCTCTATCATTATTAGGTTTGGGCGTCACATCCTCTTCTTGACGACTCGGCATGCGTTGAGTTCATACTCAACCTGGGTGCACATCGCCCTACATGATGATGAGGCCAAAAAATTTGACCTGAGCCACCTCAGACCTGGCCCAAACCACCTCAGACCCCGTCCAGTTCTGCGAGAGGTGCAGTAGATAATCATCCATTGAACATGATCCAGTTCAAATATCAACCCGGTCTAAGTTTTATGGTACCCAGCTCAAATTTCTAGAACAGAGGATGTGATTTAAATTGTTTTAATTATTCTGTTGTAAAATGACTATTCTATTCTTGTGTTAATAATGGTTAACCGTAAGGATGCTACTCATATCAACAAATAGAAGATGTAAAACATGTGCTTCCTGACACTAGTTATCACTGAATCAAATCGAATCATGTAGAAAAAATGAAGGTGGAAATTAATAACCTCACCACCTTAATCATAATCGTAGGTATCAATAGTCTCACACCTTTTTATTGGGATTGTAATTGCTCTACTTTTGATTTTGGTTTGATCCACCTTTGACCCGACATGAAAGTATCATGAATGCCCATAATAAAATAAGTCGAGCTCGTATTAGGACAACACATATAAATATCTTAGAAATTATTGAAAATAAAATATATGTAAACGAACAAAAAGAATAAAGAGAACCGAATTGAATCGAACAGAACCGAAAGAAGAAAAAACCAAAAAGAATTGATAGAATTATTTTATCATACTAAAAGCTTGTCTATTTGCATTAAGTTTTATTCATTTGTATTATCTTATGTACCGAGTATTTTATACTCATGGATATTTCATGTCTCTGTATTTAAGATAGAGGTATGTGGAATTAGAGATGTCCGTAATGATGAAGTTTTACATGAGATAGATGTTTAGCTTAGCTTATTTTATTTTATTTATGAAGTTGCACATAAGAGGATTTGAATACAAGTGATATGATAGCTTTCGTACTTTTGTGATATTAGTTATTTATTGATGGTTAATTGTTAGTTATTTTCTTATGAATTCTGTGAAAGTCCAATTGACAAAAATAAATAGTAGCTAACACCGGCCTATTGTCACGTGACAAAAGGGTGAATTTTGAGGGTATTACAAAAGTAAACATACATAGATCACCAAATCATCCAATACAACACATCACACGATTGTCGTTCTTACATTAAATAATTCTTCATCTTATGACTATGGCAGTGATCATAATGGCCACTCATTTGAATCCTATATTTGCTCAGTCATAAATAAAATAATAAAAAAAAGATGAGTATTAGAAGTTTAAACACTTCCTTTTATCCATTAAAGTTTCCACCTAATTTTGAAAACATATAAATGCTGCAAATTTTTTGAAAGCAAGAATACAATGAAATATTCAATGAAGAGCGATTGATACTACAAAACTAATTTTTAAGAAGCTCAAAATCTACCTTGAAAGTTTTTGACATTTAGAAATTTTTGTGCAGTTAGTGTTCATCATGCATTATTTAACAACGAAAGACTTAACAATTTAGATAAAACATAATAAGTAAAACTTTTCTATTAATCATGTAACAACTAATATTCCATAAGACAATAAATGTTTAAAACATTTATTACATCATTAATCTCAATATTCATCTAGAATCATAAAACTTATTAACCCTAAGCATGCGCAACACTTCGTCATGAGTTGAACTGTCATTCATCACTTAATCTTGGTTATCCAACGTGTAGGATTTCCAATTAGACTATGTAAATATCATGTATGTCATAATAACATATCACATTATACTACGTGCAATATATCAATTATCATAATACCATAAAACATATAAACATGCATGCCATGAACTATATCATTATCCTACATCATGCTTATCATTAATTCTTAACATAACATTCTTGAAACATAATTATCTTGGCATACCTATGTCACTTTAGAATCATCACCGCAAGTACCATATAATAAGAATATACATTCATAAACATACATGATATATAATTTAGGACTTTCATTTTCACTTTAATGATCATGTACATTTTAGGACTTTCTTTATAACTCATTGATCCTTACTTGTCAACATCTTTCATATGTTACATTTCCTCAGGTTTACTTTTCATTCTTCTTTCTGTCTTTATTATGTGATACTAAAATATCATCTTCATTTTCCATTTTTATCATATAACCTTATTTTTACTTTCATTCCATATTATAAGTCATATCTTAAAAACACATATCATAATAGTGATGAACTTTATTCCTAATCATTTTTATGAATACACACATTTTATGATGAGGGACATTATTTCTTGAGAAGTATATATATATACATATGTATATATATAGGACTTTACTTTGCATACTTAGTTTTACTTAAAGTACATGCATAAGTTTAGAATTTTACTTTTCATCTTTACTTTGTCATTATCTTAACTTTCTTTCTTTATTATAAAATATATTAAAATTAAACTTCATTTTCATTTATACTTTATCTTATAACATCTTTAATCTTAGTAATACTTGGAGAATTATGTCAACATCATCACATTGGCTAATTATGTCACATCAAACACGTACATCATAATAGTGAGGGACGAATACACATCAAAGACTTTATTTCAAGAAATACATATACTTTTTGATGAGAAACTTTGTTCCCTGAGAAGTACATCTAGAAATGCAAGACTTTACTTCGTAGGCTTAAGTCCACTTAAAGTACATACATAGGTGTAGGACTTTGCTTTCCATTATTACTTGATGAGTGATAGTGATTTTTTTTTAACTTTAAGTGCATTATGTTTTGCAATACATCAATCATTCTTCATCTTTTAGTCTAATTACGGTTGAACATATATTTTGTGCATCTAAATGTCATATACAATCATTAGTCATCCATATATAACATTCACACTTTGAAAAATAAGTTTATAATATCATATAAAATATTTTTCTTGGCAATCCATACAAAACATCATTGTGATGAGAGAGAAGTTTGAATCCCCTTTACATATATAGAACTTTGATATTTTTCTTCTTCGTTGATGTTGATCACCATTCCCTTGTCTATGTCCTCTTCATCTTTGTCCTCTCATCATCCATGTTCTACTCTTTCTTCCTTCTTTAGGGTTGCATAAATTAGAATTTGATGTGAGATAAAGTATAAGTAAGGACCTACATGCAGAATTCAACCGATTTGTTTTTCCTTTTTTTTTTAAAGTAGTCCAATTGTCTAATTCGATCATAATCAATAAAATAGTTTAAAATATAATAATAAAAAGGTAATTATATGATGATTATCAATCGAATTATATTTTAAGATATACAATAGAATATAAATATTTTAATTAATAGAAATGTAATATTTTAAAATTTAATAGTTAAACATGTATGATTGGGTGGCCGAGATTAGATTTGATTTTTTATTATCCAAATCGAGACTCTAAGATATGAGATCCGCTCCCGACTCGATTCAAAAGTTCTTTTTCGAAAACATGGGTTGGTGTGAGCCTAACATCCGGCCCGTGCTTACCCTTACCACGGACAATAAACAAAATAGACTTGGCACCAAAGTTAACCTATTTATGGAAGTGCACTTTTCTAGAGAGATATTGATTATGATAGAACAATCAAGACTATTACATTATAAACTATTACACTGACAATCTACCTTCCATCTTCAAAAAGGAAATACTGAATTTGGATGCACTTGGATATCAAAAATCTAATAAAACATGTAATAATCCAAACAAGTTTTGGTATAGAATTGAAAACATGTATTTTCAATGTTCTAAGGTGAGGAAAACAAAAAAAAAAGAAAACACAGAAACATGTTCCAATCTTCGACCATATCATATTCACTCTACAACACAAGTTCACGTTAAAAAAAAAAAAGTCTAATGCCATATTTTCAAAATGTCTCTTGCTATTCAAACGAGCAAAAATAATTTTCTTAAATATATATATATATGGGTAAAATAAGTGTGCTGAGTGGCAATTGCTCAGCACCGTGCAAAGCGCAATGATGAGCATCCGATTGCGATCCAGCGATGGAGAGTAGAGCGCCCATCCAGATCGCATCGCACGGTCCGTGTTCATCTCGCGAGATCTTGCCGTCGCCTTTCACCCTCCATTTTTTTCCTCTGCCGCCACTCATTTTTCTTTCTCCTTTCTCTCCCCCTCTCTCACTCTTTCCCTCACCCGTTGATCTCATAAACACATTTCTTATCCAACGACCGGCCGTAGATCTCTGTTCCCCACCGAGACTTCGCTCTCTCCCTCGCCGCAAATGTTCTCCCTCTCTCATGTGCCGTAAATCTTTCTCGATCGCCAGCGAGTTTAGGGTGCTGGCTCTACTCGCTTTCTCTAGCGAGCATGGGATTAGGGTGCCCTAAATCCTTCGCCTACTGCTTCTCTGTCATCTTGATGAAGGTGTACGACCATGCGCCTGACAGTGTGAGAGTTGAATCGCTTGCTCGCCACCGCAAGCCCCAGCATTCTCGTAGGATTCATGGATCCTCCAGACATTGGCCTGCATGTACAACTCCACTATCCATCGTAAGTCTTACTGCAAAACATGTTCTTTTCATGTTCTTTTATCTTTCCATTTCTCTCACTTTTTTATTTGATTCATTGCACAGATACATAGACAAAACATTTCATTTATCTTATTGCATGGTCCTTCGTGACGGTCGCGAGCTCCATCAAGGCATCGACGAAGGGCAAGAAGGGAAGGGGTGGGGGAGCCCTCTCGTTCACCTGCTACGCGACACTTCGGGTTCAAGGCATCGCTGGAGGAAGTCGAGTAGATGACAGCCACGTCTTGCTCGATCGTTCATCTCAGTCAAGTTGTTGTACTGTTGTGTGTTTCTGTGGACTAAATTGTTCAGTTGTATCCGATCGAAAACAAAGTATTAAGTTGTATCATGATTCATGTGATTGATAAAAATTGCTTTTTGGAAGTTTGCAAAATGGATTTCTTACAATCATCAATTAATTATACTTTACGTATCAAATTAATTTTCTGCACTCCATGGCTTAGTTACTCCTGATAAAACATGGGAGGCTAATAAATCTAATGACCAAGTTCATTGACTCAGAATGATATGGTAAAAAGGAATAGCAGGGTCTAGGAGAGTTAAAAACTAATCATTTCAATTACAACCTTACTTTGATCACAGCTCAAATTTATTTTCCCATCCATACATCAAATTAATGATATGGTAGTGAACCTCGATTAGAAAAAGGACATAATTGTCAATTTGTATAAATCCTAACTTTAGCAATTTTCTTTTTTATTTACGATTTAATTGTAAAAACATGCTCTTTGTTTGACACAAACTGCATACGAGGATTTAAAACAAGCTCCAAAAGTTTTATAATAGAAAAAGAAATGCTCCAAAAGTTTTAGAAAAAAAAAGTTAGAAAGAAAATAAGTGGATGTCCATAATACATTTTGATTTGTAATGACTTTTGACACAAACATTCATGTAAATCACAAACACGGAGGATGTCATCTGCTGCTTCAAGATTTCGAACTTTTGTTTCATCACTCTCACTAAGATAAAGATCTTCCAGTGGTTTGTCCCTATTCAAAATACTCATCTTCTATGAAGGCATTGTAGTTGGAATAAAGGTCAAATTTGCACTGCCCATCAATTTTCTACTTGTGACGAAAACTGCAAATTACAAAATAAAATAGGTGTTATTATAGATAATAGTACATAATCTTAAAAGGTATGTTATTTCAACTTCTTGGACTTGGGTTTGATCCATCAATATCTAAACTTATGGAAGATCTTTAACATTAAGATCTACAAAAGCACATATAATCGCATAACATGAATCTTATGTCATGCACTGATATGTTGAAAATTGAAGAATACACAATCAATTTTTATCACTAAAAAACCTGGCCTTTTATGATCCATGATCTAGATTTTACATGCAATGCGAACTGTTTTGTCAGATATGTAAAGGGAGAAACATGGAAGCAATCAACTATTATAGGCAGAAAGCAAACAAATCATAGATCAAATACAGAACCCGAAATTATCTGACATGCTAAAATTTATTAGTGGAATCTAGTGTCACATTCTATCTTAAGAAAATAAAAGTACCTGACATGCTAACACACTAGGATATAATATCGCATCAAAAAGGCAGAATGTTAATAAAGATTATAATACTGCTTATAATGACAAAATTAGGAGTTAAGATCAAGGATATGATCCTCAAGTAATCATGAATGATGAAGAATTTTTATATTTCCAGAGGAACACTCCCTTCTCAGTGTCTTTTCGATTGTAATCCTTTGGTTAGGAATAGAGCTAAAGTATGGATATATCCTTAATAAACAAAAAATTTAGACATTCAGTAGAAAGGTTCAAACTATTTATAAGGCTAATGGGATCCCTGAAATATGCGCATTTGATTCTACTACTTTCTCATAGATCAATATATCTTAAGCCCCTCTGCTTTGTACTGACCTTATTTCTCTTGTAATACCAGAAGAAACAGCAAAGATCAAACTGAAAACATGCTAATCTTTGAATGAGAAAACCCAATCAACATACAACTATGACCAGATATCAGAGAAGTAGAGATCTCAAACTCCTTACCCCGAACAGAAGACAACGAGAAGCAGATAGGGGCCAACGCAAGATCGAATTCGAAGGATGAACAACCCAAAAGACCTATTTTCCTCTGCCTGACACAAAGATTTGCCCAACAATAGAATCAATCTTAAAAGTAAGAGAAATGGAAAGATAAAAGAACATGAAAAAAACATGTTTTGCAGTAAGACTTAAGATGGAAAGTGGAGTTGTGCATGCAGGCCAATATTTGGAGGACCATGAATCCTGCGATAGTGGGGCTTGCGGTGACGAGCAAGCGATTCAACTCTCACGCTGTTAGGCGCATGGTCGTACACCTTCATCAAGATGATAGAGAAGCAGCAGTCGAAGGATTTAGTGCACCCTAATCCTGCGCTCGCTAGAGAATGCGAGTAGAGCCGGCACCCTAAACCCGCTGGCGATCGAGAAAGATTTAGGGCACACGAGAGAGGGAGAACATTTTCGGCGAGGGAGAGAGAGAAGTCCCAGCGCTAACAGAGATCTACGACCGGTCGCCGGAGAAGAAGTGTGTTTGCGAGATCAACGAGTGAGGGAGAGAGCGAGAGAAGGGGGCAGAGAAAGGATAAAGAAAAATGAGGGGTGACAGGAAAAAATTGGGCGAAAGGCGACTGCAAGATCTCGCGAGATGAACACGAACCTTGCGAAGGGATCTCAATGGGCGCTCTACTCTCCACCACTGGATCGCAATCGGACGCTCGTCGTTGTGCTTTGCACGGTGCCGCTATACCCATTTTACTCTCTATATATATATGTGTTATATTAAGCAAACATTTTCTTAAATAAAATTATTTAATTATTTCCACTTTTCATAAACCCCAAGATTTCCCTCCCTCCCTCTCCCTCACTCGCCTCCCTCCCTCCGCATTGCCCCGCCACCTCGCTCCCGGCTCTAGCCGCCAGGGTCGTTCGGTCTTCCCTCCGCTCCCTGGTTGGCAGCCCCCCTTCGCCCCTTCTTCGACGCCGGATTCGTCCGCCGCGCGCGCCGGGCCCTCGCCTGTGCTGGCTTCTTCCTGATCTGCGCCGCCGCGGGGTTCCTTTCTGCTGTGGCTGTCGGTGTGGGGATGGAGGCGGCCGACAGAGCCACGGTGGCCGTTTCAGGGTTTAGGGGATTGGTTTTTGGACTGGTTTACGGTATTCGTTACGTTTATAGGAGGCGATGGATCCTCCTATTTCCAGTCATTCAGGTATATCCAAGTGTTTTTTTTTCCATTTGTTTCAATTGCTCAGATAATCCTTTTTTTTAGGAGAGCTCAGGTAATCCTTTGCCTTCTCAAAAAAAAAAAAAAAGCTTATATAATCATGTCTGTTACAAATGAAACTAGAATCACTTTGAAATTATTTCCTAGTGGACCATCCTTTTTGATAATTTCACTGTTGATGAAAAAAGTGGTTGGTAATATTTCAAGCTTACATTGTTTTGTTTGATGGCTCAAGTGAATGAAGTATGATTGCCAGAAGTGTCATTTATTGATTATCTGATAGTTGTATCTTTATTAGATAGCTCATTTTAGTTGCTGACTAACTGTAATAAAAAATCTTCAGGAAATTAAAAGATTTTTACTAGCATATTTTTTAAAAATAAAAAAGGATGACTAGGTTCTTCTAGTCATCCAGGTGTGTGTATATATATATGTCAGTGATCAGAAAATGTACATGTGTGATCGCAAAAAGTGTGAAAGACTGAAATGAGAAAAAAACAAAAGAAAATGGGGTGGAATGCAGACTGCTACTATCCACCCACCCACCCACTCTCTCACCAAAATTTCAATATGATGTATGGTGTACAATGTTTGATAAGTAGCATATTATTTTTACTGGCATTTTATTTGATAAGTAGCTCAATTGGCTACAAGTGAAACTTGTAGCATTGGTGTGCTTTGATGTTTTTGTGAGCCTCATCTAAAATGTGCAAAATAAGGATCTGAATTCTGAAGCAAATTGAGATAATTGATTTCTATAGTTATGAAGATTGGTGGAGTCATCTTAATAACAGTGCTTCCTTCACCTCTCAAATAAAAGGACTGTGCTTCTTTCAAAAGATTTAATAACTGTGTCTGCTTCTTTCAAAAGATTTAATAACTTTGTCTCCTCAAAAAGTAGTGACTCTGTTATTTGCTTAAATTAACTATACATCTATCTAAGAGTCTCTAGTTGCTTAGTTTTGTTATCACGAACTTCAGATTTCCTTATCTTAGTTTTGAGCACTCCTTTTCTCTCTTATGCTTCCTTTTGATATATTCATACGTACACAGTTGTGTTTTTTGTTTTTTTGGTGGCAGTACGTTTCCTAATTTCTCCCTATGTGCAACGTCCTCTTTTCTACAGCTTCAAGATGGGTCCTATTATCATCATTCAGATGTGCTTTGAAGTTGTCGTTTCAGGCGTATGTTTGCTCTGCGGTTCTTATGTTCTTTATGCCTAATCAATTTAAGAACAAATCCACCATTGGAGTATTACTTATTATTAAGCAGATCAATTTTTGCTTTGGACTGGTTCTTTCTTCTTTCTGCTGAGAGATGAGCCATCATTTATTTCAGGTAAACTCTTGCCAACAATTGGAATCAGTTCCACAATTACATTGTAATTAGTAATATGACCTTTGTATCCCAAATCTTCTGCAATTAATCCCTCTTTCCTATCTATTTTGAGAATTGAATGGATGAGCAGCAAAGATGGTGATCATCCAACTCAACAATTTTATATTTTGCAAGTTGTCTTTAGGAAATTTATTCTTCGTTCAAATTGACATGAAGAAAGTAGAAACATATTCTTTCGTATCTGCTAGATAATTTATGATCTTTTAATGCGTAATCATTAATTAGTGGTCTCAATGTTTCCAACCACTTATTCGCTCAATTATTCTTTCATAATTTATGATCTTTTATTGCATTAATTTTTAGCCCAATTCTGAAAGTTGATTTTACTTCTTTCTGATGTATGCTGTCAATATGAAATTCAAGGTGGTATTCACAAGGAGATGCAACTTTGCACCTCCACAGGGTTCAGCTGCTGCCGAAAAAAACTCAAGTGATATTCTTCTAGAGACTTTGGATGAAAGCCCTTCAAGGTCCCTTATACAGTATCTTGCATACCTTGACCTATGTATAGTTTCAGAGAGCAATGTTGAGCCTTTGCGTCGAGCTGCATTTTTTGAAGAAACTAGTGAAACTTATAGAAAAATTACAAATGCATGTTTGAAACTTCTTGAACAGCTCACCTTTAGGATTTCTGATGCTCTTGAAGGGTCTGCCATTGATAAATCAGATGTCTTTTCCAAGCAATTGAATCCAGATTTTGAAATTCAAATTCACTCAAGATTATGTGAAGCTTTTGAAGACTTTCAGGTGCTTCTTCCCTTCATCTTCTCAAATATAACTTTCGACCTTTTCTGATTACTTCTTCCTTCCGTTACCACCTATGATTATTTTACCCTGATACTCGTCTTGAATAGATTACAGTAGAAATTAGGAAGCAGTTCCTTTGTTGTCTGGGTGGTTGACATTTTGTGCCTCTATTCTATTATTCTCTGACAATCTAATTTGTATTACTGTATTATTAACAGTTTAATGCTAAACTGTTTGTATGTTGCAGTCATTAGAAGTCTTATTTTGCAAAGTGTGATGCGAATTTCACTAAAATTCAATTAGTTTGCAAGTATTTTTGAGAATAATACGTTTGCAAGTTTTTTTAGATTTTTTATGATTTTGTTTTCTTACTTAACTTTAGACAGTTTTTCTTTTTTTTCCTCCTACATCCAGGATGTCTGCTTTGATTTTTTTTCATCATTACATCTATAACCCATCTATTTTTCTTTCCATTCTCTTAAATTTTCCTTATATCTGAATTTCTTATTTTCTTTCCTAAAGTTCTTGGTTGCTCCTAAGTATCAGGCATATGCAATAGAATGTTGGATTGTTTCTTCAACAATCTAGCTCTATTTAGTCATTTCTACTTTATTCTCTAACTTGAGTATTATGCAAAGAAACACAATACATGAAGTTTAGATTCCCATTTGTTGCTTGCCCAACACCATTGATCAGAGATGTGAATTAACTAAGAACACCTCAAGTTGATAGGGGGCTTCTGACTCAGAGACCACTTTTTTGCATCTTGTGGTAACATGTCACACGTAGAGCATTCTGAGAGAGGTCTGGAGATGTATTTACGTGGAGACTACCATATATTGAGCATGTTCTTGTTATAGGTTGGGTGAGTAATACTATTTTTTTTTTGTTACAGGAGCAATACTATTTTGTGATCCCCCATCACATGATTCTTTTACTCCTCCCTTGCTTTTACATTTTTCTTCTCATATCAATACATTTGTATGACTAACAACGTCCGATCATCTTTTCTCCATTAAAAAAAAAGGACAGAAAGAAAGAAAAAGACACTAAGAACACCTGGATATTCATTGTTATTGGTTTGTAGACTATGGCTTCTGTTTCCGTGCAGCCTCTCAATGATATGGGAAGTGGTAGTGATGGAATGAGATATTTTCAAACCTTGGTAGGTAACAACATAAGTAAAGAAGTTGGTAATCCT
Source organism: Pontederia crassipes (assembly GCA_030549335.1). Taxonomy (NCBI): domain Eukaryota; kingdom Viridiplantae; phylum Streptophyta; class Magnoliopsida; order Commelinales; family Pontederiaceae; genus Pontederia; species Pontederia crassipes. The sequence goes on from CM060196.1 coordinate 28,260,687, forward strand.
TTGGCAGTGTCCTTGTTCAGTTCTCTCTTGCAATTGATTTATTCATAATGGCCTGAACTTTTCTGGTAATATCCAGTTCAATGCATCTGAATTCCATGAAGAAGCAGCTCATATGGTTCAATATTTCTTACTAGAATAATTGGCTTTCTGTTTTGTCCAGGGGTATTAGGAGACGTGGTATTTATTCTTCTAACAAATGCCATTGGATTCCTTTTTGTGAATAATGCCATTGGATTCTTGTGCTTCATTTAAAACCTTGTTTATCCTTGGATACTTATGAAATTATGTTATGAGAGCTTCTGAATTGCTTGCTTTAGAAATAGTAAAGAGCCTATGGTTTCTTTAATAAACAAAGCTCATACAATAAAATATGAACCCTAAACAATACCTTTCTCTATCGTGTTCTTTGGTAAAGACATATAAAATTTAATATTAATTATTACTTTTGGCTCACAAGAGAGAGAGGGGGAGTTGAATTGGTGTCTTAAACCTTTATTAAAATCATCGCGGAAGATTAAAATCGATTCATTAAATTTTAAACCAACACAATAGCAATCAAATCACATGCATAATAGAGTATGAAGGAGAGGAAGAGAGAAAGTAAACACAAAGAAGGCGAGGGGAGAGGTTTGGTCACACCTTGGCCTACGTCCTCATTCTGACTTTTCAACCTCGAGACGACCGGAGATTCCACTAACCTTGGCCGGAGATTCCACTAACCCTTCCTTCGTTCCAAATAGGGCAAGGAGGAAATCCTTTACACCACACCACTTTTTCTTAGCTTTGAGAGGTAAGACACACCTCTCCCCGTAGAAAGCTATCACCCAATGATTCTTCGCTCAAGAGGTAGGCACACCTATTTTACAAAGGGGCACTCTTAATCTTTTCTCTAGTCGTAAGATAAAACATCTTTACACAGAAGCTCACACTCAAATTTCAAAACAAATGTTTTTCTCTTTTACAATATCAAGCTCCTATGAAGAGAAGAAAAAAAGAAGAGGAGATTCAACAATACTACTCAAGAATTTTAAGAAATAATTTTCCTTTGATGGAAATTCATTTGTCTCACCTCCGGGTGTCCTAACCCTAGTTAATGCCCTATCGTACATATCTTGTATTACCTTAATGTAGGCAACACTCACCCTCTTCTTTTGCAAGGCTTTCCAAAGTACATCCCCTATGATCGGGTACCAAGGGATGTACTTTGGAAAGCCTTGCAAAAGAAGAGGGTGAGTATTGCCTACATTAAGGTAATACAAGATATGTACGATGGGGCATTGACTAGGGTTAGGACACCCGGAGGTGAGACAAATGAATTTTCTATAGGAATTGGCCTACATCAAGGATCAGGTTTAAGCCCGTATTTATTTAACTTAGTTATCGATGCTATAACCGAGAGTATCACAGAGGAGGTACCTAAGTGCATGCTATTTGCGGATGATATAGTACTTTTAGCGGATTCAAGAGAAGAGATTAATATTTGGAAATATGGAGAAATACGTTGGAGTCAAAGGGTTTTCGTTTAAGTAGGAATAAAACAGAATATATGCATAGCAATTTCACAAATAAACAACTTAGAGACGATTTGAAAGTTAGGCTAGGAGATGATATAATTCCTCAAGTGACAAAGTTTAAATATTTAGGATCAATTGTAAGACAAGATTGTGAGATTGATGACGATGTTAATCATAGAATTCAAGCTGGTTGGTGTAAGTGGAGGAAAGCCACTAGAGTTCTTTGTGATAGAAAAGTACCCAATAAAGTTAAAGAAAAATTCTATCGTACTGCTATAAGGCCAGCAGTGTTATATGGTAGTGAATGATGGGCTATGAAGGGACAACATGAATGTAAAGTGGGGGTAGCCGAAATGAGGATGTTGAGATGGATGTGTGGTCATACAAGATTAGATAAGATTAAGAATGCCCATATACGTGAACGAGTCGGAGTGGCTCCTATTAGTGAGAAAATGGTAGAGAATCGTTTGAGATGGTTTGGTCATGTTCAGAGAAGACCATTAGATGCGCCAGTAAGAAGAGTAGATCAAATAATCTGGAGTCCGATTAAAAGAGGGAGAGGGAGGCCAAGGCGGACACTTGGCGAACTAATAGAGCAAGATCTATTGGTGAATAATATACCGAAAGGTTTGGTTACTAATAGAGCGGAATGACGTCGTATGATCCATGTAGCCGACCCCACCTAGTGGGATAAGACTTTGTTGTTGTTGTTGTTGTTGCTTCGTGTTTCCCTTCAACTCTTAATCGATTCTGTACTCTTTGGACCTCTTTTGTAGGCCTCTTTGTCTAATGTGATTGTTGCTCTCGATTTGGCCAAAAACTAGCCATTTCAGTGCATTTTGTATGCAGACCGATCGCCCGCTCTACCCAGCAGTCGCCCGCTCCTTATGGCCATTTGAAAAATATGATCGTTGGAGGGTTTTGATGAGTTTCGCACTTTTCCAGTCGATGGGTCAGTCAATTTTTCACCCACGGTCGACCGCTCATTGTTTATTATGTCACCGGTTGGCCATTGGCTCCAATCAGTTGACCGGTCTTCAAATATTGGTCGGTTCTTGTGTTTTCCATGTTGACTGATCAACTGCTCCTCCTAACACCAGTTGCTTGTTCGACCATCTTGCACTATTGTGAACATATCTTTTTGCACAATTATCTGAATGAGGTGATTTTTTATTTGTTAGAAAGTTACAAGATTATTTACAGCTTTCATATTCACAAGTTAGTTTGAAATAAAACATATTCAAATATTGATTTCAATATCAGTACACAAAATAACTTATTCCTACTTAAACTTTTTTCGGTATTTTAAATATAACTCTATTTAATCGTGGTTTCTATCATCAAAATATAATTAGTTAAAAACTTTGTTCCAACAATTAGGATGTAGCTCACCTTGTAAAGTAACATGAATTTTACTTTTTTCTCTCAGATATCAACTGTTGATATTAAAATTAATGGTCCACATGTGTGGAACAAAAAAAAAATGCTCCACCAGTTCCTTATTCCCATTAATAAATATTGTCTGTCTAAAATAATTAGATCCTATATACATTATAATATGGTTCCGATGACCACATATACACATCGTAGAAATGTCCTTTATAGTGTCATTGGTGATCATCTGCGTGTGACTCTAGCATAACTGTACAATTTTTGGGAGAGAACATTATAGATCACATTTACTTTTCGAGAAGAGAGGTTGGTGGTGTTAGTGTCTTTTTGTGGGTTTCATACACATTTGAGTTTCTTTTCTTGGCTCTATATGCACCTGTACATCTAATGGTTTCTTTTTAATAGAAAGCAGATGACCATCCAAACTTTGTAGCCATCCTTTCCTTCATCCAAAAAATATACATTCCTTGAAAGACATTCCTCGTAACATCAAACTTGCTTTCTCGGATCGAATTTTGTGCTTCAAGACACACATACATATTTTTTTCATTTTTTCTCAATCTTTATTTCATGGGTGGGATTGATGTGGTTGTCTGTGTCTTCTTGTCCCCTCTATAAAAGGAACCTAATTGGACATCACAAGTGCACTAGCTTTCATGTGTACCCTAACATGCTATGTATCTGACTCACCTTAGAATAGATGCTTAGAATTGCTGGATAAATTCTTAAAGAGACAAAAGATCTGCTGCTCACACCGGTCTAAGTTGGTAATGGTTTCTGAAAGAAGCAGTTTCTTTTGTTTTGGTGGAATGAAAAATTAACTCCCTGGAATGAATGATGCTGCTGAAAATAAATCTAGACCATCTATTTTGTTCTTCTAGATTTTTTCTGCATTAAGAGTGAATGTATTATCCTCAATTTTTTTTAGCATATGTAGTATCCTCGATTGGTTGGTCCTCTTGTTTAAACAAAGTTGTAAATTTCCTTAGTATATGAATTAGCTATAAAAGTTCTCACAGAAGATCCTCACTGAACGCAGCCACAAAGTTGTAGACCTAGGACCTTAGCCTTTGAACGCAAATTATGAACATTTTTTAAATTTTCAACAATATCAAAAGAGTATAAATAACAAATATATATATATAAGAAACTAAAAGTTTATGTATTTATTGTAAAATATTTTGTAATCAATCTTTTTAGAATGACCTAATAAACCTATTTCAGTACAAGAATTCTTAAAAACATTTATAAGATAGTTATATATACATACACAACCATAATGGCGGTCATCCTTTTTTCTCCTAAAAAACATTTATAAGAAAGCTTGTAAGATATAAAAATAAATAACATGTATTTACTTTAATTAAATTATTGTGAAGTCAATCGCAATTGTAGTTTTTAATTAGTGACAACATGGAATTAGTATTATGAAGTTAGGGATTTATTTTAACTAGTAATCAATTTAGTATACAACAACAACAAAGCCTTATCCCACTAGGTGGGGTCGGCTACATGGATCATACGACGTCTGATCCATGTTCATGAGATTCGACAGGGTTTTACGCTGGCTGTCGGAGCTTAACACAACTCTCCTCCTTTATCCGGGCTTGGGACCGGCTATAAAACATAGCCGGAGTTAGTAATCAATTTAGTATGGATGATTTTAATTATAAACTCACAAAATTATTTATTGGATCTTTCAAGATTGTAATTGGATAATAATAATTCTAAGTGTCATAAAAGAAGATTTGTAAATAAAAATTAAAAGCTTGACCAATGAAAATTGATATAGAGTAAATCAGGTTAGAAGTCGTTGAGACCTAAAATTTTAGATTATTTGCTTTTTAGGGAATTCTAGGATAATTTGTTGTTGTGTTTGCTTCTATTTCTTCCTATGAATATATTTTTTTCCTTGTTTAAAAGGATACAAGAAATCAAATGCTTGAAAGACAAAATACTGTAAAATTGACATAATGGGAAGTTAATTATGGAAGATATTCTGTAAAATGTTAGTTCAAAGAAGGGGGTCGAATGAGAATAATATACATACACATATATGGTGTCCAACAATAATATGCATACGTACACACACATATATGCCAACTTAAAAAGTAATCTTATGATTGTCCATTTGTCCCACATAGGTCCGCCTGCCTCCTTTAGGCTTTAAGGGCTGTAGAAGTCTAGGTTATGATTTTACTTTTCTAGACTCTGTGACAGAAATGAGAATGTACACTCCAGTTGAACAATATCGCCATCACAGCTAGACATAGGCATTAGTTGGGCACATACTGCTGTTAACTCTTTGTGACTGGTGCTGATGTTCTTTGGATGCCAATTATTTCATAAATCTTTGCTGAAGTATTTTGGATGTCAGCTACTTTATGTATCTCATTGATCCACTGGTAATCTGATCTTAGTAAAATTCTAGTCCTTTAAAAGTACATTTGAAATCTCCTCTAGATATTGATTCCTTCGCATCTGTTAAGTAAAATTATCTTTCTAGTGTTTGTACTTGCACTGTCAAATTTCTTATTGGCTTCTAGGCAATGAGATTCGTTAACTAACAATGACAGCAATACAATTTTCTCACTAGGTATCATCTACTGAAATCTGATGTCTTTTTTCTTTCCTGTTGTATTAGATATGCTCATGGTCTGCAGGGACTCTATCTGCATTGACTGCACAATCTCGATCAGAGGATCGGTACGGAATTGCTCAGCTCACTGGCTCAAACAAAGCAGTCGTTTCCACATTGTTGTCTTGCCTTCTAGCAGTTGAGGCTTCTATGGGGAAGAAAACGAGTCCACAGCCTGCACAGTTTAAGGGCCCTGCAAACATCAAATGGTCAACTGTAAGCAACGGGAAAGCAATCTGTGGGCCTGCAGTTATAAGTAAAAGAAAAGGCGGTGTGCTCCATGCTAAAGCATATGCCATAGCTGATGTTCTCAGAACATCGATATATCAACTAGTATCTGTTCTCAGAACTGGTTATGAGATGGAGATTGGGATTGAGACTAGATTTGCTGATACTTCATGAGGTATTTGCATGTCGCAAAATGTAATGTGCAATTGAACATAATAATGCAACGGCAAGAAATGAAGGCTTTTCATTATATGATAGGAATAAGGTACAAGTAGCAAACAATTCCTTTTTTGTTATTAAAAAAAATGTTGAATGTAACAATCAGCCTTTTATATTCTTTATTTTCAGTTTCATTTATGTATTAAGCCACAAGACCTTTGTATCCTAAAGTAGTTCGAATCTTATAAGCTAGAGATTCTTTAACTCTTGGTGGGAGCAATAGTCTCAATCTCTATTGGCATTGCCTCACTAAAATATTTGTACACATCTATATTATATAAAATCGAGAGTAATATCTAAAGAGGAATTGCCGCTTAACATAAGTAGGTATTGACAAGAGTCCTTAAAAATATTAGTTATCGACTAAAAACTATTGAACAATTATGATTATAAAATATGATAATTGTATAATAACTATATAATTTTATTTTTTTTTATGGTTATAAACAATTTAATTAAGTCAAATATTAAATAGTATTTGTAATTAAATATTTTTCATGATTAACTATGAGAGCTTGTTACAAGACTCATTAGTAATATAAGTATATAACTTTTTGGAGTAGTTGATAACTGTAAGACACAAAAATATTTATTTATCAATAAGCTAAATATCCATCTTTGAGGATAGTAAAAATGAGGTAAATGAGGTAAATGTGGTAGCAAATAACTAAAAATTAGTAGTGGTATGAAATGGTTAAAGTTAATGGTGGTGCCGTAATAAAATGTTGTACATTCTCGCTGGATATTTATTTAATATGTATACAGATATTCTCGATACTTGTTATGAAATTTCAGAAATATGTTAATTATATAATAACTGCATGATTTTGTAATATGAATGGTCATAATAATTATTTACATTAATATTAACTAATTGAAATATTAACTTGTAACTAAATTATTTTAATGATTAACTAAAAGAGGTGGCTACAAAAATCATTAATTATATAATTATATAATTTCATTGGATTAGCTGATAAATTATCCATAACCGTGTGACATAATAGCACATACTTATCAATAAATTAAATATTCATCTTTGAAGATATAAAATTAATTTATTGGTGGTATATGATAATTAAAAATTAATGGTGGCACAGTATTAATTTTTGCATGTTCTCACTATATATTTAATGTATATACAATTATTTTTGCAACCATTTATAAGATATCAGAATTATATAATAACTATATAGTATTTATATTTGCATGATATTATATACAAGTAAAATAGTCACTGTAGCATGTCCCAACATTTTTTCAGAATTTTTTAATATAATGAGGATATAAAAATGAGAAGAATTTCTAAACAATGTAGAATACTAAGATGTGTACATTATAAAGTGACTTAAAGAAAGATAAATAAAAGAAAAATGTTAGATGTGATAATTAATCAGGTAATGATTACTGGAGTAATAATGATATTTTAATTTCTATGTCAATAATTTGTAACTATAAACACGATAACTTTCTTGGAAACCTAAAAGTTGACAGTTGACAAATGTTCTTAAAAAATTAGTTATAAATAAAAAATTATCGAACGGTTATGATTATTTGATAATTTAAAAATTATATGATAATATATAGTAGGCATATAATTTTATTAAGTATATGGTTATAATAATTATTTTACTTTAATTAAAATATAAAATATTAATTTATAGGAATTTTTTACCGATTCATTATGAGAGTTGATTACAAGATTGATTAATTATACAATTTTATTGGAATAATGATTAGCTTATCCATAACCGTGAGACATAATAGTATTTAATTATCAATTAAATTAAGTATTGATCTCTGAAGATATAAAAATGAGATATTTGTGATATGAAATAATTAAAATTAATGGTGGTAAAGTAATAAGTTGACACGCTTCATTAGATATGTAATATATCACTACAAAAAAACGCTGATTATCGTAATCTCAAAAACCGTACCGACGGCTTTTCAGACGGAATCAATCTGTCGGAAAAACGCTCGTCGCAAATCGATTTGCGACGGTTTGGACCGTCGAAATGTTCCGGCGATTTCAGCCGTCGAAGCTTTCTGATGGTTACGGTTCCAACCGTTGAAACTTTCGATGGTCGCATCTGTCGAAAGTTTCGACGGTCGTCACAACCGTCGATCAACTGTCGCAAAGAATTTTTTAAAAATAAAAAAAATTAGCGTCCGGATCCAGTCGCCAACGGCCGGATCCGAACGCCCACGACCGATAAGGCGACTGGGGCCGGATCCGGCCGCCAGCGGCCTGATCCGATTGCTAGGCAGCTGGATCCAACCGCTGGGGGCCGGATCCGACCGTCAGGCGGCTGGATCCGGTGCCAGCAACCAAATCCGGCCACCAAGCGGCTGATCCGGCCATCAGGAAGTCGAATCCGATCGCAGGCGACTGGATCCGACGCCAGCGGCCGATCCGGCGGCTCGCGGCCGGAGAGAAAGAGAAAGACAAAGAGAGAGTCGCCGGCGAAGAGAGAGAGACGTCGGCGGGAGAGGATCACCGGCGAAGAGAGAGACGCCGACGGGAGAGAATCGCCGGCGGTCGATGCTTGACGTTCGGCAGAGGCTCACCGGCCGGGAGAGGGAGAGAGGAGAGGAGGAATTATAGAGGTATTATATATATATATATATATATATATATATATATATATATATATACATATATATATATATATATATATATACACATATATATAAAGGGAAAAGATGAGAGAAAGCGGAAAAAAGAAAAAAAAAGTGGGATAACGAAATTTTAATTACCGACGGCTCCGACCATCGAAAATATAAATATTAATTATTTTTAAAGTTACCGACGGTTGTGACTCTCGAAAAATATTTAGTTATATATAATATTTATTTTTTATTTTACCGACGATTTGAACCGTCGCTAGTTATATTAATAAAATACTCTTCATATGATATTATTATACATTTACCGACGATTACGATCATCGAAAATTACGGCGAATTTTACTACGGATGGATCTGTGAGAAATATCGACGTTCCTAATCGTCGAAAAATATAATAATAATACAATAAATTACATAATTTATTTTTTTTATTTCTAACGGTTGTAACCATCGGAAAATCCGTCGGAAATAGAACCGTCGCAAATTGCGACACCGTCGGAAATTGTCCGTCGAAAAATGACAATTTTATATATAGTTATTTTTAAACCAGTTATAAAATATCAAAGTTATATAATAACTGTATAGCATTTATATTTGTATGATACAGTATATATAAGTAAAATAGTCATTGTATGATACAAATATAACTCTAATCATCCTATCAAGAGGCATTTAAATCAAACTATCATTCATATCCACTAATTGTTGACACTTCAACCAACATCTTAAAAAGTTTAATCAAACTAGGCAAAAGAAAAAAAAAACTGAAGTGCGAGGTCTCTTTCTAATTCAAGCCTGTCAATTGAAAAGAAAGGAAATAAAAAGCTAAAAGTTGGTCTCAGATCAAGAAAACAGAATGTTGAGTATATATAAATATATAATTTCATATCTGTAGTTGCTAATTAAGAGATGTGCTGGCGAAGGAACTAGTTGTTGGTTTCCGGGGACTTCTCAGGCGAGGGCAATTCTCGGATATCCTGCAGGCGTCCTGAAGGGCTGCTGGAGGACTTGACGCTCCTCTTGTATGGTCTCTGGGGTTTGGCAAGATCTCCCACGCACGTCACGCTTGACAAGGATCTGAAGGACTCTGATTTCCCATCATAATACATCGACAGTCCCCTCCTGCATGTGACAATGACATTGAAGGGATCAACAACTATGATACATTTCTTTTTCTTTTTTTTTTATCTATCAAGAACTAATTAAGATATATAACCAGATAATTCTTGGAGCCTTGTTATATATATAATATAACTACGTACATACCTGAGTTGGAGGAGCGGAACAGAAGTTGACTGTAAACTTAAGGTGGGGGATGTAATTAAAGTAGCTTACTTCTTTAACAGAGCTGATTTGAGAGAAGACATCTCAAAGGGAGACTGCTCTCGTGATCTGTCGTTCTGAAGATGATCTTTTGACGACGACGAGAAGAGACATGTTTCCGAAGAAGTCTTCGCACCCTCTGCCGGCTCCTCGTTGTCTGAAGAGCTCACACGGCCGATTGACTCATCGTCCACTTCTTCCTCAGAAGAAGAAGAAGAGGATGAAGATATTGCTGATTCAGTCTCCTTCCCCTCCTCATCATCGTCCACGATCCTTTGCTTGTTTTGTGTGTCAAACGAAGTCTCCATGCTCACTTTATGAAGCATCAAGAAACATGAGTATGTGTCAAGAACTTGGAACATAAATGATGGTCTTGATGATGATATCTAAGAGTGTTTATGCTTCACTACATATGTTGATGATGAACTTGGAACATAGCACTCTCTATATATGTTTAACACCACAATTTATAGTTTATGCATTAATTGTGTATTTATTCATTACATGTATTTATATCTTGATGATGATATAAAACGCCAACATTGGACGATTTTGCAAGCCTAGAGAAGTTATATAGGATTACCTAGAAATATATGTTACATGCACATTAATTCTTATATTTATAAAGCAAGATCCAATACATTACTTTACACGAACACACATATTTACAAAATAACAATACTGCCAGATCAATAGATCGAAGAAGCGAAAGCATTAAAAAGGAAAAAAATTGCACAATGAAACCTCAACTTTTATTCTTAATGCAAATATTTCGTAAACATGAATTTGTTAGATTAAAAATCACAAACTTTTAAAATGTTATTATTGTATTTAGCGTAAACTTTTTAATTGGACATAAAAAAAACGTGAACATTCCCTCGATATATATAAATGAATCATATGATAAATTTATTATATAAGTGAATATATATTATATATATTCAATATTTTTTGTAACCGAACAATAAATGACTAGAAAAAAATTTAATGTACTCACTTATAAATTAATATATTATATGAGTCACTAGTAACTGCTATTTTAATGTATATTATATATTAAAATTAATTATTCAATAAAAAAATGTAGAATCGATATCAAGGTTATAAATTGATCTATGATGAAATTATATAATAAAAGATTATTTTCAAATAAAAGTTGCACGCACAACTATATATCCTCTTTTTTATGTACAAATGATGCAATCTATATAGTATCGACTTATCAAAATATAATGTTTTCAGATCAACTTCGATATTTTAAATGTGTATATATATATATATATATATATATATATATATATATATGATTTTTAATCTAATAAATTGCAGTTTAGGCTATGTTTGCAATAAGAACAAAAGGTCTAGACGTTTTTCATCAATTTTACCCATTAAAATCAACAAACAAAAAAATATATTATAGTGCGGCGAATCAGGAACACACCCCATGCGTGCATGCGAATAACTTGAGGAGGAGGAGGAGGAGTTTACGAACATTAACAAAAAGAAAAGAATTCCTGAAACAATTATTTGGATAATAAAATTCACTGAACTCAATTCGTACCTTTTTGTTTTGTTTTGTTTGGAGCTTTTGCCCTCGCAAGACGAATTGTACAGAAGATCCCAAGAGCCTGAAATAATACTTGATTAATGGGAGACCAGTGAAAATTAATTCCGTCAAGTTAATTTGTTATTTATTATGTTTTTTTTAAATTTTGGAAAGTAATGTTCAGGTGATTATTCCTTGTTTATGGCCTTCAATTTAGCCTCATGGATTCACGCGTGATTAACATCAATCTTCCTCGGAAACATAATTGATTTCTTTCTTAATATTGTTAGAATTTTGTTCGAATTCTTCTGGGAATTCTTCCTTGACAAATATGAACCTTGATTAATTTACGTAGGATCATATGACTCGGTGAGAGATCAAGAATTGATTTCATCCAAAAACTTATTTAGGAAACAAAAGAGAAAATCTTCTTTGATGTGAGTAAACTACTTACCTTGTCATCTAGGGCGATTATTTAAAATTTCTTATTTTTCTTAGATCTTCTTACCTTTTTTTTTCTTTTAACTTGAAGTCTAATTAAACCTGAGATAAAAAGGAAATAAAAATAAACTTTTGGTGTACGATGACAGTAATTCAAAAAATAGAAATAAAAACAGAAAAAAATGATGTGATTGGTAGGGTGTTCAAAAGATTCGACCAAAAGATCAAAAGTTTACTTGGGCCGAAAAATTGAATCGAAAAAATAAAAATTGAGGAGTCAAATATAATTTAGGATACATTTTAATAAATTAAAATCCATACGTTGAGCCATAAACCACGTTGAGCACATTTTTATTTATGATTTTTTATTTATACAATTAATTTATAAGTTATTAATTTTATTTATTATAGTTAAAATAATTTTTGTATATAATTTCATATTTTCTTTTACATTATAAATCTGTAATTTTGTATATCTAAACTTTTAGCAGTGTATTTTATATTTAATATGAAATTAACTATTTTATGTTAATGTTAATTTATTATATATATTAAAAATATAATTATATAAAAGTCATCCAAAAGAAATTATTAGGTGGTGATTTATATTTTTAAAATAATTTTATGATTCTTTTTTAATTCAAAAAATTGATATAGAAAATAGGGAGTGATTTTTTTTATCGAAAATTTGATAGTTAAAGATCGGTGGAGGTCAAAGATTCAAGAATGATAGTTAGTTAAAGTCTCAAAATTTAGACTTTCCTTCATCATAATTAATTCTGTGATCTATGATGAATAAACTTGAATTGGGACAAAATGTTCTTTGAGAAAATAATGTAAGAGAGTTGGTGGACGTAAGAAAATGTGAAGAATAATAATAATAAAAAAAAGCCATGAGGGTGCAGAAGGCAAGGAGGAGATGAATGAAATTTGAGGTTGATTTTCAACCTTTTTTTTTTATACACACTTGAATTTTTTATTTTCAAGATTAATAATATCTGACTAATTTGAAATCAAGATAACGAGCAGAATAATATTCTAAATTAGTGATTTTAAAGATCGAACGTGATTTTCACCTTTGAAAAAAGAGAATGCGACGATCGATGGACGACGATTGGTTAGGTCGACTTCTGGGTTCTGACGGTGGTGCCCCCCGAATACTTCTAGGCCTAACTATTTTATAATGTAAAGTTGTAAATTATCTCCACTTATTATTACATAGCAAAACTAATATCAATTTATAATCAAAATCGAACTCTAAAATAAAATAAAATGAAATGTATCCAAAGAGTAAGGTAAGTAGGGTATAAAGGAAACTAATGTACGTAAGTTATTTGTATAGGATTTTGTTATTATGCCGAACATTTTCTTTCAAGTTTTTTATCATTTATAATTAAAAAAGATATTATTATTATAAATATAATTTATTGTGCTCATAACTCACAAGTCCTGAAATTGTAATCCATTTTGTTAGGAAAGAAGTTGGCATAAAGGAGGACGGGTAGTAACATAAGTAGTTCATCAAATTTAAGTCAATATCTCAACGGTCTATTAATTTTAATTAGTAATTAAATTATTCTTGAATTTTTTTTTTTGCATGCGTGGTCCCGTTGACCAATAATAATCAATTTTTCGATTATATTATTAATGTGACATAATAAAATTAATAAAATATTATAATATTAATAAAAAATATAAAAAATAAAGGCTGACGTGCAAGTTCATCGGCGCGCATCTCCTTGTATGGCCGGCGCCCCCTTTGCGACATATGGGAGCGTCAAACCCTCTTTTTCTTCCTCACACGCGGCGAAAAAATAGCATCCTGACCGAAAATCGACTATTACCCATCAAGTGGACGATGCGTGCAAGAAAATCAAAGTTAGAGGACAATTTAGTTACAAATTAAAAATTAGGAATTGAACAATTACAACACTCAATTTGGGGACGGTTGATGTAATTTAGAGGCCTACTATGCTACTAAAATAATAATAATAAAACAATAAAAAAATCCTCACCTACATGCATAAAAAATATTAAATTAATCAGGTACTAACAATTATCTACACTATAGACAGGAAAAAAAACTTACCTTAAAACTATTTAAAGAAAAAATGCCAATGTTTCACAAAATCTATTTTTTCATATGGTTCATACTTTTTTTTCAATATAATTTTAAGATATCATACTTCAGGACGATAATATTTAAAATTTTTAAATAATAAATATATCATAAATACATTTAACATTAATCTAGAATATTACATCTAATATATATATTTTTTCTCCTCAAAGAAATATTAAATTAGAATACGAAAGATAACCAAATCCCAAAATATTGGACCTTTTATTTGTTCGGAAATTTCGGATGACCCAAGTTAGCAATCGGCGTCATAGAACCACTAAACCAAATGAATGAGGATAGCAAGATGACAAAACTTAAGCAATATTTATGACGTGATTATTCCAAATTCTGGATGCCGCCATTAGATGATTAGAGCATATTGTAATCGAGAAGGGAAAAAAGCGTCTCCTTAGCTTGTGCGCTAAGGAGGCTGCAGAGCAGCATCGTGCACCGTCGGATCTCATTCGACCGATCACGATTTTTTTAACATTTTTTTACCGATGTGATCTTCATCGTCCGTAGCAGCTTGGACGATCGAGATTGAACGAATCAACTTCCCCTTTTTCGCGTGGACGAAGTCGAGGAGGAGGACAGCGGCAACGACGTCCGGGATCGGCAGCGACGCAACAGTAACGATGTTTGGCAGCAGCGCGAGCAGGGCAGTAATAGCGGCGCGAGCAACGGCAGCGAGCAGGGCAGCGGCATGAGTAGCGGCAGCGAGCATATCGATGGATCCGACGACGGAGAGGATGCGAAAGAGGGAGAAAGGAAAGATGACGAAAAGGCGACGGCGGCACCGAATCGAAAGGCATATTAGAGGAAGAGGGCAGCGACATCGACAACGGCAGCGGTAGGAGCAGCGGCAACGGTGGAAGCGACGGTGGCGGCGCGACAGCGGCAATGATGTTCAACAGCGGCGGCAGTGCGACAGCAGCAAAGACGTTCGACAGTGGGCACACGGTGAGCAGATCAGCGACGGCCGACGAGCACGCGGCGGCCGGCCAGGAGGTGATCGGGGAGGAGGTGGTGGATAACACGAAAAAGAAAAAAATGGAGCCGTCGGGTGTCATCCGACGGCCCATATGTCATCCGCAGGCCGCTTAACGCAGGCGGCTCTTTTCCCAATGGAGAAACGCTTCAAAAAATGGATGAGATAAAAAAATTAAAAATGGATGAGAACTTTACTGATTAATATACAATTACATTAGTTTTTCTTTCTTTCTTTTTTCAAGTCTAAACACAAAAATAGAAAAATTAAGAATCTTGAACTGCATGTACTACGGAACCGAATCCAACTCTTGTCCCTCTCTGTTGTGACAGGAACCCCAGTTCTCCTCCATCTCCTGGTGCTCCAAGGTCTCGTAGAGAGGGGCGTTCTTGGTCTCCGGCAGCCACAGCGTCACCATCCCGCTGAACATGGACAGCACCCCAAATACCAGGAACGACATGGACGGGCTCAGCCGCCCCACAACCACCATGAGGGGCGCTATGGCCGCCCCCAGCATCAGCGCTTGCCGCAGCATGGAGACCGCGAAGCTCCTCACGTTCGTCGGGAACAGCTCCACGCAGTACACGTACAGGACGTCGAACGCCATGGACGCCGCCATGAAGCCGCAAGCCTCCACGGTCAGCTGCCCCCAGTTGCCTCCGGGGTTCGTCGTGGCTTTGGAGAACAGGATGCAAAGGATGCACGCGATGCCTGCACCGCACGCGGACGACGAGAAGAGCGCGCGGCGGTTCGCCACGCCCAGGAATACGCTTCCTAAGAAGACTGCGGGGACCTCCATCAGCGCGTTCATGGCGACGGCCAAGTAAAGATTGAAGTTTAAGTTCTCCGCGTTGAGCTGAAGTCCGTAGTAGACGAAACCGACGCCGAAGCCCGCTATCATGAGGGTGGCCATTCGCGTTGCCCATCTTGCTGACAATAAGCTTCCGGATGCACCGGCAGCGCCGGTGCCGGTGCCTTTGCTATCGGTGGAGTTACCGATTGACAAATTTGCAGGCAGGTTCCTGCCATTGCTCCTGGCGAGCTTGGCGAGGACTTCCATGGCTTCTTCCTTCCTCCCTTTAACAGCCAGCCACCTCGGAGACTCCGAGATGAAAGGAATTACCAGAAGAGAGTAAACGAGGGGCGGGAGGGAGACGACCTTGTACAGGGTCCTCCATGAGGCCCGTGCAGGGTACGCGATCATGGGAAGGGAGAGCAAGCCGAGGGTGAAGAAGAAAAAGCCGTATTGGCCCACTTGGCCCCTCCAGTTCCTGCCCACGACTTCGGTCGAGAGCACGAGGCAGCAGATGCCGATGCCGGCGCGAGCGAAGCCGCTGCAGAAGCGCAGGAGCGCGTAAACCCAAACGTTCTGGGAGAGGGAGGTGAGGTAGGCGGTGACGGACGCCAAGACGCACGAGACGAGGATCGTCTTCCTTCGGCCGAGGTAGGCGTCCGCTAGTCGCCCATGGACTGCGGAGCCTGAAATAGCAAAATCCAGGTGCGAAGTCAAGATCTATGTTGAATCTACTTTACTAATTACTATATATACATGCGTGATCAGACAACGAAGGCCAAGAGGCGTACCGAACACGGAGCCGAGGAAGAACAAGGACGCAGGAATCCCCGCCGTGAACTTTTTGCCGCAGACGAGATCCCACTCCGCTATGGTAGAGGTCCCGTTCCCTCCGATCCACTCCCAAGCGCCGCGGTCGAGCCCGCACATAACGGTGGCCGCCCCCTCGGAGCCTCGAGGACAGGAACTGGCCGACGACCCTGCGGCGGCAGTGCACCTCCATGCAGGCTGCGCGTCGCTGAAAATGGTGACGAGCGTGGTCTGGGAGTCGAACAACCACGAGAGAGAGACCAAGAAGACGTGGACGATCTGAGAAAACCCGAACGCGCCGACGTGCTCCTCGATGATCTCGTCGACGGTCAGCTCCGACCTCGGCGGCTCCGCCTTGTCGCCGGTCTCTGCAGCCTCCTGGGCACTTCCGTTCTGGATCACTACGAGTTCTTGGAGCTCCTCCATGGCGTGCGCAGTGCTCGGAGCAGCCGTTTAGAGGCGCTTGATTTCTGCAAGCATGGAGACCAAGTTCATGAGGCCATGATACAATAATATAAAAAGCTACAGACATTTGTAGTCATTTCTTTTTTGCATTGATTTCCATATTATTATTGTGCTTTTAATTTCAGAAAAAAAAACTAGTGTACTTCACTTCCCTATTTTAATTTCTATTTTAAAAGAAAACCATTAACTCACACCAACCATTTTGATCTTATCTTCACACTTTTGTAAATATCATTTTTTATCCTATTTCTAATTTTACGTATGATGCCAAATCGTAAGTTTAAAATCAATATTAAAAATTATTTTATTAGTTGATATAGATTTAATTAATTGGCAAAAAAAAGGGGGGGGGGGGGGGGGATGTTCTTTATTGTTAATATTAAAAATTACAAATTAAGTTTGATCGGCACAATTGGTTGGTTACATCTCACTTATTATTTGACCGATACTGAAAAATAAATTCTCGGAATATTATCACTTCTTTTCTTATTTATTCTTTTTTTTTCATGTAGCAATGAAAACGTAAACCTAAGATAACATAGAAATCAAATTAGAAACTAAGTAGAATAGTCGAGATTTGCGTAAGAATAATTAACATTCTCATTTATATTCACATTTTTCTATAAAAAAATTCCAAACTGTTATTAGAGGTTTTACATCCATTGCTACATTACTTATCAATGTCCCAAGAAAGGAGGGAAAAAACTCCTATTCGAGACTACTAAAAAATTTCATCGAGTTATCATTTCGCAATCACAATATAATTCAAAATTGATAAAACAAAAACAGTAAAGAAAATGATTAGATGTAAAGCAAGAGGTCATTAATTACCCTAATTACAATTTCCTACTAATAATTCGATCCATTTAAAGTTAGGGGCCTGGCGTATATTAACTAAAGCAATAATTGAATCATGATCATTAACTAGAACAAGAATTGAAGTACCATGATGTGAGGCACACTATATATGGTCCCTTCTACTAGATTTGGCATCAGCACCTCGGCCAACGCCCATTGGTTCCGATCGACATGGAGATTGTGTTTTGAATTTCTGATTCTATAATATTCTTGGGAATATATGTCGAAATTCCTAGAATTGTCATTTTTGGAAAATCACATTTTAAGTTTCAGTGTCGTAATTGTGTTTTTATAACAAGCATATATCTGTACAAGAGTGGAAAAGAATGTTGGTGAGATGCAAGCTGGAATCCGATGGATTCAACTTCCTCTTCTGAATTATGGGACCTTTTTCCCTTTTTTTTATGTGCCAGCGTAATGTGTATTCAATATTAATAAATGTTATTTTTTTTCAAAAATTCAATCATGCATATTTTTAGTGCAAGTGAAACGATTATTCACTTGTTAGGTCCACTTTTGATTTTAATTCAATTTGGGCTAACATTCTTAACTGTGCAAGTCCATTTTGATTCTGATGTGAGTTTGATGGTGTAATTTTATTTGTCATCTAGGATTTGCTTATATCTGTGATTATATGCATGATAATGATTTATTCTTCCTAACTAATCTTGTATATGTATGTCAACTTGAATCAGTATATAATATAATATAATATAATATAATATAATACAACTCATTTTTTTATTCTTTTCAATTCAAACACTAATTACATGGCATACTAGCTATATTCACTACACAAATCCACTAGAATATCTTCTTTTATTCTTTGGATAATAAGCCTCCAACCACATAATAAATTAATTGAAATTTACATACTTGAAATAACTAACAAATATTGATTACGCGTCCTATAGTTATTAATTTTCATGTTATGTCTTTTATATAATAAATTTAATATTTAACATTTAAGAAGTCATGAGTCTGACTGAATGAAAGTAAAAGTAAATAAGGTAACGACAATTTGTTCAACTTAAAAATATGAAGATGAGATTATATATGCAACTTAGCTTGCATTTCTTCTCACTTTGGATCATGTTTTCTCTCTTTGTTTATCAAAGACATGAGTTGAATGAGAGAAATATCATAAGCACCAAATATTATGTGAGAAAACTAAGAATAATGTTACGTATAATATGTTTGGAAAAGAGGAAGAATAAGATAATATCATAACAATGTTTGTATAACATTTCACCAATGAGAAAATTAGATAATGTTAACTTGGTAATATCAAACTTTTTAGTCATTTGTATTAGTCATTACTTAAAAAAACGTCACAAGAATGTAAGAATTCCATTAATCTAATTATTTGAAAGTACAATCATGATAGAATGCATAGAAAAGAAAACTTAATGTACGAAGAGGATCTAATTAAATTAATTTAATGTTTCTAATTAGCACATGATATTATTCATTCTGAACTTTGATGCATACTATTTTGTCAAAATGTATCACATATAATAAGATAATGTTTTCATATATATTTAACATCTCTTTTGTGGCTTACGCATGCAATGCTAATTCACAGTGTGACTAATATTAGGTGACACGTCTTGATAAGATCATTCTAGTCAAGCCACAAAATGAATAATCATTGATCAAAAAATTACATATCTATCAAAACTGCTGACATGAACCTCTATCCATAGTAGAGTCTCTCCATAGTAGAGTGCAAGAATGTTAAGTACTCTAAAGGAGGAAGGATGTAAGAAACATGCGTTGAGTTATTTCTACATGAATAATATAAGAGAAATATTGGCTATACATGCAAATATGACCTTACTTATGGTATGACACATTTTGAAAAAAATGGTGTAGAGCAAATATTAAATTGGATAATATTGCATGTTGATTAAGCATGTTACAATTATATATAGCGCATGTCAACTTGAACACTACTAGAAGAAATGAAGGAACAACTCCTTACCTATTCCCCAAAAAAAGTGAGTGGGTGGTGCCCACCTCCACCCCCATTGGATCTCTCATTCCACTAAAACACTCCACATGTATATACTCCAAGTAAAAAAATTAGCCTTTTCTTCTCATTTAAAAACTCACAGTGGAGTTGTTTGGCATCCTCATTTATGTTTCCTGGTCAAGGATCTTTGATCTCATTTTATCCTCATAGTGGGAGCGAGACTATCCTTGAGTGGAGCTCAAATAAGTTGACTCCTATTATTTCCTTGTTCCAACAATCAATTCTGTGGAGCCCACTTGCTAAAAATGTGTTGTTTGGTAGAAAAAGTGGGGTTAAGCTTTTGTTCTTACTTCTTACACCAAATGCACCCAATATGTCTTGGTACATAACTTGGTCCTCCTCTTCCATCCAAAAATTCAAGACATGTTTTATTTTTCTATTGCAAATCAAGAAAGAAATGACAAAAAATAGGGTTGGACCAAGGTGAAGAAGGATACTACACATTGGAGAAAGAAGAAAGCAAGAAGACTAAAAGAGAAGAGGGAAAGGAAGCATCATTAGGAAGGAGCCTCTAATCTTTAGAAATAGTTATGTCAACTGGACAATGCCAATGCATATTCAAAAAATGAGGTGTTGGTTCATATTTGATTATGTACTAGGGTTTTAAGTTAAGGGTGAAATTAGCACATATCATCTTTCCATTATGTAAGAAAAAAAATCAAGTTATGCCTATAAAAATCTTGGACAAAGGTTATACTTTGATGAAAATAAATTTATGTAAATCTTGAAGAGGTTATCCCTCGTCCGTTCAAAAATAACCTTGTAAACCTTTTAGATAAAGTTTTTTTTTTAAATGTAAAAGGTTATATCTTGTAAAAGATTATAGCAAAGTATAAGCTTTTGAAAGAAAGTGTATGATAATGACTTTTGCACCAAGGTCCTTCGTAAAATAAAATTAAAGTTATCTTATAATGGCATATGACGTGAATTCATGAGAACGTGAAAATTTATGAAAATGTGCTAACATATGAAATATAACATAACATTATGAAGTTAAGAACTTTACAACAACATATTTATAATGATAATGTTATGACATGATGTTAATTTGTTATGCATGAATGATGCTATGAATTTATTCTGAGACATTCTATTGCATGTGACCAAATGATTTAAGAATTGATCTTTATATATTTTATTGAGATGGATTTTCTTTGAATCATGTAGATAATGCTGATAGTCCAAGGGTCAAATTTTCGCTCCATGACTCATTATTACGTCTACACTTTAAATTTATATATCAAAATTAAATGGATGAATTATGTGATTTATAATTATGATTAATCTCTAAATAATTTTGTGATGTAACTGTGTTAAATGAACTTTTGGGAACTTATATGTTAATGATCGATTTGTAAATTAAGTGTTTAATTATCATGGCTCAATGAAATTTGATTTTAGTCGATCATGTTTTTATTGTCATATTTTTTATTTTTTTCAATATGACAACCATTTTGCATGTCCTCATTGTGGAAGTAATGTTCTCAATTATAAAAAAAGATATACAATAATGTTATATGTATATAATTATGAGCATTTACGATCTCAAGCCACCATTCACATTTATCTTTTTTTTAAAAAAAAATCATCTTTCCATATTTTTCTAATGTTTTAATCTCTTCGATGCCATAAATACCATTAATTATATTTCCACTAACATTATAACCCACTACATGCCATTATAACCTATAAACCTTTCCACTTTTTCTTCCTCTCTAAAAAAGAAGAAAACATATCTGTAGTATTATAACTCACTTTGTCATCTTCTTTTCCCTCCGCACCAAACTTAGTAATGGCCTTAATTAATTTTATCTCAATAACTTTTTAAATTTCTCTTTGAAGACTAAAAGACAATAACAAATCTTTCTTTTGACCCCTTGACTTCTTTCTAAAACTGCATTTCTAAAATTAAATAATGAACATTCTTGTTATTTATTCTAACTCCATTAATAATAACTTTAATTTTCTCTATAAAAAAAATCCTTCTTTTGACTTCCTCAACTTCGTATCACATGTATATATAAATCCACACCATCCCACATGTTTACACCACCACGGATACCACCACATGACATCCTTCCCTTCTCTTCTGGCCACATTAATTTTATTCCTTTCTTCTCTTCTCCCTCCAAGATAGGTTCTTTCTTCACTTTATTTTTGCTATATAAAATATTTATCATTTAGGGCGCAAATAGAAATAGTATTTTCTTTCTTTCACTTATCTTGCTCCATTGCCTATTTAGAAGTGTATCCATATAAGGTGCACAAAAGATAAGGAAATATATATATTTAATTTATGCTTGTTATATTTTGGGAGATGAAGATATTACGCCTATTTAGAAAAGAGTTAACCTATTTATGTTGATTGTACTATTGGTGAGATTTATTAGAATCAATAAGATTAAATATTATAAAAACATATTATTATGTATTTTTATTTATAATTAGTATATTGTTAGATTATTTATTGTACTGTCTTTTATATTTACTATTTTAACTCATTCATCCATTCTAATATTAAATTTATATTATTTATATAAAAGATGTTAAAATGAATAGTTAATAAAAGCATCTATATTTCCATTCCGCTATAAAGTTAATACACTGTTAATATAAGAAAGTATTTACATCTTTGATGTAATAATGCATGCAATGCAATTTGAGCATAAATTTTGTACAAGCCAAGTATCTGAATAAATAATTTTATGACATATTTTTAAAAACATTCTAGGTGGTATATTAATATTATATAAAATCCATTTCTGATTGAACAAGATGGAGCATAATGAATATATAAGAATATTGTTTGTGATTAACATTCACATACACCAAGATGATTGCAACTGTAAATGAATTTCAACGGATATCATTTTTTGTGCTCATTCTAGAAATAAAAGAAAAAAAATATGAACTTACGATATAGGTGAGAATTGAGATATATTTATAGAAAATAAATCATAATTAAATTAAAGAATAGTTACAAATAAAGATATATATGCAGTAACTAGAACTGATTTACAAAAAACTCCATTATGTTAGTAAATAATGTAATACAGTATTGCACCCTTTTATATTTTTCTTACCTTAAAACAATTAAATTTTGACTCATATTTTTTTCTCAATAAGTTTTAGGGGTGAAAGTAGTGCAGATGTGGTTGGGTTTTCGATTAAGAAAACTATGCGCTATTTTTAAGTCAATTTTTTAAATTAAATTTTTTTTTCTAAAACTATTTTGAAAAAATAAAAGTCACCCTTTAACAGATCGATTTGGGTAATTTTTTCGAGACCCTACTTTTATATAATTATATTTAAAAATATATAATAAATTAAAATTAATATAAAGTATTTAATTTTATATTTTTATATTAAAATAATATAAATTAATATATACTGCTAAAATTTTAAAGTACCTAATTAGAGTTCGAAAATGAATAGAAAAATATGAAATTATGTAAAAAAATTATTATATCTATAATAAAAAATTTGATAACTTATGAATTAATTATATAAATAAAAAAACTTAAAAACAAAAAATGGACTCCTCGAGTCCACAACCCTCTACGTTTTTCTCGAGTGGGGTCATAATTTTAGCGGATAAATGTTAATCTATTAGAAATCATCCTAAATCATATTCGGTCCCTTAATTTTTTTAATTTTCAATTCAATTTTTTCAAGTTGGATAAGTTTTTCAAGTTGGTTGCATTTTTCTTACACCCATTGCAAGTTTAGTCATAAAAAATTAAGATGATTTCTTTTACTAAATTACTAATTGATTAGTTTATGGATATAATGTTTGTTCGTCCTCTCTACATCCATGGCCATTAATTTTTCATCTAATATGGGATGAAACTCTCTACATCCATGGCCATGAATTTTTCATTCAATACGGGATGAAAAAGTGCACAGTTCGTTGGGTGATTAGAAAAAAATTGCCACTGTTCATGGAGACATGATCAAAATCGCCCTATTCGCAGGGAGATGACCCTTTACACATCTTGATCACTGTCGAACACTTTGCACATCTCATCAGCAACCTGCCCTGCCAACGACTGCCATGCGCCCCCATGTCCTCATGGCCACGATGTGGTCGACTCGCTCGCCCACTTCTATCGCTGCTGTCGCAACCTCAGGATCTGGTTCTCGTCAGCACAAGTGCCATCGCAAATGTTGCCCTCTATCAGCCATCCATCGTGGAGGATGAAACGAACCAACTCCGGCCGCGATCTCTAGGGGCTCAACCAGTAACAGTTGGGTTCCATGGCCAGATCGAGATAAAAAAATGACGCATGTGTCACAATGCAGCAATCGATCTAACAAAACAAAATCAAAAGCTCGAGCAATTGGGAAGAACTCTCGTATTATTTCATTTATTTCTCAAGGCAAAAGAGAAAACCAAAGGACATGAATCACAAAGTGATATCCGAGTCTTTATATACAAAATCAATGAATATAACGGGAAGGAAAAAGATGTGAAATGAAAATGTTACATAAACCGATATATTAACAGCTAACTGTCGGACATTGGACATAAAAAATTCTTCCTCTCTATTTTTATCTCTGGGAGATGATGTCGTAGACTCCAACAGTCCCCCCAAGTTGGAGACTGGAAAACATCTAACAGGCCCAACTTGAAAACTAGAAAATCATGCTGCCGTCACGAGAGGCCCTTTATGAGAACATCAGTAAGTTGAAGACCAATGGAAATATAGGTAAGTTTGACAAATGCTGAAGAACATGTTCCCGAATGAAATAGCAATCGATATCTATTCATGGAAGACAAGATTTTCAGCAATTTGGATAGCTGGACGACCGTCTGAAAAAAGGGGAATCGGCAAGGAGACTGAAATTTGTGGTTCCCAAAATAATCGTTCTAGCCAAATGAGTTCAGCTACTATAAAAGAGAGGCTTCAATATTTTGCTTCTACTGATGAACGCGATACTATTTGTTGTTTCTTTGATTTTCGGGAGACTAGAGAAGAACCCAATTTGATGCAAAAAGCTGAAACAGAACGATGAGTTGCAAGACAAGATCCTCAATTAGCATTTGAATATGCCATGAGGGACAGACTAGGAGCTATAGAAAAGAATAGTCAACATCCAAGAGAACCTTTCAAGTACTTGACAACTCTAACTGCAACATTCATATGTGAAGTCTTGGAAGTGTGCATGAACTGACTCAAGTGCCTAACTGCAAAGGTAACATCTGGTCAAGTTTTAATCAAATGAATTAAACGACCAATAGGATAAGCTTCAAATTCTCTTCTAAAAAGGTACCAAAAGGTTTTGAAGTAGTAAGTCTCATATTAGCAATAAGAGAAAACACATATTTTCTCTGAGTTAAGAGAATACTTTTGTCTGACCGTAGAACATCCATACCAAGGAAGTATTTCAGAGAATCAAGATCCTTTAGCTTAAATTTATCATGAAGATAGGCCTTAGTTTGATTAATCAATGAAATTGAATTTCCAGTCAGCAAGATATCATCCACATACACTAAGATGGCAACATACAAATTATGAACCTTTTTGGTAAATAGAGTATAGTCATTGTAGCTTTGCACAAAGTCATTGGCCACTTATACTTCAAAAAATTTAAGATACCACTGTCGTGAAGCTTGTTTCAATCCATATAAAGATTTATTAAGTTTTCATACTTTACCATGACCTAAGAGACCTGGAGGTGGAGACATATGGACTTCTTAAAAAAGATCTCCATTCAAGAATGCATTGTTAACATCCATATGAAATATTGGGAAATTCTGTTGAATAAGAAATGCTCTAATAGTAGCAACCTTTGCAATCGGTGAAAATATGTCTTTATAATCTATTCCTTCTTTTTGGCTGAATCCTTTAGCAACAAGCTAGGCCTTATATCTTTCAACTTCACCATTAGATTTTAATTTAATCTTATAAACCCACTTGCAACCAATTGGTTTTTTACCTTGAGATAGAAAAATCAAACCCATGTATGATTAGATGTAAGTGCTTCCAGCTCTAAATCCATAGCTTTTATTCATTTTGGATGCCTGAGAATAAGAACTTGGCTAAAAAATTGAGTCTGAAGCTGCCAAGAAACTAGTACAAGTGCTTGATAAATTAGCAAAAGTAAAATGATCAAATAAGGGATATGAAGTGTTAGAGTTCATCACATAATCATGCATCCATATTGGTTTTTTAATTTGCCTCTTCTCTTTAACTGTAACCGGTGAAGTACTGACAGGTGAACCAATAGGTGAACTAGAGGAAATATGGAAGAATTGGAGACAATTCAGGAGAGATAGATGGCAACTCAATATGGAAATCAGTAGGTAGTGAACTTGTTGTTGTCGATGAGTCATCTTGATGAGCATCATTAGAAGTAGGAAAAAAAATTTTGTCATGAAATATATCATCAAAATTTTTCAGCAATTACATGTGGCCTTTTGATAGAGAATGAAAAGATATTTTCATAGAAAATAACGCTCCTACTAATTGATACTCCTACTAATTGATATTCTGTTGATAACAAGATCAAAGTATTTATAGCCCTTTTGAGTATTACTGTAACCTAAGAACACTGATGGATTAGCCCTTGGATCAAACTTATATGTAACCTACATATTAGTCACATAATAGAGACATCCAAACACTTTAACATGCTCCAAGTTAGGTTTGTCCCAAAAAATCTTTGATAAGCTGATTGGTTATCCAATACTTTGAGGGGTATCTTGTTAATCAAATAAACTACAGTCTTTACACATTCATTCCAAAATTTTATAGGTATTGAAGATCGAAAATATAAGGCTTTAGCAACTTCTAATAAGTGCCTATGTTTTCTTTCTACAAGCTCATTTTGTTGTTGAGTATAAGGGCAAGAAGTTTGATCCACAATCCCTTTTTCATTTAGAAAACTTTGACATTGATTACTCATGAACTCAGTACCATTGACAAATCTTACTATTTTAATTTTATCAACATATTGAATTGTCATCTAATTAACAAACTATTTCAGACACCCAAAGCTATCATATTTATATTTCAACAAATATATCCATGTGAGTCGACCAAAATCATCCACAAAAGTAAAAAAAAATATCTATTTCCAGCATGATAAACAAACTTATAAGGACCCCAAATATCCATATGAATGATATGTAATCGATTTCTGCATTGATATCTCTCTTTTACAGAAAAAGGAATTCTAATTTGTTTAGCTAATGGACACACATCACATTGCAAATTGTTTCCATAATTAGTAACTACTTTAAGTATTTGTATTGGCAGATGTCCAAGTCTTCTATGTCACAACATATCCTTATCCTCTTTAACAGCAACAACAATAGCTTGTTTATTTTTTGAAATCTGCATCTCCTGCTCAGTCAAATCCAGGTAGTACAAACCATTGCTTTGTTTACCAATCATGTGCACCTTCCCATTGTGCAAATAATGTATAATACAAAAATTTTGAAAGAACGCAATCGAACACTCAATATCTTTGGTTAGTTGGGAAGCAGATAAGTCCGAACTTAAATTCAGGGACATATAGAACATTAGTCAAAAAAAATTTTGAATTGATCCAGAGTGTGTTATTGATAGCCTATTCCCATTAGGTAGAGTGACATATTTTCGTGTAGTTAATTCACAAATATTGAGAAGACAATTCATATTTGAGGTCATATGCCGAGTAGCCTCAGTATCAATAATCCAAACATTATATGCAATTTGACAAGACCATCAATTGTACCTGCTACATGAACATTGGCAAGCAATTCAATTTTCTGCTCTTTATCTAGAACTTTGAGAATTCTTTGATATTGATCCTCGGTAAGCACAGGTGTTTTTTTCAAAAACTTTAGTCCTGAAATTCTCACTATTATCAGACAAAACTCCTTGATTTATACTGTTAGAAGCACAATTCTGAGTACTATAATTATGTTGAGAATTAAAATTCTGATGAGAGACATAAACCTAACTAGTAGAATTCTGAGGAGCACAATTCTGCTGTGAATGTGAATCATAACTCTGTAATTCTAAAACATTTGCAGTAATTTGACTTTGATTTCCGCCACCGCTGAATCTAGAACCCGAAAGATAACCAATCATAACACTAAGCCTTTGTATGCCCTGATTTATGACAATGCTCACATATAATGGAAGAATTCCTTTTCGATCTTTGCTGATTATATTATCTAGCATTAGGTTGATTAAACTGTTGACTAAACTGTCTAGTATTGGAGAGAAATACAACATTATGATTCGAGTTAATTGTCAACCGATTTCTTTGTTCTTCTTCCGCAACCATAGAATACACTTGGTTTAGAGAAGGTAAGGGAGACATCAAAAGAATTTCTGCTGTAACTTGACTATTGCACTCATTAAGACCCATTAAAAACTTATAGACTTTCTGCTGAAACATATATTCAAAAAATTCCTTCGATGTATTTGAAACTCCCATACTAAGAACCATAAGGAATAATTCTTCCCATAGGAACTTTAGTTTATTGTAGTACTCTCCTACAGATAATGAACCCTAATTGATAGAGTAGATCTCACCATGTAACATATAAAGTTTGGTTCCATTAGATCTCTAAAACCTCTCCTTTAGATCTAACCATACGATTAAGATAGTTTATCATATGCCGCATTACTAATCAACTCCTTAGAAACAATACTAGTAATCCATGAAATTACTAGAGAATCACATCGCTTCCATTGGAAATGTAAAGCCCGATCAAACGACTCCCTCAAACAAGATCCATCCACAAAACCCAGTTTGTTCTTAGCACGCAACGCATTATATAGAGATTTACTCCAAGAAAGATAGTTACTCGAATCCACAAGAACATGATGCATGAGAATCAAACTAGGTGTATATGATGAATTCAGATATAAAGGAGTATTTGAATCTATGCTAACAGAAGAAGACGAAGGTCCAACCGATGAAGAAGAATCCATACTTTGAGCTCAAGATAAATTAGTACCAACCACTGAAACTTTTTTAGAAACCCAAATTTGAAGCAGGCTTTTATACCATGTCACAATGCAGCGATCGATCTAATAGAACGAAATCAAAAGCTTGAGCAATTGGGAAGAACTCTAGTCTTCTTTCATTTCTTTCTCAAGGCAAAAGAGAAAACCAGAAGATATGAATCACAAAGTGATATCTGAGTCTTTGTATACAAAATCAATGAATATAACAGGAAGGAAAAAGACGTGAAACAAAAAGGTTACATAAACCCATATATACAATAGTTGTTAATAGCTAATTGCCGGACAATGAACATCCAGAACTAGACGATTCTTCCTCTATGTTTTTATCTCTAGGAGATGATGTTGTAGACTCCAACAGCCTACCAGCCTCGACTAATTCACATTGTCACCAATAGGTAGACCCACTCCAAGTTCGTTGTCAGCTTCGGGAAAGTTGAGACCGATCGAACAATGCGGTCCTCTGAGGAAGAACACCGCCATCACGCTCTAGTCACCCAAGACTCGAATCTCTCACACCCACTCCACCCATCGCTGGTGGCGTATGCCCTTGTATTCACAGCTCTGCCACAATTGTTTCTCCTTTTGGCATAGTGGACTTTTCGAGTTTGAAGGCGGAGGCGGATTCCGTGCAATGGAGGTGACGAACGTAGATGTACAAAGAGATACGACGATGGTGGATTGACGAGATTTGTAGGAGAGATGCACCAGTGAGCGAAGAAGTCGTCGGTGATTGAGCTCCAATGAGTGAGGAAGATTTAGGAGATATGCAGGAGAGAATCGCCGATGAGTAAAGAAGTTGTTGGTGATCGAGCTCCGAAGAGCGAAGCGACAAGGTTTGCATGCCGTTGGGTTGAGAAGGTACAAATGCCATTGTGAGCGGTGATAGGAGTGTCATCCCGAGCGAGGAGGGCCGATCGATTTTGGTCATGTCCCTGCTAACCATGTGCAATTTTGTCTAATCACCGGTGAACTGCGCACATTTTCATCCTGCTTCTAATGAAAAATGAACAAGCACGGAGGACAAACAACATATCCTTATTTTATTATCACTCAGTTATATATAAAAAATAATTCTTTTGTAAATTATTATTACTACTATAATTAATAATAAATATTTTAAAAATTTATGATTGCGTGGTGTGTAATATAGTATTTAAATTGCGCGAACAACAATTTATTTAGTTAGTCATGAAAGAAGCGAATTAGCACGTGACATGCTGGCCGCCCGTGCACCCCACACGACCCAACTGGAAGTCGTCGTCGTCTCCCTTCAATTGCCACTCCGCTTTGCTTGCTACAAACGCCCACTTCAATCCGCCCTCCGCCGCCCTCCTTCCCCACCGGCCGCGACTTCTCTACCACCTCGTCTTCCTCCCATGGCGACCTTCCATCGTCTCCTACGCTTCGCCTCCGCATCCGCCTCCTCTCCTTCCGCAGCGGCGGCGGTCCGTCGGAGGGCGCTGTCCGGCCTCGCCACCGATCCGCCAGCTACCGAACGGATCCCGGCGGGTTTAGGACGAGGGAGTGTTACTGGTGTGCATCCCGAGTCTCAGAGGTGGAGGAATCGCGCCGCGGAGGAGCGGAACGTCCAGTGGGTCTTCCTCGGATGCCCAGGCGTCGGTAAGGGCACCTTCGCCAGCCGCCTCTCTAAACACCTCGGCGTACCACACATCTCCACTGGAGACCTCGTCCGCGAGGAGCTCGCCTCCTCTGGTTCTCTCTCCCAACAGGTTCTGTTTTTAGCCGATTTATTTTTTATGGAAAGTTTATGAAAAAAGATCGCTTCTTTTTCGCTTCTTAGTTGGGGGAAAAAATTATTCCTAAACCATTTTCATAGAATAATTTAGAAGTGCAATCTAAGGACATTTTTTTTTTGAATTTTGGTACTTTGGTTCGATAAAGGTTGCATACTCTTAGATGTTTTCGGATGGGCATATGCTCAGTTGTCTGTAATCATCTATCATTTATATTGCATTGTTTTTCTTTCTTATATTTCTATTAGCATTTTGAGGACTCCTAGAATCTACTATATCAAGTTTGCCCATCACGGAAACACTTCAATGTATGAAAGGGAAGAGTTTCTTTTTCCAAACTGAACTTATGTGTTAAAGGTAATTTCATAGGTAACGTTCGATGGAATGAGAAAGCGGTCTTATTTCATTTTGGCAAACAACTGTATAATTAGTTATTTGAATTTGTTAACAAACTTTTTATAGCCATAAAAAAATAGTCATAAGCTTTTACCTGAACATATGTTTGAAGATTCTGGTTAGTTGTTTACAAGTTTTTTTTTCTTTCAAAAAAAAAAAGTTTTGCATTCCACCATAACAAAGGTCAGAGACAAGTGTGTCGAGAATAACTTGTATAGTTCCATATGCAAGGCACAGTTGAGGTGGCAGAATGAACAACTGCCCTTGGAATATGTAGATATTTTTGAGGGACATTCACATTCACATAGAAATTTGAGAGTATGTCATGAAATATTGATTGTAGTTCACCTATAAGGTTTCATAACTTAATCTACTAGAAAATTGTTTAATCTTTTATAATAAAATTGTTAGATTACAAATTAATCATAATGTAGTTTGTATATTCGCTCCAAAACTGGATCCTTCTTGGTTGTCAGTTGTGCTCAATCATCATGAAATCTTTCTCAAGGACGCAGTGATTGTATGCATTTAATTGTTCTCTAAATGTTTACTTAAACAGATAGTTAACACTGGATGTTTGCTCTATAGATGTCTGTTACAGTTCTTGGAAACTCAATACAGCATTCGTATTTTGAATTAATCAAAATTTTGAAATTTTGTTTTACAAACTTTTGATTTTAGCTTATGCGAAATGACTGATTGATATTTTTTCCTATTTGCAGCTTGCTGAAATAGTAAATCAAGGAAAATTGGTCTCAGATGAGATTATAATGAACCTGTTGTCCAAACGCCTTGAGAATGGGCAAGCCAAGGGGGAATCAGGGTTCATTCTTGATGGATTTCCACGTACAGTTACGCAAGCAGTAAGTAATCACTTTAAGAAGCATCCATAATAGATGTCTGTTGTCAGTTTTACTATTTTCTGAGAATAAATAAGACAACAACTTACAACTAAATGAGGCTGACTTATGATCTTACTCTGTTTGTGGCCTGTGATGACCCATTTCTCCTATTTTCTTAAGCTTTTTTCAGTTCTAGAATTCTTATCTTATATTTTGAGATTATATATGAATATTTCTTCTCTATATATTATTTAGTGATTCTTATGATGTTGCTTTTCTAATTTATATAATCCTATTATTAATTAACAGTCCTTAGTAGTTCTCTTAAAATTTGATACTCATTTGTGTGGTTTCCCACTTGAAAACATTCTTCTATCCTCATTAAGTATGTACAGTACAGTACAAGTACTGGGTTTTTAGAGAAAATTTCTTAAGTTCTAGATTTATCCTTTTTAGATGACTTAGAATAAAGAGGATGTGAGATCATTGCTCTGTATGATAGTAGCATCTTTTGAAAGGGTTTCAAGGTGGATCTACGGCTCTAGATAAGATGAGTGCAAATTATAACTTCCTAATATTTTTAAATATAAAATAAAGTAAACTAGAAAAAATGTAAAAAAAAGATAATTTTGAGTGGTAAAAAGTATCAAAATAATTGAAGTTTTGGTTGATCAAAATAAAACTAACTTCTTCGAGATCTCATGTAATCTTTGGATATATAGTTTAGACAGTAAGCAAAGCATAACAATTATTGCTACTAACATTCGATAAAAGATTAATAGGGCTCGATGATGCATATTTTAAAACGTTCTGGTGATTCTCTTATTCTCACAATATGTTTTCTTGTTGTGCAAGAAGGTTAAAAGAAAAGGAAGAGACTAAGATTGCTAAAGCCATAAAATTGAAGAATTATGAATTTGTTTTATTATTTGGGATGAATGAAAGAACTTTCCCTTAAAAAAATGAAATGAAAGAAAGAACTAATTGTGGAAATTATTTTATTTGAAAAGCAAAGAGATCTAAGATTATCAATTTGGTAAAGCACAGATGATGTTAATTGGTACTGCATAAAAGGCAATCACAAAATTCATGTGGTCAATTGACCCCATAACCTACCATGTAGGTCTGCCCGTGTGTGTTTTTGGAAAAGGGAAAAGATGGCTATCGGGTATCAAGTTTGGATAACCATCCAATTTGTTTTAAAACAGTAACTATGTGAATCCAAAAGGGGCATATCTAGCACTACCCACAGGAACTGTGCGGGTGGACAATGAGCTGAGGATTGATTGCAGGTTCCTCTGAAAGCTAAGCATTTTGCTAACAATAAAACTTTTTGCATGGCTATTGGAAACAATGGTTTCCTACTTAATCTTACTGCTAAAGATAAAATATTATGTTTTTCAAGCTGCCCTCTATGTAACCCCACTTGATCTTATGTACTCTTGATTATCCTAATTGAGATATCTGGATGACTATTCTCTTGCTAGTCATCCCTTTTTTTCTCAAAAAAACAATGGTTGCCTACATCTGATGCTTCCTACGCATATTTGGAGATGTTGAGGAAGACATAAACCACTTATTTTTTAGTGTATTTTTGCATGGGAGACTTGGACTGGCACAAGATGTCAATGGTTAGACATATCCTCTAATACAACTTTCTGACGATCATTCAGACATGGATGGAGACATCAGGCCATCATGTCGTATGGTCCAAGATGCAAGAAGTTGTTACCGCCGGCTGTCATTTGGGCAATTTGGTTGTAGAGAAATGCTTGTGTCTTTAGGGGTGAACGTTGCTATATCGAAATTATCTTAACTCATGCTTTGAGTGTGGCAAAGTTGTGGTTAGGTGATTCATGCACATTTGGAGCTGGTGCTTTTTTGTGTATCATAATTTGCTGTCGTACTTTATAATACCTTTATCCCCTTCTAATAAAATAGGATGCCTACAACTCGGTAGAGATCCTCTTACCTTTCAAAAGAAAAAGTGTGAATTCAAACAAGGTAAGAATGGATGTGGATACCCACAACAAGATACTGCCAACCTGCTCACATGCTAAAAAAATGAGATGTTATGTACAATATCCTCTAAGTAATACAGTTTCCTAAAAAATTGATAAGGTTAAGCTATAACCAAATTAATCAGGTCACGACTAGGGATATCTATAATAGGCTCCATCTGATTACCATATGCCCCCCAAGTTCTACAAGTAAACCCGAAAAAGTCTCCACAACTGATGAATCACTATTTGTGCGTCAAACGCGTCACCCTACCTCGATGACAACAGGGCGCTAAAAAAGGTTGAAAGTGTCCTTCACAGAGCCACACAATACACATATGGTATCCATGCTGGGTGCTTATCTAGCCTTGGACCTTTTGGTGAGGATCTTGACTTTGTGGGGTGTGCAGGATGACTGCATGCACAATCGCCCTGATCATGTTTGAGACTGTGTTCCTTGGAAGCAGAGGCAATACAACGCAATCTAAGTAAGAGTTTTGAAGTGCCACATTCAATCGTCTGCTTTGGAGTTCTCCTGGTGATCCTCGAGATCTGTTCCAAAGTTTGAGAAGCTCTTGAAATCTTTTATCTGATAGGGCAAACCTACACTTCGGCATCCACGATCTAGATCTTGCACTGCCTGACGCAATCCATCATGACGAGACATCAATTTAGGGGATGAAATACAAGTTTATCAGCAGATGTTCCTTTCATGGCTCCAATCGGAGAAGTTGGCCCCCTACCCAATGGTTGCTTAGAAAAGTATCTGCATCATAAGGACCCTGGGGGCCTTGTGTTGGAAGAATGATGCACTGGCAATGAGATGTGTTCTGGAGTCCCACGAGAAGTCCTTGCTATAGCGTGCAAAAAATTCCCTGCGCCATAACTACAGGAGCATGCACGATTGGTTATGCGAGATTTTGAACACCATGCTGCCATCCATAATTGGGTGATGGGCATCTATGAGTATGTTGTGTGATGATTTGTAAAAGAGAATGAAGCTCCTTTGGAAATCAACTTTCTTTATGTGTATTGGAATGGTTCAGTGAAGTTAAAAAGTTATAGTGGACAAGAGTATGAGCATAGTATTAATCAATCATTATGTTCTGATAGTTTTTGTCTGCATATGATTGGTTATCAAGATATGGTTTAGTAACTGAGGATCCTGTGAGCATATACCTCTGACATACGACTTCTAGGAAGAATGCAGTTCCTGTGATCTGGTTAGAGGTCAGCAATGTCTCATGACTTGTTGGTGAGATATAATTGGTAGATAGAGAACTCTACTTGAGCATCTTTACTAACATGTTCTTCGATTGGTGTTTTCCAAATTATCAATGTAAACAAAGTCAACTGGTTTAACTGATTATCTTAAAAAAATTGGTCTAAATGCAACTTACAAGGTTATCTTCTTTCTTTTCCAAAGTCAGCTTAAAGTACCCTTGTCTTTGCTACTCCAATTGTTTCATTTAATGACCTAACATGTTTTCCGGTCTCCAAATATTCCCAGTTTTGTTGATCATGTTGGGTCAAAATTTTAATGTCATATAAAATTATATTTTAATGGAACAAACCTCAAAAGATTAAAGTTGAAATGCTGAAAAAGTTTAAAGAAAAATGGATAACTTTATGCACTACGCTTTGATTAAATAAGTGTCACTAATCTCATTAGTTTTGGATGAATGTGGAAGTCAAAGTTGTAGAGAATTCTTTTAGCTTTCCATAGACTCCAAGATCATCTAATTTGGATAACTGCGCAAAAAGTTATGCTCAAAATAGTGCAGGTCGGTCAACCCGTCGATCGAAGCAAACAAGGCCGGTCGAGATGATACCGGTCGATCGAATAGAAAATGTCGGTCGACCGACAACTACTGAGCCTGCTCCGGAGGACGTCGAGCCGATACCGGTCGATGTATCGGTCGACAGACCGATCGACCGATCAAGCGCAGAAGTTGAAGAAAACGCGCAACGGTCACATACATCGGTCGACCGGTCCAGAAGTGCGGTCGACCGGCCTCTGAGTCAAATGAACAGTAACGGTCAAATTTGAAGGAAGAATTTGTGAAACAATTTCTGGACAAATTTTCCACACACTGAAGGCTACAAAAGGAGTGCCAAAGGCACCTATTCACTCATTGAAAAAAATTTTCAAGTCATCAAAGAGAGATCATTTCTTGAAGTTTTCATTTTATAGTTTTCTCTTCTTTCTCTCTTCTTTTCTTGGGAGCATAGAATTGCAAAAGAGAGAAACATTTGTGTTCAGAAAAAATAGAGAGAGCTCCTGTGTAAAAAAGGTTCTAAATCTTACCTCTTGAGCGAGAGAAATAAATTAGCTTCCTAGGAGGAGAGGTTGCCTTGCCTCTCGAAGCAGAGAAAAGGTGATTGATGTAAAGGGCTTTCTTCCTTGCCCCATTTGGAAGAAAGGAAGTGACTAGTGGAATCTCAAGCGATCTCGAGGTCGAGAAGTCGAAGCGGGGACATAGGCTAAGGTGTGGCCGAACCTCGTCAACAACCACCGTGTCTTTACGTTTGATTTTCTCTCTCTCTCTCCCCGTTCATATTATGTTTATGATCTAAATTGTTTTATTTTCAAAAATTTTAAGAATCAATTTTGTGCTTCCACGACGATCTTTGTAAAATTAATATTTTTTATTGAACACCAATTCATCCCCCCCCCCCCCCCGGTGCCCTTTGGGATCTTTCAGATCAGCAATCCAATCCAGAAGATTGTCCTCAAACAAAAGGAACAACAACAACAACAAAGCCTTATCCCACTAGGTGGGGTCGGCTACATGGATCATACGACGTCATTCCGCTCATTCGTTGATTCTTGTTCATGAGATTCGACAGGGTTTTACGCTGGCTGTCGGGGCCTAACACAACCCTCCTCCTTTATCCGGGCTTGGGACCGGCTATAAAACATAGGCGGAGTTCCTCAAACAAAAGGAAAATTAAAAAAAAATAACAATCAAGGCTTTTGGTAGCCAGGCTAGCCAAACTTAAATGACTGTTGAATGTTGTTTTCATTATTGGTGGTAATTCTTGGGAATGCAGCATTATGTTGGTCAGAGTGGCTTCTTCCCATTATTTGAGACCATCCCACAGTCATTTGGCTTTGGCTGGCTTAGCTAACGAAGCATTCAAAATCATAGAGACAAACGATAGTAGCAGAGAATAATATTGCAAACCTGAAAGCAGAATATTGCTTCTTGTTCTTGAATTAGATGGAAATAAAGACAGGGGAACAATGTTAATGTGCTTGTCAAACAGTTATGGGTTTGGATGAGGAGAAAGATTCAGTTTCTTCGTACCTCTACTCTTTGCTGACACGAGTTCATCCCGTATTTTTTACAAATTTCTGTTTATCTCGAAATGGACCAAGTTTTCTCTAGGTGGTAACCCTGGTATCCAGAATCCTACTATGTCTTCTCTAATCCAGTTTGAGGCAAGAACGCTAAAGGTGAACTTGTCTCAACAGTGACATCTTTACGATTTCATCTTGTGGATTCCCCTTATCAGGGCTCAACCAGTCACTTGGATCAAGTTATTTATTCTGAATTCATGTTCAGTGCCATTCTTCTATTTCAACATGGCTGTCATGCGACTATCTATTTTATGAACAAGACACATGAACTTTGACATGCTATACTATGTAACTTAAATTGGATTCTCATAATTTTTTTATAAGCAATTGGATTATCATAATTGGTACATGTTTCACTTTACTCTGAGTTCAAGCATTGTTCATGAATGCCTTTCTTTGGTTTCGTTGTCATAATTTCCTTCCCTCACAGTCGTACTCAAAGCCTTGTTTTCATCACTGAGTTTTTAAATTTTAACTTTTATTGACATGAGACATGTACATCTGTATCCAATTTAGATGTTATGAGAAACAGATGACTGCTAACGCCTAAAATAGTTTCAATTAATAAGTTATTACCTTCAAGTTTTTTAGGTGTTTGCTGGCCCTCCCCGACAATCACATCACAGAGTTGCTGGCCCTCCACGAGAGGATAGCCCAGTTCTGGCCTGATTCGTCGAGGGGGAACGCTAGGATTTGGCTCTCCGTCACCTTCTCGGCCCACAGCCTGGACATCAGCTTACTACCAAAGAACCTGCTCGCGGATTGACTTCAGACTGGCTCATATGGAGATCCGGTTCCCTTAAAGTCAAGATCTTTGCCAGGCTTGGTCAGCATGAGAGGATCATCACCAGAGCTTACCATGTGAGATGGGCACTTAATTCAAACACGGCATGTGCCATTTGCGGCACAGAGACGGAGGATATCACCCACCTTTTCTTTCTATCGTGTATCACTCATGAGGTATGGAGACAAACGCACACCTTGGGCATGGATCTCTCTACGATAGAGGCCTTCTGGGGATCGATTCAACCTATCAGCAGACATGACAGCCAGCACTGGAGACACCCACTCGTGATATTTTTGGCGGTCACTTGGGCCATATGGCGGCAACCGCACTATCCTTTGGGACGAGCGATGTTGTGCTGAAAACATTGTACACCATGTTTTCTTTTTGGTTCAGGAGTGGGGCTTTGGGCAGCTACATCATAGACATCTATGTTTCATCCTTTTGATGGTTGACCTTCAAGAGCCATCACATGTACATCCACTCAAGTTTATATGCTAATACAAGCATGGATGACTACCAAAACCCCGGATAAATTTCACTAAATACCCTCTAACTTTATTCTCTTTTCCAACTTTGTCCTCCTAACCCTACTTTGTAACTAGAGTACCTTCCAACTAACCAACTATCCTTTCAACCAAGTATAGGCGGTTTCCCGATTGTCCGACTTAGGTGGACGTCAATGTTTTTCTCTCTCCTCCATGTATGATGTCTGATGTGGCAAAATACTCCTTTATAATATTCTAATACAGTAAAAGAACAATATCATAATAATAATTTAAATTATTAATAAAAAATGGGGGGGGGGGGGGGGGGAGGAGGCACCCGCCCCCCTCCTCTCCCTTCGGCGGCCTCGCCGGCACCGGAGGGGGGTGGGTGGGGGCGGCGCCCCCTTCTCTCGTCGGCGGCCTCTCCGGTGCCACCAGGACATTGAGGAAGATCCAAAAAGGCATTTCGGGAATCGATTTGATTTTATCTCTGTACGTTCTGTTTGACGAAAAGAAGGATCCCAAAGAATCGTTCTTTCTTTTAGTTGTTGAATCTCTGCTTAATCAATCAATGTGTGAAGGTGGAGCGAGGCCGCGACTGTGGAATCGAGCAGGCCGACGATGGGGAGGCTATCGGCATGCGGGGAGGCGATGGCGTCGATGTCTAATAGGTGCTCAGAGCAGAGCATCTCAACAACGTGTGCAATGTCCTCCCTCTCCAAAGAATCTCACTACCAGTATCATCCCCCAGCCCCACCATGGTCACCTCCTCTTTGCACCACAATCGCCTCCTATTTCTCCTCTCTACGCCGACCACCACCTCTCTCGAACAACTGCAAGTCTAGCCACAGGTATAACCGCACCTCCAGCTCCAAGGCCCGCTCGTTGCGCTCTGTCGGCAAGGCCACCTCTGCATCGTCGTCTCCATTCTCTCTAGTTACGTCGGTCGATTCCTCAGTGATGCGTCCTTCCGCCGCTGCGTCCGGGACTAGGTCGACCTGTGTCGCAGCCGCCACTGGCAAGAGCCCGCCTGCCCAGAGCTTGTGGACCTTGAGAGCAGCGTTGAGGGCGTCCAGCGCATGACTGAGCGGCCAACTCCGCCATTAGTCTTCTCGAAGCTTTCGTCGACGCCCTTTACTTGGAATGCAAGAAGCGACAAAGAGGGTACCGGAGTCCCACGAGAGGGGGGTGGCGCCCTCTCCTCCTCTCCCTCCGAAGGCCTCACCGGTGAGGCCGTCGAAGGGAGGGATGGGGACGCCCCTCTTTTATTTTTATTCATTATTATATTATCATTTTAATAATATTTTATTATTTGTATTTATTATATTAGAAGGGGTATTTGCACGTCGACCAGCGTCACACGTGGAGGAGAGAGAAAGACGTCCACAAAAGCCAGGCAATCGGAAAATGGTCTATACTTGGTTGAAAGGACAACCAGTGAAATAAGTTAATAGTTGGGGGGTATTCTAGTTACAAAGTAAAGTTAGAGGACATAGTTGAGAAGACAGAAAGTTTTTTTTTTTTTGAGAAGAGAGAAGACAGAAAGTTGGAGGGTGTTTACTTAAATTTATCCCCAAAACCCTGTAGCCATCCTTTACACTTAAAAAAAAAGTTTTGAGGTGGTTATTTTTTTAAAGCAAAGAGATGGTTATTTTAATGGCTCCACCTTAGTAGTTTTTTTTTTCCTTCTTTTGCTTGCTATCTGGTCCACCTTAATGCAGTTATATAAAGTTTATGTTGTTGAATAGGGGATGAGAATTGGGTACACCAATGGATCATATCAATTTTCAACTTATAAAATAATTCTAGAATCTTTGTATGGTGGTTAGAATTTCAAGCAACACTGAAGTTGCATGGAAAGTGGATTGATTTGAATAAAGATAAATTATTGACATAGGATCATGATTTACTTAAAAAGATGCTAATAGACAATGGAGTATCTCACTTAAGCAGTAGACAGTGGAATCTCTTTATCCATTGCAGCGATCCAATAAGTTTTATCCTTGAACTGGATACATCTATCTTATGGGGACCAATGAAATATTTACTTTTTCATGAATTATCATTCTCATCCATTCATGGTTAGCTTGACATTCTTGTCATTGTGGTGTAAAATATTTAAGATTTGGCAGATAAAATTTTAATCATAACTAATGAAAACAGCCAGTTTCAAAATTGTCAGAATGGTCTGTATTGATTGTCCTTTGTTGT
Source organism: Pontederia crassipes (assembly GCA_030549335.1). NCBI lineage: Eukaryota > Viridiplantae > Streptophyta > Magnoliopsida > Commelinales > Pontederiaceae > Pontederia > Pontederia crassipes. Next base: position 28,301,498 of record CM060196.1, read on the forward strand.
TGTTTTCGTATTCTGCAGGAAATTTTGGAGGGTGTGACTGATATAGACCTAGTAATCAACTTAAAGCTCAGAGAAGATGTGTTAGTTGAGAAGTGCCTTGGACGAAGGATATGCAGTCAGTGTGGTGGGAACTTTAATATTGCTTCCATCAATGTAAACTCGGAGAATGGAAGACCTGGAATGCACATGGCTCCGCTCCTCCCTCCTGATCATTGCATGTCAAAGCTCATTACTCGTGTTGATGACACTGAAGAAGTGGTAAAGGAGAGACTCCGTATATATAATGAATTGGTAATTAGTTATTCTTTTTTTCAATATTTCTCATTGTTGATTACTTAAATTATTTTAGTTTTTGTATATGCGCCACTGCACACTGGATCATTTAAGATGCAATCTTTAGCCAACACCACGTCCACATGGTATGGAGATGTCACAGTTTGGTATAGTCACGTGGTGAAAATCAACTATCACTAGATGCTGGGTAGTTGAGGTGTGGATGATATTGATGGGGGAAGAAGGGAGGAGTTTGGGTGCTTGAGGTGGCTGGTAGAGGCATCTGTGAAGCAGAAACGGGCCCCAGCATGTGGATGAATATTGTGATGTGGCATGCGTGGTAATGAAACAATTACCATGCATCAATGATGATATTAGTGGACGTATTAATCTGCTGATGCAGTCTTGCATCTAAAACAAACATCTGTGTTTTTTTCTTCATCTGTTTAGGTAGTAGACCTTGGAGTTTAACATTGCCGCATGAAAATATGGGAGTTCAATTTGCAGGAATTTTAGAATTTAGATTCACACTTTCCTTCAAAGTTGATTTGATTTGTGTGTAGCTAGAGCCAAGTTCCCCATTTGTTATGTAGTAGAATAGGCTGACGGGTTGTAGAAAAAAGGAATAGGCTATTGTAAAAGTTAAATTGACACCAATTCTCAAAAATTCTAAAGCTCTTTTCGTCTTATTGCTATATAATGCATAAATATCTTTTGTTCTGTCTAAAAGTGTATCACCCAATGCCATTTTATAGGATCCAACTGATCCAATTATAGACAATCTTCACGACACTATATGGTAAACCAAGATATTTCTGGTAGTTTTCAATCTCTACAGTAGTTTATTTTCCTTATTTTGATTTTGACAAACAATAGAAAGATCTATCTCACAGAGAACAAAAAGCACTAGAAAGGATTGTTCCTTAGACAATAAAACCAACATTTATGGTCCAAAACATATTTCAGATGTTGAGAATACAAAGGTCAACAGGTGAAGAATACTAAGGTCAACAGACTTACTATGCAGCGTACAATTACAAAGATTGAACTGTATTGGTTTGCATTATGTCTGATTTTCATAATACCTGAATCCTGAGATGTTTCATATTTGCAGAGCCAACCTGTGGAAGACTATTATCGCACCAAAGGGAAGCTCCTGGAGTTTGATTTACCAGGGGGAGTAAAGCAATCATGGCCCAAGTTATTGCAAGCGCTTAATATCGATGATGACGATTACAGGCAATCGGCTGCAGCATAGTCTTACATCCAAATTGGTTACCTTCCATTGATATTTGCATTCTTTGAATAAAATACAAAACTCAGCCCTTCTAAGTAGAACGGCTACATATGATTTAAGTTTTTTTTTTTCCGAAGTTTAAAATTGCGTTTGGCACACTGGACAGTGTGATCTAAAACTAAGAGGGGGGGAGAAATTTTTGAAGCCATATACATGAGTTGTAACTTTCCGACTGGGAGAGAATATACTTGTTCATCCCACACATGGGAACTACATGTCGATAAATATCTTCAAGGGATGATGACAATTTTAACGTGATACTTGCAGTTTTGCTAGCAAGAGTTATAAATATGTAGTCAGTTTTGTTCTGCCTCTTTTTTTTTTCTTGGCAGGTGGAATGGAATCCAATCTGCTCGATCTCAAAATCTGGTTGGCAAAAATGTCAGATTAGAACTTTAGTGTACAAGTGGATGACAATATCTATAGCTTTTTAGAATACAAGAAATGTGACATATGTTGCGATGTTTTCCCTTTTTATTTGGCTATTTCCTGTTAAAAGAAAAATAAAAAAATGTGTTTGGTTTAGGACTTAGAAATCATCTCTAAAATTTTCTGAAATAGGTATAACAGAAATTGAAATTTATGAAAAGATATGTTTTGTACGTAAGAATTTGAATACGTAAAAAGAAGAGAATTTTTTTCTTTTCATTGGAGTTTGGACTGCATTTTAACTGCTAATGCATGCCGTCTGCAAAAAATATTATATTATATTATATTATATTATATTATATTATATTGTATATTACATAAAATAAGATGGTATATAAGTTATTGCGTCTAAATGGTAATGGAGTAATTCTAGGTGATCCAATATTGAAAATATATATTTATATAATTACATAAAATTTGTTAGGGAGAGAACAAAAGACATGCTGTAAAATAAGACTTGGGACACAGAAAATGGATGATTGATCTTATTCCACACAATGCTAATAATCATTTTATGATGGATATTGCAGAAGAACTGACATCCAACACAAACAGAAGATCACCAACTGGGAAGACAACATCGATCATATATATCCACGCAGCCGGATATATTTATTATTTAACATAAAAAAATAAAAAGCAACCAAGAGAAGAGTACGTGTTGCTACTCCAATGCGAATATGGCTTCGTATATCCCGGCGGTGTCATCTCCAATTGAGACGCCGTTCCGGCATCCGTTCCAGCGGTCCGTGTGCTGCAGCCCTGAACGCCACATCTTATCAGCAACCACCCCCCACACCGTGCTGTCGAAGTGCCCGCCCTCTCGGACCTCCGAGTAAGCCTGCAGTGCATGCATCAAATTAACGTATACATGTACTGGTTAATTCCTGGCATGCGTAGCTACGATTAGTCAAGTATTAATTAATCGGCATTGCATGCAGCTTAATTAATCACATATATTGTATGTAATGAGTAATGTATACCATGTTGGAGACAAATCTGTTCCATGGCACGTCCCACGACGCCATCCAGTCGCAGGCGCTACCGCTGGCGTTCTTGCCGGCGTACACGACGGCGCCCTTGGAGCCGTCGGGGGTTACGGCCCTCTTGACGTGGAGGAAGCCGCCCCACTGGCCGTTGGCTATGACCTGGGGGTAGGGGGCCGTGCCGATGTGGCCCCACCAGTCGTGGCTGGTGGCGAAGGTGACGGGGTCGCCGGTGGCGTTGTAGATGCAGACGAGCGCGGAGGCGCCGTCGCCCCATCTCTTCTTGAGGTTCTCGACGTAGGTGCGGCAGTCGGCGTCCTTGCGCTCGGCGTTCTTCATGTTCATGGCCACCGTCGCCCTGTCCCTGCGGGTGATGACCTTACCGACGTACTCCGGCATCCCCTGCAAGGTCTCGTCGGTGATGGGGTTTCCGAACACGTTGGATGCCATTGAGAGTTCGTAGAGGCTACGTCTCTGGCCTGCTAATTAATTAGCTTAACTTGATGGTGGCTGGAGTAGGCTTGCTGCCTACCTCTATTGTTCATTCACATTTATAGCGTCCAATAGCTATGCACTTCTTGACAGTAAAAAAAAAGTTAAATAAAAAAGTTAATAATCTCGGTCTTTCTAGTGCTTACTTATCTCAAAGAAATTAATTTTTAAAGAGGCACTAAATTATAAAAGTTGAATAATGTCAAGATATAAATATGAATATGTTGCTTCTCGGCTTAAAGTTTTTTTTATATGTAAAATGCCAATTAATGGTCGAGATGTCCTTCGTTCCAAACTGGACGGAGGTTTAGAAATGTTGATAGCTTTTATAAATATTGATATTTCATACAATTTAATACAAATTACATTGATTGAGGCTTATGTATGCAACCATATGCATTGCATGGAACATTATCAATCGCTACCGGATATATAATTACTAATAATAACGAATTATATTATAGGATGAACATTGTAACACCCCCGAAAAACCCTGAAACGTCATGTGACCATTCAAATACTCAAATTGCTTTTAGTTAATAAATAATTCCTTCCAATATATATATATATATATATATATATATATATATACATGCCACACCAGATATATTCTTGTGATCGAAGTCAAGTAAATCGATCGATTGGCACATTGTTTTCAGATGATGAAATTATATTGCATGTCCAACACCTTGCACCATTTCTTTTTTCTTCTAAATTCTGGGTCAATTGACCTAATGTTATTAATGGGCCCGGTGGCTCTTCGTACATCAAATGGGTTACTTTTCTTTACACCTAAATAGTCAATATATTCACATGGAGTCCCATCTAGATGGCTGTTCATTATTATGATTAAATAATTTCTTGTAGGTGCGGAACTTCAGTCACTACTGAATCCGTGGAGTCACGATATATTTAGATAAAATATCATTAAGAGTTAAACTAAGTCCTACCAACACTAATTGAGGTGGAATTACGGGTGAAAGTAGTACCGGTCGGATGGATTTTTTCGTTTAAAAAGATCACCCTATATTTTTTAGGTGATTTTTTAGAATTAAGAAAACCTAATCAATTTTTTCGAGGTTCAAATTTTTTTATAAATTTTGTATTTAATAAGATATTGATAATATGAAGTGGTGTATTTTATAAATTGATATTAATGACATATTAGACGTTGTAATACTATTATTTATTATTTATATAGATTTTCTATGCATTTAATGAGAAAAATATGATGTTTACTAAGTAATTTTATATATTCTATAAGTATTTAAAGTATAATAGTAATATATTTTTACATAATTTTATTTTTAGGTCTCCATCGGACTCCTCGAATGATTTTTTAAATCTAAAAATCGCCTAAGTTTTTTTTTTTTTTGAATTTAAAAAAGCCTAAAATTTTATGTCAGGTCGGTTTTTAGGTTACACCTCTAAGTGGAATGATAGGTAGCTCATTTAAAGATTTTGAATTCTAATTTATGTAGATTTAAAAGAAATTTTTGAGAATTTCATTTGTTATTATAAGGTACATGATGTAGGATAATTTTATCGAATTAATTATGGCCAGTTGAGTTATCTACTTCCCAAAAATTAGGGACTGACAATTAAAAAAAAAGGTTCTAAGTCCTATTATCTTGGTGATGAGATTTTCTAGTATTTGTATTATTTAATGTGACCATGGATGCTCAATTATTTCAGGTCAGATAAAAATTTATTTTGCATACGATCTAATATTTTAACCACTTCTAGAAGAACATGGTTTAGATATTTGGACTCGTCTCTCTATTCAAAATAAACAATGCAAAATCTCATTTGTCGAGAAGGTACTATTTGTGATGGATCTGCTTACACCATTAATACTGTATGTTCACGAACTCTTAATATTCCCACATTAAATATAACATATACTTTATTTTTTTGGTACTGTATGTATTTATCTTTTACTTTATTTGTTTTAAAAAATAAAACAACATGTGGATAGATGACATCATTAACCATGATATCATAAAAAACGAATTACTTGACTTGCATTGCATGTGATGTGAAACATATATAAATGATGACATCAGCGTAATAATTGACGATGACATCATCTTGATGCAACAACCCTAAATTGTCTGTTCCTCTTATACATCCCGACTTGACTCATCTCTTTCCCGAGACAAGTATTTTTAACTGAGTTCACACTTCACATAGAATTATGAATTATTATTATTAATTAAAAGTATATCTATATATTATAAAAGAATTTAAGAGATGTGCAGACTTAAATTTGATCCACATATATCAATGGTCGTTGATCCATAAATTAATCGTGATATTTCATAAACATTTTTAAAATTGAATTTATAATGAGTTTAAAATTAATAGTGATATTTGATAAACATTTTGGATTCACACGTTCTTCAATCTCATTATAATTATTATAAATACGCATAAATATTTTTAATATAAAATGATAATAAAGACAAATTCAAATGTAAATCGACAAGAAATATTTTTTTTAACAATATGAGATAGTAAAAATAAATTATGTTCATTTACATTTTAAATTACTTAAGATAAAATGTTACTAAGTATATTCTCCTAAATCCCAATGAAGAGATTTTACATAATTGTTAATTATATTGGAATTATTATTTGACATAATTATTAATTACACTGAAATTACTTTGTAATGCAAAAATATCATAACTATGGAATTTATATTTATAATTATTTAAATGTAAATCTAACATAAATGATGTCCACTATGATGATATAAAATTTAAACTATAATAAATAAATAAGTGAGAAAATATGCGCGCACGCATATATATATATATATATATATAATATGGAAAAAGTTTAATGTGGCCAGTACGATTGACCTTAGCATGCGGCCGGTCACTGTTAATCTAGTTATAGATGCTTTCTATCACAAGAGGCGGATTTTATTCGAGCCGTCAGATCGATAAACAATGGTTAGGATCGAAATAACCATGTTAATCTCAAAATTGTCCCGTACTTCTCACCTAGATTGTGCAAAGCTATCAGGCGATTGCAACCTAGCAAACATTGAATCCCTTTTGCTTCTGTTTTCTGCGTAGTGATTGATGACTCCTCAAGTTTCTCTTGGCGAGGACAACTTCTCTCTTTCTCTCCCTCTCTCCCCCATTTACTCATCTACAGATCACAAAAAAGACTTGGCTCTCCTCTCTCTCTCTCTCTCTCTCTCTCTCTCTCTCTCCCCACATGCGGCAACAACTCATTTTTTCAAACAGATTTTGTGTTTTTCTTAATAATATATATGCAGATCTCTAGAGTTTTTTTGTTTGTGTTGCCTAGAAATTCTCCTTTTTTTCTCATTTGATTTTATTTGAATCCATGTCATTTGTAAACGGAATGAGATTTGTGACTCATGACTCATGAGCATCACTTTCTTCTCTTCCCTGCGGGCCTGGCCTGTAATTTACAGGCAGTTTTGTCAATTTTCTTTTATTTTTAACTTTAATAGGATTCTCATTGACATGGAGGAGCATTGTGAGAGGTTCACGGTTCCTATCATCATCGTCAGGTGCTACAGAGGAACACTGCAAGCAAAAATAGAGATGGAGACATTTGGGGTGATGAGAGAAAAGGGGATGTGAGTTGGTGGTATCGGATATTTTAGGGATTAAAATGATTTTAATTCTATATACAAAATTTATTGTCGATGTATTTTTTTTAACTTCAATAGAGAATGAAATAAATAAATTACGAGTGTATAACTTTATCAATCTATGTAACAAGAATAATAAAAAAAATAATCAGAAGGTAATAATATGTTGTAAATGGTATAATAATGTAAAAGAGATAAATAATATGTATTATAATTAATAAATTGTGAACAATATTTTTTATTATAATAATACAAATAAATGGTATTTTCTAAAAATTTAAAAATATAATTTAATTGAGATAATTTTATATATTATCAATTATTTCATGCGAGATAAAAATTTATGTCCCATCTGATATGATATTTTAATCACTTCTTTTTTTCAAAAGGTGATTTCATTAATATTAAGTAGTTACTCCAAAGGAGATAGGGTACAAAACTTGAGCAAGACACGAAGGTAGTCTGCCCAGCCAAAAAGTATCGTTATCATTCACGCGGCCAAAATGTGCATGCCCGATTAGCATTGCGGGTGCGATAAGAAACAATGGTAGGGTTAATAGTCATAATGACGTTCCGGAAGTCAGCGATGATGCCCCACAATTTCCGCGGACATCATCGCTTGTTGTTGATGATGTGAACGAGAGACTCTGAAACTGAGTAAATTTGAAAGTGAGATAGCCCAGCCTCCTTGCACTTTTGAAGTCCGGTGAGCATAGCACATGCTTCAATTTCTAGCACATAGTCAACTAGCATGGTCCCCATACCTGCAAAAATAAAAGAGTCATCATGAGAGAAGGTTAGGTATCCAATACCCCTACCTCAGCCGGCCCAAGAGAACCATCTGAGCTGAAAACAATCAAGTGCTGGGGTGGGGGCTCCCACAGGATCCGCCGATGTGAATTGTGGGGGTAGAGTGCTTCGGGTGCGTGGGCGCCAGCATAATCATGAAAGCCTACCAAAGCCCTTTCCCAATTGCACGTCGTGATATGAAGTGGGCATCATTTTGAAGATTCCAAAGCTCCCAAAGGCAATGAAAAAAATGGATAGAAAAGAGTTTCTTGACTGCTGATCCAAGTTGGCTCCCTCTGAATCCAAGAATCGAGGTGCCAAGAAGAAATAGACTTTTAGCTCAAATATGCTCCACAGTTGCTGTGTGATAGAGTAGTGAAAGAAAAGATGTGTATTTGTTTCAACGTGGAGACCACAGAGGGAGCAAGCTAGATCAATAGTACCATAAAAAAATAGTATAGCATCGAGTGTGGGTAATTTATTGTGTAGTAGTTTCCAAAGAAATATATGTATTTTGGGCGGAGCTGAAATCTTTCAAACAATTTTCCACGGCGGCCCTCCACAAGAAGAACATGGTTTAGATCTTTGAACTCTTCTGTTTCTATTCAAAATAAACAATGCAAAATCTCATTTGTCGAGAAGGTATTATGTGTCATGGATTTACTGACACCATTAATATTGTATGTTCAGGGGTCGAGAATATCGATGAAAGGAATAAGTGATGATATTATGGATAATATGATATTCTTTGTAGTTATTCTTATTTGTATTTGGTTGTTGAAATGTTATTCTAGTAATGATGAAAAATGTTATTCTAGATGGTGCTTGATTTATATAAAAAAAAGTAAGAATAAATCCTATAAAATGACTAGTGTGCCCTTTACATTACTGTTAAAATTAATGAACAATATTTTAAAGTTTGCTTCCTTATTTTTTTTACATCACAAATTTATTTTATACAATTACATATCATTATTTCTTCCTTCTATACACATTCTTTAATTAATTTACCATGTGATGTTGTGATGCATGTTTAATAGACTTATAAGTACAACCAAAACATGATCTAATTTGTAATAAAATTGAATAGTTCTTTACAACTATTTTTTTAATTTTGTAGCATGCTGAGCAACTAACAAATGATGACAACTAAATTATCCATATAGTTAGTTGGCATATAATTAAAATCATGAAAAATTGGAATAAATATTGTTTATAAATTCTAGTATTGCATTCCACACACGCAACAAGATAAAAAAATACAAGTAAACCATTCACATACAAATGATATCAAATTATTATTCTTATGCAAGAAGCATGGAAGACAATGTTCAAAGAAAATATGCCATCTTCAATACTAGAGTTGGCTTTTGGAGTTTGGCTTACAATATTGAGAAAACTTCATACATTACAATCATAAACTTAGAAATCAAACAAACAACTCAAATAAAAATTCTGCAGGCATATGACAATTATCTACTCCAATTTCTTCTACTTGTCAAAATTAAAGCTCCATGTCATCATCTTAAAAAAACATCTTGATTAAATAACATGTTGATAAAGCTGAATCATAATGTTAAGAACAAATCAATAACCATCTTGCTTAAGCTGACGCAGCAAAATACGTACGAAAAGATCAACCTACTAACTGAACTAGATCTATAACTTATCTGGCCTGCTGAGACGTTGCTCGATCTTTGGTATGCCTGGACAAGAACACCTGGAAAAAGTCGATGATGTTGGTTCAAGCAGCAGGGGTCGACTAATCCTAACTCTGGAATCCACCAGCACCTTGGAGAGAGTTCCAAGGTTGAATCTGCACAAAAATGAACTCAGAAAAGATAGTATTTTTTAACACAGAACATTAAAAAATACTATCTTATTTCATCCCAGAACTCTCTTATATAGAGTTCTGTTAAGATAAGATAGTTTCAATTAATTCCTGATAACATCCATAACAAACTAAAATAGAAATAACCATAACAAACTAAAACAGAAAGGATCTATGATAAGGAGAGAACTAAATAGAAACTAAATTTGAAATACTAGGAGCTAGTTATTGCAGGATTTCTTCATCAGATCTGTATCAAGATCTGCATCAGGCTCCTCTACTTGAAAGGAGCTCGACCCCAAGCTCGAATGCAAAGTGTTTGGCTGATGGTACTTGAAGTGGTCAGCAACATTAAAGGTGGATGAGATTCCAAACGACTCCGGCAAGTCCACAACATAGGCATTGTCATTAATTTTTCTTAAAACAGTGCAAGGGCCAAACTTCTTATTGTTGAGCTTATTGTAAGTGCCTGTTGGAAATCTGTCATTGCGAAGATGAACCATCACTAACTCCCTTCCGAGAATACCAATTTGCGTTGATGTTTGTCTACTTTCGCCTTATATGTGGTATTAGATTCATCTAAGTTCTTCTTGGTGTCTTCATGAATACTTTGTATACGATCAACCATGTAGTCTGTAGTGATATTGCCCCCAACAGCCTTGGGCAGAATAGCCAAATCAACAACTTGACGAGGCAAACAACCATATACAATTTTGAAAGGTGCCTTCCAGGTGCTCCTATTCACGGTACAATTGAAAGCAAATTCAGCCTGAGCTATAATGCCAAATCCCACTGTTTGGGCTTGCTACCAGAGATGGATCTCAACAGGTTACCTAGTGTTCGGTTCACAACTTCGGTTTGACCATCAGTTTGTGGATGGCAAGTACTACTGAAGTTCAACGTGGTGTCAAATCTTTTCCATAGGACTTCCAAAAGTATGAAAGAAACTTGGAGTCTCTATCAGAGGTGATAGATTTAGGAACTCCGTGCAACCTCACGATCTCACAAAAGAAGAGATTAGCAACATGACATGCATCTGAGGTCTTTTTGCAAGCCATAAAATGTGCCATTTTTAATAAATGATCAACAACAACGAAGGCGGAATATGAACCTCTTTGAGTTCGTGGCAAGCCCAACACAAAGTCCATGGATAGGTCTTCCCAAGATTTGTCTAGTATTGGCAGTGGTAAATACAATCCAGCATTCTGAGATTGTCCCTTGGTTGTCTGACATATGTGGCACCTGCGCACGACTCGATCCACATCTCTCCTGAGTTGTGGCCAATAACGTTGTTCAACAGCAGCCACAGTTTTATCCCTACCAGCATGTCCTCCCAGTCCTCCTCCATGAAGGTCCTGAATGATTTTCTCACGCAAAGAGGAACGTGGGATGCATAACTGATTACCACGAAATAAAAATTCATATTGAATAAACATACCTTCTGCTGGCTGATGCAAAACACATGAATTCCAAACTGATTGGAACTATCATAAAGGTTCCTTAAGAGAGTCAAAGCTAGGGACTTCAACCTTTGGAATAGATAACAAATCAGCACGCCTAATAAGAGCATCAGCCACTTTATTCAACTTTTCGCTTTTATGTTTGATGGCATACGAGAACCTTTGCATATATTGGACCCAACGAGCATGCATTCTGCTAATCTGTGCTTGACTTTGTAGATTCTTTAAGGCTTCATGGTCAGTATGCAAAATAAATTCCTTAAAAACCAAATAGTGTTCCCAATGTTTCAGTGCTTGAACAATAGCATAAAATTCCAACTGATAAGTTGTCCACTTTTGACGAGCTTCACTAAGTTTTTCGCTATAGAAAGCTATGGCTCAGTTTTCCTGGGATAACACTGCTCCAATTCCCACTATAGATGCATCGCTCTCTACCTCAAAAACCTTTTCAAAATCTGGTAGAGCCAACACTGGTGCATTTGTAAGTCTTTAATCTCAACAAAACTATTTTCAGCCTCCACTCCCCACTGAAACTTACCCCTTTTCAGACAAGAAGTAATAGGTGCCATGATAGTACTACAATTTTTTATGAATCTTCTGTAGAAAGAGGCAAGACCATGAAAGCTACGCACTTCTGTGATTGACTTAGGGGAAGGCCACGTTTGTATGGCTTGGAACTTTTCCAGATCAACCTGAATTCCTTTAGAACTGATGATGTAGCCCAAGAACAAGAGTTTATCCACTGCAAAACTACACTTCTTCAGGTTGACATATAAGCTATTCTCACGCAGAATCATCAAGACCTCATGCAAGCGAGTTAAGTGCTCTTCTTTAGATTTGTTGTACGCAAGTATATCGTCAAAATAAACAACAACTGATTTGCCAATGAGTGGTTTCAGAACATGGTTCATGAATCTCATGAAGGTGCTGGGAGCATTTCACAAGCCGAATGGCATCACTAACCATTCATAGAGATTCTCTTTCGTCTTAAAAGCTGTCTTCCATTCATCACCAGGTTCCATGCGAATTTGATGGTACCCACTTCTTAAATCAATCTTGGAGAAAATCAAGGATCCTCCCAACATATCATCTAGTCGTGAAATTGGGAATCTATACTTAACAGTAATTTTATTTATTGCTCTACTGTCCACACATCCGCCAACTTCCATCTTTCTTTGGCACCAACAATGTTGGAACAACACAAGGACTCATACTCTCTCGTAAGAATCCTTTTTTAATCAACTCTTCAACTTGCTCTTGCAAAACTTGATTTTCCTTGGGATTAAGCCTATAATGGGGAAGATTTGGTAGGCTAGCACCTAGCACTAGATCAATATGATGTCTAATATCTCGCATTGGTGGTAACCCTGAAGGTAAGTCAATCGTTGTACAACATTGAAAAGGTGTTCACCCTCCTCATCTACACAAGCAACATCTTCTTCTTCATACTCAACTCCCTCTCCAACAACATAACCAATGTCATCTTTAGTTTCGAACCTGGAAGAATGTAAAGTAGTCCTTTGTGGGCATTCATTAGAATGATGCCCTTGTTGACGACAACGATAACATGTAGTTGGGGGAGGCATTCCATACGGATTATTAGTTTGTCTATTATTATTAGTGTTCACTGTTCTAGCCTGGGCCGGTATGCTAGGGGTTGTCTTACCGCGGTTCATATTTTCTTCTATAGTGGAAGATCGTGGGTTGTTACGAGGAGTAGCAAACTTGTTTTGTTCAGCAAGAAAATTTTGTATTTTATGTGATCTTTCCGGTTGGCGCTCTGTTGTTCGCACTAATGTCATTGTTGCTGACAGCGCACTAGGGACCTGCATCTCCACGCGATCCCGTATGTTAGGACGTAATCCATTCAAAAATCTTGCTACTCATTGGGGTTCTGTCTCTACCATGTTATTTCTAGACGTCAATCGAGTAAACTCTTCGGTGTAATATGGAATTGATCTTGATTCTTGCTTACAATTCTGCAATTGTTGGTAGAGGATTTCTTGATAGTTAGCAAGTAGAAATTGATCCCACGACATCTTTTTCATCTTCTGCCATGATCTCACAGGTTGTTTATTATGATGCCTTCTCATGGATTGGATTTGCTCCCACAATGCAGAAGCTCCTCCCTTCAACCGATAGGCCACTAATTTGGCTTGTTTATATTCAGGTACTTCCATGCATTCAAAGAACCGTTCAACTTCAGAGATCCAATCAAGAAAATCTTCAATTTATAAATGCCCATTAAAACTTGGCAGCTCCATCCTCATCTTGAAACTATGTTGTTCCTGAACCCGGTTGCCCTGGTTGTCAGCAACTTCTTCTTCACTACTGCTATCAATGAATGAGCCTTGTGCATGACGCTCTTGATTTCTTATTTCTTCTTCTTGCAAAGGTTGGTTTTGTTCCAAACCCCATTGCTGCAGTAAAGTTTCCAGTGCATTACTGATTCTGTCAATCTTGGTCTCCAATGCTTGAAATTTTGCACGTGTTGGTGCATCTCCCATGATCTCAATCTCGCTCTGATACCACTTGATGCAGCAGAATACGTACTAAAAGATCACCTACTAACTGAACTAGATCTATAACTTATCTGGCCTGCTGAGACGTTGCTCGATCTCTGGTATGCCTGGACAAGAACACTGAGAAAAGTCGATGATGCTGGTTCAAGCAGCAGGGGTCGACTAATCCTAACTCTAGAATTCACCAGCACCTTGGAGAGAGTTCCAAGGTTGAATTCGCACAAAGACGAACTCAGAAAAAAGTATTTTTTCAACACAGAACAAAAAAATTGCTTTATTTCATCCCAGAACTCTCTTTTATAGAGTTCTGTTGAGATAAGACAGTTTCAACAAATTCCTGATAACATCCATAACAAACTAAAATAGAAATGATCATAACAAACTAAAACATAAAGGATCTGTGATAAGGAGAGAACTAAATACAAACTAAATTTGAAATACTATGAGTTAGTTATTGCAGGATTTCTTCATCAGATTTGTATCAAGATCTGCATCAACATCATACCTCCTTTTAGAACTTTTTCTAATTTTTTTACATCACAGTTGTCCTTGATTCCCTTGCACATTGAGGCATAATTATTCACACATATGATTTAAATTTTCATGTGCCCAAATAATGTAATTAAACCAACTCCATTGGACATACTTCCACTATTGCAATGATTATTCTATGATGTACTAGTTATTTCGCCACAAATCAGATCACCACTACGACTCACATAATTTCTTGTAGGTACATAAATTTCTTGCATATCTGAATCACTACCATTAAGTAGAGCTTTGACATGTTGAAATATTGATCTTTTTTTTTTGTAGTGCTTGAAGAAATTGTACGGAACACAATTACGAAGCTGTGCAGGACTATGGTTGCATAGGTCATTTGGGTCATTGTATCTCCTTGGACGTTGATTGTTGAATTCAGACAAGTAATATTTAATACCATGATATAGCGCAAGAAATTTTTCTGAATCAGCATATCCAGAATCTACCAAATAACATTTACCTAGTAAAAGAAAATTAATTATTCATGAGCATAAAATATATTGAAAAAAAATGATTTGAAATATGTGTTCTGCGTACCTTCTGGTACGACAAAATTTGCATTTTCTACACACCATGGTAGAACTCTCATATCAGCAGATGATCCCTTCCAACCGGTGCAAACAAAAAGGAATGCAAGATCAAATGATGCCACAACCATAACATTTTGGGATATTGTGCCCTTACGATTCCTATAACATGCTTGATCAGCCCTTACAATTCCTATAATGTGCAGGGATGTATGTTCCATCAATGGCTCCTAGTGCATGCTACAAAATTTGATTGTCTTTGTTAGCAAGAAAATATGAAATGACAAGTATACCTAAAGTAAAAAAAAGTCTTACCGCATAATATGGGAAAAACATTGTGCACCTTCATATGCGAGGATTCACACCTTGATTGTCATGAACTCTTTATTCAAAGAACATATAGCTCTGAGTACATTGTTAAAATGTCATAAAATTGTTTCTCCTAAATGTTGAAGTGTATCTACGATATTTCTATTTAGCTCTCCATGTCCTAAGCAATGTAAAATGTAAGCTAGTTTCTCACTTGCACTCACATGTCTTGTACTCGTTATGAGGCCCTCGATGTAAGTAATTTTTCCAACTTCATAAACATTGGAGGTGACATCCTAGAAAGTCCATAACATCTTCTAGGGTGCCCACCCAATATGTCAACTATGATCTTATGACCAGAGAAAGGCAATGTTCTACAAGGCATTTTTTGGAATAATACTTCCGACAACCAAAGTCAACTAGGCCATTAGTCATTAGTATTTTGATGAAATCTTCATGGAATTCATCCTCTTCATTCAAAAATTGTATCAACATGTATCTATTCATCTACGTATAAGAAAAAAATTACCATGATAAAAATTAATGCATAACATAAAAAATTAATAGAACTATTTCACATAACATCATCAAAATAATTAAGAAGAAGATCACTTAACATAGTAGACGCAATCCACACAACATTAAGAAGTACCCAAAACTAAGATAGAAAGTCATAACTTAATAAACATGACACAAATGATTAGCTCAACAAATGAAACTAACATGGATCAAAAGTTAGCATTACTGCAATAAAAGGTAGTGACATTCAAGGTGAGCACGAAGCAGGCTAATGACTCACCACAAGCTGGTGAAGAACAAAACATGACTTGCAACACATTGCTCTCATCCCATCGAAATTGTTGAGAACCAAAGCTTGACATTTGTGCTACTGGGGTGGTGGTAGCAAAAGTAGAACATGGAACTAAAGGAGATGCATGAAGGACTGGAAGTGGTATTTGGATAGAAGACTGAGTCAAATACTCTAGGTGATGCAACATGTGATGATTTGAAGACTGAGTGGGATCTGAGTTTTTAGAAACAACAGTGAAACAAGAACATGTGAATCTTGGCTAGTTAGAAGTTTGGCTTCTACATGGACGGTTACGATGATAATCATCAAATTATTGAAGTAGCCATGTTTCCAACATATCATTGTCGCAAGTCATAAATGCTCAACAATTAGACTCATCCTTAAATGACTCCATCATGGCCAACTTGAACTCCAGATCTTCTCGCATAACTTGGCCCAATATTGATTTCTGGAATAAGGATTTGCCTCTAAATTATGTTGTAATAGTCTTCATTTTTTTGGCATTCCCTTTAGTTTTGGATGGTTTATGAACCAGACCAGTAGGACGAGCCCTTCTCTTGATGGAAGATGATGGACTTGCATCATATAAGGTTTCTTCTTGAAAAAGTGATGCAACATTTGAAGATGGTCTGTCAATCATGATATCCGATGGAAGACCAGCACTTGGGTCATTGCTACTTGTGGTGCGATTTAAATTCATGACATCCAAGGTAATGCCATCAACATCATCCTCGATTTCTTGAATCTCATCAAATGGTTGGTTTGGCATGGTAATAGCTTATGCACGACTTCAAGTAATAGTACTCTTAGAAAATATGAAAAGCATATAATCATAAACCGTAAAAATCTTGTCTTTAATTCTTGTGTAGTCCTTGTTTGTATGGACAAATAATATCAAAGTATCAATCATATGAAAAATAATGTACATGAAAATAATAATAACTCGCCGCTATGATCTCCTCCCATAAGTTTGGATCACCGGGGCTAGAGATATTTCTCTCACTATCCCATCCTCATCCGTGACGGTTATCTAGACTTTCATATTGATTCAATAATTTCTTCAACACTTTCAACTTATTGTTCAAATGTATCACATCATAGTGCTTCTTCGTTGTCTCATTGAATCTTTTTAATATTTGCTTCCAAGTCTCATTCGAAAAGACACCATTTACAAAATTTGCATCGAAATATTCAAGTTTCATTATACCAACAAAGACTTCATCTAAAACATCATTCTGATTGGCTAACCTCTTCTTCCAAATTGAGCCATCTTTGTTTAGTCTTTCTATTTTTGGATTCATCTTCAATGGCACAGAACCACTTTATATACATAGTATTATGACATAGGAGAAAATATAGCAAAAAAAAACATTAAAAATTTAACAAAGCATAAACATGTCAATTTATTATATGAGAAAAATTAGATGAAGGTTTGATTGGGAATTACAATACACAATAATTGATAGAATCATAGCTACAAGCTCGAAGGTTAAACATCAGATAGAGGAAAAAATTTATTTGGCCTTTGATTAATTCCATCCAAGGTAGGTTGTGCATGATAAAAAAATTGGGAAAAATCAATTTATATAATAAATCAATACGAACACCAAAGAAGAAAAAATCCTTTTACAAAATGCATTAGACATATTAAAATATGGGCAGACAAAACTCATCATATAGTTAAAAGATGAATAAAAATGGATGCAAGTATGTAAAATTCTTTGGCCTTTGATTAATTTCATTCAAGGTTGTTAGTGCACTAAAAAATTCTTTGGCTATTACAGACGTGCTCCACAAATATTATTTTAATATAATTTTACTTTTAATTAGCATATTAAGTCAGTTTATATGCATATATAGTCATGGTTGCGTGTACCAATTAATTTTTGGATTAAAGTATAATGATAATTAAATTATCGATAAGCATTATAAAAAAATTATATAATATTATTAGGAATAAATTTTAATATTTTTAAATACTATAATAAAATGTTTAACTATGATTAACTAAGGTTAATTAGAGGTTTAACACAAATTTAAAATACAATGATATGATTGGACCTTTATTTTAACCAATAGGGTTTCAAGCAGCTGAAGCAGGCAGCTCATCAATGGCTTAGAAAATGATTTTTCCATACTGCCACATTACGTGTTAAAATTCTGACAAAAATATATAAATCATTTTTTTCTTATCCTATGCATGCCTAAAAATTTCCAAGATCAAATCCATAGCCGAACAGCTTGAAGAAATTTGACGAGTTTTCGGGGTTAGGGTGAATCTACAGATCCGAAACTGACCTTCAACTTTATATGATGATGTATTCCTGGTTCGTTCTTCATAAATCTTGAAAATTTGCATCCTCAAAGTTATATTTCCATGAACACAAGAATCATCTAAAACTAACGCTTATAGAGAAAATTATGAACCGATCTTCATGGGTCGCTCACTCTGTCCCGGGTCAGAGACAGGTCCGTCCTATAGATTAAGGTATTATTCGAGGAAACTGAATTAAGATTTGAAATTTGGATATGACTAATTAGACTTATAAATGATTCTTTGAGAGTTGGAATCATTCAATTTGTATTTGTTTATGTGGATAAATGAATTTTTAATTCTGCATGACCTCTTCTGTCTGGTTTCAGGACATACACAGGACATGAGGCGAATTGATTAATTTTGTTATAAGGGCATGCAAGAAGTTAAATTCTACAATTTTTATTCCTAAACACTACTGAAGTCTAGATTCTAGAAAACTTAGGATATCATTAAATGGATAAGTATTGTTAAAGATATAAATTAATCATTCAGTAATACATGGTCTGCCAGAGCATAAACTCTAAGTCAGATTGTCTTGAATTTTGTGGCTTACTCACTTGGAATTAGTTAATGATATTTGGGAGTTGGAACTTTAGTTAGTCTAGTTTCTAATTTATTTAGAATCATAAGATTTGCACTTAAGGTTAAGAAGTTATGAATTATTTATTGACATACACTCAGTCTGAAATTTTGAAAGAGCATCTAGTTAAGGTATGAAAGATTGAGAAGTTCCAAGTGTGAAATAACATATGAATATAAACACATGAAATTGCACATTAATATTAGAAGGGATTATATGCATTTTAAGGTAAACAAGTGTTCATGCATGAGCATGCATTGCATATTGTTATTATTAGTAATTGGAAAGTGAAATAGCATCCTTGCTTGTAGGAAACCAACAAGCTACAAGTGAAAGGAAGAAAATCTAGTAAATCTCTTTGAAAATATAAAGTACAAGGTGAGTGGGTAAATTTATAACATAGAAAAATATTATATGTTAGTTCTTTTATTTATGATATTATCTCAAGCAAATATTATTACTATTATTATTATTATTGAAATATATCTTGAGTTATGAAAAGTGTTTATGATATGTTTCAATGATTTTATTAGATGGAATAAGCTCTTATACGAAAATATTTTCAGGGAACAATGCTTGTGAAGTTAAAATAAGTTTTAATTGATAATGATATATGATTATGACATGTGTATTTTGATATTATTAAACTCCATGTGTTCATTGGTCATACTATTTGAAAAAAATCTTTGGGACTGCATTCGATATATATGAAGCCTTTGGGTGTATATTGGGTGTCTTTGCCCTTTGGGGACTGTTCTACGTGCACGTATTGACTCATGATATGTTCTGCATATACTAAATGAAGGGATACGTATTGACCCATAATTTGCTCTGTGTATCTGAGACTATTTGATTGTGAAGCTCTACTTAACTGTATGACACACAATCATAGAGAGGTATGTATTGACCCATGATTTGCTCTGCGTATTTGAAACTCTTTGATTGTGAAACTCTGCTTAACTGTATGACACATAATCACGGAGAGATACGTATTGACCCATGATGAGTATGAGTGATAATACATGTATGGAGTTTAACTGTGAATACGATGATATTTTAAATAATTTTTATTTATGTAAAAGTTCATATGATTTGAAAACTGATGTGATATCAGTTATGATTTAAATGTTTTCTCATATGAAAAAAATGTAATTATTTAAATATTATATGCACTCGTATTGTTCTCTTATGTTGTACTTTTATTCCACTCTGAGCAAATGATTGTTGTTCACATTACCCTTGAATTTTTCAGATAATTATAAGTTCTCGAGTTGAGTCGACTCAAATCTTGCATTTGATGCATATAGAAGAGGTCGAGCCATTGGAGCACTTTTATTTTTCCTTCACTTTCATTTTTTAAAAGCATGCATGTAATAGATAAATTTGAGAGTCGTACTAGAGTTTTTAGAATCTTGTTGTAAGGTTGTATAAACTTGATCATGTGGGGTGTTATATGTAAGGTGGTTAATGAAAAAAATTATAATGGTAATATGTGAATGATATGTTTTATAACTGTTTATTTAACGTTGATGAATATATATGCATCTTTTGTATGTATTGGCAAATAACACAATATAATTAAGGAGAGAGGTTTTGTCGATTTATCTTTAGAATTGCTAAATAAGATTAAAGAAAATAATAATTATGATTAGAACTTATTCATAGAGCTGGGTGTGACATTGGCCTTCAATCCATTACAAGAAATCTGCCAAACAGCGATGTATATTAGCAAGTCAAATTATGTGACACTAATTGGACGCCAATAGCATCAAAATGCCGTTGGATCGACAAAATGAGACGCTAAGTGCCTCCTCATAGTATCTATTTAGCGCTACTTTATGTCGATGCTAGCGACGATACTTCGCCACTATTATCACACATCGCAAAACTAGAAAATGTGAGGTAGGTTATGCGTTGTATTGGCGTCGACATGATGCAACATTAATTAGCATCACCGACCCTGCGACGCTAAGTCGACGCGAGTTCAAGAGTCGATATTGGCATCGGAGACTTGCGCTGCATTGGAGTCGACACGAAGTGACGCTAAATCAATGTCACTGCACGCTAAGTCGACTCTAGTTCAAGAGACGATATTAGCATCATAACCTTGTGACTCTATTGTGTGGAGCAAGTGACGCTATTTCATTGCATCGCTACTGCATTGCCAATGTGATGCAAACGTGTTAGAAGAACATACACGTACATTATAAATAGAAATTCATATATATACCTATATTGATTTGTATTTAAGTAGGTAATGTTAATTTGTGTAACTATATATGTTATCTATAGTATAGTTTAATGAATAAATAGATTAAATATTCTTAATTAAAAATATATGTTACCTACATATGTATTCCTATACTATATGTTACCTACATATGTATTCCTATACTATATGTTACCTACATATGTATTCTTAAATATACATAAATATGTAATATAAATACACATATATGTACATAGATACAAATATACATATATAGTAATTATAGATGTATTGCACGCATGCACACACGCGCCCACACACACACATACATACATACATACATACATACATGCATACATGCATACATACATACATGCATGCATGCATGCATACATACATACATACATACATACATACATACATACACACATACATACATCCATCCATACATACATACATACATACATACATACATACATACATACATACGTACGTACATACATACATACATACATACATACATACATACATACATACATACATACATACATACATACATACATACATACATACATACATGTTGTGTGTGTATACTTTATATTTTCACCAAAAAAGAATACTTTATATATGCATATATAAGTATAACATAGTACATTTAATTTATACACCTACATCTATATGCACACACGTCAATATATTATATATACAATATATATATATATATATATATATATATATATATATATATATATATCATATCTTAGTTATAGATAATTTATTTTTATATTCTTAGTCATGAAATTTTGAGGATTGAATTAAGTGACGTGATTTTCTTACAAAAATTGAAATTAATATTAATATTTAGCACAATCGCATAGATGCAATGGAGTCAACATGATGTCAACTTAGCGTCAACATGATTTGTGACACTAACTTAGTGCAAATTAGCGTCATTTTAGCATCCCAATATTGTCGATAAAGCAACTATGAAAAAAAAGTATCATGATATAAAGTAAAGAGTAAGTACAATGTTATATGATTCTAATGTCTAATATAATGATGAATGTTCATGTGCTATCTCAAGATGAAATGTAGTGTCTTGATTGATACTTATTTAGAATTCATGCCATTCATACATTTATTTCATAATTTCTCATATGCATATCATATAGCATTATATTTTAATATATCACATACATGGTTCTTTAACGACACTTTAGCTCATGATGGAAAATATATAAGATGCACTAATTTTGAAACATAAAATTAGCAGCCTAAATATTAAAAAGTGTGGCAATAAATAACTAGTAAATTATTAAAGAACACCCTGAATAAAATTAGCTTTGTAGGTCTCCTAGCTATCTGAGTAATTCCGAGTACTCCTAAAACCTTACCGGGCTTTAGGATGTGTATGATCTAGGGGTGTTTATTGAGTCAATTCGATCCGATGAATAATCGATGACCTGACCTAATTTTGACAGATTGAATTTTTCAGTTCGAGGCAATCAATCGGACATGAAACTCATTTTATATTTTTTATTTAACTTTAATCTTATATATTATTTCAAATATTAAAAATGTTTTAAATATGGAAAATAATAGTTAAATATTTGAAACTATTTTATAATATAAAATAAAATTTAAAAAATACTTTTATATGAACTAATACAAAAGTAAAATAATTATAATTGGATAATCCGATAATCATATTTGATCCAACTTAATTCAACTTAGATTGAGTAAGATTGCGTTCGGCCTATTAAAAGAGTGAAATCCGAGTCAATTCGAACATTTTTTAAAAATATTTAAAAATATTTTTAGTTAATAAATAAGTCCTCCCAATACGTCCCAACCAAACATATTCTTGTGATCGAAGTTAATTCGATTGGCACATTGTTTTCAGATCATGAAATTATATTGCATGTGCAACACCTTGCACTATTTTTTTTTTCCCTAAACTCTGGGTCAATTGACTTACTGTTATTAATGGACCCGGTGGCTCTTCGTGCATCAAAGGGGGTACTTTTCTTTACACGTAATATTCACATGGAGTCCCATCTAGATTATTGTTTTTACACCTAATATCACATGGAGTCCCATCTAGATGACTGTTTAATGTGACGTTCATTCTTAGACAAGATAAATAATTTATTAATTTCCTATAGGTACGGTACCACAGTCCACTACAGAATGAATATTATAGATAAATGAATATTATAAGACTTAGGGGATTCAGATTAAGACAAAAAAAATTATATTTATTTCGGTGAATATAGTCAAAGAAATAGGATAATAAAGTTAAATACATAAAAATGTGTTTTTATAAAATCAGCTTATTAAACTATGATACCATCATTATATTTATACAAACAATAAATTTTTTATCTTTTATCATTTCTTTTATTATTTTTATAATGATAATAATAATTAAATGTCAAGAATTTATAATAAAATATTTTAATTATAAAATATATTATATATAAATTTTATTTCTATTGAACTAAATAAATGACGGAATAAGAATATAAGAAAAATATATTCTTCTGAATAAAATATTTTATTCTCTAAAACATATTATTGGTGATGAAATTTCCTAGTAACTTGTATCCATATTTAATGTGACCATTCATCCTCAATTATTTCTGATCATATAAAAAATTATTTCCCATTTTGATTTTTCAAATAGTCCTAGAAGAGCATGGTTTAGATAATTGAGTACTTTTGTTTCTAGTCAAAATAATTTAATTCATTTTCTAAAAAAAAAAGGTTAATTCAATCACGCAAAATCTCATTTGTCGAGAAGGTATTATCTGTGATGGATCTAATGACACCATTAATATTGTATGCTCATGAACTCTTAACTTGTCAGACAGATTAGTCCATCTCTAACTTTTGCTGAACATATATGCCCTTATAAATACCAGACCTTCTGGATGGTAGCCTTGAGTTCAAGTGCTAGCAGCCTTCTTCTTCTTTGCTGTTCTTGCACCGTATTCCCTATTTAATTTGCTCGATCCTTTTAACTTCATAATCGGCTTTTATTTGCGTCAAAAAGGCTGAAGTATGTATTGTTAAATGTAGAGTTTAATTTGTGTTTCTAATTAACTTAGCCTGTTATATGAGTTAATGATATACATTATCAAAGTTGCAGCATGAATTAACTTGTCTTGGCTTGCATGCAGCGGCATGGGCGGTGAACTCGTCATTCTGGAGGATGACAAGCTGCGTGTGCTCGCCAAGTTAATTTATTACCAGGAAGTGGATGCCATCAAGAGCATCCGGTTCCGATCAGAGCCGGAGCGAGCCAAGTACCTGAGGGACTGCAGATCCAACTACGAGGGCGCGATCAAGCTGTTGGACGACGGTGTCAACACCTGCAAGGCGCATCAGGAAGACGGGACCAAATCCCCGATCGCCCACGACGTCTTCGAGTACGTCAAGAAGTGCGTGAACAGCGCGTTGCAGACGGTGAGGAACTACACGTTGAGGGTCGACTACCTGAAGAAGATCGGCGACCACTCCGCCTCCCTGTTCTCTGCACTGAAAGAACTCGACCCGACCAACGTGACCAACGTCCAGCTCCTGGCGAAGGAGGCGAACACGTACAAGAACTGCATGGTTCAGTACCTCAAGAAGCACCAGAGTGGAGTCTCCTCGTACTTCTCCGAAGCGGTGAAGGAGGAAGGTTTGAAGTTTGATGCACTTGTGAAGAGGTACGCGTATACCAATTCATTGCTTTAGTTCTCCGTGTAGTAGTTATTTTTTTTATTTGTAAGAGTACAATTAACGTATATAATGTCTTTTCATTTCTTACAATTTTATAAAAAGAACCTACCTATGTCTAGTGAATATCTCGTGATCATAATGCTAATGCACGCATGGACGACGCAGGTACCAGGCAAAACTTGGATACAAAGACCAGTTCAAGAATTTGACAGATGAGGAGAAACTACTGGTCTAGTGATACGTGAATCCTTACTGCATGAGCCAATCGATGGAATAACTTACTTACATGAAGTTGATTTGTATGCAATTCTTTCAGGTGTACGAAAAGATTATTGAGGATTCTGGACGTGGTGCGATCCTGCGCGACACGGTTTTAAGAGGAGTCGGCGTAGCGGTCCTCATCTTCGCCGCAGGCACCATGGTGTGGGACATCTTCTCGTCCGCGCACAAGATCGAGACGGGCGTCCGCGACGCCGTGTCTGTCGCGGCGTCCGTCGGGGGCGCCGCGCTCGGCGACCTCATCGGAGCCGCCGTGTCCACGCAGCTGCTGGAGGCCGGCGTCGAGGTGTCCACCATTTTCGTGGCCATGATAGGTTTCGTAACCGGCATGGCGGCGGCGTTCATCCTCGGGGCGGCGGCGGCAGCTGTGTGCGACCTCATCTTCGGGACGGGGGGCGGCAGCCCCATCAGCACCGAGGGGTTCCACTGCTACGTGGCGCCAATGCCGGACGGCGCAACCTTGGCGCGTCAAATCGCGCATCAGCACCCGTAGGCGCGAGTAATCTCCAGTTCTACGCGGAGCAAGTAGTGTGAGCTGTATTATTGTATTATTTAGTTCACGTTGTGCTGTATGGTAGGCAAATGGCATGAAGTGACTCTCCGTATTTGGCCGTTCCTCTGCATGTAGATCGAAATTGTTCTAACACGAGGGCGTAGGCCTTCCATCAAAACTGAAAACAATAGTTATTCTCGCCCATCTGAAAAAGCACATGACTATATAATGCAAAACATGAATTTTGGATAATTTATAGATTCTTTGTTGGGAAGTTGCCACAGTGGTTCTATTTTTTTGGTTGGTTATCTGAAAAACGACGTCGACTAATCTATACGGTGCTACCGAGCACAGTGGCCACATATCGGCTCGTGGATCATTCTCATTAGCGTACATCATAGTGATAAGTAAAATTTTCAACAGAAATTTTCTAAATTTATAATGACTCAAATTCGAGATTTTATTTAAACGAGAAGGAATCGCTTATCACACTCAATCCCTGTTGGTTAGTGGTTCTAATTATCTGATCAGTGATGAAATTTCCTAACTACTTTATGAAAAGATGTGATGAAAATTCTAAGTAATATTAGCTCACCCTGAGACTCCTCAGACTGTCAAAAATAGTTAATTCTCACCCGAGTGAAAAGCATACAACTTTATAATGCAATCCACGAATGGGATTATTTATAAATTCTTTGTTGCAAAGATGTGATAGAGGTTTTATGTTAATTATTTTCATTTCTATTGCTAGAACTTAAACCCCTTAAATGCAGAACATCAGATAAGATTCTTAAGATGAGAGAAATTGAAATATCCTTACATACCTTTTGCCCTAGCTTTATTCTTTTCTTTGGTCTTTTTCTCTTGTCTTCACCATTCTTCTCCATGGCTGTTCTCTCCTTTCTTCCCTCATTATTAGTTTCAAAACCTTCTTTGTAGGAGCATTAGTAAGCAAAAAATTCCAGCAAAACGGCTTCTCAACTTTCTCATGGGGCGGATTCATCAAAGAGGGTGAGTGGGAGAATACTTATTTCATTAGTTATTTGTTTTCTCAGTGCTTAAATGGGTCTATGGTAGTGGGGCTTTTGGTCCTATATATACCATTTAAGTGACAATGGTGTCTAAAAGCTCTTTTATTTTTTTTTTCCAGGTGTTATAATTTATATATATAGACGTAACTACATATGTTTGTTCGTCCCTTATCATCGCCGATCCTACCCACTGATTATGGCTTTGATTATTCCCACAATGAGCCGCAATAAATGTCATCCTATGCTGATTCCATGTGATCAATCACTCATTTATCACATTTCATGACTTGTGGGGGTTACACTTTACAGTCTTCGTAACTACAGGAATTGCAATTTCCATAATCCGGCAGGGTGGCCATATTGGCCATCTACTAACAACATTTACTTTGCATATGCATCTCTCTCCATTGGCATTGATTCCATTAGATTCAATGTGAATGGCATGAACCTCCTTCAAGGTCTCTGTCGAAAGCAGGAGCGCCAACCTCCACCTTCATCATAATGCCACTGATGGCAATATCAGTTACCACCACAAGCGTCGGCATGCACTCTGCTCATTTTGGATACTGCCCTTGTACCCACCCCTTTCTGACAAGTGCGCCTCCGTTGCAACGATTCGTGCATGCTCCGAGAGAGAACGGCCTTCGACTTCGAGTTAGGCCATCGGGTGCTCATCTCAGGTGAGGCCTATTCACAACAATGAGGAAGAGACGGGCCTTGCTAAAGTCCATCTCTGGAGGGATCCAATTAAACATTGGATTTAAACACGGAGAGGAAGCTTGAATCATTTGACAAAGAACAAAATATTGAACAAAGATGAATGTCCTCCAAAAGGTTCCCCACGTAGATAGTAGATACTGATGGAGAAGAAGATGGCAATCTTGTCCTCACTAAGTTTTTTTTACTTTGGTGACGTTCAATAAACGTCACTGATACTCTTTTGAGACGTTTATTAAACGTCGACTTTAGACGTCACCGAACTGAATCACAGAAAGTATTTATGACGCATATTCATTAGACGTCACTGAAAATTTAAACATCACAAAAATTTGATCTTTTCATAACGTTTAACCATCACCAAATGTCATATTAAGATGACGTTTAAACGTCACAAAAAATCAATCATATACTTTTAATGTTATTTCAAACGTCACAAAAGATCATTATTAACGATAATGAAACGTCGCAAAAAATTTCTTTTGTCACATATAATAAACGTCACTAATACGATAAAATGACTATCATTTAATGATTACATATTAATAGGTAAATCTAGTACGATTATTACATGGCACATACGAACAACTACTCAGGGTCCTTAATAATTGCATTAACAAGCAAATTACATGGAAATCAAATATATAAAAAATTAGGAATTTGCATGATGAATAGAAATAAACCAAGTTTGATTTCAGAGAGAAAAATAGAGTACTTTCATTCTACACCACAGAGAGAAAACAATGGAGTACTTTCATTCTACACTAACCTCCTATGAAACCAGTACATTAAAATAATAGAGCAACCAAAAGATCTAAGTTGCTTTCATGGTAACCAAACAAAAATAACATCGTCTCAAGTCAACCTGAATTTGTCAAAATATGATAAAGTTTCATACAACCAAAAGTGTCAACCATATAAACTTCATTGTTGAAACATGGAAGTATCTATTTCCCACCACATGTACACATGAGTATCCTTCTTCCTCTTGATCTGCAGTCACGTGCCTCCTCTTGGAATTCTCCTACAACAAACAACTGCAATTAAAACATGACAATTAAAATCAAAATATTTATCTTACTAGAACACATGTATGTCATTCGAAATAGTAATTTAAGAGATGATTAACATTAATCTAGTGCAAGTCTTAGCCAGATATAAATTATGTTGTGTTCAATCAAAGATTCAGTGTAAACACAGGAAGATTTTGTAAAGAACCATAAATTATGCTGTGTTCTTTACTTTCTTTTGTATTTCATGGAAACAATTTGGACTTGGCAGATACATGGATGCACAAGGGTTGGCAGCACTGATTAACATAATTGTATCTTAAGCCCACTTTCTTTCTCAATGATGACGTTACCACAGAGTAAAAAAAAGCAAAACCTCATGATTTTGTCAACCATGAAAGTTGAATCTGCCACATGTTTGAAAGTAGCATAAGGGACCCTCTAAGCAATAAATTACACACTAACTTTTTTACAAAAAATGACAAAAACTATCATATATTATGATACCAAACTATAATTGCTTACGTTAAGGATGGCTGACATCATTGTCAAAGAAAATACATCAAAGCCAAGTACAAGTTTACATGCGAAAAAAGGTTGTTGACCGCTCGAATTGGTTAAATCAAATAATCAGACTGGATGGGAACAAAATAATATAAATAATAAAATAAAATAGGGGATAACTTTTCAAAACAAATACTAGTGTTAAGATATTTTCTATGATAAAAGTTTAATGAATCACAAGGAAAACAAAGGAGCATTGAGTTATGACATAATCTTTATATATTCAGTCGGACACAAGTTATCGAATGAGTTTAGCACAATTTCCCACACCACAACCTCCTCTTGGAATTCTCCTACAACAAACAACTGCAATTAAAACATGACAATTAAAATCAAAATATTTATCTTACTAGAACACATGTATGTCATCCAAAATAGTAATCGTTAAGGGAACTGCATCCTAACTTAGGAACTAGCTATTAATATCACCAACCTAACGTATTTGCCATGTAGTTGAAAAAACATCCTTCAATTGAAAGAAATTGAGACCCAAAAGTGCAATAGCATAAAATATTAACCCCAATACAAAAACAACAATGCATGTAATGGTCCTCATCATATTCTTATTTCTCTATTGTTTATTGAAGAAGAAAACAGTGCTTAGGTTCTTCAGGCAAACATCATTGCCTTAAGTAAGATATGTAAAATGGCATCATAAAATATTAACCCCCGATACAAAAACAACAATGCATGTAATGGTCCTCATCATATTCTTATTTCTCTATTGTTTATTGAAAAAGAAAATAGTGCTTAGGTTCCTCAGGCAAACATCATTGCCTTAAGTAAGATATGTAAAATGGCATCATAAAATATTAACCCCCGATACAAAAACAACAATGCATGTAATGGTCATCATCATATTCTTATTTCTCTATTGTTTACTGAAGAAGAAAACAGTGCTTAAGTTCCTCAGGCAAACATCATTGCCTTAAGTAAGATATGTAAAATGGCATCATAAAATATTAACCCCCAATACAAAAACAACAATGCATGTAATGGTCCTCATCATATTCTTATTTCTATGCTATTTACTGAAGAATAAAACAATGCTTAGGTTCCTCAAACAAACATCATTGCCTTAAGTAAGATATATAAAATGGTATCATAAAATATTAACCCCCAATACAAAAACCAACAATGCATGTAATGGTCCTCATCATATTCTCATTTCTCTGCTATTTACTGGAGAATAAAACAATGCTTAGGTTCCTCAGGCAAACATCATTACCTCAAGCAAGTACTTATATCAAAACTTATTGAATTACCTTAAGCAATTTTTGAATTTGCTCTTTCATCATTGTGTGACAGAATTGATGTAGAAGCACAATCAGCTCTTCTCATTGCCTCCTTCGAAGTGCTAGGAGTGTTTTCTAAAAGTTTTTCTACTATTTGCATAAGCTGAAAATGTTGCACAATATAAGATGCTTGTTGTAACTAATAAAAATAAAAATAACAATAGTGAATTATTGATATATAAATGAACATGATTTATGTGATTTCCTTGCTCCAAATTTATTTTCTTTAAAGCAACAATTTGTGTGTCATAGCTCGGGTTTCCATTAACGTTTGTTCAAATTGTGCTTCTAAACATTTTCTTTGAAATGATTTCCCAATGGATGGTGGCCCATATCATTTTCCTGGATGATAATCTGATCTTGATACAGCATCCATAAATTTATCCACAACATCGCTAGAAGAAATGGGTGTGTCGGATGATTGTGATACCAAGTGCATCTCCGCCATTTTGTTCTAAGAAAATAATATTATAACTAATTTAGTTATAACTAATTTGCCTTCCATAAATAATACATCAACAAATAAACTTACATAAGTTTCAGCTGCATCTTGATTGACCCAACCACCAGATCCATTAGGTTTAGGATCACAATAGCGCATTTGCTTGAAAAACTCAATGTCATCGGGAACTTGTTGAAATTTGTGAATCTATGAAAAAGAAAAGAAACCAAATGAATGAATTGTGTCGATTTAGGTCAGCACAACAAAATGAATTTTTCAGCTACACAAAAATAATTATCTCATGGAAAGTTTCAGACTACAAAATGAAATACTCCTATTTTTTTCATATGATCAAATCTTTAATAGACTAATAACTCACATATTCATTTCTTCGAGTTTGAAAAGACTTTGAACATGCCCGATGTAGATATTTAACGGACTTGCGAGCATCCCTCGCTTTCATAGATTTTGTTCTCTACATTTTAAATAATGGTATAAAATATAATGTTCATAATATAATGGACAACATTGAAACCTTTACCTTCCCAGATGGTTGCTCGGATGACAAAATTTATTTCTCTTCATCAATCTCTTGCTGCCACTTATGAGTTATTTTTTTCCAATCCTCGTCGTGGGAACTAATAGGTCGAGCAAGATCTCCCACTTGTTTCCACTTTTTCTTTACATCAGCTCGATGCCTTTTATGGAGTTTGCTCATCCATCGATCTGCGGCACAAAACTTTATCGGATTGCTCATAATGTCATCCAAATTCAGTCGAACCTGTGCAGAATGTTTTACCGAATTGAAAAATTATATTCATGAGCTACAAAATAATTAAAACTCATAATACTTACCTGAACACGCTCCCAAGCTCGCTGCTTCTCTTCTATGGGAAGAGTCCTCCAATCACCATCAATATACAAGGGGAGCAAATCTCTACAAGCTTTACCTATCTCCGAGGCCATTCGTGATGACTGACTTGTAGTTAATGGACGACCTCCATCAATAGTAAACTCAATCTTAATCTTTTCGCCTTGATACCTATAGTCCTTATCAAGTGAATGACCCCTATAAGGACCCCTCTTATTAGTACAAGAGGAAGTAGATTCATTTGCTGCATGCAGTGAATATAAAAAAATTAATTTCATGTGCATTTATAATACGAAATGAAATTAAAAAAACTAAGGCAAAAAATTAGTACGTAGTTAATTGTCGTCATAATATGAATTACCCTACCTTCAGATACATGTGTACCTTGAAGAATTTGTTGACAAGAATAAGAGATCTCTTGATCATCAGGTAAGTGTGAAGGTATATCAACTTCATCTATATTATTATTCCTTATTGCATTTCCTCCCTTTCGTTGTGGGCCCTTCCGACGTGGAATCATTCTAAAAGATAACCAATGAACACCTGAAATCTATTTTATGTAATAAAGTAAAAAAGTGAGACACGCAATAAAGTTAGACAAGCAAAGTAATAAAGTGAGACAAGCAAGATATCAGTAATAAAGTTATCACACAAAAAAATAGAATACCATCAAGCTGTGGAAACCATCATCAAGATATCAGTACTACTCTTCATCACTATTATCATAATCTACAAGGGTCTCATCCTCTTCATCTTCATTGCATTCAATGTCAACATCTTGCTGCATTTGAAGTATCCTTTCTACATCCTTTTCAGAAATTACCTCAGGATGCATGTCAGTTCTTAATAGGGAATTTATATCACATTCCACTACTGGAGACTTTTCATTTTTCTCATCTTGCATAGGTAACTCAGCCATAGTTTTGTCCCCTAATTGAGTCTCCACATCAGTAAACAAAGTCACATTATTACTAAGAGAGCTTAAATTGTATATATGGCGGTGTTGAAACTGTTGCACCACACGCCATTCATCACCTAACTTCATATCCTAAAGGTAATATATTTGTTTTACTTGAGATGCCAACACATAAGGATTTGTTTCATACCAAGTACGAGTGACCCTAATGCTCGTTAACCCATCAACTTTCTTTACATTATGATGTCGCTCATTAGTATCCCACCATTTGCACTTAAATAAGAAAACTCTTTTATTTCGAACATAAGTTCATATATGTCAGTTAAAATCCCATAAAACTCTATAGATTTGTTTGAGTCTCCTTGATTTCCCTCTACAAGGACTCCACTATTTTGAGCCTTCTTTCTTTTATCAAAGTCTATTGTATGAAATTGAACACCATTATATATAACTTTACTCTATCTCTTGAAGCATGAATCTGGTCCTATTGATAATGCATATAAAGCACTAATAGTAGGATCCTTGCTTGTGAACAGAGTACTCATCTGCAATTATAACACAAGAGTCAGTTCTCCTGCAGTACACAAAATTTTATATGGTAATATAGATTTTAATTACGAAAATTTTAAATTATAGTATAAATGTCCCCAATTATCATACGATAACTTACTTTCTTCATAAACCAGTGTTCGAATTGACTCTTATGTCGCTTCTCAATGTCTATATTGTTATGTGCCTCTAAAGTACACAAATGTTCGCTGCCAAAATAACCAACTTTTAGGCATAAACTTATTTTAGACATTAAAACATAAAAAAATAATTACACTTACTCTAAATAAGGGAGAACCTCAATACAGTTGTTAAAGATGTACCACTTCACTACCTCGAATTCTTGTTTTTTTTTTAAAATCACAGAGGTGGGTGACGAAATAATACCAATCCTATTTTTAAAAATACTAACTCCACCATCTTCCATATAGTCAAAATTTCTCTCGGGACGATTGAACGATGTCTCAATGCCTTCTATATGGAGTGAACACCATGTTAGACATTCATGTACTACATAGGCTTCTACAATGGATCCCTCCGGGTATGCCTTATTTCTTACAAACTTCTTTAGATAACTAAGAAATCTGCACTTAGCATGAACAATAAAAAAATATGAACTACATTCAAAATACTAAATAAGAATGTCTTCAAGAAAAAAGGAAGAAGAATGTCTATTGTACCTCTCTTTAGGATACATCCAACGATATGCAACAGGACCTGCCATCAATGCCTCATGAGGCAAATGAATGGCTAGATGTACCATCACATCAAAGAACGCTGGAGGAAAAATTAACTCTAATTTACATAAAATGATGACTATATCCTTTTGCATTTTTTGTATATCTTTGATATTTAAAATACGCCTGCACAATTGTTCAAAAAAATTCCTAACTCAATTATAACTGAGGCAACGTCTTTGGGCAGCAAGCCATGAATGCCCACCGGCAATAATTTTTGAAGCATGATATGGCAATCGTGACTTTTCATACCAGATATACTAGTGTTGACATCATTTACACATTTTCCTATATGAGATGAGTAACCATCGGGTAAGCGAACACCCTTTAGGAATTGACAAAATGCCTTTCTTTCACTTGAACTCAATGCATAACTAGCACATGACATGGTGTACTTGCCATTAGAATGTTTCACCAAATGCAATTCTTTTCTAATTCCAAGTTCCTCCAAATCAAGTCGTGCCTTTAAAGTATCCTTTGTCTTGCCTTCAATGCGGAGGATGGTACCAATAAGATTTTCACATATGTTTTTTTTTCAATGTGCATGACATCTAGGTTATGCCTCAATTTTTGCTTGATCCAATATGGGAACTTAAAAAAAAATTGACTTTTTGGTCCAATTAAGTTGTTTTGCATGACGACGGATGCTAGCATTGCTTGGATGCTTCCCCATGCAAATACCTTCAACATGGCTTAATTGATGAAGAATATCGTTTGCTGAATACTCATCTGGTGCTTCACGATCATCATGTAGTCCATCAAAGTTTAAATTATGCCGCCAACGATGGTTCATTGGAAGCCACATCCTGTGACCAAAATAACCAATCTTGCTATTGAGTTTCAGCGTTGGTGTCTGATCCTGGCATATAGGGCAAGCATTATATCCCTTAGTGCTCCATCTCGATAAATTTTCATACGCAGGAAAGTCATTGATGGTCCACATAAGTGCTGCTCGCATTTTGAAGTTACTCTTCAAGAATGCATCATATGTCCACAATCCATTAACCCAAAGATCTTTCAACTCTGCAATTAAAGGTTGCATGTAGATATCAATATCTTTTCCTGTAGCTTTGGGTCCTGGAATTAATAATGACATCATGAGATATTCCTTTTTCATACACATCCAAGGAGATAAGTTGTACGCCAATAGAACCACTGGCCACATACTATAAGAGTGACTCATACTACCAAATGGATTGAAACCATCACTAGCTAACCCTAACCTCACATTTCGAGCATCTCGAGCAAAGTCAGGATATTCAAGGTCAAAACTCTTCCAACACTTCCCATCTGCTGGATGACCCATAAAGTTTTCTTGTATCTTATGTTCCTCCTTGTGCCAACGCATCTTCTGAGAAATTTTAGAATCCAAAAAAAGTCGTTGTAATCTTGGTTTTATAAGAAAATATCGTAAAATTTTATGTGGAATATATTTTCCAACCCCATCAGATGTCCTATACCGTGAGGTAGCACAAACAGGACATTGCAGCAAATCCTTATTATCTCCCCAGAACAAGCAACAATCATACTTGCACGCATGAATGTTATGACATCCCATTCCTAATCCCCTCAAATACTTGTTTGCGTAGTAGTTTGACTTTGGAAGTGACTCCCCATTGGGTAAAACATCACGTAAAAGTTGAAGAAGCATATCAAAGGACTTTTTGCTCCACCTATTATAAACCTTTATATGGAGGAGCTTTACTATAAATGAGAATTTGGATAACTTGCACCCAGGATAAAATTCTTTTTGGGAGTCGGCTTTTAGCTCTTCTAAAAAGTCTGACGAAATATTAAAGTTGTCTTCATCACATGTGTCTTCAGCTTGGTATCTCATTAAGTTCATCCACGTTATCACCCTCAGCTATGTCATCGTTGTGCATATTAGGTCTACTTTCCCATTCTCTATATAATTGGTTACTTTCATCCATTGGAGGTAATCTGATGGTTGGCTCTTCCCCATGAAGATCCAACACTTGTAGGACATGTCTATATCATCTACAAGCAAGTGTGCTTTTATCACGGCAATGAAGTGTAATTTAGAATTCAAGCACATCCTACATGGACATCTCAAATCTCTGATCATTCCATACTTGTGGATCAAATATGTAATAAAATTGTCCACACCACACATGTACTCATTAGAGTGGATGTCAAGTGTCATCCAACTTTTATCCATATACGCTTACCTAATAAATAAGATAGATTAAACATAACAAAATAATAAAATGCTACACTTAATCACAGATAATAAAATGCAAACTAATTTATATATTATAAAATAGCTACACTTAATACCAAAATAATAAAATGCTACACTTAATAAAACACTTACCTAAAACTTTTAATTAAGTTTCTAAGGGGTTTAACATGGAAGTTAATGCTACACTTAATAAAATGCAAACTAATTTATATATTATAAAATAGCATCATAATCAAAATAATAAAATGCAACTAAAAATTTTAGTAGTGCATGCATGTGGCCATTTAGTAGTGGCCACATAATAGTCAAATAATAATCAAAGCTACAGTAGTGACCCCCAAAATCAAATCAGAGCTTTACTAGTTAAACATAACCAAAAGAGAAAAAAGTTAACAGCTTTTTGTTAACTCATTTTGCTTCAGTTGAAATGATGATTTAAAATAATGGTGAGAATCATTTTGACTACAAGAGAATCAAAGAGAAAATGCAAGTCCTAATTAACTACAAGAGAGGGAAAAAATTCAGAATCATAAAATCAAACATGGAGAAAAACTATGAACTAAATGATTCACTCACCTCAACTTGCTTGATTCACAAACCTTGAACAAGGCAAAGAAGAGATGAACAACGACTAAATCACAAGGAGGTCGATGCTCAGACGGAAAAGCAAATGCTACCAGCAATGATGAAAGCAAGGTCTCAAATAGTAGTGGAGAATGGATCTGCAGCAACAACATCGAAGAGTATAAGCAAGATAAGGAAGAAAAAGAGGAGCAGAGAGACTCGCCAAAGTGTCCAAAACCAGGGAGTGACTGCAGAACCGTAGAAATCAAGTGAGGAAAGGGGGTCAGATTTGAAGGGTAAGCACAAAACCCTTAATTAAAATAGGGATCAAAACATTTCCAAAAAATAAAGTTTGAGATGTTTTACAAAGACTATATTTTATTTCCAAATCAAGGAAAAAATGCAAGCCCTAATTAACTACAAGAGAAGAAAAAAATTTTAATCACAAAGCCAAACATGGAGAAAAGCGATGAACAAAATGCTTCACTCACCTCAATAGAAATCTGCCTTACAAAGCGATGAATAGGCTAATCCACATAAATCTGCAGCAAGATAAGGAAGAAAGAGATCAAGTGCGCAAGATAGGGAAGAAAGAGAATCGTGGAGAGAGAGTTGTCCCCAAAATCGTGGAGAGAGAGTTGCCCTAGCAAGCACCGTGGAGAGAGTGAGTAAAGGGATTGAGTAAAGGGGTTTTGTTAGGAAAAAATGTATTTGCCGTGAAAAGTTTGATGAACGAATAAGATGACTTCGAATATTATCTAAATAACAAATTAAACGTCTCTAATATATTATTTTTGGTGACGTTTTATGTATGTGGCTAATACTTTCTCAAGGAGACGCCTGCAACAGTACAAACGTCATTAAATCCCCAAATTCTTGTAGTGCCTCCATCTGCCCCTTTTTATTTATTTTTTGCTTTTATATTATTATATTATTTATTTATTTTAAAAATATAATGCGGAAGAGAGATAAAAATAAAATAGATATATAGTGGCCAGGTAATTAGTGAATAGTTAAAATAAGTTAATAATTGGAGGATCTATAATTATAAGTTTAAATTAGATGACTATCATTGCCTACTCAAAATCCCAAACTTTGCATGTATCTATCTCTTTCCATTCACGTTGATTTTAGTAGATAGAATGTGCATCATCCTCCTTCGAAGGCTTTGTCAAAAGCAAGAGCATTATTGATAATGCATTGAATCTTAATCTACTTATAACTATGAACTCATATGTTCATTAGACCATTAAATAATAGGGCGACAAAGTCGCCCTCTCACGTGGGATCTCCTTGTTATAACTTTAGTGACAGATTAAATTATTTTGTATTCTTGTACTGCCTTTTGAAATAGTAGTTCAATTTAAAATCTTGTGTGTTCTTCATTTCTCTCTTCGTCTTTTTAACACTCTGCCTTCGCTGTAATGCCGCCAATGGCAACATCAGTGACCACCATAAGTACCACTATGCAATTTGCAATCTACTCCCGCAATTCAATCGCTCGCAACTACTGCCCCCTTTTGACAAGTGCGCCTCTGCTGCAATAACAGCATGCTTCGAAGAGAGAATGGACTTCGAATTGACTAGCGGCTTCGGGGTTGGCGCCCGTGAAGGGAGAGCTTTCTCCACCAACGATTCCTACAGTCCGAGCAGGCCTGGCTCTGCCTTCGTCATATGATAATGGGTCTTCCTTTGGGAGGATAAGTCCAGCAGTATTAATCAGATCGGACAATCTGGCTCGTGTACTTTCTGACCTCATATGATAACGGATTATCTCGTCCAAAGTTTAAACTCGGGCTCATCCAATTTTTTAATAGGCTCACGCTTGTATTAAGTCAGACTAAATTTTTTAACCGTTTGCTTGATGTAGATAATTCAATATCTATCTGGCACCCATCCGATAATTAGTAAGCAGTCCGGCAATACATCCATTAATTTGTTAAAATATATATTTATAAATATTTAATCAAAGTGCAATTTTCATTAAGTTAAATCATAAGAGTTTTGATACATTAGATGGGCAAGATTAACCCACAAAAAAACAGAAGCAAAGGAACGTCCATTCTAACCCAAAAAATCATCCAGAAGATTACATCGTTTATTAATGTGTATTGGCTCAAAATTTACAAAATCTTGTGTATGTCATCCATAATCCATAATGCTTCTAATACGCAAGGGCCGGCTCTTTGATTTCTTCAGCATGTCGACAAGGGTGGAGGCGTCCAAACGATATATAATGTTAAGAGCACTTACTAGCATCCCGCATAATTAATTGTCGTCATGGAGAGAATTCCAAACACTATGTATCATGAGCTCATGATATTGTATCATGAACCTCCTGTAATAACATGCTAATTCTAGAAAATTGCGGATCTCGGATGCATTCTTCGATCTTGTCCAATTAGTCACTGTTTCTACTTTTGTGGGATCCACTGAAATGCTCTTCTTGAACACGATGTGCCTAAGGAACATGATTTCCTTCAACCAAAATTCACACTTCGAGAGTTTGCCATACATACAGCTTGTGTTGGCGCAGTGTCTCCAACACTATTCTGATATGCTCTCGATGCTGCTCTGGGCTGGACGAGTAGATCAGGATGTCGTCCACGAACACTATGACGAACTGATCCAGGTAGGGCCGAAAGGTCATGTTCATCAGATCCATAAACGCTACAGGAGCGTTTGTCAGTCCAAAGGGCATTACTAAAAACTCATAATGACCATACGTAGATCGGAAGACTGTCTTCGATATGTCCTCCTCAGCAACCATCAACTAATGGTAGTCACTCCGCAGATCGATCTTGGAGAATACAAAAGCCTTGGACAACTGGTCGAAAAGATCGTCGATGCGGGGCAGAGGGTACTTATTTTTCATCGTCACCTTGTTGAGCATCATGTAATCAATGCAAATCCGCATTGAACCATCTTTCTTTTTAACAAATAATACAGACGCTCCCCACGGCGAGACACTCGGCCGAATGAAGCTTTTGTCTAATAATTTCTGCATCTGTTTCTTTAACTCTTGCATCTCGGCAGGTGTCATACGGTACGGTGCCTTGGAGATGGGTGCAGTGCCAGGTAGAAGCTCAATCTTGAAGTCTATCTCACACCTCGGTGGTAGTCCTGAAGTATCTTCAGGAAAGATATCTGGAAATTCACGCATCACATCTATTTATTGCAATGCAGTGGCTGGTGCATCGGTCTTGACCACACTTTCCAAGTAGGCACAGCATCCTTTCTGGAGCATCTTTTGAGCCTTCATAACTGAGACAATCACCTTCTTGCTTTTTGATGGAGTACCTCTGATAACTGTCTTCGGCTTGTCCTGTGCACCTATTATGATCTTCTTCTGCTTACAGTGTAGAGCTGCATCATGATAAGAAAGTCAATCCATCCCTAGGATGACATCATAGTCTGTCATCGGGATAACAATAAGATCTGCAAAAAAATTCTTCTTTTCCACGATGACAGGTACATTCGGAATGTACCTAGTCGTGTGAAGATCTCTCATGGAGGTGCTCACCCTCATGGCATGACTCTGAAATAAACGAGTGTGTGACCCCTAAATCAAACAATATAATGGCAGACACATCAGCAATAGGAAGGGTACCTCTGATAATATCGTTATCATTCTGGGCAGCATTCGCCTCATGTTGTGCACCCTACCCTGAACTATGGGGTTTGTGCCAACGGCGTCCCGATTATCACGGCCTCCCCTAGCAAAACTGGGGCAGTTTCGGGCAAAATGCTCGAACTGTCCGTACTGGATGCACGAACCATTCCTCCTGCGACATTCGTCGTCATGATATCTCCCGCAATGAGGGCAGAGAGACCTCTGCTGAACTACTGGTGCATGTGACTAGGGCTGACGAGGAGGAGGTGGCAGCTGTCTCAGAGGCTGAAGCTGTACTGATGCTAGGTGTTGCTGGGGTGGAGCATAGCGAGTGGCCTCTCTCAGGTAGTAAGGCCTATGACGGCGATCGCGATGATCGTCCCTCTTAAATGGTCGGCGATCTTCGATCCGTGGTCGCTACTGCTCTGTTGGCTTGGCTGGGGCTTTTGCTTTGCGCTCAGCTTGGTCTTTCTCAATGCGAGTAACCAGTCTTACTGCCTTTTTCAAAGTGTCACGGTCCCTAGATAGAACTTTAGTCTTCAGGTCTTGTTGTAGCCCATTGATGAACTTATTTACCCTGATGCATCTCACAAATGGCATCAGGCAGTACTGCTCCAGCATGACAAATTGAGTGTGGTATTCCACCACAGTCATGGTTTCCTGCACAAGCTCCAGAAATTCTTCGCGTTTACTAACCCGGTCGTGCTCATGGGTGTAACGGTCAACAAACGCCTCCTTAAACTCAGCTCATGGTATCTCCTCTTCCTCCAGCCCTCTGAATCTGGTGGTCCTGGTGGTCTTCCACCATCCCATGGCAGTGTCAGTAATCATGTG
Organism: Pontederia crassipes; assembly: GCA_030549335.1. Classification (NCBI taxonomy): domain Eukaryota; kingdom Viridiplantae; phylum Streptophyta; class Magnoliopsida; order Commelinales; family Pontederiaceae; genus Pontederia; species Pontederia crassipes. Next base: position 28,342,354 of record CM060196.1, read on the forward strand.
GATACCGTACAGCACCTTTCGCTCTTCAGCACATCTCATCAACTTGAATATGCGGTCTAGGGTCTCTATCCATTGCTTTGCTTTAAAGAAATCCGTCTTGCCCTCAAATTGTGGCAGATTTAGTCTCAGAAATACCTGAATAGTATCCTCAGAAACCTCCTGTTGGGGTCCCCGCGTACGACGTCGGGTCGCGGGCCGGCCGCCTCTAGTTTGACTGCCCTTCAGTGGGTCAGTCTCATCAATGAGCTCATCATGTGTCTGCGCCCTCGCACTGTGGCCCCGTCCTCGGCCGCAGCTGGTAGTGTGGCCTCGACCACGGCCCCATCCCCGACCTCGCTGGGCTAACGTCTACGACTCATCAATCGAGTCCTCTGGGCCCTCTGGCGCTTCAGGAGCAATGCGGGCCGACCCGGCCTCCCGCTCCTGGATCCTCTCTGATCGTCTCGACATCTTTATCCTTTAATTATGAAAGAACATTACATTAAAAACCAATACCATGTAATAAACATTAATTTGACTTACAATCTTCTTTTGGTGGAGCGTGTCGCGATAGCTCGGCGATAGCACATGAACCTCTCTTATACCATACTATACAATAAGATATCAAAAGAGTCCGAACAGCGGCTTTGATACCAATAAATGTAACGGCCCTAAATCAACCAATACCACGTGACGAGGATATCTCTGAAGGCACTATGAAAACACTATAACTTTGACCAACAATTGACCAAATCTCAATTAAAATGATGACATGTCAGCAATAGAAAATAAAGAGGAAATATAGGATATCAAAATAGCGAAAGTCTCAAAATACTACAAAGTCTTCATAATAGAAATCATATCTGAATTACATCCACGTTCATAAATGCGGAAAATAGAGAAAAGATAACTAGGCCCTTCTGTCGGTTCATGTGATCGCTCGAGCTGATCGCGGCACACGATCTCAACATCATCACTGACCTGGCCCTATGGAAATCAACACATGAGAGGAGATCCTCCCGTAAGCTATACAGCCTAGTGGGATCTATATAGTATTCAATGCATAACAATAAATAGCAATAGTCATAATCAGTAATCACTTATAACAAGATCAGATAGAGAACATAAGATCATTCGATTTGATATATCAATGGATAAAAGAGATCATGGATTGAGAGGTTATAGTAATCATGTTGAATTAATAATCATGCTTCACTTATCATCATTATGCTCATATCATTTGTACATACTCTTTATCCTTATACATTTTTCTTAGCATTACATGACTTTTGGTGCCTTTAACTTTTTGGGGGTTTTATGCCAAGCAAACAATACAGCCTTATGCAGCCAATGGGTGATCAAGCCATGGCTAAGGGAGCGACCCTTCACTATAAGCACTTAGCATGGGCTGGCCACCCTCTCTTTATTCTTTCATCTTTCTTACTTTAATCACTTTATCAATTCATCATTCTTTCATTCTATATGGGGATTGGATCATTGAACAGATCAATAACAAGACAAATGATTCAGTCGCACAATCATTCAATCAGTAGGGATAAGCATATCACAAACATGAAATGAATCTAGATCAATTAGCAATCAAAATGAATTCTGGTTTAAGGGTCGGTCGACCGGTTCTCTCTGATCGGTCAATCGATTTCTTTACACCGATCGATCGATATCTCTGGATCGGTCGACCGATGGTGTTGGGTCCATTCAATGGTCTCGGTCGGCTGACTTCTGTGCACCGATCGACCGATATCTCTAGATCGGTCGACCAATAGTGCTTGGTTTGTAAAATGATCTTCGATCGGCCGATCGATCGACTTATAAATAGGCTCGGAAGGAATGATCGGTCGATCGGTTTCTATCGATCGGTCGACCGATTTTCATATCACCGGTCCACCGATATTCTGGATCGATCGACCGATCGTCGTGAAAATAGAATCGAACAGAATCATATTTTTAACGATTTTCAATCCAAAAATGCAATCAACGCTTACAAACAATCATCTAAACATGAAGGAATGATACAAAATACATCCATAGTCATCGGGAAGCACAAATTAGGGATCAAACATTAAGAATGCAATCAAACCATTCGTTTCATTCAATCTTTCCATTTAGCCATAAGCATACCATTCTAACCTAATCCTATTCAAGTTATGCAGGGGGATTTCGGATTCACCCACCTGTTCCGTGGTTGATTCTTACTTGAAACCCTTTCGATCACCGGTAATCGCCCTCCCCTTGTTGTTCTCCACCTACAAAGCATTCCGATTGGAGAATGAAGTAAGGGGATGATGTTAAAAATCAAAGGGGGTGCAGAAATGAAAAACCTTGAAGGAACCCTGCTGGAGCTCCCTTGCTCTTGTTGGTTGGAGTGTGCTTGGGGGAGAAGCGAGAGAAGTGAGGGAGAGGAAATGAGAGGCTTGGTGAGCTTAGGGCATCTAATGCTTTTATAGATTAATTTTGGGGCCTAATATGCTAATGGGCTCAATTATGGGCTGAGTGTTGGTTTTAAAAGTTGACTTCATATTATTTATTTATTAAAAAAATCGGGTGTTACACATCCACTCCCGGATAGAAAGGAAATGTCCTAGTATCATCCATGCCATGGACCCTCGGTGAGTGCCCACATGAACCGGACAACATAAAAATCATTTGAAACATCTGTAACGATCATCACACCTCTTCTACGCCGCATCTTCTGGAGGCATCCCTGCAACTATGAAGTTCCAATTTGTCATTGTTGGACATATATACGCACATGGTGTGCATATATCTTGTCCGAACTGCAACCTTTGCAGTTGCAAAACTGCATTCACGTGCAGTTGAAGAACTGCCATGCAAACTCTATAAATAGAGTTGCATTGTTGTAGATGTTTACACACATGTGAAAACTCTCCTTGCTTCATTGTTGGTCTATATTTGTTATATTCTGTAGGTATTTGGATTGTGAAATTGTGTCGACTTTTCATAGTGATTATCGTCCCGCCCCATACGAAACAACGTAAAAGAATCTTTGTATTTCCGCTGCAAGTAGGATGAATTCTTGTATATAAATCTTCAATTGGTATCAGAGCCAAAATGATTCGTTTCGTTAAATTTTTTTTACGGGATTGTGCAAAAATTATGATTTTTACACCTTTGGTTATATGACCATAACCAAAAAATCAAACTTTTTTGTTATCCATATGTACTGAATTCAATAAAATACCTGGTACAAATTTTAATATATATTTTCCCGTAATTTTTTCAAAAAAAATATTGTTCTATCCATTGGACTCATAAATGAGACATTGGAAGAATCTTTTTTATCTTCCATTATCCGGAGGATACCTTATATATATCAAAAAGATGCATAACATAAATATGCGCTACACGTTTACCAGGATATTCCTATGCGCTTTTCCCGGTGGAATATCTTTCACAATAAAAAGAATACTTTGGATTGGGACTCGTAAGGGATTTCTTTGTCTGTCTATATTTCGTTTTGTTTGATCTTTTAGGTCTCTATCCACTTTGTGAAAAATCGTTAGGTATAAATATGTCAAATACCGGTGACTCACTGAATGGGCCCTTTCATTCAATTCTTTTAAGTTCATGTGGCATAGCCTTAATGTTAATGGCGAGATTCAAATTGGAAATATGGCATCTCACTTTTTTTTACTACGCAAGGCTTCGAGGCATTTCGCAAACAGTGTCATGCGGCATTGTTTCACGCACGCGCAGTCTTGAGGCCCGCCGCGCACACTATTCGACGTGAACAGTGCCGCATGGCACTGTAGCGTGAATAGTGCCATGCGGCACTGTTGCACGCACTGCGGTACGAGCCTCTGTTGGCCATAACACGGGGATTTTTGGCCCCGCTGCGCCGCCGACCTGTCAACAACGCCCAGCACTCCAGCGCAGTAAGGCGCGGGCCTAGGCCTACAACTGCTGCCGCACAGCGCGGCCAAGGCCCGTTTCTACTGCGCGCAGTGCGGTTTTGGGCGACAACTGCAGCCCATTTTAAACAGCTATATTTTTTTGAAAAAAATGTAGTGTATTAGAGAAATTTCGAAAAGATTATATTAAAATTAAAAATTACTTGTTTTATGATCCAAAAAATTTTGGAATATTCTCTGAAATTGTATTGATGATTCATGACATATATTATGCATTTTTAGTTACTTTTCATAATTATTATGCATATTAGAAATTTTGTGACATAATATGACATATTTTGTTTTATGTGAAATGTCTTGCATGTAATTATGTTATGATAATTTGAAAATTTACAGAAATTTTCATGAAACCTATATAACATAATTATGAACATTTCTTGGTATGTCATGTGTACAAAATTTAAATGTGTCATGTATATATTGTAATATGTTTTGATATTATGTTACGAACATAATTATATTACATTATGTAATATGTGAAAATAAAATATTTCATGCACAATATTATTTTTTAAAGGTTCATTTTATGATATGGAACTTATAAGTAATAAATTTTCTTTTGTAAGAAAATTTTTGGAAGTGCATGTATTTTTTTGTTACCAAAATTAGTTTTTGATGTCACAAATGTATTTTCACATGATGTTGCATTTTTTTGTTAAAATTATGCAATTAATAATATATGTATGATATGACAACATTATTTTTGTTGTATGAATATTTTCACTACATATATGTAATTAAGGCATGTGTGATAAATAATTTTCAATTTGTATGAAAATTTGATATTTTAATTATTTCAATGCCTTATGTTATACATATATGTCTTATAAGCATGTGACTTTATTTTTTACGTTTTATGTAAATGTTTGAATTAATAATAACCATGCTTATTATCATGCATATATTATGTTAAAATCATGTGACAAGTAATTTCATTGTGTGATAAATGAATTGTATAATTATTTGTATGCATTGTAATTCATAATATTTTTATGCTATGTTTGTGTTATGCATAAAAATATCAATTATGAATGTGACATGTTTCATGAACTTAGGAATTTAATAAATTGGACCTAAGTTAATTATTTCCATAATGAATTATAGGTAGTCCAAATAGGACTAAGGCATTTAAATTATATAATGGTCACGGTAGTAATTTTTATTGAGTGGTGCATGACATGTGGATGTCTAGGAAAGTACCGAAATGAGATTGTAAGTGGGAAATTTAGTACCTTCTTTCTCTATGGACTTACCTGGTGTATAGTTGACGTAGTCTCTAAATATTACTATATTCACGTGACACGATAACATTTTTCAATTATTTTGGTGTCGAGACGAAGGGGTGATGGTTCCCTAATTGGCACCTTGCATAGACAAGGAAGAGCCCCCATCACAGGACTCTATTTGTCTGGCCGAAATTTATTGAAAATGCTATATTAATCACATTATATATTTTAAATAATTTTGGATGTTCAATTTTTCCAAAATTACTAGAATAATACCTTGGCGCAATTATATTATTTTTAATAACTTGGTAATGTTTTTTAAATAGTGGGAGATGAGTGGGAGCTTTGCTACCATCTCGATGGCACTACTCTCAAATATTATCATTTTATTATTTTTGAAATATATGCGATAGGAAGACTTGCGTATAACGTTCTAACACTCGTTTATTTTTTAACATGATCTTAGATTAAATGGCAACCAAGCAAATAATTGCTAAACTGAACAAAGGTGACAAGTTGAATGGTGACAATTATGACATCTAGCATAGGAAAGTACAATACATCCTCGAAGAAGAGGAAGTTATTGAATGCATCAAAAATACCATGCCTGAAGCAGAATTTGACATTACACCTCAACACAGAAAGAATTTGGATGCTTATAATGCATGGAAAAATAAAGACAAAAGAGTTGCATTGTGTTGTTGCGCGGCATGGATAATTTCTTAATGTGTGAGTACGAGGTGCATGAAACTGCGAAAACCATGTGGGATGCCTTCATGAGAAGTTTTCCAGTATATCAACCATGAAATTAAGGTTACTTAATCTTAAGTTTGATTCATACCGTATGCGTCCAAATCACATCATGCGGTAGCATTTGCATGAATTATCGAACATGATTCGTGAGTTGAAAAGTACCAGTGTTCCACTTACTGATGAACAACAAGTGCAGGCTGTCATTCGTTCCCTTCCGACGCGTTGGGAATAAATGGTTTTGAACTTAGCTCACAACGATAACATCAAAATCTTTACTAATGTTGCACGTCATCTGGAACTAGAAGAAGAGCACCTTGAGGCAGCTAAACCTTCCGGTCAAGCATATGTTGTTGAATCCAGTGCGAAAGGTGAGAATAAAAGTTCAAAACGGAAAAGGCCGCACAATAAGAAGGGTAACAAGACTGAAAATAAAGGTAAAAATCAGCGCAAATGTGGTAAGCACGGTGAGAAGTTTGATAAAAGTAAAGTTAAGTGTTACAACTGCCTCAAGTGTGGACACTTCGCTCGTGAGTGCACTGACCCGAAGAAGAAAACACAGGTATACTTTTCTGAACAAACTTTCATTTATGTTTTTAGCTGTGCATTAGTCGTTGACTCTCATCCTTCGTGGATTGTAGACTTAGGAGCAACCAACCACATAGCCAAGGAATGTGATGCCTTTGTGAATTTTCGTCGATTCAGCGTCGGAACCAAGTGAATTTACGTTGGCAACAACGCACGTGTGGAGTTCAAAGGCATTGGTACATGTAAATTGGGCCTTTACAAAGGAAGTGTCATGTACATCCACGATGTCCTCTACGCTCCGAATTTTCTACGGAATTTAATTTTAATGTCTCGTTTAGATGAACTTGGTTATGTAATAACATTTGGTTCAAGTTATGTTGATTTGATGTTAAACAATATTTATATTTTTACTGCTTACAAGCATAATGGTTTTTATGTTATTAAAATCTCTCAAGATTTTCAAAATTCTAGTTGTTCATTTGTATCATTTTCTGATAAAAATGTTGATGTCAAAACTTGGCATGTCAGACTTGGGCATATTGGACAAGATCTTATGAATCGACTAGCTAGAGAAGGCCTTTTAGGCCATCTCGCTAAAGTCATTCTGCCCACGTGTGAAGATTCCCTTGCTGGTAAAACAACTAGAAAACCATTTGGAGTAGGCAATGTTGAATCTTCCTTAGAAATAATCTATTCTGATATCTGTGGTCCCATGAATGTTAAGGCTCGACATTGTTTCTCTTATTTCATCACTTTTATCGATGATTATTCACGATATGGTGTAGTCTATTTAATCACACATAAATTTGAGCCATTAGAGTGTTTCAAACGATTCTTGCATATGACTGAGAATCAATTGGATCACAAGGTTAAAGTCTTACGTGCAGATCGTGGTCGTGAATATTTATCTGATCTATTTAGTGAATTATGTGATGAAAAAAGTATTGTTAGACAACTAATAATTCCTCGAACTCCGTAACAAAATGGTGTTGTAGAAATGAGGGTATAGATTATGATGAAACTTTTGCACCAGTCGTAAGATTTTCTTCAATTCACTTAATCCTAGCTATAGTTGCTCATATGGATTTAGAACTACATCAAATGAATGTAAAGACAGCTTTTCTAAATGGAGAACTAGATGAAGAAATTTACATGAAGCAACCTAAAGGCTTCATTGGAAAATGTCAAGAGCGCAAAGTATGTAAATTGCGACGGTGCATATACGGACTAAAATAATTATTTAGGCAGTGGTATTTGAAATTTCATCGATCAATAATTTCCTACGGATTTTCTATGATTGATGAAGACCACTGTGCATATATGTGGCTCCAAAGATAAGTTTGCATTTCTAACTCTATATGTCGACGATATCTTGCTAGCTGGGAATAATAAGGAGTATATAAATACCATTAAGCAATGGTTGCCTTATATCTTTGAGATGAAGAACATGGGTGAAGCAGCATATATACTTGGAGTAAAAATTCATCGAGATCGTTCAAAGAGATTCATTGCTCTTTCGCAAGAAACCTATATCAAAAAGGTTCTCGAACGTTTTCGAATGAATAACTGCAAACCCATTGATACTCTTGTGGCGAAAGGTGAAGCTTTAGGTCTTAATATGTGTCCGAAGACTTCAGAAGAAAAGAGTGCTATGGCATCTGTTCCTTATGCCAATGCAGTCGGAAGTATGATGAACGTCATGTTATGTACTCGACCCGACATATGTCATGCCATTGGTCTGGTCAGTCGATATTAGTCTAATACCAGACACCAACATTGAAAGGCTGTCAAAAGGATTCTCAGATACTTGAAAGGAACAGTTGACTACGCACTATGCTATCAAGGAGGAACTCTAAAGTTAGCCAGATATATGGATGCTGATTGGCTAGCGATGTTGATGAACGCAAGTCCACCTCCGGTTACGTCTTCCTGCTTAGCAATGGCATTGTGACGTGGAGCAGCAAGAAGCAAGATTGCATAGCGTTGTCAACAATGGAAGCTGAATTCGTGGCATATACCGAAGCTGCAAAAGAAGGACTTTGGTTAGGCAAATTCCTTCGCCATCTGAGAGTTGCTGATGATGCTTCAAAGACTAATCTATACTGTGATAATCAAGCTGCCATTGCATATGTCAAAGATGAGAAATATCACTATAAAGAGAAGCATATCGACACTACGTACAAATTTGTACAAAATGAAAATGTTCATAAAATGATCATGATTCAATATGTGTCTACACATCAGAATGTGGCTGACCCATTTACGAAGCCTATTCCAAAGATGTATTTATTAGACATATAAAAGTTATAGGATTACGTAATCCTAATTGTACTTAAACATTTGTTTTTTAATGAAAGTATTCATTGCTTTTGTTTAAGTTATTATGAGTTGTTATACACAAGTAGAGTATGTCAGTCAGGCACGAAATTATCAAATCACAACGGATAATCGCCTCCGGCGCTTAGAGTATGGCGAGCGGAGAAGAAATGGTTTAAAATCATAATATGATCTAAAACTGCCCTGATTTGTTCGGGAAGTCTTGAACACGAGTTTACTTCAACTCCGTGTAATCTGACAAGGAGAGCCAGATGTGAGACCTCATTTAAAGGCGCTGCAATTTCAGGCGACTAGTGAGAGGACTCAGGTTAGGCGCTATAGATATGCGACTGGACTTAAATCTGTGCAGTGTTATTGAGCGATGGCATACACTCCTTCAGTGGGAGTCTCCACCGTAATACTTGAGTGTATTATCAAGTATGCTAAGTCAACCCTAAGACGTAACGAATAGTCGAGTCTTCGTCACATGTGTAAGTCTTTAAGGACTAAACAAGTCCAAAGATTGTCATTCGACTCTTGACTATATTTCAAAGTGATATGTTAGTGTTGCTACTTTAGCGAGGTACTCAAAGGCTAAAATTGTATGCGGCCCGTCGAACCACTCTAGGAAAACAGCTGACTTAGAATCGAGAAATATAAGGGCGAGAGAAATATTCATTGGTGCTGCATAAATTTTATATGTTGTTAGCCAACTATAAAGTATACATATAAAATTGAATAACTGCGGATTTAGACATAAGTCGTCTAAACTCTGCAAGCAAGATGTTTATAAGACAAAGCGAGTAATATGATTGCTTGAGCGACTATATAAGAATATAGTTCTGGCTCGCATATTGATTGAGCGGCATTTATAGTCTTGGCTCTCAAGTTGATTGAGCACTAAGTATCCATAAAAGGTCATGATATATACTCTCAAGTGGTTGAATGATTGTGTATCCTTAACAGGTCGCAATTCTCTCGTCTTATATTATGAATGTACTCGTGGGTCGTACGATTCATTTATCATACACAAAAATTTACAAATGTGACAAATAGCACATCATGTGCGAGTGGGAGATTGTTGGACATATATACGCACATGGTGTGCATATATCTTGTCCGAAGTGCAACCTTTGCAGTTGCAAAACTGCATTCACGTGCAATGAAGAACTGTCATGCAAACTCTATAAATAGAGTTGCATTGTTGTAGATGTTTACACACACGTGAAAACTCTCCTTGCTTCATTGTTGTTCTATTCTGTAGGTATTTGAATTGTGGAATTATGTCAACTTTCCGTAGCGATTGTCGTCCCGTCCCGTACGAAACAACGTAAAAAAATCTTCGTATTTTCGCTGCAAGTAGGTTAGTTTCTTGTATATAAACCTTCGATCCAAGTAGTTTGACAATCTGGGGGCATCCTTCCAATGTTGTGAGAATGCTTGAATTTTTTAGTCAATAACGACAATCTTAATACACCTTCGATTTATGCAGTCAATCTAATTGATTTCTGTTAATCTCGTGTTTGTTCACTCCCTTCAGCTCGAGCTTCTTGGCCTTATGGGCTGCACTAGGAGTGGCGTGACTGTTGGAGTTTCCACTCTGGGTCACAAGTGGGTCGATTTGGAGAGAATGGTTTTGGAGCATGGGGTCCGACGGGACTCGTGTTGGTGGTGGTGATCGGGATTTTTTTTGCATTCATGCAGGCAGGCTCGCTTGGAGATCCGAAAGAGTTAACACTTCGACGGCACCGTCTCGGACACTTCAGGGCTGTAGCACACGGACCAATGGAACGAATGTAGTGTCTCAACTGGAGATTACACGTACCCGACATACGATGCCATATTTAAAACCCTGTCTTCTAACACGATTACGTGCCCAAGTTACTCATTATCCGTACTGATAAATTTTTGTGATATTTTAATCAGCATGTTTTTTCCGAGCTGCGAAGGCAACGTCTTCCACATAAATTTAGGCTGCGACCCTTTAAGATTTATTTGGTTGGAGATGAAAGAAAAATAAAGAGTGAAAAGAAAAAAATATATATTCTTTTTGTTTGATTGAATTTAAGTTGAAGAAAAAAGAAAAAAAATTACCACCTTTTCTTTCTATTTTTTTAATATTTCAATTTTTTCCCTCCAAATCGAAATGAAAGAAGAGAAAAAATATATTAAATATATATATTTAATTTTAATCAAATAAATTATACAGATAAATATATATATAAAATAAAATAGTTTAAATAAATTAATCACTTAAAATTTATTTCATTCCTTTTTTTAATGATATTAATCAAACAGAAATGACTATTTACCTTCATTTTTTTACCTTCTATGTCCATCATTTTTCTTACTTCTCTTTAAACAGAACCTCTTGCCATGAATTTTAACAAAGGTCAGCAAACCGTTCTGATCAACTGGATGGGCTAGCTCTTATGATGCCCTAAAATTCCCTGGGGCAGCAACCCAAACACAGACACTAAGACAAGACAATAATATAAGTGAATACAAAACGAATAGAAGTATCTTTCAGAGGCATTGAGATAATGTTCCTCTTCTACTTTTAGATATTAAAGCTTTAGAAAATACAGCATATGAGTTACAAAAGCCTCCACGAAACCGTCAACTTTATCTTTCTCAAGCACCAAACAAGCATCCATTTCGGTGAAACTGACGGTAGCTTCAAAAAAACAATTAGAATAGACAGTAAATGTGAGAACATAATAAAAGCAATTTTTTTGGTAATGCACTTCAAAGCTCTGATAATATTCAAGTTTCCTTTTACGTCTAAAAACAGAATACTGGATATAGAGTGAGAATCCAACAATGATAAAATTTAAGCATTTTAGCAATATCTTGAATAAAAGAATGTTATTATATAGCCAAAAACACATGCCCAGATTGAAGGTTTAATTTCCATTCCACCAGTGCTCCTTTTTTCTTTTGAGAAATGGACAGCGCATATATATGACAAAATTCAGACTGAATTTTTTAACCAGAAAAAGCAACTAAACAGAATGCAAACTCAAAGTATACTGAAAAAAAAAATTAAAATAAATGTAGCTAAACACTCCTCCCTCCCAGTGATCCTATATGATGAACACGAATTGCTATCACACCTAAAAGCGTTCAAAAATCTGCAGTCGAAACTATGATGAGCTGTTTTCCCAAAGGAACAGTGTTTTGATGTTTTGTTCCGAAGTTTACCATGTCCATATACTTGGAAATTAATACAACGATAAAGAAACATAGTAGATTGTGTTGAGGGGAAAATACCAACAGTAAAGCCACTAGTTTATCGGAATAGGCGTTATAAGAGATAACCAGAGAGACGAAAGTTGTCAAAATAAAAAAATATATATATTTAAAGCCATGAGCATAGCTGATAACATCAGATTTCCTTGCATCTTGCAATAGAAGTGTCGAGTTGGCAACTTACTGGTAAAGGGTAAAATAATCTCTGACATTATCTCTGCTTTGAGGCAACAGTTCTCGTGACAGTGGAGACTCCGTCAACAAATTTGGTCCGGAATAAAACATTAGCATTATTGAACATGCCTTCCTTCAGGGAAACAACAACAAACTGCAGAGAAGAAAGTAAATTTCAAGCAAAGGCTACAAGTGTAAAATACGTCACCTTCCAATTACTGCCATACATGTACACCTGACTGCAGTCAGGTCCTCAAAAAGCTATTTCCAATAAAGAGAACTTCCAAGTACTAAACAAAATCATCATCCAAAACAGAATTTGGTGGTAAAGCATGGGATTTAAAACAACTTTTTGGAAAATCATCATCTAAGTCACTCAGGTTTTGTTTACATCATTTATGTCATTTATATATTTTGAAAAATTAATATTCAAGTCACTCCACTAATAAAGCAAATGTAGCAGTGTCATGTCATCGCCACGTTATCAAAATAATCACCAAAAAAAAATCAAAATTAATGTTTATACCCTATTACAATAAATAAAAGTGCATGTTTTACCCTTTAAATTAGAGTACAAAGTAAACATTTATATGTCAACTACATCTTTTTAATTAATATGATTAGTGATGTGGCATTGACACAACTGAAATTAAATATTACATTGGTAACGTAACCTAGATATTGACTTTTCAAAAGATGAGTAACCTGGATATTGAAAATAAAAATAGATGACTACATCATCCTTGGTAGTCATCCTATAATTTTTCAAAAAAATATTGAAACTAAACATTGAGCAATTTAAACATTGACTTTGCAAAGGTTAGATGATCTCGCATGCTTTAAACTCCAAAACATGTCATACAAAGACTCTGAGAAAATTCTAGAATTCTTCATCAGCCAATGCAAAGCTAGCAAAACCGGGAACGATGAGGAACGAAATAAAACCTGTGAATGCGGAAAATGAGCTTTGATCATCCTTCCAATGTTTTGGGTATGGCTTAGATCAAGTGCTGCATCTACCTATACATTGAAGAATATAAATGTTATTGCCCAAACTTTTGCCATGGACATCACAATGAGTAAGCATTGACATAACACCATCAAATAAATATTAAAAATCTGTCAATTATGTAAAATATAGAAAAGTTTTAACTAGGCTTTGCATATCATTTTTTCAATTTAAGAAAATGCTAAAGCTGTCAAAAACATTTGGACACTTAAAAAGAAGATAACTGGTTTTCTGAAGCCTCATTGTGCCATATGCATTTATGCTATAATGTAGGCAGCATATGATGTTCAAACCATGCTGTTTGTTGCCATTGAAGCGTATGCTTAACAAAGTTAATCGAAGACTTGCATGAAACTATTCCAATGTGTTTATTAGGGATTCATAGTAGTTTTAAAGGGTAAATTACGTCAAATGCCCTTCAACTTTGACCGTTTTCCTAACTTCACTTTGTAACACGAATGTCCTCCATCTTATAATTTGTTTCATGGAATGTCCTTCCAACTCGAAATACCCAGTTTCCCAATCACTCCGCTGATATGGCAATATCTCTCTCCACCACGCAGCAGAGCATCAGATGTCGCACCACCATGCAGTCCACATCAGCAAATTAATAAAAATAATAATAAAATAAGAATATAATAATAAAAAATTAAAAAAATGCTTCCTCTCCTCACCAGTGATGGAGCGCCGGAGGGAGAAGAGAGGGGGCGGCCACCTCCACCCCTCTCCTCACCGGCGACAGAGAAGAGAGAGGGGTAGGGGGCGGTGCCCCCTCCCCGTGCGCGCAGAGGGGGAGGGCCGCCTCCTCCTCTCTTCTCCGAGGCCGGTGGCACCCCGGGAGTTGTTCGACGCATCTAGATCAACGATGTCGGAGAAGCAGACCTCAGACCCAGGGAGCTGCTGGGAGGTCCGGGATTTGTTGTAGCGGTCGCATATGCCATTGTGCTCACTGCTGACTGAGATGACGTTGAAGTTGCAGCAACGGTGCTTGGCACGAGAACTTGTCGATGTAGCCGATGACAAGGACATTGACGCTGACCACAACACGAAAAGGGAGTCAGACCAAATGTGGCGGTCGGAGGACGTGAATCGGCAGCATCAGTCAGTCCAGATAGCCGATCGTGCACTCGATTGAGTTGAGCTGGAGGCCAAGTTGTCGAATGCATAGAAGACCTTGAGCATGTCTTCAGTTACGGTATCAGTCCAACCGAGGTGTCCGCATCACCGATGCCACCATCGACCCAGCCCGCAAGCTCTAGTTCCAACTCTTCGTTTCCAACTCTACCGCCGCCAACCGGAATCGTCTGTCCATAGTCATCATCTTCCACGGCAGCGGATTCACCTTCCTCTCCGTAGCATCTAAGCACTACGACGTTGTGTGCCGCCACATCTGTCACACGATCCCGGTCGTCGTCTCCGTCAACTATCGCCTCTCCAGAGCACGGCCACTCGGCGCCCTATGAAAATCGGGAGGACATGCTCCGTTTCCAGGAGTCCAGCGGCCTTGCCTCCATCGACAAGCAGGTGTCTGACCTCCGGCCAGCGAGCTCACTGCCTATGTGCGCCGGCGATGCCAAATTGCAAACCGAGCTCGGGGGGGGGGGGGGGGGGGGGGGGGGGGGGGGATGCAGCCCTCCTCTTTTTCGTCTAGCGCTCATGCCAGTGCGCGAGAGAGAGGAGAGAGCTCCTCCTTTTTTATTTTTATATTCTTACACGTCTTGCTTGCGTGGCGAAAAGAGAGCATCGCCACATCAGCGGAGCGACCGGAAAACTAGGTATTCCCGATCGAAAAGGCATTCCGTGAAAAAATTTATAAGATGGAGAGCATTCGTGTTACAAACAAATTAAAGTTGGAGGGTATCCGTAAGCAAACGTAAAAGTTGAAGGGCATTTAGCATAATTTACCCTAGTTTTAAACAGAAATAACATTATATGTTATCCCATTGGTTGGAGTAGAAGAACACATGCATGCTGTTTTTTCTTCTTTTCTGGGTGGGTTGAAATGGGTGGGTGTTTGTGATATTCCAAAAGCCAAACCGAAACAATCTTGAGAGCTTAGGTTTATTTCACAAAGGACGCTGCAAATGCATAAATCATGCCATGATCTAATTCAGTTGAAAGCTGAGGCACACTTTTTTAGCCAAATACATGGAAATCAGCAAGATCAAATCAACAACCAGAACAAATTCTTGGCAATCAGTCCATAAGAATTTTGATCTGAAATGTTTAACTAGATTAGTGTATCTGTGGCCAGATTAAACTACTTTAGTTATGTTGTTAGAGAAATAATGCATGACAGTTAACCCTTAAAACACTAGAAAATAAACCTATAGTACTTTGACATAATCTTTATTCTTTAAGAGATGGATGATGCCAAGTCTCGGGGGCACTATGTATTTACAGGAAAATACAAGTTCCAGTTAATTTTCATGACAAAGATGCAATAAGAACATAGGACACTAACAATTTATATGCTTTGCTTAATCACATAACAAGGAACATGATTTACCAAGGATTTTCATTTCACTAACAAAATGTAAAAAGGAACATGATTTCTGCTAGTCTTAGCCTCTACCAATATAGCCATGGGAACATGTTGAAATAGCGAACTATTTAAGGTCATGATAAATGTAGTCTGCAAAATTTTGGTATCTGTAGACAGTAATGCAATTCTTCTAGAAAAGAACACGTTATCCAATTAATAGATGTATTACAAATTTCCTAATTACCAAGTCTACTTGTCAAACAACAGATGAAGATCAGGTGTACACGAACCAGAAAGTACAAGAAATTTTTAGTTATAACAAAAAAGTTGATATCAGTTCAACTGCTATCAATTTAAACTGAAAGGAAAACACTTACCTCATCTAATATATACAATGGTGCAGGTTTGAAAAGAAGCAAAGCCAAAATGAGAGAAAGTGCTAAAAGTGAACGTTGTCCACCGCTAAGCTCTGAGAGAGATTGTTTCCATACAGTTCCAAAAGCAACCCGAACTTCCAGACCATCTAAGAAACTGCAGCCTTCAGGAGGTTCAAGTTTTGCCATAGTACCTGGCAAAAGGGTACTAAAGATAGAGCCAAAATCCCTGTAAAAGGAGCTTAAGTATTTGAATAATGCTTTAATTACAATTTAAAGCAGCACAAAACTTTTCTGACCTGGAAAAAAAATACTTCAAGAAACAAATCATGTGGTATTGACAGTGGATATTCCTGGCAAATTATACTAGAAAAGCAAAGCACTCTAACAGCAGAAGAAACCAGTTTTAAACTTACTTGTTTACTTTGACCCAAGTTACTTTCAGTGTTTCCTTCTTCTTTTCATCTAGCTCTTCGATAACCTTCTTAATTTTTGATTTATCATTCTATAATGTTTATGAAAGTTAGCATGGAGAAAAAACAGTAACCATAACTGTAGTATCTCAGGAAAAAGTCACTTTATCTGGATAATGAACATACCTCAATAATATTTTTCTTTGATATGAGATCATTATATTCATCTTCTGCTTTCTCAAACATTGCCATCACCTTTTTGTTGATCCTTTTCTCAAGACTAAAAGAATCAAGGATAAAGGACAACATCAAATATTAATAATCTTTAAATTGTTGACATACAAATGGAAGGCAGAAGGGTGGTAATTTGAATAATGGAAATATAGTGGCCTGCAGACCTGGATTGTTCAGCCTGTAGTCTTTCCAGTTCACTCCTAGACTTTTTAGGGTCACAGGCTGAAAAATCGTAGTCAGTTCCAACTTTCCCAAATAACTGCTTCTCAGCCACAATCCAACCATGCTTCTCAAGTAGTTTATCAACTTTTAAGGAATACTCTTTTTGTTCAACCTCCATACGCTCTACCTTAAAACCAAAAGTGGAGTGGTGTCATAATTTTATCTTCCATAATAAATGGAGTGAACTAATACTAAGATAAGTACCTCATTTTCCATCTTCTTTCTCTCCACAGTTGCATCACTAATCTTCTGTTGAAGCTTTTGTTGCTCTTTAGCGATCTGGCTTATCTGGGAATCACATTCTTTCATCTTCGAGCGACTCAAATTTAACTCAGATTCTGCTTGATTGAATTTCAGATGTATCGATTCAACCTGGACGAGATGGGGTACCAAAATATATAGAAATTAACAAGACAAGAAATGATAGAACAATATGAAACCATCAATGACTGAAAACATACCTTGCTTTTCTGCTTAGTCAGTTCTTCACTAAAAGCATTAATCTGAGTTTCTAAAGTAGCTAATTGATTCTCCAACACAATGAGTTCTTGAGAGACTGCATCTCTCTCCATGATAAGTTTACCTTTTTCACTTTCATATATCTATAATAGCATAATGAAGACAAATAGCGTAATCAATTAAAAACAGATAAATGATATACGAAAGTATGAAAATGAGAAAATTATAATGAGCACACTAAAATGAGAAAACTATAATATGGAACATACTTTGCCTATAGAATAGAACAATTAACAACTTAATTTAAGGATCTCATAAATATATCTTAAAACAGCAACTTCATTCTAAGATTTAGCAGTGCATAAAATAAAATTGGTTCCAGACTAGCAACCAGGTCACAGAGATTTGGTCTAAGAATATACTTGCATAAGATTGCCATGGGTTTCATCTCAATCTTAAAAAAGAATGTCCACTATTTCAATGGTTCTTACTACTACACTTCTGTACAAAAGCATTAAACAAAATCTAACAATAAGGCACCGAAATTGTGTTTTCACATTTCATGGTAATGTGATGAACTACAAATAACATATTGACGGTTCGTTCAGAGGCACATCTCATCAGATAATTATGTTAACCATCAAGAATGATGAACACAAAGAAACACTGTCCCCCTATTTCCAAATTGTGGTTTATAGTAACTTTTTGGTAATTTTTAATGTGGTTTCACACATCAACATATAAGAATGAAGGTTATTATTTGCAGAATATGCAACAAATAAATAAGTCAATTAGGACTATTATCCAGGCCCACTCTAAATGTTGAGTACTTCAATAAGATGGAAGGATATTTCATATGCTATGGAGAAAAAGAAAAAGATATTGACACCTTAAGCTTCTTGGAAAATGACTGCATATCAGATTTCAGTGTCTTGATCTTCTTTTCAAGATCTTTTAGCCTATGATCACGTTGACTTCCATGTTCTTTGATGGACTTTTCAAGTGTTGAGACAGATAGAACAAAACTCTCGTACTGAAGTTGCTTTTGTTTACTACTTTCTTTTGCTGCCTTCAGCTCTTCTTCAATCTTTTTGACAGCCTCGCCTAACTGAATTCACAACATAGTTACTTCAGAAAACAAAGCAATATTAAAAAATGTAGAATAACAATGAATTGCAGAGTTCATAAATCCAAGAAGCATGGATAAATATAGTTTAGCAACCTTGTGGTGTTCATTTTGTTCTGCTCTGTTCTGAAAGAGAGAAAGATCATATGATTTAAGTTCGACTTGAGACTTCAAGCGCATGTACTCCTTCTGACGAGGTAAAAGGCTATTGATCTGCAAATCCCATGGAAAATGTTGATTTGAACAAATATCAAAGAATCATGGAAGAACAAAACTTGAATAATGGTGTTCAAGATATTTCGACAGGTAAAACATTTCTGAAAAGAGATCACTAGATAATAATGATCTATTATGCAATTACATCTGCAGAGATATCAGAATTTCTATTTATGCCTGTTATTCAACGATCCTACTAATCTTCATTAAACTACTAGGATCTCTTGTCCAACAAGATGCAAGATGTATATATTTTCAAAAAAAATGCAAGATGTATTGAATCTACTTTGACACCTGATGCATGCATATTTGTAGTACATTATTAGCCATTTTTCAATTAAAATTAGCATGGTATGCATCACTTTAGAAATTACTTAATTTTATTTTCTCGAATCATCAATCTACCTAAGTTTGTTTCTTTAGCAGGATCATGAAGATGATCTAACGGAGTGTGTGGAAGAGGCTGCATTGAAATTGAAGTTAAAATCGAATCAAAAGGATTAACAGAAGCTTTCACAAATTTTACTTCAAATATGACAACCATGCACGCGAAGCCACCAACATGCAGCTTCATTACAAGTCATTATGCCTTGTCATGCGACACAAAAAAATATGTTCACGAGTGTTTCTAATGAATTCAGTATCATTGCCACGACCCCTGGAAGCTTTGGTATGACTGGCAAGATTGATTTTATGGCCCTAAGTGCAACGTCAAAACTTAAGATTTGCATAATAAGTTTTGACGTGAATGCAATGTTTCATATAAAGTACTCAAGATCATGGTTCGTAACATGAAGATTAAGAAAAAGACGTATTAACAAAGTTGTAAAGTTTGAAGACAAGGTGCTCAATTTATGCTCATAACCAACTTTATCTTGAGCTGTAATATGCCTACAGATAAGGCGGGTTTTGATGTATTTATTCCTTTACCAAATTTCAGATATAAAACAACTGCTATTTATCAAAGATATCTGGGATGATTTTGAGAGACCTCCAAAGCTATAAATAGACATCAAAAGTCATATTCTCATGCGGCAAACCTGGAAAATTTTCCCAAAATCCTAGGGTGAATTCGAAGACTGCACAAAGATCCTGAGGCAAATGTACAATTTTTGGAGGATAAACGTTGAGGTGTTCATCGTTCCTAGAGTTAGATATTCATCTCTAAAGTTTTAAAGAATGAACTCCTCTTGTAATGTTACATTATTTTTAAGTCGTGGAGTATAACACATTATTAAGATAAACTTGTAAAACCTGTGGTTATTTTGAATTTTAATTTTTTTCCTTTTTAATATGAAAGTTGATTTAATGCATTTTCATAAATTGATTGAGATCTGTAGTTAAACTCCGCCTATGTTTTATAGCCGGTCCCAAGCCCGGATAAAGGAGGAGGGTTGTGTTAGGCCCCGACAGCCAGCGTAAAACCCTGTCGAATCTCATGAACATGGATCAACGAAGATCCATGTAGCCGACCCCACCTAGTGGGATAAGGCTTTGTTGTTGTTGATTGAGATCTGTAGTTAATTATAATCTTCTAAAGGAATGATTGATTATTGATTTCCTGCTTCTTTGATATTCGATTCTTAACTACAAGTTAAAGTACTGTATATCACATTGGTATCATCATGTAGCGGAATGTCATAGTTGTATGGTAAATTGATTATTTTCATGCTATGAGCAATCAATAGTTTACAAAATACAACTTAATGCATCATCTCAAATGAAGAAAGACTATCATCCCATAAAGGAATGATCTATTTTAACTAGAATAAATATAGTTAGGAGATGGTTTATCTTTTAAAAGAAATCATATTTCTGGTAGACCATAATCCATCTTAAAATTTGATCCAATTTTAACTATGGATTCAATTTACTATGGTGGTGAACAAAGTTGATCCATGATCTTTCTCTCATCCAATCCAATGCTTGTTGGTTATCAAAACTAGTTTTAATTTGTATTTTATTTGAATTATATTTTCTATGAAAGGTCTTGCAAACCAATGTTTTCAATATTAACTTGTGCAGTTAAATAATTAATTAACGGATACCCCCCATGAGAGTGACGCTCATTTATCACTTTTACTTGATGCAATTAGTGCTTTTGCTAGCAAATGCTTGCTACATATTTTACTGAAGCCTAGAATGAACCTTATAGGTGGCACTGCTATAATGACTGAAAGCTCTACAATGATCCACCTATGTACAATCTCAAACCGCTCATTGATCGTGTCATTGGCCCAACAATCTAAGAACAAACTGAAAAGGCAACATAATCTATTCCCAAGTGGAGTTAGTTGTGAGTACAATGAGTTTTCCTCTACATGAAGAAGTTCTGAAAAGAATATATACTTTTTTCCATGGTAGAGTTTCTTAAAAGGTGACAACTTGGTTTATAGAAGGCGACAATGACTCGCTAACCAACGGGTAACATTATTTTTTCAATTGTTTACTCCCATCTTTGAACAATAAAACAACAAATTGAACTACTTGCTGACATTCAAAGACAGAAAAAAAAGGTGACTACTCTTATGAAACATTCATTTGAGAGAATAATCAAGTTCAAGAAAACTACATAGTAAAATTTAACAAATGTCGTCACATTTAAGATCAACAACAACAACAAAGCCTTATCCCACTAGGTGGGGTCGGCTACATGGATCATACGACGCTATTCGTTGATCCATGTTCATGCGATTCGACATGGTTTTACGCTGGCTGTCGGAACCTAACACAATAACTTTTCAAATGCCTTATCCTGTCACATTTAAGATACAATTATATTTTTCAAATTTTGTACAGATAACTTTTCCTTTATTTCATTTTCCTACAAATAAAAAATAGTAGATTTGCCAAAACTGTTTCAAATGTAATGTAAATGATATGAACAAAATACATGTCTAGTTGGATTGAAACCCCACCTTTTTTTCAATTTCTGACAATTTCCCTTGGTGATTCTCAAGCTCTGATTCAGCTTCAGCAAGAGAATGAAGCTGCCTTAGTAATTCGCCACCAGATCTACAAAGAGACAAAGATTGAAGAATTGCAAGAGCAATGTAGACATTATATTAACAAAATTAGTGAAGGATAAAAAATAAAATTATGTTATGAGAATTGCATTGATAAATCTGAAATTGCGCAGGGATTATATAGTACAAACGTGTGTCAGGCCAAGAAAACATGTAGTGAGAAGACAACTTACTTGCGGCTTCCACCTGTCAAAAGACCACTTGGCTGAAAAATGTCACCATCAAGAGTCACACTGGGGGTACTGATTTCACGGTTAAACGCCACCTAACAAATGATCAAAAGTCCAAAACTTCAGGTTTTGCCCATATGCATCAGGTTAAGGAAATAAAAGTACTTTTCACCCAATGTCCCCAAAATTAGTATGATGTTTCACCCAGTGGGAACACATTTCAAAATAATAGAATGTGAAAATATGAGCACATTCAATAAATTTCAACGAGATCAAGGCACTTCGTTACATTACTTAATGGAGAAGCACAAATTTGATTGGTGAATTCAGATTAGCTAGATGGTGCAAATAGATAATGCACATGCACAGTTTCACAATCCCCAAAACATCATGGATTTGCAAATGAAAGGGCATGTCTTGTGGAACTGAGTTATGCTAAAGAAAAGTTTATTTCCAATCGAAGCAGTTCTAGATCATAATGACTTTCAGTTTGTAGCCATATCCACGTTCATATGTTTAACAAAGATATTCTGGTGTAAAAGATAGTGATTTGACTAATGCTTCGTTCATATGTTTAACAAAGATATTCTGGCATAAAAGATAGTCATTTGACTAATGCTTCATTCATATGTTTAACAAAGATATTCTGGCGTAAAAGATAGTGATTTGACTAATGCCTAGCAAACAGTTGTGGCACAACAATTCCTTTTATTTCTGAATTTAAACGGGAAGGCAAAGTTATAGTGAATAAGTTAACATATCAAGAGAAAAAAACACAGCATATATCCTGTTAGCAAACACATTAAAGTTCTCTTATCAAGAGAATTTGTACACAGAACAATATCATGTTAGCAAACACATGAAAGTGCTTTGCATGATATGAAGTGAATCAGTTGTCATGCCGATTATAGATGGTAGACGTTCAGATTTATATAAATAATAAGGATTTTTAAGAAATAGGAATAATAATTATATTGTGCACTTTGTGTAACGTATGCACAATTTACATAAGGAAAGGAATTCAAAAGGGCAAGGAAACAGTCAAATTGGAATTTTATTACCACTAATGGGATTTAAAACAAATTGAATTCGAAAAAAAAAGGAAACGTTGAAGATAGAAACGGCCGACCAGGGGAGGAATTTCCTCCCCTGATCGCGCTCGGAAAACGGCCGGCCAAAGGGCCGTCCGACCCTATAAAAAGGGGCATGAGGATGCCCTCGCGCCCCTCTTCGACACCCCCTGGAACGTCAGCCGACCGCTGCCCCTTCGTCTCCTTCTCCCTCTCGTCCGGCGAACGGCGCGCACCGAAGACACACGCACGAACAACAAAGCAGAGCGCGACTTCGACGATGAACGACCGACGATCCAACGTCCCCTCGACGCACCACAACCCCTCCGACGTTCGTGAGGATCGGGCGTACCTTCTCACTAGCCAAGAGTGACCAGCAATCGATCGGACGACGCAAACAGCACCGGCGAACTCCGACGTGCGAAAACAGAGGTACCTTAGAATTAAATCCCCTAGACGAAGAAATATAGATCTAATATTGCACATATAGTTGTTATAGTGATCATGAATGTCATAGATGTATTTTTCATATTGTAATCTACTCGATTTGACGGCCGGAGGGTCGCCGAAATCGGAGAAGATGACCGGCGCAGTTTCTGCATGATAGGACTCGGCCCGAGTAATTGCCAACCCGGCCTGGGTAATACGAGGACGCGGCCTGTAAGCGATTAAACCCGACCCGAGTTTATTTGCTGACGACGTCGCATGATTATCGTGTTACGACCCGACCGGGTTAGAGTCCAACTCGGCCCGGGTCGCGTCGGATCGTCGACCAGACCGAGCATAAGCTCGACCGAGATGACGACCGGTGTACAGGAATCAACCCGGCCCGAGCCAACCTCTACTCGGCCCGGGTAGTGTGTATTAATGCCCTAAATGGGACCCGATCCGAGTCCTCCTGACTCGGCCCGGGCTATCCACATATCAGCCCCGCATAAAACTCGGCCCGAGTTCGAATCCACCCGGCCCGGGTTCAGCCGGGCAGAAAGACGGATTTTTCCGTCGAGTCCAATCCTTCGAAAGCTAGGTCCTATCCTCAACAGAATATCATTCAGAACCCTAAAGATACAGAGAACCAATCCTTTTGAAAAAAAAAAGGAATTCCTTCCTATTCCGATTTCTACACAATATTAAAGATTAACAAAGATAAGCAAAATAAAGATAAAGATGTGGGATTGCTATGTGCCGTCCCGGTGTATAGAGCAAAAATCATGGTATTGTATAAAGAGGGACAGGCAGTTAGCTGAAGAGACAACGAAGCTGGTCTTCGATGACCACTGTTCCTGAGATTTCAGGTCTTCTCTCACATGTATCTCGAAGAAGGGTGATGCAATGATCACACTCCTTCCCAGATAATATAATATTAAGCCAGAGGGACAGGTAGCTAGCTGAGGCACCTCTGTTCCTGGGATGTAGGTTCTCTCCCACCTACATTCCGAATTGGGTGATGCATTGCATTGTCACACCCTTACACTTTTTGGGGCTTACTGGCTTCAGAGATTCAGAGAGGCACCTCATGCATCCCAACCTAATAAAGTCAAGCTCGCATAGGACAACCAACTTTAAGGATATCATAATAATGTAAAAAACGTAGTGCAACTCACAGTAAAGTATTGTATAGTATGGCATAGACATAGTATAGTAAAGTATGGAACATGGTATTGTAAAGATAATGCAGAATATTGTAAAGACAAAGTATAATTATAGCAAAGAATAGAGTACAGATATGGATAATGTTAAAGTATGATGTATGGCTCATTATAGTCACTGTACAAAAACCAAGGTCTACAATTGTTGATCATTGATATATTGTTTCAATGTTCTTCACTGAATCTTATTTCATCGTCTATGTTCTATTGTACTGGGCATCTTTGCTCATGAGTATTCGATTCTCCTGCATTGGAATTTTGCATGTGAGAATAATAACTGACGAGGTGTTGGAAGGCACAGAGCTTGAAGGAGGCTGCACATGACTATTCTATCATCACGCTTATTTCAATTGAATTTAGTGTTATGATTTTCATGTTATCCATAGACATCATGCTATTCCGCTTATCAAATCCCTTCCGCCTATTGAACTTCGTGAGATTTATGAACTCTTAACATCTTGTTATCACCTGTATGGGTGAACTATGTCTTTGATGTTTTGACTATTGAACTTCCGCATTAAAATCCTTATATTTTATTATAATATTGATGCCACGTGTTAGCCGACCCCACCTAGTGGGATAAGGCTTTGTTGTTGTTTGTTGTTGTATTGATGCCACGTGTAACTCCGCCTATGTTTTATAGCCGGTCCCAAGCCCGGATAAAGGAGGAGTGTTGTGTTAGGCCCCGACAGTCAGCGTAAAACCCGGTCGAATCTCATGAACATGGATCAACGAATGAGCGGAATGACGTCGTATGATCTATGTAGCCGACCCCACCTAGTGGGATAAGGCTTTGTTTGTTGTTTCTGTTGTTGTATTGATGCCACGTGTGCACTTTGTTAAATGGTCATGGCCAATAGTGTAGTAGGTAGTGTAGCACTCCCGGAATCAACCTGACTGCCTACGTGGCAGGAGGGGCGATTTTGGGGGCGTTACACTTTGTATATTACATACACAGTACACCATCAATGTTTTTCCCTCTCAAAAAAATGAATGTTTTCCCTCTCTTTTCTCTGTTCTACGCTTACTCCTAACTCCCACCTGCTCTTGATCAGTTGTCCTTGAATAATAGAGGTGCTCTTGCAGTATTGCCTACCTTTTGAGGGAGAGAGAGAGAAAGGGAAGGCATGATAGATTGGAGTAAGTGTGTCATAATGGGTTGGATTTCAGAAAATTCGACCAGCCCAATGAGTTTAAAATCAGTCTCAGATTTTGATGTAGAGCTTATAAAATAAGTTCAATATAAGCTGAAAGGAGAAGATACGCTAGGACCCATATCAAGTTCAATAAGGTTCATTGAACAGACAATTATCACAGAAAACAAAGCTGCAATTGATCTTGCGCTGCTGGTTTTTTAGTTCACTAAAGAATTAAACAAAGGACGAAAGTAGTTAAGAAGAAGACAACCTTCATTGATTTGTTAGAATGAATGATTCTTCTTCCATATATATGATTTTATAGGGGTTGTTTGGCAACAGGAACTAGAGTTCCATCAAGTTCCCGTGAATAGTTGAAATGACAAATTAGTTCGGATTGTATTTGGATGGAGTGGAATTTAATGATGAGAAATAAGGTAGTTGATGTGATAAAAAAAATTATATGTGATGGATTAATTTTAATGGGAGATTTAATTAAAAATATGTATTATAAATATAGATTATAAAATTTTTAAAAATTTGAAATACATAATTTAAATTTAAAAAAATTATGTCAACAATTTTGTCAAAAAATATATTATTTAAATATAAAATTTCAATTTTTAATAATTTATATTTAATGAAATATTTAAAATTTATAATGAAATAATAAATAATATTATGTTCATCTTTTATTATTTATATTTTATATATAATAAAATAAATTAACTTATTTAAGAAAAGTTATAAAAGAAAATGATAAAGAAAAAAGTTTGAAAAAAAAAAAGCAAACCATCAGTTCAAAAAAAAAAGTCAACAAAAAAAACAAAGCCGCTGGTTCCACCAAAATGGTGGAACTGATGGCTTGGAACTAGGGTCATGTGACCCTGGTTCCAAGCATAGAATCAAGGGGGCTGTTTGGGGAACCAGGGGCCTGGTTCCACCAAACAGCCCCATAGGGTTCTAAGGGTTAGAATCATACCAAGACTAGGAAAACGGGACACTACTACACCTAGAATGGAAACAAAAGGACACAAATAAAGAACAACTTAATATTCCTATTATGGCAATTTGGCAGTTATCACAAGAGCTTCCAAAACTTTCTACATCATATACAAGGTTGGCCACTAAAAGCCACAATGAATGACTTTTGACACAATTTTGTTCATGGAGAAATGACCTTCACAGGGCAACGAGTGGCAATGACTAAGTGCATCAGAAACTTCATCCTCAAGAATGCATCTGTTTTTTTTTTTAAACGAGAAAGGATAACTAGCAAGATGGTAGTCATCCAAAAGTTCCATTAATAGTAGTAGAGATTACAAAAAGTTTGATAGAAAGGCCAATAGACTTTCTAAGCCATGAACAAAAAGACAACAAAACACCACTCTATATGAAAGATGGCCTCTGTATTCCATGCATTGTTGAACGTCATTGCTCTTGCAACCCACCCAGTCGAGATTGTAGACAAAAACAGGCATTCAAAACAGTTGACAAGAGCCCACACATTCGAAACAGTTGACAAGAGCCCACACCGGTCATCCCATAATGAGACCCCAATTTTCTAAGGAGGGCACAAGTCACCCTTAAGAGATCGCAAGCCCAGGACAAAACCTATACAAGAGTGGTTCTTCCCAAAAATATTGTTTGTGTTCTACAAAAAAAACCGTTCTTTGCAAATTAACATTCTAGGACTTGGAAAATAAATGAATAGAAAAAGGCTCCAACTAGACTTAT
The DNA here is from genome assembly GCA_030549335.1 of Pontederia crassipes. NCBI lineage: Eukaryota > Viridiplantae > Streptophyta > Magnoliopsida > Commelinales > Pontederiaceae > Pontederia > Pontederia crassipes. The sequence goes on from CM060196.1 coordinate 28,369,855, forward strand.
TCATATAATGGGTAGGACTAGTGTCATACATCAGAATTTTTAGTGTATTTTTATTTTTTTCACTAATATAAGCTTAAAAATAAGATAAGCATAGTAATACAACAACAACAACAACAAAACTTTATCCCACTAGGTGGGGTCGGCTACATGGATCATACGACGTCATTTCGCTCTATTAGTAATCAAACATTTCGGTATATTATTCACCAATAGATCTTGCTCTATTAGTTCGCCAAGTGTCCGCCTTGGCCTCCCTCTCCCTCTTTTAATCGGACTCCAGATTATTTGATCTACTCTTCTTACTGGCGCATCTAATGGTCTTCTCTGAACATGACCAAACCATCTCAAACGATTCTCTACCATTTTCTCACTAATAGGAGCCACTCCGACTCGTTCACGTATATGGTCATTTCTAATCTTATCTAATCTTGTATGACCACACATCCATCTCAACATCCTCATTTCGGCTACCCCCACTTTACGTTCATGTTGTCTCTTCATAGCCCAACATTCACTACCATATAACACTGCCGGTCTTATAGCAGTACGATTAGAATAAATGAGATTAATGATAATAAGTATTAACATCATTTAATATATTAACATTAGCATTAGGTATTTATGTTTATTCCATTGCTACAATATTTTGGTCGTTCTAATTAGACATCAAGCTATTGGGTTATAAGTCATTGAACTCGATAAATAGCCCAATTTTGGGTCTGGTTCAACTAGATAACCAAGATATGGCTGGATACAACTGATTGGGCAAGAACCAATCCTACCAATAAATACAGACTTGAACATAGAGACAGTTACGAGGCAAATGATTAACAATGTTCACAATGGACACTACAGATCTTAATCCTACTAAGAAGCCATGAAATCAAAATTGAAGAGAGAGTGCATATTTTCTAGTTTGTTGGCGAGGACCTTCTTAAGTACTGCGATAGGACACATACAGTCTGCTTTCTTCTTTTTCTTTTTTTTTTAAAGTACAAAAAAGATGACCACCAGAGTTGTGATTGTCACCCAGCTCTATATAACTGTGGAATGAAAGTCATGTACAAAAGTAGACTCTCAAAGGGAGAGCAGCGACAGAATGGAACATATCTCGTCAAGCCAAAACCCCGATCCCAAATAGAACAGACGATGCAGTGTAGAAAAATGCTCAACTAGATATCTCTCCCCACCCAAAAGCAGCACTGGTGCCAAAATGGCCAGGGCACCAACTAAAAGGTCTCCAATGATGCCTTCCACCTCGATCTCCAATGTGTCCGAACACGAAGTGACCTCCACACATTCTCCAAGAACAGACTTCTGATGGTAAGAAATCGTTGGACCTCCAAGTAGTCATCAGGCACATCGATCGACCACTCATCCATCCACCCAGGCCAACCCCATACCTTCCAAGTGATTACCATCCCCCTGATGTAGGGCCATTCCTCTTGCCCGAGGCCGCCGACCCGTGTAACAGAGGCCGGCGGCCTGCGCAACCAAGCAGACCTCCTCATCTGACCATCCTGCGAGGAGGTGCACCTCCTCATTCCCGTCATCAGTAGCCAGCGAGTCCAGCTTGGTCAACGGTGCATCCCCCACCGCAGGTTGCTCGGGCGGTGACAACGATGATTGTGCGGGTGACTGCTGTCTCGTTGGCGGCGGCAGCGACAACGGCTGTGTGGGCTGCTGCTGTCCCTCCGATGATGGCAGTGTTGGACGCTTCTTGTGACTGTTCCTAGGGTGGGCGAGCATGCGCTGTAGCAGACGGTGTAAGGCCACGCCCCTTACCAGTACCCGTCTGTGAGTATGGTGTAGGCTGGTAACGTCCACAGCAAGACTAGACCTCTCATCCACCCCGTGTTCCCCATCAATGTCGACATCGGCATCCAGCGAAAAATGACCCAGTCTGCAGAGCGTCACCCATGGGCTGCTGGGGCAGCGGTAGTGATGACTGCATGCGCGATTGACTGCTGTCCTGTTGGCAGTGGCAGCATGACAGCCTATGCGGGTCGCCAGCGCTGGTAGCAGAGGGGAGGAGCTGCCACGGCGTCGCTGGTGGGTGTGGCCGTCAGCGGGATGACCACCGGGATGCTAGTGAGTGCGGGTGGTGAGAACCGTAGGTGCGGCGAGGCTGGAGAGGCTGGCTAGGGTCAGGGGGGTGGGGGGAAACTGGCTGATGGGGTTATGGGCGTAATGATGGTGACCGGCCGCCGGAGGGGGGCCCGCGACCTGTCAGACTGGGGCTAGGGGAAGGAGGGGAGGGATGAGGTCACTTTCAGTCTGGCCCAGGTTCGATCGAACCGGGCGCGGGAGTGGGTGGATTCAGCCTTGTCAAATGTTGGGGTTGGGTTCGAGGAGTGGACAGGACTTATGGAGCAGTTGAGTTCAAGTTCGAGTCAGGAAGGGATTGAGCCAAATCGCGAGTGGCAGGCGGGGGTTTTTGGATGCGGATTCAAAATTTTAATTGCAATACAGTTCTCACCTGCTGCCCCCGCGTGATGGGTCAGGCCAGTCTGGCCCCGGTCTGCCAGCGCCTGTGACAACCAAGACTGTCCGCCGGCAACCAACTCTGCCCAAGATGCAGAGCCGGCAGAGGGCTGCAGCCGGAGAGTAAAATTATCGGGGCCGGCACAGAGGTTAACGGATGCAGGGAGAACGCAGCCTGGGTGGATCTCAACATCAACAGAGGTGGTGGAGAGGTCCGGCAACATAATTATGAGTTGATAGCTATAGGAGCTCCACCATGAGAGGGAAGAGGAGTTTAAGAAAGACTCCAGCAAAACTGAGGTTGAAGAAGACTCAGATTTGGAAGATTGGAGAAGACAGAATGCAGAAGGGAAAGAGTAAAAGGAGGAAGGGATCATATTCAGATCGAAAAGCTATTACCTGTATGGTGTATAATGTAAATGAAATACATAAATAAGACCATATATTCATTATTCCCTCGTCAAATGTTCAAAGTAATTTTTTCTAGAAAATATACATTGAGAACTCCAGTCTCCACAACTTATAAAAATGCTGAATAAGTTGATTCACTTTTAGAAAGAGGGTAGACTAATGGTTTATAATTTTGACGAGGAATGAAAAGGCATACCTCTTTTGCTGCATCAGCACTTCTGCAGACAAATGTCGATCCAAACACATAAGTCATAGCATTCTGCAAAAAAAAAACATGATTTCAGAGTATGATTACAAGTGTATGCACAACTTTCCTACTCATCGTACTCAACTTTCACAACTAATAACCCAATACATGGGATCTTGAACAATGACAAAAAGGAAAATAACTACTTGAAAAGACATAAAATAATCCACCAAAAAAGTATACAGTTATTAATCTATGGAAAACATTCCTAATCAATAATAAATTGCATACATGGTTATTTTCCAATAGAAATATTCTAAAACAAGTAAATTTACTCTTATTATACAAACTTTGTATGAATACATCAAAAAAATTAATATGACAAATTATCAATGATAAAAAAAGTTAACACAACAACTCATAAAAAAAATTAGTTAGTTTTCTTATCAAACGCAACATATTTTAACATCCAAGGAAAACAGAGGCATTTTTTCAATCAAAGAGAAGTGTCCTTACCGTAGAAACATATAAGTTGAGCTACTCATATCCTAAATTCTTTCACACCATCAAGTGTGTGATATAATAAAACATGAGAACAAAATTGTTTGGGAAGTTAACAAAACTAAAGGGAACAGAAATTTACCTTGACTTCATCGTCATATCCAACTAAAAGAAGGGCCAACTGAGCATTATTATCACCCACCTATGGATTCACAGTTAAACTTAAAAACAGTATAAAAATAGTATGGTGCCTAACATGACAAACTAGTGTGATGAACTAACCAGTTTACTAGCTGTTTGCTGAACTCTCTGAGGAACTGAGTGGGCTTGGATCTTATTCAGTGGTATTATGGTTACTCTTCTTCTAAGTTCTCCATTTTGCAACAATTGTTTACCAGTGTTTTCTGTATCTACAACAACATTAAACAGCTTTCCCCCAGCAGCAACCTGAAAGAGATATTTAATGATGCATATTACATAAAATGTGGACAACCTAACAAACCTAATAAGAAGACCAACCAACAAAACTGCAAGGGCACACCTCTAGGGCAGTCATTGTGGAACTATCTTTCACTTTAATAAGTTTTGCAACCACTCCTTTAACCTTTGACCTGTCAAAATTCTTAACAGGATCCCGGTATGTGAATTGAACATTAGCTAATTGTCCTGAGAGAACACGAATTTTGTCCTTTAGCTTTTGGATAGCATCTAACAGAAGAGACCTTTCCTGATCACAAGCCATGGCACAAAGTATTTTCAATATGATGATCTTTCTAACATCAGTATATTAAACTCAGTATAACCATGATTTAATTGAAGTATACCTTTTGCAGAGTTTCCATGCAACCTTCTTCATATGCAATAGACTCCATTGCTGCCTTCAGAGCTTCAAGATCTCTCTTTCTAATATTCAGTTCATTTTCTACTGAAGTAGCTTCACCTTGCTTAGCAATCAATTGTTTCTTTTTCTCCTTTAGCTCACTCTCAGAATGGGCTATTTTTGTCTTCAATTGTTTCAGTTCTGTTTCAGTATCTCCAACAGCAGCTTTGGCTTCCCTCAGTTGATCTTCAAGACACTTTTCTTCATTTACAGTGCTTTTACCAGCTAGAACACCCTGGCAAAGTGATAATCAAGTAGATAAGAGCTTGTGCTGGATATAAAAGAATCTGACATTATTATTAATTTAATTATGTCAACAGAAAAAAAAAACCCAAGAAATATTTTGTACCTGGTATTCTTTCTCAAGCTCATCTATGTTCTTAGACAAATCTTCCACTTTCTGTTTTGTATCAGCTGCATCTTCTTCAGATTTCTTGACAGCAGAGTTCCTCTCGGTTATTGATTTCCTTATCTCTTCTATGTTCTCCACGATCTGTAAAAAACAAGATTGGGTAAATATTATAGAGGCTTATGCATACAGAGCTATTCCACTAAAAAATTTCATTATAGCTCCTAACAAGAAAACAAGTTTGACATTAAGTAGGAAGAATATTCTATAGTAAGCATTTTGATCAGACATCACCTTTTCTGCACCTTTTTTTTCATTCCTCAGGGATTCTTCTTGATGTGTCAATACAGAAGATTCTTTTACAAGTGAACGGGAAAGGCCATCTACTTTCTCTGATAATGCCTTAATATCACCACCTAATCGTGCTTCCTTGTCAGCAGTTAAAGTGGTTATCTTCTTCTCCATCTCTTCCACCTCAGTTCTTAACCTTTGAGAGGTCTCATCAAGATCAACAATCCTTGCCTTCACTTGACTCACGTCACTGATGGCACTATCCCGTATCTTTTCTGCCTGAACAAACTCATATGCTACGCAAAATCTCTTAAGTCGATCTAATTCTGCATTGCCATTGGCCCACTGCATGTACTGCATCCTCTCTTTCCTAAGCTTTTCAAGAGCAGGAAGAATCTCCTGGTCGAGAAGCTTATCTATTTCATCCACTTTGCTCTGCTTCTTCTCCAATGTCTTTAAAGCAGACTCCTTTTTCATTTCATACATTCTCGTTCCAGCAGCTTCTTCCAACATCGATAATATTTCTGGTGGTTTCATATTTAGGACTTTCGTTATACGTCCTTGCATTATAAGGAAATGTGGATTATTAACATTAAGCTGTACAGAGTGGAAAAGGGTCTGGACTCGAGAGGGTTGGGCAAGGTGTCCATTGATAAGGTATTTATTCCTTCCTCCAACCACGATCTGCAAACATCCAGAGCATGCCATCAGTGCTATAGACCTAAAATCAGGCTGAAGGCCATCAAGTAGGTGACAATGTTTTGCAAGCCATATGACATGAGAGAAGTTTTCATGGAAACTAAATAAACAAAGATGTAATATCCAACCTAATTGTCTAATTCAATGCAATATGTGTACCATTTGAAACACCACTGCGACATTGTTGCATCAATTTTCATTAACTGAAAGGCAAATGTCACACCAAATATCACCCACGCAATTAACATTCAGAGAATGGTTCTAACACCCAAGCATATTGGTGATCCAAGTTTCGCATAGATGCTTATCTTTTCTCCGCATTGTTAATGGTTGAACAATGAAAGCAAAAAACTTGATCAAATTTAATCAACAGAACTTTGAAAATGCATACGGATCTTACTTTGAACATTCCATTTCATTATTTCCCATCAACTATAGTTATATTTATCTCATCAAGAAAAAAGAATCCTTCAACAAAAGAATCAAAGTGAAAAGTTCAAGAGGAAAAATTAAAAGTCAAAAGACACTTTAGAAGGATACATGAAAACAAATTCATTGTCTTCAATATTAAAATCTACCTGCACATTTTGGAATGATTGAACTCCAAATAGCATATGATGATGAACTTACGAACAATGATGAAGTTGTATTTTTCAAGAATTGCCAAGGATCAAATAAGAACTAGAGCTGCATGCCGCTAGAAAACTATGAAACGATGATGCTGCCAAATCTCAGCAACAGTTGAAGTTTAGGTCATTACCACTCCTTTCAATAGTAAACAGCAAATACTGATTGATATGATGATTAGGAGTTGCGTTTTCACCTTGGGATTCATAGACAAGATCGAACCAGTTACAATTAATTGGCATGGCATTTAATATCAAATTATAGTACGGATCCTTTTTTCTTTCCAATTAACATCATATCTGAGCAATTCTCCGGAAGGAAGCTCAAATTGAAGTCTTCAAGCTCACCTGCCGAGTGACAGTGATCTCGGAGCAGTCCTCATACCCAAGTGGGCTCCGGCTGCGGTCGGAGTTGTCAAAAACGATGGACACGGTGGCCTTGGTGATCCCGGCCTGACCCTGCTTGTAAACGAGCTCCTGCAGATTGGTAGCACGGACCTGCTGGAGGTTGGTTATGCCCAGCACGAAGCAGATGGAATCCAGGATGTTCGACTTGCCGGAGCCGTTGAGCCCCGTGATTGCATTGAAGAAGGGGTCAAAGCCGGAGACCACCGTCCGCGTCGCGTAGGACTTGAACCCCTCCAAGCATATCTCCTTGATGTGCATCTTCACGTCCTTCCCGCCGCCGTCCTTCTCCTGTCAGGCCGGCGAACAACACAACCTCCGGCAAAGGCTTGAAACGTCCGGCGACGACGGCAGCGGAGGAGCGGGAGAGATGGATATTTCGAGATCTAATCGGCGCGTTGCAAGAGAAAGAGGACCTTTCGGAACGGGCGGGAAAAATTGGGGAAAACTTCTATGGAAATTTTCTTGGTTCGGGGGGATTTGAAAATTTTGAGGGTCGGGTGACCGTTGCGGTGAGCATAAGGTGCATCTCTGTTCCGCCGGTGGCTTGGCCCACTGGATGCCAGCAAACGTCACGTGCGCGATCTATATGGGCCGTCCGTCCTATTTTGGGCCGTCTTCCCATGTAGGTCAAAGAGTGGCCCAGGTTCATTTTTTTTAGGCAATACATGGTATATATATGGTTTAATGAGCGTGAAACACCCTCTGCGTGAAACACTATGCAACGCTGAATATCAGACGTCTAGTTTAGATGAGCGGCTGAGATCGAAACTGTTCTTTAGGTGTGCAACCCGCCTGTACAATCTCTTCCAGGTGGTCCTCATGTACGGTTGGCAACTTTTCATGGATGTTGTCTGCGACCTGTGCAAGCGCTACAGCCCCATCTTCACCATGCGCATGGGCAGCGCATCCTCATCATCATCGCCTCCATCGATCTCATGCGCCGCTGGGAAAGGCATACTCGCGGCCCATGAATCCAACAACACCATTGGCAAGCGACTCGCCAGCATGGAGAACGTCAAGACCAACTATCGCGCTCTACGCGAGCTCCTCTTCTTCACGGTCGGAGCTCTGCACTGTCTCAATGGTGCCATCCTTTTCGAGGAGAAAGGCATCCTCATCATCATCGCCTCCATCGATCTCATGCGCCGCTGGGAAAGGCATACTCACGGCCCATGAATCCAACAACACCATTGGCAAGCGACTCGCCAGCATGGAGAACGTCAAGACCAACTATCGCGCTCTACGCGAGCTCCTCTTCTTCACGGCCGGAGCTCTGCATTGTCTCAATGGTGCCATCCTTTTCGAGGAGACCCTCTACCATAAAATAGCGGTCGGGAAGCCGTTTGTCGAGGTACTGAAGGAACGTGGTATCCTTCTCGATATCAAGGTGGACAAGGGAACCATCAAGCTCGCCATGACCAATGACGAGACCACCATGCAGGGCCACGACGATCTTGACAAGCGCTGTGCCAATTACTACAAGGCCGACGGACTTCCTCCCCATTTTCACTCCCCTGTTCCGAGAGCAGCTCACAAAGGCGAAGAAGTTGTGAAAGTGGCTGATGAATGCTTGTTGCCGCTGGTGCGTGCATGTAGGGCGTTCATGGAGAGCGGGGAAAAAATGACTCTAACTCGCTGTGTGAGATGATTAACCCCGTCGGTGAGGCCTACGTCGACTCTCTGTTCACCTTGGAGCCGCCCATGAAGGGAAAGCTCGGGAAAGAGGACCTTCGGGTACAGGAGCTTCTGGAGGTCTTCCTCCTTGACCTCCTCCTCCACATTGGTTCCCACCACACTCATGATTTTTCGAATAGTTTCTATTGTACCCTTGGTGCCTGACGAGTTCTGCCATGATCAACTCCAGGGCTGTCGAGGTCGTGTCCGTCCCGGCATTTAGGAACTCAGAGCAGAGGTCGACGAGCTCATTGTCTATTAGATTCCTCCCACCCTCATCTAGAAGCTCGACATTGTCGAGGCACGAGTGTGCGAATGGTTCTTTGCATCTTGTTTCTGGACCTTGCGCTCTCTCCGGATGCATATCAAGGGAGTCTAGATCTCCTTGTGCTTTTGATGCATCCAGACCACCTTTTTCCATCACTCCTTGAACAACTACTTGCCCATAGTCGGGAATAAGGAAAAGGATTTGAGGCTCCGAGAGCAAAGGAGCATATCGCCCTGTGCCGCCTCAATGGACTTCACTGCATCTTCGTTGAACTTCTCCCAAAAACACATAAAGACCAGCAAGCATTACATAGTGTACACGAAGCTCTCCATGGTGCCTGCGACGTTGGCCCCATGGATGGCGCGCAGCTTCGACGCAAGCACGTGAGGTGGCGGTCAGAGATGAAGATGTTGTAGCACGAGGCAGAGAAGTGGAAGGCGAGTTGATGATGCAGAAACGTGAGATGGTGGACGAATCAGCCGCGATTTTGGCTTTAGTAAATGTGAAGCAGGTAATGTTCAACATGATGCGAAGCACTTTAAAGACGGTCCCGTGATCCAACGGTGGATATGCGGATGGAGAAAAGTCAACTCGCGAGGTTTTTGTTTCCACTGCAAACTTCCCCATTCGCTTCGCCCGCTCTCACCGGAGAAGATCCACGCTTCGCCTACTCTTCAATGACGGCGGCGGTGGTGTTCATGTGAGCGAGAGAGAGACATTTGGCCCTTGGACGGAGCTATGTAGGGCCCCCTAACTTTTTATTATACTATATATATAATGATATATTATATAAGAAATTATGGTTGGCCCCTCCTAATTTTTTTAAGTATACTATATATAATAATATACCATATATTTTTCCTAAAATATATATATTAATAGGCCCTCCTATTTTTATGAAATCTACATAAATATAGTATATTATTGTATTTATGAGTATATATGAAAATATTTATAGTGTAATATGTGCATTTATGAAAAATATAACCAATAAGTTTGATTCACTTCATAACAAATCAAACTACTTAGTTAAGAATTTTTTAAAAATTAGTTACAGATATTTTCATCTAACTTTTTAAAGTTAATTATTTGACATATATATAATGTAAAATATAATTATATTATTTTATCACAAAATTCAACTTTCAAGATGAACATGACAAAAAAATGCATGGTGAGTAATAAAAAGATATATTTTATCAAAAAATGGATAAAATTTATAATTATAAGTTATTTTATAATGTACATTTTTCTAGAATATTTTTTAAATTTTATTATTTTTGAATAATTCCATATTTATATATGCATATATACATTTTTTTTCTTTGCATTCTTTATATTTCGTGCCCCCCTCCCCCAATTTTCAATCCAGGCTCCGTCCCTGACCCTTCGCCTCTTCTCGCCTCTTCTCCGACGGTAACGACAGTGGCGATGGCATTCATGTGAGTGAGAGAGAGAGAGACGTTTTGTCCTTCGCCTCTTCTCCGACGGCAACGTTGGTGGCGTTCACGCGAGACGGTAGCGGCGACGACGTTCACGCGCGAGAGAGAAAGGAACGAGAGATCTGAGAGAGAGGGGAAAAGGAGAGATCGTGGGAGAGAGCAGAGAGGAGAGAATCGAAGAGATGGACAGTTTCTCACAAGTAGAATTTGCTTCGACGTTCGCTTCGGCACTAGATCCCTCCATATCAGCCGCCGACAAGGGGAGAGATTGGGAGAAAGAGAGAGATCAAGGGATTGGGGGAGAGAAAGAGATCGAAAGCTGACCCTTTCCGACGTTGTCGCCTTCTTCACGGCTCTCGCCTGCTCCACGCTCGATCATGACGTCCTCGCCGCACATCTCCGATGGCAAAGAGATGAGATAGGGGGAAAAGAAAGAGAGAGATCAAACCTTCTCCAACAGTCCAACGTCGTCGCCCTCTTCGCACATCGTCGACACGGATGCGAGGAGGCAGATCCATCCAATATCTCAGGAGATCACTTTCAGTCATGCGATCGTGATCGGACGGGCGCTTCATCTCCACCACCGGATCACGATCGGACGATCCTCCATCCGCTTCACACGGTGTTGAACATTACCCGTTTCACATATATATTATACCATATATATATATATATATATATATATATATATATATATATATATTGATGGTTTAGCAAATGGTTAGTTAATTTCAAAGAAAACTATTATGAGGGCAACTGTTCAAAGATGGGAATTTTTTTAATATTTGATTTTGTTTAGTAATATATCTTGATTCAGCTAATTAAATCGAAAGTTGTGAAGAGAGAAATTGTATGTTCTGAATAGAAAGTGGTAAGTTGTCTTATTCATGACTCTGACTATCTACAACTTGATTACAACATATTTCTTATCTATCTAGTTTTATAATATTATTATCTATACAAACAGACTTAACTTATCAAGAAGTGATTCTATTTTGGTTTACAGATATCTGAAGCATGCAAACATAAACATTGTTTGTTGTTATCCGAAGCATATACAAATAGCTTTTCGTAAACATTGTAGATATCTTAAGTTAAGAAAAACAAGGATTAGGAAAAATTTTATCATGGTGACTTTATTATACACCACATGGTGTTTCTTACATGTAATATAAACTCTTTTCAAAAATATATTCAACATATAGATTTTGTAGTCCTGATCAACATTATTTTATATAACATTTGACAAATATATTTGATTTTTTTTTCAAAATATATTCAAATTCATATATAAGAAGTATTGAATTTTCAAAATATGCATTAGTATAATCATGTCATTTTTTTACACTTATTTCACTTAATTGTGAAACTATGATGTTTTCTCATAATATATCATCAACATTTATTAGATAAAATAAAAAAAACAATTAAAAATTATATGAATATATCGTATATGTGGCACGTTAAAGATTAGAAGATTATGAGAAATAATACTGAAGTAAATATATTGAAACTAATATATAAAAATATTGAAATTTTTTTAAAAAAAGTAAGTTCAATATGTATTATTAATTTAATTATTATAACCATGTCATTTTTTATACTTATTTCAGTTCATTGTGAAATATGATGTGCTTTTTTCTCATAACATATTAGCTATGATTTATTAGATGAAATAAAAAATATTTGTTAAAAAATACATAATTATAGGTAGTACATGAAAGATTAGAATTGATAAGAAATAATATTGAAGTTCATCATTAAACCTTATTACGTGATTTTTTTGGAAAAAAAATAAATACATAACAATATTGACATAAGTATTAAAAGTACATAAATTGGTTACATGGTAAAATAAAATAAAAATTATTGAAATATGAACATGATAAAATAAACTAAAAAATAAATAAAGTCTGCCATGAAAAGAAACACAAACATGATTAAATAAAAAAGTATTTAAAAATGAGTGACAATTGAAGAATCAATGAGGTCTTCTCTCATCTTCTAATATAATGGTATATATTAATATATTTTTCATTGAAAACAATAGATTATTTGAGATGGACATCAGGTTTACATGCAAAATGGTCAATTTGCCTTTTGTCTCTAGTAAAAAAAATTAATTTTTATCATGGCTTATAAGTTGAGGGCATCTTTGTTTTGTACACAAAATAAACATGGTATAGTAATGTGGAATAGATGAGTAATTAGGGAGCATTTGATGATAAAACACAAAGAAGACGATGGAGGGGGATGGAACTAGGGCTGAGCAAATCCGGGACCGGGTCCGGGTCTCGCCAAATCCGATCCCGACCTAAATTATGCCGGGTCAAAAAAATTTTAACTCGGTACCGGACCCGAACCCGGACCCGGACCTGGCTCCGGGTCAGACCCAGCAATCCAGGAAAATTACCGGATTTGCGACCGGGAATGGACAGTGTGGCCAGATCCGACGCTTGCGGTCGAATCGGCGTCGATCCAGCTGCCACCAGATCCGGCCACCAGCGGCCAGACCGGATCGGCCGACAGTTGCCAGATCCGACCGCCTGACGGCCGAATCCAGATCGACCATTGGCGCGGCCAAATCTGATCGCCTAGCAAATTCATGCAGTTGGATCTGGCCGTCAGTGGCCGATCCGGCCGCCAGCGACCGGATTTGGCCGTGCCAGTGACCGATCCGATCGCCCAAGCAGTCGGAGTAGAGAGAGAGAGAGTAAGGAGAGGGGGAGGACGGCCGGAGCCGAAAGGGTCGTCGTCGTTGTCGTCGTCATGAAAGAGAGGGAGGAGGAGAGGGCGAGATCGGCGAGGCGTCACGACGACACGGCGTGAGAAGAGAGATAGGAGAGAGAAAGATAAGTGTGAAATGAGTGAAAAGAGTGGGAGTGAGGTTTATATAGTACAAAATAAATTGGGTCGGGTCCGGGTCAGGTATCTGCATTGCAGACCCGGTCCTGATCCGAAACTCGATGGGTTTTTCACCCGTTAGACCCGGTCCCAGTCTAGATCTTACCCGGGCCGGGTTTTGCCCAGTTTTTCGAGTCGATGCGATTACCGTGCTCAGCCCTAGATGGAACATACTAAACAATAGTAATTAAGAATTTATGAAGAAAAATATAATATCATACGAATTGTCGTACTTTAGTTCTTAACATTTGCAAATTTTAATTTACCAGAAAAAAGGTCTTTTCGAATTCAACTTGAAACATTAAAAAAAATGGGATTACATATTTATATAATCAAAGCAATTAAAAACTTACACATTATCCTAAAAATATACCTATGGGCTTCATTTGGCTAGAATGTAAATTACGCCAAATGCCCTCCGACTTTGACCATTTTTCAGCGCTACCCCCAACTTAACTTTGTAACATGAATGCCTCCATCTTATAATTTATTTTATGAAATCCCCTTTCGACCGAGAATACCCAATTTTCGATAACTCCGTTGACGTGACAATGCTTTTTGGAGAGTGGCATTGCCATGCGTACTCCACTCAGCAAATTAATAGTATAATATTAAAAAGTTTCATCCTCTCCTCACCAGAGCGTCAGAGGGAGAAGAGGAGGGAGGCGGTCGCCCCCACCTTTCTCCTCATCGACGAAGGCAACGAGAGGGGGAAGGGGCGGCTCCCCCTCTCGGAGAAGAGAGGAGGTGGCGGCCATCCCCCTCTACCCGATTGTTGGCGCACGCAAAGAAAAGGGGGCTCACCCCCATTCTGCGACCGACGATGAGCGCAGTCACCGGCGAGCTCACAGTCGATGGAGAAGCTCGGGGGCAGAGGGCAGCCATCATTGAGGAGGCAGTCATCATGGCTCATTGGTCATTGAGGAGGCAATCGTCATGGCTCCTGCGATCTTCGCACGCCGACGAAGACGCAAGGAGGGGGTTTTACACGTCGACGAAGGTCGAATAGGGGGACCCCCCCGACCTTTGACAACACGCAAAGGTCACAAGGGGTTTCGCCGACCCCCCGGTGTGACCTTCGTCTGCGTGTGAGCGCGACGGTTGTAGGGGGTTCGGCGAAGGTCGGAACGACCTTCACACGCTGACGAAGGTCACAGTGACATTGTAGCTGTTCTCTCACCACCAGCGCACGCTGTTGGATCTAAATTTTAATGACGTATAAAATTATATTTTGATGATATAAACTTCTAAAGATTAAAGTTAAAATGCTGAAAAAGTTAAAAAAATGATAAATTTATGCACTATATTTTGATTATATAATTAACTATGATCCTATTAGATTTTGGATTAGTCATAAATATTAAAGTTGTAGAGAATTCTGTTAGCTTTCCATAGAATAAAAAATCACTTTATGTAGATAGTTGTACAAAAAGTTATGCTTAAAATAGTGCAGGACGGTCGAGCTGTCGGCTGGAAAATAGGTCGACCGGGCAGAATGGAGACTGTACCGGTCGAGGTACCGATCGACCGGTCCAAAACACAGGTTGACGGGACAGTGTAGAATTCGTCAACGATCACATATTTCATAAAAGAAAGTGTATCGGTCGACCAGTCCATATGTGCAGTCGACCAGCCTCCGAGTCAAATGAACAGTAACAGTCAAATTTGAAGGAGAAAGTTGAGAAATAATTTTTGAACGACTTTCTCACTTGCAGAAGCCTATAAAAGGAGTGTCAAAGCCGGAAGGAAGGGCACTCATCCAAGCCTTGAAAAAACTTTAAGTTATCAAAAGAAGACATTCTTCTTGAAGTTTTCATTTTTAGTTTTCTTTTTTTTCTTTCTTCTTCTCTTGTGAGTTTAGCTTTGTAAAAGAGAGAAATATTTTATTTAGAAAAATACTGAGAGAGCTCCTATGTAAAAGAGATTCAAAATCTTACCTCTTGAGTAGAGAAAAGATTAACTTCTTAGGAGGAGAGGTTGTTTTGATTCTCGAAGTGGAGAAAATGTGGTTGATATAAAAGGTGTTCTTCCTTGCCCCATTTGGAATTAAGGAAGAGTTTTAATGGAATCTCCGATGGTCTCGAGGTCCAGAAGTCGGAGCGAGGATGTAGGCCAAGGTGTGGCCGAACCTTGTCAACAACCACCGTGTGTTTGCGTTTGATTTTCTCTCTCTCTCCTTCTAATATTGAATTTATGATATGAATTGTAAATGATTTAAGAATCAATTTTAAGCTTCTGAGATGATTTTTGTGAAATCGACATTTTTGAATTGAACACCAATTCACCCCCATCTTGGTGCCCTTTGGGATCCTACAATTGGTATTAGAACGGGTTGCTCTCATTTTAATTTTTTGAATCATCTTATTTTAAGATCTAATCATTTTTAGATCTAGTCCTTTTAAGATTCAATTATCTTGTTTTATGATTTAACTATCTTAAGAGCTATGGCATCAAGTTGATTTATTTTTCTCGAAGGATAATCAATTAGCCGTCCTCCCCTTTTAAATGCATAAAATTTTTAATATTGGAAATTTTGAATTCAAGCATATATTTGTTCTATGGATATTTACATGTGGGATATCGTTGAAAAATGTTATTATCTTCATGAAAAATTACCTACCGAACATGACGAAAGACATAAATTTTTTTCGAAATTGGATTGAAAAGCAAAGAATATTTTTTATTGTGATTTAGATTCAACGGATTTCAATCGGATTTCTAATTATAAAAGTGTAACTGAAATTTGGAAGAAACTCATTACTACTTATGAAGGAACGTATAAAGTTAAAGAATCTAAATTAAATATTTTGAATCATCAATATGATTCTTTCAAGATGCATGAAAATGAATTCATAAATGATATGGTTGCTCGGTTTAATGATATTGCGAATGACTTAGCCTCTTTGGGTGAGCCTAGAACTAATTTTCAAAAAGTGAAAAAGATTCTTAGATCTCTCTCCTCCTAATGACATACAAAAAGGACGGTGATCGAAGAAAAGGATCTGAACAAATTAAATTTTGATGATATTATTGGCTTACTTCTAACATATGAGATCAGAATCCAAGAAGAAGAAGAATCTCTGCTGTCAAAAAGAAGATATTGGCTTTGAAAGCAAGCAAAAATGAAGATAACTCAAGTGAAGAAGTGGATAAAAAGAAACTCGCATGTTATACAAAAAAACTTGACAAATTTCTCAAGTTGATGAAATCTAAAAAAAAGAGTGAGAAGCCAAAAAGATGATTATGTAAACATCACTCAAAAAATAAAAATGAGACATCTCAGAAGGAGAAAAAGAAGAAATATAAAGAGCCAAGTGAAGACGAATCAAATGACTCGTCAAGTTCTTCTAGTGAGGATGCATACTTGTGCCTAATGGTACACAACGATGAGGTAATTTCAAACTCTTCAATTTCAAATAATGACTCATCGAGATTTTTCGAAGAAAATGTTTCTTTAGATGTAAATGAAGAACTCTCCTCTCACATAAAAAGATATTTTTCAACTAAAGAGGAAAATAAAAAATTACTATATGAGATTGAAAAACTCAAAAATGAAATTGAAACTTTGAAAATTACACATGCATGTGAAATTGTAAAACTAGCATGTTCTTTAGAAAATATAAAGAAGGAAAATGACCTTTTGAAAAATTCACAAAATAAGAATATTTCTCATGTAACGACAAATAATCTTAAGAATCATTTTGAACATGAAAGTTCATATTGAAAATCCAATCATCTATATAGCAAAAAATCACATCTCAAATGTTTTACATGTGAATTTTATGGTCATTATGCATACCAATGCAAAATAAGAAAATCTTCACAACATGAGTTGATATGGGTTCCGAAAGGAGCATTATCTAACAAAATCGGACCCAAAAAAATTTGGGTACCAAAAGTTACTTGATTATTTTTCAGGTATGCCTCACATGCAAATGACATATGAATTTGGAAATGTGAAGGCACAAAGGTTATGGTAAAAGTATCATCTATTTTTTTATGTCACTAAAAAATTTAAAACTACTATTTTCTTAAAAAAAGGAGAAACATATAAATGAAAATTGGTAATAGTGCAAGATAGGGGAAGTATGATTAAACTTTATTTTAACATATCATTAACATCATTGTTGAATCAAAGTTTTATGTCATATTTTGATTCTTAATATTTTTTTTACTTTCATAAATTAATTTTCATTATAAAATAGCCATAAATTTTGGGGAATTATCATTCAAAACTTGCAATACTCTACATGTCTATTATATGACAGAACGGGGAAGAATAAATTTTTTGAAAAATTGATTAGGGGGAAGTTACATATGGTTTCTTATATGCTTCACATATAAATTATTCTTTTTTATGAAACAATAGGGAGAAAAATATAGGAGAAATATGATCTGAATATCACTTTATGTGAAGAGTTCCTTACAATTTATATTTATGTGAAAATCTATCATTGTAAGAAAAGTTAAGTGTTAGGGGGAGTAAAATTGATTTTACAACTTATTTTATAACTTTTTCGCAACTTAATACATTTTTCATATTTCTCGATTTGTCTTCATAAAAAAGAGGGAGATTGTTGGATCTAAGTTTTAATCACGTATAAAATTATATTTTGATGATACAAACCTCAAAAGATTAAAGTTAAAATGTTGAAAAAATTTAAAGAAAAAAGAATAACTTTATGCACTACACTTTGATTATATAATTAACTATGATCGTATTAGATTTTGGATTAGTCATAAATATCAAAGTTGTAGAGAATTCTGTTAACTTTCCATTGAATAAAAAATCATCTCATTTGGATAAGTGTGCATAAAGTTATGCTTAAAATAATGCAGAACGGTCGAGCTACCGGATGGAAAATAGGTCGACCGGTCACGAACACAGGTCGATCGGTTCAGAATATCGATCGACCGGTCCAGAACACAAGTCGACTGGTCAGTGCAGAAAATGCTCAATTTTAATCAGCAGAATGAAGACTATACTGGTCGAGATATCGGTCAACTGGTCCAAAATACAAGTCGATCGGACAGTACATAATTCGTCAACTGTCATATTTTTCATAAAAGAAAGTGTACCGATCGACCGATCCATATGTGTGGTCGATCGGCCTTCGAGTCAAATGAACACTAACGATCAAAATTGAAGGAGAAAATTATGGAATAATTTTTGGACGACTTTCTCACTTGCAGAAGCCTATAAAAGGAGTGCCAAAGTCAGAAGAAAATGCACTCATCAAAGTCTTGAAGAAAAACTTCAATTTATCAAAAGAAGACATTATTCTTAAAGTTTTCTTTTTTAGTTTTATCTTCTTTATCTTTTCTTCTCTTGTGAGCTTTGTAAAAGAGAGAAATATTTTATTTACAAAAATACTGAGAGAGCTCCTGTGTAAAAAGATGTTCAAAATCTTACATCTTAAGCGAGAGAAAGGATTAGCTTCCTATAAGGAGAGGTTGCCTTGCCTCTCGAAGCGGAGAAAATGTGTTGATGTAAAGGACATTCTTCCTTACCCCATTTGAAATTAAGGAAGAATTTTAGTGGAATCTCCGACGGTCTCGAGGGCGAGAAGTCGGAGCGAGGACGTAGGTCAAGGTGTGGCCAAACCTCGTCAACAATCACTGTGTGTTTGCGTTTGATTTTCTCTCTCCCTCTAATATTGAATTTATGATATGAATTGTAAAAGATTTAAGAATCGATTTTAAGCTTCGATTTTTGTGAAATCGATATGTTCGAATTGAACACCAATTTACCCTCCCCCTCTTGATGCCCTTTGTGATCCTACACGCGCAGGGAAAGAAAGGGTGCTGGTGACAGCGAAAGACGACGAAGGTCGCATAGGGGGCGGGTTTGCCCCCCATTCGACCTTCGTCGGTGCGCGACCCAAAGGTCACAAGGAGGGGGGTCGCACATCGATGAAAGTCGAATGGGGGGCGAACCATTCCTCCCCCCACCTTCGCCAGTGCACGAGCGCGAAGGTCGTAGGGGGTTGCGACGTTTGTCGGTGCGCGCAGGGAAGGAAAGGGCACTGACGATAGGGGAAGACGATGAACAGAGAGATAATATTATTTTATATTTTAATTTCTTTAATGATGCCACATCCACTAAATGCACGTGTGGAGGAGAGAGAAAATGTCGTGTGGGTGCCACATCATTTTAGCGATAAAAAAATGGATGATTAGCGATGAAAAGGGTATTCAATGCAACAAGTCAAAGATGGATAACATTCGTGTTACAAAATAAAGTTGGAGGATATTTATGAGCAAACATCGAAGTTGATGAGCATTTTATGTAATTTATCGATATAAATATATGGATCATACAAAAATAAGATATTTAATCTTACATATATAACATGTCGTTTGGTTCGAGATTAACTAGCAAAATATCGTAATATTTTCGAAATATAGCCAAACATCGAGTGGATTAAGAATAAAGTGGTCAAAATCTTAATTCTTAAAAAACATCTTAAAAATGATGGAATCATTAATTTTAATAAAAAAATTGAGAATGTCTCTATTATTTCAAAATAGATGAATACATATATTCTTCTTTTTTCAATCATAATTTATTTTTATTATTTATTCATGTATTATCGTAATATTATTATTAAAAATAATAACAAATATCAACTATTTGTAATAAAATATTTTATTTTTTACATTTTTATTTTTGTTGAACTAAACAGAAAATATGAGAATAATATTATATTTTTCTGAATAAAATTTTCTATTCTTTAAAATATATTCTTCTTCCAAACCGTCCCAACATTGTGTTTTATAATTGACTTGGGAAATTGGGATTAATTAGTAATCAATCGAAGATGAGAGGAGGTTGGGTGTTAGGTGACCATGGTCCGGGTCTTGTGCAGTAAATTTAGATCCTTCGTACGTAGTCCCAAATATGTACATGTGTGAGAGGACAATTGTCGCAGCAGAAAGTTTAAATTTGAAAGCTGTCAGATCGAAACAAGAAAAGAGACAGCAGGGGGCACTCGAATGCAAACAAGATTATTAGTGTACGTGTTCTTATCTGCGCGTTTCAGTGATTTATGTGGCACGGCATGATGGGAGTGACAATTCACATGTTTTCTAGATTAATAAGTTTAAGGTTAATTATGAGTGAAAGCAGAAAACTAATATATATGTCTAGGAGCACACAAAAAATTTGTATAAATCTATTCGATTCAAAAAAATTAAATTAAGAAATCCAAATAGAATTTAAGATAATCTTTTAGTATAATAAACTTGATTTTTTTTTTGAAAAAATCCCTAAAGGTCATGAAACTTATTTTTTATATACAATTAGTTCATAAGTAATTAGTTGTTTATGAATTAATTTATTTTTTAATTCAACCACGAAACTCTTGTTTGATCACTTTAAAATTTTGGTTAGATTTTATATTTAGTTCTAAATTAATTGTTTATATGAATATTTATTTATTATTTATACTTAAAAATTTTATTATAGTAAAGTAGATATCGGAAAAGACCATAAAAGTAGATACGTTGGAGGATGATTGTTTTTTTTTTTTAAATATTTTATGATGATTTTGACTCGAAAGGTGTCAAGTAATTTTTTTATTCAAAAAATTTACCTAAGCTAAACTGTAAGTAGATTAATTAAGATTAACATCATTAGATCACAATCGAAGTCATTTTATTATATATAATAAATTCAATAATTATGATTTATTTAATTTTAGAATATTTTTATTTTTTATGAAATATATGATTAATTTAATCATAATTTCCGATCATTACATTTACCAAATGTTAATTTTTTTTAATACACTTGCAATTTGTTGAGTATTTTTTCCGGTATTCTTTTGATGCTTTGGATCTTTTTGCTATCGCATATACTATATTTAGGAGTTATTTAACTTTCACAAAAACTAGTATATTCATTTATCATGAATATGCATAAATCATATTATTGGAACAAAGTTCTTATGTAAAATTTTGAATAATTAAATACGATAAAAGTTTATTATTTAAATATATATTTTTTACATTTTTATTAACATGTGAATATAAAAATCATAAATAATTTTGATACTTTCCAGCTAAAAATCACTTCATCCCGATAAGTGTATAAAAAGTTATGTGTAAAATAATACATGACAATCGACATGGATGATGAGCTCCTAACATATCAATCAACAATCAGAGCGGCCTAGCCAATTGATTAACTCATCGAAGTTCTAATGTTCAGATTTTTTTTAACATCTACATGGAACGATTAATCAATTTGGTGGACCTATGATCAGTCAATTGACCAAAGTGCTTAATGCACATTAATGATTAGATTTTGGAATAAAAATTAGAAATGAGCCCTAACAATGAAATGAAGTTGAGAATACTATAAAAAATATTTAAAAGTGTAGAATACATCAATGCTTCAAGAGAAACACCAAACATCAAAGAAAAGTAAACTCTTGAGGCTTTTAGAAAAATTCTTGAATCTTCTTATTCTTTTCTCTTATTCGTTAGTGAGTTTAAAAGTGTAAAAAGAGAGAATTCATTTGTTGTGAGATTGCTATGAGCTCCTTCGTAGTACATGTTTTATCTTACCTCTCGGACTAAAGAAAAAATTGTGAGTGTTCATCTGTATAAGAAATTGTGAGGTCATGTGTGAATGGAGAAAATGTGTTGATGGAAGCTTCCAAGTAGTAGAGGTTGCCTTGTCCTTCGAAACGAAGTCATGTGTATACTTTATAAATGTGACGATTTATAAAGCTTCAATTGAAAAACTTGACTATAATAAAGATGTCTTTTATTCTTCTTTTAGATTGTCATGAAATGAGGTTTATTTCTAAATACTCAACCAAATTTGATATATAGACTTTGATATATTAGAAGAGTAGTAATGAGGTGAATGATTTACTGGGTGTGAAAAGAAAGAGAATGGTTGCCATCCACCTCATCTGAATGAAGAGGTTTAATTGTGTTTTATGGAAAATGATGTGATCTCAACTTCATATTATTGCTTTAATAATAATAGTGACGATGATGTTTCTCTTACTTTTAATGTGCACAAAGAATTTGCATGATGACATAAAATTTTTACTCATTATTGCTATAATAAAAGCATGATTTTCTTGACCTAGGGCTGCACTTACATATTTTTAACCTCTTAGCTAAACAATGTTTAATGTTACTAGGATGGTGTTTAATAATGTGATCCTTCTAGTTATGTATAACAATTATCCATATGGATTGGGGTCTCTTGATGAGTTTAGACCTTTTTATATGCTACTTTAATTGTCAGATGTTCTTATTTGAGTTAAAATGGTTCTGCATTTTTCTTACGTTATGTTCACTATTTGAGGAAAATACACTATGGTTGATAATGTGTTATCCTATAATTTCTCCTTTGCATTTTAATGTCAGATTCTTTTATTTATTCTTTTTGCAATGAGACCTTGAGAAAGGTTAGCTAGTGTTGAGCATTCTAGCAGTGAGCCAAGAGGTTAGCTAGTGTTCGTGATTAATCTATCATTAAGTTAGAAAAAAATATTAAATTCGAATCAAGTGAGGAGGGTTTAGTGGGGTGACCTACTAGTTTTCTTTGATTATGTGATTGAATGGATCTCCTGAACATTTCGAGAGACGATGACAATATTGTTCATTCTAAATTAGCTTTAACTTGTAGTCTCATAGCGAGAGCAGAGAGATTGGTGCGACCTTCAGCATTATGAGTCTATACGTCTGACTTAGCTGAATTTCTCCATATATTAAATTGATGTTCATCTCCGAAAAGAGTCCCTAAGCCTAGATGCTTTACATCATCTACTATTTATCTTTATTTTTCAGATATCATTCTCTCATTTGCTTAATCTTTTCATTATAACGAAAAGATAAATATATAAAAAATAAAAAACCCATAAAATTATTACATTCCTGCAATATTGATTTCATCTATCTTAGTTTAGTTTTATTATCATCGAAATGAGTTTCTCTTCTCTCATTATTACAAAAGTTTAAAAACAAATGTTACTTTCTCTCTTTGGGGTTCAACTAAATACTATGTTACGATGAAGGTTATGCACTTGTAGATGTATATGTTAATAAATTTTAAAACTTGTCTATAGGAGTAGCTTGAGTGGGGACACCATATGTCTGAATATCCCTATTGGGAAGTTGAGTACCCACAAGATGTCTGAGATTTTGTCGAGTTAGTCTTGAGACACTTTCATATTTTGCGACACTATCTATTCCAATTCTTCTTAACTGCACACATCAATATATTATTCAAAAGTATCTTTTCCTTAAAAGGAAAATACATTGTCAATGGACAAACTTCGTACCTTATTTAAAATGATTTTTTTTATCTCATATGTTTTGTGATTTCTTAAAATGTGAAAAATGTAAAATTAACTATTCTAGTCAAAAATTTGAAAAAGGAGAATTATGCATGCATGAATGAAAATAAAGGTTTTGAAAAAAAAATTACTTCTCTTTATAATTTATAAATATTTAAAAATTAAGAATTTATATTCCATGAAGAGCCTCAAAATAAACACGCCACTTAAAAAGAATACTTGAATAATCAACTTGATATTGCTATTATTCCAAAAGGTGATGGTAATGGTGGTTTTGAAAACCTATAAATAATTACAAAGCAATTAAGATGTCTATTGCCCCATAAATCAACACAATAATTAATTTGAAAAAAGAATTATAAATATTCATGTGGTTTGTTTAAAATCAAAATGTTCAAATGATCATTATGTGAAACTTAAACCTTATTATGCTAAATATATTCATGCTTTTCATAAGACTTTGAAATCTAAATATGTGCATGATCATTTCAAGAAACTATTTATTTGTTATAATTATTGTTATATTCATGGATTATTATGCATTTGAATGCAAAACTAAAAAAAGTATGGACATGGACATGAAAATGTTGTGGATTTCAAAATGATTCATAACTAATGACATTGCACTTAAATAAGTTTGAGTACCGAAACTCAAATGACTTTTTGCTTGTAGGTGTGCCTCACAAAAGGGAGATGAAATTTTCATGTGAAAAGAATTGACGACACAAAGCTTGTGATAAAACTATGTTTGCACATAAAAATAAAGATTTAATGCTATTTTTATATCATGTGTACTTATGTCCTGAATTTGCTCAATTATTATCATAACTTATGCATGAGCTAATAATTGAAAAAAGATTAAGATCTTTGTGCATACCAAAGATTATTTTTCGATCTTTGTGCATATCAAAAACTATTTTGCACATGCAACTTGGAAAACACACATGTTTCCCGTCATACCCAAGTATGTATATTTTAAAAATTGTTGAGCACGTCTATTGAACTGTGCATGGTGGTATTTTGACATTTGTTCATTTCTTATGCTTTTGCCTAAAGTATTAATAAATTGGAAATTTCAAATATATGAATGGCAATGACAAGTATAAATTATGTATATGAGATCATCACAATATATATATATATATATATATATATATATATTATATGCTCATCTTGCTTATCATCATTTGAAATCATCAACCTTCTAAAATTTTTTAATTCCTTGCCCTATTTGGAGTCAATAAAGGGTGTTAGTGATTTTTTATAATCTCAAGATTGAGAAGTAAGAGTGATTCACAAATTTTTTTCCTTCATATTTGCTTTCTCTCTCCCTCTTGTCCTCACTCTATTGTGTTTGTGAATTGATTATTATTTTAAAAAGTTTTAAATTTCTATTAGTAAATTTGCCAAATCAATTTTGTTGGTAAAACACTAATTCACCCCCTCTTAGTGCATTTTGTTTCAACATATATTATCAACAAACCTCTTACTTTCATATTTGCTTTCTCTCTCCTCTTCTCACTCTATTGTGGTTGTGAATTGATTATTATTGTGTTGGGCTTTGAGTTTTTCGAATCGATTTTGAGTTTCTACAAGTAAATTTGTCAAATTAATTTTATCAACTAAACACTAATTCTCCCCCTCTTACTGCCTTACGTTTCAACATATATTATTTTCCTTCTCGTATCATAGATATTAAACCATTATGATAATAAATTATTACAATTAAAATCAAGTTTTCTATTTCAAAGATTATTGGTCTTTGTCTTTATTTATGATTTTAAATCTAGTACATATACTTTAATTTTCTCTAATAACTAATATAAATTAACTATTGGTAATTTTATTTACATTTATGTTATAACTCGATATTGTTAAAATTAAATGTGGTAATTGGGTCTTCCCTTTAGTGCATATGGTCAATGTACATGAAGATCTCTTAGTGATTTTTAATGTGTTATATCAATATATTGATAACATTATGATTTGTATTAAGAAATTGTGAATTTTTTCAATAAACTTTTAATCCTCACACTTCTGATTTCAAAATTTAAAATCCAAGTTGTTTTTGTTATTTGCTTTAAGATTGCTTTCAACTTAGGGTTTACTCGATCATCCCAACAATTTGTTGGATTCGAAAACCAATCAATGCAAAAAATGAAATTAATAGACGAACCAAATTAGAATGATTTGGTGATAAATATGAAATGATATGTTCAAACTAAGATTCCATCATAAAATCATAGAGTCCATCGGACATGTCTTTTATTTATAGATTTCTTATTTTTACCAATAGGTGATAAGTTAACAAATTTTATTATTGATAAAATAATTTTGTATAATTTAATATTCTTTTGTTACATTGCCTAACTCTTAGTGATATATTTAACATTTTGGTGTTAAGTTTTATATTTTATTTGTAATATGCAACATATTATATTATTTTTTTAGTTTATTATCTAAAATTTACAAAAATTATTGTTTTGAAAAAAAATAGCTCTCTAGAATTTTAAATGTGTTTAGGGTGGATTTTAACTTTGAAAAATTGACTAAAAAGTTATTGTATTACCTTTTTTGGTGCAAAAAACTAATCTCCAGTTTAACTCCCACTTTCAACAATAGTTAATTAATATCAAGTTAATATCTAATCATATACCATTACCTTTTCAAAAAAGGAAAACAAAGAAAAGAAAGCCTTTTTAATTTTGTAATATTATCTTGTCATGACTTGTTTATATTAAAATAGTAATATTATAAATAAACACATGCATATATAATGTTTTTGATGTTGAAACATATGCTTTATGTGTTAATTAATTATATTTTGTCGATACAAAATTTGAGTTTGTAATGAATATAAAAACTGTAGATAATTTTCTTAACTTCACAAAGAATAAGATCGCATTATTCGTCAAATATAAAAAAAGTTATATTTAAAAAGTACAATAAATTTATATGTAATGAATAATTTTATGTATTGAAGTTTCACTTAATATTTGACTATGTCTTCATTGAAATTTGAGTTGAGTGGATACAAAAGTCGTAAATAATTTTCTTATCCTTCTAAATAATAAAAAAAGATAACATTTGGATATACTATGCAAAAAATTTATATTTAAAAGAGTGCAACCCTATCGAGCTAATAGTAGAAGTCTAAATGTTTGAACTTAAACTTTGAACATCCAAAACTATCGAATAGAGCATTTTGTTAAAAAAATTGAGATAGGCACAATGACTATTAATGATCATATATTTTGAACATCTAAAAGGTATAGATCGAGCAGACTCTATTTTTTCTTGAAAAATGTGAAATAATTAGTTTTAAAGATAATGACATGAAAATGTCTAAGGTCTATAAAAGAGATCAAAGATTTCTTGAAAAAAGAAGGAAAAAGCACATAAACACTTGTGTGCATTAAAGAAATATCCATGTGCTCAAACTCAAGAATAATTTTTTCTTTGATGTGAAGCTTTAGTTGTGAGAAAGATATTGAAGTTGCATTTAGAGTACTTTTGTATTAGTTGATTAAACTAGAGATTGAGTCTTATCCAATAAAAAGTTCAATGGAACCTTTCGAGAACGAGACACATTCAAATTTGAGAAGAATTTATTGTAAATACTTTTTCCTTACCTTATTTGGAACTAAAGAGAGGTGCTACAATTTAGAGATAAAAGTGTCAAAACAAGAATATAGGTCAAGATATGATGGAACCTTGTTAATAAACTTTTTGTCCTTGTGTTTGCATAATTTCTTCTCCTCAATTATTCTATTGTGTTTGTAATTTGATTATTTTCGTGTTTCAGCTTAACTTGTGAAATAAATTTTATCAATTTAAACATTAATTCACTCCACTATAAAATATCATTTTAAGTTCAAAGTTATATATATATATATATATATATATATATATATATATATATATAAAGACAAACTTGTACTAACTTGCACATAAGGATAAATATATTAGAATGGAGAAAAAAACACACACATATTTTTGTTTTTCTTTTTTTATATATTCAAATATAACATGACGAGTATAAAAGTATACTAAGATGAATAAAGTTATTAAATTTAATTTCATCATTCATACAATTATCAAAACATTATTATTATTAAAACATAAAAGATAATATTAAAATTATAGATATAAAGATGTTGTTAAACTTTAGGATTTATTTTATCATACATAATTTGCCATACATATTAAATTAGATATGCTAATTAACTTTTTCAAAAGCTAAAAGTAATAAAAAATATCTTTATATTTATAATATTAATACTTTCATTATACTATTTATTTTAAAAAATTAATAGCGCATTTAATTCAACATGTATGATAAATTGTATGTGATACTAACAATCCTAAAAATTGAAGCCTATACAAAAGTAATATTTGTATGTTTATAGTCTTAATATTTCTCAAAGTCTTTATAATCATTATACTATATTTATAAGCAAAGGGATCCCGACTTGTATTTTTTTACTTATAAATTATTTGGTAAGTGCAGCTAAACCATTATAACTTTCAACGTTTCTAAATATTTCAATCACGAAAAGTATTCCCAGTTTTTTAAAAACCAGATCGAACGGTTCAACTACGAACTGGTTATCGGTCTGGTCCGATTAGTATATACAATCTATTTTTGTAAAAAATCGGATTGAACCGGGTCAATTCGGCCAAAACCGAGTTGAACTGAAAAACCGGTTCACTGTGATTTTTTTTCAAAAACAATAAAAGAGAGGTGAAAAAATGGGAAAAAAAAGAAAAGAAGGATAGTGTATGATAATAGGGAATCTGGAATAATAGAAAGATGAGTAATATAAGTAATTTGATTGTAAAGAATAAATGTATGAAAATAATAATAAATGTAATTTGAGTTTGAAATGAAAATAGAAAGATAGTAATAAAGATAAATTTGAAAAAAAAAGAAAAAGATTATCATGAACATAAATAAGAAGATGACAAAATTTTAATTATTATGAATATTATAAATAAAATATGAATTTAATATAGTAAATTTTATAGGATGAATTTATACAAAAAATCAAATAATATGGAAAGAAATACGAATTTGAAAAATAAAACGAGGGCAAGATAATAGTAATGGAAATCAAAAAAAGAAATTATTCATGAAATTATTAAATAATTAAATATCAAATTAATTAACGATAAACAATATATATTATTAAAATATAAAAAATAAATTATTAATATTTGATTAATTTAAAAGGATGATTAATGTACTTTTATTTCATTATTTTTTATGTTTTATACTTTTTTCGTAATATATTATTTTAAAGCAAATAATAATATTATTTTAATAAAAATCTGGTTAAATCCGATCGAATTCAGTTGAACTGTTCGAACCATAACCCAATTGAATGACAAATTCGATGATCGATCTAGTTTTAAAAATATTATTATTTCCTTTCTCACACCTTTTTTCCTCCCTCATATCAAATGAGATCGCCGATAAGTTAACAAAAATAGTGGCATGGTCATGCTCTCTCTCACCCAAGGATATGTCTCTCTCATTTGTTTTATTCCCTTTTTTATTTAATTAAATATTCTATACATCAATATTGAATATTGACAGATATAAGTATTAAACCATATTATTATACTATTTTTTATATTAAGGTTAAATCAATATACTTTTTCTTTATAAATTTAATTAAGGACATTTGAATTTAACTTTTTAATCATTGTTTTATCAAATAATACATGACTTGTTATTATTATTTCCATGGTAATCTGAACTTACAATTAGTTATCTTTTAACAACAAATTTAGCACTTGAATGTAACTATAATTTGTTAGTACTTTTTTTTTAAAAAAACAGCTAAATCAAAGAAACCCAAGAAGTGAGCAGCTAGTGGTGGATGGTCACAAGGTGTACTGTTGGACCACCTGAGAGCTGCAAAGACATATATGGCCTGGAATCCTGTGCCCATCTGTACATATAAATATATGCATCTTGCTGCCAAGGAGCTACCAGAGAAAACGACCTCTCTCCCTCATGACACCCTGCGTGTGCAGATGTGCTTCCCCTCAAAGCCAATCATTTTTCTTGTGTTAATGTATCTTATATACGATAATATGTATATTTTATATCATAGATTGATTAATGAATTATTTCCTCTAACCATTCCTAAACTATCGTGAATTTTTACATCTAATTTCAAATTACGAACTTCGTTTTTTGGGTATCTAAACTATCACGATTTTTTCAATTTGATTCTTCCGTCTAATTTCGTCGACTTCTTCGTTATTGTTTATTTTTTGCATTTGTAAAAAAAATCCGTAATACCCCTACTCTGAATTGAATTATAAAATAATATATAATAATGAATATAAAAATAATTTTTTTTAAAAAGAAAACACCACGTGGACAGGGGGTTCGCCGCCCCCTGCGTCGTCGACGACGACGACAGGGGGCGGCGACCCCACCCTTTTTCTTTCTCGGCGCTCTGCATCGTCATCGTCGGGGGGTCGCCGCCCTGCGTCGTCGTCGTGGCGACCCCTTCCCCACGACGACGCAGAGCGCCGGGAAAGAGAAAGGGGGTTCGCCGCCCCCATGTCGTCGTCGACGCAAGGGCCCGGCGACACCCCTCCTTTCTCTTTCCCGATGCTGGGAAAGGGGGCGACGGAGTTTTTCTTTTTTTTTTAAAAATATTTTTATATACATTACTATATATTATTTTATGTAAAATTAGAATTCAATTCAGAGCAGGGGTACTACATACTTTTCACAAATGCGAAAAATAAAAAATAATGGAAAAGTCAACGAAATTGGACGGAATGATCAAATTAGAAAAATCGCGATAGTTTAGATACTCAAAAAATGAAGTTCATAGTTTGGGGTTAGATGCGAAAATTCATTAGGAGTGGTTAGAGGAAATAATCCTTGATTAATTCATTAATCAACGTACAAGGTCAACCCATGCAATGTACACACAATTTCATCTTTTATGTTTTTTTCAAATATTGATTAACTATTAAATGCGATTCTTTTTTTATTAGAGTTGGATTACATACTTTCCAAATGAAGATGAATTAATAAGACTTGATCGAGAAATTATTAAGGGGAATGTGTGTTACAACTATATTGCATGTGTATACATGCACAATACGTTTAATTATAGATGTCCATTGATAGTTAATATTATATTA
Source organism: Pontederia crassipes (assembly GCA_030549335.1). Classification (NCBI taxonomy): domain Eukaryota; kingdom Viridiplantae; phylum Streptophyta; class Magnoliopsida; order Commelinales; family Pontederiaceae; genus Pontederia; species Pontederia crassipes. The sequence continues at coordinate 28,400,477 of CM060196.1, forward strand.
TATTATAGGAATATTAGGTGCATACACACTTTGGTGTATGCATATGAGATCACTCAATCTTGTCCATCGGATTGAAAAGTTGTTGCTTCGACGAATGAGACTAAACATGAACATGCCGCTCGGTTTTGTCCTCACGATTGACATGCATGAGTTCGGTTCATAGTGCTCGTCCCATTCATAGTGCTCCTCCCCTTCTACGATCTCTCATCATCCATGTGACTCTCTCACTAAGGGCATAAGAGTTCGTTGTCCTCACTCCTACGACCTAAGGCTTTGTTTAGACAATTTTCAATAAGGGAAAAGAAGATGAAAGAAGGGGAAAGAGAAAAGGGGGGAGGGGAAAAGTTTATGCCATTTGGTAATGAGGTAAAGATTGAAAGGAGGGGAAAGAATTAAGTAAATAATTTGTATGGACAATTATACCTTTTTTATGTCTTTTTTTCTTATATTATTTAAAGGGTTAATTAGTAATTTTGTATGCTAACAGTGTTTACCCTCCTCTCCCCTCCGTTTTGGGGTTGAAAAAATGGAGGGAAAATTCCTCTCCATTTTTCTTCATTCCCTTCAAAATGATCAATCCAAACAAGGGGAAATAATTATTTTCCCTTTCCTCCCCCTCTCTTACCCCCCTCTCCCTTCAATCCAAACATGGGCTAAAAGCCAGTGAACTCTCTGCCTATCATCTTCACACTTCCCAATATATTGGATAGTTGGATGCATTTGGCGTCGGCACACCTCGGAGGACATCTTCTCTGCACATTGTCGGTACAAACATCGATGGGAATAACATATTGGATAGCGGAAGAGAAAGGGGCACAACATGAGAGAATTATTCAATTCTTTCTTGCGATGAAGGAGAAAATACTGCAATGAAGGAGAAAGCACATTAGATAGAGGAGAAAACTTTTTCTTGCGATTTTTTCGTCACCGACATCCTAAGATTAAGGAGAGAGAGATTTGAGAGATTGGGAGAACACTACGATATTTTTGTGGGCAGCGGTGGCATCCCACCATTTTTTCTTGGCAGTGGTGGCGAAGATGGTTGGGAGAACACTATCTTAGTTTCTTTTCTAATCCGAGTTCATATACTGCATAAAATGATAGGTTGAACGACCTATCATATAAATATGATTTTGATGAACAATAATATGTACAATAGATCAATCGATTTACTATAGTTTACGCAGTATATTCAGTGTCCTTATTATATATTATGATTTTATTTTGTTTCCTTTTTGTAAGAAGAGAACTTATAGAAGACGTGTGATATTTAAACAATTAACCAATAGATCGTTCGCGCAAGTATATGATCCGAGTGATCAAGAAATGATTGGCAGTATTGGAATAAAAATATTCTTTTTAAGGAGGGAAGTGATGCATGAATATTAGTAAGTACTAACAGTAAAAAATTGACAATTATGGAACATGCATAATGCAACATTTCCGATCAACGTGTGATATTATTTGCTCTAAGCTTTGGCCCGCACAGTTTTCTCCAAACACGTCACACATGATCAAAGATATGTTCCCATATATACAAAGTATTACTCCCGTGACTTATGCATGTGCGATTAATTCAAGACATGTCTCATGCACTCTTGCCCCCTTAAGGGACTCAATGTCCTCATTGAGTGATTGCATTCTACCATGCACGGAGCTCACGCGGAGTGGTTCTAATACCATATGTAATATTCCTGACCATCATATGATATTATTTATTTTGGGCATCGACCCCACACAGTTTTATCAAAACGTGTGTCATATGTGGAGAAGAACATGTTCCCATATATACCCAGTATCTCTTTTGTAACTTATGCATGAGGGACTAATCAAAGACATTCTTCATGCACCATTCCTCTTTTAGGGAACTCAATGACCTCGTTGAGTGATCACACTGATGTATAAGGTGTGTTTTTTATTAGTCCCATGTGCATAAGTTAGGGGAAAGATATGCTGGGGTATATATGAGAACATGCTTTTCATCAGGTGTGACACGTTTTGCTAAAATCATACAGGGCGAGGCTCAAAACATACAACATCATACGTTAGTCAGGAATACTATTAGAGCTACTCTACGTGAATTTATGTGCATGGTGAGATGCGATAGTCCCATACGAAAGGAAGAATATATGCGGCATGCTTGGATTAATCTCACATGTATAAGTCATGTGATATATGCTCTGAGTATATACGAGAATATGTCATTCATCAAGTGTGACACATTTTGATAAAATCGTGTAAATTGAGATACAAAATGAATAATATTACAGGAATATTATAAATAAGTCAAAAAATGGGAATTAATATATTGCAAACAAGGATATAGACATGGTATTCGGTTATGCAACTAATCTCCACAACTTTTCAGTTTGCTGTTTGAAAACTTAATTTCTTTCTTTTTGGGTAAAAGAAATGATGATCTTTGGACGTATTTTTCTTGTAGAATTAATCCTAAAGGTTCTTTCTCTTTGATTACTAATCACCATCAGCACCCCATTTTTATATAACCTTAAGTATAATTCTCTATTTCAGTATCTCATATTTCATAGTCAACAATCTCATTGCCCATTATTTTTTCAGTCTTCTTTCACTTTTTAACTATCTTTTTTTATAACCTTTGTCAGGAGATTGCCCGTGTTTCTCTGATTCTGAAAATTTAAAGCTAATTTTAGAGTTCCTAAATATCAAATACAAAGTATGATATTATCTGTACCTTTAAAACATATTAGTAAATTTACTCAAGTTACTCTGTAATTTTAAAACCCGACATATTCTGATAATAAAATATAATAAATTGATGCAGTACTACATCATCCCTAATTTTCTGTAATGATTACATTCTATTATCAAATGAGTCAGAATTATGATGTTAAAAAATTGCATGTTCCGTATTAATTGCTATCTGCGAAACAAAATGATGAAGCACAACAATTGCAGAAAGCAAAACGATTCTACTCTACTCATATAATTAGAAGTTTCATCTCCTGACATTATTATTGTAACGCCCCGAGATTTTTTTTTTCTTTTGCCTGCCCAGAAGGCTATCTCGACAACGTCACTCAATTCTATACATTGACTTTGATCAGTCAACGAACTGACTTACATAAGCGGAAGACTAATTTATAACATTCTATTACAATATGCGGAAGCTATTATACCATATCTAATAACTTGCGGGTTATGGCCCACGTCTATATAGTAATGGACCCTATATCCATGTGCATGTCACCCGTCAGAGGAGTCACCAACCATCTCACCATCTCCATCACCATCACCTGTATGGATCCAAATACAGGGGCAAAGCCCAATGAGATAACTCAGTACGTAGGGTCACCCATAATATTTATATGAACCATGGTCAATATCAATATCAATACTATCAATAAATAATTATTCATAACAATATATAATTGATCAGAGGTCAATGAAGACTACAATTCAACAATAAATAATTCAACTAATAATTAACAATTGATCAATGTTCAATTGGCCAAAAGTCGATGAAGGCCACAATAACAATTATTAATTCAATTCCATTAATAATTTATCAATTCATCTATCAGGCACAAAGATCATAATTTACTATCCATCAGCCTTAAAGGCGCAATTTAATTTTTTCATCGGCCATAAGTGTGAAATCGATAGTCTATCAACCACTAGGACGAAATCAATTGTCCATAAGCCACTAGGGTGCAATTCAATTAACAATTCGATCATCAATTCAATTAGCAATTCCATCTTTGGAGTTATGATCAACCCTTTCGGGCGCAATAAGAGAGCTTTCTATTATTATTAGGGGACACCATGCCACTTCAATCAATAAGTTTGGGTATGATGGGGACGAAGGATCACACCGAAATAGTTAGCCCGAAGGCCCTATCAACCCGAAGGCGTAGTTAGCCCGAAGGCCCTATCAGCCCGAAGGCGCAATATTAGCCCGAAGGCCCTATCAACCCGAAGGCGTAGTTAGCCCGAAGGCCCTATCAGCCCGAAGGCGCAATATTAGCCCGAAGGCCCTATCAACCCGAAGGCGTAGTTAGCCCGAAGGCCCTATCAGCCCGAAGGCGCAATATTAGCCCGAAGGCCCTATCAACCCGAAGGCGTAGTTAGCCCGAAGGCCCTATCAGTCCGAAGGCGCAATATTAGCCCGAAGGCCCTATCAACCCGAAGGTGCAATATTAGCCCGAAGGCCCTATCAACCCGAAGGTGCAATATTAGCCCGAAGGCCCAATCAGTCCCAGTGGCAATCAGTAGACATGGGCCCAATACATTTTCAACTTTTATCTCAATTACCTAAGATGTCTATCTTTAACAATTATCTTAGGTTAAACATGACCCAATCAGAAAATCACTATTAATCAATAATATGATCAGATAGGATGACGATAAATCAAATACGATAATAATTTGATGAGAATCAATCAATAATAAGGTCAATGGATCAATATCATAATCAATATCATGATTGGGTGTAATGATAATAATAATCAATATGATGATAATATGATCGGATATGATCATAATAAAATCAGAGATGTTAATCAAATGATCGGCAATGATTAACGATCTTAACAATCCAATAAACTATAAATTAATTCATAAAAATATGTTTTCTATTCCAGAACCCAATCCGCGTTGATCATTAACCGGATCGTGTTAAATAAAATCCAAGCCATGTCAGACAAAACCCCTATCGAATTTTGTCACCATCAAGAATTGTGTTTCCAACATAATTTTCAGAGGTCATATCTATGTCATTCAATATTCAATCGATGCAAAATAATATATAATTTATGTATAACGAAGAAGAGTTCAGGGGTCCATGTCGCGGAAAACCGACGCCATGGGGATCCCCCTACGTACCTTAAGTTAGATGAAAATATCAATTAGGTTCCTGTTGTCTGTGGACTGCACGAACGACAATGACAATTATTTACGATCCTTCTCCTTTCTATATATATACTTTTCCTATTCCAAAAATTTCATAAATAAATAAACTTTTAAAAAGAAAATCATAAATGAAAGAAAATATATTTTTTTCCTTCTATGCATTTCTCTCTCCTCATCATTATGCACGATTTTCTCTCTCTGTAGATTCTTTCTTTTCTCTCTCTATTTCTTTCTCTCTTTACATATGTCTTTCTCCCTCTCTTTTCAATTCTATATATTTTTTTTTACACCTTCTTTGTCTTTCTCTCTGCGGCCGTGAGACTCTCTTCCCATCTTTTTTTTCCTCTCTCTTTCTCTCTCCTCCCACTAACCTTCTCTCTCTTATTTTGGTTGGCAAGATGCGGCTGAAACTAATTTTTCTTTTTCTTTTGCTTCTTTTCTCATCATCTCTTTACTTATATCATGCTCTCTCTCTCTATTATTTTTTTTATCTCCTCTCTCGCCCTTACGCCCTCACCTCGCATTACGTCCTTTTTCCCTCTCTCTCCAATTCTTTCTTCTCTCTCCTTTTGGCCGCCGACAATCATGTCTTGCATTATTTTTTTTTTCTTTGAACGATTCATTCTTGAGCGCTAAAATTAATATAATACTAATCTTGATTTTTTGATTAGGTACCTGATGTCATGCGGATAAGTTGATGTCCTATGAGCATCTTACTTGAAATTGCCGGAGGAGAAATGTCCGTCGTCAATTGACGCAAGAGAAGGAGAAAAATAATTTCCTTCTCTCTCTTTAAGTTTAGTCGGCCAACTTCTTATTTATAAGATTTATAAATCATTAGTTTAACTTTAACTATAATATCTAATTTCTCTCAAATTTAATCCTCTTTTTTATCTCTTTAACTAAGAGAGATTTATCCCAATTTAAATAAATTCCAAAATTATTTAAATATCCCATCATTAATCAAATCCCTCTCCAATTTTCCTTTATATTTTCGGAATTATTTAATTTTATAATATTTTATCATCTAATTTTCAAATTAAAATAATAATAAATATTATTTTAATGACTAAAATATTTTAAGCCATAAAATTCCCAATCCTATCCTACGTGGAAATCCTATATCCATTAATATATCTTTTAGATCTCAAATCAAATTAAAATTCCTAATCTCAATCTAATTATGATTTCCACTCTAAATGGGATTTAAATTTTTCTTCAATCCATCAAACACTCTAATTGAATTATAAAATTACTATATTACCCTTGATAAAATCGTGGGGTGTTACAATTATGTGGATACTTATGAAAGACGCAGCGTAAAGTGTGCATGGCCTTGACCTGAATAATGTTTCTGAAGTATTATTTCATGCATTGTACGCGATAAAATTGACGAGACATAAAAAAAAGTGGAAAAGTGCAAATAATTATTGTTCCTACGAAGAATTTCAATGACAATATAATTTGGTCCACCTTTGCTACGTCTATAAGTAGTCTTATTTATGAGGATAAGACTTAATTTGATCAAATTGATCTGACCAAATTTTCATACAGATCAGGAAAAGAAGCATTTTAGATGTAGTGTATGTAAATGCACATTACAGAATCGAATTCCTTCATATAAAAGGTAGTTCATTTCAAGAACAAAAGTTGTTCACAGGCAAATTCGAATTCTAAAAGGTGTGCTACATATTTTAAGTTTAAACTATTTGCAATTGAACTATTTTAAGTTTAAACTAATTCGAAGAGCATTTGAATTATTTATCTATACATTACGTCATCATCACCATCATCTACCAAACTATTAATTTTTTAAATCAACTTTATTGGTGCCTATCAAATACATCTTTTAATTGACAAGTCGAATTATAAGAAATAGTAATGTATGAGTAAATTGGAATGTGATTTAGATACCTAATCAATTGGATTTTCTAGTCATGTTAGACCTTGAGTATATATTTTTAATATAGTTACTTTTAATTCCTTGTGAGGAATAGTTTAGTCTCCATTATAGCTCTTATATTAGACACACACATACTATACTACTATATCAATTGATTAGAATATATATGCCCCTCTTACGAGTCCTCCTCGTGATCTTACAAAACTAATTCAAAATTCAGCAGCGGAATTATTAATTTGTTCGGTCATATTCCCTCGAGGGGTTTGATTTTGGTACAAGAATGCTGTTCATGAATATGACCGGGAATCTCTCTCTCTCTCTCTCTCTCTCTCTCTCTGATTCAATTGAGGAAGAAGCCAAACAACTTTGCGGTCACAGATCACAACCTTGCAATACGACTACACTCATGGGGCCCGTTTCCGGCCTAGCTACTAGTTCAAAATCAAATTTATACATAAGATGGTAATTAATTTAATATCACAAGAAATGTTAGTTTTATTATTGTACATCACCATGGTCCTATTCTTTGGGTATGAAGTAAGAGGTAAAAGCTCCTATATATATCCCGTATTTAAAATGATCAAGACAATACAATCACTACCATATTTGAGTATCAGTTTTCTTTTCTTTTTTTTTCGGTGGATGTATTCGAGTAGAGAAAAATGGATGTTTAAACCCATAAAGAATTAATTACACATATAGTCTAATCGATGGATTAAAGTCTGAATTTTAATATAAAAAGTTAAGATAACTTTAATTGTTTAATGTCATGATGATATTATCAAATAATTTAAATGATCATTTGTCGTTAACCATGACTCTATTACACCTCGTATATTCCTATATAATATATACATCTAACATGCATGCACTACATATATTGTTGTATAATGTGGAATTTAAGTAGCCTAAGAAAAGCATAAGAAAAAAAGAAAGAATTTTCGGCGATATAAGAATACTATGCCCATGTCAATGTCTGTCTCACTAAACTACAAGAGAGCAAGAATTTTCTTATATGTGAAACTGTACAAAGAAGAGCTTTTTTTATTATTATTTATTATATATACATGTAGTCAACAAGAAATCTCTCGTGGGAACGAATGTTTTTTGGAGTTAACCCTCCTTGGTTTGTGTTATGGTCATGATAAAGTATCACGTATAGTACCGCATGTGAAGGGCCTTGGACGCTAAATGCCAATTTGCATGGATCCAGACCAATTCCGGAATTCCTCCTTGTCACAAGTTCATATTGTCATGCATGTTGTTCATCATGTTGTCAGAACCAATGTTTACTTTGTTCACAACCTTGGTCGGCTAGCTGTATTATTAGTATTATTATTATTATTATTAGTTTTTTTTCTTACTGGTCATATAAAGATTTAACTTCCAGATATACAATTATGACATGATTGATGGCTATGCATAAAATTATACAAATAAAAAGGGTTCAGCACTTTCAGAAATTGATGTTGTGTGCTGTTGAACATTTAAAACACATGCATGATAGATCCAACTTATCCAAATTATAATTCAGATATAGTCCTTCTCAGTCATCAAGAGGTCTTATATAATATTTGGGTTATGTCGATGAAAACTATAAGTTAGTTATCACCAAACGTCGACTGATTGGTTCTTGTCTTGTTCATTTGGTCTTTCATCATAGGAAATTGTCATAAGCGTTATATTATGAGATATAATTTGCATTAGGGAAGATAATTAAATTTTCATGTAAATTTCTGAGTCTCTAGGGAATATACATAGAATTCGAAAGTACACCGTAGAATTAACTAACGTATAACTTATTCATATAATTTTTGTATAATTCATGAGCATATTAACTAACGTTGAATTTTCTTTATTCGAAGATATTTGTACAAAGCTAGACAATATGGAATTTTGCTAACCCAATAATTGAAGAGTACTGATACCGCTGTCAAAGTTTTTGTTTCGCCCCACCTCTCTCTCTCTATATATATATACAGACGATATGTTTGTTTCACTAATTACTGACAATTAACTTCGTTCAAACCTGTACAAATGAAGTGGGTACCGGCTGGTAGTCCTTATCATGACGAGGATTCTCAGAGTAGTCGAAATTGTTCAAAAAAGCTGTAAATAGTACCACTGACGACAACAAAATTACCTTAGACAGCTTCAGTTTGAACCAGCTTTATTGCAATATCCCTAGAACAAACACATGACTACCATCTCCAGATGCAACATGTGAATCTTTTCAAGAGCTGGCCCATGCCAAGAATTACAATGGAATTAAATATAACATTTTGCGTTCCTCTAGTTAACCACTTGAGCTACATCTTAAGAAAAACAAAAGGGGCCGCTGAAAGGTATATATATTACAGCAGACAGATGTTAGATACAATCAATTGAGGTATTTACAGCAGACAGATGTTAGATACAATCAATTGAGGTATTCACATATAATTGGGGAGCCAACTTCAATTTCCTCCACTCAACTTACACCTATACCATTTAATAGGTTGAACCAGTATTTTGATTGCCTTAATGACAATTTAATTAGTTAATCTAATCAGATATATGATCAAATTTCAATCAAACTCATTAACTTGATTCAGCCTTGATTATTCTTCTTGTATACAATTTTTGGAACATCTGATTACCACAAAAAGTCATTCATATTTCTCATCTTATGAATTGAATAATGACCAGAAAATCACTTCTCATTTTTCTTAAAGTAATTCTTGTTTTTTTTCTTTTCCAGTAAAACTTCATGTACTCTTGCTCATCTGCCATTTTTTCCACAGGAAAGCTTCTGCACAGCTACTTTGACTTCCTCAAAAGATAAACGCACTCAGCAACTCTCAGGTGGTTCGAAATTTGTTTCCCATCTTTAATTTCCTGGTGCCATAGAAAAGCTGCAGGTGTGAACTAAAAGTGTTACTGAAACTTGCAGAGTGTTACAGGAATTTTGTATTGGTATAACCGACCTTTCAGATATTATAATTCAGCGCCACCTACCAGATAATTACAAAAGAAAACATTGATTACACAAAACACTATATTTTGAGTGCAAAAAGACAAAAGTAACATTGAAGTGAAGTGTATATAGATACACATATATTATATACATACATGTAATACATATATCTAATCCTAAAGGAGTAGCTAGCAACTTATTAAGAATTTGGTATTGTAACAATTGCACAAGTCATTGATGACGATTAATTTATCCAAACCATGGGAATAACTAAAATTTCATGGGTTATATATATTGTTATTGCTATTCTTAAAATACGTATACCTGTTAGGAAATACACATCTGGACGTCCGGATACGACACTTTCTTTGATTTACAAATTACAGTAAGCTGCGTTGTAGCTGAAAATGAAATTACTATCATCAGGAAAATAATGTTTTTGAGAGCAAATTATTTAACAATTCTTCTAGATATTACTGTCATCAGTAATATGAAACTGCTGGTTAACTCCAATGTTTTACCAGAGTGAAAGAGGAGAGATGCAAAAGTACTGCAGGGAGGATGGATAGAGATAGAGCGAAGCCTACAGCTATAGTCGGTGGACCCATTTCTAGCCCGCATAAAGACACTTGCCTCTCTCTCTCTCTCTTTCTCTCTCTCTCTCTGGTGTGTGCGTGTCTGTGTCTGAATTCCTATACATATTTCTTGGCATCTCCTTGCTGATTACAAAGGAGTTGAAGAAGTGTGGGAAAAAAAAGAATTGACAAAGAGCTAGCAGCAGTGCAGGTGTACGGATAGATGGTAGGGAAATGATGAAGATGGAGGAAGAAATCCACAAAAGAAGCAGCATCTTGCCACGCTCAACTAGCTGAAATCCAAGTAAGAGCAGGTTTTGGAGCTAGAGTGGGGGAACTGGTTTGTGTTTTATTTCGTTTGCTGCAGACCCTTGTCCTTTGTTTTGTTGTCACGCACCCTCTCTCGTTTCTTTGCTAGTTTTGAGTGTTGATACTGTCTGCATGTATGGGTTTCCATCTGCTCTTGTTCTTGTGTTGATATAGGAAGAAAAGGTTTTGGAGGCTTTTCTGGAAGTCCATAGACTTGTTGTGTGCTTTCTTCAGATCAATATATATCCCTTTACCAAAAAATTGGGGCATCCCTTTCATCCTGCCTTAAGTTCGGTTCCTTTGTCTTTAAGATTTAAGATAGGGAAGAGGGGAAAAGTTGTGGGCAGATAGGTACATAGATAGAGGTGGGAAACAAATTGGATTCTGATCAACAGTTTTCATGGCTGCATGTTGGTTAACTGGGAGGTTTATTTTGGTTTGATTTAAATCTGGTCGGAAACAGCAATTATCATCAGGAAAAGAAGGAGATCACCAGGAAGAAGATGAACCGAGAGCAGCAATTTCAGCTACCGGCCGCACCGCCACAGAGGCTGCAAACTTCGTCTGCGCCGCCGCCGCTACCTACAGCTCAAACTGAGGCTCCTGTGAAGAAGAAAAGGAATCAAGCAGGAAATTCATGCAAGTATCAGATCCTCTTTTGAACAGCATGCATGCATGGATCATTCACTTTAGATCATGAGACCTCTTACATTTTCTTTAGATCCCAGGTCCCAATTCACCTGGAACTCTGAGTTGTTTACATACATTCTTTTTGTATCATCTATGAACTTGTTTATTCTTTAGCTAAATTGCCAACTCATCGTTAATTTCCCATATACTTAGTTTCACGGTCCTTTTCATTTCTCGTCATTTACATGAAATATTGGCTCCTCACACCCATGATCACTTCTTAATTTCTTCATCCATTTTTTTTCGGTTAATTCCATTTACTTAGCCCTGTGAGTTCTCAAACATAACATTTTCTTCCCTAAACTACAACCCAACGAAATGTAATTAAGGACGAACTTATATATATACCTGATAATTAATCATGTTCTTGTGCATATACAAGCTCAGTGTTATCTGTCTCTGTGTGTCCCAAAGAAGTAATAGTTGCATTATATATGTTCTGCTTGACATTATTATCGTCCTTGTTAAGCTAACGAGGGCAACTAGTTAACGCAATGCACCGACGTGCATGTTTTGTCGTCGATTGCAGACCCGGACGCGGAGGTGATCGCGCTGTCGCCCAAGTCGCTGCTGGCGACCAACCGGTTCGTTTGCGAGGTTTGCAACAAGGGGTTCCAGCGGGAGCAGAACCTGCAGCTGCACCGGCGAGGCCACAACCTGCCGTGGAAGCTACGGCAGAAGAGCGCCGGCGAGGTGCGGCGCCGGGTGTACCTCTGCCCGGAGCCGACGTGCGTGCACCACGACCCGTCCCGGGCCCTCGGCGACCTCACCGGCATCAAGAAGCACTTCTGCCGCAAGCACGGCGAGAAGAAGTGGAAGTGTGACAAGTGCTCCAAGCGCTACGCCGTGCAGTCCGACTGGAAGGCGCACTCCAAGACCTGCGGCACACGCGAGTACCGCTGCGACTGCGGCACCCTCTTCTCCAGGTCAGTAGTAATTGATTTACTACACGACTTAATTAGTTAATTGATTAAATGTGTTTTAAGTCTTGTTTTATTTTGTTTGAAAATTTTATATATTAACGAGCTTGATCAATGTTCATAATTATCAGAAATTTATTTATGGTCGTATGTTAATTAAGCAATTTTGTTCTTGATCTTGGCAGAAGTTGGAAATAGGAAAAAAGAACGTGATCATATATATTTTTTTCTTTGTTTATAAAAATATATATTCATGGTTTTCTGGTTTTAATTTTGTAGTCAATTATCTGATCCCATTGAGCTAGTTAATTATCCGTAAAATGCAATTAGTTGTTTTAATTTGAAATGTAAGTAAGAGTTTTATTAGTACATTAACGCTACCACTCGAACCCCGCAAATTATTTACTCGAATTATTATCAGTTAATTCACGATGACACATAATACCACAGCTTCAGATATGTCTATTGTGGCCTGTGAGTGTGTTATATGTTTCTTTTTATTATCAGGGAATTTACCCCTTTAGATCTGAACATTTTATTTGAATTTTTTGGATATCTAGGGTTAGGGTTTTCATTTTTAAGGATTGTTAGTGTTGGATTCCCTAGAGAGACGATGAGCGAGCGAGAGAGAGAGAGAGACGTGTTGGGAAACGACAGTGACGAGCTGCTCCCACGTGAGCTGTTGTTGGTCCATGGAGAGCTGCATGCCACACACGGTCATGGAGCTCTTAATTTCTTGCTTAAATCCTCCAGGGGAAAGAAGAATATAGAGGAAGAAGGAAATGTTCGCAGCTTTTTTTAACATACACACACTCCCTCCACACAGACCAGGCAGGCTTATGTTTCTCTCTCCATATTCACGCGGTGCCAAGTGGGCATGCAGCTTAGCAGGTTTGTTCTCTAGTGGCTTGGCAGACATGGGCAGAGGTACTTTTGGGCCATGCATGGCAGGTCCACTTTTCATTGTAAACGCTGTGGTCGAAACTTGAAAGAGAGAAACTTCCTTCACAAAATAGCTGCAACAATCTCTCTCTCTCTCCCTCGTCCCCCATCTCTCTCACTTCATTTATGCCAACCGGGAGTTACATTTAGGCTTCGTTAACTGAGGCAGGCAGTTAATATATACACGTTTGGCTGTGGAAGAGAGGCCAATGTGCAAATTGCGTTGAGAATTCAATGATGAGAGAGAGAGAGTTGCAATTGGTCGTGGGCAAATAATTCTTCAACTCAGCAGGCATTTGCATGAGGCTGCAAGGTCCTCCTGAAAATTAATGATTGATGGAGGGAATGTGATGGGTGCGTTTCATGTTCCCTTCAGAATAATTCCTTCATTGCATTAATTGAATTGCATAGGGTCCTCAATCTGGTCACATTTGCATTGTCATAATTGCCTCTTGTGTATGTGTGTGTGACTGGCAGGCACCCGAAGATGGGAATGCATTTGGATTTTTCTCGCAAGTTTTCTCTTTCATAATGTTTGTGTCATAATTGTCAATCGAGTTTTCTCTAGGGGCTCTTTTTCTTCTTACCTAATGGTCTGGATCTGATATGCATATTTCACCATGCGCCTTCTATCGACTGGTTCTGATGTATGCAATTTGGTAATAGAAGAGTAGTAGTATCCTTTCCTTTTAAAGAAATACTGTAATTTGGTAACTAAGATGCAACTTAACATTTCGACAACTTGCAAACTGTTGATGGTTATAATTAATGTACCCAAAACACACTGATATAGCTTCTTCATCATGAGTAGTACCTGCTATTCATGTAAACAATGGCTGTTTGGATCCCGAAACTACTTTTTCATGTATGATAAAGAATAATTATTTGAAATGCTACTGCAATGTTTTCCAGCCAGCCAAAGGCTGGCTGTTAACTAATAGCAATGACCAAATTATCAATCACTAAGCAGATTTAATTTATTAATGTAATTCCTTGATAATTAAGCATCTCTTTTTGGTAATCCATTGAACAAAGATTCAAACACACCACGTATGATATATTTTGTTCTTCGTGAAGTACATGATATAAACTGACTTGGTGTTATTCCTAATTCCCGGTGCGTGCAGGAGGGACAGTTTCGTCACCCATCGAGCCTTCTGTGACGCCCTGGCGCAGGAAAGCGTGAGGCTCCCAAGTGGCCTCAACACTCTCGGCAGCCAAATATATCGCAGCAGCAGCATCGGCTTGGGCCTGTCCCAGCTCAGGTCTCCTTTCATCTCCCTGCAAGACCAAGGCAACCGGCCCACCTGCCTCCTCCGCCTGGGCGGCGCCGGCGGAACACCGCAGTTAGATCACATCATCTCGCCGTCGAGCTCATCGTCCTTTCGCTCGCCTCATCCCATGCATCCCTCCTCGTCTGCTTTCTATCCCGGCAGCAGCTCGAGCCAAGACTTCAATGAGCCCCATGACTACGTGCTCCAAAGCAAGCCCTTCAATGGCCTGATGCAACTGCCTGAGCTGCACCTGCAAGGCAATAATTCCGACACTACATCCGCCAGCGCCGTAGCAGCTGCGGCAAATGTTTTCAACCTCGGTTACTTCACAAACGGCAACGACGCAAGCAGCATGCATACCAGCAACAATGGAAGCAGCCAAAGCAACCACCTACTGGTCACCGATCAGCTTAACAACGTGAACGGAAGCATGGATCCCAGCTCCACACATTTCTCCAGAAACATTCTGAGTGATCACACAGGATTCACTTCTCTATACGACTCCTCCATTCATAATGATCCGGAACTCTCTCGAATGTCAGCCACTCTATTGCTTCAGAAGGCGGTTCAAATGGGTGCAACGACTAGTGGAGAAGGGCCTCCTTTACTCGGAGACTTTGGAAACTCCACGTCTGGTGGCGCTAATGCATTTAGAACTCAATTGGACGGTGGAGGCACTAACATCCATGACTTGATGAACTCCCTCGCTGATGGGGGCACCGCCACCAGTAGCAGTGGCCTATTCCAAGGGCATGAACAAGCGAACAGAGAGCTCAGCGCCTTCAATGCAAAGTTCTGCAACATGGACGAGACGAAGTTCAACCTTTCCGGTGCAGGAAACCACGGAGCCTCCGACGGGCTAACGAGGGACTTTCTCGGTGTTGGAAGCATGGTAAGGAGCTTGCAAGCTGGAGGCATCTCGCCAAGACAACACCATGGCATCGACATGAGCTCTTTCGGGATGACTGAAATGAAAGCAGCGTCTTCTGGTCAAAGGTTTGCTGGAGGAAGCCTGTAATTAAGTAACAAGGAAACGAGAAGAGAAGCAAGTTCCAGGAATAAACAAAAGAAAGGGAGGGAATTAATTCTATATGCATAGGCGACTTTAACACAACTTCAATGAACTATTTAGGAAGTTGTAAGTCATGATGTTTAGTTAGAGTTTCGGATAGGGCCTACATAGAGATACTTGTATGTTCCTTTTCCTTAGCTTCATAACTTCACAAGCTTCATTTGCCTAAATTTGTTACTTTTAGATTCCACAAAAACTCTAATCGCACGAGAATAATCTCTTCCACCTATTTTAGGTTGCATTGTTTTCCATCTTCCTTCATCTTTTCTGCTGCAATTGTAATTTTAGGCAGTAGCGCTCTGCTCGCCATTCTGAGAGTAGTAGAGTGTCCTTTCCGAAATTGGAGAATTAAATAAGCATTATTCATAAGAACTCTTGTGCGTTTTCTTTTTTTTCATTTTTACTTCTGTATTCGATGAAGAAGCCAAGGATATCTCACTTTGGACCAACCCCAAAAGACAATATTTGAGTAATGGAATATGGCAAGTGATATCAATCCTAGTGTAAATATATAACTAAGTTTCACAAACTGCTCAAGATCTAGATTATAAAAAGGTATCCTATGTTACGAAGAACATTTTACATAGCAGTGTTTCCAGCACAAAGTCATAATTGCTTTGTTCCAATTCGCCAGCGCATGAACAATATTGATTTATGTGGAACACTGAAGAATGTATTATTCTAACTCTGGAGACTCCATGACTCGCAGAAAATTAAAAACGTTCACTAAAGCGCATTGGATAATTTAGCAAAAATTTCAAACTACAAATCAATGTTGAATGCTTACTTATTTAAAAGAAACACAAACATTCACTCTTTCAACATTAAAAAAGCAATCATCTTCATACTAATCTTTGCACATTCCGTTCATTTTCTTTCTTGTGTATGGTATCTGCTAGACATCTCATTTATCCTATTCTAACCAATTTATTGATGGAGTTGAGAGGAAGACTGAATAAAATAATGTTATTATAAAAATTAAAACATGGCTGAGAATATGACATTTTTCTTAAGGAAAAAAGGGGGAAAATCATTCTTGCACTAACTTCAAATGTTACTTGCAATTATGAGGTATACTCTAGGGTAGCAACATAGTTTCTCCAATTGTTAAATCATCAAGCTTTCTTTGGAACGGTTTTGGATGACTCATCATCAAAATATGTTAACTCATAATTGTGTGGTATTTGAAGTATATCCCTTTTTTGTAATTCAATCTTCTAATTTTAATTTATAACTAGACTGTTCTCAAACGATTAACTTATTTTGCATGCTATTCTTTTGATCGGCTAGCTATCGCAAATTTATCAATGTTACTGCTAACCTGACACATGAACAAGGGGGAGCCACCTCCTCTTTGTTTACATAGTGCTCGATGGGAGAAGGGAAGGGGTCAGCGGCCCCCTCTCTTCTAGGATGGAGGACCCTTCATTGGGAGGCCGAAAAAGGTGGCCATGTCAACAAAAGGGGTTGCAGCTTGATACATCGGCTAAAGGAAATAATGCAACTCAGAAATAAAAGTGACCAATTGATGAAGCACAGGCTAACTATGAGAAAATATGAGAACAAAATTCTCTTCCACCATCTTCAACCAAACGAAAACATTTGCTCTTCATGAATTGATCATATGCGTTCTACATCGTCCCTTCCCTTGTGTGGCAGTCCCTTGATATCTTAAGCCAACAAAAAATGAGCTCACCTCCCTATCCAAAGGGAAAGAGAATGGACAGATCGACGTAGATAAGTACTAGACACTTGCAGTCGGCAAAATCAAGATAGGCATGGGCAAATAACCATATTTGTAACTCAAAGTTGAGGACTCAAATTAGCAAAAAGAATGAAGAGCCATGGGAAATAACATAAAGCTTTTTGGTCTACTGCTATATTACCATGAGATGGCCAATCTCCTTTTCATTGATGAGCAGCTAGTTCTAGGTGCTTCGTGCGGTCAATTTATGCGGTAAATTTATAATAAATAAATTTGCTAACAAGTATATTGGTCATATCAAGTAATAAAGTGTAGAATACTGTAAATAAATAAATTTGTTATCAAGCATATTAGTCGTATCAACTAATAAAGTATAGAATATATTTATGTGTTAAATCTAATCTATCATGTAACATACTTACGTGTTAAATTTATAACAATAACATTTCTGGCTAAGAGAAGTAATTGTTTCTTGATGTTCAAAATAGAGAATTAAATATGCAAAAATTAAATTTTCAAAAAATAAAATAAGTTATGGTTAGGAGGATGGATGATTAGTGATAACACATACTTTGCATGCACAACGATAATGATTGAATTATAACAATGGTAAATAAATCCAACTCTTAAGACATTAGGATTTAAATCAAACTATCATAACTTTCATTGAAACTAGGGGCCACAAATGCCAAGTCAATGTTGAATTTAACAAGATAGAGGATGCATTAAAATGCACATTATAAATTGCCAATAATCCAAGCACGACTAAAAAGTAATAGATTGCACAAGTTCACCACAAATGTTGACATACTAAACTTGCATTATGAACGCTTCAACTTTGTTATAAAATAGTTTCTAGAGAATGATTTAACCCTATATTTAATTACCCAATACCTGATTTGTAATATAATTGCATAACATAATAATTTTAGAAAAGAAATCATTACACGCAATGTTAATAATAAAAAGAAACTAAAACACTATATTAATTCAAACCGATCAATGGTTCATGTAGTTTTCTAAAATATAAAATCCTATATTGCAAAAATGATAAATCTCTAATAAAGAGCACCCGAAAGATAAAGAAAATGACATAACTTTTTGTCCTTAATGATATTTAAACCATTGTGAAGCACAAACATCGAGTTACTCTTCAAACTCCTTTGAACAACCACCTTCGAACTTAAAAAATCTTCCTTAGAAATATGACAAGGTTCCTAGGTTTCAAGCATGGATATCTCTATCCTAAAAATCTTTTATTTAAATTCTCAGGTGGTTCTAAAATTTTTGGTCTGTATGGTAATACTTTGAAGCTAAACTTCTTTCCAACAATCGATGGAAGACCTTGAAATCTGATGGTCATAATATGCAATGTCATGGGTTGTTACCATGAAATCATGACTAGTGATTTCTCAATGTATCTTGAACAACCTTTGTGTGAACGCCATGACTTAGACATAATGGCTCATTATTTCTTGGACAAAGAGGTCATATTGCTCTCTAGGACCTATAATGGTGAGCTCACGACCCATTGATCAATTTGGCATCTTTTTGTAAGTGTCATGGTATTCACACAATGACCCATGATATTCGACATTTGATTGCCCATGCCTTTTGTGAGACTCATTACAACATAGTCATGACTTGTGACTTTGAGAAAAAAGATTTTCATGTCCGCGTTGACAAAGCTATTACAAAGAGTAATGATCTCTAATTTCTTCAGATATTATGGTTGTGACCACTTTTCACGACACATGAGATTGAATTCTTCATTTTTTCATGTTATTTTCTTCTCCTTTTCTTGTCAAACTATTTTCAATGATTTATCAACTTATTCAGATGATTTTCTATAAAATAATACACACCTAGATAATCGGGTAATTCAATAAAATACATGCAAATATTAAACAAAATGATGAATGCTATGATAAAATTAAAAAAATAAGACTAAATGCAATCTTAATTGTATGATGAGCTATGCATGTGTCAAACTCCTCCAATCGTAGCGACATGCTTGTCCTCAAGCAACGTCCAATAATCATTTCCACCCTATTAGTTAATCATTTTTCAACATTACAATTTGTACATCATATTGCCAAAGTATGCCACCACTTTTACAATTGCCCAATGTTGTAAAATTTCTAAACATTAGACATTTTTATTTAAGTTTAGCTTACTGCAAGACAACAAAAAGTATACCAAATAAGAGTTTAAATATAGAAAACACAAGTGCATACCATTAGCTACTAACTTTATTATTTATTTATGCAGTTTTTAGTCTTAAAAGCATAAGGTCATTTGCGGACTTTCGATTGATGACTCACAAACCAAATGACCTTATAGTAACATGTGTTAAGGCAACCCTGCAGCTTATTTGAAAGTGAAGATTTCAAAACTTACCGAAGATTTGTTTGCTTATGCACTTCTCCATATTGCACCAGGTGAGCCATGTAATGGGTCTTCGACTAATGAATCCTAGAGCAGATTTTCTTAGGTCATCATACAAGAGATTTGATCACCAGGAAACACCAATTGCATATAATATAATCACAAACTCCTCATTATCATTTTACTCCATTTTCCCTCTTTCTTCTCTTTTTTTCAGCATTTTTTTACAAGATCAACATGAACTTATGCATTCAACAAATTGAAAATTATTCTCAAGACTAAGAGAAGAATTACAAATGAACATAAAAAGGATTCATCGTTCAGATATCCATAATTCTACTTATTAACATTCACAATCCACATTTTATAATAATATATCGATAAATTATAAAAGAACAGTTTATCAAATTTTATAAACTATCATGATGTTCTTGAAAATTACTAGCGCAACATTTAAATATCTAAGCAAGAGAAAATGAGATGTAATAATGGTATTTTATTATTTTTATTTTTGTGGGTTTGTAATAAAATGCAAAGTAATCATGCAAACAATAAATGAAGATAATAAGAGAATGAAATGAATGACAAAAAATTAAATATGATGCATGTGAATCCAAATTGTAAGAGTGATGCAAATATGAGACTAAAAGTACAACGAAGAAGCAAAAGAGTTTCAAACATGCAACTATGATTCTTGAGCTATCACTAGTTGTGCAATGGATATAATAGTTCATGGAACGATGAAATAATTCAACGTGAATTGCTGTGAATAAACAAAGATGCAACATGTCATGATATGAGTGCAATGACCCGTGAAATGACATTACAATATTACATAGACCGTGAAAATCCAATAGGGTCATGACTCATGGAAATAGTTGATTCTACAAGGTTGACTAAATGATTTATGAACCATTACCAGAGGTTATGGTACGTGATGATTGATGGTATAATCGACTGTATTATAACATGTCATGAAGGCTTGGTAATGACACATGATGTTAACAACTTAAACTTAGTAGAAACTATGAAGAGAACTATGACTCGTGAGATAGCATCTAAAACGTATGAATGACAACTTGTAAGGTTGCATGTTGTGTCCATGGTGATATAGCCTATAATGATGCAACACAAACCTTGTGAGGCACTGTGAAGAATGTGAACTACTTATTACACTCGTGAAATATGGTTAAAGAAAATATGTGGTAATAGTTTTGTGTCAAAGAAAGTTATAGGTCATTAACATGTAGTTTAAACTAATGAACTTGCATAAATGAAATGAACTAGCACTATAGTGTCTATGACCGATATACTTGAGAAACTTTTGTTGTGGGAAATTGCTAGAGAAATGAGTCATGATGAAGTGAAAAGGATCGTGATGAAGTGAAGAGGTCTGTGACACATGACAATGGTGGTGAATGGTTATGGGGTCGGAAATTTGTTGTTATGACTCGTGAAGTTGAAGATGCATGACTATTGGCACTTTGATGTGGATGTCAAGTAACAACCAGTGATG
Source organism: Pontederia crassipes (assembly GCA_030549335.1). Taxonomy (NCBI): domain Eukaryota; kingdom Viridiplantae; phylum Streptophyta; class Magnoliopsida; order Commelinales; family Pontederiaceae; genus Pontederia; species Pontederia crassipes. The sequence continues at coordinate 28,421,617 of CM060196.1, forward strand.
CTTTCCTCAAAACTTGTGAAATAGTTGTAACGACTCGTGATCCTTCATAAACTTCCAATCTTCCTGCCATTAAGAATTGAAATTGGTGCACCACTTATAAAGCTTATTAAAAAGAGAAAAGACTACCAAAATAACTAAAGTATAAAGAGAAACTAAAATAAAAGAAAGATAATCTACACTAAAGAGAAAAGTTTAGGTAGAGTAGTTTTAAGTTATAGTCATTAGGTTGACTAATTTGCCTTGCTATCTGAATGTGAGGTGGTGTTCATTTCTTGATTCAATTGGTCATCAATATAATGCTTTAGTCTATGACTATTAATCTTAAATATGTGTCATCTAGTGTTCAAATATAAGAGGATGGGTTAACAACATAAGTATCTATTCATCTAAGTCCAATATTTTGAGGCAAGATACATAGTGAATTGTATAGAGAAGAACATGATGATAGAAATTTTACATCATTAGTGTGTTTGTCATGTAATTCCTTAGTGCATTCTTTGTATAATTTACTATTCTAGCATGGACATGTAGTTTATACTCATCTAACTTATTGAGCTTTAGTAAAATATCTTTTCCACAATACTCGATGGCCAAATTCAAAAACTTGGTAGCCCAATATGTCCTATGTTTGAGTTTAACAAGGAGGTGACATGCTTTACAATTATTGGTAAAGTGACATACTAATTGAGATTTTGAGAGTAGTTCGTCCAAAGTACATCCTCAAGTTTGAGTTGCTCAATCTTTTCTATAGGAGTTCACTTTTCTCAACTATATCATTTTCGGAAACTTGGTTATAATTTTCTACATGATAAGATTCTACAAGCATGTACAACCATGCTTAATTAATAAAAAATATTCAATTTACTAAATAGGGAATAATGGGTGTCCCCCCAACTTAAATGGGGGGACACTCCACCCATGTTAAGGCGCCCGTCCGATGCGCATCGGACGGGCGCCGATGGAAAAGGCATTTTTCCATGATGAACCGAGCATCGGTAGGTGGTTCACCATGGAAAAATCCGGTCGATGTCGTGTGAGCGGTTCAGCGGCGGGTCGCGAAGTACAAAAGGGCGGGGTAAAAAGTTTTTACCCCATTTACTCACGCCGTCTCTCTCACCTCTCTCGCTCTCCCGATCGCGATGGATCCGTCGAGATCTCCGCCGCCGACGAGAGCTCCGCGAGTCTGACCGTGTCTGTCGAGATCCCCGCTACCGATGAGATCTCCGTGAGTGCGACCGCGTCCGTCAAGCCCATATCTGTGTGAGAGCGACCGCCGGCGAGATCTCGACATCCACGATTGCGTCCGACCAGATCTGTCAGCTGCCGTGAGATCTCTGCATCCACGACCGCGTGCGACCAGATCTGACGACGTCCGACTAGATCTCCGCATCCATGACGTCCGACCAGATCTCCGCATCCATGACGTCCGACCAGATCTCCGCATCCACGACCGCCTGCCCGCCTGCGGCTGTCGAGCTCGCCCGCCCGTCACCACTGCCGAGCTCGCGCACCGCCACCGCGATGACCTCCCGCGACCCCGCACCATCGCCGACCCGCACACTGAGTGCCGCCGCACGCCGCCACCCCCTCACGCCGCGAATACGACGCACACTGAGCGCTGCCGCACGCCGCCACCCCCTCATGCCGCGAACACGATGCACGCCGAGCGCCGCCGAGTTCAACCGCCCCGCCGCGACCCTGCCGCATCGCTGTCGTCGAGTTCGCGCACTGCACTGCCAATGCCATTTTGTGATAGTGTGATTAGTTACAGTTTTGTAAATTTTTTTATCGATAATTCATGTTCTTATCGTGTAAAGCACCTTCAGAATTTCAAAGGATCAAAATGAGTCTATTTTTTTGTTTTCTGAGGTTGTTCTTGTCGATAATTCATGCTTGGTTCTTGCTTGTATGCTATAGATGACATCACAATAAAATTTCTTACCAAAATGAGTCTGTATGCTTTGTAAATTTCTGAGGTTTTCTATTAATCCATACTGTAAAATTCTTATCAAGATTGACAACATCGCAGTCGAATAGAGCTTCCTCACATATCCTCTCCACATTCTTCCCTTTCGGACTATATGGCCTTCTGCTGAGCTCCGCAAGCTCTTCCACACTTATTTAATTCTAACATAAAAGGTCAATGAAAAATCTCATGCTCATCGTTATGAAAAAATAGCCTAATAAGAACATTTTGATAAATCACAACTAATTTACAAGATAAATTATCAATAAAAATTTACAAAAGTGTTACTAATCACACTATTGCAGAATGGATTAATTTACAACACGAAGAATTAACGGATTTACAACATAGATTAATAGCACATGGATTGACAGCAGGGAAGGTGAGCTCGGCGGCGGCGGGGTGGGCGAGCTCGATGGAGGCACATGAGCACGGCGGTGCGGGGCGGGCGAGCTCGATGGCAGTGGAGTTGCGGCGTGTGGGGTCAGCGGCGGGGCGATCGAACTCGGCGGCGACCAGGCGGTGCTCGGCGTGCTCGTGGCGTGAGGTGGTGGCGGCTTGCGGCGGCGCTCGGTGTGCGGGGTTCGACAGCATCATGGCGGAGGTGATAGGAGGTCGGCAGCGCTCGACGGGATCGAGCTGGGGTGCTCGATGTCAGGACCGCACGGATCTGACCGCCGACGGTTGGATCGGGCCCCCTTCCCGCGTAGATCTGGTCGCCGTCATCGCGGAGGTCGCCGCTGCGCATGGGACAATCGTCCGCCACGCCGCGCTGCGCGAGGAGAGAACACCCGGAGCTCGACGGTGCCAGGAAGGCGGCGACGGCGGACAGGGAGGTCGGTGCAATGAGATCGAGTCGGGGTTGTCGCTGCACGCAGATGTGGTCGGCGACGTGCGGATCGATCGGTGATGGAAAGATCTGCTCGGTGATGCGCAGATCTAAGCATGGGGGACGTCGCCGGTGCTCGGGTGGTTTTGGGCATCATGCTCGAGGTCGGTGAGAAGTGGCGGGCGCAGATTTGCGAGAGGACGCATCGCTCGACGTGCTCGAGGTCGGCGGCGACGGTGTGGATCTGAGCATCTTTGACCTCGAGGGGTCAGCGACAGGGCATATTTGCGGTAGGCGAAGGGCGACCTCGTCGGTGGTCGGTAGATCTAGTCGGACGCGATCGTGGAGGCGCAGATTTCACCGGCGACGGGCAGATCTGTTCGCCGCACGGAGAGGAGGAAGGGCGGAGAGGGCGAAGGGCGCCCACGGAGAGAGCGAGAGAGGTGAGAGAGAGAGTAAAAGGGGAGAAAAAACTTTTACCCCATCCCTTTTGGACGATGGATCACGGTGAACCGCGGTTGACCGCTATCGTGAACCGTTGTCGGCCGCCGGTTTATACATGAAAAATCACTTTTTCATCGGCGCCCGTCCGATGTGCATCGGACAGGCGCCTTTACATGGGTGGAGTATCCCCCCATTTAAGTTGGGGGGATACCCATTATTCCCTACTAAATATATTATAATTATTTAATAAAAAGCTCAAGGTGTAGATTTAGAGTTTTATTAGTTGAAACTTAGCACATTATAAATTAATATGTAATGTCCATAACTTTAGAAAAAATTTGTTTTATTTTTTTATATGTGTAATATCTGTTCTATTAAACATTAAATTGATATGATTTATTATGCTATATTTTGTTTTAAAAAATATTATACTTTTAAAATATTTTCTTATAAAACAATAATTTATCATTATTTTAAATTTAAAATTAAAAATATTTTTTTAAAATAATATTTTATCTTTGTAGAACCCATCGAAATTAATTTGTAAAATTAACTTTTCAAATTGTATTCATTTGAAGGCACCAAAGATATCATCATTTCAACTATTTATTTCAATCAATCTCAAAAAAGAATCAATTATTATTTGAAATAATTTACTTAAATGCTAAATGTAAAATAATGCTTATTTAGCTTTATTATTATGTATTTAAATTATTTTTTCACTTTTATTAGAATTTCAAAAATGATAAAGTTTTTTATTTTAAAATTTATATTATTCTCAAGTTCAGGTGTGTTTTGGATACGAGAATTAAAGTCTTGTTAGTTCTGGAGAACTAATTAATTAAATGAAAAAGTTTATGTTTGATGTTTGGATGAAAAATATAATGATGAAGATTTAAAAAGTTGATTTAATGGATAAGTTTTAGTAGGTGTTTGAATAAAAAAATAAGAATTAAGAATATAACTTATTATTTTATACGATATAAAATTGTAGTAAATAAAAATATTAATTTATAGTTATATTATTAACAAGGTAGTTAAGATCGATATTTTATACAAGATCGGAAGAGGGTCATAAAATCGAAGATCGTAAAGTCAAATGGAGGATCGTAGTATCTTACATACTAATAAAATATATTATTTTAAAAATATAAATATTTTTTATTAGTTTATCACATTTAAGTCATAAGTTACATTTCACTTAGTCATACTTTTATTGATTGTTAAGCAAAATTACGTCAAAACATATTTAAAATGAAACAATATATTACACTTCATATAAATAAATTATCATTGCCATAAATATATAGTTTTATTATCATTTAAATGATTATATTAATCTATGGTATCATATAAGATCGGATAAGATCATAAAATCGTATAACCAAAATTATGATCGAATTAAGATCTTATATATAATATCCTAAAAATAAAATCGAGATCGTAAAATTAGGGTTAGTAAGATTATAAAATCGTAAGATTTTAAGATCTAAATCGAGAACTTAATAACCTTAGTTATTAATATTATAATTTACATAAAAAGATAATTTGTTATTTTTATTGATATGTAATTAATATTATAAAGTATGTAAAAGATATACTTGAATAAAAAATATTATATAAAAATATATTTAAGTTAATAAAATATTTTAATGAAGAATATCAAATTATATTTATTAAAAAATCTTCATGTACAATAACTATACTAGTATATAATATTTAATATTAAACTAATTAATAAAATACTTATTTAATATTAGGCCTAAATAATTTATTTTCATAACTGATATTTATTTCATTATAATAACTAAAATGTACTAAAAACATATTTGAACTTGCAATATTAAATTAATTGCCAACTTATTGATTTAGTTATTATCAACTTAGACCAGGAACGAGATAAATTTATTTAAATAATAATGTAATTAATTATTATTTAAAATAATAAAAAATATTTTAATAAATAATCTTCATACTAATCATTAACTAATAATATTTTACTATACTTTAATATTAGTTAAAGTATAATAAATAATTAATAAAAAATATCTAATATTGGATTTAATTAATAATAGATTTTTTTTAATTTTTATTATGTTGTAGCACTAAGTTAATTATAATAAATAGTTAATAAAATACTTACTTGTTATTAGATCTAAATAAAATTATTTTATCATTTTTGTGATAATGCAAATTTAAATAAGTAACTATATACATACATATATAATATAATATACATATAACATATATATACATGTATAATATATATTATTGTTAAATTAATAGATAAATGCAAAAAAAAAAAGAACCATATGCTAAAAGCAAAAAGGGAAAAAAGGAATGTACGTAGGCAAGTTGGTGCGTGAGATCACATCTTCGAAATTCTTAGATTGTGTTTGAATCAAAATTTTGACGTTCTCATTAGTTCTTCTAAAAAAGTTTAGATTTGATATTTGAATGAAAAATATAAAATGAAATTTAAAAAGTTGATTTAATAGATAAATTTTAATATGTATTTAAATAAAAAGTAAAAATTAAAAATATGATTTATTATTTTATAAAATATAAAATTATAATAAATAAAAATATAGCCTTAGAAGCAATCAGAACTTTTGAAGGATAACTTATGCATTGATTGATCGGAACTTTAATTTCGATGGACCTGCGAGAACTTGAAATGCTATTCGGCAGAACTAATGTTTTTGTCCAAACACTTCATACGATGATAATGATAATACTCAATCCTGCTGAATCCCAAGTTTTTTTTTAGATTAATTTATCAAATTCTAAAGAAAAATAAATGGGCTAAATTGCGTTGAACTAAAGAGGCCAAAAGCCCATTGAAGATTATAACACGATAAGTCATACAGAAAAAAGCGTTGATTTCTTTTATTATTTTTTTCTTCGTCTTCTCAGCCGGCATCAGCAGCCAAACGCCCCCCCGTAGCGAGCGAGCGAGCGAGAGAGCGAGAGAGAGAGAGAGCAATGGCGGAGGATGGGGTGAAGCTGGGATCTTCGAAGCCTATGATCGCTACGCAGGAGGAGATGGTGGAGAATCGTGTGCCCATCCCGTACCGCGACCAGTGCGCCCACCTCCTCATCCCCCTCAACAAGTGCCGCTCCGCCGAGTTCTTCCTCCCCTGGAAGTGCGAGGACCAGCGCCACACCTATGAGAAGTGCGAGTACGAGCTCATTATGGAGCGTATGCTCCAGATGCAGAAGATCCGCGAGCAGCAGGAACAGAAGAAGAAAACGCCCCAGGGCGCCCCGGTCCCCCTCATCCCTTCCACTGCTAACGCCTGATCGGCGCCCCCGTGGTCAGTCCAGTTCTTGTTCTTTTCGTGTTCGATAAATTGCTTCAGAGATGTTCCGTAACATTTATTGGTTTCATAGTATGTCTTCGTCAGACTGTTTAATTTTGATGGCTTTTCCATTTGTAGAATGTTTCAATGGCGCGATGTTTGTGAAAAAGACTGGAATTTTACTGTTGACTAAATTATTTTTGCAATCAAGATTTCTTTGATGATATGTTTCCCTTTGTGGTTGTTGGCGTCGAGAGTGCCCAGGGCAACTTATTTGCATCAAAAGCGATGCTGTTATTAATATGTCTGATATGCCTATATTTTCTTATGGCTAGTATAGTATGCCTTTTAAAAAGTTCTCTTCGTGTCTGCAACATTAAAGAGCTTTCGAAAGAGGATTAAAATGCCTCTCTTTCTTTTCGGGTGTCTGCTTTTATTTAATCATAGCGTTTCAATTTGTGTAACGAAGTAACTTTGAAGTTGTTTTCTGAAAGGAAAAAAAAAATTTCTTGGATGTTGTTTGTCTGAGCTTGCATATATTCTTAAGGAGCAACTTGCATATGGAATTTATTTACTATGGATTTAGTATACCTTAAAAAAATATCTACTATGAGTTTAGTAGAAGTTATACCTTTCAGAGATGATATTTTGCACAAGGACATTCATGGTTTTTATGCTAATACATAATTTTAACATGATTTAAAAAATCCAGGAAATGCAGTAAGTATATAATATTGTCTTCCTTCACTTAGAGAAAATATTATTCCTTGTTTCTCGGAACTCAGTATATAAATTTTTTGAAGGCCAGTCAATATATAGATCTAAATTTCACTTGGAGAAAAGATAATTCCTTGTTTCATATTGTTATACACGAGTTTAGTTTGTGATCAAGGCAAGACCCAACCTACTTTGTTGCAATGTTGTCATGAGGGTTTACATAGAAGGCTTTTACTTGATTTATGAAATTGGTATCATAGTTGTTCCATATGAACAGGAATACAAGTTCCTGAAATAAAACATTGGCCATTCTTTTCTTTCGTTAAGATCTGGCCCAATTTGCTAATTTAAGTTTTATATACTTCTGATCACATATCTGTTCCCTGAATGCATCCTGGTCAGGTAATTATAGCATGCATGACCTGTCCATTTCCTTTAAGATGCTGGATCCTTTTATGCTTTTGAATTTCATGTTAGTCTTATTTAAATTGAATAATAATGTTACCTTAAAAAAATTGAATAATAATGTGCGAGAATTGTATGCTTCTCTTTTCCCTGAAGATGTTGATTAAATATTTCATGCATGACCTGCCCCATATCCTGTAACATATCTTTGTAAGGCTCCTTTTAGATCTCCAAGAACCATAATACTTCTTTTGGGAAACATCGGTTGATCTATGGGAAATTCCCCGTATTACTGTAGCCCAAAGTTACCATTTGGTTAAATAGAATGCACGACCCATCCCAGTTTCACCAAAGAATTCTTTTGAGAGGTAAAGAATGATGTTCGAAAACCTTCCATGTGTAGAATTTTCCCGCTAGGAGTCTCACTTGCCATAGCCAGGCATGCGACCCAGGGCGACACAAATTAGTTGTTATCCGACCACTCCGGATACTGTGGTGGCAACTGAAACAAAAGAATGCCTGCCAAGCGTGCAACCATCCATTTTATTAATGATAGATTTTCCTACATACTAGGGTTGAATGATTAATATAAAGATTAGTTCCTCATCCATTGTCTCATCATATTACAAGCTTATGAAACATGCCTTAAAAAAAAAAGCTTATGAAACAACATTGTCAACGTAGCACTTTTCGTCTCTAAAGATGCAACTGTTTTGTTGATACCAAATGGACCATAAAAATGAAAAAAATGAAATGCTTGATGCCATCTGTATGGGTAGTCTCATTATGTGTCTTGTCTGAACAGTCTCCACTCTCCAGAAATCAGTCCACGATCTCACCACAATCCATTGACATCCTGGCCCCTACCATACTTGCACTTGCCACTGAAACACCCAAAGAAGAGATGTTCTTATTCCTCATCAAAATCATCACATGAGGTGTTCGTCTACACAACCCATCTAAATCTATAGCACTGAGTGGACAGCCGCCATACAAATTTCTTAACACACAGAGCCGCATAGGGATCCACTTGTCGTAGGAGACTACAATCAGTGTGTAACTCAACATCTAACTGATTATCATTATCCAAAATCAAGTATCTTGATGGGAGATATCAGGCGAGATACCTCAAGTCTTGCCAAAAGAAGAATGAAGTCATCAGCTCTCTGATCTGTGTGTTATTATGCAAACTGAGGTGTCCATTCACCATTATATAATGTAGTTCCTAACCAATAGATGGTTGTGGTAACATGCTCGTCCTGTGTTATCACATATTTACATGGAAACACGGCAGCGAGAGGCTCCCTAGAAACCAGATATCGTCCCAAAACTGAAAGAAGAATGCAAGTTAAAGGATGCTGCGAACAAAGGCTGGATTCTCCGCATCAATGATGTAACTCCTCATCACAAGGAGGACTGCCAGTCTCTTTGTCTCATGAAAGTGCACACATAGCATGCATTTATCACAAGCAATCAGATATCTTCTGAGCGAGCCATTAGTTGCAACAACCCATTTCACAAGGGGTGTGTCATTCATGGTCTAAGTTACACGAACCGTCAATCCACCTTCTGGAATATGCCTACAGATCTCAAACCATACCACCAGATGAACAACCCATCCTGGGCTACTTGGATGATGCCAACATATTCTCCAGCATAAATGTATCAATACACTCCACAACACCATAAGGCATACGAAACATTGACAAAAATATATTAATAAGACACCATTTTTGTTTTCAACTTTACATTAAGTTTCTTTGAGGGGAGTTCATAGTAGTTCTTGTTAAAAATTATAATTACGTGAGAAAATATCTCTATTACTCTTTTCTTTAAGAGACCGATTCTGTGAGTTCTTGACAGATGAAATTGGATGGATGACAAGGACCTCTGCGTCGAATTTTGATGCTTGGAAGTGACATACCCAAACACATTTTTCACTTTTTTTCTGCGCCATTGGTCCATTACTGACTGTTTACATTTAGTCAACTCAAAAACTAACTACCACCTCTCAAGAACAAAAAAATAACAACCAGATTATTGAAATGTGAAGTTGTTTACATGTTATATGGTTTTTGGGCCAGATTGTGAGAAGCATTTGCATAGGCCAACATGAAATGACTGCTTTCTGGCCTTTGCCAACGACCTTGGCCGTTTGGTTTCAATTTGGCGTATACAAAGCCAGTCCCATCTTGTATTGTTGATCTTTAATGTGCTTCTTAAGACTCTTTGGGTTATACTTGCACTAGCAAAAAAGTACTTTTAAATACTCATTTTATTCTTTAATTTATTCTATTGTGGACATCAAATTAGTTTCATAAATACATTTACTAGTGAAGAACTCATTTCTGCACTCTTACATTTTCCTTAAATTGAGTTTAAAAAATACCTTAAGTTTTCTCCTTTAAGCTTTTCCAAGAAACCCCTTGTCTGCTCTTAGAGGCTTAAGCTTATCAGGAAAATTTATCTTAGCTACACTGCATTTGTGTTCCAAAAAGTTTGTTTTAAAAAAAAATGTTTTTCATTGGCACATTCTTCAGTTCATGGAAATGTTATAAATCTAGTAATATCTGAGATGCTAGCCATCCTTTTCTGCCCCAACAAAAAGCACAGTGATATAGTTGAAATTTTCCTGAAATTGTCTGATGCACATGTATTTTTTTGGAATTCTTTAATGTATTGTTTATTTTTTGTCAAATTTGTCCATCTATCAATTATTTAAAATTTATCAAACTACACTCTTTCCTCCCGTCACCAGTCCATTTGTTGAAGTTTACTAAACATTTTAGCCCTGTCCTAACTTGATTTATCTTGATGTTCATTGTCATGCGGCCTTGAGATTGTACCTCAATAATCCAAATATATTGGGGCCACATTGCTGTTTCACCACATAACATAGAAAGTCGTGGACCTTACTTTTGTGGTCAGCTAACTCCTAAAAGAGTCTTCATGCTCCTAACTGTATATCACTAGAAACCTAAGTTATAGAATCTGATGAAACTGCAGAGTGATACAACGCGAACTATTCTTATATTTTACTATAGATTATGGAATATGTTGCATGTTTCATATTTTGACTTTCAGATAGGTTATATCTGTCTTGTCATTAGTACTGAAGTCAATTCGGTCAATTCGTTGTTTTCAAATTTTCATCTGTTCTATTATTCTTGTATACAAATGTTAAAAGGGAAGCTTCTTTCTAGATATCTTAGGGGCAGCCATCTTGCTGCAGCAGTACTTGAATGTCTGAAATATTTTGTGACCTGTTTCATGATCCCTTTGAATTTCATTTATATAGTCGATAGAAATAGGCATCAAGATTTAAAAGGCATCATGGTATTAGTTAGTTCCCTGTAACTTGAAGATTACCTTAACCTTTTCTAGTTCCAGTTCAGTTTGGAACGTCCACAGAGTTGTTAATAAATGTTAATATTGGACAAGTGTGGGCATATCTTTAACTTTAGAATTCCTATATTTCATATTGCTTAAACCTTTTCCTAAGCTAACTGTGCAGCATGTGTTCCTTGACAGGAAATGACGAGGATTCCCAGTTGTCTGATTTCCACACACATGTAAAACCATGTGTGAATTAAAATTCTGTTCTATATCACCCAAAAAAGTGGTATTGATTTGCCAGAAACTAAATCAAAATCAGTGCTGCCTTCACTTTTTCCAGTCAGAAGTACTGTTTCTTTGTTATCTCTGATGGTTTATAAAACCAAAATAATGGATCTCTGTCAGCACATATATGCCATTGGTTTTCACAATTTGATCAATCTTTCAACATTTATGAAAAAGCCATCTTTTCTTTTTCATTTCTCTTGCATAAAATATATGAAATGCACATCATGAGTCAAGACCACAACTTTAATATCGTTCGAAATTGTCTCAAATGAGAAATAAGATGTGGTCTTATATATTGTTAAAAAATAGATCATGAGATGAAAGAGTAAAAGAGAATATTGTTCATCATCTTAATTACGAAGAATGATATGCACCAAATTTTATCCAAGTTCAGCGTCCAGATTGTATTTCCTTTATGTAGAAATATATCGGGTGCATTCACAATGTTATTTAAAAATGTTGTGAAAAAGTGTCGTACGGTGCTGCAAAAACTTTATGTTGGAAAGATATCATATCATCAGTTTGCGAAGTCATTATAAAGTGACCACATTGATTTCTTTTTTCATTGTCAAATGTAAGAACGCTAAATAATTTATTAATGATAAATGGAAGTGAGCCTTTTTGAATGTTGGTATACTTGTTTTATAAAATATACTGTTTTGGTAGCTTAAAGAAGCTAGAAGGTGGCTATTAATGGGTATCCAAAAGGGAAAACAATTCTCAAAGAAAGGGGATGATAAATTTCACTAAATATTTTCAAACTTTGATGTTTTTTAGCACTATCTTTCAACTTTATTTTGTAGTCCATTTATTTTTTAATTTATTTCACCAATTGTTCTTTTGACATGTGATTGATTGTTTTTCGATTACGCTGTCGATGTGGCGTTCATGTTATGACTATCTCTCTTCGAACACATGGTATCGTTAAAAAATAAAAAAATGGAAATGCACATTGTCGGGGGCAATAACCCCTCTTTCCTTATGTGTGTTGACATAGGGAACGAGGGAGGGGGGTTGTTTGCAGAGGGGCGTCGCCCATTGCGTCGATGAGCTAGGGGTGGTGCCCCATTTATTTATTTATTATTTTATTTTCTAACGATGCCACATTGACTAAATGCTCACGTGGAGGAGAGAGAAAATCATCGCGTAGACGTCATATCGACAACACAATTGGAAACCATTGATCACAAATCAAAATAGTAGTTAGTGAAACAAGTTAAAAGATAAACAAAGTTAGAGGCTAGCATTAGGAAAGCAGACAAAATTGAAGGATATTTAATAAAATTTATTCTAAAAAACAAAATTATTAAATATGTTAATGCACTATAGTGAGTCAGACCGTGGTTCTTGTTCCGATGTGATTAGATGGAATTATATAATCCCGTAGGGGGTCATTTGAAAATGGAATCATGGTACCTCTTAAGTTTTCAATGCATAGTTGAATTGACAAATTAGTTCGTGCATAGTTGAATTGACAAATTAATTTGGGGTGTTTTTTGTTAGAGTGAAATTTGATGATGAAGAATAAGACGGTTGATGTGATATGAAAAAGTAGACGGGATGGATGAATTTTGAGTGAGTTTTGAATTAAAATAATTATTATAATTATAAAGTATAATTTTATTATTAATTAAAATAAAATTATAAAATAAAAATTTTATTGGAAAAATTTTGTTAAAAATTATATTATTTAAATATATAAAATTGTTTTTAAAATTAATTATATTTAATGAAATATTAAATTTTTTAATGAAATCATAAGTAATAAATAATATTATATTAATGTATTATTATGAATATTTTATATTTATTAAATAATATATGAAGATTATTGTGTAAGAGAAAAGAAAAAAAGAAAACAAATTTAAAAAAGTTCAAATGTCGTGTCAAACCAAAATAAAAAGGGGTGGAATAGGAGTGGTGGAACCGGGGTCACGTGACCTGGGTTCCACCACATTTATTCCCGCTCCGAAACTCGATTCCGGAGCGGTATGTGACAAAATCGAATGAAACAAGAGCGTGGTTTCCGTCCGGTTCCGCAAACAAATGGGCCTAAGTGTTTAGATGAAATGGGAGTACCACAATGATAAAATATATTTTTTGAAAGGGACAAATATTAGGGTGAATTAAAGATAATGGCAATTGGCTTTATTAGAAAAATATAATATAATATTTTTAGCCAAAATATAATAATCCTTTTTTATAATAAATGTATTTTATGGAATAAATGATATATTAATTTTTTTCCATTTATAAATATATAATTAAATTGTCGATTAATTTATAAATATATAATCCAATTTTTTTTATTGGGATTAGATTTTGATTTTGATTATAGTAGAACTATCTTATATATATATATATATAGATAGATAGATAGATAGATAGATAGATAGATAGATAGATAGATAGATAGATAGATAGATACAAGGTCATAGGGACAACAAAGTTCTATGATTCTCATTATAGAATTCATAAGAAAAGTTGAACAGAAAAAAAAAGAGAAAGAATATATTTTTTTAAAATTTCTTTTTCGGATAACTCATTTTTCTATTGCACTTTTTGATTTATTGTTTCTATATTCAATCAATAATATAAGCTTGTGGAGATATTGTTTCTGTATTCGACCACATAATTTTTTTTTGCGTTCTTCATTTTTCCTTCTTTCATGCTATACTATTATTCTACAATCTATTGCACAATCGATCATCATTAGTATTCTACATTGGTAAAGTTGAGGATTGTGCTGAATTAGCCTGCTAATTGAATAATTCACGATGCCCAGCAAGAAACACTAACTTTATCCTGTGATTTGATGGAACAAGTTTTGCACTGCCGAAAATAAAAATGAATCTAGTGATGGTTAAAGATGATTGTGATAAGGGAACTATGGTGCAGAGTGCAGTGGCACGTATCATTATTAGAAAGTTTATGAGCGAGAGATGTCACGCCCATCTCCGTGACTAAGTTCTAATATCAATTATCATAATTTTAATTATATTTAATAATTTTAAAAATAAAGTTGACAAAATTTCTCTTCCTTACTTATCTTATGTCATTTGCCAATAGATACATATATTCATCAAAGTTTAATAAAAAGCTATAAGATATGACATTTTCATATTGTCATTATATTTTTTTTTCACAAATCATTTCACATATAACTCCACAAGATCAAGACTCATACAACCTTCCAAAAAGTTTTTCACAAACTTAATTATAATATCTAAGATTATCTATTACATATGCATGCTTTAAAAAAAAAGTGAAGGGGATTAAAGTGCTCCAGCGACTCGACCTCTTATATATGCAGCAAAATAAGCTCCGAGTCGACTCAACTCAAGAACTTACGAGTATCTAAAAAATTTAAAATGACTGTGAGCAACAATGATTTGCTCAGTGAGTGAAATAAAAGTACGATATAGGGGAACAATATGAGTGCATATATTATTTAAATAACTATATTTCTTTTATATGAGAAAACATTTAAAGCATAGTATATATAACATAACTTGTCAAATCATTTGAACTTTCACATAAATAAAAGTAACTCAAGATATCATCATTTTCATAATTAAATTCCACACATGTGTCATTGCACATACTCATCATGTGTCAATATGTATCCCTCTATGATCATGTGTCATACAGTTAAGCAGAGCTTCATAATCAAGAGTCACAGATACACAGAGCAAATCATTAGTCAATACATATTTCTCTATGATTGTGTGTCATACAGTTAAGCAGAGCTTCACAATCAAGAGCCTCAGATACACAGAGCAAATCACGAGTCAATACAATCCCAATCATGATTGTGTGCCACCCAATCATGATTCTCAGATACGCAGAATATATCATGAGTCAATATATATTCTTCTACGATCATGTGTCATACAGTTAAGCAGAGCTTCACAATCAAGAGTCACGAATACGCAAAGCAAATTATGAGTCAATATGTATCTCTCTATGATTGTGTATCATACAGTTAAGTAGAGCTTCACAATCAAGAGTCTCAGATACGCAGAGCAAATCATAGGTCAATACGTATCCCAATCATGATTGTGTGCCACCCAATCATAATTCTCAAATACTCAGAGCATATCATGTGTCAATTGCACGCAGAGCAGTCCTCGAAGGGCAAGGACACCCGATATACGTCCCAAAGGTTTCATGTATATCGAATGCGGTCCCAAAAATCTTTTTCAACTAGTATTGACTAATGAACACATAAAATTTAACAATATCAAAATACGTGTGTCATAATCACATATCATTATCAAGTAAAACTTATTTTTACTTCACAAACATTATTTCCTGAAAATATTTTTGTATAAGATGTTGCTCCATCTCATATGAAATTTTTGATTTTCATAGCTCAAGATATATTTCAATAATAATAATAATAATAATATTTGCTTAAGGTAATACCATAAATAAAAGAATTAACATATAACATTTTGCTATATTGTAAATTTACCCACTCACATTGTACTTTATTCCTTCAAGGAGATTTATTAAATTTCCTCCCTTTCACTTGCAACCTGATGTTTTCCTACAAACAATAATATCTTTTTACTTCACAATCACTAATAAAGTAATATGCAATGCATGCTCATGCACCCTAAAATGCATATAACATCCTCTAATATTAATTTCTAGCTTCAGACATTTATATTTATAAGATATTTCACACTTGAAACTTTTTAATTCCTCAAAGTTTAACTAGGTGCTGTTTCAAGATTTTAGATTGAGTGTCTGTCAATAAATAATTTATAACTTCTTAACAACATGGGAAAATCTTATGATTCTAAATTAATTAGAAACTAGACATACTAAGGTTTCCAACTCCCAAATATCATTATCAAATTTCAAATGAGTAGGTTAGGACATCCCAAGCAATCTGACATAGGGTTTGTGCCCTAACGAAATATCAATTACTATATACAAATATCACTAAATGGTCATCCAAACTAACTTAGTATGTTACTTAAATGCATGATTATGCACAAATGATGTTTCTAGGACACGTCCGTGACAATTCTCCCCTCCTTAAAAAATTTCGTCTCCGAAATTTGGTTACCTGTTTCAAGAAATAAGAATGGATACTTTTCTCATATTTGATTCTCTCGCTCCCAAGTTGCCTCTTCTTTTGAATGGTTTCTCCAAATCACCAAAACTAATGGAATCTTTCGATTCCGTAGTTCTTTTTCCTTTCTTCCGATAATTTGCATTGGATTCTCTTCATATGACAAATCCTCTCGTACTTGAATAGATTGGGACTCCAATACATGATAAGGATCTGATCGATATCGTCGAAGCATAGAGACGTGAAAGACATCATGAATACGTGATAACTTTGGCGGTAGAGTTAACTTATATGCAACTGGTCCAATACGTTCCAAAATTTCATACGGTCCTACATATCTCGAACTTAACTTTCCTTTCTTTTCAAATCGTATAACACTTTTCCAAGGTGAAACTTTTAAGAAGACTTTACTTTCCACTTCATACTCCATTTTTCGACGACTTTGATATGAATAACTCTTTTGTCGATCTTGTGTTGCCTTTAACTTTTGTTTGATGATTTTTAGGTTGCCGATAGTCTCTTGTACTTTTTGTGGTCGCAAAAGGATTCTTGCACATTCTTCATCCCAATATATCGGTGTCCTACATTTCCTACCATATAATGTTTCAAAAGGAGCCATCTCGATACTTGAATGAAAGCTATTGTTATAGGCAAACTCTGCTAATGGCAAGTGTTCATCCCAAGATCCCTTAAATTCTAGAATACTAGTTCTGAGCATCTCTTCAAGTGTTTGAATAATTCTCTCCGATTGACCATCTGTTTGAGGATGAAATGAAGTACTAAACTTTAATTTTGTACTTAAGGCATTTTGTAAACTATGCCAAAATCGAGAGGTAAACCGAGGATCTCTATCAGAAATGATAGATGTTGGAATACCATGTAGTCTCACAATTTCATCAATGTATAACTTGGCTAATGTATTAAGAGAATCATCCTTTCGAATTGGTATAAAATGTGCTGACTTGATAAGACGATCAACTATTACCCAAATAGTGTCATGATTTCGTTTCGTTCTTAGCAAATCTATAGTGATTTCATCCCACTTGTATTCTAGTATCGTAATTGATTGAAGAATTCCAGCTGGAGCTTTGTGTTCTGCTGTTACCTGCTGACATATTAAACATCGAGAGGTATATTCTGCTATGTCCTTCTTCATACTGTGCCACCAAAAGTTTCTCCTCAAATCTCTATAAATCTTAGTACTTCCTGCATGTATAGTATAAGATGAACAATGAGCTTCCTCCATTATTTTTTGCCTAAGATTTTCAACATTGGGAACACATAACCTGCTGTCAAATATTAAAGTCACACAATCCTTTAATGAGAATTGTGTTTGCTTTCCGTTCTTTACTTGATTGATGATTTTCACTAACTCTTTATCTTGATCTTGTACTTCGCGTACCCCTCGACTAGAATGGGTCTAATTCTAAAGTGTGCCAAGAGTGCCCCTTTCTCACTTGTCTTCAGCTCCAGTTCAAGCAGCAATGGTAACTGATACACTTTTATATGGGCTAGAAGACTTGATGATTTTCGGCTAAGTGCATATGCAACCACATTAGCTTTACCCGAATGATACTCAATTATGCAATCATAGTCTTTTAGTAACTCCATCCACATTCTTTGATGTAAATTTAATTCTTTTTGTGTAAGGAGATATTTCAAACTCTTGTAATACGTAAAAATGTGACATGTCTCTCCATAAAGATAATGTCTCAATATCTTAAAGAGCAAAAATAATTGCCGCCAAGTCTAAACCATGTGTTGGGTAGTTTAACTCATGTGGTTTGAGTTGTCGATAAGCGCATGCAATAACTTTTCCATGTTGCATTAGAACACAACCCAACTCTTGTCTAGAAGCATCACTATACACCACATAGTCTTCATTATCTGTTGAGAGTGTCAACACTGGAGCAGATGTTAAACATCTTTTTAACTTTTCAAAGCTATCTTGACATTGCTTTGTCCATTCGAATTTTACATTTTTTCGAAGAGTCTAGTTAATGGAACTGCAATCATAAAGAAACCTTTAATAAAACGTCGGTAATATCCTGTTAGGCCAAAAAAACTTCTCACTTCTGTCACACGTTTTGGAGGCTCCCACTGCAATATTGCATCAACCTTTGTTAGGTCCACACAAATGCCCTCTACATTTGCTAAACTTTGCAAATAATTATTTATCTCGAAGTATCTGTAAAATAATTCTTAAATGTTCTTCATGCTCTTCTTCGCTTCGAGAATAGACTAGTATATCATCAATAAAAACAATCACAAACTTATCCAAATAAGGTTTTGAAAATACAATTCATGAGATCCATAAAAGCTACGAGCGCATTTATTAAACCAAATGGCATCACCAAAAATTTATAATGTCCATATTGAGTTCTGAAGACAATTTTGGCAATATCAGCATCTTTAATTCTCAACTGATGATATCCTGATCTCAAGTCTATTTTTGAAAATAACTTTGCTTCTTGCAGTTGATAAAAAAGATCATCGATCCACGGCAAAGAATATTTATTCTTTATAGTAACTCTATTTAATTGTCTGTAATCAATGCACAACCTTAATGTTCCATCTTTCTTTTTCACGAATAACACTGATGCACTCCAAGGAGAAACACTCGACCGGATGAAACCCTTGTCTAATAATTATTGTAATTGTAACTTTAACTCTTTCAGTTCTGCTGGTGCCATTCGATAAGGAGCAATAGATATGGGTGTTGTTCTTGGAATAAGGTCAATACTGAACACAATCTCTCTTTGCGGTGGTAATTCAGGAAGATCCTCTGGAAAAATATCTACAAATTCCGATCATGGTCCTTCTACCTTAGTGTCAATCACATAAGCAAGGTAACATTCACATTCCTTCTTGATTAATTTTTGTGTCACCATTGCAGAAATAATACAAGAAGGAAGAATTTGTCGTTTACCACAAAATGTGACTCTCTTTTTCGGATGGCTCAAAGTAAATTTCTTTCTTAAAATAATTTATAGTGGCATGATGACGAGCTAACCAATCCATTCTAAGTATGACATCAAAGTCTTGAATATTTAAAGGAATGCGATCTGCCATCATGTCTTGCTCAGCAATTTTGACCCTACAATCCCTATATGATTGTGCGACAATAATAGAATCTCCCACGGATGTATGTACTATCATGGAACATTTTAAAGGAAGGAATGAGATCTACCATCATGTCTTCAGCAACTTTGACCCTACAATCCTTATATGATTGTGCGACAATAATAGAATCTCCCACGGATGTATGTACTATCATGGAACATTTTAAAGAACTAAGTTTTCTATCGGCATGCATGGAAAAGTTTTATAAGATAATATGGTCGAAGATATTTATGCTATAGATGTGAATACAAATTTTTTGTTTACTTTAAATAGGCCTAAATTGATGAACAAATATTTATATAATTCTATTTGAATTTTGCAAACATAAATGACAAACACATATTCTATACTCACAAAAATTAAAATATATAAAATAATGATTTTATTATATAAAAATATGATAATAATATATTCATAATAATTATTATGAATTTATTACTAAAATAAAATAAGTAAAAATATTATTATTTATTATTAATAATAAATACGTTAATATAAAAATAACACAATTGAGAAATATCTAATTAATAATAGTAAATAAGATTATAGTTATTAATAATATATTAGTATTTATTCAATTGATTTTATGTCATTTAATTAATTTTATAGTTTATTTAAATAAGTTGCAAATGATAAATAGGAAAAATAAAACTATAAAGATGGAAATATAAATTGCTACTCCTATCATAAATAACCTACATTGCAACTTCATATACGATATAGGTTGGATAGGCAATTCAAATTATTCATTAAATGTAATAATTAAACAGCATAATGTGTGTTGAACCCAAGCAATGTAATATAATTACCTGATAAGTTAGTAAAAATACCTTTGCCCCTAAGTAGAGCCAAGTTGCATGTGACCTATGCGTGTAGTAAAAATACCTTTGCCCCACTTTATTTTTTTATATCTTTTTTCATGAATAATTTAAATGATCATTAATGATAATAAAAATATGATTCAAATTATTTATTACCAATGGATAGTTTGACCCAATATGAACTGAATTAGGTTGGGTCAAATTTTTTGGCCCTAGTGACTTTGACATGATCAGGTCAGATTAGTTCACGAGTCAGGTCCAACGCGATGAGGAGACCATTCTCGAACATAGGGTCACGTGTGTCGATTAGGCAAAAAAACATATAACCAAATCTGTTCCGAGTAAGCAAGAAAAGTATTATGGTTGAGACGACTTGTCGAGGATCGTTCTTACAGGTTTTCAATTATGGACATGACGAGGATATTCAACGACTCACCATAGGATTGGGACATTAGCACGTTGAGATACTAATGCGTACGCTTGAGCGCTAGACATCTTAGTGATCGTCCGGAATATCTCAGGCATCGAGAAAGGTCATCCCATGCTAAAGATAGAATTAGAAAGCTTGCTTGTATTATATAGAAATATAAAATACATATGAACTTAAGAAAGAAGAAATTGAATTAAGCTATTTTTCAAAAGATATATAAGAGGATCTTTGTATCAATGATTTTAATGTTATAAACTCAGATTCTAATATCATATTACGTGCCCATGATATGAGATTAACATTTTATTACATAGAAATATAAAAAAACTAGGGTAAAAAAGTCACAATGGCAATGCCCAATTTATGCGCATGGAAACGCAAAATGGATCTACATGGCCCATTTAAGCCATTTCACAGCCCATGAACCCCTGTTTACTCTCGTGATTGTGGCCATCACATCCTAAAGTTATTTTTATTTGTGTTAATTTAATGTTTTATTGATTTAATCATGATCGTTTATTCCATTATCAATTTAATTGCTACTCCTGCTTGAGATGATTTCTATTGTCAAATTATTTATGCCGTCATATTATATAAATAAAAAATAAAAAATGAAAAGATAAATATTCTTAAGTGAATAAGATAAAAGACTTAAGTTACGTGTCATCATTATTATGAAACTCAAAGTGTAAGTTAGGTAACGTCGCCCAATGACCTTCTACACACTTGTTTGGGAAGTGCATTTTGATGACGTTAGAATCTTTGCATATTGAGCTATAACGTTTGATAATATTTATACTATTTATAACATATTAAAATAATTTTTTTACTCAAATATATGGGAACTCGGAAAATGCAAATTAAAATACGATATATAGGATCTCAAAAAAACTAAAATTAAGAAATAGTTATTCTAGTGCATCACTTTTTCATTAAGTGTTTTTTCTTTTTTCTTTTTTTTTTTTGCTATATCACCGACAATTTACTTGTTAATCTTTATTAAGTTTACTATTTACGAGTGTTTAAAACATTGTAACACATAATATGAGAAATCTATTTTTTCAATGTTAAACACCAATTCATCCTATCAGCCTTAAATACATTGGAGATTGTGATAGAATAGAGAGATATTCTAACAAATACAGCCAAACACAATATTTATTTTATAAAAAGTACGAAAAACAAATTTGCCAAAAAAATATTAAACTAGAAATAGTGAAGTTTTAAGGGATAGAATAGGAAAAGATGGAATATAAATGTTCTGCGTGTAAATTTAAAAAAAACTACTAATCCGCTACTCCATTCATTTTTATCCTCAAACCAAACGTTCTTAATGTCTTGTGATCTAGTAATTGATGTCAAAGCAACGCTGTTTTTATGGGTGTTCACGGGTCGGGTTGGACTCGACTCATGAACAAATCTGACCCGACCCGATCTTGATCGGACCGGATCGAATTTAGGGGGCTGGATCCGATCCAATGCGACCCGGTTCGGGTCGGGTCGGATCGGGTGATCGGATTATCTGACCACTCAATTTTTTTTAATTTTTTTACTATTTATATTTTATTTAATATAAAAAATATTATTTAAAAATCATAAAATATGTTTTCTAATTATTTAATATTATTTTTGTATTTAAATTATTTTATTTTATTTTTTTTTAAAAAAATTTAAATCAAATATAAGTTTTAAGTTTAAAAAAAGAAACAAATTAAAAAAAATAAAAAACCGGGTCAATACCCGACGGGTTCGGGTCGGGTCATCGGGTTCACGGGTCAACCCGACCCGGTGAACACTGTTCTTAGCTTAAATATTTAATTAATTCTAGAGAAAAGGTCAATTTATTTTCTACCCGATTAATTTAAATGACTTGTATTGAAAAATTGAATTTTATATATACTCACGTAAATGGTATGTCAACGTTCGGAGGGTTGATTTAGAGGATTAAATATTTATGAATTACTGACATATAGTATAACTTAATTATATTTTAGATTTATAATTGTGATTTGTTATTAAGCATCCGACCGGTCAAGTCCGGATACCTTATTTGGGTGTTGCAGCCGAGTTGGAATCGGAACTTGATTCCAATTAATTTGATGTCTGACAAAATTTGAGGAACAAGCAAATGGGAACTTGATAAGGATTGAATTCTAGGCGTCCCTACTAAAATTCTTCTTGACTTTTTCTAATGATATTTTTTGTCTCCCATTTTTTTTATCTTGTCTATTCTTTTTTTTTTTATTTTACAAACTCTCTCCCTTCTCTCTTCACTCTCTTCCCATTCTTACCCTTTCACATTTTTTTTATCTTCTTCATTTTATCTTCTTATTTTGATTAACCCAGTTATATAATTATATGACTTTTAATCAACTCCTAATTTATTATTGAAATATTATATATCTTATTTGGACGACTCAATAAAAAAGCGAATCTCATATTCAACATTTCATTGTTATATAAAGTATATATTTTTTTTGTATTTTTAATTTAACTTTATTTTTTAAGGTTCTCATATTTCATCCAAACATTTATTAGAATTAATCTATCAAATTATTTTTAAAATTCCATCATTATATTTAATTCCATCCCAAATTAATATATCAATTAAACTATTTACCAATAATTCAAATATAATTTCGCTTCTCAAGCACGTTAGCATTGGCAACATTAACATTGCTACACATGTACATAGCATAAGAATTAACAAAAAAAGTGCAGTTCTAATTATGTATAACTGTAACTAGATGTTTCCAAACCATTTACCAAAAACTAATTCATTTATTAAATTTTAAGTTATAATTCATTTTGTTATCAAATCTTTAAAGTTATTGAATATCATAATATTATTACCTTAATCAATTTATATCAGAAAAAAATATAACATGATTTATCTATATTCAAGGAATTTAATAATTACAGTTATAATTGTACTGACAGTAGTAATTATTTAGTACGATGAAAATTAGTGTTGTCTATTTAATAGATATGTTATATTTTTTAATCTATTGTATTTACTATATATATGTTATATAATCATAATTTTTTTATTACACATTACAGCAGAATTATCTTATATTTTTTATATATCTATTGTACATAAATTTTCATAATTAAGGATAATGTTACATCATATATTGTTATATTATATTTTAGTAACTAGAGTGTTTATTTATTTTTTGTTAAGGAACTAAATACTATAATTAGCTCCCGTAAGTATTTACGTTGTTACACTTTTAAATCAAACATGAAATTTGAACTCAAACGCTTAATCGTCATGTGTCGAGCGTTAGCTTTAAACTTAATTATCCATTTATATTTTTAAAGGCCTTTCTTATCCAGTCTTAATTCAGATCTAAATATTAGAAAATTAAGCATAATTCAGTCAGCAGTTGACACCTAATTAATGACTTACAAAATGACCAATATTGTTTGCATACGATTTATAGACAGCATGCAGATTAAGCCCTCATAAAATAAATAATAATATTCTTTTATATGCATAAATTGCATTCCATCACAAAAGAGCATCTACGACGGAATAAGAATTTATACCTTGTTTTCCAAATAAAAAAAAACGTAGAACTCAACTATCAAAACACTAAAAGCATATAATTAAACTGGAGCATCTAATGTAACTATATATATTCTTGCAATTTGCACCAGATATCTAGAAATCCATTGGACTTGGGAGTTGGGAACATCGCAGAAAAACTCGTTTGGCATTAAATAATTAATTAAATTCATTGTATTTCTTGTGCTTTCATCATAGTTAAGCTGACGCTGATTAAAATTAAAATATAATACATACGTGGGATGAGAGAAGTAACATAATTTGGTTTTCCTATTTTTTTTACCACACTTTGTATGAGCCACGAAAACCCATTTGAAGGGGTCATACGGAGAAAGTCTCCAAATAACGCCTGGAGCAAGAGATTCAAATTAAGAAGTTAAAATTTCAGATATGCATTAATAGGTTTAGTAAGAACATTCCCCTTAAAAGTCTGCTCTGTCACAATTAGGTGTATTATTTTGACGATATCAAATTAATCGGACTCGACGATGAGTCGAGACTTTAATTATTCTTAGTGTCGCATGGGTTAATTAAAAGATTGACGCCGCGAACAATAGAAAAAATCCTCACTATCATGTATTTATTTTTCCTCTTGATTTTCTGAAACTTCTCTCTTGTATACTTAGGCCAGTATGGATTTTTATTTTGATATATATGCCACTACAAGAAAATGAGAAATTTTCGACGGGTACGCATCCTTCGTATTTTTTGACAAATTTTACGACTAGTCTAAATTTCCTTCTAATATATGGACGGTCGATAGTACCGATGGCAAATCACCGTCGGTAATTTATCGACAAGTTCCTCCTCCAAATCCGTCAGTACGTCAGATTAAAATATAATATCTCATACTAATACGTACAAAAGTATCGACGTAACGGGTGATGCCTTCGGTACTACCGACGGATCCCAAGCCATCGGTAATAGCGAAGGTCAACCCCTGTCGAAACGTCAATTCATAACATATCCGCTCACTTGTACTATTTTACACGTTGCGACGGGTAGAACCTTCGCAGCTATCAAGGGACTAAACCCCGTCGGAACGTCAAAACATATTCACCCGCTGTGCTATTTGACATTGCGACGGGGCGTTACCCTCGCATGCCTTTTGGTTGTGATCTTCTCTGTTAGCGAATGTTTTATTCTTGCTTAAATTGATCAAGAGAATTTATCACATATATATATATCTTCTTATTCTCTCGTTTACTTAATTATTTTATTTACTGTCTGATTTAACATTTCCCCACAATAAAAAGGTCTAAATAATACTTCATTACCTTTAGCTAGTGTATATATTCGTCATCGATAGGCTGAATCCTCCAAGTATGACATCTTGTTTGCATCATATGGATATATGTTGTCCTTCACTAATTATATTAGAGCAGAAAAAAAAAAACACTTACATTGAGATAAAGGTACTCGATCATGACGGTATATATATGGTACATTCAGATTGCTCGTGAAGTTTGAGAACGACTTTTAACCGCTCCATAACATCGAAATTATCCAAGAGACGACTTAATTTCACTCCCATCATAAATGGAAGCAGTCATAAACTATGAACATTTCAAGAGACGACTTAATTAATTTCATTCTTATCATCAATGGAAGTAGTTATAAGTTATAAACATTCGAAGAGATGAAATAATTTCATTCTCATCATCAATGGAAGTAGTCATGAGCGTAATCCATTGTAAGCTATCACATCTTTTATAGTCATATATGATATTAGTAAATTTTAGTCATAGTCATCTAACTTAAGAGGTGTTTCCAGTAAAGTCATATAATTTTATTTTGTAACACCAAAGTCATCGAAATTTAAAAAATTTCACCCGCGATCATCACGACCGATTATAGTCAGTAAACCTATTAACCGCTGACGTGATGCTGACGTTGATGCTTATGTGGCACCACATTAGTATTTTCTCTTTTCTCCACATCAGATTTAAAAAATAAAAAATGTCACGTCAGTATTTTTCTCTCCTCTGTCTAAACTTAAATTTGTATCTACGTGATCATCCAATTTTTTAAAACTTTTAGACAATGTCATTCAGCTCTTCAAATTTTCAATCACGATCATCATTGAAAGATTAAAAAAAAGTATAATATATAAATAAAAAAATAAAAAAATTGAAGGCACTTAGACTAACTCGGTACTTTTTTGGCACTACCCACTCGGATCGAGACGACCAAAATTTTAATATGTATTAAATATATAATATTTTAAATTAAGAAAATAAAAAATTAAAATAATAACCTATCCATTATTTGCCCTAAAATTTGAAATAATAAAAAAATATTATAATTAGAAAAATAAAAATATTTTTTCGCACGAGATTCCATCAGAGGCTAAACCAAATCGTACTGGGTCATTCAGCAGGGTGTTGGGCACGACCTAACATCAAACAGGTTGTTGACCCTATTTGATTTGGCTCGGCCCCGATAAAATCACACGTGAAAAAAATATTTTTATTTTCTAATTATAATTTTATATTATTTAAATTTTAGGGCAAAAAATATAATCGGTATGTTATTGTTTTAATTTTAATTTTCTTAATAAAAATTATTAATTATCATAATATTGTATATTTAATACATATTAAAAATTTGATCATCTCGATTCGAGTGGACCGTGTCAAAAAATGTATCAAGTTAGTCTAACTGTCTTCAATATATTTATTTATTTATATATTATTATTATTATTTATTATTTATTTTAAGTTTTTAATGATGATCGCGATTGAAAATTTGAAAAGTTAAATGACATTGTCTAAAATTTCTAAAAAGTTGGATGACCATATACAATGGCGGAGCCAAAATTAATAATAAGTATGTTTAATTGTTACGTTGATCATGTTTTTCCTTTTGCCCCAGTGGTTACATAGTTTGAAGTGCATCTTGGAGGTTGACAGTTCGACCCATGTTGACGTCCGGTGTTTTACCCCACTTTTAACCTAACTATTTTTTTATCGTTCTATACTACCATAAATGTAAAAGTTTACTTCTTTTCATTCCAAATATCTTAATTACTTTTTAAAATGTTATTATGATCAACATACTAGCTCCCCTTTCACATCTTTTGTTTTTGTTAATTATGACATTGCTATAACTTTTATCAATAATATTTATATTATTTACTTGTGTAATTGTGTATGACTTGTATATTTTTTTACTCAACTTTTATTTGTTTTTCCTTTCAACACTTCTACGTTGACAACCAAAGGCTATTAAATTTTACTCTTTGAATTGTAACAAATATATTTTTTTTATATAATTTGTAAAAAAAATTATTTAATAATAAAGAAATAATATAATGATATATGTTTGATCATTATTAAAGAACTTTAGTCAATAACAAAGTATATAACTATTTAATATATATTTAGGAAAATTACATTATGTTTATAATTATAACAATTTGTGAACCAGTAAAATTTATTTCTAGCTCCGCCACTGACCATATAAATACAAAATTAAGTTTGAAGAGAATAAAGAGAAAAATATTATCGTAGTATTTTTTATTTTTTTTAATTTGATATGGTGTTACGTAAGCATTCACGTCAATGTCACATAGCGATTAATATGTTAATTGGTTATAACCTATCGTGATGATCGTGGATGAAATATTTTTAAAATTTGATGACGAAATTGGATGATTCGACAACACCTCCTAAATACTCCCTAGTTAGTGTGAGCCAGTTAGTTTTGTGGCTCTCTCACTATATATATTAATATGGGAGTTAAGGCCTAAAGTCTACGAGTTAATTACAAAGTCTAACACAATAGAAAAATGATCTTAAAGTCGAGTCCCGTCATCAAATCCTCTTGCACTACAAATAGGGCAAGGGAGCTACACCTGCGTACACATCCAGCTCTCTCAAATCTTGTGTGACCTTGTACCTTTATTTTCTTGCATACTTGTTACTTGTTGCTACGTACAATATTTAACACGTACCAAGCCCACCACCATGAGCTCCTGCAAGCAACCTGTAGCTTTGATCTGTGTCATTGCAGTTTTAGCACTAACTCGCACCACCTCCGCGCAGAACTCGCCCGACGACTACGTGGAAGGCCACAACGCCGTTCGCGCCGCCGTCGGCGTCGGTCCGGTGTCATGGAGCGGCACTGTGGCCGCCTACGCCAAGGAATACGTTGGCCAGCTCGTCGGCGACTGCGCCCTGATCCCGTCAAACAGCAAAATCTATAGCGAGCTCCTCTTCGAGGTGATAGGCGACACGGAGTTGACGGCCCAAGACGCCATTGATTTCTGGGCATCGGGGAAGCAGTACTACGATTACGCCAGCGACACCTGTGTCAAGGGGAAGAAGATCGATTGCCTTGCCTACAAGCAGATCGTGTGGGCGAAAACCATCAGCATAGGTTGTGCCCGGGCCGTTTGCAACAAGGGCGGCGCCGTCTTCTTCGCCTGCTACTACTACCCCGGCGCCGACCTGGTCGGAAAGCCTTATTGAGAGCGCCTGCGCTCGTTCGTGTGTGTATTTGATATTATATTATATTATAATAGCGAGAGCCGGACGTCTACGCCCCCTTGGCGTACACATGCGTATATGAGTATGTACATGTACGTGTACTACGTGCTCACGATCCGGTTGTGCAATAACTCTTTAAGTTGGGTGGTGTTGTCTTTGTACGGTGTGTCAGTTTATGTATTTAAGTTGAACATATACGTACGAGTCTCGTGGCAGCCGCGTACGAGTCATGCGTGTATAATATAAGGTACGCGGTTATGTTTTATAATCTTTGCTTCTCTTTTGTTAAGCTGAGGCGTGGAGGGTGAGTGGCGGAGGGAGATGTGGGTGCTGATTTGAGGTTAGGGTTAATATTTTTAAGATAAATCTAGACCAATCAGTGTGATTTAATGGTTAATGAAGTGGCACACTTTTTTAAGTTATTATTTTAAATTTGAACCATCAATTTTAATTTAACCTTTTTCCATTTATTATATATGTTACGTTTTTTAATCTATTGTATTTACTTTACATGTTATATATATAATCATAATTATTTATTAGACATTACAACAAAAGTATGTTATCTACTCTACATAAACTTTCATAGTTAAAGATAATGCTACATTATCTATTGTCATATAGGGATAATTTCTTAAACATCCCCTGAAGTATAGCAATTTTTCGTGTCTAATCTTAATATATAAACTTATTGTAGCGTAAACTGTAGCGAGATTTTCATTTTAATCCATTTGTTTGATCTTATTAAAATTTTTAATATTTTTATTTATTAAATGACTAAAGTGTACTCTTTCTATCTTTTAATGTTTAGAAGTTTAAAATAATATATAATAAAAATAATTCAAATATAAAAAAGACACTTTCTCCTTTTCCAGCGAGTTGCCTCCCCTATCTCTGCTCGCGAGCTCGCCCCTCCCCTCTCCGAGTCTATTGCCAACGAACTATACTTAAGTGTGACATAAAGAATACAAAAAATTATGTGCATGAATACAAAAACATATGGAAATTTAATTTAAGTGTGACATACTATACTTTAAACATAATGGAATAGCATATATGTATGAATTTTATTTAATAAGATGACACTTTCATGTATTAATAAATATTCATAATAACACAAATATGCATAAAAATTATGTCATAAAATTTTCAAAAAAAAATATTCAAAACTTTTTCTAATTTTTATTACATGATTACTTTTCAACAATTTTCATTTCCATGTTTCTTCATGACATAGTGATTAAAAGATACAAAATTGCATAATAAATCATAATATGATCATTTTCGTATTAATTTTAAATTTAAGTATATGTCACCTATATTTTAATAAATGTGACATGATATGGTCCTATAACATGGCATAATAAGTAAAATCACATCTGCATAAATACTAAATAGGCATATTTAAATCGTGCATAAATTAGAAATAAGATAATTTATCATGTATATTTATCATGACGTATAAGACATGTAAAATGTACAATAACATAAAATGACATACGTTTATGTCAAAAAAATAATTTACACATTATTAAAAAATTTTGAGTACAAAAGCAAATTTTGGTTCTCATTTTTTTCATTATTTTCCTGGTTTTTCTAAATCATTTTTTTCAAAACAATTGGGAAAATAGTAAAAAGGAGTGTATACAAATTTGTGATAATTTTGTACAAAAATGAAAATAAAAAATATACCGTTCTTCGATTATGATCCTATAATCGAAGGCGTAAAAAATATGTAGTTCAAAATTACAAAATGAGAAAAATATTTTTGACTCTAATAACAATTGAAGAAATTAGTTATAATAAATAAAATGATATTATCAAAATATCTCGCAGTAAAGAGAACACTAATTCCACGATCCAAAAA
This sequence comes from Pontederia crassipes, assembly GCA_030549335.1. Taxonomy (NCBI): domain Eukaryota; kingdom Viridiplantae; phylum Streptophyta; class Magnoliopsida; order Commelinales; family Pontederiaceae; genus Pontederia; species Pontederia crassipes. The sequence continues at coordinate 28,452,295 of CM060196.1, forward strand.
CCTTGAACGCGGAAATTGCGAACGGACATTGGCAGTTAATTTAATCTCGTTGCACAGTGAACTTAGCATCAAAGTCTTCGCCAATATGCAATTTATAGTGCATCACCATAACTGTAACGCCTCCAAATCGACCAACGCCACGTGGCGAGGATCTATTTGAAGGCACTACGAAAACACTATAACATTGACTAGAAACTTGACCAAAT